>CM057338.1:85896010-87200320 GCA_030015575.1 Agapanthus africanus | reverse complement strand
CGTAGGACTATCGAGACAGGGCATCGATACTCCGGAGTAGACTAGCGTATGCGCTTCTCATCCCAGCTTGGGAGATGGTCTGTCCCACAGCCGTCAGTACGTCGTACTTGAGATAGTATGCGGGTGCTCGTTAGGTTACGAGTACACTGGATAGGACTCGTCGGGAACTGTTGGTTGGTATTATACCTATCGTCAGTTATCAGTTCCCAGGTGACATGAGTACAGCTTAGTCCGTTGACTTGACACTG
Source organism: Agapanthus africanus (assembly GCA_030015575.1). Taxonomy (NCBI): domain Eukaryota; kingdom Viridiplantae; phylum Streptophyta; class Magnoliopsida; order Asparagales; family Amaryllidaceae; genus Agapanthus; species Agapanthus africanus. The sequence goes on along the minus strand of CM057338.1, from coordinate 87,200,072 downwards.
TCACTTCGCCTCGAGTATGTTCCCACTGTTCTTAGATTGCTACCCTACCACGGCTCAAAGGAGTCGTGCAAACAGGTAGCAATTGGGTGTAGTCCCGAAGCACTTGGAGACAGTGACGGTTAGACAGGATTCGTCTGTCCCGGTATTGGGGGTTGATATGTGCTGTGTCTAGGAGAGCCATTACACAAAGTCCCTGGCCAGGGCAAGCGAGATATACTGGTAGGTTTCCAGTGTTATCTCAGGGTGTTCTGGGCTACACTCCGACACGACTTGTACCGCTATTAGGGGACTGACGTTTACCGCCCCCTAGGCCCGCCATGCGATATTCTTAGACGAACAGACCGGACTGTACGGAGACTGTCACATTCAGGCTCAGTAGGAGTTCAGATGGGTTTACCTCGTCAGTCTTCTTATCGGCATCTACCTGGGGACCGTTACGTACAGCTAGTGCCGTTTGCGGTCTGTGGTTAAACCCACTGCCAGCGCAGTGTCGAGTCTTTAGAGTCCCACACAGAGGGTTATTCGCCTTTAGGAAAAACGAGTAGAGGTCGCATGGTTTTGCGACGGGGTTCGTTCACATCCGCGCACTTGTGCATGTTTGGTGTCCGGACAGCTTATACTAGCGGGCTTTGGTTTAAACCAGATCCTGGTATATGTTTTGGGATTGGTTTTATCTCATTGTATTCGTGTTCCTCGGAACACGGATACGGGTGTGTATGCACAGTTGACTGAGGCAGAGGACTTTCATTAAGGTTAATGACCGTTGTCTTTTTCTTAACCCTAATGTTTATATGTGAAATATGATTATTAATATTAATTAATTATAATTGTGTTATGGTTAGGGTTGTTGACCATTTGACTATGGTTGACTTGTTGACCTATGTTGACATATTGACCATCATCATTTCATATGAAAGATGCTCTTTGATTCTTGCAAAAGTAATTAATATGAAATGATAATGGTCATTTCAAATTAACCATCACAATTATCTTTAGTTAATTATTTAATTATCACAATTCACGTATATGTGAAATGTTGGCATTATCTTCTCATTCTATCATTCTCATTCTTTCTCATCCTCTTCCTCTCTCTCAAAGCTCTCCCTCTCATGAGTTGAGAACCATTAAGCTTTGAGATAAAACCTTCAAAATTACTCTCTACTCTTTCTAAGGTTCTAGGTTTAGTACACCAAGCATCTTAGTTACTTCTAGTTTGAGGTAGGAGCCAAAGGTAGAGGCCCTCGGGTGGATCTTTCTTCGGCGAGAGAAGGCGACGAGGACTACCCGTTCATCCCACTCCAAGGAGCAAGAAGAGACGGACTTCAAGACTTAGGTATAACCCTTTAACCGAGTAGCTAACTCTTTTAGCTTGGTTGTTAGTTTATGTTTAGCAAAGATCCTTCTTTAGTTAGTCCATGTTGCCTAGAGTTGTAAAAATCAAATCTTTATACCGTTTCCGCCTCCCCGTAAGCACCGGGATGGGCAACATGGACTTACAGTGGTATCAGAGCCTAGCTAAACACAAACTAGCTAGTTAGCAAAGTATCTAGAATTTCGATCGGACAAAAAACTGCAAAACACCCCGTAAAATTCATGTTTCTGCCGATTTTTATTTCTGCTCAAAAAATAATAAATCATGTACTAAAAATCGGCTTAGGCTTTTTAAAGAACAGGCAAGAAAAACGATCCAGTGAGTCGACCAACTCACCGCGGATCCGCGACAAGAGCTTGCTTCTGCCGCGGATTCGCGGCCGAGTTGACTCGGCCGTGGATCGTTTCTCCTGCAGTTTTCTTCTGCTGGTGTTTTGTGATTTTTGAGATGGTTTGTTTCTGCCCAGAATTTCCAGAGAACAAGTTTGTTTTTGGGGTGGTTACAAATCCGTATTTTGATCGATTTTCTATAGACTTTGGCTAATGGGTTGTATCTGTGATGTGATATATGTATTGAACGTCTGCTAATCGCTATACGTCGATTAGTGGGGGTTATACATATCTGTGATCTGTAATGTTGATGGTTTGTGTATATGAATTCGTTGGATTGTCGCGGATGAATAGCCGGGGGGTTGTGAGATAAGAGTTTTCTTATTCTTTCAATTCTTGTAATATGTAAATTGATGTAATATTATTTATATGGCCGCACAACCGGGATAGGGTTGTAGTCGTCATTGTATAATTTATTTTACTGTTTTTGCTCCTAGGATAGACCCAAGGTGGGGTGCACAAACTACCGGGTATCTCGAAGTGCCGAGTGGCCTACTCACGGTGTTGAGGGAGGTTGCTTCGCTTCGGGTACTTAGCGGGTAGTTTGCCGCACCCGTAGGGGTCTAGGGTGGGGTTTGGCTATTCATCGCGACCGTGTAATTCTCTCTTCGTTACATGCTCGTACGAAATGCGGATTTCTAGTATATCCAATGTGTTCATCTGTGATCTGGAATGGCTATCATTGCATGTGACGAATGTGTATATATCTATATATGATATCTATTTAGGCGTTGCTTATGTTTTGCATCCACGCTAGTCCAGCCCCCGCTCTGTCGTTAGTTAAGTAACCTAATGGGTGATGACGGGACCCCGTGGCGAATGCGGATGGCATAAGCGTACGCCATATTTTCGTTGTTTTCTGCAATTGTAGGATTAATTGATGGGACACATTAAAATTAATGCAAGAAAAATAAACCAGGTAAAAGTCGTTGGAACACTTTCAAAACCACTCGGTTCTTTTCAAAACCAACTTTTAAATGCGGAGCTTGAACCACTCCTTTTGAAAGCTATCTCGTTCCTTCGATTATATCAAGTTCACTACGTTCACGGTTTCGCCAAAACCATTCGTAGCCCTCCGTCGTTTCACATGGATAGTCAATAAGTATTCAAGCTATGTTTGTTGGCCAAAGTCAAGGCATAGTGATTGGTAGCTATTGGGTATTCATGTGCAGCTTAGATAGATGTGTTGGTTTGGGACAGTCGTACTGCTTTGTTGGCCAAAGTCAAGGGTATGTGCCGGTGGGTTCAAATTAACCTGGAGAATGAAGGGTAGAACTTGACATGTGACTTATGATTTGTTGGCCAAAGTCAAGGTCATAAGAGCATGGGGCAAAAATCCACATCGGGAGTTTCAAAAGAAACTGAAACTTGCTAGCGCTGCATACCATTTGGAGTGTGATGATTCTGGTAGAATTCCTTCAGTTTTGTCACGCGATGATATTTGGATCCCGATCCTACTGTGAGTATATGCTACTCTTCCGGAACTTTCTCACTTAACGATCAATGCTATAAACCAAGTAGGTGTCTAGAAAGGTGTTAGCGGGGCTACGCCCACAGAGAAAAGAGGTTATTTAATTAAGGAACTTCACGAAAGCGTTGGAAAACCTCCCTCGAAGTACCGACACTGGCCTGGCTGAACGGTTAAGCAAGAATTGTACGGTGAGATTGATCCCGACTAATTCTTCCTTTATGGTTTGAGGAGGGATTCGAGAGACAGTGGGAGCCATCCTGTTTAGACAAATTAAAAACCACTCTAAACTTGCAAGAGCATCATGCTAAAGTGTTTCTTCTTTCTCTCCTAATTGCAGCGACCAAACATCATGACTGGACTTAAGTTACTACTAGATAAAAACATACTGACAGGGCCAAACTACAAAGATTGGCTCAGGAATGTCAAAATGGCAATCACTTATGACAAGTTGGGGTATTTCCTTGCCACCAAAGCTCCCCCTGTCCCAGGTCCCAAATCCAGCGTCGCGGATAAGGAAATCCGTAAGACCTGGGAAATTGACTGCGCGAAGGCCAAGTGCCTCGTGCTTGCCTCTATGGACAATGAACATCAGAGGAGGCACGAGAATCTGGTCCTCGAATCCATATTTCTCCATACAAAAGAACTGTATGGAGAGCAATCCCGTATCGCTAGATACGAAGTCTCGAAAAAGCTGTTTTCGGCGAGATTGGCCGTCGGATCATCGGTAGCGGAATACGTGCTTAAGATGATTGGCTACATAGAGGAGCTCACGGACCTTGGGACCACGTTGGAGAATGAGCTCTATACGGACTTGATTCTTTAGTCCCTTCTTTCCACTTACGCCCAGTTTATCCTGAACTTCAACTTGCAAGAAAAGGAAGTTGAACTTTCAGAACTTCTCAACATGCTGAGGAGTGCATAGGGCACCCTACAGAAAGGTAGGGAAACATCCATTTTGTTTGTAGGAGGATCTTCCTTTTCTAGGTCCAAGGCGAAAGCCAAGGGAAAGAAGAAGAAAACCCCCGCCAAACCAAGGGGCGGTGTTAGTAAAGTGGATACGAAGGGAAAGGCAAAGGCAACAAAAGTAGCGGGAAAGCTTGTGGGGAAGGAAGAATGCTTTTACTGTCACAAGAGTGGAGACTGGAAGAAAGATTGCAGGGCGTGGAAGGCTAGAAACCAGGATCTGAAGCAAGTTGCGGCTTCAGCTTCAGGTGTGTATGTTATTGAAAATTGCCTATCAATAAACTCTACTTCCTGGGTATTGGATACCGGGTCAGGATCTCATATCTGTAATTCTCTGCAGGCATTGAGAAAGCGTAGGTTTTTGAAGGCAGGTGATATGACCCTCAAAGTTGCAAACGGAGCTAGCATGGATGCTGAGGCCGTGGGGGACTATCACCTGGGAATGTCAGATGGACATGTTTTGGTTTTACGTAATTGTTATTTTGTACCCAATGCAACTTGTAATATCATTTCTGTATCTTTAATATCTAAAGAAGGTTATGAATTTCAATTTGTAAGTAATGTTGTAAACATTCACCTTAATCAAGTTCTGATTGGGTCAGGTACATTAAGCAATGGTATATACGTATTAAACCAACCACAGATTTTCAATGTCCAGAATACACACAAAAGAAAGTCTCCGGAAACAAATCAGGCTTTCTTATGGCATTGTAGACTGGGTCACATAAATGAGAGAAGGTTGACGAAGTTACATACAGAAGGATATTTGGATCCGTTCGAATATCAATCATATGCAACTTGTCAATCCTGTCTCAAAGGAAAGATGACAAAGACTCCGTTCACTGGACACGGAGTAAGAGCGAGCTCGCTCTTGGGACTCGTACACAGCGACGTGTGCGGTCCAATGTCTACGCATGCACGAAGCGGTTATTCTTACTTCATTACTTTTACGGATGAATTTTCAAGGTACGGATATGTCTTCTTAATGAAACATAAATCCGAAGCCTTTGAAAAATTCCAGGAATATAAGAATGAAGTAGAAAAACAAACAGGCAAAAGTATCAAGACACTGAGATCCGATCGAGGTGGTGAATACTTGAGTGCTGAGTTCCTGGATTACTTAAAAGAGAATGGAATTCTCTCTCAGCTTACTCCTCCATACACTCCGCAACATAACGGTGTATCGGAGAGACGGAACCGCACCCTATTGGATATGGTACATTCCATGATGAGTAATGCTGAGTTACCACGATTATTCTGGGGATATGCACTAGAATCAGCTGCATACCTTTTGAACCGAGTTCCAACTAAGACTGTGCCTACTACACCATATCAGATGTGGTGTGGGAAGAAACCCTATCTTAATCACATTAAGACATGGGGATGTCCAGCTTTTGTCAAAAAGCAGTATACGGACAAACTCGAGGCACGCTCAGTACAGTGCAAGTTTGTAGGATATCCAAAGAACTCCAAGGGATATTTCTTTTATTGCGAAGAGGAACAAAAGGTTTTTGTTTCTCATCATGCCCACTTCTTGGAAACTGAGTTTTTGGAAAATCAGATAAGTGGGAGCGCAATAGAACTGGAGGAAATTCCAGAACCATGAGCTATTACTGAAAGCTTAGTAGAACCAGAGGGTTTGAAAGATCAGGACATTCCAGCGCCGCTCCGCAGGAGTAGTAGGCAGTCTCATCCGTCCGAGAGATACTACGGTTTTCTCATAGACGGGGATAGAGAGGATTGTATCATTGATAGTGATGAGCCAACTAGCTTCCAGCAGGCCATTCAGAGCGTTGACTCGGTAAAATGGTTGGATGTAATGCGGACCGAAATGGAGTCCATGTACACCAACAAAGTATGGACTTTGGACGTTGCTCCAGATGGGGTAAACCCGTAGGATGCAAGTGGATCTTCAAAAGGAAGATTGGTGTAGATAGACAGGTTGAGACCTATAAAGTTAGACTTGTTGCAAAGGGTTTTCGTCAAAGACCTGGTTTGGACTATGACGAAACCTTTTCTCTAGTGGCTATGCTGAAATCCATTCGGATCCTTCTTGCCATTGCTGCCTTCCACGATTATGAGATTTGGCAGATGGACGTAAAGACCGCTTTTCTAAATGGAAATTTAGAGGAGTGTGTCTATATGGACCAGCCAGAGGGTTTCATTCAGAGTGGGAGCAGCGGAAATGTGTGCAAGTTGCTTAAGTCCATCTATAGACTAAAGCAGGCATCGCGGAGTTGGAACATCTGTTTTGATGAGACGGTCAAAGAATTTGGCTTTATCAAAAATCCAGATGAACCATGCATCTATAGTAGATTTGTAGCAAGAACTGTAGTATTCCTCGTTCTATACGTGGATGACATTCTCTTGATAGGAAATGACATTCCTATGCTACAATCTGTCAAAGGGTTCTTGTCACACAGGTTCTCCATGAAGGACCTGGGTGATGCCTCTTACATTCTGGGGATCCGGATCTATCGTGACAGATCCAAGAGGATACTAGGACTTTCACAGTCCAGGTACATCGACACCATACTGAAAAGATTCAGTATGGAAGATTCCAAGCGCGGTAATCTACCGGCTTGTCACGGGATCACCCTCTCCAAAGAGATGTCTCCCAAGACTGATTTGGAAAGGGATCGCATGTCTATTATACCCTACGCTTCTGCGGTAGGCTCCATAATGTATGTGATGTTGTGTACCAGACCGAATGTAGCTTATGCACTGAGTGTGGTAAGCCGGTATCAGTCAAACCCTAGGGAGAAACACTGGATAGCGGTAAAGAACATTCTCAAGTACCTGAGAAGGATTAAGGAGATGTTCTTGGTGTATGGCGGAAAAGACCTCCAGATCGAGGCCTTTGCTGACTCCAGCTTCCAGAGTGATAATGATGATTTCAAGTCCATGTCGGGTTATGTCTTTACCCTCTATGGAGGGGCGGTGTGTTGGAAGAGTTCCAAACAAGAAACCTTTGCTGACTCGACGATGGAAGCGGAATATATCGCTGCTGCAGATGCCGCAAAAGAAGCCGTCTGGATAAGGAAGTTCTTGACAGAACTTCAGGTGGTTCCGTCCATTGTTGATCCAATACCTCTGTATTGCGACAACAACGGGGCTATAGCTTTAGCGAAGGAACCCAGGCCCCATCAGAAGTCCAGACACATCTTGAGGCGGTATCACCTGATCAGGGAGATCGTGGGTCGCCAGGAGATCGAGGTTTGGAGAGTTTCTACGGAAGATAACACTGCTGATCCATTCACGAAGGCCTTATCCCAGACTTAGTTCGAGCGGCTGATCGAGATGATAGGTCTTCGATACGCCAGTACATGGCCTTAGTGCAAGTGGGAGATTGTTAGTGTATATGCCCTAGAGCCCATTACTGTATCATACTAGTTTGTATATTACTTAATGGAAGCTTGGGATATTCACCTTGTATTGACAATCTTGCTCCAAATAGTAGTATGCTACTTGGTTTGTTTCTACTTTAATGTGTGGATGTGTTTCTTATAGCATATCGCCTTTACACATTAGTGGAGCCCTTAGGATCTTTGCTTGATTACCAGCGTTGTGATAGCAGTCACACTTATGGGGGCTGGGTAATCCACAAGCACATCCTTATGCAGGTCCCTAGTCGTAGGACTATCGAGACAGGGCATCGATACTCCGGAGTAGACTAGCGTATGCGCTTCTCATCCCAGCTTGGGAGACGGTCTGTCCCACAGCCGTCAGTACGTCGTACTTGAGATAGTATGTGGGTGCTCGTTAGGTTACGAGTACACTGGACAGGACTCGTCGGGAACTGTTGGTTGGTATTATATCTATCGTCAGTTATCAGTTCCCAGGTGACATGAGTACAGCTTAGTCCGTTGACTTGACACTGTCACTTCACCTCGAGTGTGTCTCACTGTTCTTAGATTGCTACCCTACCATGGCTCAAAGGAGTCGTGCAAACAGGTAGCAGTTGGGTGCAGTCCCGAAGCACTTGGAGGCAGTGACGGTTAGACAGGATTCGTCTCTCCCGGTATTGGGGGTTGATATCGCGCTGTGTCTAGGAGAGCCATTACACAAAGTCCCTGGCCAGGGCAAGCGAGATATACTGGTAGGTTTCCAGTGTTATCTCAGGGTGTTCTGGGCTACACTCCGACACGACTTGTACCGCTATTAGGGGACTGACATTTACCGCCCCCTAGGCCCGCCATACGATATTCTTAGACGAACAGACCGGACTGTACGGAGACTGTCACATTCAGGCTCAGTAGGAGTTCAGATGGGTTTACCTCGTCAGTCTTCTTATCGGCATCTACCTGGGGACCGTTACGTACAGCTAGTGCTGCTTGCAGTCTGTGGTTAAATCCACTGCCAGCGTAGTGTCGAGTCTTTAGAGTCCCACACAGAGGGTTATTCGCCTTTAGGCAAAACGAGTAGAGGTCGCATGGTTTTGCGACAGGGTCGTTCACATCCGCGCACTTGTGCACGTTTGGTGTCCGGACAGCTTATACTAGCGGGCTTTGGTTTAAACCAGATCCTGGTATATGTTTTAGGATTGGTTTTATCTCATTGTATTCGTGTTCCTCGGAACACGGATACGGGTGTGTATGCACAGTTGACTGAGGCAGAGGCAGAGGACTTTCATTAGGGTTAATGACCGTTGTCTTTTTTTTAACCCTAATGTTTATATGTGAAATATGATTATTAATATTAATTAATTATAATTGTGTTATGGTTAGGGTTGTTGACCATTTGACTATGGTTGACTTGTTGACCTATGTTGACATATTGACCATCATCATTTCATATGAAAGATGCTCTTTGATTCTTGCAAAAGTAATTAATGTGAAATGATAATGGACATTTCAAATTAACCATCACAATTATCTTTAGTTAATTATTTAATTATCATAATTCACATATATGTGTGAAGGTTGGCATTATCTTCTCATTCTATCATTCTCATTCTTTCTCATCCTCTTCCTCTCTCTCAAAGCTCTTCCTCTCATGAGTTGAGAACCATTAAGTTTTGAGATAAAACCTTCAAAATTACTCTCTACTCTTTCTAAGGTTCTAGGTTTAGCACACCAAGCACCTTAGTTACTTCTAGTTTGAGGTAGGAGCCAAAGGTAGAAGCCTTCGGGTGGATCTTTCTTCGGCGAGAGAAGGCGACGAGGACTACCCGTTCATCCCACTCCAAGGAGCAAGAAGAGAAGGACTTCAAGACTTAGGTATAACCCTTTAACCGAGTAGCTAACTCTTTTAGCTTGGTTGTTAGTTTATGTTTAGCAAAGATCCTTCTTTAGTTAGTCCATGTTGCCTAGAGTTGTAAAAATCAAATTTTTATACTGTTTCCACCTCCCCGTAAGCACCGGGTTGGGCAACATGGACTTACACAGATTTTGTTGCGCTATGAGCCGGGTTTCATCAAGGGCATCAAGCTCCTCAAGCCGAAGGCAAGCATTTTCTTCGTCCGTCAGCTCGTAGTGGACTGACACTCGTAGAGAGGGTAACTCTATCTCGAGGGGGAGTACTGCTTTCATACCGAATACCAATGCGTACGGCGTCGTGTTTGTGGCCGTTTTGAATGTAGTTCGATACGCCCAGAGAGCTTCTTGTAATCTCTCATGCCAGTCCTTCTTATTTCGGGACACCATCTTCTTTACGATCTTCGTCAAGGTCTTGTTGAAAGCCTCAGCTAGACCGTTAGCTCGCGGATTATAAACTGAGGAATATCTCCAGTCTATGTTATGTTGTTGTGCGAAGCGGCTAATCTTGTGGCTTCTGTAGGCTGGCCCATTATCGGAGATGATTCTTCTCGGAGTTCCGAACCGATAAATGACGTGCGTCTTGAAGAAATGGAGGATATTCTCCGTCTTCACTTCCCTCAGCGGTACTGCTTCTGCCCATTTGGAGAAGTAATCAGTTGTTGCCAAAATGAATCGATGTCCTCTGGACGATGCTAGTTCGATGGGGCCGATTATGTCAGTCCCCCACATTTCGAACGGCCAGCTAGCCACCGTTGGATGTAGTAGATTTAGATGCTGGTGGATGAAGTCCCCATGAATCTGGTACGAGTGGCATTGCTTCGCATACTCGAGGCAGTCCTGGATCATCGTGGGCCAATAATAACCCATTCGTTTGATCTTCAACTTCATCTTCGGTTCGGCTTGGTGAGAACCGTAGAGTCGGTCGTGAACTTCTTGGACGACTCTTTCTGCTTCTTCGGGTCCCAGGCATCTCAACCACAGGGAATCAAATGACCTCTTGTACAGAGTGTCATTGACGAAGGCAAAAGATAAGGCTCGCTTCATGAGCTGGTATCTTGAGGACGCATTTTCAGGCGTTCGACGGGATTTGAAGTAGTCTATGAAGACTTCTCTCCAATCTTCAACCTTTTCTTGGTCATTTATTTGCAGGGCCGTCTGCTCAGTTGCTTCCTTTTCCTCGGATGATTCCGGCGATATTTCTGCCGGAGCAAGAACCCGACGGCTTTGTACCATGATTCTTATGTCATCGAGGTTTTCGTCGGCCAGCTCTTTAGCGAGCTTGGCTAATGCGTCCGCTTTGCTATTTTCCGCATGCGGTATGCTTTCCAGCATGTAGTAGGGAATTTGAGTCAGCAATCACTGTACTCTATCGCCATACTTCACCAGCTCTGGCTTGTATGTCTGGTAGTCGCCGTTCACTTGGCTAACGACCAGTTGGGAGTCTCCATATATGAGGAGGTTTTCAATTCCCATGTCGATGGTGACCTCGAGACCTGCTATCAAAACTTCATATTCGGCTTCATTGTTCGTCCTCGGCTCTATCAAGGAGAAGGCGAATCGCATTATCCCTCCTTGTGGGGTTACGAAGATAAGGCCTACCCCTGATTTGATTACAGGGGTGCTTTGTTTGCGCTTTTTCACGGAAGACGCTCTATCAAAATAAAGTTCCCACCGGTTACCACCACCGTCGATCGCATCAAACGCGTGTTCATCTGGCAGTTCGCAATTCAAAGGGGAATCGGCTGGTATCGGATGTTCAGCGAGGAAGTCGGCGATGGCCTGGCCTTTGACTGCTTTAAGAGGTTGATAAGTTATCGAGAACTCCATCAAGAGCAAGGCCCATTTAGCGAGCCGACCTGTCAATATGGCCTTTGACATCAAATATTTAAGAGGGTCCACCTTTGATATGAGACGGACTTCATGTGCCAATGCATAGTGCTGGAGCTTTGTTATCGCAAAGATCAGCGCCAGGCAGTGTTTTTCAATGGGGGAATAGTTGCCTTCTGCCCCCAGTAGAACCCGACTCAAGTAATAGAGAGCCCTTTCTTTCCCTTGGTCATTCTCTTGTGCCCATAATGCACCTAAGGAACCTTCGAGGGCAGTTGTATAAAGAATAAGAGGTTTTCTCTTGACTGGAGCAGCTAACACCGGCGGGTTCTGCAGGTACTGCTTGATCTCGTCCAGTGCGCCTTGGCATTTGTGATCCCGGACGAACGGGGTTCCCTTCTTCATCAGGTGACTGTAAGGGCGGCGCTTGCCTGAAAGGTTGGCTATAAATCGCCGAATGTACGCGAGCTTCCCTTGGAGAGACCGCAATTGTTTTAGAGTCCTTGGCGGTGGCATTTCCATGATCGCCTTGATCTTCGACGGATCTATCTCGATACCCCGGTGCCGGACAATGAACCCTAGGAACTTGCCTGAGGATACCCCGAACGCACATTTGAGGGGGTTCATCTTCAAGTTGTATTGCCGAAGGCGTTGAAATACGATCTTCAGATGCTCTAAATGCTCCTCGTACGATTTGCTTTTCACCACGAGATCGTCGATATAATATTCGACGATTTCATGTATGAGGTCATCGAAGATCTTCGTCATGGCCCTCTGATAGGTAGCACCGGCGTTCTTTAAACCGAAGGGCATAACTTTGTAGCAAAATATACCCAGAGGAGTCCGGAAAGCGGTGTGCTTCTGGTCTTCGGGATGCATCTTTATCTGATTGTATCCTGATGAGCCGTCCGTGAAAGAGAAAACCTCGTGAGTGGACGTGTTATCTATCATCAGCTCGGTGACCGGTACTAGGAAATCGTCCTTCGGGCAAGCTTTATTGAGATCCCGGAAGTCCACGCATATGCGCACTGTCCCATTTTTCTTCATCACTGGGACGATGTTAGCGATCTAATCGGGATATTGAACTTCTTACTTCTTGACTTCGGCGTTGATGCTCATCTCAAGCTCGAGCCGCATTCTTTTCGGCGCTTGTTTAACCGGCTTGATGTCCGGGGATATTGCCAATTTATGGACAGCTATTTCTGGATCTAGTCCTGGCATTTCGGAATAGTTCCATGCGAAGTAATCTCTATGCCGTATAAGTACGTCTTTTAACGCAGCCACCCTTTCTTCAGATAGCAATTCGCTGACAAATGTCGGTCGCGGGTCGTTTGCTGTCCCCAACTCAATCTTCTTGAGGTTATCTGCAGTAGTATGTATGCCATCTTCCAGCTCTTTCGGCGCTGGTGGAAATTCTGAGATTACCTCGTCATCGCTGTTTTCGAAGCACCGGGGAAGGTCATCCATATTCTCAGCCTCTTCTTTTGATAGTGTTATTATATGACAAGTACGAGCTCGCTCACAAGACCGATGTTGTTCTGGTTCTACTCTCGCAGCTTTGGGTTCATGCTTCTGCGGCGGTGTTACTCTCCAACTGCTGGATAGAGCGAACTTGCCGAGCTGATATTGGTCTTCGACCCAGTTCTTGAAGGTGAAGCAGTCTTCGAGAGGGTGTCCTATTGCTCGATGATAAGAGCAATAGTCTGGATGAGAGACCTCGTTGGCTTGCTCGGGGTGCTTAGACTCTGGAAGTGTGATCATTTAATGTTTTATAGCGAGGTCAAGTATCTTCCGTGTTTTATTCTGAGGAAAAGAGTATGCCTGACTCATCTTCTTTATAAGGGACAAATCCGGACCGCTCGATTTCCGATCGCGTGACTTCTTGGTCCCGCTTTGTCGCTGTCGAATGCCTTTTCTGCTCTTTGATTTGTTTCTGCTTCTGCGTCGGGCCTTTTACACCACAGGTTGACAGGGAGGAGCATTTTCATCTTTTGCAGCCTGTTGAAGGAGGCGTTGCGTCCTGGCTTTCTCATAAATGGCCATTTCGCGATTATGGTCGTCTCGAACCTTTTGACCCACTTCTCTGATAAGCTTGTCCATTTTCTCTTCAAATGACGGGCTCGGCATTTTGATTGCAGGATCTTGTTTTGGTTCGGGGTCAGCGTTTTCTGACAGGGCATCCCCTTCTTCATCGAAGTCATATATGACGTAGCTAGCATGGACTCGTTCCCGTTTCCCGGATTTCACATATCCAAGCCCGAGCGTTTCCATTCTCCCATTGAGCAGCTTGCGCTGAGTCCCAGGGACATCCCAAATCCTGTTGTAGAACCGAGCTTGTCGTACAGTCTGTTTTAATGGTACCCCTTGGCGCTTCAATAGCCTTTTTAGTCTATTTGTATAATATCTGTGCAAACGGATGGGTTGGAGCCTGTCAAGTGTAGAATCCACGCCGTACCAGATTTCTTTCTCCGTTCTTGTTTCCGTGGACCGGTAGAATATGATCGCCTTTTCACCTTTTCGTTTGGGAGGGACGTAAAACGTCTGCAGGTCTTGCACATTGTAAGCTTCAAGTGCGTCAAGATCTTTGTAGTGCTCCCGTGGAGTCATGTTGATTTGCAAACTCTGATCATCACCAGGGAATTCTTGTATTGGCGGCCGACTGGAGAACACAGCATTAACCTCATCTTCCGAATCGCTTCCGAAGATCAATATGGGGGCAGACGGTCCCGAGTTGTTGCGTCGAGATGGCCCAGCGTAAACTATCTCTTCTTCTTCTTCGGTATCACTCCCGAAAACAGGAATGGTGGCGGCGGCTTTGTTCTCCGGTTTGCGACACCTCTCCGTGTCCTCGAAATCTGGCAAAAAGTACTTTGCATCTTCGTATTTGCGGACTTCGTTCATGGAGAATGGGTTTAGCTCTCCTGTTACGGTGTACTCGAGACCATCCTTGAAATATTTCATACACTGACGTTGCGTGGAGGGGATGATGTTGTACTCGTGTAACCAGGGACGACCGAGCAAAGCATTGTAGCAGGTCTTGGCGTCAATGACGTGAAACTTAATGTCCGTGACGAGTAGTCCGAAGCGTAATGTTAGTATTACAGATCCGAGAGTCAGTGACGACTGGGAGTCAAAACCGGAGATGGCAATTTTATCACGAGCGAGGTGCTGAACGCTCATGCAGATTTTCTTCAACACCCGAACATTAAGGAGATTGACGGAGGACCCATTATCAACCAGGATTTTGCCTATCCTGATATCGTAGCAATATCCAGAGACGTATAGGGGACGGTTGTGGTCGCACGTCCTAAGGAGAAGGTCCTCATCACCGAAAGTGATATCGGCCGTGTGCATTTCTTCCAGTTCATCCTTCATCCTTTCTTCGGTGAGGAAGGCTTGGAATTGCTCGGGCTCTTGCAGCGCCTTGATTAATGAATCTCTCGCTTCTTTTGATAATAAGAGGGCGTCAAGAATGCTGAGCTGCGAGGGTAGCTTCCTGAGGTGCGCTAGGATGTTGTAGTCCACCTTACTCTTCCTGGGAGGGTCCTTGGCAGTCAGTTCTTTCATGACTTGGTCATCTAAAGCGATATCCTCAGCGACCTTTTCCTTTTCCTTATCTTTTCTAGTTGCGGGTCCGAGATTCTTTTCCGGGAGAGTGCGATTGCGCAGTTGAATGTTTTCGCAGGTCTCTGGTCCTTCCTCTTTCCCTAAGACGGATTCTGTAAAGAGAGGGCCCAGAGCCATTTCCTCATCAGAGTCGCTCCCAAAGATGAGAACTTGTGATTCTCCGACGTTGACCGTGTAACAGTTGCCGGTAGTTCTTTTGTGCTTGTCGGTTGTACTTCTCTGCTCCCGATGAGTTCTGCGTTTCATTCGCTTGAAATGTTGCCGGTGAGAAACATATCCCTGCCACCATATCTTAAATGCGTCGCACTCCTCAGTGGGGTGTGAAATCTTCCGATGATATGAGCAGTAATTAGGGTGCCTCTCCGCCCTATTGAGCGTGTTTTCTTCCGAGGGTGGTAGCTTCATTCCTATCGACATGGCTTTGGCAAACCTTTTCCTCGTCTTGAATATGTTTTTATCCGCATCAGATGTCTTTTGATCTGGTGGGAGTGCTTCGACTCTTTCGTTTAGTCGCCTGCGTTTGGCTCCTTCTGATGCAGCCATCTCACGCTCCCGATCGGCTTTACTTTTCAAACGAATCTCGTCTAGAAAGGCGTCGATCATTTCGTCTGTCAGCCACACAAGTTCTGGTTTAGGTTGTGCCCCCAGTTTCTCAGTGCCAGGAGTTTTTTCATTGTCCATAAACGAGTGGGAGATCACATGACAACTCTCCACATATCCCTCGGATTCATCCGACGAGCTTTCTCCATTATCTTCCTCCTGAAAGACGTGGTTGAGGAACTCTTGGAGTGTGATGGGAGTCCGCGCCTTTTGATTATATTCCTCCAGTGCGTCAATCTGTTTCTGCAAGTCTGTGAGCTTGTCTCCAGGCTTCACGGGCTTCTTGGATTTCTTCTTCTTTTTCTTTGAAGATTTTGACGGCTGGTTGTGAGTGCTCGGGCCATCACCACCGATCTTTGGAGTTGGGCGCGGCTTCAGCATCCTTTCAATGATCTGGGGTTCCACCGGGTTCTTCCACCTGATCGCCGGGCACGTCTGGAGCTCATTCAGCATTCTTTTGGTTTTTGCTGAAAGCACGATTTCTTATGGAGCTTCTTCAATGAAAGAACAAGTTTCCCCCGGTGTGTCCGTCTTCTTGGGAGTGTGCGGTTGTGGCGGGTTCACCTTCCACTTCTCGGATAGCGCAAACTTGCCCTGTAGGTATTGATCTTCAATCGATCCTTTGAAGACGAAGCAATTCTTAATCGGATGGCTTACCGTTTGATGGTAAGGACAATAATTGGGGTTATTGACCTCACTGGGTTGCGGCGGTCGCCTTGGGTTTGGCAAGTTGATAAGCCTGTTGCGTACCGCCAGCTCGAATAGCCTCTTTGTCTTATCCCGCGGGAATGAGTAGGGGCGCTTCATTTTCTCATTATAATACCACCGTCTTTCTTCCAGTTGATCCGCCAGCTTTGGGGCACTTGGTTGCTGCTGAGCGTTCGCAACGAAGGTTGCCTTCTCTTTACCCTTGTCATTCCGAGGTTCCGGCTTCGGGGGAGACGGTCTGTGACCCATCTGGTCCATCTGGGCCAACTTGTCGATCAAAGCCTGGAATGTGGTTGGCTTAAAGAACATCATGAACTGTGAGATAGTTGCATGAGGATCTAGGGTACCCACGAACATGCCCATCGCGGGCGCTTCCTTAATGCGTTGTTCGCATTTCGACCACAAGTTTCGCCAGCGTATAGCGTACTGGACCCACGTCTCGCCTGGTTTCACCCTGGCATTAATCAACGCCATTATCGGGGTGCGTTCGCTGGCGCTCGCGAATCGCTGCGTAAATAGCAGCTCCATCTCCGCAAATGTTTTGACGGAGTCGTTCGGGAGCTCAGAGTACCACTCGAACGCCGTTTCTGACAAGCTGCCGACAAACTGGCGAAGTAGCAGTTTGTCGTCGCCTCCGGTGTTGCCATAAAGCGCCCTGAACTGGGCAACATGCTGGTGGGGATTGCCCGTCCCCTTATTGACATGGAATTTCGGTATTGTATAGCCCGACGGGTACTTGATCTGATCATACCAGCTCGGATACGGTCGCCCTATTGTGACAACTTGACCGGCTGCCTTAGTCGCCTGGTGAACCCATATCTGCTGAGCTATATATTCTTCCAAGTCAGCTTTGGAAATTGTCTCCTCCTTGCCTGTTGACAGAGCCGGTGGAGGATTTGACGTTTCTCCCTTGTCATCTTCAAGGACGATTGGGAGATCTTCAGCAGGAGGATCTTGTTAGATCATCATACCCACCATGTCCTGGAAAAGAATGGCCATTCGCTTTATATTGGCTGCTTGTTCCGCAGCCTCTTTATCCTTCTTTTCCAGTATCCTGCGAAGGAACTCAACGTCAGTTTCCTGCTCCTGGCGTTGATCCAAGGATGCTTCGGGGCTTTCTTTAGGCCCAGTAAGTGCGGCCATCGCATTCATCATTTCTTGGAGCTTCTGCTGCTGCTCCTGAGCTTTAGTCACCGATCGCGTGAGCGGTCGATGACCTGTAGATGTACGGCTGTCCTCCTTCCCGGACGCCATGTAAATGGTATGCACCACTATGCCCCCAGACTTAGGGCGTTTAGGCTTACTGTCTTTGACATTAGCTGTAGGCATAGGGACCTTCTCCGGCCTTCCTCTCTTTTGAGTAATCGACGTTGAAGGAGCCGTTGCAGCGGGCACCCAAGTGGTTGTCGTCCTTTGTGATTTGACAGGACAGTTCTTTTCTTCTCGAACCTTCACCCTCTTCTGCTGGCGAGAGTGATCTTAGTCGATTACTGAGTCTTGGACCCTCCGTCAGACCTTGTAAATTTTGGACGACAGCCGTTGAGGGGGCTGCTCCAGCTTTGCATCTGTAATATTCTCCGCAGGCGGAGGAGATCTTTTTAGCGTGGCAGTCGGAGAGTTCTTGCGTACCCTCCTTAGCGGTTCAAAGCTGTTCCCAGTTGGAACAGCAGCATCAACTTCCACCATCAGAGCCGGTGGAGTTAGCCCTGAGGGGGTGTTGCCCCCAGCCTTCCTTACTCGGCGCCAGTGGCGACGTCGAGCGTGTCGAGCTGTTGGGACTGGCTCGGCGATAGGGATAGTCTCGTCTTGCTCCCTATCCGGATGAGGTGCCGCTGGTGCCAGCCTCTTGAAGGCTGATCTCTTTTGAGTGGCGATGTTCAATCTGTCAAAAACAGACCCTCGAGCAGGAGCAGGAGCCGGAATAGTCAGCCTTGAAAAGACCGACTCTTTAGCAGGAGAAGCCGTCTTGACGACTTCAGGAATGGAGATGGTTGTCTTCTTTGCGATGGCCATGTCAGGGGTCATGGGCTTCTTGGCAGGCCCATTAGAGTTCAGGTTCAGCCTGGTAAAGACCGAGGCTGCCGGCTTGACATTGGACGACCCGTTGAGAGGGGCCGTTGTGACAGTGAGCCGATCGAAGACTGACTTCTTTTGCGCTTCCGGTGCGGGCACTGGAATGGTGAAGTTTGCAGGCGGGAGCATGGTCCCGAAGAACAGATCAGTGGTGGCCTGAGTCACCCGTTCCACTGGCATGGCAAGGATGGAGGCCGCTTGAGGCCCATAGGCTACACCTCCAGGTGAGGCGGAGCGTCTGTTGCACTTGCATTTCGAGCAGCTCGAGCAGTTGGATGCCATTGATGCTTGATTTCTGCGCCAGGCGAAAGTCCAAATCTTAGTACCTTGAAATCCAAAGGCAACCATTAACAAACCGCGATTCGTTCGCGAAGACGACACACGAAGTGTGGATGGGAAAGAGGAAAAGGTCCCACCGGGCGTGCCAGAATCTGTTCCCCTCCGAAAGACGGCACGACGCAGGGACGTCTTGCCTGAGATTCGGGGCAGATGCAAATTGGTGCTATCCGTCCACCTCTCCGAAGATGCCAAGTTGATTTATGGCACCGCGTATCAGAGGTTTAGACGGATGCGTCCGATGTAGCAGACTTCGTCAGATTCCCCCTCGCTTGAGGGGTTTTTGATTGTGGGGACGCTCTTCCCTGCAGGCGCAAGCCCCTGCAGTTAATTACGCTACCGCATCGCGGTAACAACTTTCTCCTTCTCCATGTGGTCACTTTATGTCGTGTGTGTTAGTTTCGTGTTTGGTTGCCCGTGGATTGTATACGGAGACTGAGTTATGTCGTCGCCTGTAGGGCGTGGACTAGTCCAAATCCGTATTATCTTAGATTTGGGTTTGGGGGTTTGGGTTTAAGGATACGTTAGCCTCATTTGAGACTAAGATCAACTTAAACGTTTGTTAAGGATACGTTAGTCTAGTTTTTAGACTAAGATCAACTTAACGGGATCGTTTAGATCCAACAAGAGAGCAATTAAGGGAGCCCTGTTGTTTAGTTTAGTGACATTGCGGTCAATAGGTAGTTTAAGGACATTGCGGTCCAATGTTAGTTTTAAGACATTACGGTCAAGGTTAAGGACGTCATAGTCCGTGGATTTAAGGACTCCATAGTCCGGCGTTAGTTTTAAGACGTCACGGTCAAGGTTAAGGACGTCATAGTCCGTTGTTAGTTTTAAGACATCCCGGTCAAGGTTAAGGACGTCATAGTCCGTTGTTAGTTTTAAGACATCCCGGTCAAGGTTAAGGACGTCATAGTCCATGGATTTTAAGGACTCCACAGTCCGTCATTAGTTTTAAGACATCACGGTCAAGGTTAAGGACGCCATAGTCTGTTGTTAGTTTTAAGACATCCCGGTCAAGGTTAAGGACATCATAGTCTGTGGATTTTAAGGACTCCACAGTCCGGCGTTAGTTTTAAGATGTCACGGTCAAGGTTAAGGACATCATAGTCCATGAGTTTAAGGACCCCACAGTCCGTATCAATGTGTGGTCATCGGGACCCATCACCTCTTTGAAGACGTTGAGGAATTACAACGCCAAGGATCAAAGGAGTGAGGAGATGTACCCTTGAACCAAGGTAGATTAAATAATCTTTGGCCCAATTTGGAACTAAGACCAATTAATTATATTATGAGCCCATTAGCCCAGTTAAGTTTGAATTGAGGACTTATGGCCAGCTTGGGCTAAGTCCAATTATGTTTAGAATATTGGCCCTCCGTTGGTTCATTGAAGGAGAGGCTTTGCCTCTAGAAACTTATCTAATTGGGCTAAAGCTAGTGTTAAACACTAAAAACCAACAGTGTTAAACACTGGGAATAAGATTAGCAAGTTAGTGTTAAACACTAAAAGATAATCAGTGTTAAACACTAGCAACAGGGCTTTCAAATTAGTGTTAAACACTAAAGCAAATCAGTGTTAAACACTGGAAACATAGATTTCAAATTAGTGTTAAACACTAAGAAAATCAGTGTTAAACACTGGGAACAGAGTTTTCAAATTAGTGTTAAACACTAAGAAAATCAGTGTTAAAAACTGGGAACAAAATTTTCAAATTAGTGTTAAACACTAAGAAAATCAGTGTTAAACACTGCAAATAAAGTTTTCAAATTAGTGTTAAACACTAAGAAAATCAGTGTTAAACATTGGGAACAAAGTCTTCAAATTAGTGTTAAACACTAAGGAGAGAGGGGTCACGTGTGGACACGTGAGAGCGCCCTGATTCCCCTTATTTAATTCTGCCAAAAGTATTAATACTTTCTATAATTGCTCTTGGAGCATCACGTGCTGTCACGTGATGGGAATGTGGGTTTTTAACTGTTAAAGCTTTTGCCAAGGGGCCACGTGGTAGCACGTGAGGGCGCCCATAGCTTCTGTTTGCTTTTTCTTTGTATCCTTCAGGGGTCACGTGGGGCCCCTCAAAGTTCTTTTCTGTGGATCTTTACAGGGGTCACGTGGTAGCACGTGACTCTGGTTCTTTGCATGTTTTAAAGATCTGTTCATCTTTTAAGAATTAAATTCTTCATAGGGTTAAACCCTAGCAATAAACTTTAGAGGAATTAAATTCCTATTTTCTTCTGAAGAATTATATTCTTAGATAGGGTTAAACCCTAATTTCTTTTCTGTAGGAATTAAATTCCCCATATATGTAAAGAATTAAATTCTGGCACAGGGTGAAACCCTAATTTCTTTTTTAATGGAATTAAATTCCTGTGAGTTTGAGAGAATTAAGTTCTCAATTAAGGTTAAACCCTAGTTCTGTCTACTATGAAGGAATTAAATTCTTATAATTCTGTGAGAATTAAATTCTCAAAACTCAATTCCTCCTCTATGTTTTAGATCTGCATGGCAGGATCTCAACCCAATGAGAATTAAATTCTCAATTCATGGGGAGATGTGCACTTTGCAGATCCTCCACCAGAGAAAGAACTAAGTTCTTTCCTTTATATAAGAGTTAAACTCTTTTGAGAGTTAAATTCTCTTTTGAAGCCTCTCTTTTCTTACCTAGGGTTTTTCTTTTGCAGAGAATCAAATTCTTCCTTCTGAATTTTCAAGATTCCAAGGCTCTATATCTCTCTCTCTGTCTGTTTTTCTATCCCCTCTTTTTTAACTCTCTCCCTTGGCATCTATTTATAGGAGAAGGAAAAGAATCAATCTGTTTAGTGAATCTTTCATTGAAAGATTTGATTTGTTTATTGAGAGATTTGATTTATTTTCATCATTGATCTGGGCCTTTAGATTATTAGGTGAATTTTATTCACCATTGGATTTTAAATCCAAAGATATCTCTTTGTTATTTCGGTTAGATTTAGGGCGAAATCTTTCCATGTCCAAGATTTTTCCATAAATTGGTGATATTTAATCACCTTCAGATTCTTGATCCAACGGTTTCAGATAAATCTTCTCCATTTTGGAAAGATTTGAATGATCTCTCCTCAGAATTTAATTCTGTTAAAGAATATGGCTTTTAAAGCCGGTCACGTGTGGCCACGTGACCGTTGGTCACGTGTGAGCACGTGACCCCTGGAATGTGCTTCTCTTCTTCTGCGCTCTGTTCTCTGGCCGCTGCTTAACCATTACGTGCCAACACGTGACCACTGGTCACGTGTGGGCATGCGATGCCTCTTCTGAAGCTTTTTCCTGATTTTTAATCAGGGAACAGTCGTATTATCCCATAACTAATGTCCTAAACTTTCATCGTGCTATATCAAAGATGTGTGTTATGATGAGGTAGGTCATTACCTAGTGAGTTATCTAAAGATAATACAAGTATTATGTTGTTTTATGGCGAAATGTAAAGTATGTAATATTTTACCATAAAAATACAATAAAAATTGCATAAAAGATTATTTTGAGATGAAACTTATTTTAAAGTGTTTGTTAATGTATGAAAAATATTATATGAGAGTATGGTATTGATTGTTTATGAAAAAATAACCTTTTTAAAGAAAAACCGAATCGGAAGTCGGATTAACTCCGTTTCCGTCGGGTTTTAGAAATAAAAGTTTTTAAGATAGTAGAAGAGAGGGGGAGAGGGGACTTACTGACTAGGGAATAAGAGAAGAGAGAGAGGAAGACTAGGGAAGTGTCGGGGCGTCGTTTCGTCGCCGGAATCTTTTCGTAATTTCGCCGGAATTTCACCCTTTGCTAACTCCACTTGCACACTATAAGGACTTGAGAATTTTATAGAGTTTTTGTGAGGAAATTCTGAGTGAGGAGGGGTGAAATATGGTGTGGTATTTATAGGGAAAACTAGGGTTTAGTGTATTGAATTGGAGAATTAAAAATTTGCATTTAAAAGGATTAAAGGGGTGATTTTAATCCCTCTGTCAATGTGCAGAAAAATCAAACAATATAGGGGAAGTGGGGTAGGCGAAGGGTTGCAAGGGTTTAATTTTGGGGGCTATACCAACGGGCAAGCCCGGCGGTGTCGGTTTTTTTTTCATGACTCGCCGGTCTTGAACCGGCGGAATGGGGTTGGTTCATCGCCACGTGTCCCTGTCGCTTGGTATAACCTAGTGCACGTATTTGTTTATTCTGTGTCTCTTCAGTTTACGTGTAGTGCACGTGTAAACCCTTGGGCTTCTAAAAGATTAAAAAAAATATAATGTGGCTGGGGGATTCGATCACAAGGGCTACATCACAGTAGTGCAAGGCTTTACCAATGAGCCAAGTACTTTCTTGCTGTTCAAAAGCAAAACAAATTTATAACTTATGCTTAGGCTCATGTGTGATAGGTTTGTGACAGCAAACATAAAACTTTGTCACATTCTATGACATGAACCATAATAAGAATATCGTTAGGGCGTCCTCTACTCAGCGACGCGCTACATCGGATCCCAGGTGTAGTGTTAAGTATGCAAGGGCTTCTAGGTCGTCGTCCAGAAACGGCGCGCTACATCGGAACCCGGGTGTAGTGACAAATGAGCAAGGGTTTCATAGGATTCTTCTAACTTCCTGGAACATAGGTTTCCTTACGGGTAGACTACTAGAATTAGTAGAGGTGATGATTAGGAGGAGAGTTGGTATTATGTGTTTGCAAGAAACTAAGTGGGTAGATGAAAAGAGTAGAGTCATAGAGTCTTGGGGTTATAAGCTTTGGTATACGGGTAAAGATAAAAATCGTAATGGGGTAGGCATAATCATAGATAGACGGTTGCTTGAGAATGTAGTTGAGATTAGGAGAAAAGTGATAGAATTTTACTGGTTAAGCTTATTCTAGATGGAGAGATCCTTAATGTTATTAGTGCTTATGCACCACAAATAGGTCTTGATGACGCTAGTAAGCGTCTATTCTGGGAGGATTTAGACCAGATGGTGCAAAGTATATGTAGGTACTAGTCGTAGTGGGTTTGATACTATCCATGGAGGTTTTGGTTTTGGACAAAGGAATGAAGTAGGTGACTCGATTCTAGATTTTTGCTTATCTTATGACTTGATCTTAACAAACACCTGCTTTTGGAAAAGGGAGTCCCACCTTATCAATTTTAGGAGCGGATCAAGTGCTAGTCAAATAGACTTTTTTCTGACAAGAAGAACAGATAGAGGTTGTTGTATTGACTGTAAGGTAGTGCCAGGTGAGAGTGTAATCACTCAACATAGACTTTTAGTTCTAGATTTTCGATTTAGAAGAGGACCTAGGAAGATTAGACGTAAGGTAGAGTCTAGAATTAAATGGTGACGATTGAAAGAAGGTAACCAAAAGGCTTTTATAGATCGTGTAGTCTAAGAAGCGGATTGGCAGTCGGAAGATGATTTAGACAGAACATGGAATAAAATAACTAGTTGTATCAAGAGGATAGTTAGAGATCTACTTGGAGAGTCGAGAGGTGGTGCTCCACCATCTAAGGACACATCATGGTGGAATGAAGAAGTAAAAGCTGCTATTAAAATTAAAAGGGATTCTTATAAAAATTTGAAGAAAAATAGAGATGTGGAGAGATTTGAGAAGTATAAAATGGTTAAAAAGAAAGTTAAGAAAACTGTTCGGGAAGCTAAATCTAAGGTCTACAAGGAGGTGTACTGTTAGTTATATGTATGCCCTAGAGGCCATTATTGTACATGCGATGTATATTATAGTGGAGGCTTGGATATATATTTATATATAGATGACTTTCTTGCTCGACATGATAATATACTATCTGGTTGCTCTTTATCTTAACATGTTGACTTGTATATGTGATGATGTCTTGCTCTCACATGTTGATAGAGCCCTTAGGTTGTGTACTTGACTACCAGGACTATGATGGAGATCATACTAGTGGGAGCCAAAGGTAGTCCACAAGTACACCCTAAAACTGTTCCTAGTCGAGGGTGTATCGAGACAGGACATCGATATTCCAGAGTAGACTAGCGTGTACGCATCTTGACCCATATGATGGGCGATGGATGATCCCATATCCATTGGTGTTTGACATCAAAGATGGTATACGGGTGCTCAGTGGAGACTGGGTACACCGAATGGACTCACCGAGAACTCCTAGTTGGTATTATACCTATCGTCAGTTAGCAGTTCTCTGGTGATACTGGTACAGGTTAGTCTGTAAACTCGAGATCGTCATAGAGTCTTGTGTGATTCCCACTGTGCTTTGATTTCCACCTTACCACGTTCATGAGAACGTGCAAAACGGTGGCTTTTGGGTACAGTCCTGAATCACATGGAGGCAATGAGCGATAGGAGGGGATTCGTCTCTCCCGGTATTGGGGGTTGATGTTGCGCTGTGCTCGATTGGCAATAACAGGAAAGTCCCTGGCCAGGGCTGATACAGAGATTTACTGATAAGTGTTATCAGTAGTTTCTCGACCCGTTATGAGCCTCACATCGGCACGACTTATCGGTTATTGGGGTCTGAAGTTTACCACCCCTATACTGGATATGCGACATATCAGACGAAAAGACCGGACTGTACGGTAGTGTTACTGTCAGGCTTTTGCAGGAGTTAGAGCGGGCTAGCTTGCTGATCTTCTGATCGTTCAATACCCGAGTAGCCATTACGTCCATCTAGTACCGCCGACGGCTTGTGGGTGCTTGATGTGATCATCACCTACTGCCGGCGTATTGACGAGTCTTTAGAGTCCAACACAGTGATTTCATTGGCTCAGGCAAAACGAAGTAGGAGCACATATGTGATATGTGCGGGACCGAGATTAATACGAGTATGTGATACCGTATTCTATTCTCGTGATATTATGTGTCGATCGGTTATATGAGATATAGCCGGGTTATCGAATCAAATGTTGATTCGATAAGTCGATACTGTATCGGTCGGTTATATGAGATATAGTCGGCTTATCGAATCAAGTGTTGATTCGATAAGTTGATACAAATAATATTAGTCAGTCATATGAGATATAACCGGATTATTAAATCAAGTGTTGATTTAATAATTTAATGTATAATAATATATTCGATATATTAATTTACATTAACTAATAATAGCTCACTTAAACATTTATATTTCTCACATGTGCACACTTAATATATATATGTGATATATATTAATGGTGTTTTATTTATGTGTCATGGTTGATGATACATGCAACATGGGTGTATGAGACTTACACCATGATAAAGATAATGTAGGGTTTATTTATTTATTGTAATTCATTTATTAGTTGGAAATTTGTCACATGGCATGAAGCTTCATGAAACTTTGAGATCTATTGACTTAGTCCACTAGTTTTGTCTCACACTAGATATTTGTTAACCCAACCATTATCTAAACTCATTGTTAAGTCTCTACAAGGGTAATATTAGATATTTTCCCACCCATGGTTGCCATTCTCTCACACAACATTATCTCTCTTCATCTTCTTCCTAAAAGCTCAAGAGCTCTCTAGGTTTTATTCAAGTGAGAAAATATTGTGAGAAAAATAAAACTAAAGTGAGCCCACTTCCTATTTCATCATCCTCTACTAGATTAGCACTTTAGTATATGGTGTTAGCTTCACCAATCTTTCATTAGTGAAGTAGTAGCTTGAGTTAGTGTCTCCTCGACGTAGATCATCTTCGGCCTCGAAGACTTCGAGCAAGATCGTTGCTTTCTTCTCATGGAGCCATTCAAGAGCCCGCAAGATCATTTCATCGCAGCGAAGGGACTAATTCAAGGAGCTATTGAAGTGAAGGACCGGTCTACAAAGGTTGTATTCCGTTATCACATAGTTGTAAAATTGTTTACTTTCTAGTTTAGCTCCTAAAACTCTAGTTAGATCCTTGGTTAGGGTTGTTTGGCACACTAAATTTTTTAAATATAGCATGTTTGATATCTTGTGAAACCTTGTGGTTATGCCTAAGAACCCTGTACAGTGGTATCAGAGCCTTACTAGAGCATTATGAGTTGTCTAGGCGAAGTTAGAAGTTCGAACGAACTTCGAAAACCCAATATTACCCACTTTCTGGAAATTTTTCAAAATGTTGGAATTTTTCACATTAAAAATCCTCAGAAAATCATGCAAGTAAAATTATGGACCCCCTAGAAGAACGACATCCTAACTCGACAATATGACCGCGGAACCGCGGCTAAACCATGGGTTTGGCGGCGGTTCCGCGGCGCCATGTGTGAGGCTTGGGTCGATACTTCTACGGTTGGTCCGTAGCTACTGGGGTATGTTTATGGGTATTTTTGATATTGCTCAAGTGTTGAGTTTTCTAGGGAAATTTTGGGAATTCGTTGATTCGATCGAAAGGTTTAATATCGTCTAGCTATTTGTGGAATGTGATACAATATATGGAATTCATATAGTTAGGCGTGAAATCCAAAATATATGATATTTTGGGTTTATGATGTCTAAGGTTATTATGGATTCCAAATGTTGTAGTTTGACATTTTCTTTTCTGCGACCGTAAGTGTAATATGTGGTGTATCGCCGGTTTCGTTGCTATATGTCAACGACAATTGGAATACGCATATTTACTTACGTTGATAACATGTGATGTTATGTGTTGCTGTGATATGTTATATTGGATCGTCGCCTTTTGAATAGCCGGGGGTTTTATGTGAGATGAGAGTTTTTATTTTCATTCATGTAAAATTCAATGTATGTAATATTCTTTTATTGGGGCACTTCCGGGTTGAGGATGATGTCACAATTGTTGTATATTATTTACTTTTCCGCATTAGGATAGACCCAAGGAGGGGAGCACAAGTAACCGGGTTCTAGAGTCCAGTAGGAGACTATCTCAAGTAGTCGAGTCCGGATCTCCTAACTCTAGAATTGGTAGGGTTGCTTGCCGCTCTCATAGGGGTCTAGGGATGTGGGTTTGTCTATTCATCGCGACAGTGGAATCCGTGTTTTATACAGGCTCAAAATAAAACACGAACCTCCTAGTATATCTAATATTTCATATGTTTCTTCTGCTGCTCTGTGATGTGATCATTATGGATTCTGAGACGAATGGATATACATTATATATGAGATATATAGTAAACGTTGCTTATGTTTTGCACCCGCGCTAGTCCCGTCCCAGTATGCCGTTAGTTAAGTAACCTAACGGTGCATAATGGGACACCGTGGCGAATGCGGATGGTATAAGCGTACGTTGTATTTTCGTTTCTTCTGTGATGCTTAGGAAGCATAAATGATGGGATTTCATTAATGAGATGAATGAAAGAAAAGAAACTTAAAAAATGTTGTGGAATCATATTTTCAAAAATGGTAGCTCTAGTTTTTTTTGCTTTGCATAGCGGTATTCCTTGAAGAATATCCAGCACCTCATTCGACGAGGAAAGAGCCGAGATCGCTTCACCGGGAGTGACCTCTTTAGCAAAAGCTAGCAGATGCTACAACCCAACTTCAGTTTTGTTTTTGATTGCTTCTTTTAGTTCTTGCTTTGCATAGCGGTATTTGTGAAATATCCTGCACCTTATTCGATAAGGAAAGAATCGAGATCCTTTCACCGGGAGTGACCTCTTTAGCAAAACTAGTAAAAATCCTAAAAAACACTCCTTTTCAAAAATCATTTGTTTCTACAACTTTATCAAGTTCATTACGCTCATGGTTTTCTTAAAAACCTGCATAGCCATCCGACATTTCAGATAAGTAATATTTAGTATTCGTGCTACGTTTGTTGGCTTTCATCAAGGCGTAGTGTGCGGTAGCTAATTAGTGCTTATCTGCTAAAGCATGAGATACGATTGGATTAGGGTAGTCGTACGGCTTTTTTGGCTTTCATCAAGGGTCGTGCGGGTGGGTTTAATTCAATCATGAAATGTACGGGATGAACTTGACTAGCGGACTATGATTTGTTGGCTTTCGTCAAGGTCATAGGACGTTAGGGGCAAAAGCATATAAGGAATTTCAAGTGTTGAAATTTGCAATGAGATTGCATACCTTCTATGAGATAGTTGGATCCCGATCCCACTGTGAGCAAAAGTTGCTCCCGGGAGAATTTTGCACTTTACAATTAGCTAACTCATTAGGTGTCTAGAAAGGTGTCAACGGGGCTACGCTTCTGGGAAAATGAGATTTATTTTAATTAGGTCCATGCGAAAGCACGGGGAACCTCCCTCAGAAGTACCGGCACTGGCCTGGCTGAACGGTTAACGAAGTTGTAGAATGCAATTAATCCAGGCTGAATTTTCTTTTTAAAGGTTTGAAGGAAATTTTTTTGAATAGCAGTGGGAGACATCGATTAGATAAGATAAATAACCAATCTAATCTTTGTAAGAGCATACGCTAAGTGTTTTCTTCTCTCTCTCTCTCCAGATAGCGACCATGTCAGGCCCTAATCAAGATAATAATATGGATGTATTGACCGAACCTGCCTTTTATGCTGAGTAGGGGAACGTTGGTTCCGCTCCAACTTATAATTGTTATAAGTCTGAGCAGGAAATAGGAAAATATCCGGATTTCCACACCCAAACGAAGAATGAGCATATTGATGTATCTTCTTCGGGTGTGTTAGTAACCAAGAACTGTTTCTCAGTACACTCTACATCCTGGGTATTAGATACTGGGCCAGGATCCCACATATGTAACATGTTACATGGGCTACGGAAAGGTAGAGAACCGGGAATGGGTGATCATTCCGTAAGAGTAGGGAATGGGGCAAATGTTGCAGCCAAAACAGTTGGTGAATATCACCTTGTATTACCAAATGGTAATACATTGATTCTGAACGAATGCTATTACATTCCGACCCTGATATGCAATCTTATATCGGTTTTTTTATTGAGTAAAGAAGGATATAATTTTGTAGTACAGGATAATGTTATGAATATCTTCCTAAATCAAAAGTTCATTGGATCAGGCATGTTAAATAATGGCATATACGTTCTAGATCAAACCACAGTTCTTAACGTACAAAACACACACAAGAGGAAAAGTTTAGAAATGAACAAATCCTTCTTGTGGTATTGTAGACTAGGTCATATCAATGCGACACGACTAGCTAAGTTACATAAGGATGGATATTTAAATTCATTTGAATTTTCATCTTATGACACCTGCCAGTCATGTCTCAAAGGCAAGATGACCAAAACTCCGTTTAGTGAACACGGAGAAAGAGTTACGGAACTCTTGGGACTAATACATAGTGATGTATGCGGTCCCATGTCTACACATGTCAGGAATGGTTCTTCGTACTTCACTACATTCACTGACGATCTCTCAAGATACGGACATGTCACGACCCGAAAGTACGGAACATGACCGGCACTTAGATTACGAAGCGTCTAGAGGCGCAACGTAACCTAAGTAAGCCGAAGCCCAGAAATCTAAACCATAAAAAGAAGAAGAAGTAAAGGAAAACATGTAGAAAACAAGTTTAAAAGCAACATCCAATTTTCTCAAAAATTTCGGCAGAGTCTCCTTTGTAAAAACTGGCCCCAAACGGGTACAAACAAGAATAATATATATACAAACAATAAAAAGCATCCCCAAACGGGAGCTAGCTCTACGCCAAAAGGCGGAAACAACCACATCAATGCACAATAGTATACAACGCCAAAGGGCGAGGCTCAAAACTCAAAAGAAAACAAAACCACCAGATATCATAATAATACAAGCGCGACTCTAAGGTCGAAATAAACAACTGATCCAGTAAACTATCAAGTAATACAAGTTTGGTTGATAGAGTTTTCTAGATACAAATGAAATAATAAAAGTACAATGACGGTCCAGATACAAGTGAACCAACCTACCGTGCAAATCACCCTGAATGAAAAGATGTGCCAGCAAGCTGCCAGGAAAACCTGTACATCGAACCTGTAATAAAATTTGGCACAACGGGGGTGAGTTGCCAACTCGTGAGTAGAAGATATCTGCAAAAAGAATTCGAATGCACGACGCTGTCCTAGGTCATAATAATATACTAATATACTACTAGTCATCAAGTAAAGACAGGATAATAAGCTACGTGTAAGTGCAAATGCTCCATGCTCGTATCAGTGCCTCATATTGAACTATGTCATGTGAATGAGTATGCATGCACCATGAATGTGAAATAACCAATCCTGAAATCTAGATATATCTGTATAAGAAATCTTTAAATTTTATCATGGTAAAATGTGTATAGAAATCTGAAATATCAACGATGAAATCCATGGAAATCCGTGTCAAGCATCGACACAAAACATGTAAATCTCAAGTCTCAATACCTCATAATCTCAATGTCTCATAGTCTCAATATCTCGGGCTCCGTCAGTCCGGATCGGCCCATATCATCAAATCTCACGACAACGGTCGGTATCCTCCGGATATCCGCCGCGCCAGACATCACCGGTAGGTAGTCCTCCCCTGCCAGGCTCATCATCTACAACTCGATCTTCTTGCCCCGGGGTACCATACCGGGCCCACCATGTACCCGAGATGGTTCATCCACTCCTCGAATCGGGTCTCGAAATCCAACAGAAAACATGAAATCTCATGGTGGACGACACATACATCACGAGAAAACCGCAATTTATATTTTAAAAAGAGAGGAGGAGAGAGAGAGAAGTTTTTATAGATATTCTTGCGGTTTTCCCCAAAAAATCCAGAAATCTCATAGAAATCCAAAATCTCAAAATCATGAATAAGTATATAATAAGTGTCGGCATATGCCCATAATACTGCATGATAACATGAAAATGTGAATGCATGAAATGTCTAAGTAATAAATGCAATGTCTATACTAATACCAGAGAGTAATCACGATGTAATATCGATCTAGCTGTTAGCTGATTCTATCAATAAAAGATAATATGATCTAAAGTGTACGTGACATAGCAATTACCGATGATGATGTGTGTAAGCCGGCAAATAAGTGTGCGTGGAATATGCGCATCATCGGTAATGGTGCTGGTGTCCTAACAGGCAGAGTTTTATACTGATTATAGAAACATATGTATGAACATGCAACATTATGATTACGGTATGAATGTAAAGACGGATGTGTAATAACCACTCATCTGTGATATACAAGTATAACTACAACTATATGACTCGAGCCTAAACTAGTGTCCATCTAACCTCCTATAGAACTAAACCTAAGAAACTAGTCAATAAGAAATAAGAGTCCACCTAAGTTCTGAATCCATATCTCTAATAGTCGGTGATCCAGCCTCAATAGCGTCACGTACGTAGTACGGCTTCCTCAAATCAAGAGTGCGGATCAATCATCATATCTATGCCTCGTACGGTAAAATCCATCGTACGGCATCCCAATATCGGGGTACGGGTCAAGTATCACCTACGTGTCTCATCATTCGTATAATATCATCATCAACACATGTCAAGATCAAGGTGCTATACTGTAATCGCATACATCAATCATATATCATTGTCAGCATAAATATACATCATTAATTTATCCTCAGAAATATCATGTCATATGTATCATATTGTGATTAAGTCACACTTAGATCATATCGTAATCAAGTCACACCTATATGATATCGTAATCAAGTCACACATATATGATATCGAAATCAAGTCACACCTATATGATGTCGTAATCAAGTCACACCTATATGATATCATATCAGAATTTCAGGCACAGGTTACGGTCCGGGTTCTATTTTAGAGTCCCATATACTTCAATATCATCACCACCCTTTATTATTGTTCAAGTATACAAATCCATTATCTCATTTTCTAATGATATGCTAACATCATAACACGACTGTATAGCCAAGAATCACGGCATCAGCCCAGTTATATTGTTTCATCCCCGTGTATCATATCACATCCTTGTATCACATATACGTATTGTGTATATATATATACCTACCTACACCTAGTCCTATATATATATATATATATACACACACACACACACACATACACGTATACACCACGTCGAGTCTCAGTGTGTGCGTGTGTGTATCTACCTGAAACCTACGAATCTCTTCCAAGGTATTCATCCTCTGGTATGGTCTTTCTAAATCAGTCTAGTCCAACTTAGGGTCATTACTAGGGTCCTACTCATCAAGAATCTAAGGTCACGTCTGGCTTCCTAATAACAATAAGTACTATCCCTATTCTACGTTTGCGGGGGTGCTAAACGCCATCCACCCGACTTCCCCCCGTAGATATACATCTACTCACCTGGTCCTTGTCTGCCGAAAATGATGTCGCCATCCTCTTCTTCATCGCCCGCAGTCCACGTGAGGGGTACCTATATGCAAACATATATATAGTATCGTAAACTGAATCACGGACAAAAGTCAAAACGACGCACGGAAGGCGCATAGGTTAAAACCTATGTCCCGCTCATGCAAAAGAACCAAATATCGCTCGATGTCGGCGTACAAATACCGATTGATTGAGATAAACATCAGCAAACAACTTGTAGTTTAAAAACTCGTTACTTATAATATAAAACATGATTTAATCCATCAAAACCCTAAAAATCAATCAAATCGTCCGATTTCGAAAAACCCGAAAACGCCAATTTACCGTTTTACTTCAAAACTTGATGTTTAAAAGAAACTAATGGTTATAATATTCATTAATTAGCATAACTAGACTATATAAACCATCACTATATTTTTAACACCCTAATTTATATTAGTTTAAAAATTTTAGTTTGCAAACTTGCCCGATTTCGATACTTTTAAGGAAAATTTCACAATATCACATCTAAACTGGATTTTGCATGAATTAATGCATTAAACTACAATTCATAATGATAATGATATAATGAAACCATAAATTATATTTTAAATTTCATTTATTTAAGAATTTCCAAAATCTAGTTAGCAAAATCGCATTTTTATTAGTATTTTTCAATTATCAATAAAAACTAGTAACCAATTTAAGTTTTTCATTCCACCAACAAGTTAATATCCTCATTAAAAGTACAATCTAGTGTTACAAACATTAATTGGAATTTTATCTCACCAATATATACAATATATTGAAATCTAGTTTGCAAAATGGATTAATTTAAACAATTTTGGATAAACAATTTACAATATATCATCCATACAAGATTTTCCACTTCTAAAAATGTTAAACTAGTTATTATAACCCTACTTAATTAATAAAAACCATAACTTAATTTTATAAATCCTAACTTGAATTTTAAAACTTGTAGATAAAAATTATTTATTAAATCTAATTATGCTTAAATGAAACATCTAATAACAATAAATCAAAAGAAGAAGATTTATATCTCCACAACATGAGATCAAAACATGAAAATAAGCCTCCAAAATGAATGCTTTCCATCTCCAAAATCCATGTAAAGATGAGCAAAGAATAGAGGGTAGGAATTTACTAGGATTTTGTGGATTTTTTATTGAATTTTTGATGAATTTTGATGATTTTTAATGCAAAAATGATGGGGGGAAATTTTTGGGGCTGTCCATGGAGGTGAGGCCGGCCATGAGGTGAGAAAAAGAGAGGAGAGTGAGAAAAGGTGAAGAAAAGTGTAGAAGGTTTCATAAAAATATCACACAATTAAGTCTTTTCATGAATTTATTTAAAAATTCTTTATTTTCTTCACTCCATTTGACCTAAAATGGTCTAGAACCATTGTAAAATTTTGAAAATAAATTTTGCATGATACACACTTGATTCTAAGATGCAATGGTTCATTTTTGCAAATTTAACTCATTCAAATTTGTAATTTACACTAATTTAGTGTAAAAATAAATCTTATGTTAATATTTAAAATAATTAATTTAAGAAAAATATTTAATTAAACTAAAAATTTATAAGTGACTAAATAAACACCATTTACTAGTAATAACATAATTAAAATAGGTATTTTTAAATTTATAGTGAAAAATAATTACGGTTTAGTTTTATGAAAACTACGTTTTACTTTACCGAAAATTATAAAATTCACTTAAACGATTTTATTTATTTAATTATTTTTTTTAAAAACGTTACAGGACATGTGTTCCTGATGAAACACAAGTCTGAAGTTTTTGAGAAATTCAAAGAATATAAATCCAAAGTCGAGAACCAAACGGGTAAAAGTATTAAAATCCTGCGATCCGATTGGGGAGGAGAATACTTGAGGATGGAATTCCGGGACTATTTAAAAGAGAATGGGATTCTCTCTCAGCTTACTCCTCCATATACACCACAGCACAACGGTGTATCAGAGCGGAAAAACCGCACTCTATTGGATATGGTGCGCTCTATGATGAGTGTAGCTGAGTTGCCTATTTCCTTTTGGGGGTATGCGATTGAGACAGCCATACACCTATTGAATATGGTCCCTACCAAATTTGTGCCTACCACTTCATATGAGATATGGAAGGAGAAGAGATCGTGTCTTAATTATGTTAAGATATAGGGTTGTCCGGCCTATGTCAAAAGGCATAATCCGGACAAACTCGAGGCAAGGTCTGTTCTGTGCAACTTTATAGGATATCCCAAAAACTCACAAGGATATATCTTCTACCACATCAAGGAACAAAAGGTGTTTGTTTCTCGACATGCCACCTTTTTAGAAAAGGAATTTCTTGCAAAGGAAATTAGTGGCGAGGAGGTAGAACTGGAAGACGTTCCAGCAGTACAAACTACGATAGAAGATTTGGTAGAACCAGAGAATTCGATAGCTCCCAACAAACCTCGGTCTCTCCGCCGATCTAGTAGGGTTCATCATCAACCTGAGAGATACTACGGTTTTCTCGTAGACGGTGGGAGCGAGGATTTCATCATGGTTGATGATGACCCAACTAGCTTCGAGCAGGCCATCACGAGTGGTGACTCAGTGAAATGGCTGGATGCAATGCGATCTGAGATGGAATCCATCTACACCAACAAAGTATGGACTTTAGAAGTTGCTCCTGAAGGGGTAAAACTCATTGGGATCAAATGGATCTTTAAGAAGAAACTTGGTGTAGATGGAAAAGTTGAGACTTTCAAAACTAGACTTGTTGCAAAAGGTTTTCGTCAACGACCAGGTGTGGACTATGATGAAACCTTTTCTCCAGTGGCTATGCTTAAGTCCATCCGGATCCTGCTTGCCATCGCTGTATACCATGACTACAAAATCTGGCAAATGGATATTAAGACTGCCTTTCTAAATGGTGATTTAGAAGAGTGCGTGTACATGACTCAGTCAGAGTGCTTCATGGACAGTGGGAGCAGCGGCAAGGTGTGCAAGTTGCTTAAATCCATTTACGGGTTAAAGCAAGCATTGCGGAGTTGGAACATCTGTTTTGATGTTTTAGTCAAAGAGTTTGACTTCATCAAAAATGTAGATGAACCTTGCATATATAAGAAGGTTTCAGAGAGTAAAGTTTTCTTCCTCGTATTGTACGTGGATGGCATACTATTGATAGGAAATGATGTTCCTATGCTTCACTTGGTCAAGCTCTTCTTATCACATAGATTCTCAATGAAAGATCTAGGGGATGCCTCCTACATCATGGGGATTAAGATCTATAGAGATAGATCTAAAAGGATACTGGGATTGTCCCAATCCAGGTACATTGACACCATACTGAAGAGGTTTAGTATGGAAGAATCCAAGCGTGGGTTTTTACCCACGATCTCAGGACTCACTCTCTCCAAAGAGATGTCTCCCAAGACTGATTTGGAGAGAGCTCGCATGCAAGAGATACCCTATGCTTCAGCGGTAGGCTCTATCATGTATGCGATGTTGTGTACCAGACCCGATATAGCGTACTCACTAACTGTAGTGAGTAGGTATCAAGCAGATCCAGGAGAGAGTCACTGGACAGTTGTGAAGAACATTCTCAAGTACTTGAGAAGGACTAAAGAGATGTTCTTGGTGTATGATAACGGAGAACTCCAAGTGGAGTTCTTTACCGATCGAGCTTCCAAAGTGATAAGGACGACTCTAAGTCGCACTCGGGATTTGTCTTTACCCTCAATGGAGGGGCGGTTTGTTGGAAGAGTTCCAAACAGGGAACCATTGCAGACTCGACGATGGGGGTTGAATACATCGCTGCCAATGATGCTGCCAAAGAAGCTGTCTGGATGAAGAAGTTCATAACTGAAATTGGTGTGGTTCCATCCATTGAGCGTCCAATACCTTTGTATTACGATAACAATGGAGCAGTGGCCTTGGCCAAGGAACCCAGGTCCCATCAGGGTTCCAGGCATATTCTGAGGCGGTATCACCTGATCCGGGAGATAGTTGATTGCCAGGAGATCGAGGTCAGGAGAGTTGACACGAAGGACAACATGGCGGATCCACTCACCAAGGCCATTCCCCAGATACAATTTGAGAGACTCTTCGGGATGTTGGTTATGAGATACTACAACAACTGGCCTTAGTGCAAGTGGGAGATTGTTAGTTATATGTATGCCCTAGAGGCTATTATTATAATGCGATGTATATTATAGTGGAGGCTTGGATATATATA
This sequence comes from Agapanthus africanus, assembly GCA_030015575.1. Classification (NCBI taxonomy): domain Eukaryota; kingdom Viridiplantae; phylum Streptophyta; class Magnoliopsida; order Asparagales; family Amaryllidaceae; genus Agapanthus; species Agapanthus africanus. The sequence continues at coordinate 87,163,016 of CM057338.1, read as the reverse complement.
GAGATGACTTTCTTGCTCGACATGATAGTATGCTATCCGGTTGCTCTTTATCTTAACATGCTGACTTGTATATGTGATAATGTCTTGCTCTCACATGTTGATAGAGCCCTTAGGTTGTGTACTTGACTACCAGGACTATGATGGAGATCATACTAGTGGGAGCCAAAGGTAGTCCACAAGTACACCCTAAAACTGTTCCTAGTCGAGGGTGTATCGAGACAGGGTATCGATATTCCGGAGTAGACTAGTGTGTACGTATCTTAACCCATATGATGGGCGATGGATGATCCCACATCCATTTGTGTTTGACATCAAAGATGGTATACGGGTGCTCAGTGGAGACTGGGTACACCGAATGGACTCGCCGAGAACTCTTAGTTGGTATTATACCTATCGTCAGACAGCAGTTCTCTGGTGACACTGGTACATGTTAGTCTGTAAACCCAAGATCGTCATAGAGTCTTGTGTGATTCCCACTGTGCTTTTATTTCTACCTTATCACGTTCATGAGAACGTGAAAAACGGTGGTTTTTGGATACAGTCCCAAATCACATGGAGGCAATGAGCGATAGGAGGAGATTCGTCTCTCCCGGTATTGGGGGTTGATGTTGCGCTATGCTCGATTGGCGATAACAGGAAAGTCCCTGGCCAGGGCTGATACAGAGATTTACTGATAAGTGTTATCAGTAGTTTCTCGACCCGTTATGAGCCTCACATCGGCACGACTTATCGGTTTTTGGGGTCTGAAGTTTACCACCCCTATACTGGATATGCGACATATCAGACGAAGAGACCGGACTGTACGGTAGTGTTACTGTCAGGCTTTTGCAGGAGTTAGAGCGGTCTAGCTTGCTGATCTTTTGATCGTTCAATACCCGAGTAGCCATTACGTCCAGCTAGTACCACTGACGGCTTGTGGGTGCTTGATGTGATCATCACCTACTGCCGGCGTATTGACGAGTCTTTAGAGTCCTACACAGAGGTTTCATTGGCTCAGGCAAAATGAAGTAGGAGCACATATGTGATATGTGCGGGACCGAGATTAATACGAGTATGTGATACCGTATTCTATTCTCGCAATATTATGTATCGATCGGTTATATGAGATATAGATATTGCACACACTGTGAGATGCCAAGACATACTCAGGAGAATTGCTACACACTGCATCCAGAGCTTCGAACTCATAGATCCGCTAAGGTGGCCAATACAAATAAGGCATCTCCTGGAACGTTCATTTGGTTCTCTGAAGAGGAGTTAGTGCGGCTCAAGTCTCTCCTCGTGGAATTTGCATCCTCTAGCACCACTGTCGTTCTTGCTAAAGAAAATACATGTCTTCTTAGTAGTTTAGCTCTATCATCTTTGATTATTGATTCAAGTGCATCAAACCATATGACGGGATCATCAGACTTTGTATCATCTTTGGCCCATACCACCATTCTGGTGGAATCACATTTGCAGATGGTTCTATTTCCAAAGTAAAGGGCATTGGTTCTACCACTTTAACTCCATCTTTTCCACCATCATCGGTTCTATATGTTCCATCATGTTCATTCAATTCACTATCCGTTAGCAAATTAGTCCATAATCTGCATTGCTCAGAAACTTTTTCTCATACTGGTTGTGTCATACAAGATCTAAAGACGGAGTGGGTGATTAGGGCAGAACATGGGTCTGGAGGTCTCCGCTTCTTCGACGAACATCCACCAAATGTTGCTTTCTCAACTTCTAATGATTTTCTACTTGATCACTACCATTTAGGACATCCCTATCTGTCAAGTTTGAAGAAATTGGTCCCCTCTTTATCGATTCTGTCATCCTTAAAGTGTGTAGCTTGTGAGATAGGAAAGTACAAGTGTGCTTTTTATCAGTCTAGAATCAATAAACGTGCTGAAAAACTTTTTGATTTAATATATTTTGATGTTTGGGGGCCATACCCAGTTGTCTCTAATCAGGGTTATCGATATTTTGTAATTTTTATTGAATTGCACACGAGTAACTTGGATATACAACAACAACTGAGCCTTTTATCCCAAGCATATTGGGTACGCTACATGAACCAACATGAGAATCATGCCGGGTACAGCACATGAATCCTCCGCCTCTATTCACTCTTATTGAACAATATACTTTCATTGAGGCCTTTGGCAACCATATCTTTTTGCATCACCTCCATTCATGTTTTCTTCGGTCTCCCTTACGCCTTTTTGACATTGCTTATATCGAGAATATCCATTCATCGAACCGGTGCTTTCATGAGTCTGTGTCGCACATGACCAAACCATCTTAGCCGGTTTTCCCGCATCTTCTTCTTTACAGGTGCTACACCAACTTTTGCACGAATATCCTCATTTCGCATCTTACTTTTTCTAGTGTTACCACACATCGAACAAAGCATGTACATCTCTGCTACGTGCATCTTCTGTGTATGATACCTCTTAGGAGCCCAGCATTTGTACCATATAATAAAGCAGGTTGAATAGCGCTCCGATAAAACATCCCTTTCAATCTTAACGCAAAGTTACGATCGCATAAAATCCATGTTGCACTCCTCCATTTCAACCAACCAGCTTAGATCCTTTAATTAATATCGCTATTGATCTCCCCATCCTTTTGGATGATGGAACCTAGATATCTAAACTGGTCATTCGGTGATATCTTTTGCCCTTCCAGTGTTATACTAATATGGTATCGACTTCTTTGTTTGCTAAATTTGCAATGCATATATGCTTTCTTGAACCTTCTTAATCTGAACCTCCGAGATTCCAACGTTTGCCTCCATAACTCTAATTTGGTATTAACCCTTGCTTTCGTCTCATTTACTAGAATAATATCATCAGCGAATAGCATACACCAAGGTATCTCATCTTGGATAGTTCTAGTAAGCTCATCCATCACGATGGTAAATATGAATGGACTTAATGCAGATCTTTGATGTAAACAATTGTAATCGGAAAATCACTCGTTAGGCATCCACAAGTTTCGACATTTGCCACTACTCCATCGTACATGTCTTTGATTATGTCAATATACTTGATGGGGACCCCATTCTTCATCATTGTCCCCTATAATACCTCTCTAGATACCTTGTCGTACGCTTTTTCTAAATCAATAAATATTATATGCAAATCTCTTCTCCTCACTCGAAAACGCTCAACAAGTTGACGAAACAAATAAATAGCCTCTGTCGTCAATCGTCCAGGTATGAACCCAAACTGGTTCTCTGTTATCTTAACATCCTTCTTTAGCTCGTGTTCCATCGCTCTCTGCTAAAGCTTTATAGTGTGACACATAAGTTTTATTCTATGGTAGTTTGAGCAATTTTGAATGTCACCCTTGTTCTTGTAGATTGGTATAAGGGTACTTTTTCTCCACTCATTTGACATCTTTTTAGTCTACCAAATCTTATTAAACAGGTCTGTCAGCCATTTAACGCCTATTTCTCCTGAGCATCTACAAATCTCGATAGGAATCACGTCTGGACCAACCGCTTTTCTTGATCTCATTCTCTTCAAAGCTTCTTTAATCTCAGGTATTCTTATTTTATGCATGAAATCACGGTTTATATCTTGAGATTGAATGATAAGTCCATCCAAATTCTTAGTAAATATCTCATTGAACAATTTATCAAAATAATCTCTCTTCCTTTCCTTGATATTCTCATCTCGAACTAAAACCTTCTGATCTTTCTTTTTGACACACTTCACCACACATAAGTCTCTGATCTTCCTTTCTCGCATCCGGGCAATCCAGTATATATCATTTTCAGCCTCCTTAGTGTCCAACTTTTCGTATACCTCCTTGTAGACTTTAGTTTTAGCTTCCCGAACAGCTTTCTTAACTTCCTTTTTAGCCATTTTATACTTCTCAAATCTCTCCGTTTTTCTGCTTTTCTTCAAATCTTTACAACTCTTTATTTTAATAGCAGGATTTACTTATTCGTTCCACCATGATGTGTCCTTAGATGGTGGAGCACTACCTCTCCACTCACCAAGTAGATCTCTTACCACCCTCTTGATACAACTAGCCATCTTGTTTCATATTCTGTCTGAATCATTTTCAGACTGCCAATCCATCTCTTGAACTACACGATCTATAAAAGTCTTTTGGTTACCTTCATTCAGTCACTACCACTTAATTCTAGATTCTATCTTACGTCTAATCTTTCTAGATCCTCTTCTAAATTGAAAATCTAGAACTAAAAGTCTATGTTGAGTGGTTATACTCTCACCTGGCACTACCTTACAGTCGATACAATAATCTCTGTCTATCATTCTCGTTAGAAAAAAGTCTATTTGATTTGCGCTTGATCCGCTCCTAAAGGTGATAAGGTGAAACTCTCTTTTCCGAAACCAAGTGTTTGCTAAGATTAAGTCATAAGACAGGAAAAAATCTAGAATCGAGCTACCTGCTTCATTCCTTTATTCAAAACCAAAACCTCCATGGATAGTATCAAATCCACTACGACTAGTACCTACATGTCCAATGAGATCACCACCAATAAATAACTTCTCTCCACTAGGTTTCTCTTGTACCATCTCGTCTAAATCCTCCCAGAATAAACGCTTAGTAGCGTTATCAAGACCTATCTGTAGTGCATAAACACTAATAATATTAAAGATCTCCCCACCTAGAATAAACTTAACCAGTAAAATTCTATCATCTTTTCTCCTAATCTCAACTACATTCTCAAGCAACCGTCTATCTATGATTACGCCTAACCATTACGATTTTTATCTCTACCCGTAAACCAAATCTTATAGCCCCAAGGCTGTATGACTCTACTCTTTTCACCTACTCACTTAGTTTCTAGCAAACACATAATACCAACTCTCCTCCTAATCATCGCCTCCACTAATTCTGTTAGTCTATCCGTAAAGGAACCTATGTTCTAAGAAGTTAGACGGATCTTATGAAACCCTTGCTTATTTATCACTACACCCGGGATCCGATATAGCGTGCCGCTTCTGAACGACGATCTAGAAACCCTTGCATACTTAACACTACACCTGGGATCTGAGATAGCGCGTCGCTGAGTAGGGGAAGCCCCAACGATATTCTTATTATGGTTCATGTAATAGAATGTGACAGTTTTACGTTGGATATCATAAGTCTACCACAACCCTCACCTTTTCTCATTCGGACTTAGGACCGGCAACGTTGGGTTTGCAGGAGTAACTTAGATATATTTGTTGAAATCCTGAACTGACGTTTTTGATGCTTTTAAATCCTTTGTCACAAGAATGAAAAACCAATTTGATACCAGTGTTAAAATATTAAGAAGTGATAATGCAAAAGATTATTTTAATGCTAACTTTAATCAATTTCTCCAAACAAATGGTATTACTCACTAATCATCATGCCTTTATACACCTCAACAGAACAGTGTTTCTGAAAGAAAAATAAGCACTTGTTAGAAATAACACGTCCACTCTTGTTTCATATGAATATACTTAAACTTTATTGGGATGATGTTGTTCTCACTGCATGTCACCTTATTAACCGATTACCAAGTTCTGTGTCGGAATGGGAGATTCCCATGTCGACCTTACTGCCCTCCAAACCGTTATTTTCTTTACATCCACGTATCTTCGGATGCAGATGTTTTGACCACAATCATCAACTAGGAGTATCCAAACTTGATTCAAAAGCTATCAAATGTGTCTTTTTGGTTATCCTTGTGATCAGAAAGGGTACAAGTGTTATAGTAAGGAACTTGATAAGGTATTTATATCTGCGGATGTCACTTTCATGAAAACACCCCATAGTAATAAAGCGTATGACACTGCACAAACTATTAGAGAGGACTTTCCCATTGATGAGAGTGACAACATTGTTGTTTTGTATCAAAACCTTATTAGTAATCTAGAAGAAACTCGTTCTAATGAGCAAACAACTCAGGAGGAAGGACATGAAGAAGAAGAGAATCCTATAGCCACCGAAGGACAATCACCCGGTCCTGACCCAGATTCAGACCAATCAAATCATTCTGATCATCTCAACCTTGATATTCCTATTGCTTGGCAAAAAGCTAACCGAATAATTAAGCTTGCTTATCCATTTTCTAATTACGTGACTTATGCTAGACTTTCACCATTTTATTGTGCTTACATATCTATGCATTCCGAAGGACATGAAGAAGAAGAGAATCCTATAGCCACCGAAGGACAATCACCCGGTCCTGACCCAGATTCAGACCAATCAAATCATTCTGATCATCTCAACCTTGATATTCCTATTGCTTGGCAAAAAGCTAACCGAATAATTAAGCTTGCTTATCCATTTTCTAATTACGTGACTTATGCTAGACTTTCACCATTTTATTGTGCTTACATATCTATGCATTCCTATTCTATCCCGTCATCCGTGTCTGATGCTCTAGCCCATCCGGGTTGGAGGAAAGTTATGGAGGAAAAGATGTTAGCCTTGCATTTGAATGGTACATGGAGGCTTACTCAACTCCGTACTAGCAAAATGGCAGTGTAGAATGTTTTTCGTCACCCTATTGAGATAGAAATGCACTTGCTTATCAGGCATATTATAGATTCCCCCTGCCTGGGGTAGGCAGGGGTTTATTGATTGTGTGAATCCAAATCTCCAGCAATTACGGACTAAGCTGCCGTTAATTACCCATCTTTTCGAGCGAGAGAACCCCGTATTAACAAGTTAAATAGATCATGCGAACTCAACATGTAATATGTGCGTGTTGTATTTGGGAACAAATTTGAGGGTGCTTTGGGCATATCGGGGGCCTTGCAGAGTTTTTATGGGGACCCGCAATCAGGATAGCAGGTTGGGGGTCAAGAGGGTTAGTAGCCCCTTGCGGGGTGCTGGGCAGTGCCCTATTAGAAATTTTTTCTAACGGGAGAGGTGATGAGTGTGTATGTGCCACGTGCGCACTTAGTAAAGTGAACATATGGCAAGGTGCGCACGTGAAAAGTGCGCACCTGCCGAGATGCATGCCCGACGAGGCACGAGAGAGTGAAGGGGACCAAAGGGTCCCAAATAGGCCAAAAGGTCTAGTAAGGTGCGCACTTTGGGAAGTGCGCACCTAGCGAGGTGTGCACCTGGGCCGGTACACACTTGGATCGATGTACACCCAATGGGATGCGCATCTAGCCAAAGGGGCACCTAACATAGTGCACATTTAACACGGTGCAAGTAGGGTCGAAACCCAATGGAGTAGCAGTCCAAAAATATAAAGACTTTGACTTTTGAAAATCAAAAGGGGTTTCCCCCCTTCTTTTTTTAGGCCTCCTGACGTGCGCACTTGGATTTAATTGAAAAAAAGGAGAGAGGGAAGGAGAAGGAGACTTGTGCAATAAAATTTGGCTCAAAACTCAAGATTTGTTTTTGGAGAATCAAGATTAAGATTTTTTTTCTCCCATCATGAGGGGCCTTTTATAGGCTTATATCTTTTACATTTAGCCCCATGACTTGTACAAAAATTGGCTTATTGCTTATTAAAAATGAAGATTACAATTTGTTTTTCTTTCTCTTTTCTTTTCTTTTGGTCGGCCCCTATTCATGCTTGGGATTGACTTGGGCTCGGGTTTGGGCTTGAGACCACTTGACTTTTGATTTTAATTTTGGCTCTAACTTTGAGCTTGATTTTGATTTTTAAGTTTGGCAACGGGGTGTAAATTTTTACCCCAATAGACAGTTGGTTGCAAATGGGTATATACAGTAAAACTCAATCAGGATAGCTCTCTGTCTCACTTGAAGGCCAGACTAATAGCAAAGGGGTATTCACAGATTTACGGTAAAGACTTTGATGCGACTTTATCTTCGGTGGCCAAGATGACATCAATGCGTATCCTACTATCTTTAGCGGCCAATCACTAATGGAATCTATACCAACTTGATGTCAAAAATGCTTTTCCCCATGGTGGTCTAAAGGAGGAAGTATATATAGAGCAACTTTCTGGTTTTATTACTCAAGGGGAGTATAAAAAGGTGTGCAAGCTTCAGAGATCGTTGTATGGTCTCAAGCAGTCTCCAAATGCTTGGTTTGGGAGACTCACCACGGTTTTTCGGGAGTTTGGTCTCCGGAAAAGTAGTAATGACCACTCGGTATTCTTTCGTTTCCGAGGAGGTTTGAGGATTTTGATGGTGGTCTATATTGATGACATCGTTATTACTGGTGATGATGAAAAGGGCATCTCAAAATTGAAGGGATATCTTGAGAAAAAGTTCTACACCAAGGATTTAGGAGAGTTCAAATATTTTCTTGGCATTGAAGTGGCACGGTCTTCTTCCCAAGGTGACATTTTTGTTTCTCAGAGGAAGTGTAACGGCCATAAAAATCCTATACACTTTTATTGATACAATATTAATAAAAGAGTGTATTTCTATTCTGGTTTCGAGTTATAAGTTATTATGGATAACTTATGAACAAGAAACTCCTTGTAGCCCTCTGATTAGAACTCTCTACTGTTGTCCCATTATTGAATCTCATCAGTCCCAATTATGTTTTATAATTTTTTCTTTTTAACTTTTCGGAAGCCCAAAAGTTGCACGTGCAATACAGGGAGAATTGAAAAGTTTCAGAAAAATCAAACGGGATAAATGAGAAGTTAAGACCAAATAACATACATAGCATGAACTTCGAGACAAATGGCCAAGAATTGAATGCCCATTTCCTCGTTTTGGATGCCATCGGCGGTTGAGACGCCTCTAAATGCCTCTGTGCTTCACCCGTGCACCTCTTCAGCTCCTCTCTACTCCATTTTCTTGTTTGATTTCTCTGAATTTAACCAGTGACTCTTCAATTCCCCATTAACACTATTTTAAATTCTTTTAATTCAATTCTTTAATTCACACACCCTCATTTTTACACTATAAATACCACCCCATCCTCTAGCTCCCCCTTATTCTGAAAATTTATCGAAATTCTCAAAAAAAAATTCTTTAAGTTCAAGAAAGGTTAAGGCTGGTCAAATGGAGTTAGCGATCAAAGTTCGTTTTATCGAAAACCGAAGCCATTTCTGATGATACCGCGACGCTATGAAGACTCTCTCTCTCTCTTTCTTACCCTCTTCTCAACCCTACGTAAACCGTAAGTTCCTATTTCTCTCTTTCGTTTCGACTCAAACCGCCTTCTAAAATCATATCGATAAAAGTGGAGTTAACCTTGGTATTATTTATTTTTAAAACGTTTAACATCTTTGATAGGTCAAATAAGTCACACCAATTCTCTAACATCACTTCAAAATATTAGTCACATCATATATCTTTTTATGTAATTAAAATTTCATACGAAATAAACACATATTGAATTTTTCATATAAATACCACGAACTTTAAAAGTAACTTTTTTATCCATACCTAGAAATATATAGCTCTAGAAAACTCATGGGGTAATGACCTACCTCATCACATACACTAAGGCCTTATAGCACGTTGTTTTAGATATAAGTTTAATTTGAAGAATACAAATTACATTAAAATACCATTACTTTTATAAAATATTTTTATCGTTATTTTTAAAATCATTTACAATTGCGTCTCTACAACCCTTTTAGAGGAACCCAATTACGGATTGTGCGGGTTATCGCACGTTCTTAGGATATTAAAGTGAGATACAGAACTTCTCACGGAGAATTCAGTCTTGAAAAAAAATAAAAATATGATTTTAAAGAAATGCGACTTTTTAAAACAAATTAAACTCTGAAAAAATTATATAAAATTATGAATCCGATTTTTCAATGAAAACAATTTGTGAAAAATATATTTTTAAATGAAAGATTAAAATTTTAATAAAAATACCATCAAATTTCCAAAAATAGTAGTTTCATAAAATACCAAAAACTTTTAAAAGTTAGATTTCATCACTAAAATACTACCCAAACTAAAATAGATTTCTATAAAACTCTTGATATTATAAATCACCCTCGAGATTTATTTTTTAAACAATATTAAAATATTTTACATAAACCCCCCTCGAGAAATGCAAATAATGTAAATACATAATAAACGAACAAGAATAAATCTTTAGGACTCTAGATTAATATAGATTTAAGCGTTATCATTTCTCTTAAGTCTCGGAGAGTCGGAGAAAGTGAGTGCTTATCTATCCAGGTTAGGCAAACACTACAAATTAATGGAGTCATCAATAGCAATCGTCTTGAAAAAAGACATAAATCCTGCCGTTCATGTGCAGCGGTTGTCTGATTATTTCTGAACTTAAGAGTTTAGAAGATTAAAGCTATTCAAAGGATTATAACCTGAATACAAACTCGAATATGACTCAGATATGAATTTAAACTCGAACTCGAACTAGAAATCAAACATGAATATGAACTTGACACTTGAACTTAACATGATGGCCGAATGCAATCTCTACTCTTGAGCTGACTTGACTCGAACCATGAATACAACTTGACATGAATAGATGAAAACTTGATACGAGTACTTAATCTTGATATGAACTTAATCTTGCAACTTTATGTATTCATGGATTCAAACAAGGCGGGTAATTTTAACTGAAATCTAGAATACACGGGGTGTTGGGGTAGTTCAAGTGCGAATCCAACGAAATCTCAGGAGTTCCCTAGATCATGAATCCATGTGTACTAACACAAGCAATCTATCATGAGGGTCCGTGATTTCTTGCTCCTAGATTATAACCTATTGAGTTTGGAATTCTTCAACACTAGGTTGAAGTCCTGTTACTGATACTTGATTCGGGCCCGCGGTTTTTTATCCCTGAATTACTGCCTGTTGGGTTCGAGAACACTCTTAAGATTGGTTGATATTCACTCTTGAACTTATATTAGATTAGTTTACCCTTGCAAAGACTTTTTAGGACATTTACATGCACTTTATGTTTACCATACCTATACTACACGGCCATGCTATACTATATTCATGTTACTTTGCCATGTTATATAGAACTGCTATATTACATAGGACTGCCATGCTTATATTAAATGACATGCTTAAACACCACATCTCCTAGACCATCGCTTCATGATATCTAATTTGTCATTATATTTTTATACTTCACACCTTTACTTGGGGACTTACCGAGCGAAAGTTCGCTGACGGGAATCCACCCATCTCTTTTTTCTTTTGGATGTTCGTCGGATGGTCTAGAGACTAATGAGATAGAAGAGACTATAGGGGATTACGATCAGATCACTACTCAATCTTAGCTTAACACATCTCTTCTTTCAATTTATATATGCCACCTGTTTAGGCATTACTGTTCTTGTATTTCCTTTTCAGTTGAACTCATGTATTGTAAATGTATTAAGTTGGATGTAAATAAAGTTGTTGAAGTTTAAATATCATGTATTTTCTTATACATTTTATATTGCTGATTTTACGTTTAGCGTATTTACTCCGGAAAATGGCCTTATCGAAATAAATACGTCATAGGCCTAGTCACATGCCATCACCGTCTTTTGGGAAGCGGGGCGTGACAGGAAGTATGTTCTTGATATGCTCAAAGAAGCAAAGATGACCGGTTGCAAACCTATTGAGTTCCCTATCGATCCAAATATCAAGCTATATTCTAATCACAGGAAGCAACTAGCCAACCCGGAGCAATATCACAGATTGGTACGAAAGTTAAATTATTTAACCATTACCAGACCAGACATTGCCTTTCTAGTAAGTGTGATTAGCCAGTTCATGGAAGATCCCAGAGAACCACATTAGAGTGCAGTCATACACATTCTTCATTACCTAAAGGTCGCGTCAGGAAAAGGCATTTTGTACAAAGGCAATGAATACTCTACAGTTGAAGAATTCACTGATACTGATTGGGCTGGATCGCCAAGTGATCGGCGGTCAACGACAAGATTTTGTTTATTTGTTGGAGAAAATCTTATGTCATGGAAGAGTAAAAAAGCAACAAGTTGTCTTCCGTTCCAGTGCTGAATCCGAATATAAAGCCATGGCCAACATTACTAGTGAACTGATATAGATCAGATTTCTTCTTACAGAGTTAGGTTTTGCACCCCGGAGAGCAGTGAGGTTTTATTGTGACAATAAAACTGCTATTTATATTGCCAATAATCCCGTGATTTTGTTAGTTATATGTATGCCCTAGAGGCCATTACTGTACATACGATGTATATTGTAGTGGATGCTAGGACATATATAGGGAGGACTTTCTTGCTCGACATGATAGTATGCTATCTGGTTGTACTTTATCTTAACATGTACTCTGATTGTCTCTATATTACATGTTGATAAATCCCTTAGGATATGTACTCGACTACCGGGACTATGATGAGATCATACTAGTGGGGCCACGGTAGTCGACGAGTACATCCTATAACAGTTCCTAGTCGAGGATATATCGAGACAGGGCATCGATACACCAGAGTAGACTAGCATTTACGCATCTTGACCCATATGATGGGCGATGGATGATCCCATATCCATCGGTGTTTGACATCAAGGATGGTGTACGGGTGCTCAGTGGAGACTGGGTACACTGGACGGACTCGCCGAGAACTCCCAGATGGTATTATACCTCACGTCAGATGGCGGTTCTCCGGTGACACTGGTACAGAGTAGTCTGTTGACCCGAGATCGTCATAGAGTCTTGTGTGATTCCCACTGTGCTTTGATTTCCATCATACCACGTCCAAGAGGGCATGCAAAAAGGTGGCTTTTGGGTACAGTCCCGAATCACATGGAGGCAATGAGCGATAGGAGGGGATTCGTCTCTCCCGGTATAGGGAGTTGATGTTGTGCTGTGTTCGATTGGCTATAACCGGAAATCCCTGGCCAGGGTTGCTGAGATTTACTGGTAAGTGTTATCAGTAGTTTCTCGAACTATTATAGACCTCATATCGACACGACTTATCGAGCTACTGGGGTCTGACGTTTACCACCCCTAGGCAAGATATGCAATATATCAGACGACGAGACCGGACTGTACGGGAGTGTTACTGTTTGGATTCACAGGAGAATGTACAGGCTTGCTTGTTGATCTTCTGAGCGCTCAATACCTTGGTAGCTGTTTTGTTTAGCTGACCGCTTGCAGCTTGTGGGTGTTTGATATGATCATCACCTACTGCCGGCGTATTGACGATTCTTTAGAGTCCTACACAGAGATTTCTTGGCTCAGGCAAAACGGAGTAGGGGCATGTATGTGATATGTGCGGGACCGAGGATAATGCGGTATGTGATACCGTATTGTATTCTCGCGATATTTGATATCAGCCGGGTCATCAGATCAAGTGTTGATTCGATGAATCAGTACGGATAAATATTAGTCGGTTCTATGCGATATAGCCGGATTGTCGGATCAAGTGTTGATTCGATAATTTAATGTATAATAATATATATATGATATATTAAATTACATTAACTAATATTAGCTCACTAAAAGATTATTTTTCTCACTCGGGTAATACATTGATATATATGCGATATATGTTAAATGTATTATTTTATTTTGTTACAATAAATATTGTATATGTGATATATAATATTGTAACATGTTATAATTATTAATGCAACATGTTTAGAGGAGTTTAAACAAGATTAGGGTTTGATTTGGGTTAATGCATTCTAGATGTTTCTAGATGTTTTTACTTTGTCATTTGCTAAGATATTATGATAGATTTTTCTTTGTGACTCACCCTTTAACCCAACCCAAACCCTAACCCTAGTAAACTCTCTACATTGGTTACTAAAATCATGATTTCATAAATGATTATGATAACTTTTTATTATTCATCACAAATGATATTGTTCATCTTCTTCCTTCTTTCTTTTCATGAAAAAGCTTTCTAGCTTTTTCTAAGTGATGAAAATATGTGAGAAAAAGATAAATAAAGAGAGCAAAAATCCTACTTCATCATCCTCATCTTCCCTTGCCCTTTAGATGAGAGTGTTCACTCAATTTTAGTGAGTGTTAGCTTGTGTTAATGAAACTTCAAGGTAGATCATCTTTGTATCGAAGATCGGAAGCGAGACTGCATCTTTCTCTTCGTGGAACCTCTTGAGAGTCCGAAACCCGATGATCGCAGCGAAGGGACCACAACACGGAGCTTATGAAGTGAAGGACCGGATCTACAAAGGTTGTAATCCCTCTCACTTAGTGTTAAACTGTTAAACATGCTTGTTTTCGCCTAAACCCTAGTTTAAAGATCCGTATTCGGGTTGTTCGGCATGGCTAAAATTTTAATCGGGCATGGTTGATGCCTCGTAGACCCTTGTGCGCGTGCCCAGCAATCCTACAGATTTATGAAAGGACAAAATATATTAAGGTCGACTGTATTTTGTACGAGAAAATGTTGAAGAAGGCATAGTTGACATGGTGCATGTAAAGACTGACCACCAATTGGTCGACTTGTTCACAAAGTCACTTGGGAAGATTCGTGTTCGGTATATTTGCTGCAAGTTGGGCATGTATGACATATATGCACCAACTTGAGAAGGATGTTAGAAGGCAACCGAGTAATTAGGTAAATAGTAATTAGTAATTTAGAGAAATAATAATTTGGGTAATTGAATAAAAGAGGAAATATTAATTTGAGTATATAGGAAGGGGATATTTGTATATTGGGAATATTGTTATTTTTTCTTTTTATTCCTTCTCTGTTTGTATCCACCATGCTATTATAAATAAAGAGGGGGTAGGGAGACATTCTCCTGAACCCAAACAATTATCTCAAATCCTCCGGCCTAATTCTCACATTATGTAGATGCGAGGCACCAATCCGTATGTGTCCTTGTCCTTGGAGAAGGGCTGCGTGCTTCTTAAATCTTTGGCAAACAATAATCCTGGACTCACTAGCGTTGTAGCTAACGTGAGGTCCTATACACAAATTCATGGATACAGAAAGTGTGAAGTATTCATGTGAGAGTGAAATGCTTTAAATTATATCCAAAAGTTTTGGTACAGCAATGGTAACATTAAGAAATTGGGAGGTGCCTCAAGTGAGCACCGTTGGTGGAGCTTGGATGCCATGAACTGGTTGCCAAGGAACGCGATGGTGAGAGGTCTGCCCTCGATGGTTTCCACAAAGCTGAATTATGTGTCGAGTCAGTGTTAGTGCAGATCCTCCACGATATTCTATCAAATACAGCATCTAACATTTTCATCATTAAAAAAAATTGTAATAGTCGGTTGATATTATGCACCGTGCACAAATACGAGTTTGTGCATGGAAGACATAACACACTAAAGAGAACTTCAAATCAAATTTCCGAAGATATGTGATACTCTTCTACATCAGATCAATATCGTCATGACATGGTAAGGACTATGTATAGTATCCGGCATGAATGCCGTAACGAAAACTAGAGCAGCTAGCTACTTTCTAATGAAAACCTATCCTCCGCCATGGCTAAGTTAATCCGGCCAAGGCTATGGCCAACTAAGATCACCTTCTCTTTTGGTGGTGATGAGGCTCATAAACGGGACTTCTCCAGATCACACGACACGTAGCAGATGATGTGTCGTTCATGTAAGCCTACTAAATCCTTGGGGGCCACGAAGGTGGGATCAGTATGATACATCGGAGACTTTCCTCGGTACCCCATCTCCGAGGTTGTACCCGACCTTTCGAAGACCTCCCCGAGTACCTTCCCTATGTGCCGAGCAACCAGCCAACAGCACGCCTCAAAACTATCCTACTGCTGAGCTTCCTCAGCCTCCTCACTCATCTCCGAGCTATTACAGAGCTGAGCTTCCTTAGCTCACTTTCCCATATCTGAGTTATCACAGAGCAGAGATTCCTCAGCGTCCCTATTTGGCTGGGAGCAAGAAGCCCGAACGCCCCCGTAACGGCTCTGCATATCTCGCCACGACGAGATCTTCGCTGGCCCACATCCCATGCTAGTGTATCTTACTATTAATGGGCGTATCTTTCCATTAATGGGCGTATCCTGCCATCTATGCGAATGTGACACAAGTGTGTAACAGACGGCGAGAATCTCGCATCGGCTCGCTTCCCGCGACCCCTATATAAACCCCTCTTCCAGACGACCCAGGTAACTTGAACTCATTCCAATACGCCGCTACCCTGCCATTATTCCTCGGTACTTACTTGATCGTCGGAGGGTCCTACGGTGGTTACCCACCTCGAGACTTCCCTTGTAGGTAGCTCGGCGTTAGAGATAACCCATTGAGATCCACACATTCAACCCTCACACCAAATCTTAACCGTTTAGAACGGCTTGTAGCAAGATCGACGGAGGATAACATCTGAGGGAGATTCCGGCCTCCATTAATTGGCGCCATCTGTGGGAAACTGAGAAGTTTTTCCACCCAAAATGTTGATCTTCTGCCTTCGATTCAATGGCAAGCGACAATTGCGATGACCCCAGCACGAGCCTCCCCTTCCTCCATAATGGAGGCGGGAGCGGTCCTACTCCCCTTCCTAACATCATCAACGTCTTATCCACTCGGATCGATAGGCTCACGGCGATGGTGGATGCGCTCGCTCACGTTCAAGCGGCCGGCTATAACCGCCGAACCGCAATTTCCCCTCCCCGGGATGACGATGTACGGAGGAAGACGGAAGGGCACGCTCAGGCCCTCGACCTCACTCGTGCTCATCTTGATGTTACCGAACACTGGCGTGCCAATTCCGGCGGTCATCACCCGCATGCGGGGAATGATTCCATGACCCATTGGGTGTTGGACAGCTCAACACCCCGATCTCAGGGGAGACCAGGCTATCACTTCAACGCCTGCCGCGTTTTCTCGCCCCTTGAAGAGGTGTCGGTCAGATCGCCTGGTTCCAGGCAAGACCCATGCCGCCACTTCTGTCGAGGCCACACATACAGCGAATGTCGAGACTATCCATGAAGGGTCTGCCCTAAAGATTTAAGGAATGTGATAGAGCGAAGCCAAAACCACACCATCGCACAAGCCCGGAGCAGAGATAACAGGCGCTCCAACTATGAAGAATCCTCGGGGTACCAACAACGAATCAAGGATCTCTAAAAGAAAATCGAAGACATACGACAAGATGACCGCATGGCCGGCGAAGGGGCGAAGTACTCCGCTGATTCGCTCACGAGGCCCTTTACAGAACAACTACTAGATGAGTGTGTCTCGTCTAGGAACAAACCGCCCAAAGTGGCCCTCTTCGATGAGAAGTCTGACCCGAAGGACCACTTGGACGCGTTTACGGCGGGCATGAGCTTCCAAGACAACTCAGATGTGGCTCAATGCCGAGTTTTCCCCACCACCTTCATCCGCGCTGGACGGGATTGGTTCTGAGTGTTAGGAATATGTATGCCCTAGAGGACATTATTGTATGATAAAGTGGATGCTTGGACATATATAGAAAGGACTTTCTTGCTCAACATTATAGTATGCTATCTGGTTACTCTTTATCTTAACATGTACACTTGTATTTGTATACTGTCTCTCTGAAACATGTTGATAAAGCCCTTAGGATATTGGCTTGACTACCAGGACTATGATGAGATCATACTAGTGGGGCTTGTGTAGTCCATAAGCATATCCTTTAATAGTTTCTAGTCGAGAGAGTATCGAGACAGGGTGTCGATATTCCAGAGTAGACTGGTGTGTACGTTTCTTGACCTTGTATGAGGCGATGGTTGATCCCATAACCATTGGTGTTTGATATCAAAGATTGTGCATAGGTGCTCATTGGAGAATGGGTATACCGAACATGACTCGTCGAGAACTCCTAGAAGGTACCATACCTATCGTCAGATAATAGTTCTCTGGTGACACTTATATAGGTTAGTCTGTAGATCCGAGATCATCATAGTGTCTTGTGTGGTTCCCACCGTGCTTTGATTTCATCCCTACCACGGTTCATAGGAGTCATATAAACAGGTGGATTTTGGGTACAGTCCCGAGTCACATGGAGGCAGTGAGCGATAGGAGGGGTTTCGTCTCTCCCAGTATTAGGAGTTGATGTTGCGCTATACTCGATTGGCTATAAAAGCAAGTCCCTGGCCAGGGCTGATGAGATTTACCGGTAAGTGTTATCAGTAGTTTCTCAAATGGTTATAGGCCATACATCGGCATGACTTATTAAGTTATTAGGGGTTTGACGATTCCGCACCCAGATTCGATATGCGACATATCAAACGAAGAGACCGTAGTATACGGTAAGTGTTTCTTATAGGCTCTACAGGAGTTTGGACAAGTTTGCTTGTTGATCTTCTATTCGTTCAATACCTGGGTAGCCGTTACGTCTAGCTAGTATCGCTGACGGTTTATGGGTATCTTATGTGATCATTACCTACTGCTGGCGTATTGACGGGTCTTTAGAGTCCCACACAGAGGTTTTCTAGCTCAAGAGAAATGAAGTAGGGCACATATGGAGATATGTGTGGATGCTTGATTGAATACGAATATGTGATACTGTATTCTAATCTAGATATTTGATATTAGTCAGGTTATATGTGATATAATTGGATTATTGAATCAAGTGTTGATTTAATAATTTGATATATATATATATATGTTATATATATATATATATATATTAACTAATATTGAATATTTGCCGGTTGTATGTGATATAACCGGATTATTGAATCAAGAGTTGATTTAATAATTTGATATACACATATATATGATATTAGTTAGTTATATATGATATAACCGGATTATTGAATCAAGTGTTGATTTAATAATTTGATATATATATATATATTTAATATATATATATATATATATATATATATATATATAAATATAAACTAATATTTAGCTCACCAATGATTTTCTTCTCTTTATATATGTTTAAATATATACGTGATATATATATAAATATATGGATTTATATTGTATCATGGTTGATGATACATAGAACTAGGATGTATGAGAATCACACATGAGATTAGTGATGAGTAGATAATGGTTTGATTTATGAATTAAAGAAAATGGAAATGAGTCATATTTCTAAGATGCGTATGGAAGCCTTGAGAACTTATGACTCACCCCATTTTCTTTGTTTTTATTCATAGATATTTTCCACTCATTTAATCACTCACCTCATGGTTCTCTCTCTCTCTCTCATTCCAAGTTCATCCCCCTCTTTCTTCACCTCTCTCTTTAGATTTTTCTTGAGGTGAGAAAAGAAAAGAAAAAGAAGAAAATTAAGTGAGAAAAATTCATACTTCATCAACCTACACTTTTCTAGCCCATTAGTTTACCTTGTTTACTTCACTAATACCTTGATTAGTAAAGAGAGAGCTTGAGTGAGAGAGACTTCAAGGTGGATCATTTTCGGCATCGAAGACAACAAGCAAGCTCGTTCCTTTCATCAAGTGGAGTCTAAGAAGAGTTCTAGGGACTACTATTTGGAGTTTTAGAAGTGAAGGACCGGTCTACAAAGGTTGTAAACTTCCATCACTTAGTTTAGAACTTATTTGCTTGCTACAAAACCCTAATTCTCAAGTTCGATTCTAGATTAGTATACTTAGACCTTTAGATTTTTAAAATTGTATACTTGATACTTGTTGAAACTTAGTAGAGGTGTTAAGACATACTTTCATGGTATCATAGCCAAGCTAGAGACTTAAGCGATGTCTAGACGAAATTAAAGTGTTTGATCGAAGTTTTAAAACCAATTTTTCATACTCTGTCCAATTTTTCAAAAGTTGAAATTTTCCGGATTAAAAATTCTCAGAAAATCATGCAGGTAATTGTTTAGAGCCCCAAGAAGTACGAGGACCTAACTCCTTAAAATAGCCACGGAACTGCCGCCTAAACCATGTTTTAGCCTCGGTTCCGCCGCCAACATGAAGAGTTGTGGACTCGTTTTTCTTCTGCTGCTTCATTGTCTAATTTTGGACTTTCTGGGTATTTTTAGTGAGCCTCAAGTTGTTGAGATCTCTATGATTTGATGGTGTTTGAAATATCGATCGAAATATTTAATATCGTCTAGATAGTTTGGATATGTGATACAATTTTTGGAATCTATATTGATTAGTTTTGTGAAAACTGGTTATCAATTTGTAAATCTCGTATTTTAGTCTAATTTGATGGATTGCCACGGAGTTTCGATTCAGATCAAAACTCCATCGCAATCTCGTATTGTACGCAAATAATCGCCGGTAGACACTACTAGACAGCTGATTGGTGTGTTTTTGAAAAGTAAAGTTAACAGCAATCAATAACGATGTCGCTCGTAGCTAGCCGAGATGAGTACGGGTCGTCCTCAGGAAAACTTCAAACCTTTTACTTGCTTTAAACGAGTTGATTGAAAATAGGGAGAATAGATTTTAGATCTACGATATATGGATGTAGAATTTATGAAGAAAAGGCTTGTAGGTGTTCTCCGCCGAATACGGGAGACGGAACCACGCAGGTTCATCTTGCCTGAATTTGGGGGCAGATGCTATTTGGTTTTATCCGTCCACCTCTCCAAAGATGCCAAGTTGATTTATGGCATCGTATATCGGAGGTTTAGACAGATGCGGCCGTTATAGCAGACTTCGTCAGATTCCTCCTCATTTGAGGGGTTTTTGATTGTGGGGACGCTCTTCCCTGCAGGCGCAAGCCCCTACAGTTAATTACGCTACCGCATCGCGGTTACCACTTTCTCCTTCTCCAGATGGTCACTTCGTGTCGTGTGTGTGTTTTTTTTTATTTTTGGTTGCCCATGGATTGTATACGGAGACTAATTTATGTTGTTGCCCGTAGGGCGTGGATTAGTCCAAATCCATATTTTCTTAGATTTGGATTTTGGTTTAGTTTTAAGGATACGTTAGTCTCATTTGAGACTAAGATCAACTTAAACGTTTGTTAAGGATACATTAGTCTAATTTTAGACTAAGATCAACTTAAACGTTTGTTAAGGATACGTTAGTCTAATTTTAGACTAAGATCAACTTAACGTTTGTTAATGACACGTTATTCTAAATTTTAGACTAAGATCAACTTAACGGGATCATTTAGATCCAACAAAAGAGCATTTGGACTCTATCGTTTTAGTTTAAGGACTTTGCGGTCCAGTTTAAAGACATCATAGTCTGTAAAGCTTAAAGACCCCACAGTCCATGAGTTTAAAGACCCCACAGTCCGTGGTAGTTTAGAGACATCATAGTCTGTAAAGTTTAAGAATATCATAGCCCATGAGTGTAAGGACCCCACAGTCCATGGATCGTCTGGTTGTCGGGACCCGTCACCTCTCTGAAGACGTTGAAGAATTACAATGAAAAATATCAGAGGAGTGAAGAGATGTACCCTTGAACCAATATTAGTTGGGAGATCTGTAATCCAATTTGGGACTAAGATCAAATATTTGTGAGCATATGGGCTCAATTAATCTGAAGTAGGGTTCTGTGGCCACTTTGGGCTCGGCCTATTTAGTAAAAATGTTAAACATTTAACAATACTGAGCATTGGTTTGGGCTCTGACAATCTTTTTGTCTTTTATTGAGTGCTGAGCACTTATCATAGCTCTGGGGCTTTATTTGTTTAAAGAACAGTTTATGTTCTCTTAGCGCCCACATGAGGAGCACATGGTGCGCTTAGCGCTGTGCGCCGGTTAATGAGCGCAGAGCGCTTCTGTTTAGGTAGCGCACACGTAAGGAGCACATGGCGCTGAGCGCCAGTCAATAAGCGCAGAGCGCTTCTGTTTAGGTAGCGCACACGTGAGGAGCACGTGGCGCGCTTGGCGCTGAGTGCCAGTCAATAAGCGCAGAGTGCTTCTGTTAAAGTGGCGCACACATGAGGAGCACGTGGCGCGCTTTGCGCTGTGTACCAGACTTTGGAGCGCAGAGCGCTTCTTGTAAGTTTGGAGTGCTAAGGCTCTGCAGCGCTGTGCGCTGGATTTGGAGCGCTGAAGCACTTCTTTTAATTAGAGCGCTAAGGCTCTATTTAGAAAGATTTGCGCTCTGAGAATTAAATTTTCTCATATAAGAGTTTTTGTCTCATAGATCTAAGAACAAAGTTCTTATTTTATAGGAGATATTCCAATTTCTTATGTTCTTGGTGAAAGGCTTTGCCTTTATGGATCTGTGATCCTAAGAGAATTGAATTATTCTTCCTCCTTTTTATAACGAGATGTTATGATCTATTTTTGTGAAAGACAATTTGTCTTAAAGATCTATGATCTAGCATAAGAACTAAGTTCTTTTTCTGATGAGATGTTTTCTTATCTCTCTGTTTTTACCTTGAAGCAAAGTTCTTCCTCTCAGAGCTTGCTCTTTTCTTTAAAATTTCTCAAAGCTTGTGGGTGGTTCCTCTCTATGAGACTTGAAGTCTTGGGGTCTTTATATAGGGTAGGCTGATTTGTTAAATCAGTTGAAGAGATCTTTTCTCTAATTGATTTGGGGATTTTCCCACCGTTGGATCTTTGATCCTATGGCTTCTGTTTTACAGAATGCAATCTTCTTGTTTTTAATAAGATTGGGAAATCTTTTCCCATACAGAATTTATTCTGTATTTTGGTGATTTTTAATCACTATTGGATCATTGATCTAACAGTGCTCTAATTTTCAGAGCATAATCTTTCCTTTTTGGAAAGATTCTAAGAAATGTTTCCTTAACAGAATTTTATTCTGGTAACTTTATAATTTATCATCTTCATTGGATCTTTGATCCAATAGTGGGGAACATTTAGTTCCAGCGCTAGCGCTCTCGTGCTTTGCACGTGAGCGCTGCAACAGAGTCTTTGACTCTCAGCGCTGGCGCTGCCAGTGCTAGCGCTCTCGTGCTTTGCATGTGAGCGCTGCAACAGAGTCTTTGACTCTCAGCGCTGGCGCTGCTAGCACGAGCACTCTCGTGTTTTGTACGTGAGCGCTGCAACAGAGTCTTTGACTCTTAGCGCCGGCACTATTATGAAACGCTGCTTTATTTCAAATTTCAAAATTTGAACAGAGTTTTGCTCTGATTGGGGGAAACAAATGCCCCCCACTACTTTATTGTTATTATTATATATATATATATATATATATATATATATTTAATGGAGTAAGTTTTGAGCCAAAATTTTGGCGGGAACAGATGCCCCCCACTAGTTTGCCCACGTAAGTATGTACGTGGGTGATGTAGTGCAATGTTATGCGTGACCAGAGAATTGATGGCTTAAGAGGCAAGTTTAGGGTCCTTGTAGCCTAAGACTTTTTCCATCTTCATGAACCGTAAGAGTTTCAAGAATGTTTTTCTCCCTACGAGTCGAAAGGATCCCGTAGGTGTAAATTCTCCCTGGAAATCATGAGGATTTCTAAGTGTTCATCGCCTTCGTGAGTCGTAAGGAACTCACTCGGGTATTTTTCCTTATGAATCGTGAGGACCCGTAAGTAGCTTCTTTATTTCAGCGGTGAATGTGGCTTGTAAATAGTCCATCTCGACCTCCTTGTAGGGCAGCGATGGCTTAGGAAACAGGTTTGGGTCTGCTGCCTAAGACTTTTCAACTTTATGAGCCATGAGGGTCTCATAAAGACTTTTCTCCCTACGAGTCGAAAGGATCTCGCAGGTGTATTTTCTCCTTAGGAATCATGAGGATTCCTAAGTGTGTTTTTCTCTTGAGAGTCGTAAGGATCTTCCAAGAGAATTTTCCCGCTTACAAGTCGAGAGGACTCGTAAGTGGTTGTTTCCCTCCTTGTCGATGTTCAGCTTCGGAGAGTGTGACCCGTGAATAGTATGCAAACGCCTATCTTAGACTGACTTACAGGTCCCCAGTGCTTAGGAAACAAGTCTTTATCCCCATTTCCTAAGGCTTTTCCCTACGAGTCGAGACGAATCGAGAAGTTCTCGCAAGGACACTAATTTCCTCACAAGTCGAGATGAATCAAGAAGTTCTCGCAAGAATGTAATAAC
The DNA here is from genome assembly GCA_030015575.1 of Agapanthus africanus. NCBI lineage: Eukaryota > Viridiplantae > Streptophyta > Magnoliopsida > Asparagales > Amaryllidaceae > Agapanthus > Agapanthus africanus. The sequence goes on along the minus strand of CM057338.1, from coordinate 87,139,282 downwards.
GTCACAGTTAACCTCTGCTCTTTGCGACAAAGGTCCGTTAGGGTCTGTGGTACTAGGGTTTTGTCCGTCGTACCGTCGCATTGGCTGATGTATTCCTTAATAGGCAATCTTGCTGTTCGAGCAGTCTTGCGACTGTCGTGTCTCTGATCCCTTCGGGGGCTAGACAAGACGTCTTCAAGAAATCTTCCAGGTAGTATTACCGTCAAAAGATCAAGCGTTAGGGATATTCCATGTCGCTTTTTACTTGAGATTAGGCTCGGTTTGGGAGCCCCGATGAGTCATAACCACCCCGCGCTGGTGTGGGATGATCTTCGATAGTCTTTTAGGTTTTATTTGAGTTGCCGTCAAGACCCTGAAGCTAGGGATTTTCCTTTGCTTCGTTTGCTGGCATTGCGTCTACTGTAACGGGACGAATGTCGCGGTTGTCTCTAGGTTGCGTGTGAACCGTCGAGGCTTGGAACTAGGGATTTTTCCATGGCTCCGCTTTGCTGATGTTGCGTCTGTTGTAACGAGACGAATGTCAAGGTGGTCTCTAAGTTGTCTGTGAACCATCGAGATTTGGAGCTAGGGGTATGCCGTGGCTCCGCTTTGCTGACGTTGCGTCTGCTGTAATGAGATGAATGTCGAGGTGGTCTCTAGGTTGTCTGTGAACCGTCGAGATTTGGAGTTAGGGGTATGCCGTGGCTCCGCTTTGCTGATGTTGCGTCTGCTGTAACGAGACGAATGTCGAGGTGGTCTCTAGGTTTTCTGTGAACCGTCGAGATTTGGAGCTAGGGGTATGTCATGGCTCCACTTTGCTGACGTTGAGTCTGCTGTAACGAGACGAATGTTGAGGTGGTCTCTAGGTTGTCTGTGAACCGTCGAGATTTGGAGCTAGGGGTATGCCGTGGCTCTGCTTTGCTGACGTTGTGTCTGCTGTAACAAGACGAATGTCGAGGTAGTCTTTAGGTTGTCTGTGCACCGTCGAGATTTGGAACTAGGGGCTTTGCCATGGCTCCGCTTTGCTGACGTTTCATCTGCTGTAACGAGACGAATGTCAAGGTGGCCTCTAGGTTGTCTGTGAACCGTCGAGATTTAGAACTAGGGATTTTGCCATGGCTCCGCTTGATTGTCGCGTCCGAATCCTGCTGGAATGAGGAGGAACGCTGTTGTGGGTCTCCAGTCTATAGATGTGGCTATCGAGACTTGGAACTAGGGACTCTGCCGTGGCTCCGAGATTGATGTCGCGTCTGCATCCTGCTGGAAGAAGAACGCTATTATTGATCTCTTGAGATGCAGATGTTGCCATCGAGACTTGGCTCTCTTTCTGATGGAGCCTGGTGGGATGATATGGTTCCCTCTTTGTTTGTGCCCCTGGATTGTATACAGGGATCGATGTGATCTCACATGTAGAGCAAAAGTTTCATTCTTTTATCATTTTTTATTTCTTTCCGCGCTGCTATATTATTTCAGCTTTTTTATATCGCGAAAGTCGCGATTGCCCAATCATTTCGGCTATTTTTCGCGGTGCCCAATCATTTCGGCTATTTTTCCTTTTTTACTCGCTGTTTTTTATTGCGAGTTGCTCAACCATTTCGGCTATTTTGTATGCATATATTTTACTTGCTGATTTTATGGCAAGTCGCCCCATCATTTCGGCTATTTCATATGCATCTTTGGCTCGCTGATTTTTTATCGCGAGTATGGAACCTGGAATCTGGTGCTAGTCTTAGCATCAACATCACTGCGACTAGAATATTGCCAGGAGCGAATCATCATTTGCCATGAAAGGACTTGGGATTTGATACCGATTTAGGCATCAGCATCGCTACCACTGGGACATTGCCAGGAGCGAATCATCATTTGCTTCTGTCGATGTCGAACAAAGGTGGCTTAGCAAACAGGGTTAGGATTATATCGACTAAGGCTTTTAACTTCATGAGCCGTAAGGGTCTCATAAAGGTGTTTCTCCCTACGAGTCGCGAGGATCTCGTAAGTACGTTTTCTTCTTAAAAATCGTGAGGATTCTTAAGTGTATGTTCTCTTATAAGTCGTAAGGATCTTACAAGAGTGTTTTTCCTTATAAGTCGAGAGGACTTACAAGAGCCGTTCACCGTGTGAGCATATCCTTAGTCGCTGATGAGACTTTGTTAGGGAAAGATTTATTCGTGCCCGTGGATTGTATACAAGAGTCAATACTGAAACTCTGGTAGGGCTAAGTGAGGTGTATGACGGCTTAAGAACAGGTTCAGATCCCTGTAGCTTAAGGCTTTTGAATCCTATGGGCTGTGAGGGTCTCAAAAGGGAATTCTCCTTACGAGCCATGAGGATCTCGTAAGTGTGTTTTCTCCTTAGGAATTGTGGGGATTCCTAAGTGTGTTGCTCCCTTGTGAGTTGTAAGGATCTCACATAGGTATTTTCTCCTTACAGGATCGAGAAGACCTTGCAAGTGTCTTTTAATGAGATTGCACCCTTTCGGTTTTCACAAACTCGCCGGTAGTCCTGCTGTTTTTACTCACGGAGCCCTTTCGGGTTTCATCCATGCCCATCTCGCTTATGGACATACCGTTTTTTTATTATTATATTTTTTTTGCATCTTGAGATGCTGCGGTCTATAGTAGTTTATAGACGTCTCGGTCAAGTGTAGTATTTTTTCAAGAAACGGTTGTTTATTAGCCTGAAGGGTCTTTCGCCATGCATATCCATGAGCAAGTAAGCCCTACCCTAGTAGACTTTGTCTATGATGTAAGGGCCTTCATAGTTCGGCTCGAATTTTCCCCGTTTGGTACGATTGGGGATCAGAGGCTTCTGACCACTAGCACGAGTTCGCCTTGACGGAATGTTCTCGGCCTAGTCAGTCTCTCGTATGAGCATGTCATTTTTGCATTGTAAGCTTCCAAGTTTTGCTGTACCATGAGTCGGGTTTCGTCGAGGGCATCAAGTTCCTCAAGCCGAAGATGAGCATTCTCTTCGTCTGTTAGCTCGTAATGGACTGCCACTCGTAAGGAGGGTAGCTCTATCTCTAAGGGGAGTACTGCTTCAGTGCCGAATACCAATGCATACGTCGTTGTGTTTGTAGCCGTTTTGAACATAGTTCGATACGCCCAGAGAGCTTCATGCAGTCTCTCGTGCCAGTCCTTTTTATTTTTGGACACCGTCTTTTTCACGATCTTCGTCAAGGTCTTGTTGAAAGCCTCAACCAGACCGTTAGCTCGGGGATTATAGATCGAAGAGTATTTCCAGTCTATATTATGTTGCTGCACGAAGCGGCTGATTTTGTGACTTCTGTAGGCCGGCCCGTTATCGAAGATAATCCGTCGCGGAGTTCCGAACCGATAGATGACGTGTGTCTCGAAGAAATGGAGGATATTCTCCATCTTCACTTCTCTTAGTGGTACTGCTTCTGCCCACTTGGAGAAGTAATCAGTTGTCGCCAGTATGAACCGATGTCCTCTGGACGATACTAGTTCAATGGGCCCGATTATGTCAGTTCCCTACATTTCGAACAGCCAGCTAGCCACCGTCGGGTGTAGCGGATTTGGATGCTGGTTGATAAAGTCCCCGTGAATCTGGCACGAGTGGCACTGCTTCGCATATTCGAGGCAGTCTTGGATCATTGTGGGCCAATAGTAGCCCATCCTTTTGATTTTCAATTTCATCTTCGGTCCGGCTTGGTGAGAACCGCAGAGTCCGTCGTGAGTTTCTTGGACGACTCTCCTTGGTTCTTCAGGTCCCAGGCATCTTATCTATAGAGAATAAAATGATCTCTTATATAGAGTTTCATTGACGAAGGCGAAGGATAGAGCTCGTTTCATGAGCTGATGTCTTGAGAATGCATCTTCGGGTATCCGACGGGATTTGAAGTAGTCTATAAAGACTTCTCTTCAATCCTTAGCTTTTTCTTGGTCTTTTATTTGTAAGGCCGTTTGCTTGGTCGCTCCTTTTTCTTCGGACGACTCTGGAGATATTTCTGCCGGTGCAAGAATCCGACGACTTTGCACAACAATCCTCACGTTATCGAGGTTTTCGTCAGCCAGTTCTTTAGTAAGTTTGGCTAACGCATCTGCTTTGCTATTTTCCGCACGCGGTATGCTTTCCAGGGCAAAGGCAGGGATTTGAATCAGCAGTTGTTGCACTCTCTCACCGTACTTTACCAACTCTGGTTTGCACGTTTGATAGTCGCCATTTACTTGACTAACGACCAGCTGGGAGTATCCGTATATGAGGAGGTTTTCGATTCCCATGTCGATAGCGATCTCAAGACCTGCTATCAAAGCTTCAAATTCGGCTTCATTGTTTTTCCTCGGCTTTGTTAGGGATGTTGGCTATAGTGCCCTCAAGGCAGTTATCATAGTCGCGGACTCGTGATTATGATGATTGAGTGAGGACCTATACCGATAAAACAGTCTTACTTAAGATGATAGTATGCTATCTGGTTTGTCTTTGTAATACCCGGTTCATTTATATACGCCTATATCCGTATTTCTCTTTAACCTATAAAATTTTTATTTATAATTATTTATTATTTATAAAAATCCTAGTAAACCCAAACTTACCTCATCAGCCATTCTTTTTTTAAATAAACTTATTTCCTTTTCATTTTCCCCCTTAATTCTATTCCCAGTCCAAAAGAACTATTCCCAATTAATCAATATACATAAAACTCTTTTTTCCTAGCCCAGCAGCCGGCCCTTTCTTTTCCCTCATTTTTAATAATTCCCTGCGGCCCACTCCCTCCTTTTTCACCAAATTTCCTTTAATTCTTCCTGGCCCAACATCCAAGCCCACGCCCGCTTCAACCCGACCCGACCCGCCTTCTCTTTCTCCCCCAACGGCTACTCTCCATTATTCCCGCTCCCTGCCTCTCGCGTTCCGCCTCCTCCGCCTACGCTCGCGCCTACGTCGCTGCGACGTTACCCCTCGCACTCCCCTCTCTAACCCCGTCGCCCTCATCTCCTTCTCACTCTCCTTCCTCTCAAAACTTTTTCCCACGAACCCACTCTCGCAGCCTCTGCCAACTCCTTCACTCGCCCCACCGCCGACGGCGACGACCACAACCCCTCACCACTCTCCCTCGCTCATTCCTCCTCCACTCGAGAATCCCAACGCACCCGTGCCACTACCACACCACCGTCGTACCCATTACCGAGCCCCTCCTCCTTCGCCACGTCACCTCCACCGATCACGACTCCCTCTCCCCGACCGCTCTTCACCGACGACGACCCGAACTCACCACCGCCTACCTCCTCCATCGACCGAGCACCCCCTCACCTTCTTCGCCCTTCAGCTCCCTCACCCGACCTCCTCTCTCATCACCTCAATCTCTGTCCCCCTCACTCCCGTTCTCCCTTTCTCAAGCCCACGCCCACGCCTCCTCCGTCGCCATCACCCCACTCCTCCGGGCCCCTTGTCGGGCCCCTTGTCACTGCCCCTGCAATCTCCCTCTCTCAATCTCTCTCTCTCTCTCTTGATCTCTTTCTCTCTCTGTGTTCTCTCTCCCTCCCTCTCTTGATCTCTCTCTCTCTGCAATCTCTGCCTCTCTCTTGATCTCTCTCTCTCTCTCTGCCTCTCTCTCTCACTCTCTCTCTCTTTCTCCCTCTCTCTGTTCTCTCCCTCTCTCTCTTTCTCACTCTCTCTCTGTGTCCTCTCTCTCTCTCTGTTCTCTCTCTCTAACTCTCTCTCTCTCTCTCTAAAATTCTCTCACCCTCTCTCTCTGCATCTCTATCTCCCGCATATCAAGTCAAGAACAACTTAGAGCAGTGAAGAAAAGAAAGGCACGGAGAGTAACGAGATTGATTACAATCGTCTGATTCCAAAAGCCGAACCTGTGCTGCGCCCATGACACGATCGTGCTATTGGTACTGCCGTGCATCGCCAAAACGTCTTCAGGCAAGTTCCCTACTTGCTACATGCTACTTTATGTTAATTACAAATTACAATCGTATAGATTCCATATTGTTCTTTTCCGTTAAACTATACGGCGTAACTGTTCGATGCATGATCCCTATGGTAATCCTCATCTGATTTGACGGAACTCAATTGCATGGTCTGGCCCATAAGGTAGTGAACCTAGTGTGTAAATCTCATTGGAAGATACGACTGTTAACGACTAAAATGTATACTCCCAAGTATACCTGTAAAACTGGAAAATTCTTGTACCTGAAAACCGTTAAAATCACCATAAATTATGTACCTACTGGAATGATGCGTTCGAGGGCTCAAATCGAAGCCGACTCGACGAACTATAACCCTATGCAAGTTTCTAATTGTTTCTATACATAAACTGCGACAATATTTGGATCGGAGTGCGACTCTGGACTGCAGTCCAGAGCGACTCTGTTTACTGTGTGCTGTCCCGTAATGGGTACCACCTTGTTTTCTTAACTCGTATGCTGTGGAACTCCGCTGTTTATTAAAGTTGAATCTGTTATATAGATAACACAAGTGGTTTCACCCTGTTTCGTCATCATTTGCTATTTAACCTGTAATTTAAAAGATCGGGACGTATAACAGTCCCAACAGAATCAGAATTGACATAGTAGTATTGAACAGTGTATATCTTCTGACGTACAGACGCGATTGAGAATCCGTCTATTGCCTTGAAAAACTTACTGATAACCCTAGATTTCATTCAACTGTAGAGTCGCTAAAATCTGATCCCAACTGGGTTTAAAATGCGTTGCGAGACGGACTTCCGATTCTGAAACCGGATTTCCAGCCGTGAACGCTTAAAATGAAATGGCCATAATTAGTGATCCTGAAACCCGATTGCCGTGAAACAAAATTCACTGGTTAGATAATCAATCATACTATTTATTCCTCGTTTATCGTTTAGCTAAACTGTACACGTTTGATTTATGATAAATATTTCAAGTGGTAGAATACTGATTTATGACATCTTAATCATGCTTTACATACTGTTTCCTCATCATATCATACATATGTCACTGCATTGATAACCTAGTGATCATGTGCATTACCCAATGTTAGGTATTAGTGACGATTGTGGCAAGCACGTAGTGTTTGTGCATGAGTGAATAAGTGGAAGTGACACGTACTTGTACACAATCAGTGAACCTTATTATTCTATTGCATTGTCGACGTCTGTGGGACGCGTGTACGTGTGACTATAAGTGGTATGTGACACTTATGGAAGCTCTTGCATGTGTGTCACAGATAAAGCACCAGACACTGCCATTTATCTTATGTACTAGTCGGGATGTGCTTGATGGAGATCCTGTCTCCATTTCTCGTGCAGACTTGTCACAGACCGACTGGTATTTGAGATTATGGTTAGCGTTTGATGTAGACCACGGGGTGTGGGGTAGTTTGAGTGTGAGTTCAACAGAATCTCGGGAGTCCCATGCCGGCTTATATATATGGAGATATATGGAGATTTACAGGGTACATGATTATTACCGTGAGTTACATGTTGGGCCCGTGGTCCCTTGCCCTTGGGTTCTACCCTTGGGTGGAGGACACTCGCGAGTGGTTGACTCTCACACTTGGACTGACGATAGGCTTAGTGACCTGTACAGTGAGACTTAGAGACTGATAGGGATAATGGTATTGATATACATTACTAACCGTTGTTGACAAACCTGGCATACTATATTATTGTTTTACTGTTCACCTGATCCTTTAAACACTTCATTGATTACTGCATGTTCATATCTATACCGTTCTGATTTACTGTTATATATATCTATTATCACTGTTCGAGTTGTCACTTGTATCTATATATTATATTTTGCTATTGTGTCGCTCTGACGATCTGAGTATGCATGCTCAGTGTGAGGAGTGGATTTAGCCGGGACCAGGACCAGACGCACATCACGGACATCTTGATTTGCTATCCAGAGTTATACTCTTTTGTTTCCCATCAGGTCAGTTCTTTATATTGTTTGTTTCAGTTACTGCATTTTCATTACCTGTGCATTATTTACTGTTTACCACGTAAAGCTAAAAGCCGAAGTGTGACTACGACGGGACATTTCCTTGACCGTAGGAGCATGGCTGGCCTTGTCAACCTCTCGTATTCCGTATTTTGGGAAGCGGGGCGTGACATGGTTTAGTTGGTATCAGAGCCAGGTTTTGCTTCGATTGGGATTGCATTTTTCCGTATGGAGCTTGACAATCTAAGACATCCCTCAGTCTAGATTGTAAACTTGTTATTCTTAATCCTTATTCATACTGTGTATCCTGCTATCCATTCGCTAGGGTTTCGGGTGACTTGGCAAAGTTACGTGGTTGTAATCGTGAACTACATCATAGTTACACTACCGTACTCTATTTATGTGACTTAGAGCCCTACAGTTGATTTTTACTTGTAATGAATTTCATCACATCTGATATTCTTGAATCCTTGCCCAATCCGTATTATATTTTGATTCTTATAGCTTGTGCCTTATATCGTCCTCAAAATCATTGTTTCAGGATCATGTCTTCCAACAACTCTTCCTCTACCTCCACTCCCCAGAATCAGACCGTTGAGATTCTGACTACACTGCAAGGTCTGAAGGAAGCTCAGGAGCGAACAAACGACTTGTTAGCTGAAGGACTGAGAAGGCAGGTGAATCAGGCACCAGCGGGAGTCTCCAATCGTAAAGGGATCCCTGTTAGACGAGGAAAAGAGAAAAAGATGAAGCGCCCATTTGTTTCCCCGCGACAGAAGCAGCATAAGACCCAATGTTGTGGAAACTGTAAGAGGCCAGGACATCTTCAGAGGTATTGTCGCCGCACCCAAGGGAAATGCCTGATTTGCGGATCCAGCGAACATCTTATCAACAGTTGCCCTAAAAGGAAGGAGCTACAAGAAGGAGACTCGTCCACACTCTCCACTTCTTCCATGTGATGATTATTTCGTAAATCGAGCTTCGAGGATAGTGCGGACCCAGCGCAGGATTCAACTCGCGTGACGAGAATGCAACGGTTTAGTAGTCAAAGAAGAATTTTCATGTTTCTGCTTTCAGTAGTAATGTTGTCATCCTCATATAAATATTTCTTTTTGTTTGAAATCTTGTATCCGTCGAACTTTTAGTTGAATGCAATAAAAACTTTGAATCATAATATGTGTATCATTCTCTTGCTTTCCCCTTATTTATACTATTCATTACCACAGCATTTGAATTCTGATTTTTCAGCTCCTGCCCACCGCATATTTTTCCTGTACTCCGTACCCTTAGCTATTTTCTTGATGTGTTCCACTTTCTAATCATGACTCTTCCTTTCAGGCCATGTCCCACCCTGGAGTAGCGCCGCATCTTGATGAGGATGCACAGTCATGCATTTCCTTAGACCGCACGCTGATGAGTTCTGACGATGAGATCAATGGTCCCCAGGTCATTTTCGGAAACAGCGATTCCGAGGACGAAGGAGCAGCCGCCCCAGAGTTTGACATGATAGGCGATTCCGACGAAGAGGAAGGAGACCCTGAAGAGAACCCGAGGAAGATCCCGAGGAAGACCCGATAGAAGAAAATCCAATGGAGGAAAACACCATGGAAGGGAATCCAGAAGAAGAGAATTACATGGAAGCAGATCTCGATAAAGAAGCTCCAGCCGAGGAAGAAGGACCAGAAGATCAAGACCCTGCTGTGGAAGGACTCCCAATGGCGATCCCTGCGAGGCGATATGGGAATGGACGTCCCTACCTGAGCGCGTGAGCCTACCGCAACCTGCTGAATCTCCACAACCGCGACTGACGGGATTTTTAGATGTTGTCTGCTCTGGCCAAATAAATCTGTGTATAGTTTAGGGACACCTTTCGTTTTTGTGAATGTTTTGCTTAGAATTTTCTGGAATGAAATAAATTGCTGAGTTCGCTAATCTTTCGATTATCTTGGTTCACTTGATGCTTGATTATTTCGCATATACATTTATTTCTTTTCTTGCTGAAATCCCTGACTGTCCACCCCTACTCCTTACATTGTTTTAACCCTCACTGAGATTAACAAGTACCGCACCCGATCTTTGTAGTGGTCCACCCTTCATCCTTCGTCTGTGCCTCGTTTGAAATCCTTCTGGGAGGGGAAGTTCATAGTGAAATCTCCGAGTTCGCTAACCCTTCGAAATTTTTGATTCGCTTGACGTATCGACCGTTGTTCTCCCCATACATTCTTCCTCTTGTAGCCCTTTGCTGCTCACCCTTACTTCCTGTGCTGACCCGACCCCAATCTCTTCGACTTTCAGTCTAAAGCCGTCACACTCCGACCTTTGAATGAGACACTCCATTGTAATCCCTACTCTAGCTAGCCCTATACATTTTTGTGCTTTTTCCTATTACCCTAAATATATTTAGGGACATTATTGTTCGAAATTTGGTTTTCATTATTTTGTATTTATCGAAGAGTGCGTGTTATTGACTACTTAGTTTTATGTATTTTAAGCACACTACTATCATCCTCATTTTTTTCAGTAGCGCAACCTTACACCGCACATATTTTTGTTCCATGTTCCTTATTTTCACTATATGGGTTTTTTAAAGTTATTTTAAAACTATTTGATCGATACATTATCCTAAAATGTTTTAACCTACCGACAACTCTTTCACTACTTTATTGTCATTACTTTATTTTCGGGTATTGTGCCTATGCTTACTACTATCAATGGTTGTGCCTTATACTTATTATTTCTGCTTTGCTACTTTTGATATACTTATATGTGCACATATTTGGGTTTCGATTTTTATCGAACACGTCTTGATTATTATTGTTCGTTATTGTTATCTATATTCTCGTATATATGTAGTTGCCCTATAATTGTTCCCGCCTTACACCTCTTTGGACCTATCTTTTTGTATGTTATTCTTACGTATATATACCTTCACAATTTATCCACCCGTTTTAAGTAAACCACTAGTGTTCGATGTAGTAACTTTTCGCTTATTTATTTATAGCTTGTCGTTCTTTGAAATTTCGAGGACGAAATTTTTGTAAGGGTGGTATGATGTAATACCCGGTTCATTTATATACGTCTATATCCGTATTTCTCTTTAACCTATAAAATTTTTATTTATAATTATTTATTATTTTTAAAAATCCTAGTAAACCCAAACTTACCTCATCAGCCATTCTTTTTTTTAAATAAACTTATTTCCTTTTCATTTTTCCCCTTAATTCCATTCCCAGCCCAAAAGAACGTTTCCCAATTAATCAATATACATAAAACTCTTTTTTCCTAGCCCAGCAGCCGGCCCTTTCTTTTCCCTCATTTTTAATAATTCCCTGCGGCCCACTCCCTCCTTTCTCACCAAATTTCCTTTAATTCTTCCTGGCCCAACATCCAAGCCCACGCCCGCTTCAACCCGACCCGACCCGCCTTCTCTTTCTCCCCCAACGGCTACTCTCCATTATTCCCGCTCCCTGCCTCTCACGTTCCGCCTCCTCCGCCCACGCTCGTGCCCACGTCGCTGCGACGTTACCCCTCGCACTCCCCTCTCTAACCCCGTCGCCCTCATCTCCTTCTCACTCTCCTTCCTCTCAAAACTTTTTCCCACGAACCCACTCCCGCAACCTCTGCCAACTCCTTCACTCGCCCCACCGCCGACGGCGACGACCACAACGCCTCACCACTCTCCCTCGCTCATTCCTCCTCCACTCGAGAATCCCAATGCACCCGTGCCATGACCACACCACCGTCGTACCCATCACCGAGCCCCTCCTCCTTTGCCACGTCACCTCCACCGATCACGACTCCCTCTCCCCGACCTCTCTTCACCGACGATGACCCGAACTCACCACCGCCTACCTCCTCCATCGACCGAGCACCCCCTCACCTTCTTCACCCTTCAGCTCCCTCACCCGACCTCCTCTCTCATCACCTCAATCTCTGTCCCCCTCACTCCCGTCCTCCCTCTCTCAAGCCCACGCCCACGCCTCCTCAGTCGCCATCACCCCACTCCGCCGGCCATCTCGTCGGGCCCCTCGTCACCGCCCCTGCAATCTCCCTCTCTCAATCTCGCTCTCTCTCTTGATCTCTCTCTCTCCCTCTCTTGATCTCTCTCTCTGCCTCTCCCTCTCTCTTGATCTCTCTTTCTCTCTCTGCCTCTCTCTCACTCACTCTCTCACTCTCTCTCTTTCTCCCTCTCTCTGTTCTCTCCCTCTCTCTCTTTCTCACTCTCTCTCTCAGTCCTCTCTCTAAAATTCTCTCTCCCTCTCTCTCTGCATCTCTATCTCCCGCATATCAAGTCAAGGACAACTTAGAGCAGTGAAGAAAAGAAAGGCACGGAGAGTAACGGGATTGATTACAATCGTCTGATTCCAAAAGCCGAACCTGTGCTGCGCCCGTGAAACGATCGTGCTATTGGTACTGCCGTGCATCGCCAAAACGTCTCCAGGCAAGTTCCCTACTTGCTACATGCTACTTTATGTTAATTACAAATTACAATCGTATAGATTCCATATTGTTCTTTTCCGTTAAACTATACGGCGTAACTGTTCGATGCATGATCCCTATGGTAATCCTCATCTGATTTGACGGAACTCAATTGCATGGTCTGGCCCATAAGGTAGTGAACCTAGTGTGTAAATCTCATTGGAAGATACGACTGTTAACGACTAAAATGTATACCCCCAAGTATACCAGTAAAACTGGAAAATTCTTGTACCTGAAAACCGTTAAAATCACCATAAATTATGTACCTACTGGAATGATGCGTTCGAGGGCTCAAATCGAAGCCGACTCGACGAGCTATAACCCTATGCAAGTTTCTAATTGTTTCTGTACTTAAACTACGACAATATTTGGATCGGAGTGCGACTCTGTTTACTGTGTGCTGTCCCGTAATGGGTACCACCTTGTTTCCTTAACTCGTATACTGCGGAACTCTGCTGTTTATTAAAGGTGAATCTGTTAGATAGATAACACAAGTGGTTTCACCCTGTTTCTTCATCATTTGCTATTTAACCTGTAATTTAAAAGATCGGGACGTATAACAGTCACAACAGAATCAGAATAGACATACTAGTATTGAACAGTGTATATCTCCTGACGTACAGACGTGATTGAGTATCCGTCTGTTGCGTTGAAAACCTTACTAAAAACCCTAGATTTCATTCAACTGTAGCATCGCTAAAATATGATCCCAACTGGGTTTAAAATGCGTTCCGAGACGGACTTCCGATTCTGAAACCGGATTTCCAGCCGTGAACGCTTAAAATGAAATGGCCATAATTAGTGATCCTGAAACCCGATTGCCGTAAAACCAAATTCACTGGTTAGATAATCAATCATACTATTTATTCCCTGTTTATCGTTTCGCTAAACTGTACACGTTTGATTTATGATAAATATTGCAAGTGGTAGAATACTGATTTATGACATCTTAATCATGCTTTACATACTGTTTCCTCATCATATCATACATATGTCACTGCATTGATAACCTAGTGATCATGTGCATTACCCAGTGTTAGGTATTAGTGACGATTATGGCAAGTACGTAGTGTTCGTGCATGAGTGAATAAGTGGAAGTGACACGTACTTGTACACAATCAGTGAACCTTATTATTCTATTGCATTGTCGACGTCTGTGGGACGCGTGTACGTGTGACTATAAGTGGTATGGGACACTTATGGAAGCTCTTGCATGGGTGTCACAGATAAGGCACCAGACACTGCCATTTATCTTGGGTACTAGTCGGGATGTGCTTGATGGAGATCCTGTCTCCAGTTCTCGTGCAGACTTGTCACAGACCGACTGGTATTTGAGGTTATGGTTAGCGTTTGATGTAGAACACGGGGTGTGGGGTAGTTTGAGTGTGAGTTCAACAGAATCTCGGGAGTCCCATGCCGGCTTATATATATGGAGATATATGGAGATTTACAGGGTACATGATTATTACCGTGAGTTACATGTTGGGCCCGTGGTCCCTTGCCCTTGGGTTCTACCCTTGGGTGGAGGACACTCGCGAGTGGTTGACTCTCACACTTGGACTGACGATAGGCTTAGTGACCTGTACAGTGAGACTTATAGACTGATAGGGATAATGACATTGATATACATTACTTACCGTTGTTGACAAACCTGGCATACTATATTATTGCTTTACTGTTCACCTGATCCTTTAAACACTTCATTGATTACTGCATGTTCATATCTATACCGTTCTGATTTACTGTTATATATATTTATTATCACTGTTCGAGTTGTCACTTGTATCTATATATTATATTTTGCTATTGTGTCGCTCTGACGACCTGAGTATGCATGCTCAGTGTGAGAAGTGGATTTAGCCGGGACCAGGACCAGACGCACATCACGGACATCTTGATTTGCTATCCAGAGTTATACTCTTTTGTTTCCCATCAGGTCAGTTCTTTATATTGTTTGTTTCAGTTATTGCATTTCTCATTACCTGTGCATTATTTACTGTTTACCACGTAAAGCTAGAAGCCGAAGTGTGACTACGGCAGGACATTTCCTTGACCGTAGAAGCATGGCTGGCCTTGCCAACCCCTCGTATTCCGTATTTTGGGAAGCGGGGCGTGACAGTCTTTATCATCATGTACATGTTGATAGAGCCTATAGGATTCTTGCTTGACTGCTAGCATTAATCATATATGTGGGAGCTGGGGTCTATAAGCACATCCTTAAATGTCCATAGTCGTAGGAGTATCGAGACCGGGCATCGATACTCCAGTGTAGACTAGTGTATACTGATCGAGACCCCGATGAGGGGCGGTGGCCAGGTCTCACAAGCTATTGGTGTTAGTTTGTTCACCTAAGATAGTATACAGGTGCTCATTGGGTTATGGGTACACTGGACGGACTCGCCGGGAACCTGCTAGTTGGTATTATACCTATTGTCAGATAGCAGTTCCGAGGTGACATGTGTACAGGTTAGTCTGTCGACCAGAGATCATCATTTGTCTCATGTGAGTTCCCACTGTGCTTTGATTACTACCCTACCACGGCCCAAAGGAGTCGTGCAAACAGGTTTTAGTTGGGTACAGTCCCGAGCTACATGGAGGCAGTGATTGGATCGTCGGGGATTCGTCTCTCCCGGTATTGGGGGTAGATGTCGCGTTGTGTACGGATGGCCATCACCAAAAATCTGTGGCTACGGTGGACGAGAATTATCGATCCAGGATCGATAGTTTCTCAGGTGGTGATTGGGTTTCATACCGACACTAAATATCGCGTTGTTGGGGGTCTGACTTTATCCACCCCCTAGACTCGATATGCGATACTCTTAGACGAATAGACCTGACTGTACGGATATTGTCATAGTCAGACTCAGTAGGGGTTCTGCATGAGTTTGCTCGTCGGCCTCCCTTTCGCTCAATACTTGGGTAGCCGTTACGTACAGCTAGTGCCGCTGACGTGCTTATGGTTAAACCCACTGCCAGCGTATTGACGAGTCTTTAGAGTCCCACACAGAGGGTTTTCATGGCTCAGGCGATATGGTGTACATGAGGTATGTTGATACATACAGGTGTCCGATTAAATATGTGCATATGCTGCGCAGACTTTAATCGGACGGTTGATAATACTAGCGGCTTAGGATTAAGCCGGATTATTAAATCGGGTTTTGATTTAATAATTTATATATGTATTTGTATATACGTATTCTAGTATTATTGTTCGCTACTTATTTTCTCTCTTGGCTATTCGTATTTTTGTACGAATACGCGTATATGTATTTCGGTACATGTACCGGGAAGTATTCCGTATTTTATACGGAATGGCTTCTAGATGTTTTGCCACCTCATTATTGATTTTCCATTTATGGAAAATCATTTGTTTTATAATGAGGTAGAGGGTGTGAGGTGGCATGAGGCATGGACCATGGTATGGTCTTTGAGGTATGGTCTCATTTGTTTAATGAAATTGAAAAGGAAAATGTCTTTTTTTGTGTGGACGAGAGAAGGGGGGCCGGACACTCTTTGATGGGGGTTCATTTTCATTTTGGATGATTACATTACGCATTACTCCCACTCTCTCACTCTCTTAAAAAGAGAAAAGAAAAAGCACAAAAGACTTAGCCATTTTTAGTTGCCTCATGCCAAGTCTTCATCACCTCCATTCATCTTCTATGGATACTCTCTTAAGCTCATGGGTAGAGAGAAAATTGTAGTGACACTTTCATGCACCCCCACTCTTCATCACTAGCGACTTTGGAGCATAGGTTACCTCGTTTGTCGAGGTTGGAGCTTGCGCCGTTTCCCTCGGGTGGATCATCGGAGATGAAGGAAGACCGGCAACCAAACTTCGTCAAAGAACCACTAGGAGCTTGGAATGAAGACCGAAGGACTCGGATCAACTCGGTATAATGATTCTAACTCTTAGTTTATATTGCTAGCTTAGGGTTTAAGGTCGATCCGGGATTCGGGTAACGGTAGCGACAGTTTAGAAATTTTTGTTCAGCATTTTGGCCGCGTTTTGATGGCCGAAGTGCTTCTGCAACCCTTCATGGTATCAGAGCCACCCTTTTAACCCTACTAGCTTGTTTAAACGTGCTTAACAGGTCGATCGACGGAAATTTACGAAACCACGATTCCATTTTCACAGTTTCTGCCGATTTTCAAAAGTGTTCAAAAATTATTTCCGGAGGCTTACAAATCCGTGCAGGCGATTTTAAGGGTACAGAAAAAATTTGGGCTCCTAATGCCTCCAAGTCGCCACGGAACCGCCGCACTTACCCCATATTGGCGGTGGTTCCGCGGCCATTTAGTGGCGACGGGCTTCGAAATTTTTCCTGTATTCCTCTGACGTGGAATTGTGATTTTTGTAATATCCTGTTTTGGCCCAGTTTTCTGTGAAGTGTTGGTTTTGCTATTGGGGCCAATTTGGAACTTAGTCGATCGATATTTTAAGTGTGCGTTTAACAGTACATACATTTCTATCTGCGACCGTGAATGTCATTTGATCGGTAAACCCGTCTAACTGCTACATGTTCTTTTAGACGGGTTTGCGAACGTGACATTCACGTTGATGTTCTGTGTTGTGCTGTGATGTTGGTTGGATCGTCGTGGTGGATAGCAATGGTGCAATGTTAGTACAGTTTTATTTCATTTGTACATTTGATATTGCGGGGCGAGCGTCCGACATATGGACTGCCGTCACTGCCAGTTTGTATATTATTCTTTTGGGGCACGACCGGGTTGAGGTCGATGTCACCCTTGTATATTATTTTCTTTTCTGTACTAGGATTACCCCGCAGTGGAGTGCACGAATAGCCGGGTTCTAGAGGGAAACTGGTCCGCATCTCATGGCGTTGGGACGGAGAGGACCTTACTCTAGAATTGGCGGGCTATTCGCCGCACTCGTAGGGGGTATAGGTGACCCAGGATGGGTGCTCAAGTTACCGGATTCCGTGAAGTGCTGGGTGGTCCATTCACGTTGCTGAAGGGGGCTGCCTCACTTCTGGTTTTGCCGGGTAACTTGCCGCGCTCGTAGGGGTCTAGGTTTCATTGCATATGCTATCCACACGACAGGGAACGTCGGGTCTCACTTGCGGCTTAAGTAAAACTCGTGGCTCCAGATTATCCACCATTCTTTGTTGCTTCTGTGATGTTTCTGTGATGTTGCTTTATATCATGTCCAGGACGAATGTTATATATATATTTATATATACTAGTAGATGTTGTATATATTTTGCACCCGCGCTAGCCCAGTCCCCGCTCTGTCGTTAGTTAAGTAACCTAACGGATGATGACGGGACCCAGTGGCGAATGCGGATGGCATATACGTATATTTTATTTTCGTTCTTTTCTGGTGTGATTAATTGATGGGACTGCATTGATTCTTATCAATACAAGGATAAAACAAACCTATATCTATGATGTTGTTGGAACCAAGTTTTTTAAAAAACTGACATTAGAGACGTTCTCTTTTGCTTTGCACAGTGGTATTCGATTGGGAATATCCTGCACCTCATTCGACGAGGCAAGGGCCGAGATCCCTTCATCGGGAGTGACCCCTTGGGTAAAAGTTTGCGTCAACATAATAACTTTACTGTAGTCGATTATTTTTGCTTTGCATCGTGGTATTCAGTTTGGAATATCCTGTACCTCATTCTACGAGGAAAGAGCCGAGATCCCTTCACCGGGAGTGATCTCTTTAGCAAAAGTTTTCGCCACTATATATTTTTAAAACTACTTGGATTCCTTCAACGATATCAAGTTCATTACGTTAAAGATTTTTCGCCAAAAACCAGCCGTAGCCCTCTGTTATTTCGGATAAGTAGCGCATAGTATTTGTACGGTGTTTGTTGGCCAAAGTCAAGGCATCGTGTGCGGTAGCTGTGTGTTGCTTGTCTGTTGCATGGATATGCATTGGTTTAGGACAGTCGTACCACTTTGTTGGCCAAAGTCAAGGGTGTGTGCGGGTGGGTCTAAATCAATCAGGACAATGACGGGTAGAACTTGACTTGCGGGTTATGATTTGTTGGCCAAAGTCAAGGTCATAAACCGCTTGGGGTAAAAATCATATCGGGAGTTTCAAAAATACAGGAAACTTGCCAGGCTTACGCATATCTTCTGGAGTGTGGTGACTTGAGTGGCTTCCATCAGGTTATCATGCGGTGATAGTTGGATCCCGATTCCCACTGATGAGTAGGATTACTCCTCGGGTGATTCCGACTAATTCTCCTTTTGGGTTTGGAGGAGAATTCGAGGAAACAGTGGGAGCCATCCAGGTTGGATAAAATAATTAACCATTCTAATCTAGGTTAAAGTGCACGCTGAGTGTTTCTTCTCTCTCTCTCTCTGGCTGCGACTATGACCCGACCTTTGACTAAAACTCATAAAACCAAGTTAACCGAACCTTCTTAAAACACTTTGACTTTCGGAATGTCAAGGTGTTGCATACATCATTGCCATTTCTATATCACCTTTACATTTCTCCAGAGCACCTCGTATCACTACGAACATCCACTTCCATTGGATGAATCCATCGTATAGTTACATACGAACTCGAAGGAACTTTTTCGAGGATGGATTCTGGTTCTGGAGAGATTGAATATGATTATTCGGTTGTCTTTTCTCTTTACCTTCTCTCAGGTTGTGAGGGCTCCTAGGATTAGGAGAGGGTACACCTATTGAGCTTATTGGATAGTCTTCCTCCAGACCATAGGCAGGTGCTGAACGGTAGGGAAAGAAGAAAACCAACAAGCTTAACTGTGGTGTACAGAAAGTAATAAGTAAAGACATACAAAGGGATTAGAATAATGGAAAATGAAATTGCGATCACCATCATTCACGACAAAGACCGCGTATACCCCTGCCACTCTTACATCCACTTTGCTTTTCTCTAGAACACTCCGTATCACTATGGATATCCACTTCCATTGGATAAATCCATCGTATAGTTACATACGAACTCGAAGGAATTTTTTTGAGGATGAATTCTGGTTCAGGAGAAATAGAATAGGATTATTCAGATGTCTTTTCCCATTACCTTCTCTTAGGTTGTGAGGGCTCCTAGGATTAGGAAAGTACACCTATTACGCTTATTGGATAGTCTTATTCCAAACCTTAGGCTGGTGCCGAAAGGTAGGGAATGAAGAAAACCAATTAGTGTAAACGAGGTGTACAGAAGGTAATAAGTAAAGACATAATAAAGGGATTGCAGTGAGGGCAGGTAAGTATATGGTTACTGTCATGATTCAGGATAATGGAAGAGGAATTACTAGGAATACCAGTTAACCCTTTTGAAACATTTTCATGTTTCGGATTTACTGTGCGATATTAATTGAAAACTGTTTTCCCAATAAGAATCTAACTCCAGGGTATGTATTTACCAGATCAGTTTCTCACATCTGTATGTTATTACAGATGATGAGCGGGAGTAAGATATTGGGAATTGGGTGATTAGATCCTCTTTATATCGGAATTCGTTGTAATTGTGATATTTGAGGAAATCATCTGGATTTTGCCGGATGGCAAATATTTGGTTTTGAATATCCGTTGTTATGCACCAATTTGAAACCGATATATCTGTACATTTATTTTATGAAGTGAGATATAACTTTTTGAAATTGTGTCTATGACATTTACCTATATCAGTTGGTGATTAGGTAAGGTGCATTCAACAGCGGTGTAACTCTTCTTAACCATACTACAGTTTTTCAACCTACGACGCACAGGGTTTGAGTTGTTGAACTCAGGGGACTTATACAGGGTATTGTATGTTGTCCAGTGTCCATTAGGACAAAGGGGCTGGTACTCGTACTATATTCTGTTTACTCATGACTTCTTTTAATTTAGACAGGTATTTCGTTGAAATACAAGGTTCAGATTTTGAGAAGTTACAGGTATAAGAATAAAGTAGAGAACCATTTATTAGAAGTATCGGGATTCTTCGAAGTAGTTGAAGATGTAGATACTTGTATTTGGTATTCCGTTGATAGTAATGGTTTTGAAAACTTGCTTCTCTTTCGGGTTACTCATATATGGATGCACTCTTAGATGAGTAATACCGATTGTCCTATTTCCATTTGGTTGATATGCACTGGAGACAGATGCATGATTTTGAATCTGGTTCAAATTAGATTAGTGCTTTTGTTTCTATATTAGATTTATATAGAATCAATTTATATCTTAACAACGTTAAGGTATAGGGAGTTGTCCGGCTAATGCTTAAAACCAGAATCCGGATAAACTCAAGGCACGTTTCAGTAATGGCAGTTTGTGGGTTATCCCGGGGTTTGACGAGGGTTAACTTTCTACCATTAGGAAGATCGGTATTTATATTGTTCTTGACTCGCCACAGTTTTAGTAAAATGGATTTTTTCAGAAAAACAAAAGTGGGAGTATGGTAGAACTGGAAGTGATTCCAGAACCACAAATGATTCAATTAGTTTCGACGTTCCATTAACCACTCTGCAGATTTTGGTGGGTAACCTCAGGCACCCGAGAGGTACTTCGGTCTTCTCAGAGACGGTGACAGGGAGGTTCTTGTTTACCCAGACATGCCATTGCTGCTGTTCTAGACTATAAGACCCGTCAGGAGGATGAGTATAGTGTCATTCTAAACTAGTTTTAGAAGTGCACGCGTATATGACTCTGCCAGAGGGTTGTTGTAGTCAGTAGGTGCAGCGGAGCATAGTAGGCAAGTAGCTTATGTCTATTTATAGACTAAAGCAGGTATAGCGGAAATAGATCATCTATGTTTGATGTGACAGTCATAGGTCTTGACCTCATCAGAATAGGAGATGGATCTGGTAAGAAGATAGTAGAGAGTGATGTCCAGGTATTGGGATGACATGCACTTGATAGGAAGGGATATTCCTATACTACGATCGGTTATATTGTGGTTGTCACAAAGTAGTTTCTCCACATTGGATATGGATATAATATCAAGTTTCCTGGTTACTAGATTTATGTTTTTAGATCTAGATTCGGGAAGTATCCCAATTTGGGTACTTTGACATTAAATGGACGACTCCTGGCATGGTGGTCTACCTGCAGGTGATGGAGTCAACCTCTCTAAAAATGTCTTACAGACTAAAGGGAAGAGGGTTCTACATGATTAGGATATCACTTACTCAGGCAATTGAGTTAATCATGAAATGTCAAGTACCACACCAGATATTGTTTTTGCACTAGCTGCAATAAACATATATTAATCCAATCCTGGAGAAACATTGGGAAGCAGTTTATGAACATAAGTGAATGTTCTTGGGATATGGTAACAGCAGCCTCCTTCAGGAGACGGTTATCATTTTAGGCTTCCAAGGTGACCTGGATGACAGAGTGACTGTCAGAGTTATAGTTTTTCCCTCTTTTGAGGGACAGTATGTTGGACAGGTGGTCCAATAAGATACCGAGGAAAGGTATAGCGCAGGATACTGATTAAATTCAGTAGAAGATATAGTCTAAGAAGTTTGCTGGATTTGGAGTTCATTTGTGAACCGGGTCCTATCAGATATCCAAACAAATTCTAAGACAGGTATTGCTCATTTCGGGAGATAGCTTTCTCCGTGAAGTTGAGATTAAGAGAGATACAAAAAGAAATATTGGAGCGGATCCACTCACTGAGGCTATTTCTCGAACGCAATCATTTTCGCAAACGGGCTTTGCGATTAGTAGAGAAGTTGGGTGTTCGGTATCACACGGGCTGTGAGTATGCGACATCGCAACAATTGACCTTAAGTGCAAGTGGGAGATTGTTGGCTATAGTGCCCTCAAGGCAATTATCATAATCGCGGACTTATGATTATGATGATTGAGTGAGGACCAATACCGATAAAACAATTTTACTCAAGATGATAGTATACTATCTGGTTTGTCTTTATCATCATGTACATATTGATAGAGCCCATAGGATTCTTGCTTGACTGCCAGCATTATGATTGCGATCATATATGTGGGAGCTAGGGTCTATAAGCACATCCTTAAATGTCCCTAGTCGTAGGAGTATCGAGACCGGGCATCGATACTCCAGTGTAGACTAGTGTATACTGATCGAGACCCCGACGAGGGGCGGTGGCCAGGTCTCACAAGCCATTGGTGTTATTTTGTTCACCTAAGATAGTATACAGGTGCTCATTAGGTTATGGATGCACTGGAAGGACTCACCGGGAACCTGCTAGTTGGTATTATACCTATTGTCAGATAGTAGTTCCTAGGTGACATGTGTACAGGTTAGTCAGTCGACTTGAGATCATCATTTGTCTCGTGTGAGTTCCCACTGTGCTTTGATTACTACCCTACCACGACTCAAAGGAGTCGTGCAAACAGGTTTAAGTTGGGTACAGTCCCGAGCCACATGGAGGCAGTGATTGGATCGTCGGGGATTCGTCTCTCCCGGTATTGGGTGTAGATGTCGCGTTGTGTACGGATGGCCATCACCAAAAATCTGTGCCTACGGTGGACGAGAATTATCGATCCAGGATCGATAGTTTCTCAGGTGGTGATGGGGTTTCATACCTACACTATATATCGCATTGTTGGGGGTCTGACTTTATCCACCCCCCTAGACTCGATATGCGATACTCTTAGACGAATAGACCCGACTGTACGGATATTGTCACTGTCAGGCTCAGTAGGGGTTCTGCATGAGTTTGCTCGTCGGCCTCCCTTTCGCTCAATACCTGGGTAGCCGTTACGTACAGCTAGTGCCGCTGACGTGCTTGTGGTTAAACCCACTGCCAGCGTATTGACGAGTTTTTAGAGTCCCACACAGGGGGTTTTCACGGCTTAGGAGACATGGTGTATATGAGGTATGTTGATACATACAGATGTCCGATTAAATATGTGCATATGCTGCGCAGACTTTAATCGGACGGTTGATAATACTAGCGGCTTAGGATTAAGCCGGATTATTAAATCGGGTTTTGATTTAATAATTTATATATGTATTTTTATATACGTATTCTAGTATTATTGTTTGCTACTTATTTTCTCTCTTGGCTATTCGTATTTTTGTACGAATACGCGTATATGTATTTCGGTACTGTTAGTGTATATGCCCTAGAGGCCATTACTGTATCATACTAGTTTGTATATTACTTAATGGAAGCTTGGGATATTCACCTTGTATATACAATCTTGCTCAAAATAGTAGTATGCTACTTGGTTTGTTTCTACTTCAATGTGTACATGTGTTTATTTTTGTATATCGCCTATACACATTAGTGGAGCCCTTAGGATCTTTGCTTGATTACCAGCGATGTGATGGCCGTCACACTAGTGGGGCTGGGTAATCTATAAGCACATCCTTATGCAGATCCCTGGTCGCAGGACTATCGAGACAGGGCATCGATACTCCGGAGTAGACCAGCGCATGCGCTTCTCATCCCAGTATGGGAGACGGTCTGTCCCACAGCCGTCAGTACGTCGTACTTGGGATAGTATGCGGGTGCTCATTAGGTTACGGGTACACTGGACAGGACTCGTCGGGAACTGACTAGTTGGTATTATGCCTATCGTCAGTTATCAGTTCCCAGGTGACATGAGTACAGCTTAGTCCGCTGACTTGACACTGTTCGCCTCGAGTGTGTTCCCACTGTACTTTGATCACTACCCTACCACGGCTCAAAAGAGTCGTGCAAACAGGTAGTGGTTGGGTGCAGTCCCGAAGCACTTGGAGGCAGTGACGGTTAGACAGGATTCGTCTCTCCCGGTATTGGGGGTTGACATCGCGCTGTGTCTAGGGGAGCCATTACACGAGTAGTCCCTGGCCAGGGCAAACGAGATATACTGGTAGGTTTCCAGTGTTATCTCAGGGTGTTTTGGGCTTCGCTCCGGCACGACTTGTACCGCTATTGGGGGACTGACGTTTACCGCCCCCTAGGCCCGCCATGCGATGTATCAGACGAACAGACCGGAATGTACGGAGAATGTCACACTCAGGCTCAGTAGGAGTTCAGATGGGTTTCGCCTCGTCGGTCTTCTTGTTGGCACTACCTGGGGACCGTTACGCACAGCTAGTGCCGCTTGCGGTCTGTGGTTAAACCCACTGCCAGCGTAGTGTCGAGTCTTTAGAGTCCCACACAGAAAGCTTTTCGCCTTTAGGCAAAAGAGTAGAGGTCGCATGGTATTGCGACAGGTCGCATGGTTTTGCGACAGGGTTCGGTCACATCCGTGCACTTGTGCACGTACAGTGTCCGGACATTTTACACTAGCGGGCTTTGGTTTAAGCCAGATCCTAGTGTACCTTTTGGGATTGGATTTATCCAGTGTGCATTCGTGTTCCTCGGAACGCGGATGCGGGTGCGTATGCACAGTTGACAGGGAGACAGAGGCAGCGGATTCTCATTAGGGTTGTTGACAGTTGACCGTTGACTATTTGACTTTTTGTTCAACCCTAATGAGAATATGATATGTGATTAACTATTATATTAATTAAGTTTTATGGTGACATGGTTGTTGACTTTTGTTGACTTTGTTGACTTGTTGACTTTTGTTGACTTGTTGACTTTGTTGACTTGTTGACTTTTGTTGACTTGTTGACTTTGTTGACCGGTTGACTAGGCTTGACTAGTTGACCATCATGATAACCATAGCCATCATTTCATGGCAAAGACTTTTGTTTGCTTGCTCATTTGTGTAAAATGAGTGCATGAAATGATATGGTTATGGTTGCTTCAACCATCACATAAGACTTTTTTAGTATGATGAGTTATCATGACTTTGGATTATGAGAGGGTGAGAGACAAAAGAGTTGCTCATTCTTTCTTGCTCATTCTCTCTCTTGTTCTTGAGCTCTCTTGTTTTGCTCTCACCCTCTTGCTCTTTTTCCCTCTCTTTAATCTATGGTTCTCTTGTCTCATGAGTTGAGAATCAAGAACCATAGATAAAATCCCACACAAACTATTCTCTACTCATTCTAGTTCACAAGGTTTAGCAAACCGAGTGAACTAGTTTCTTCAAAGAACGAAGAAGGAGCCAAAGGTTGGAGCTTTCAGGTGGATCTATCTTCGGCGTACGGAGACGACGAGAAGAAGCCAATCCGGACCACCATCGGAGCTTGAAGACGAAGGAGTTCAAGACAAGCAAGGTATAACCCCCTAACCGAGTAGCTAGAAACTCGTAGTTAGGTTGTTAGATAGATGTTTAACCAAGATCCGGGTTTTAGGTCGTCCATGTTACCACCTCCGTAAAAATCATTTTTTACCAAATTCCGCATTCCCGAAAGTACCGGGAGAGGTAGCATGGACTTACAGGTACATGTACCGGGAAGTATTCCGTATTTTATACGGAATGGCTTCTAGATGTTTTGCCACCTCATTATTGATTTTCCATTTATGGAAAATCATTTGTTTTATAATGAGGTGGAGGGTGTGAGGTGGCATGAGGCATGGACCATGGTATGGTCTTTGAGGTATGGTCTCATTTGTTTAATGAAATTGAAAAGGAAAATGTTTTTTTTTGTGTGGAGGAGAGAAGGGGGGCCGGCCACTCTTTGATGGGGGTTCATTTTCATTTTGGATGATTACATTACGCATTACTCCCACTCTCTCACTCTCTCAAAAAAAGAAAAGAAAAAGCACAAAAGACTTAGCCATTTTTAGTTGCCTCATGCCAAGTCTTCATCACCTCTATTCATCTTCTATGGATACTCTCTTGAGCTCATGGGTAGAGAGAAAATTGTAGTGACACTTTCATGCACCCCCACTCTCCATCACTAGCGACTTTGGAGCGTAGGTTACCTCGTTTGTCGAGGTTGGAGCTTGCGCCGTTTCTCTCGGGTGGATCATCGGAGATGAAGGAAGACTGGCAACCAAATTTCGTCAAAGAACCGCTAGGAGCTTGGAATGAAGACCGAAGGGCTCGGATCAACTCGGTATAACGATTCTAACTCTTTGTTTATATTGCTAGCTTAGGTTTTAAGGTCTATCCGGGATTCGGGTAACGGTAGCGCCAGTTTAGAAATTTTTGTTCCACATTTTGGCCGCGTTTTGATGGCCGGGGCGCTGCCGCAACCCTTCAAGGGAAAAGGCAAAGTGTATTATCCCTCTTTATGGAGTCACGAAGATGAGGCCTACCCCAGACTTGATTATGGGGGAGCTGTGCTTTCGCTTTTTCATGGAAGATGCCCCGTCGAAGTAGAGTTCCCACCGGGTGTTACTCTCTCCTTTCTCCCCGTTGATTGTGTCAAACGCGTGCTCGTCTGGCAATTCACAATTTAGGGGTGTATCGGCAAGTATAGGATGCTCAGCGAGGAAGTCGGCGATGGCCTGACCTTTCACTGCCTTGAGCGGTCGATATGTTATCGATAACTCCATCAAGAGTAGGGCCCATTTAGCGAGCCGTCCTGTTAGTATGGCTCTTGACATCAAATATTTGAGAGGGTCCACCCTTGATATGAGGTGGACCTCATGCGCCAATGCATAGTGTTTGAGCTTCGTTATCGCGAAGATTAATGCCAGACAGTGTTTTTCAATAGGGGAATAATTGTTTTCTGGCCCCAGGAGAACTCGACTCAAGTAGTAGAGGGCTATTTCCTTCCCTTGATTATTTTCTTGTGCCCATAGCGCCCCTAAGGAACCTTCAAGGGCGGTTGTGTATAGAATGAGGGGCTTTCTTTTGACCGGAGCGGTCAGTACTGGAGGATTCTGCATGTATTGCTTGATTTCGTCTAGTGCACTCTGGCATTTACGATCCCAGATGAAAGGGGTCCCCTTCTTCATTAGATGACTGAAGGGGAGGCATTTGCCGGAGAGGTTGGTTATGAACCGCCGAATATATGCGAGCTTTTCTTGGAGAGACCGCAATTGTTTCAGAGTCCTTGGCGGAGGCATTTCCATGATCGCCTTGATCTTCGACGGGTCTATCTCGATGCCCCGATATCGTACGATGAATCCTAGGAATTTGCCCGAGGAGACTCCGAACACGCATTTGAGAGGGTTCATCTTCAGATTGTATTTCCGAAGACGTTGGAACACTATCTTCAGATGCTCCCAATGCTCCTCATGCGATTTGCTCTTTACCACGTGGTCGTCAATATAGCACTCGACGATTTCATGTATGAGGTCATTGAAAATCTTCGTCATGGTCCTCTGATAGGTGGCGCCAGCGTTCTTCAAGCCGAAAAGCATCACTTTGTAATAGAATATTCCCAGAGGAGTCCGGAAAGTGGTATGCTTCTGGTCTTCGAGATGCAATTTTACTTGGTTGTACCCCGATGAGCCGTCCATGAAGGAGAAGACTTTGTGAATGGACATGTTGTCTATCATCAGCTTGGTAACCGGTACGGGAAAATCATCCTTCGGGCAAGCTTTGTTGAGGTCCCGAAAGTCTACGCAGATGCACACCGTCCCATTTTTCTTCATCACTGGGACGATGTTGGCAATCCAGTCAGGGTACTGAACCTCTTGGATGAAGCCGGAGTCGATTAACTTCTTAACCTCGGCGTTGATGCTCATTTTAAGTTTGAGCCGCATTCTTTTCGGCGCTTATTTGACTGGCTTGATGTCCGGAGATATCGCCAATTTATGGACGGCTATTTCTGGATCTAATCCTGGCATTTCGAAATAGTTCCATGCGAAGCAGTCTTTATACCGCATGAGCACGTCTTTGAGTGTAGCCACCTGTTTCTCAGACAGCAGCTCACTGACGAACGATGGCCTTCGGTCGTTTGTCGTCCCCAAATTGATTTTTCTGAGGTTATCTGCCGTAGTATGTATCCCATCTTCCAGTTGTTTTAGTGTCGGTGGAAACTCTGAGATCACTTCGTCGTCATCGTTTTCAAAGCACCAAGAGAGGTCATCCATATTCTCGGGCATTCCTTCTTTTGTCAGTGTTATTACGTGACATGTGCGAGATCGCTTCCAAGACCGACGTTGATCCGGCTCTACTCTCGCTGTATATGTAGCTTTCGGTTCATGCTTCTGTGGAGGGGTTACCCTCCAACCGCTGGATAAAGCAAACCTGCCTTGCTGATACTGGTCTTCTACCCAGTCTTTGAATGTGAAGCAGTTTTCGAGAGGATGTTCTATCGCTCGGTGATAGGAGCAATAATCCGGATGAGAGACCTCGCCTGCTTGTTCAGGGTGTTTAGACTCTGGGAGCGCAATCATTTGATGTTTCATGACAAGATCGAATATCTTCCTTGTCTTGTCTTGGGGAAAAGAGTATGCTCGACCCATTTTCTTTATAACAGACGAATCCCGTCTGCTCAATTTTTGATCGCGAGGCTTTTTGGACTCGCGTTGCTGCTATCGAACATTTTTTCCGTTCCTCAGTTTATTTTTGCCTCCGCGTCAAGTCTTTCGTATGACGAGCTGGCGACGAAAGGCATCATCATTTTTCGTAGCCTACTGAGGGAGGCACTGCGTTCTGGCTTTTTCATAGATGGTCATTTCGCAGCTATGGTCATCCCGGACCTTTTGACTCGCTTCCCTTATTAGCTTATCCATCTGTTCTTTGAATGACAGACTTGGCACTTTCATGGCGAGACCTCGTTTTGGTTTAGGGTTAGCGTCTTCTAACAGAGCATCTCCTTCTTCATCGAAATCATGTATAACGTAGCAGCCATGGAATCGCTCCCGTTTCTTGGATTGAACATATCCAAGCCCGATCATTTCTATTCTCCCGTTGGGCAATTTTCGCTGAGTTCCGGGGATGTTCCAGATCCTGTTGTAGAACTGGGCTTGTCGCGTGGTCTAATTCAAGGGTACGCCTTGGCGTCTCAACAGCCTTTTTAATCCTTCTGTGTAGTATCTGGGCAGACGGATGGAATGGAGCCTGTCAAGCGTAAAATCGGCACCATACCAGATTTCTTTCTCCACTTTGGTTTCCGCGGATCGATAAAAGAGGATCACCTTTTCATCTTTTCGACTGGGAGGGACGTAGAATGTCTGTAGTTCTTGCACACTGTAAATATCAAGTGCGTCAAGATCTTTGTAATGCTCTTGCGGAACCATGGCGATCTGCAAACTCTGATCATCTCCAATGAGGGCTTGCACTGATGGACGAGCAGAGAATACTGCGTTGACCTCGTCTTCAGAGTCACTGCCAAAAACCAGGATAGGGGTAGACGGTCCCGGTTTGTTGTATCGGGGAAGTCCTGAATAGACTATCTCTTCCTCCTCCTCGGTATCGCTCCCGAAGACCGGAATGGTGGTGATCGCTTTTTGCTTATTCTCCGGTTTATGGCATCTTTTCGTGTCTTCAAAGTCTGGCAGAAAGTACTTTGCGTCCTCGTATTTTCGAACTTCATTCACGGAGAATGGGTTCAGCTCCCCTGTCACAGTGTATTCAAGCCCATCTTTGAAGTATTTCATACACTGATGCTGTGTAGAAGGGATAATGTTGTACTCATGTAATCAAGGCCGGCCGAGCAAAGTGTTGTAGAAAGTCTTGGCGTCAATGACGTGAAACTTGATGTCAGTGACGAGCAGCCCAAAGCGTAATGTTAGTATCATAGACCCGAGCATCCGTGATGACTGGGAGTCAAAATCGGAGATGGTGATTTTATCCCGAGCGAGGTATTGAATGCTCATGCAGATTTCTTTTAGCACCCTCACATTTAGGAGGTTGACAGAGGACCCGTTATCAACTAGGATCTTCCCTATTTTGATGTCATGTAAGTATCCGGAGACATATAGGGGACGGTTGTGTTCGCATGTTCCGAGAAGGAGATCTTCATCGCCGAAAGTGATGTCAGCTGTGTGAATTTCTTCCAACTCGTCCTTCATCTTTTCTTCGGTAAGGAAAGCTTTAAACTGGTCAAGCTCTTGTAATGTCTTGATCAGAGAATCTCTCGCCTCTTTGGATAGCAGAAGGGCGTCGAGAAGGCTTAGCTGCGAGGGTATCTTCCTCAGATGTGCCAGAACGTTGTAATCCACCTTGTCTTTCTTGGGTGGGTCCTTGGCTGCAAGCTCTTCGACGACTCGATCATCGAGGACGATATCCTCAGGGACTTTTTCCTTCCCCTTATCTTTTCTATCTGATCCCCTATTTACGGGTCCGAGATTCTTTTCGGGTAATGTGTGATTGCGCAGCTGAATGTTCTCACAAGTCTTCATTTCCTCTGCTTCAGAGATGGATTCCTTAAAGAGAGGACCGAGGGCTATTTCTCCATCAAAATCGCTCTCGAAGGTAAGAACTTACGATCTCCCGGAATCAACCATGTGACAGTTGCCGGCGGTTCTTTTGCGCTCATCTGTCGTGCTCTTCTGCTCTCGACGCGTTTTGCACTTCATCCACTTGAAATGCTGTCGGTGGGCAACATATCCTTGCCACCAGTTTTTAAAGGCCATGCATTCCTCAGTAGGGTGTGTGGTCCTCCGATGGTACAAACAGTAGTTTGGATGTGTATCCTCTTCGTTAAGGTGTATCCTTTCAGGAGTGTTTCCTTCGGAGGGTGGCAGCTTCATTCCTATTGATATGGTTTTGGTGAACCTTTTTCTAGTCTTGAACCTACTTTTGCTGGCGGCCGAAGTGCTTCGATCTGGCTGGAGTGCCACAACTTTTTCATTCAGTCGCCGGCGTTTGGCTTTTTCGAATATAGCCAGTTCACGCTCTCGATTGGCTTTGCTTCTCTAACGGGCTTCATTCAGGAATATGTCAATCATCTCGTCTGACGGTCCTAGGAGTTCCAGTTCAGGATCTGCCCCTAGTTTCTCTACATCAGGAGATTCTTTACCATCTAACGGCGAGTGAGAGATCACATGGCAGCTTGCCACATAGTCTTCAGACCCTTCTGAAGAATCGTCTCCTTCATTAGCGTCATCGTCTTCATTCTCAAGAACATGCTTAAAGAATTCGTCCAACGTGATTGGGGTCCATTCCTTCTGGTTATATTCTTCCAATGCATCGATGTATTTCTGCAGACCTATATGGCTGTCTTCGGGTTGGACGGGCTTTTTGGTCTTCTTCTTCTTTTTTCGAAGACTTTGACGGCTGGGCCTGAGCGTTTTGATTATTGCTACCAACTCTTGGCATTGGGCACGGCTTCAGCATTCCCTCAATGACCTCGGGTTCCAGCAGACTTTTCCACCTGATCGCCGGGCATGTTTGAAGATCCTTCAGCATTCTTTTTGTTTTAGCTGAAAGAGCAACCTCCCATGGAGCTTCTTCTATAAATGAGCATGATGCCCCCGGCGTGTCTATCCTTTTAGGAACGTGTGGTTGTGGCGGGCTTACTTTCTAATTCTCGGACAGTGCGAATTTGCCTTGTTGGTATTGGTCCTCAATCCAGCCCTTGAAACCGAAGCAATCTTCGATTGGATGGCTTACTGCTCGGTGGTAGGGGCAGTAATTAGGATTACTGGCATCGCCTGGCTGCAACGGAAGTCTTGGCTCTGGCAGATTGATGAGTCTATTACGTACTGCCAGCTCGAACAGTCTCCTCGTTTTATCCCGGGGAAACGAGTAAGGACGTCCCAGTCTCTCCTCGAGAGATTGGCGTGAACGCACGTTGCTTTGGCGAACAACATGTTTTAAGTCGCTCGGCTGTTGTTGAGCATTAGCGACAAAGGTGGCTTTCCCTTTTCCCTTCATTCCGCGGTTCTGTCTTTGAAAAGGAAGGCTTATGGCCCATCTGGTCCATCTGGGTCAGCTTGTCAATCAAGGCCTGGAAAGTAGTTGGCTTGAAAAACATCATGAACTGGGATATTGTCGCCTGCGGATCAAGAGTATCCACGAACATGCCTACCGCAGGAGCTTCTTCGGTGCGTTGCTCGCACTTCGACCATAGATTACGCCATCGTATCGCGTACTGGACCCATGTTTCCTCCGGCTTCACCCTGGCATTAATTAATGCTGTGATGGGGGTGCATTCGCTAGCGCTTGCGAATCTCTACGTAAACAGTAACTCCATTTCTGCAAATGTCTTAATGGAGTCGTTCGGGAGCTCAGAGTACCATTCAAACGCTGTCTCCGACAAGCTGCCAACAAACTGGTGAAGCAGTAGCTTATCGTCACCTCCGGTGTTGCCGCACAGAGCCCTGAATTGAGCCACTTGTTGGTGAGGATTTCCCGTCCCCTTATATACATGGAATTTAGGGATCGTATATCCTGGCGGGTACTTTATTTGATCGTACCAACCTGGATAGGGTCGTCCAGTCTTAACAATTTGCCCGGCCGCTTCGCTCACCTGATGAGCTCGTATCTGCTGAGCAATATAGTCATCCAGGGCGGCTTTGGAGATGGTCTCTTCCTTGGCTACTGAACAAGCCGGAAGAGGGTTCGATGTCTCTCCTCTATCGTCTTCAAGGATAATCGGAGGGTCTTCAGCTAGAGGATCTGGCTGTAACATCATCCCGACCATGTCTTGGAATAAAAGCGCCATTCGTTTTATGTTGGCAGCTTGTTCCGCTGCCTCTTTATCCTTCTTCTCGAGGATCATGCGGAGGAACTCGGCATCAGTTTCTTGTTCATGACGCTGCTCAGACGACGTTTCCGGGCTTTCTTTTAGCCCAGTGAGTGCGGCCATCTGTGTTAGCATCTCTTGGAACTTCTGTTGCTGCTCCTGGGCCTTTGTTATGGATCTAGTGAGTGGTCGATGGCCCGTAGAGATATGGCTATCCTCTTTTCCGGAAGCCATATAAACAGTATGCACTACCATGCCCCCAGACTTAGGGCGTTTAGGTTCAGTGTTCTTAAGATTCCTCGCGGACATGGAGGCTTTCTCCGGCCTCCTTCTTTTGTGGGCGGTCGAAGTTGAGGGAACCGTTGCTGCGGGCACCCAAATATATGACATCTCCTGTGGTATAACAGTGTGGTCCTTCTCTTGCCGAACTTTCATCTTCTTCGGTTGGCGGGAGTAGTCTTGGTTGATCACCGAGTTTTGGACCTGTTGCCAAACCTTATGAATTTTAGAGGACAACCACTGAGGGGGCTGCTCTGGTTTCACCTTTGTAGCGTTCTCCATAGGTGGAGGAGATCTTTTCAGCACGGCCGTCGGAGAGTTCTTGCGGACCCTCCTGAGTGGTTCAAAGCTGTTCCCAATTGGAACGGCAGCATCAATTTCCATCATCGGAGTTGGCGGAGTTAGTCCAGAAGGATAGGTTCCCCCAGCCTTCCTTACTCGGCGCCAGTGACGACGGCGAGCATGTCGTGCTAACGGGATCGGCTCAGTTATGGGGGTGGCTTCGTCATGCCCCCTGTTCTGGCGAAGGGTTGCTGCCGGCGTTAGCTTCTTGAAAACCGACGTCCGTTGAGTAGGGATGGCCAATCTATCGATGACAAACTTTCACGCAGGGGAGCAGTTTTGATGACTTCGCCTGGAACGGGAGCTAAAACGGTCAGTCTTGCAAAGACCGACTCCTTAGTAGGGGAAGTCGCTCTGATGACTTCGTTTACTGGAGCAGGGATGGCTATCCATTTCGAGATAACCCCCTTAGGTATCGCGGGCTTCTTCACGGGCCTATTGGAGTTTTGGCCCAGTCTGTTTAAAACTGAGGTGCTGGATTTGAATGACCCGTTGAGAGGGACCGCAGTAGTTGCAAGCCGATCAAAGACCAACTTCTTCGGAGCTTCTTGCAACGGCAGTGGGGCGTTGAAGCTCATTGGTTGGAGCATGGTCCCGAAGAACAGTCCAGTGGTGTCCCGAGTCACCCGTTCTACTGGTATCGTAAAAAGGGAGGCCGCTTGAGGCCCATAGGTCACTCCTCCAGCAAGGATTGAGTGGGAGTTGTTGCAGCTAGTGCAGTTGGAAGCCATTTTCTCTGCACAGGAGCAAGACACCAAAGCTTAGTACATCGAATCCAGGGTCAACCACATTAAAACCGTGATTCGTTCGCGAACACGACACACGAAGTGTAGAGTGGAAAGAGGAAAAGGTCTCACCGGGCGTGCCAGAATCTGTTCTCCGCCGAATACGGGAGACGGGACCGCGTAGGTTCGTCTTGCCTGAATTTGAGGGCAGATGCTATTTGGTTTTATCCATCCACCTCTCCGAAGATTCCAAGTTGATTTATGGCACCATATATCGGAGGTTTAGACAGATGCGGTCGTTGGAGCAGACTTCGTCAGATTCCCTCTCATTTGAGGGGTTTTTGATTGTGGGGACGCTCTTCCCTACAGGCGTAAGCTCCTGCAGTTAATTACGCTACCGCATCGCTGTAACCACTTTCTTCTTCTCCAGATGGTCACTTCGTGTCGTGTGTGTGATTGTTTTATTTTTGGTTGCCCGTGGATTGTATAAGGAGACTAATTTATGTTGTCGCCTGTAGGGCGTGGATTAGTCCAAATCCGTATTTTCTTAGATTTGGGTTTTGGTTTGGTTTTAAGGATACGTTAGTCTCATTTGAGACTAAGATCAACTTAAACATTTGTTAAGGATACGTTAGTCTAATTTTAGATTAAGATCAACTTAAACGTTTGTTATGGATACGTTAGTTTAATTTTAGACTAAGATCAACTTAACGTTTGTTAAGGACACGTTAGTCTAATTTTTAGACTAAGATCAACTTAACGGGATCATTTAGATCCAACAAAAAAGTATTTGGACTCTATTGTTTTAGTTTAGGGACTTTGCGGTCCAGTTTAAAGACATCATAGTCTGTAAAGTTTAAGGACATCAAAGTCTATGAGTTTAAGGACCCCACAGTCCGTGGTACTTTAGAGACATCATAGTCTGTAAATTTTAAGGACATCATAGTCCATGAGTTTAAGGACCCCATAGTCCATGGATCGTCTGGTTATCGGGACCCGTCACCTCTCTGAAGATGTTGAAGAATTACAACGACAAATATCAGAAGAGTGAAGAGATGTACCCTTGAACCAATATTGGTTGGGAGATCTGTAATCCAATTTGGGACTAAGTTCAAAGATTTTTGAGCATATGGGCTCAATTAACCTGAAGTAGGGTTCTGTGGCCACTTTGGGCTCGGCCTATTTAGTAAAAATATTAAACATTTAACAATGCTGAGCATTGGTTTGGGCTCTGACAATCTTTTTGTCTTTTATTGAGTGCTGAGCACTTATCATAGCTATGGGGATTTATTTGTTTAAAGAACAGTTTATGTTCTCTTAGCGCCCACATGAGGAGCACGTGGTGCGCTTGGCATTGTGCGCCAGTTAATGAGCGTAGAGCGCTTCTATTTAGGTAGCGCACACGTGAGGAGCACATGGCGCGCTTGGCGCTGAGCGCTAGTCAATAAGCGCAGAGCGCTTCTGTTTAGGTAGCACACATGTGAGGAGCACGTGGCGCGCTTGGCGCTGAGCGCCAGTCAATGAGCGCAGAGCGCTTCTGTTAAAGTGGTGCACACATGAGGAGCACGTGGTGCGCTTGGCGCTGTGCGCCAGACTTGGAGCGCTGAAGGCTTCTGTGAAATGGCGCACACGTGAGGAGCACGTGGCGCGCTTTGCGCTGTGTACCAGACTTTGGAGCGCAGAGCGCTTCTTGTGAGTTTGGAGTGCTAAGGCTCTGCAGCGTTGTGCGCTGGATTTGGGGCGCTGAAACACTTCTTTTAATTAGAACGCTAATGCTCTTTTTAGACAGATTTGCGCTCTGAGAATTAAATTTTCTCATATAAGTGACTTTGTCTCATGGATCTAAGAACAAATTTCTTATTTTATAGGAGATATTCTAATTTCTTATGTTCTTTGTGAAAGGTTTTGTCTTTATGGATCTGTGATTCTAAGAGAACTGAATTATTCTCCCCCTTTTTATAATGAGATGTTATGATCTCTTTTTGTGAAAGACAATTTGTCTTAAAGATCTATGATCTAGCATAAGAACTAAGTTCTTTTTCTGATGAGTTGTTTTTTCATTTCTCTGTTTTTACCTTGAAGCAAAGTTCTTCCTCTCGGAGCTTGCTCTTTTCTTTGAAATTTCTCAAAACTTATTGGGGGGGGGGGTTCCTCTCTATGAGACTTGAAGTCTCGGGGCCTTTATATAGGGTAGACTGATTTGTTGAATCAGTTGAAGAGATCTTTTCTCTAATTGATTTGGGGATTTCCCCACCGTTGGATCTTTGATCCTATAACTTCTATTTTACAGAAGGCAATCTTCTTATTTTTTAATAAGATTAGGAAATTTTTTCCCATACAGAATTTATTCTGTATTTTGGTGATTTTTAATCACCATTGGATCATTGATCTAACGGTGCTCTAATTTTCAGAGCATAATCTTTCCTTTTTGGAAAGATTCTGAGGAATGTTTCCTTAACAGAATTTTATTCTGGTAACTTTATGATTTATCATCTTCATTGGACTTTTGATCCAACGGTGGGGAACATTTAGTTCTAGCGCTAGCGCTCTCGTGCTTTGCACGTGAGCGCTGCAACAGAGTCTTTGACTCTCAGCGCTGGCGCTGCCAGTGCTACCAATCTCGTGCTTTGCACGTGAGCGCTGCAACAGAGTCTTTGACTCTTAGCGCTGGCGCTGTTAGCGCGAGCGCTCTCGTGCTTTGCACGTGCGCGCTGCAACAGATTCTTTGACTCTTAGCGCTGCTTCATTTCAAATTTCAAAATTTGAATAGAGCTTTGCTCTGATTGGGGGAAACAAATGCCCCCCACTACTTTATTGTTGTTATTATTATTATTATTATATATATATATATTTTAATAGAGTAAGTTTTGAGCCAAAATTTTGACGAGAACCGTAGGGTTCATAGAATTTAGTAGTAATAGATGATTAATTAAAGATGACTTCTTTTATCGTTTAATAGATTTAAAACTAGATCGATAGTGATGAATGAAGATTAGGGTTTTTGGAGGGAATATGGATCCCACTCTTAACCCTTATCTTGTCATCAACCTCTATTCATGTCTAGCCTTTACTAAAACAATTGTTAATCTAATCTCAAATCACGGTCGAGACTATCAATAAATTGGTAGCGCGCCTTAAGGATGTTAACAATTGTTTTGTTAAAGTTTATAAACTTTAAAAGATGTAAAAAAAAGTTAAGAGATTTTATCATCTATTGTTCTACCTTAATCCTACGAACCTTAGCATGCTAGGAATTACTCACGCATGGTTAGAGAAGAAGAAGAAAGGATGAAGAATGAGATCATAATGTAAATGCAGAAAGTAATGCAGAAATTGAATGCAGAAAGTAAAATGCCAAAAATTAAACTAAAAATCTACCTTTTTATTAATCAACTATCATTTACAAATCCGTCAAATTTAGAGTACAAGAATCCAAATTTATGCTCCCGATCTTTGTTCTCATTGGAAGTAGATGATGCATCGATTGATCAATCTGGATACGTGGATCGTCTTGAACCTCTTTATCTCTTCGGTTTTGATCTATTAAGTGATGATTTTAGTGATCTATTTCGAGATTAGATAGATAATTTTCATATGAAGCTCTCAGTCTTTTAAATAGCACTAGAAGCAGGAACCCTAGATCCCATATCTTTGGATTTGTTGTTGTGATCAGCCCCAGAAAATCTCAGATCCTATGGCCACGATAAGGCCGCGGATCCGCTGCATATTGAGCAAATTAGCCGCGGTTGGGCGGTATGTTGGTGAGATCAGGGTATCAAAATTCTTGTGCTTCCTCATGTTGACACGTAGAGATTGTTGTGATATCTGGTTTTTTTAAATCTTCTCTGGGTCTCTGCACTTATTTATTTTACGATTTGATTCAACTTTATCGGCATATTTCATTCCCGACATCTTGGATATCTCAATCTTCAGACCTGACCTCATATCTGCACAATATCTCAATTCATAGTATTAATAATATTTGTTATTATTTTAAGATATTGTCATAATCATTTTATATATGATAAAATATTTTAAGAATATTGATTAGGAATATTTGATATGATATGCATATTTAAATTATCAAAATATCATATAAATATTATATGCATATATTTTCCTTCATAATGTTAAGTATAATATATAAACATATGATAAAGAGTGTTTTGCAGATAAACCCACATATGTTCCATAATTACAATAAACACCTTTAAGTACTTAACAAAAGTAAGGAAAATGTTCCATCAAATGTGCAATATTTTCGACTGAACAAATACCCCCAAACTTAATTTTGATCGTCCCGAGCAAACTAGTTATTAAAGAGAAGAAGAAGAAAAAGAAAGAAAAACCTAGCACACTTTCGTAGGCAACACGATTGCGCTTAGCACGTGCAACAAGCTTTTAAACCTCTAGGTGTCCCTAGTAGGAGGAGTGTTGTCTCTTGAGGGTTTTCAGCGGATTACACCCACAAAATCCCATAATAAAAGAAAAAAGATGAAAATTACATATAACGATAAGGATTTATAAAAGAAAGAACTTGAAAAGAAGAGTTTCAAACTACAAAAGCTTTTCAGTTGCCATGAGCCCTATCTTAATGGTCGTGAAAAGATATCAGAAATCACATCATCCCTCAATTAAACATCATCTTTAGTCTTCCTCCCTAACTTTCTTCCAAACATCGATCATATACCCCTACATGTGTGTAAAAGACATTCCTACACTTAGAGAATTCAATTCAAGATATCATACTCTTGTCCATCTTTCTTAGTACTTTTTAGTCGGTGAATATTTTAGATGGAATTGCTCACACATTTTTCATGCGACCGTTAATACTTCTTGAGGTACTAACCGACCGATTACCAAATGTGCTCACTCAATTAGGCGTAATTAGCAATATCCTAGTCTTGCACCACCTGAGGCTTAGCAGTGGCTCCCAAACCAGTTGGTCTAAGGCACTAGGTGATAAAGCACCGTCGCCATATTTTTTTATACTGCCTTAAGCAATTACAAAACCAGTGTTCATTTTTCTTCACCATTTTATTTATTTTTTATGTTTCACTTTTTTTTTCTTCATACTAAGGCTTTTAGATAAGCGCATTTTAAGGTATCCTCTACTATCCCAACTTTCAAGATGTGTGCAAGTGCGTATAGTAGGGTATCAACGTTCAAAAGTTTGGATTCAAGAATAAGGACTATTTTTCAGACTTATTTCTATCCTCAGATTAGTGATTCCCTTCATCTTATTAACCCTTGGAATACCAGCTCAGGACTACCTATTACTAGCGTCGTTCTAAAATATCTAATTTTCTTACTTTTCTTAAACTTTTCCTATCTTTCATATGTAATTTTTTCACTTTCTAATCTTTTATTATCAAAGAATTTTTTTGTGCTTTTATATAGTATAATGCAAAAATTGAGGCGTGAATAAGCACAAACCTCCCCCAAACCTATTTGCAGCAGTATCCTTACTGATGTCATCTATTAAGCTTAAAAAAAACCTGTAGATTTGGGAGGAAAAGTTAGTAACGGGGACAAGAATTAATGACAGTGAAATCCTCCCCTAAACTTATTTTTGGCTCACAATTTTGTAAAATTTTTATTTTCTTTCAAAAGCCAAAATATTTATCTCCCCCCTAAACTTGAGTAAAACAAGATTAAGCATTTAAAATTATAAGGAGGGTAAAGTTATTGGTCTATGTAAAGCTTTACAAAGACTAAAAGTCAACACCAACCA
This sequence comes from Agapanthus africanus, assembly GCA_030015575.1. Taxonomy (NCBI): domain Eukaryota; kingdom Viridiplantae; phylum Streptophyta; class Magnoliopsida; order Asparagales; family Amaryllidaceae; genus Agapanthus; species Agapanthus africanus. The sequence goes on along the minus strand of CM057338.1, from coordinate 87,099,517 downwards.
TTCGAATATTTTATCAATATAACACAATGGTTGGTGGAAGATTATAGATGTGAAGAAGTAGGGAGATAGGAGGCAGAATCGATCGGGTTTACATCTCGGTTGATAGAGACGAAACGATGATGGTGCATTACTCGCATTCTTATTCTTGATAAAAAGAAGGGGTGGCGGCTCAACTCCTTTAGGTGGGGGTTGATTCATCATAACTCCCAAGTCTTCCAGGAATGCGAGTTCATCAGCAAAAGTGTCTTCAACACTTCCATTGAGATTCCGAATGATAGTCTCATTGGAAAGGATGTCATGATACTCGGACTCCATAAAAGGTTCATATTTAGCGTTAGATGTTGACCCGAACAGCTCGACTGACTCATTCGACAAGTCTAAGGATTCGAACTTGGGTGTGGACTTGTCAATAGAAGGGCCCTCAAGTGTATAATAAAAAGCAGGATCAAACAACAACGGACTATGGGAGTCTAATATCGTGAAGCTTTTCAAATTCTCTACTGTCGGAATCTATCCTTTCGACAGAACATACATGACCATAAGGTTCGGAGGGTTCACTTCCCAACTTGTAAATATTAAGCTCAATTGACATCTTCCCGAAGGATAGGTTCATAGAACCGTTACAACAATTAATTACTGTGTTGGAAGTCGCTAGAAAAGGCCGACCTAGAATCACCGGGATTTGGTTTCGCGGGTTTGCTACAGTCTGTGTATCAATAACTATGAAGTCTATAGGGAATATAAATTCCCCAACTTTGATTAACACGTCCTCTAGCTCATCCCTAAGTTGGGTGATAGATCGATTGGCCATCCAAAGAGTGCAGTGCGTCGGTTTTAACTCTCCGATGCCTAATTGCTCATAGACAGAATACGGAAGTAAGTTAACACTAGCACTTAAATCGAGTAGAGCACGATTGATTATTTTACCCCTAATAGCAATAGATATTGTAGGACTCCCGGGGTCCTTTCGTTTCTTGGGTATTTGTTAGGTAAAAGTAGTGCGCACATTACTCGTTAGGAAAACTTTTTTAGGCACTTGAATTTTCCTTTTCCTAGTGCATAAGTCCTTTAGAATTTTCGCATAGGACAGAACTTGTTGGATAGTATCTAGGAGAGAAATGTTTATGTTAACTTACTTAAAAATTTCCACAATCTTCTCCATTTATGGACTTGGTTTGTTGGTCCTTAACCTATGTGGAAAAGGAGCTTTATCAATAAGGGTTGAGTCCAACTTTTGTGGAGAAGTTTGTGGGGATGGAATGGATCCTAGAATTGGAGTTGGGATCGTTTAAGGTTGACTCAAGAAAGTGGGTTGAGGGTTTGAGCCTAGTGGAAAACGGATAATAGGCTCGGAAGAAGTTGTTGGATTAGACGGAGGATCAGAAGTAGAAGCCAGGGTATCATCAATATCATCAACATCAACATGTTCACCCACTTGGTTATTCAGCACTCTTCCCGATCTCAATATGGTTACTGCACACACATTATGACTTTGTGAGTGACTAGGATTTGGTAGAGGTTGAGATGGAAGTTTCCCTTTCTCTCTCTCGCTCATCGCGTCATTTAATTGTGTAAGTTGTGCTTCTATCGATTTTATGTTTTCACTGTGGGAAGCAGTGTGTTGCACTAATGTTTGGATAGAAGACATTAAATTAGCCGTCGTCTGTGTGGATTGTTTAATGAATGTTTCTAAGTTACGTTCAAGCGCAGAGGTTTTATCGCTACCGGCCGTTGAAATATTATTATAACGATTAAAGTTGTTGGCCGAGTTTTAAAAAGTTTGCGGTTGAAAGGGGTGCTGACTCTTTTGTGGTGGTTGCTGTTACTGTGGAGGAGGCCTTTGATAGTTATTTTGGCTTAGGAACGGATTTTGAGTTTGAGTTTGGTTTTGGTTCTAAGCAAAATTAGGATGATTCCTTCATCCCTGATTGTATGTGGAAGAATAAGGATCGTTTCTATGTCGTTGCTGAAAAGCAGTATTAGTTTGTTCTTGACCTTGAAACGGAGGATTCAAGGGACATACTTCCGTTATGTGTGATGGGTCAGAACAGCAACCACACACGGTTTTTGGGAGCGTAACTTGATTTAGGGAGGCTGATGAGAATTTGTTTTCCATAACTTCGAGTTTCTTTTGCATCGCTTTCATTACGGCTTTCACTGTGATGGAAACATCGAGCTGATGGATTCCCGCCCTAGTTGAAGATGATGTTGGTCTAACGCTTTCCCACTGTAAAATTTGTTCAGCGAGATCTTCCAGGAATTGCCAAGTTTCGCCATTGTCTTTAGATATGAAATGACATTGACAAATGGTTTATAGCATCTGTTTTGTCACTGGATTAACACCCTCATATATAATACGACAAAGTTGCCATCTATCGATTCCGTGATGAGGACATTGGACAAGCAGAACTTTAAACAGTTCAAAGCATTTCCGAAATGGTTCATTGGGAAGTTGGGTAAACTAGTTAATCTCGTTTTGAACACGGACGGTCTTATGATTGGGATAAAATTTCTTAAAGAATGCTATAATGAATTCATCCCATTTGGCGATAGAGTGTGCGGCAGTGCTATAAAGCCATTTTTCTGCTAGATCGCACAATGTAAAAGGGAGAATACGTAATCTCATAGCATCCACAGAAAATTGTGTAATGCTCATCATTGCACATACGTTTTCGAATTTGATTATGAAAACGTATGCATCTTCGGATTCAAGCCCGTGAAATTTGGGCAACAGGTTGATGAAGTGGGGTTTAATTTCAAAATCATCCCCATTGGCTGGTGGAATAGACAGACAAGTAGGAAAGGGACCGCGTATTGGGTAGCATCTTTCTTGAAGAGAGATGCGCAGTGGATTCTGTGAATCTACGAATAGTAGCAGGGTGGTGTTGTGAAAATCTGATGGAGAACCGTCCATCTCGGTCGATATGGTGGGTAGAGGAGAAGTAGAAGATGAAGAAGTACCGACTTCGGAGTCAATAGAAAAAACGCGGATAAGACGGGCACTAGAATCCCATGTCCAGCCGATCATGCACTAAGCGGGTTTAGTGCAAGTGGCAGCGTGTGTGAGAACGAATTTAAAAAGGTTTGTTTTGAAAAAGTTGGACGTGAGGCATGACTCAACAAATCACCAAATGCACAATCAACCCTAGAACTATGGTCACCTTGGTCAAGCATTAGACCGCTCCTAGGATTCCAAAGGACAAGCCGCAGGATCAATCCTCTACAACCTCTTTATCACTCTTGTGGCCAGGTAAGTGCCAGATAAGTGGGAGGTATCCGTTATACAAATCACCGAAAATAGCGGGCATAATTAAGTAACCACTTTCCTTAGTCACACTTTCCTATACACCACAAGAGAGATGCGGATAAGCGATAAATTACCCATGACCCTCCTCTGTCTTAATTGAGCGCGACAGTCCTTAGAGTTTTGGTCTAGATATTTTTTAATTAATGAGGGTGAAAGTATGCTCGTTTTGTGATTTGTGGGGCCTAGGAAGGGTGATGAAATCCCTACCTAATCTTAATTTGGATTATTACCCCTTAAAGTCCGTTTTAAAAATATGCACAAATAACCAATATCAAAATACGCAAAAAGATTTTTGAGCGGCGCTTTTTGCAAAGAATCCTGCAGAAAATATCAAAATATTTGATTTTAGAGGAGAGAGAATGATCAGAGAAATATACTTGAAGATTTTGGGGGCATAAATCCACAGAGCTACTGCCCAACCACGGCTAATTGGTTGCAAATGCCGTGGTTCCGCCGCTCTTTAACGTAGTCTTTTATCAATTTTTCATCAGTTCATCCCTTTTCTCCTCTGGGCTTTGATGAAAATTTCTGAATCTCTAATTTCTCGTTCCAGTGACTCCAGATTTTCTCGCAAAAGTCGCACAATAATCGTTAAATACACTAGATACGGTTTTGGTTCTCTTTATAATATGTTTACTGGATCTTATAAAAATTCAACACGGATAGCAAGAAAAAAATTACAGCCGTTTCTCCGGCAACGGCGCTATTTGATTAGTGTATTTTTGAAAAGTAAAGTTAACCGTAATCAATAACGGTGTCGCTCGTAGTTAGCCGAGATGAGTATGGGTCGTCCTCAGGGAAATATCGAGCCTTTTACTTGCTTTAGACGAGTTGATTGAAAATAGAGAGAATAGTTTTTAGATCTACGATATATGGATGTAGAATTTATGAAGAAGAGGCTTGTAGGGTTCATAGAATTTAGTAGTAATGGATGATTAATTAAAGATAACTCCTTTTATCTTTTAATAGATTTAAAAATAGATCGATAGTGATGAATAAAGATTAGGGTTTTTGGAGAGAATAGGGATCCCACTCTTAACCCTTATCTTGTCATTGACCTCTATTCATGTCTAGCCTTTACTAAAACAATTGTTGATCTAATCTCAAATCGCGGTCGAGATTATCATTAAATTGGTAGTGCGCCCGATAAGGATGTTAACAATTGTTTTGCTAAAGTTTATAAACATTAAAAGATGTAAAAGAAGTTAAGAGATTTTATCATCCATCGATCTACCCTAATCTTATGAATCTTAGCAAGCTAGGAATTACTCATGCATGGTTGGAGAAGAAGAAGAAAGGATGAAAAATAAGATCATAATATAAATGCAGAAAGTAATACAGAAATTAAATGCAGAAAGTAAAATGCAAAGAATTAAACTAAAAATCTACCATTTTATTAATCAACTATCATTTAAAAATCCATCGAATTTAGAGTACAAGAACCCTAGTTTATGCTCCCGATCTCTGTTCTCGTTAGAAGTAGATGATGCATCGATTGATCAATCTGGATGCGTGGATCGTCTTGGACCTCTTGATCTCTTCGGTTTTGATCTATTAGATGATGATTTTAGTGATCTATTTCGAGATTAGATAGATAATTTTCATATGAAACTCTCGGTCCTTTAAATAGCACTAGAAGCAGAAACCCTAGATCTCTTGTGTAAGGATTTGTTGTTGTGATCAGCCCCAGAAAATATCAGATCCTACGGCCATGATAAGGCTGCGGATCCGCCACATATTGAGCATATTAGCCGCGGTTGGGTGGCATGTTGGTGAGATCAGGGTATCAAAATTCTTGTGCTGCCTCATGTTGACACGTGGAGATTGTTGTGATGTCTGGTTTCTTTAAATCTTCTCTGAGTCTATGCCATTATTGATTTTACAATTTGATTCAACTTTATTGGCAGATTTCATTCCCGACATCTTGGATATCTCGATCTCTAGACCAACTGAACAATAGCTATGCCCCAAGCTCCGACCAAGTGACTATAGGAGAACCTCGTGGCCAAAAGCATCTACTCGGATGCTCACAGATGCGGTGTTCCACCCAAGTGCACTTCGTTGACGGCCTCGGGGGTGCGACCATCTACTAAATGTTCTCGACGAGCATTCGATCTAATAATCGAGAATTTTGTTGAATTACCCGACTTGTTTTTTGAAAAGTGTTTTCAATTCGAGACTTAAATGGAAGGTTTATAGGGTTGGGCATGAAATCTGGAATATGTGATAATCCGGCTTTATGATGTCTAAGGATGATGCGGATTCTAATTATTATAGTTTTCATTTCTTTTCTGCGACCGCAAGTGTAATATGTGGCAGTGTCCCCGATCTCATTGCTATACGTCAACGGCATTAGGGATACGCATATTTACTTACTTTAATAACATGTGGTATTATTGTGTTGCTATTGATATGTTATATTGGATTGTCGAGAGTGAATAGCCGGGGGTTTTGCGTGAGATGAGAGTTTTTCAATTTTTATTCATGTAAAAATTTGTATGTAATATTCTTTTATTGGGTCACTTCCGGGTTGAGGTTGTTGTCACCATTTGATATATATTATTTACTTTTTCGCATTAGGATAGACCCAAGGTGGGGAGCACAAGTAACCGGGTTCTAGAGTCCAGTGGGAGGCCATCTCGAGGAGTAGAGACCAGTCGCCTAACTCTAGAATTGGTTAGGTTGCTTGCCGCTCTCGTAGGGGTCTAGAGGTGTGGGCTTGGCTATTCATCACGACCGTGGAATCCGTGTTTTTCATTACTGGCTTAATCTAAAACACGGACCTCCTAGTACATTCTATATTTCATATGTTTACTTCTGCTGTTTCTGTGATATGATGTGATCATATAACTGCGTGAGACGAATGCTACTTATATATATGATATAATAGTAAACACTATATATGTTTTGCATCTGCGCTAGTCCTAACCCCTCCCTGTCGTAAGTGAAGTAACTTTACGGTGAAGACCTGGGTCCCTGTGGCGAATGCGGATGACATATATGTGTGTTTTATTTTTGTTTCTTCTGTGATGTTTAGGAAACATAAATGATGGGACGCCATTAATGAGATTAATGAAAAAAAAGAAATCTAAAAGATGTTGTAGAATCAAATTTTTTAAAAAGATAGCTCAAGTTCTTGCTTTGCATAGCGGTATTCTATTATGAATATCCAGCACCTCATTCGATGAGAAAAGAGCCTAGATCCCTTCACCAGGAATGACCTCTTTATCAAAACTAGCATATGCTACAAGCCACTCGGTTTATTTTGAAAACTATTCGATTTTAAAGTGGAGCTTAAACCACGCCTTTTCAAATCACTAGATTCTACAACGATATCAAGTTCATTACGTTAAAATTTTTCTTCAAAACCAATCGTAGCCCTCCGTCATTTCAGATAAGTACTATTTAGTATTCATGCTGCGTTTGTTGACCTTTTCAAGGCATAGTGTGCGGTAGCTGATTAGTGCTTATCTGTCGCATATGATGCGATTGTATTAGGGTAGTTATACGGCCTTGTTGACCTTGTCAAGGGTCGTGTGGGTGTGTTTAATTCAATCACAAAATGACGGGTTGAACTTGACTTGCGGTTTATAGTTTGTTGACCTTGTCAAGGTCATAAACTGCATGGGGTAAAAACAGATATTAGGAATTTCAAGTGTTGAAATTTGCAATGAGATTGTATACCTTCTATATGATAATTGGATCCCGATACCCACTGCGAGTAAGTATTACTCCTGAGAGAGTTTTCCACTTTACAATTAGCTAATCCAGTAGGTGTCTAAGAAAGGTGTTAACGGGGTTATGCCCTTGCGGAAACGAGCTTATTTAATTAGTTCCATGCGAAAGTACGAGGAGACTCTTTCGGAGTACCAATACCTGCCTAGCTGACCGATTGGCGAACTTGTAGGGTGTAATTAATCCCGGCTAATCTTACCTTTTAGGGTTTGAAGAAAGATTTGATAAAAACAGTGGGAGCCATCCTGATTAGATAAGATAATAACCAATCTAATCTTGCAAGAATGCACGCTAAAGTTTTTCTTCTCTCTTTCCAGTAGCGACCATGTCACACCTTAATCAAGATAATAATATTGATGTATTGACCAAACCCGCTTATTATACTGGGCTGGGGAACGTTGGTTCCGTCTTATCTTATGACAACTGTCATAAGGCTGGGCAAGAGATAGGGGAATGCAAGAATTTCCATGCAACCCGAACGAAGAAAGAGCATTCTGATGCATTTTCTTCGGGTGTGTTAGTTATTAAGAACTGTTTCTCAGTCTATTCTACATCCTGGGTATTGGATATCAGAGATCCCATATTTGTAATCTGTTACAAGGGTTAAAGACAAGTAGACAACTGGGAAAGGGTGATATATCTTCCAGATTAAGGAATGAGCAATTGTTGCTGCCAAAGCTGTAGGCGAATATCACCTTGTATTACCAAATGGTAATACATTGATTTTGAACGACTTTTATTACGTATCGTCAATGATATGCAATATCATATCCGTTTCTTTATTAGATAAAGAAGGATATAACTTTGAATTAGAGAAAACTGTTATGAACATTTTCCTAAATCAATTGTTGATTGGGTTTGGTACATTGTGTAATGGTATATACATTCTAAATCAAAATACAGTTCTAAATATACAGAACACACACAAGAGGAAAAGTTCAAATATGAACGAAGCTTTCTTGTGGCATTGTAGACTTGGTCATATCAATGCGACCAGACTAGCTAAGTTGCATAAAGATGGATATTTGAATCCGTTCGAATTTATATCTTATGAAACTTGTCAGTCATATCTCAAAGGCAAGATGACCAAAACTCTATTTACGAGACACGGAGAAAGAGATATTGAAATCTTGGAACTGATACATAGTGATGTATGATGCCTTATGTCTACACATGCTAGGAATGGTTCCCCGTACTTCATTACATTCACCAATGATCTCTCAAGATTTGGACATGTGTTGTTGTTGAAACATAAATCTAAAGTTTCTGAGAAATTCAAGGAATATAAGAGTGAAGTAGAGAACCAAGCGGGTAAAAGTATTATAATCCTTCGATCTGATCGAGGAGGTGAATACTTAAGCACGGAATTCCGAGATTATCTAAAAGAGAACGGGATTCTCTCTCAGCTTACTCCTCCGTATACGCCATAGCACAATGGAGTATCGGAGCGGAGGAATCGCACCCTATTAGATATGGTGCGCTCTATGATAAGTACTGCTGAGTTACCTATTTCCTTTTGGAGTTATGCACTTGAGACAGCTGCATACCTATTGAATCAAGTTCCATCAAAATCTGTGCCTAAAACACCATATGAGATATAGAGTGGAAAGAGACCATATCTTAAACGAGTTAAGATATGGGGTTGTCCGACCTATGTTAAAAAACAGAATCTGGAAAAACTTGAAATACGATCAATTCTTTGCAAGTTTATGGGATATCCAAAGAATTCACATGGATATCTATTTTACCACAGTGAGGAACAGAAGGTGTTTGTTGCTCAACATGCCACCTTTTTAGAGAAGAAACTTCTTATTAAAGAAATTAGTGGTAATGAGGTAGAGCTGGAAGAAGTTCCAGAAACATAAACTACAACTAATGATTTGGTAGAACCGGAAGATTCGATAGTCCCAAATGAACCTCAGCCGCTCCGCAGATCTAGTAGGGATTCTCGTCCACCCGAGAGATACTACGGTTTTCTCATAGACGGTGGAAGAGAGGATTGCATCATGAAAGATGATGACCAAACTAGTTTCGAGCAGGCCATCACAAGTGGGGACTCTGTGAAATAACTGGATGCTATGCGATCTGAGATGGAATCTATGTACACCAAAAAAGTATGGACTTTGGAAGTTGCTCCTGAAGGGGTAAAACCCATTGGGAGCAAGTGGATCTTTAAGAAGAAACTTGGTGTTGATGGAAAGGTTGAGACCTTCAAAGTTAGACTTGTAGAGAAAGGTTTTCGTCAACGACCAGGTGTCGATTATGATGAAACCTTTTCTCCAGTGGCTATGCTTAAGTCCATCAGGATCCTACTTGCTATTGCAGTATATCATGACTATGAAATCTGGCAAATATATGTCAAGACCGCTTTTCTAAATAGTGATTTAGAAGAGAGCGTGCATATGACATAGCCAGAGGGCTTCATAGACAGTGGGAGCAGCGGAAAGGTGTGCAAACTGCTTAAATCAATTTACGGATTAAAGCAGGCATCACGGAGCTGAAACATCTATTTTGATGTAGCAGTTAAAGAGTTTGACTTCATCAAAAACATAGATGAACCATATATATATATATAAAGGTTGTATAGAGTAAGGCTGTCTTCCTTGTATTGTACGTGGATGACATACTCTTAATTGGAAATGATGTTCCTATGCTGCACTCGGTCAAACTCTTCCTATCACAAAAGTTCTCCATGAAAGATCTGGGTGCCTACATTCTGGGGATAAAGATCTATAGAAATAGATTTAAAAGGATATTGGGATTGTTCCAATCTAGGTATATAGACACCATACTAAAGAGGTTTAGTATGGAAGATTCTAAGCGTGATAATTTACCCGCTTGTTCATGAATCACTCTCTCCAAAGAGATATCTTCCAAGACTGATTTGGAGAGGGCTTGCATGACCGTGATACCCTATGCTTCTGCAGTTGGGTCTATCATGTACGCGATGTTATGCACCAGACCGGATGTAGCTTACGCACTTAGTGTGGTAAGTAGGTATCAATCAGACCCAGAAGAGAAGCACTGGATAGCTGTGAAGAACATTCTTAAGTACTTGAGAAGAACTAAAGAGATGTTCTTGGTGTATGGTAACAGAGAACTCCAAGTGGAGTCCTTTACCGATTCGAGCTTCCATAATGATAAGGATGACAACAAGTCTGTCTCTGGTTTTGTCTTCACCCTTAATGGAGGGGCGGCATGTTGGAAGAGTTCCAAGCAAAATAACGTAGCAGACTCGACGATGGAGGCTGAGTACATCGCTGCTAACGATGCTGCCAAAGATGTTTTCTGGATGAAGAAGTTCATTTCTGAATTTGGTGTGGTTCCATCCATTGAGAATCCAATACCTTTATAGTGTGATAACAATGGAGTTGTGGTTTTGGCCAAGAAACCCGGTCTCATCAGCGATCCAGACATATTCTGAGGCGGTATTACCTGATCCGGGAGATAGTTGATCACCGGGAGATCGAGATCAGGAGAGTAGATATGAAGGACAACACGGCGGATCCACTCACGAAGGCCCTCCCCCAGACGCAGTTTGAGAGACTTTTTAGGGTGTTGGGTATGCGATACTACAACAACTAGCCTTAGTGCAACTGGGAGATTGTTAGGAATATATATGCCCTAGAGGCCATTATTGTATGATATAGTGGATGCTTGGACATATATAGAGGACTTTCTTGCTCGACATGATAGTATGCTATCTGGTTGCTCTTTATCTTAACATATACACTTATATTTGTATATTGTCTCTCTGATACATGTTGATAAATCCCTTAGGATGTTGGCTTGACTACCAGGACTATGATGGGATCATACTAGTAGGGCTTGTGTAGTCCGCAAGCACATCCTTTAACAGTTCCTAGTCGAGAGAGTATCGAGACAAGGCATCAATATTCCAGAGTAGACTAGCGTGCACGTTTCTTGACCCTGTATGGGACGATGGTTGATCCCACAACCATTGGTGTTTGATATCAAAGATTGTGTACAGGTGCTCATTGGAGAATGGGTACACCGAACAGGATCGCCGAGAACTCCTAGATGGTACCATACCTATCGTCAGATAGCAGTTCTTTGGTGACACTTGTACAGGTTAGTCTGTAGACCCGAGATCGTCATAGTGTCTTGTGTGTTTCCCATTTTGCTTTGATTTTCTTCCTACCACGGCTCAAAGGAGGCGTGCATACAGGTGGATTTTGGGTATAGTCCCGAGTCACATGGAGGAAGTGAGCGATAGGAGGGTTTCATCTCTCCCGGTATTAGGAGTTGATGTTAGGCTATACTCGATTGGCTATAACAGCAAGTCCCTGGTCAGGGCTGATGAGATTTACTGGTAAGTGTTATCAGTAGTTTCTCGAATGGTTATAGACCATATATCGGCATGACTTATCAAGTTATTAGGGGTCTGACAATTTCATCCCCAGACTCGATATGCGAGATATTAGAAGAAGAGACCGGACTGTACGGTAAGTGTTGCTTATAGGCTCTACGGAAGTTTGGACAAGTTTGCTTGTTGATCTTCTATTTGTTCAATCTTGGGTAGCCGTTACATCCAGCTAGTACCGTTGACGGCTTGTGGGTATCTGATGTGATCGTTACCTACTGCTGGCGTATTGACGAGCCTTTAGAGTCCCATACAGAGGTTTCCTAGCTCAAGCGAAACGAAGTCGGGCACATTTAGAGATACGTGCGGATGCTTGATTGAATACGAGTATATGATACCGTATTCTAATCTAGCGATATTTGATATCAGTTAGGTTATATGTGATATAACCGGATTATTGAATCAAGTGTTGATTCAATGATTTGATTTGTGTATATATATTTGATATTAGCCGGATTATATTTGATATAGCCAGATTATTGAATCAAGTTTTGATTTAATAATTTGATATATATATATATATATATTTGTTATATATATATATTAACTAATATTGAATATTTACCGGTTGTATGTGATATAACCGGATTATTGAATCAAGTGTTGATTTAATAATTTGATATACATATATAAATGATATTAGTCGGTTATATATGATATAACCGAATTATTAAATCAAGTGTTGATTTAATAATTTGATATACATATATATATATATATATATATATATATAGAGAGAGAGAGAGAATAATGGAGAAAAGATGCCATAGGAGGGAATTCCCTCCTATGGCGTCGAAAAAATACCCTCTTCCTAGTTTTTTTCGACGATCGGCACCCACCATCTTCATCGTCATCATCTAAGATGTGGATACACCAAATTTCATGTGATTCTACAACTTTTTCATCGTTGATTTAGCAATGTAAAAAGTTCTATTGTCGGTAAACCGTTAATTTTGAACCCACTAAATCAACGGTGAAAAAGTTGTAGAATCACATGAAATTTGGTATACCCACATCTTAGATGATGATGATGAAGATGGTGGGTGCCGATCATCGGAAAAAACTAGGGAGGGGGTGTTTTTTCGACGCCATAGGAGGAAATCCCCTCCTATGGCCTCTTTCCTCCATTAATCTCATATATATATATATATAATAATATTTAGCTTATATATATATATATATATATATATATATATATGAGAATAATTGAGGAAAGAGGCCATAGGAGGGGATTTCCTCCTATGGTGTCGAAAAAATACAACCTCCACCATTTTTTCCGACGATCGGCATCCATCATCATCATCGTTATCATCTAAGATGTGCATACACCAAATTTCATGTGATTCCACCACTTTTTCACCTTTGAATTAGCAATGTAAAAAGTTCTATTGGCGGTAAACCATTAATTTTGCACCAACTAAATCAACGGTGAAAAATTGTATAATCACATGAAATTTGGTGTATCCACATCTTAGATGATAAAGATGGAGGTGGTGTATGCCGATCGTCGAAAAAAACATGGAGGGTGCATTTTTCAGCCGCCATAGGAAGAAATTCCCTCCTATGGCATCTTCCCTCCATTAACCTCTCTCTCTCTCTCTCTATATATATATATATATATGGATTTATATTGTATCATGGTTGATGATACATAGAACTAGGATGTATGAGAATCACACATGAGATTAGTGATGAGTAGATAATGGTTTGATTTATGAATTAAAGAAAATGGAAATGAGTCATTTTTCTAAGATGCGTGTGGAAGCCTTGAAAAGCCATGACTCACCCCTTTTTCTTTGTTTTTATTCATAGATATTTTCCACTCATCTAATCACTCACCTCATGGTTCACTTTCTCTCATTCCAAGTTCATCCCCTTCATTCTTCACTTCTCCATCTAGATTTTTCTTGAGGTGAGAAAAGAAAAGAAAAAGAAGAAAAATAAGTGAACAAAATTCCTACTTCACAAGCTATACTTTTATAGCCCATTAGTTTAGCTTGTTTACTTCACTAATACCTTGATTAGAGAAGAGAGAGTTTGAGTGAGAGAGACTTCAAGGTGGATCATCTTCGGTATCGAAAACAACAAGCAAGCTCGTTCCTTTCATTAAGTGGAGTCTAAGAAGAGTTATATGGACTACTACTTGGAGTTTTAGAAGTGAAGGACTGGTTTACAAAGGTTGTAAACTTCCATCACTTAGTTTAGAACTTATTTGCTTCCCACAAAACCCTAATTCTCTACTTCGATTCTAGGTTAGTATACTTAAACCTCTAGATTTTTAAAATTGCATACTTGATTCTTGTTGAAACCTAGTAGAGGTGCTAAGACATGCTTTCACCGAGTGCTCGCGCTGCGCTCGATCTCGACCTTTGACGAGACGGTGACCCAATTCCTCGGTCATTTCGTCGGTAACCGACAACAGAAAAATACGGTCGACTACCTGTTCACCATCAACATCGGAGACAGGGAATCCTTCAAGGCGTACGTCACCCGCTTCTACAATGTCCTCCTAGAGGTTCCCGAGCACCGTGACGAAACGGTTATCACCGTCCTGAGGTCGGGTCTTAGGCACAAAGAGTGTCTTCGCACTTTTGCATTAGCGCAACCTAAGACCATGGCCGAAGTAAAAGCATGAACCGAGCGAGAAAACCAACTCGAGTCAGAGGTGAACGCCAACCTACCCCGGGGCGACCAAGCATACCGAAAAAGATGGGACAGAGAGGAGAAAAAGAAAACCGACCGTCCAAAACCTATTCCCCGAGGTTTCATGAGTACACTCCTCTGAATGTCTCTCAGACCGAGCTGCTAGAGGAGGCTAAGGGCAAGAGATTTTTTAAGCTCCCTCCAGCTACCCAGAGGACGGGCAAGCGACTCCGCGGCCCGTACTATGCCTACCATAGGTCGCAGGGGCACCCAACCGAGAGTTGCAAATAACTCCATAACTATATCGAGAAACTGATCCGCTCTTGTCACCTGGCAAAATACCTACGAGACAAACGGCAGGCCGAGCAGGAGCAAAAGGACCAACTTCCTCCCGGGGAGTTAACAATCGGACAGATCATGGTCATTTTGATGTGTCCAGCTCCGGACAGTGAGGGGGACTGCCGCCTCTTACCGGTCATGGCCATATGTGATTTGCCCCATAAGAAGTGCAGGAAGGATGACCCGATCACCTTCACCGACGAAGACCTTCACGGCATATCACTCCTACACAATGACCCCCTTGTGATAACAGCCCGACTTCACCGCTACGGGGTCCGGGGAATATTGGTCGACTCGGGGAGCTCAGCGGATATCCTGTTCTACGACTATTTCCAGCGTATGGGATTAGATCCATCCGATCTCCAACCGACCTTTCCCGTCCTCTCCGAGTTCACCAACCATTCTGTCCTGGCGGAGGGATCAGTCACCCTCCTCCTCAACATTGGGGAAGCAAGCAGAACATGAACCATATCGGTGAAATTCCTCGTTGCCAAGATCCCGCCGTCCTATAATATCCTCGTAGGATGCCCCACCCTAAACGCCCTTCGAGCTCAGATCTCAACCTACCATCTCTTGCTCAAGTTCCCTTTAGACAACGGGAGGATAGGCCGGGTCTATAGAGACCAGCAAACTGCCATGATCTGTCTCGCCTGAATGTCTCCCACCGGGGAGCAGGGCGAAGATTTTGGAGACACGCATGATCCTCAGGGGTCCCTGGACACACGCGGCGACCGAAAGGAAATTCGAGGCATCCCGGTGGAAGCATTAGCAGAAGTTCCCCTTATAGAGGGAGTTGACGGTCGAACTGTCCAGATTGGCTCTCTCTTGACAGGAGGCGTTGGCGAAGACCTGATCCGTTTCCTCCGGAAAAACTCGGATGTGTTCACTTGGACACCAATAGACATGCCCGGGATCGACCCCGAGGTGATCTCCCACAAGCTCGGGGTCGACCCAAAAGCTAAGCCGATTCGACAAAAGAAAAGAAGTTTCACACCAATGAAACAAGAGGCGATAGAGGAGGACATAGACCGACTGCTCGTAGATGACTTCATTAGGAATCTGGACTACTCGGATTGGATGGCGAACGTGGTCATGGTCAAGAAAGCAAATGGGCAATGGAGCATGTGCGTTGATTTCACTGACCTGAATAAGGCTTGCCCTAAAGACAACCACCCACTACCTCGGAAAGATCAGCTAGTAGACAGCTCGGTCGGTCATGAATTACTAAGCTTCATAGATGCTTTCTCCGGTTATAATCATATCCGGATGAACCCGTCTGACGAAGAGCTGACCACCTTCACCACGGATCGGGGAGTATACTGCTACAGAGTAACGCCCTTCGGACTCAAGAACGCCGGAGCCACGTACCAGCGACTGGTCAACAAACTGTTCAAACTATAAATTGGAAAAAACATGGAAGTCTACGTCGACGACATGCTCGTGAAATCTGCCTTATCAGCCGGACACGCTACAGACCTCGGTGAAACATTCAACGTCCTGTGGAAATACAAGATGAAGCTGAATCCAGCTAAATGTGCGTTTGGCGTCACAAGCGAAAAATTCCTTAGATTCATGGTTTTTCACCACCTAAAGATCAGAATGAGACATTGGGACATCAGGCCTGAATTTGGGGGCAGATACTATTTGGATTTATCCGTCCACCTCTCCGAAGATACCAAGTTGATTTATAGCACCATATATCGGAGGTTTGGACAAACGCAACCATTGTAACAGACTTTATCAGATTCCCACTCATTTTATGAGGGATTTTTGATTGTGGGGACGCTCTTCCCTGTAGGCACAAGCCCCTGCAGTTAATTATGTTACTGCATTGCGATAACCACTTTCTCCTTCTCCAGCAGTTCACTTCGTGTCGTGTGTGTTTTTGTTTGTTTAGGTTGCCCGTGGATTGTATACGGAGACTAGTTTATGTCGTTGCCCGTAGGGTGCGGATTAGTCCAAATCCGTATATTTTAAATTTGGGCTTAGGTTTATTTAAGGACCGTTAATCTGGTCTGAGATTAAGATCAACTTAAATGTGTGAGCATTTGGGCTCAATTTGTTCTTGCTAAGGATGCGTTGGTTCAATTTGAGACTAAGATCAATTTAGCAAAATTTTAAGAATCATTTTTACTTAAGATCCAGCAAAAAAATATTTGGGCTCAGCTGCAAGAAAATTTTAGAGACTTAGCCAATTTAGACTAATTCTACTTAGCCTTTTTTATTCAAAAATGCTAAGCACTTATCTGGGCTCTGTTTGTTTAGTCCTTTTCTTTTCAGGTAAAAGTGCTAAGCACTTATTTGAGCTCTGACGCTCACATGTATGTCATGTGAAGTATTCATGTTGGCTATAGTGCCCTCAAGGCAATTATCATAGTTGCGGACTTGTGATTATGATGATTGAGGCAGGACCTATACCAATGAAACAGTCTTACTCAAGATGATAGTATGCTATCTGGTTTGTCTTTATCATCATATACATGTTGATAGAGCCCATAGGATTCTTGCTAGACTGCCAGCATTGTGATAGCGATCACATATGTGGGAGCTGGGGTCTATAAGCACATACTTAAATGTCCCTAGTTGTAGGAGTATCGAGACCAGGCATCGATACTCCAGTGTAGACTAGTGTATACTGATCGAGACCCCGACGAGGGGCAGTGGTCGGATCTCACAAGTCATTGGTGTTAGTTTGTTCACCTAAGATAGTATACAGGTGCTCATTGGGTTATGAGTACACTGGACGGACTCGCCGGGAACCTGCTAGTTGGTATTATACCTATTGTCAGATACCAGTTCCCAGGTGACATGTGTACAGGTTAGTCTGTCGACCTGAGATCGTCATTTGTCTCGTGTGAGTTCCCACTGTGCTTTGATTACTACCCTACCACGGCTCAAAAGAGTCATGCAAACAGGTTTTAGTTGGGTACAGTCCCGAGCCACATGGAGGCAGTGATCGGATCGTTGGGGATTCGTCTCTCCCGGTATTGGGGGTTGATGTCGCGTTGTGTACGGATGGCCATCACCATAAATCCGTGGCCACGGTGGACGAGAATTATCGATCCAGGATCGATAGTTTCTCAGGTGGTGATGGGTTTCATATACCGACACTAAATGTCGCGTTGTTAGGGGTCTGACTTTATCCACCCCCTTAGACTCGATATGCGATATTCTTAGATGAACAGACCGGACTGTACGGATATTGTCACTGTCAGGCTCAGTAGGGGTTCAGGATGAGTTTGCTCTTCGGCCTCCCTTTCGCTCAATACCTGGGTAGCCGTTACGTACAACTAGTGCCGCTGACGTGCTTGTACTTAAACCCACTGCCAGTGTATTGACGAGTCTTTAGAGTCCCACACAGAGGGTTTTCACGGTTCAGGCGATATGGTGTACATGAGGTATGTTGATACATACAGATGTTCGATTAAATATGTGCACTTGCTGCGCAGACTTTAATTGGACGGTTGATAATACTAGCGGCTTAGGATTAAGCTAGTTTATTAAATCAGGTTTTGATTTAATAATTTATATATGTATTTGTATATACGTATTCTAGTATTATTGTTCACAATTCGTTTTCTCTCTCGGCTATTCGTATTTTGGTACGAATACGCGTATATGTATTTCGGTACATGTACCGGAAGTATTCCGTATTTTGTACGGAATAGCTTCTAGAAGAAGATGCCACCTCATTTATATGATTTTCCATTTTTTGGAAATCATTTGCTTTATAAATGAGGTGGAAGGGATGATGTGACATGAACATGACTTTGGGCATGGGTTTTTGCATGTAGCAAGTATGGGTTGCACTTTGTTTAATGGTTTTAATGAAATGTGGTGGAGATTTTTTTTTGATGAGAGAGAGGGGGGCGGCCAATATTTGGTGGGTGTGCTCATTTTCATTTGGATGATGGATATTAGATTAAGCCCTCTCTTTCACTCTCTCAAGTTCACCACAAAACACTTAACCATTGTTCTTCATGCAAAAGCTTCATCACTCCCATTCATCTTCTATGGTTGCTCTCATGAGCACAAGATTTGAGAGAAAATTGTAGTGGCGCTTTCATACACCCCCACTCTCCATCGCTAGCGACTTTGGAGCGTCGGTTGCCTCGTTTGTCGAGGTTGGAGCTTGCGTCGTTTCCCTCAGGTGGATCATCAGAGACGAAGGAAGACTAGCAACCAAACCACATCAAGGAATCGCTAGGAGCTTGGAATGAAGACCGAAGGACACGGATCAACTCGGTATAACGATTCTAACTCTTAATTAGTTTGCTAGTTTAGGGTTTAAGGTCGATCCGTAAATCGGGTAGCGGTAGCGCCAGTTTAGAAAATTTTTGTTCCGCATTTTGGCCGTGTTTCGACGGCCGGGGCGCTGCCGGGACCCTTCATGGTATCAGAGCCACCCTTTAAACCCCCTACTAGGTTGTTTAGACGTGCTTGAAAGATCGATCGACCAAAGTTACCGAAATCACGATTTCAATTTTCATGTTTCTGTCGATTTTCAAAAGTGGTCAAAAAATTATTTCAGGCATCTTAAAAATCCGTGCAGGCAAATATAAGGCTAAAAAAAATTTGAGCTCATGATGCCACTAAAGTGCCGCGGATCCGCCGCACTAACCCCCTTTTGGCGGCGGTTCCGCGGCCATTTATTGGCGACGGGCCGTCAAATGTTCACTGTAGCTCATATACGTGGAATTGTGATTTTTGGGATATTCTGTTTTGGCCGAGGTTTCTGTGCAGTATTGTTTTTGCTATTGGAGCCAATTTGGAACTTTGTCGATCGATATTTTAAGCGTGCGTTTGAAAGTACATACATTATATTCTGCGACCGTGAATGTCATTTGATCGGTAAACCCGTCTAACTGCTATATGTCTTTTAGACGGGTTTGCGAACGTGGCATTCACGTTGATGTTCTGTGTTGTGCTGTGATGTTGGTTGGATCGTCGTGGTGGATAGCAATGGTGCAATGTTAGTACAATTTTATTTCATTTGTACATTTGATATTGCGGGGCGAGCGTCCGACATTTGGACTGTCGTCACTGCCAGTTTGTATATTATTCTTTTGGGGCACGACCGGGATGAGGTCGATGTCACCCTTGTATATTATTTTCTTTTCTGTACTAGGATTACCCCGTGGTGGGGTGCATGAATAGCCGGATTCTAGAGGGCAACTGGTCCGCATCTCATGGCGTTAGGACGGAGGGGACTTTACTCTAGAATTGGCGTGCTATTCGCCGCACTCGTAGGGGGTATAAGTTTCATTGCACATGCTATCAACACGACAGGGAATGTCGGGTCTCACTTGCGGCTTAAGTGAAATCCGGGGCTCCAGATTATCCACTATTCTGTATTGCTTCTGTGATGTTTCTGTGATATTGCTTTATATCATGCCTGGGACGAATGTTATATATATATTTATATATACTAGTAGATATTGTATATGTTTTGCACCCGCGCTAGTGTAGGGTTCCTAGGCACCCTAATGAGGTCTCACAAGGAATCAACCATGCCAAATTCAAATTTTACGGTGCCTACAAACCCTAAACTACGGATCGTTTGCTAGAAAACTAGGCGAAAAAGCTAACTAGTTAACACTTAACTAAGAGATACGGAAATACAACCTTTGTAGATCCGGTCCTCCACCTCCACGGCTCCGAAACGAGGTCCTCTCCGCTGTCCAAATCAAATCCGGGCTCAAGCGTCGGCTTCGTCGGAGAATGGGCAAGCTAGGTCGTCGATGTCCATGCCGAAGATGATCTACGTCGAGGCATCGCTAAATCAAGCTCCGACTTCACCAAGTCCAAAAACTTGTGAAGAGAACACACTCTACTACTTGGCAAGAGGTAGAGGATGAAGAAATAGGAAGTGGGTAGACTTTAGAATTGGATTTCTCACTTGTTTTCATCAATCACCATTGATGAAGTGAACTTTCTTCATGTGAAGAAGATGAAGAAGAAGAAGAAAGAAATATGATAAGTTAATTGAAAAAGAAAAGAAAATGAATTCTTATCATAAAATTAACCATGGTCAAGTGTAGAGACTAAACTAGGGTTAGTGGGAATGGTTAGGATTAAGGATGAGATAAGAATGGTTGACTTGATCAAAGCTTCATGAAGCTTCAACTAAAGAACAAATAAAGCCACCATTCTTTTCTCTTTTCCGTTTATTTTCCAAAATGTATAAACAAATAAATAAATGAATAAATAAGTAATGGAAAATAAAACCCTAACCATTCTCACAACCATGGTTTAATCTTCACACAAAACACAAGTTAGCATGCATCATCAAACATGATACAAACAAGTGCACAAAAATATATCACATATACAATGTGCACAATCCAAGTGAGAAAATCCGTTTAAAGTGAACCAATACTAGTTAGTGCAAAGTAACATATCAAATATATAATTATGCATTAAATCATTAAATCAACACTTGATTCAATGATCCGGTCATGTCGCACATAACCGACTAGTATTCAATGTATCGGCTTATCGAATCAACGCTTGAATCGATAACTAGGTTATATCGCATACAACCTTTCCGATACATTCATCGCGAGAATGGAATGCGGCATCACATACACGCATTATTCTCGGTCCCGCACATATCTCATATGCGCTCCTATTTCGTTTCGCTTGAGCCAGGAAACCTCTGTGTAGGACTCTAAAGACTCGTCAATACGCCGGCAGCAGGTGATGATCATATCAAACACCCACAAGCCGCAAGCGGTCTGCTAAACGTAACGGCCACCCGGGTATTGAGCGATCTGAAGATCGACGAGCAAGCCCGCTCACACTCCAGTGAATCCGACCAGTAACACTACCGTACAGTCCGGTCTGATCGTCTGATATGTTGCATATCTTGCCTAGGGGTGGTAAACGTCAGACTCCAATAGCTCAATAAGTCGTGTCGATATGAGGTCTATAACTCTTCGAGAAACTACTGGTAACACTTACCAGTAAATCTCAGCAACCCTGGCCAGGGATTTCCTGTTATAGCCAATCGAACACAGCGCAACATCAACCCCCTATACCGGGAGAGACGAATCCCCTCCTATCGCTCATTGCCTCCATGTGACTCGGGACTGTACCCAAAAACCACCGTTTTGCACGCCCTCTTGGACGTGGTAAGATGGAAATCAAAGCACAGTGGGAACCACACAAGACTCTATGACGATCTCGGGTCAACAGACTACTCTGTACCAGTGTCACCAGAGAACTGCCATCTGACGTGAGGTATAATACCATCTGGGAGTTCTCGGCGAGTCCGTCCAGTGTACCCAGTCTCTACTGAGCACCCGTATATCATCTCTGATGTCAAACACCGATGGATATGGGATCATCCATCGCCCATCTGTATGGGTCGAGAAGGTATACGCTAGTCTACTCTGGTATATCGATGCCCCGTCTCGATATACCCACGACTAGGGACTTTGAAGGATGTACTTATGGACTACCACATCCCCACTAGTATGATCCGCATCATAGTCCAGGTAGTCAAGTACAGATCCTAAGGGCTTTACCAACATGTAACAGAGAGACAATCAGCATACACGTTAAGGTAAAGATCAACCAGATAGCATACTATCATGTCGAGCAAGAAAGTCCTCCCTATATACGTCCTAGCATCCACTACAATATACATCATATGTACAGTAATGGCCTCTAGGGCATACATATAACTAACAATCTCCCACTTGCACTAGGGCCATCTGTAGCAGTGGTTGCAGTATCTCATACTCAACCATCCCATAAAAAAATCTCTCTTTGGGAACAGGCCTTTGTGAGTGGATCCGCTGTGTTGTCCTCAGAATCTACTCTCCTTACCTCGATCACCCTGGAGATCAACTATCTCCATGATTAAGTGATACTGCCTTAGAATATGTCTGGATCACTGATGGGACGGGCGTTCCTTGGCATAAGCCACAACTCCATTGTCACACAATGGTAGGAACGAAGTTCATCTCATGAACTATTATACACCCAGACTGCCTCTATGGTAGCATCTTAAGTAGCGATGTATTCAGCCTTTATCGTCTAGTATGCCACGGTATCTAACTTGGAACTCTTCCAACATACCGTCCCTTTGCTTAGGGTATAGACAATGCCTGTGACTGACATTCAGTCGTCTTTATCACCCTGGAACCCTTCCAGTGATTCTCCCCAGGATCGGTTGATACCATCTCACTACAACTAGTGAGAATCCTAACATCCATTTAGATCTATCTCATAGATCCAAAATCCAGGAGTTAGTAGGTATCTTTATGATCCTATATGGAGAATCATTGTGATAAACGGAGATTGATCGAGCGTAGCATAGGAAACTTCTTCCCTATCAAGAGTATGTCATCCACGTACTCTACGAGGATCGCCACCATACTCCCTACTACCTTTTTGTTTATACAAGGTTCATCTACCATTTTGATGATGTCAAACTCTTTGACTAATCCATCAAAACAGATGTTCCAATTCCGCGATGCCTGCTTTATCCTATAAAGCATCTTGCACACGTTTCCGCTGCTCCCACTGTCTACGAAGCCCTCTGGCTGTGTACTTATAGACGCACTCTTCTAAAACATCATTTAGAAAAGCAGTCATGACACCCAACCACCAGATATCGTAGTCATGGTATGTAGCCGTGACAAGTAGGATCTGGATGGACTTAAGCATAGCTACTGGAAAAGGTTTCATCATTATCCACGCCTGGTCGATGACGAAAACCTTTAACAATTCTAGCTTTGAAAGTCTCAACTTTTCCATGTACACCAAGTAATCTTCTCAAGATATACTTGCTCCTGATGGGGATTTAACCCTTCAGATATAGCAACTAAAGTCCATACTTTGTTGGTGTATAAGGATTCCATCTCAGATCGATAAACATCCAGCCATTCTTACAGAGTCCTACTCCTGATGGCCAGCTCGAAACTAGTTGGGTCATCATCTCATGATGCAATCCTCGCTCCCACTGTCATAGAGAAACCGAAGTATCTCTCAGGTGGGTGAGGAACCCTACTAGATCGGCGGAGAGGCTGAGGTTCGTTGGTATCTACTGAATCCTTTGGTTGTACCAAATTATCAGCTGTAGTTTGTATAGCTGGAACATTTCCAGTTCTACATAACAGACCTTGCCTCGAGCTTGTCCGGATTTTGCTTTTAGACATAGGCCGGACAACCCCAAATCTTAACTAGCTTAAGACATGGGCTCTTCCCTTTCCATATCACATATGAAGTGGTAGGCAACTGATTTGATTGGAACCCTATTCAATAGGTATGCAGCTTCTCAAGCGCATAACTCCCAAAAGGAAATAGGTAACTCAGTAGTACTCATCACAGAGCACACCTTATCACATAGGGTGTTATTGCTCCACCCCGATATACCATTGTGCTATGGTGTATATGGAGGAGTAATGCTGAGAGAGAATCTCATTCTCCTTTAGAATAGTCCAGGAATTCCGTGCTCAAGTATTCTCCTCCTTGATCTCATCAAAGGACATAATACTTATACCCGTATTTTGGTTCTCTACTTCTAACTTATATTCTGTGAATACCTCAAAAGGTTCGGACTTGTGTCTCAACAGGAACATATATCTGAATCTTGAGAGATTATCAGAGAATGTAATGAAGTATAAAGAACCGGTCCTGGCATTTGTAGACAGGGGACCTTACATACATCAACATGTATCATCCCAAGAGTTTACTAACTCTTTCTCTGTTTCTAGTAAACGGAGCTATGGTCATCTTATCCTTGTGACATGACTGGCGAGTTTCACAAGATGTAAGTTCAAACTAATTTAAATATGCATCTTTATGTAACTCCAGCTAGTCGGGTCACATTGATATGACCTAGTCTACAATGCCTCAAGAAGGATTCGTTCATTTCTGAACTCTTCCTCTTGTGTGTTGTCACGCCCCGCTTCCCAGTGTACGGCGAAGTGGACGTGACGAGGCCCGCTACGTATGTACTCAAACGTACATACGCTAAGCGTAACTAAGCAATATAAAATAATCACAAGAGACAAATGAAATTGAAATAACAGCAACTTTTATTAATAACATTCTTTGTACAATGCATGAAATGAAAATACAACTGGAATGAAAAAAAACAATGCCTAAACAGCGGCATATTAATAATAAAAGGAAGTACTGGGAAGAACAAGTACAAAGTCTAGAGCTCTGGGTCTTCTTGGAATTTCTCCAAATCTTCACTTGTAGGCTCGGTCTCAACTTGGTCCAACGCACCTGACGACATTCAAAGAAGAGAGAAATAGAATGTCGTCAGCGAACAGGTCGCTCGGTAAGTCCCAAAGAAGAACGAAGAATGAGAGTGACAGAGTATAGTATTTTCTAAAGTATTGTATTGTAGAATATTATGAAATATTGTTTAACGTAATTGTTTGTAGCTTGGTACAGGAGGATGCCAGTGTATACGAGGGGAGTCTCTATATGCCAGAGACTAAGGGCACGTATAGTACAAGGAACCGTTTATGCCACGGTACAACAGCAACGGAATATAGGTTAGGTGTCTTAATCTGACCACCTCATTCCACTTTTAACATCTTCCGTACCAATCTACCCCTTTAAACCCCGTGATGTTATATTTGTATTGTTATCTTGTAAACTTGTAATGATTGCTTGATTGACTTTGATTGACTGATTGACTGATTGACTGATTGACTGACCGAAACCATGATATCAGGAAACGGTTATAACCATAGAGTCATGTAAATGGAATACTGGGAATCATGTAAAAGGAATATCCATGGTTCGGTTCGGTCAAGTTATATAGATTGTTAACTGGAATCTGGAATTCATGTATTCATCTTGAGTTGGAATATAAAAGAATATAGATTGACTTGAAACATATTCAAGTTTTGTAGCTTGGTACAGAAGGATGCCAGTGTATACGAGAGGAGTCTCTATATGCCAGAGACTAAGGGCACGTATAGTACAAGGAACCGTTTATGCCACGGTACAACAGCAACTGGATTCATGTTAGGTGTATTAAATCTGACCATCTCGTGCCACCTTTAACACCTTCCGTACCAATCTACCCCTTAAACCCCGTAGTGTTTTGATTGTATTGTTTGTCTTGTAAATTGTATTGATTGTATAATTGATTGACTGACTGACCGAAACCATGATATCAGGAAACGGTTGTAACCGTAGAGTCATGTAAATGGAATACTGAGAATCATGTAAAAGGAATATATCCATGGTTCGGTTCAGCCAAATTGTATAAATTGATAATTGTATTCATGGATTCATGTGTTCATTTTGAATTGGAATCTTGTAGATTATAGGTTGACTTGAATCAGATTCAAGTCAAATTAATCAGACTCAAACCCGAGTCAGACAACCAGAATTATGAATCGTGGTCTTATAATTGTTAGGGTCCTTAGGGTAATTTATAAACTTGAGGGGGTTTTATGTAAAAATATTTTTGTATAGTTTTCAAAATATAACTCAAGTATTTAATTATCGTCTTTAAGTACATACAACAATTTAATGATCAAGCTAAATATGTATACATGTTCGAATAGCATGAAATGAGTCAAGTATATTATTCGAGTAACTACCATAAACAATGCTGTAAAGAAATACTATGTACGACTAATTAATCAAGTTGAACGAATGCGAAATATAAACAGAAATATGGCTCTAAATGTTTTGCATGCGTAAGTTCCAGTTTCACCTAAATACGACTACCGGTTTGAGAGATATATATGTTTTCGTATCGTCGCGCAAAACAGATCAGAATCTATTCGGCACCGTCACATATTTTTAAAACGCAGTTTGAGTTAATTTCTATCGGGTTTCAGGTTACGAAGATTATTATAAAATTGTAGGTATTTCGATGTACTTATCCAAAACACCAAGATTCACATGATTTGGATTTCTGAAGCTCTAGTTATGATCATTTTAATATCAGCATTTAAAACAGAAATTCAGATTTCTGGACAGCAACTATATATTCTATTGCAAAGCCTATATCAGGTTGTTTCATGCATTCCTAAGTAATATAATATACAGAAAATTATATTTCTATCAATGGTGCATCTACACATCTAAATTTTGTCACAAACGGACATCGGGTGTTCGAGTTATGTCCAATTTAAAAACAGTGTGCGAATCGGAACAGATTCTGTCCAGATCCGTCACTTAATATTGTAACGCAGTTTTCTTTATCTTAGATGGGTTTTCAGTAAAACTATAAAACTAATAAAATCTAGATCATTCGATGTAGATATCAAAAACACCTGATTTTGCTCAATTTGGATACCGGTATACCAAGTTATGTGTCCTAGAAGTTGACCGATAACTGAAGTTTTCTGTTTTACGATCAGTGAATAAATACGATGTAATTCCTAAACCGTTATGCGGATCGATCTAAAATTTTTACAGCATGTACAAAATAATATATTATATCATATGTAAATTTCATGAAATTTTCAGAATTAAAAATTAATTTATAAAAATTATTTTAACACTAAAGGTATTGATATGTCATATGTGAGAAATGAGAAAACCATGGTATTTATTCGTAACTTCATTTTTTTTTTTTTTACAAACTTTAAATAAAGTGATTTAAAATAAAACAACAAACATGCACCCCTAATTGGTCACTATGAAATGTTAACATGTGAATTGAGAGTAATGAAAAAGACTTTACAAACTATATATGTGTGTATGTTTGTGTGTTCATTATTTATATATGTATCCATTTAATTAATTATTTAGGAACTATGATATGTCAAGGGAAGTTTTTCATGGCAATATAAAATAAGAGAAATATAAAGAGAAAAAGAAAGAGATGGAGGGAAGGAAAGAGAGAAGGGACTTACATGCACAAGCCGGTATTGTCACCGGGCTTGTCTATCCGCCGACAGCCTCGCGTTACTAGCGAGACCTTCTTGAAGAGTTCTTCATGTTCTTCTTCTTGGACTTTAGGTGAAGAGGGAGAAATGAGAGATAGAAAAAATATGAGGAAGGAAAAGATGGAGGAGGACAATTAAAATGGTGTAATGGTGAATTATGTATAATAATATATGCATTTAACATAAGAATTAAAAGTGAAATGAAAGGTCACCATTCATTTTGGAAATGAAAGGTCTCATTTGTAGGTTATGAGAAGAATAAAAAAAATGATAAAAAAATAATTGCAAGAATGGGGATTTGAACATGTGACTTATGAAATAACAATGCAAAGACTTAACCAATGGGCTACAAGGTTGTTCATGCATATATTTAACTAGAATTAAATATATGATATTGCTTAAAAAGAAAATGGACTTTTTAGATGGGCTGTAGAGAATAAAAATAATGGATTTGGGTTAAATAAGAATGAGAAGTTAAAAAATTAAATATAAGAAAAAGAAATTGCACCTAGAAAAAAATACATAATAGATTGAGGAATAAAATAATAATAAATTTAATAGAAGAAGGAAAATACCAAGTACAAATAAATACGGTATATTATTGAAGAAGGATAATACAAATGTATAAAGATTTTGGGGTCATTACATGTGTGTTCTGTATACTAAAGAACTGTAGTTTGATTTAGAACATTAATGCTTTTAGATAACGTGCCTGAACCGATCAACTTTTGATATAGGAAATGTTCAAAACATTATCCAACAATACAAAATTTTATCATTTCTTTACTAATAAAGAGACTGATATGATTTTGTATATCAGGTTCGGTATCTAATAACATTCGTTCAGAATCAATGTATTGGTAATACAGGGTGACAGTGACCAACAGACTTGGCTGCAACGCTTGCCCCGTTTTCTGCCTCATGAAACTTATCACCCGTTCTCAGTTCTCTTCCTTTCTGTAGCCCTATGTAACTGATTACATATCTGGGATCCTGATCTGGTATCACATACCCAGGACGTAAAGGATACTGAGAAACAGTTCTCTGTAATGAACACACCCGAAGATGATGCATCAGCATGCACTCTCTTCGTTTGGGCGGCACGGGAATTCTGGTAATCCCCAATTTCCTGCTCTGTCTTATAACATTTATAAGTTGGAGCGGGACCAACGTTCCCCAGCTCAGTATAACAAGCGGGTTCGGTCAATAATCCGTATTATTATCTTGATTAAGGCGTGATATGGTCGCTACCAGGAGAGAGAGAGAAGAAAACACTCAGCGTGCGCTCTGTCAAGAATAGATTGGTTATTATTTTATCTAATCAGGATGGCTCCCATTGCTTTTTATCAAATCTTCCTTCAAACCCTAAAAGGAAAGACTAGCCGGGATTAATTACACACTACAAGTTCACCAATCTTTCAGCCAGGCCAGTGTCGGTACTTTGAGGGAGGTCCCCCGTGCTTTCGCACGAACCTAATTAATGTAAACCTCATTTTCCCAGAGGCGTAACCTCGTTAACACCTTTCTAGACACCTACTTGATCGGCTAATTGTAATGTATAAAACTCTCCCAGGAGTAACTCTTACTCGCAGCGGGTATCGGGATCCAACTATCTCATAGAAGGTATGCAATCTCATTGCAAATTTCAACACTTGAAATTCCCGATAATATTTTGCCCCTAACCTCCTATGACCTTGACAAAGGCCAACAAACCATAGGATGCTAGTCAAGTTCAACCCGTCATTTCCTGATTGAATTAAACCCACCCGCACGGCCCTTGACAAAGGCCAACAAGGTTGCACGACTACCCTAACTCAATCTGCATCATATGCATAAACAGATAAACACCAGTTAGCTACCGCACACTGCGCCTTGACAAAGGCCAACAAACGCAGCACGAATACTAACTACTACTTATCTGAAATGACGGAGGGCTACGACAGGTTTTTCTGAAAACCTATTGCGTAATGAACTTGATATCGTTGTAGGATCGAATGAATTTTGAAATGGAGTGTTTTTTAGGCTTTTCTAGTTTTGCTAAAGGAGTCACTCCCGGTGAAGGGATCGTCGGTCCTTTCCTCGTCGAATGAGGTGCGGGATATATCGTATATATCACTGTGCAAAGCAAAAACTCTTAAAAGCAATCAAAAGACAAACCGAGTGTGTAGCATCAGCCAGTTATTGCTAAAGGAGTCACTCCCGGTGAAGGGATCTCGGTCCTTTCCTCATCGAATAAGGTGCAGGATATATCGCATATACCGCTGTGCAAAGCAAGAACTGTAGCTACCTGTTTTATTTTGAAATTCGATTCTACAACATCTTAGGTTTCTTTTTATTTCATTAATCACATTAATGAAGTCCCATCATTTATATACCTAAACATCACAGATAGATATGACGTACACTTATGCCTTCCGCATTCGCCTCGATGTCCCCTCGTGCACCGTTAGGTTAGGTAACTAACGACAGAGCAGGGCAGGGCTAGCGCGGGTGTAAAACATAAGTAACGTCTATATAATATATCATATATACTATATACTATATCTATCACAGAACATCACATGATCACATCACAGATATCGCAGCAGAAGAAACATATGAAATATTGGATATACTAGGACGTCCGTGTTTTCAATACGAGCCAGTATAAAACACGGATTCCACGGTCGTGATGAATAGCCAAACCCACACCCCTAGACCCCTACGAGAGCGGCAAGCAACCCTACCAATTCTAGAGTTAGGAGACCCGGACTCGACTCCTCGAGTTGGTCTCCCACTGGACTCCAGAACCCGGTTACTTGTGCCCTCCTCCTTGGGTCTATCCTAGTGTGGAAAAGTAAATAATATACAAACGGTGACTACTTCCGCAACCCGGAAGCGCCCCAATAAAAGAATATTACATACAAGTTTTTACATGAATGAAAATGAAAAACACTCATCTCACATAAAAAACCCCGGCTATTCAAACACGACGATCCAATATAACATATCCAGCAACACATAACATCACATGTCATCAACGTAAGTAAATATGTCCATCCCAATTGTCGTTGACATATAGCAACGAAACCGGCGATATCACATATTACACTTACGGTCACAGAAAAGAAAGTGTAAAACTATAACAGTTGGAATCCGCAACCATCTCAGACATCGCATGCCTGACCAAATGAATTACTTAGACATCGCATGCCTAACAATTATAAACCCCGCATTTTAGTCTCATTATCGAAAACACTTTTCAATATCGAGTCGGGCAATTCAACAAGATTCCCGAAAAACTGATCGAATGCTCGTCGCAAACTTTAGTAGGCGGCAGCACCCCTGATACCGTCGATGAAGTGCACCAAGGCGGAACACCGCTACCGCGAGCACCCGAACGGATGCTTTCGGCGACGGGGTTCTCCTACAGTCACTTGGTCGGGGCTATGGAGTGAGGCTGTCTATTAAGTTTACCCGGCGAGTATCCGCGTACGCTACGTGATTGCGACGGACTTTTGATCACATCAAAATTCCGTGGCAACCGATCAAGTGAGACTAAATTGCTATGTTTATAACATTCATTCAGTTATCTCATAACTTCTTGTGAATTCCAATTATTGTATCCCATTCCAGATAATTAGAAAATGTCAAACTTTCCGATCGAACAATCGAACACCCAAGTTTTCCCGAAACAGATCAACTCTTGAAATAAGTCTAACAACATTCAGTTCGTGTCTCAGTACCAACGGTCCAGCCGTAGAAGGGTCAAGCCAACGCCTCACATGTGGCACGCCGTACTGCCCTAAACCCGAAGGTTCAAAGGGCAGTTCAAGACGGTCACATAATCGAGTTAAGGTTTGTTGTCTTCTAGAGGGTCCATCGCGTTACTTGCACTACTTAGAATGTCGTTAAACTTCGGAAAAATCCAACACTTGGAAATTTCCCGACAGAGGAAAAATTGGGTATTTATATCCGGTCGAACTTTTTAACATATTCTAAAATTTATCCGGAAAGCCAAATAGACAAAATTTGATAACCCGATCGAAACACCGAATCCCCAAATCAACTCCAGAAAATTCAACTCTTGAAAAAATATTAAAAATTCCCAGAAGACTCAGCACTACAAGACATGAGTTACTGTGGAAGACACGTGTTGTAATTCAATACAGTGGCCGCGGAACCGCCGCGCATCCCATGGTGGGGGCCGCGGTTCCGCGCCTCTGTTGTTGAATTACCATCACGTGCTTCACAGTTTCTCATGTAATTCCCTGCTGAATTTTTTGGAAATTTTTAATATGGAAAAATCCACTGTTTTCAAAAAAGTACAGAGAGCATAATTTGAGATGGGGTTTCGGGTCGTTCGGACTTCAAACTCCGTCTAGACTTCGCCTAAGGCTCTAGCTAGGCTCTGATACCACTGTAGGGTTCCTAGGCACCCTAATGAGGTCTCACAAGGCATCAACCATGCCAAATTCAAATTTTACGGTGCCTACAAACCCTAAACTACGGATCGTTTGCTAGAAAACTAGGCGAAAAAGCTAACTAGTTAACACTTAACTAAGAGATACGGAAATACAACCTTTGTAGATCCGGTCCTCCACCTCCACGGCTCCGAAACGAGGTCCTCTCCGCTGTCCAAATCAAATCCGGGCTCAAGCGTCGGCTTCGTCGGAGAATGGGCAAGCTAGGTCGTCGATGTCCATGCCGAAGATGATCTACGTCGAGGCATCGCTAAATCAAGCTCCGACTTCACCAAGTCCAAAAACTTGTGAAGAGAACACACTCTACTACTTGGCAAGAGGTAGAGGATGAAGAAATAGGAAGTGGGTAGACTTTAGAATTGGATTTCTCACTTGTTTTCATCAATCACCATTGATGAAGTGAACTTTCTTCATGTGAAGAAGATGAAGAAGAAGAAGAAAGAAATATGATAAGTTAATTGAAAAAGAAAAGAAAATGAATTCTTATCATAAAATTAACCATGGTCAAGTGTAGAGACTAAACTAGGGTTAGTGGGAATGGTTAGGGTTAAGGATGAGATAAGAATGGTTGACTTGATCAAAGCTTCATGAAGCTTCAACTAAAGAACAAATAAAGCCACCATTCTTTTCTCTTTTCCGTTTATTTTCCAAAATGTATAAACAAATAAATAAATGAATAAATAAGTAATGGAAAATAAAACCCTAACCACTCTCACAACCATGGTTTAATCTTCACACAAAACACAAGTTAGCATGCATCATCAAACATGATACAAACAAGTGCACAAAAATATATCACATATACAATGTGCACAATCCAAGTGAGAAAATCCGTTTAAAGTGAACCAATACTAGTTAGTGCAAAGTAACATATCAAATATATAATTATGCATTAAATCATTAAATCAACACTTGATTCAATGATCCGGTCATGTCGCACATAACCGACTAGTATTCAATGTATCGGCTTATCGAATCAACGCTTGAATCGATAACTAGGTTATATCGCATACAACCTTTCCGATACATTCATCGCGAGAATGGAATGCGGCATCACATACACGCATTATTCTCGGTCCCGCACATATCTCATATGCGCTCCTATTTCGTTTCGCTTGAGCCAGGAAACCTCTGTGTAGGACTCTAAAGACTCGTCAATACGCCGGCAGCAGGTGATGATCATATCAAACACCCACAAGCCGCAAGCGGTCTGCTAAACGTAACGGCCACCCGGGTATTGAGCGATCTGAAGATCGACGAGCAAGCCCGCTCACACTCCAGTGAATCGACCAGTAACACTACCGTACAGTCCGGTCTGATCGTCTGATATGTTGCATATCTTGCCTAGGGGTGGTAAACGTCAGACTCCAATAGCTCAATAAGTCGTGTCGATATGAGGTCTATAACTCTTCGAGAAACTACTGGTAACACTTACCAGTAAATCTCAGCAACCCTGGCCAGGGATTTCCTGTTATAGCCAATCGAACACAGCGCAACATCAACCCCCTATACCGGGAGAGACGAATCCCCTCCTATCGCTCATTGCCTCCATGTGACTCGGGACTGTACCCAAAAACCACCATTTTGCACGCCCTCTTGGACGTGGTAAGATGGAAATCAAAGCACAGTGGGAACCACACAAGACTCTATGACGATCTCGGGTCAACAGACTACTCTGTACCAGTGTCACCAGAGAACTGCCATCTGACGTGAGGTATAATACCATCTGGGAGTTCTCGGCGAGTCCGTCCAGTGTACCCAGTCTCTACTGAGCACCCGTATATCATCTCTGATGTCAAACACCGATGGATATGGGATCATCCATCGCCCATCTGTATGGGTCGAGAAGGCATACGCTAGTCTACTCTGGTATATCGATGCCCCGTCTCGATATACCCACGACTAGGGACTTTGAAGGATGTACTTATGGACTACCATATCCCCACTAGTATGATCCGCATCATAGTTCAGGTAGTCAAGTACAGATCCTAAGGGCTTTACCAACATGTAACAGAGAGACAATCAGCATACACGTTAAGGTAAAGATCAACCAGATAGCATACTATCATGTCGAGCAAGAAAGTCTTCCCTATATACGTCCTAGCATCCACTACAATATACATCATATGTACAGTAATGGCCTCTAGGGCATACATATAACTAACAGCTAGCCCAGTCCCCGCTCTGTCATTAGTTAAGTAACCTAACGGGTGATGACGGGACCCAGTGGTGAATGCGGATGACATATACGTACATTTTATTTTCGTTCTTTTCTGGTGTGATTAATTGATGGGACTGCATAGATTCTTATCAATGCAAGGATAAAACAAACCTATTTATGATGTTGTTGGAACCAAGTTTTTTAAAAAAAACTGACGTTACAGACGTTCTCTTTTGCTTTGCACAATGGTATTCGGTTATGAATATCCAGCACCTCATTCCACGAGGCAAGGGCCGAGATCCCTTCATCGGGAGTGACCCCTTAGGTAATAGTTTGCGTCAACGTAATAACTTCACTATAGTCATTTTCTTTTGCTTTGCATCGTGGTATTCAGTTTGGGATATCCTGCACCCCATTCGACGGGGAAAGAGCCGAGATCCCTTCACCGAGAGTGACCTCTTTAGCAAAAGTTTTCGCCACTATATATTTGTAAAACCACTTGGATTCCTTCAACGATATCAAGTTCATTACGTTAAAGGTTTTTCGCCAAAAACCAGCCGTAGCCCTCCGTCATTTCGGATAAGTAGCGCATAGTATTCGTGCGGTGTTTGTTGGCCAAAGTCAAGGCATCGTGTGCAGTAGCTGTGTGTTGCTTGTCCGTTGCATGGATATGCATTGGTTTAGGACATCGTACCACTTTGTTGGCCAAAGTCAAGGGTGTGTGCGGGTGGGTCTAAATCAATCAGGACAATGACGGGTAGAACTTGACTTGCGGGTTATGATTTGTTGGCCAAAGTCAAGGTCATAAACCGCTTGGGGTAAAAATCATATCGGGAGTTTCAAACATACAGGAAATTTGCCAGGCTTGCGCATACCTTCTAGAGTGTGGTAACTTGAGTGGCTTCCATCAAGTCATCATATGATGATAGTTGGATCCCGATTCCCACTGATGAGTAGGATTACTCCTTGGGTGATTCCGACTAATTCTCCTTTTGGGTTTGGAGGAGAATTCGAGGAAACAGTAGAAGCCATCCAGATTAGATAAAATGATTAACCATTCTGATTTAGGTTAGAGTGCACACTGAGTGTTTCTTCTCTCTCTCTCTCTCTGGCTGCGACTATGACCCGACTTTTGACTAAAACTCATGAACTAAGTTGACTGAACCTTCTTAAAACACTTTGTCTTTTGGAATGTCACGGTGTCGCATACATCATTGCCACTTCTATATCGCCTTTGCTTTTCTCCAGAACACCTTGTATCACTGTGAGTATCCACTTCCATTGGATAAATCTATCGTATAGTTACATACGAACTCGAAGGAACTTTTTCGAGGATGGATTCAGGTTCTGGAGAGAATGAATAGGATTATTCGGTTGTCTTTTCCCTTTACCTTCTCTCAGGTTGTGAGGGCTCCTAAGATTAGGAGAGGGTACACCTATTAAGCTTATTGGATAGTCTTCCTCCAAACCTTAGGCTGGTGCCAAACTGTAGGGAAGGAAGAAAACCAACAAGCTTAACTGTGGTATACAGAAGGTAATAAGTAAAGACATATAAAGGGATTGGAATAATGGCAAAGGAAATTGCGATCACCATCATTCACGACGAAACCAGGTATACCCCTGCCACTCCCACATCACCTTTGCTTTTCTCTAGAACACTCCGTATCACTACGGATATCCACTTCCATTGGATAAATCCATCGTATGGTTATATACGAACTCGAAGGAACTTTTTCGAGGATGGATTATGGTTCTGGAGAGATTGGATAGGATTATTCAGGTGTCTTTTCTCATTACCTTCTCTCAGGTTGCGAGGGCTCCTAGGATTAGGAGAGAGTACACCTATTACGCTTATTGGATAGTCTTCTTCCAAACCTTAGGCTGGTGCCGAAGGGTAGGGAAAGAAGAAAACCAATTAGCCTAAAGAAGGTGTACAGAAGGTAATAAGTAAAGACATAATAAAGGGATTGGAGTGAGGGCGGGTAAGTATATGGTTACTGTCGTGAATCTGGATAGTGGAAGAGGCATTACTAGGAATACCAGTTGAACCCCTTCGAAACATTTCCATATTTCGGTTTCACTGTGCGATATTAATTGATAACTGTTTTCCCAGTTGGAATCTAACTCCAGGGTATGTATTTACCAGATCAGTTTCTCACATCTGTATGTTATTACAGATGGTGAGTGGGAGTAAGATATTGGGAATTGGGTGATTAGATCCTCATTATATCGGAATTCGTTG
Source organism: Agapanthus africanus (assembly GCA_030015575.1). Lineage (NCBI taxonomy): Eukaryota > Viridiplantae > Streptophyta > Magnoliopsida > Asparagales > Amaryllidaceae > Agapanthus > Agapanthus africanus. The sequence continues at coordinate 87,063,362 of CM057338.1, read as the reverse complement.
TAATTGGTGATATTTGATGAAATCATCTGGATTTTGCCGGATGGCAAATATTTGGTTTTGAATATCTGTTGTTATGCACCAATTTCAAACTGGTATATCTGTACATTTATTTTATAAAGTGAGATATAACTTTTTGATATTATGTCTATGACATTTACCTATATCGGTTGGTGATTAGGTAAGGTGCATTCAACAGCGGTGTAATTCTTCTTAACCATACTACAGTTTTTCAACCTACGACGCACAGGGTTTGAGTTGTTGAACTCAGGGGACTTGTACAAAGTATTGTATGTTGTCCAGTGTCCATTAGGACAAAGGGGTTGGTACTCGTACTATATTGTGTTTACTTATGACTTCTCCAGTTCTGGACATGTATTTCGTTGAAATGCAAGGTCCAGATATTCAGAAGTTATCGGTATAAGAATAAAGTAGAGAACCATTTGTTGTAAGTATCAGGATTCTTCGAGAAAGTCGAAGAAATAGATACTTGTGTTTGGTATTCAGTTAATAGTAATGGTTTTGAGAACTTACTTCTCTATTTGGTTACTCATATATGGATGCACTCCTAGATGAGTAATGCTGATTGTCCTCTTTCCATTTGATTGATATGCACTAGAGAAAGCTGCATGATTTTGAATCTGGTTCAAATTAAATTAGTGCTTTTGTTTCTATATTAGATTTATATACAATCAATTTATATCTTAACAATGTTAAGGTATAGGGAGTTGTCCGGCTGATGCTTAAAACCGGAATCCGGATAAACTCAAGGCACGTTTCAGTAATGGCTGTTTGTGGGTTATCCCGGGCTTTGACGAGGGTTAACTTTCTACCATCAGGAAGATCAATATTTATATTGTTCTTGACTCGCCACAGTTTTAATAAAATAGACTTTTTCAGAAAACACAAGTGGGAGTATGGTAGAACTGGAAGTTATTCCAGAAGCACAAACGATTACTGGAAATTTAATAGAACCTAAGGATTCAATTGGATTTGATTTTCCATTAGCCACTCCGCAGATTTAGTGGGTAACCTCAGTCACTTGAGAGGTACTTCAGTCTTCTAAGAGACGGTGACAGGGAGGTTCTTGTTTACCCAGACTTGCCATTGCTGGTGTTCTAGACTATAAGACCCGGCAGGAGGATGAGTATACCGTCATTCTAAACTAGCTTTAGAGGTGCACGTGTATATGACTCTGCCAGAGGGTTGTTGTAGTCAGTGGGAGCAGCGGAAGCATAGTAGGCAAGTAGCTTATGTCTATTTATAGACTAAAGCAGGTATAGCGGAAATAGACCATCTATTCTTGATGTGACAGTCACAGGCTTTGACCTCATCAGAACAGGAGATGGATCTGGTAAGAAGGTAGTAGAGAGTGATGTCCAGGTATTGGGATGACATGCACTTGGTAGGAAGAGCTATTCCTATACTACGATCGGTTATACTGTGGTTGTCACAAAGTTGTTTCTCCACACAGGATATGGATGTAATATCAGGGTTTCTGGTTACTAGATCTATGGTTTTAGATCTAGATTTGGGAAATATCCTAATCTGGGTACTTAGACATTAAATGGACGACTCCTGGCATGGTGGTGAACCTGCAGGTGATGGAGTCAACCTCTCTAAAGGTGTCTTACAGACTAAAGGGGAAAGGGATCTACATGATTAACATATCACTTGCTTAGGCAATTGAGTTAATCATGAAATGTCAAGTATCACACCAGATATTGCTTTTGTACTAGATGCAATAAGCAGATATATTACTCTAATCTTGGAGAAACATTGGAAAACAGTTTATGAACATAAATGGATGTTCTATGGATATGGTAATGGCAGCCTCCTTTGGGAGACGGTTATCATTTCAGGCTTCCAAGGTGACTTGGATGACAGAGTGACTGTCAGAGTTATAGTTTTTCTCTCTTTTGAGGGACAGTATGTTGGACAGGTGGTCCAAGCGGATACTGAGGAAAGGCAAGGCGTAGGATACTGATTAAATTCAGTAGACGATACAGTCTAGGAAGTTTGCTGGAATTGGAGTTCATTTGTGAACTGGGTCCCATCAGATATCCAGACAAATTCTAAGATAAGTATTGCTCATTTCGGGAGATAGTTTTCTCCGCGAAGTTGAGATTAAGAGAGATACAGAAAGAAACATTGGAGTGGATCCATTCACTGAGGCTATTTCTCGAACGCAATCATTTTCGCAAATAGGCTTTGCGAAAGTGATTAGTAGAGAAGTTGGTGTTCGGTATCACACGGGCTGTGAGTATGCGACATCGCAATAATTGGCCTTAAGTGCAAGTGGGAGATTGTTGGCTATAGTGCCCTCAAGGCAATTATCATAGTCGCGGACTTATGATTATGATGATTGAGGTAGGACCTATACCAATGAAACAGTCTTACTCAAGATGATAGTATGCTATCTGGTTTGTCTTTATCATCATATACATGTTGATAGAGCCCATAGGATTCTTGCTTAACTGCCAGCATTATGATGGCGATCACATATGTGGGAGCTGGGGTCTATAAGCACATCCTTAAATGTCCCTAGTCGTAGGAGTATCGAGACCGGGCATCGATACTCCAGTGTAGACTAGTGTATACTGATCGAGACCCCGACGAGGGACGGTGGCCGGGTCTCACAAGCCATTGGTGTTAGTTTGTTCACCTAAAATAGTATACAGGTGATCATTGGGTTATGAGTACACTGGACGGACTCGTCGGGAACCTGCTAGTTGGTATTATACCTATTGTCAGACAGCAGTTCCCAGGTGACATGTGTACATGTTAGTCTGTCGACCTGAGATCGTCATTTGTCTCGTGTGAGTTCCCACTGTGCTTTGATTATTACCCTACCACGGCTCAAAGGAGGCGTGCAAACAGATTTTAGTTGGGTACAGTCCCGAGCCACATGGAGGCAGTGATCGGATCGTTGGGGATTCCTCTCTTCCGGTATTGGGGGTTGATGTCGCGTTGTGTACGGATGACCATCACCATAAATCCGTGGCCACTGTGGACGAGAATTATCGATCCAGGATCGATAGTTTCTCAGGTGGTGATGGGTTTCATACCGACACTAAATGTCGCGTTGTTAGGGGTCTGACTTTATCCACCCCTTTAGACTCGATATGCGATATTCTTAGACGAACAGACCGGACTGTACGGATATTGTCACTGTCAGGCTCAGTAGGGGTTCAGGATGAGTTTGCTCGTCGTCCTTCCTTTCGCTCAATACCTGGGTAGCCGTTACGTACAGCTAGTGCCGCTGACGTGCTTGTGCTTAAACCCACTGCCAGCGTATTAACGAGTCTTTAGAGTCCCACACAGAGGGTTTTCACGGTTCAGGCGATATGGTGTACATGAGGTATGTTGATACATACAGATGTCCGATTAAATATGTGCACTTGCTGCACAGACTTTAATTGGACGGTTGATAATACTATCGGCTTAGGATTAAGCCAGTTTATTAAATCAGGTTTTGATTTAATAATTTATATATGTATTTGTATATACGTATTCTAGTATTACTGTTCACTATTCGTTTTCTCTCTCGGCTATTCGTATTTTGGTACGAATACGCGTATATGTATTTCGGTACATGTACCGAAAGTATTCCGTATTTTGTACGGAATAGCTTCTCGAAGAAGATGCCACCTCATTTATATGATTTTCCATTTTTTGGAAATCATTTGTTTTATAAATGAGGTGGAAGGGATGATGTGGCATGAACATGACTTTGGGCATGGGTTTTTGCATGTAGCAAGTATGGGTTGCACTTTGTTTAATGGTTTTAATGAAATGTGGTGGAGATTTATTTTTTTTGATGAGAGAGAGAGACGGAGGCCGGCCAATATTTAGTGGGTGTGCTCATTTTCATTTGGATGATGGATATTAGATTAAGCCCTTTCTCTCACTCTCTCAAGTTCACCACAAAACACTTAACCATTGTTCTTCATGCAAAAGCTTCATCACTCCCATTCATCTTCTATGGCTGCTCTCATGAGCACAAGATTTGAGAGAAAATTGTAGTGGCACTTTCATACACCCCCACTCTCCATCGCTAGCGACTTTGGAGCGTCGGTTGCCTCGTTTGTCGAGGTTGGAGCTTACGTCGTTTCCCTCGGGTGGATCATCAGAGACGAAGGAAGACCGGCAACCAAACCACATCAAGGAATCGCTAGGAGCTTAGAATGAAGACCGAAGGACACGGATCAACTCGGTATAACGATTCTAACTCTTAGTTAGTTTTCTAGTTTAGGGTTTAAGGTCGATCCGTAAATCGGGTAGTGGTAGCGCCAGTTTAGAAAAATTTTGTTCCGCATTTTGGCCGCGTTTCGACGGCCGGGGCGTTGCCGGAACCCTTCAATTCAGTCATGGACGCTGCCCAATAAATGTTGAGCGCTTTTAGTCATTTTGACTAATTGTGAAGTGATAAGCACTTTTTATGGCGTTCATGTGAGGTGCACGTGAGGCGCTGGGCGCTGCCTAATCAGGGCTAAGGACTCAGCCGTTTTGGCTGCATATAAAGTGCTAAGAAATTTTATTCAGCGCCCACGTATGTTTTACGTGAGGCGTTGGCCTTCTGCTTTGGACGCTTGCATGTTTTCACATGAGGAGCTGTTAAAAGGGGGCGTGATTGATGTGTATGTATGTGTAGTCGCGTAGCTAGACCGAGATGAGTACGGGTCGTTTTCAGGGAAACGTTGAATGTTTTATTCTTACTTTAGGTGTGTTGAGAAAGAAAGGAGGAAGAATAAAGAATTGTTGTAGGTTCTATATCTAAGTTAAACACGGATGCAAAATATACATCTAGATTAACTACTGAGGTAAGTTTAATATAAAAGGGGGCTTGTAGGGTTCGTTAGGATTTAGTAGTTATGGATGATTAATTAAAGATTACCCGTTTATCCTTTAATAAATTTAAAACTAGAACGACAGTGATACATGTAGATTAGGGTTTCTGGAGGGAAAATGGTTCCCACTCTTAACCCCTATCTCGACATGGAACTCCGTTCATATCTAGCCTTTACCAAAACAATCATTAATCTAATCTCTAATCGCGGTCGAGACTAACAATGAATTGATAGCACGCCCGATTAGGATGTTTCTGATTCTTTTGATAAAGTTTATAAACTTTATAGGACTTAAAAAGAGTTTAAGGATCTTCATCATCTATTAACCTACCTTAATCCTACGAACCCTAACAAGCGGAGAATTACTCCCGCATGTTGGGAGAAGAAGAGATGGAGAGAGAAATCATAATGAAACTACAAAGAAATAGAATAAGAATAAGAACTACCTTTATTAATCAACAAAATTCATTTACACTTTATTCCCTTAGAAAATGATTACAAATGCTAGTTTGCTTCTCGATCTCTTCTAAGGAGGTAGACGAACATTTGATGATCAGCCTGGATGCGTGAGTCGTCTTGGACTTCGTGATCGTGTCGACTTGATGATTTTTCCAAGAGGCTCTCGGTCCTTATTTATAGTCCCAGAGCCAGAACCCTAGCTTCCTAAATTGGAAGCAAGTAGTTATGATCCTAACCACAAAATTACAGCTCTCAACTCTTCTGTAACACGGCGGATCCGCAGCCAATAGGTGGGTTTGGCCGCGGATCCGCGGCCTTATAGAAGGATCTTTTGATTTGGTCTTCTGGGCTTTCATCTGCATGACACATGGAGATCTTTTGAATCTCAGGAAACTGAAAATCGTCTCGTAGTTACTGCCAGACTTGATTTCTTAGTTTGCTTTCTTAATTAGGCAGGTTTGCTCTAACAACTTTGATTCCCATGATTTAGCCCTGAAAATTCTGCACAACAACTCCACAAATAATATTAGTAGAGTTTGTTTTATTGAGATATTAATTTCAACATTAAGATTTGGTCAATGGTATTTTTGTATACATTTTCCTACCAAATGTTAATTATAATATATAAACACATGAAAATAGTATTTTTACAGATAAACCCGCATATGTATTATATATTATAATAAACACCTTTTCTAATACAGAAATAGTAGGAAAAATATCATATTAAATGTGCAGTTTTATCAACTGAACAAATTCCCCCAAACATATCTTTGATCGTCCCGAGCAAACTAGTTTATTCAAGAGAAGGAGAAAAAAGGAAAGGAGAAAGCTAAGCACACTTTCGTAGGCAACACGATTGCACTAAGCACGTGCAACAAGCCGTTAAACCTCTAGGTGTCCCTAGTAGGAGGAGTGTTGTCTCCTGAGGGTTTTCAGTGGATTATACCCACAAAATCCTATAATAAAAGAGAGATGGTGAAATTTACATATAAAGATAAGAACCATAAAAGAAATACTTTGAAAATTTAGAGTTTCCAACTACACTAGCTTTTCAGTTGTCATGAGCCTTATCTTAATAGTCATGAAAAAATGTTAGAAATCACTTCATCCCTCAATAAAACATCATCTTTATTCTTCATTCCTACCTTTCATCCAAACATCGATCATATACCCCTACGTGTGTGAATAGAACATCCCTACACTCGGAGAATTCAATTCAAGCTATCATACTCTTGTCTATCTACCTCAGTACTTTTTAATTTGATGAATATTTGGTTGGATTTGCTCACACATTTTTCATGCGACCGTTAATACTTCTTGAGGTACTAACCGACCGATTACTCATGTGCTTGCTGATTAGTATTTTCCTCGTCTTGCACCACCTAAGGCTTAGCAGTGACTCCCAGACCAGTTGGTCTAAGACACTAGGTAATGAAGCACCTTCGCTATATTTTTTTATTGCTGCCTTGGTGATAACAAAACCAGTGTTCATTTTTCTCCACATTTTATCTTTTATTCATTTTTTTACTTCCTTCATACTTTGGCTTTTAGACAAGAGCATTTCAAGGTATCCTCTACTATCCCGAGTTTCAAGACGTGTGTAAGTGCGTATAGTAGGGTATCAACATTCAAATGTTTGGCTTCCAGAATAGAAACTATTTTTCAGACTTATTTTTATCCTCATATTAGTGTCTTCTTTCATCTTACTAACCCTTGGGACAACGGCTCATAACTACTTATTACTAGTTCGTTTAAGAAAACTTCTAATTTTCTTAGTTTTCTTGAACTATTCCTATCTTTTAGATGTAATTTTTCACTATCTATTCTTTTGTTGTAAAATTTTTTTTGAATGCCCAGTGTCAAAGATAATTCAGTGAATACAAACCTCCCCCCAAACCTGTTTTCAGCAGTATCCTCACTGATGTTGTCTTTTGAGAGCATGGGCCTGTATACTTGGGGAGAGACAAAAGGGGTAAAGTAATAGTTAAATGAAAACTACCCCCAAACTTGTTCTTTGGCACGCACAGATATTCAGTTAAGTCTATTTTCACTCACCTCCATTCTTGAAATGAGAAAATGTTACCAAAACATGGAGGTGAGGCAGAGGAAATTCAGTTCTAATAAAGCGGCTCGTGTAAAAACAGGAGCTCCTCCGCGGGGTCAGCAGAGAAATACGGTTTTAATCTATGCCCATTTACTTTAAAAATTGAACCGTTTTTCAAATTTTCAAATTCTACTGCCCCGTGCGGGTGTACATACCGCACCACAAAAGGTCCTTTCCAACGAGATTTAAGTTTACCCGGATGAAGATGGAGACGGGAATCGTAAAGAAGGACTTGTTGCCCTGATGTGAAAGTTTTTCTAAAAAGGTTTTTATCGTGGAACACTTTAGTCCGATTCTTTACTATCACCGCATTATCGTAAGCTTCATCACGGAGTTCGCATAGCTCATTCAATTGCAGCTTCCGATAGCTGCTCGCATGATCAAAATCGAAATTAAGCTCTTTAATAGCCCACATCGCTTTATGTTCGATCTCGACAGGAAGGTGGCATGCCTTCCCAAACACAAGGCGGTATGGAGACATACCAAGATCGATCTTGTAAGCGGTGCGAAATGCCCAAAGAGAATCTGTCAATTTGGTTGACCAATCTTTACGGTTTTTAGAAACCGTCTTCTCCAAAATTTGTTTGATCTGCCTATTTGAGATCTCAGCCTGCCCGTTTTTTTGGGGATGATAGGACGTAGAAAACTTGTGAGTGATTGAATATTTCCGCATCAAGGCCTCGAAAGACCGATTACAAAAATGTGTCCCGTTGTCGCTAATTATAGCGCGAGGGTGTCCGAATCGCGAAAAGATATTTTCTTTAAGAAACTTAATGACAAGTTTGTTGTCATTAGTGCGACACGGTATTGCTTCCACCCATTTCGAGACATAATCAACCGCTAACAAGATATATAAATTCCCAAAAGAATTGGGAAAAGGGCCCATAAAATTAATACCCCAAACATCGAATATTTCCACAACCAATATAGGTTGTGTAAGTCTACGGTAGCGCCCCGGCCGTCTTTCAGACGCCAAATGCGGAACAAAAACTTTTATAACTGATGCTATCGCATACTATAACCCGGATCTGCCATTAACGCTAAACTAACATACTGTAAAGAGGGTAGAAAGGTTATACCGAACGATCCGAGTTCTTCGTTCTTTAACCATCATCCCAAGCTCCGTTGCGGCTGCTCCGATCTCATCGATCTACGATCTCCTCGTCCAGGTGGCACCACGTCATCGGATCTTTAAACGGGCTCCCGCCTCAGACCCGAGGCAACTCGGGCATCAAGTTTGCTAGAAGAGATGACCAAAATTGATGTAGAGAATGAGTAGAACACTTTGTCTTGCTTCGTCCAAAGCCATGGACGAACGGCTAATGAAGTTGTCATTTGGATCGGGTGATGGAATAATAGGAGCTATGAAATTCCATACACAAATCTATCATCTTTTTTCCAATCAAGTAAGAGTGAAAAACTAAGTGGGCATCCAAGAGGGGCCGGCCACTTATAAAGAGGGAGGGGAGGTGAGTGTAGGAGCAAGGGGGTAACCACAAAGGAAAAGATCTCACACAAATATCCTAAGCATGAACAAAACACATTAATGGAAAATGGTGACTCATAAATACACCTCATCAACCATTAATGCAAATGGATGACTCACAAAACCTAGTCATCATCCAAGAAGCTTCCTCTCATGACTCACCCCATGACTCACCCACAAGAAAAGATAAATCCGCATTTAACCGAATGTTAAATACGGCTGATAGAAAACTGGAAACTGGCAGCTTCCAAAAGTGATCCCGAAATGAATTTCAGGATAACCCCGTAACTGTATAAATATACCCGCATTTGTATTACGACCGAATACAAATGCAACTGAGGCAAAGATATTATATCTACTCTGTATAATACATGGATCCGGCTTAAACCAAAGGCCACCAGTATTATCTGCCCGAAATATGACACGTGCGTAAACGCACGTGCACTTTCCGAACCCTGCCATAAAACCATACGGCCTCTACAACGTTTCGCCCGAACTTGGGAAACTATCTGTGGGGGACTCTAATGACTCGTCAGTACCCTGGCAGTGGGTTTAACCACAAGCCGTCAGCGGCACTAGTTGTGCGTAACGGCTGCCCATGGACTGACCTCAAGGGAGACCGATGAGCGAACTCATCCGGAAACCCTACTGAGCCTGACAGTGACAATGTATATACAGTCCGGTCCGTTCGTCTATGAGTATCGCAAATCCGGCCTAGGGGGCTAGTAACGTCAGACCCCCAATAGCTGTATAAGTCGTGTCGGAGACAAGCCCTGAACACCCTGAGATACTACTGGAGTACCTACCAGTAAATCTCACCTGCCTTGGCCAAGGACTTGGTGTAATGGCTTTCCTAGACACAGCACGATCTCAACCCCCAATACCGGGAGAGACGAATCCCCTGCCAATCCGCTCACGTGCCTCCATATGGCTCGGGACTGTACCCAAAAACTACCTGTTTGCACGACTCCTTTGAGCCGTGGTAGGGTAGAAATCAAAGCACAGTGGGAACTCACACGAGGCAAATGACGACCTCAGGTCGATAAACTAACTTGTACACATGTCACTAGGGAACTGCTATCTGACGATAGGTATAATACCAACTAGCAGATTCCCGGCGAGTCCTGTCAGGTGTACTCATAACCCAATGAGCACCTGTATACATCTTAAGTGATCCAACTGACACCAGTGGCTTGTGAGACCGACCACCGCCCCTCGTCAGGGTCTCGACTGTATACACTAGTCTACTCCGAAGTATCGATGCCCTGTCTCGAAACTCCCACGACTAGGGACCACTTTTAAGGATATGCTTATAGACTACCCAACTCTCACGTATATGATCGCCCTCATACTGTTGGTAGTCAAGCAAGATCCTATGGGCTCTATCAACGTGTAATCGTGATCAGTCACCTGAACCTATACACGACTGATAAAGGCAAACCAGATAGCATACTATCATCTCGAGTAAGACTGTCCCACCGGTATAGGTCCTCCTCAATCATTGCAATCACGTACCTGCGATCCAATAATTGGCTTTGAGGGCTCTATATCCAACAATCTCCCACTTGCACTTAAGGCTAATTATTGCGATGTCGCGTACTCACAGCCCGTGTGAAACCAACACCCAACTCCTCTACTAATCAGTTTCACAAAGCCCGTTTGTAAACCCATTGTGTTCGAAAAATAGCCTCAGTGAGTGGATCCGCCCTGATGTTTCTTTCTATGTCTCTCTTAATCTCAAGTTCACGGAGAAAGCCATCTCCCAAATTGAGTAATACCTGTCTTATAATATGTCTGGATATCTGATGGGACCTAGTTCATAAATGAACTCCAAATCCAAACTTCTTAGACAATATCAACACTGAACCTAATCAGTGTCCTGCACCATGCCTCCCACGGTATCCTCTTGGACCACCTGTCCATAATACTGCCCCCTTTATCAGAGGGAAAACTATAACTCTGACAATCACTCTGTCATCCATGTCATCTTTGAAGCCATGAATGATAACTTTCTCCCGAAGGAGGCTGCCGTCATCAAATCCGTAGAACATTCACTTATATTCTAAAACTGCTTCCTTATGTTTCTCCAGGATTGGATTAATACAAACTTATTGCATCTAGTGCAAAAACAACATCTGGTGTGGTACTTGACATCTCACGATTGACTCAATTGCCTAAGCAAGTGATGTGCCAATCATGCACATTCCTCTCCCCTTTAGTCTGTAAGACACCTTTAGAGAGGGTGACTCCATCACCTGCAGGTACACCACCATGCCAGGAGTCATCTATTCTAAAAACTATTAGAATACTGTCAAAGTACCCACATTGGGAAACTACCCAAATCCAGATCTAAAACCATAGATCTAGAAACCAGAATGTCAGATATTATATCCATATCCTTTGTGGAGAAACAACTGTGTGACGACCACAGTACAACCGATCGTAGTATAGGAATTTTACTTCCTACTCTGTGTATGTCATCCAAATACCAGGACATCACACCCTATTACCTTCTTAACAGATCCATCCCCTATTCTGATGAAGTCAAACCCATGACTGTCACATCAAAATTAGATGATCAATCTCCGCTATAACTGCTCAAGTCTATAAATAGACATAAGCTACTTTCCCACTATGCTTCCGCTGCTCCCACTGACCACAACAACCCTCCTACCGGGTCTCATAGCCTGGAACAATAGTAGTGTCAAGTCTGGATAGATAAGAACCTTTCTGTCACCGTCCTTGAGGCTACCGAAGTATCTCTCGGGTGTCTGAGGTTACCCACCACATCTGTAGAGTGGCTAATGGAATGTCAAACCTGATTGAATCTTTAGGTCCTATTAAATTTTCCGTAATCGTTTGCGGTTCTGGAATCACTTCCAGTTCTACCATACTCCCACTACTGTTTTCTGAAAAAAACAATTTTACTAAAACTGTGGCGAGTTAAGAACAATATCACTATTGATCTTCCTTATGGTAGAAAGTCAACCCTCGACATAGCCCGGGCCAACCCACAAACTGCCATTACAGAAACGTGCCCTGAGTTATCCAGATTCTGGTTTTAAGTATAAGCCGGACAACTCACCTATATCCAATATAGAAACTTTGGCACTTATTTAATTGGAACCGGATTCTAATCATGCAGCTGTCTCCAGTGCATATCAACTTAAGGGAGAGATGCTAATCGGCATTACTCAACTTAGGAATCCATCCAATTATGAGTAACCTGAAAGAGAAACAAGTTTCTCGAAACTTTTACTATTAACTGAATACCAATCACAAGAATCTACATCTTCGATCTCTTTGAAGAATCCCGATACTTGCGATATCTGGTTCTCTACTTTATTCCTATACCTACAACTTCTCAAAACCTAGACCTTGTATTTCTACGAAACACTTGTCTAAAAACTAGAGAAGTCACAAGTAAACAGAACATAGTACGAGGACCAACCCCTTTGTCCTGATGGACACTGGACAACATACAATACTCTGTATAAGTCCGCTGAGTTGAATAACTCAAAACCTGTGCATCGTAGGTTGAAAACTGTACTTATGGTTAAGAACTACTCCGCTGTTCAATGCTCCTTACCCAATCGTCAACTGATGTAGGTAAATGTCATCGACATAATATCAAAAAGTTATATCTCACTTTATAAAAATAAACGTACAGATATATCATTTTGAAATTGGTGCACAACAACAGATACTCAAAATCAAATACATGCCTGCCGGCAATAACCTAGGCGACTTCCTCAAATATCACCAATTACAACGAATTCCGATATAATGAAGATGATCACCTAATTCCCAATAACTTCCTCCCACTCATCATCTGTAAAACCATACAGATGTGAGAATGAAACCTGGTAAATACATACCCTGGAGTAAGTATCTAATCGGGAAAACAGTTTTCCTTTAACAATGCACTGAAACATGAAAATGTTTCGTTGGGGTATCTTGGTATTCCTAGTAATGCCTCTTCCATAATCCAATTCATGACTTCAACGTATATTTCTTTGCCATCTCTCCAAATCCCTTTATTTGTCTTTAGTCGTTACCTTTTGTACACCATCGTTAGGCTAAATGGTTTTCTTCCTTCCCTACCGTTCGGCACCAGCCTATGGTTTGGAAGAAGACTATCCAGTAAGCATAATAGGTGTACCCTCCTAAACCAAGGAGTACTCACATCTTGAGAGAAGGTGATGATAAAAGACAACTGAATAATACCTTATTCTAGCAAAGGTGAAATAGGAGTGGCGATGAAGTACGCGGTTTGGTCGTGAATGATAGCAGTCGCAACTTACTTTGCCCTCTTTCTAATCCCTTTATTTTGTCTTTACATATTACCTTCTGTACACCCTACTTATGCTTATTGGTTTTCTTCATTCCTTACCTTTCGGCACCTGCCTATGGTTTGGAAGAAGACTATCCAATAAACGTAATAGGTGTACTCTCCTAAACCAAGGAGCCCTCGCAACCTGAGAGAAGGTGATAATAAAAGACAACTGAATAAACCAATTCTTTTTCTCCTGAACCTTGATCCATCCTCGAAGAAGTCCCTCCGAGTTCGTATATAACCATACGATGGATCTATCCAATGAAAGTGGATGTCCATAGTAATACGGGTGTTCTGAGAAATGCAAAAGGTAAAAGAAGGAGTGGCAATGACTTATGCAACATAGACAATCCAAAAGCCAGTATTTTAAGAAGATTCGGTCAACTTGGTCACTGAGTCATAGTCTAGGGTCGGTCAAAGGTCGCTGCCAAAGAGAGAGAGAGAGAAAAGAAACACTCTGCGTGCACTCTAACCTAGATCAGAATGGTTATCACTTTATCTAATCCGGAAACCTCCCACTGTACTGTCAAATTCTCCCCCAAACCTGAAAGAAGAATCAATCGGGATCACCCGAAGAGTAAACCAACTCATCAGTGTGAATCGGGATCCAACTCTCATCGCATGATAACGTGACGGAATCCACTCTCGTTATCACACTCCAGAAGGTATGCGCATGCCTGGCAAGTTTCAGTTTCTTTAGAAACTCCCGATATGATTTTTACCCCATGTTCTTATGACCTTGACGAAATCCAACAAATCATATGTCACATGTCAAGTTCTGCCCGTCATTATCTTGTTAATTCGAACCCACCCGTACATACCCTTGACGAAAGCCAACAAGGTAATACGACTGTCCCAAACCAACTCATCTATCTATGCAACAAATGAATACCCCAGCAACTACCAAACACTATGCCTTGACGAAAGCCAACAAACATAGCTTGAATATTTCTGACCATCCATAAGAAATGACGGAGGGCTATGGCTGGTTTTTGGCGAAAAACCTTTAACGTAATGAACTTGATCTCGTTGAAGGAACCTGATAGCTTTTTATAAAAATATAGTGGCGAAAAACCTTTACTAAAGAGGTCACTCCCGGTGAAGGGATCTCGGCTCTTTCCTCGTGGAATGAGGTGCAGGATATTCCACTGAATACCGCGATGCAAAGCAACATGTAATCGACTATAATGAAGTTATTACCCTGACGCAAACTTCTGCCCAAGGGGTCACTCCCGGTGAAGGGACATCGGCCCTTACCTCGTCGAATGAGATGCAGGATATTCCAACCGAATACCACTGTGCAAAACAAAAGGAAACGTCTTTGTAATAACACTTTTTAAAATTGTTCCAACAACATCCAAATAGGTTTGTTTTACTTTGCATTGATCATAATCAACGCAGTCCTATCAATTAATCACACCAGAAAAGAACGAAAATAAAATGTACGTATATGCCATCCGCATTCGTCACTGGGTCCCGTCATCACCCGTTAGGTTACTTAACTAACGACAGAGCGGGGACTGAACTATCGCGGGTGCAAAACATATACAACATCTAATAGTATATATACCAATATACAATAATCGCTCCAGGCGTGATAATATGCAACATTACAGAAAAGTAATAAGTATCAAAGAACAATATAGATAATCTGGGATCCCCGGGTTTCACAGAGCCGCTGCTGAAACCCGACGTTCCCCTGGTCGTGTGGATAGCCTGTGCAATGAAACCTAGACCCCTACGGGTGCGGCAAGTTACCCGCCAAAACCTGAAGCGAGACAGCCCCCTACAGCAAAGTGAATGGACCACCCAGCAGTTCACGGAATCTGGTAATCTTGGGCACCCCTCCTTGGGTCAACCTGTACCCCCTACGAGTGCGGCGAATAGTCTGCCAATTCTAGAGTGAGGCCCCTCTGCCTCTCAAAGCCATGAGAAGTGGACCCTTTGCCCCCCAGAACCCGGCTATCCGTGCACTCCGTCGCGGGGTAAAACCTAGTACATAAATGAAAAATATGTACAACGGGTACATCGACCTCAACCCGATCGTGCCCCAAAAGAATATTATACAACAGGCAGTGACGGCTGTCCACATGTTGGACGCTCGCCCCGCAATATCAAATGTACAAATAAACTCAAACTGCACTACCATTGCACACTGCTATCCACCACGACAAATCCGCAACATCACAGCACAACACAGAACATCAACGCGAATGTCACGTTCACAAACCAGTCTAAAAGAACTATAGCAATTAGACGCGGTTTACCGATCAAATGACATTCACGGTCAGAGATATAATGTAAGCACTGTAAACTAACGCGTTTAAATTTCGATCGATAAAATTTCCCGAAGTGGGCCCCACATATATCTGCTGTACAGTAAAAAACATTGGGCCCAAAAGAACAGTTCCAGAAACCACAATATCCCAATTAGAAGCCGCAGAAGAAAATTGACCAAATGATTGACCAAGAAGGCCGCGGTTCGCGGTCGTACGGTCGATTCATTTTTTCGTTTTTCTTCAGTTTTCTTTAAAAAGCCTGCTTTATTTTTAGCGATACTCAAAATGATTTTTAGACCAGTTTGAAAATTAACAGAAACATTATTCTTGAAAATTGCGATTTTCCAAAATCCGTTCGATCGATCTTTTAAACGCGTTAGCACAAGTTAGTAAAGCTTAATGGCGTGGCTCTGATACCATGTAAGTCTACGGTAGCGCCGCGGCCGTCTTTCAGACGCCAAATGCGGAACAAAAACTTTTATAACTGGCGCTATCGCATACTATAATCCGGATCTTCCATTAATGCTAAACTAACATACTGTAAAGAGGGTAGAAAGGTTATACCGAACAATTCGAGTTCTTCATTCTTTAACCATCATCCCACGCTTCGTTGCGGCTGCTCCGATCTCATCAATCTCCGATCCCCTCGTCCAGGTGGCACCACGTCATCGGATCATTAAACGGGCTCCCGCCTCTGACCCGAGGCAACTCGGTCATCAAGTTTGCTAGAAGAGATGACCAAGATTGATGTAGAGAATGAGTAGAACACTTTATCTCGCTTCGTCCAAAGCCATGGACGAACGGTTAATGAAGTTGCCATTTGGATCGGGTGATGGAATAATAGGAGCTATGAAATTCCATACACAAATCTATCATCTTTTTTCCAATAAAGTGAGAGTGAAAAACTAAGTGGGCATCCAAAAGGGGCCGGCCACTTATAAAAAGGGAGGGGAGGTGAGTGTAGGAGAAAGGGGGTAACCATAAAGGAAAAGATCTCACACAAATATCCTAAGCATGAACAAAACACATTAATGGAAAATGGTGACTCATAAATACACCTCATCAACCATTAATGCAAATGGATGACTCACAAAACCTAGTCATCATCCAAGAAACTTCCTCTCATGACTCATCCCATGACTCACCCACAAGAAAAGATAAATCCGCATTTAACCGAATGTTAAATACGGCTGATAGAAAACTGGAAACTGGCAGCTTCCAAAAGTGATCCCGAAATGAATTTCAGGATAACCCCGTAACTGTATAAATATACCCGCATTTGTATTACGACCGAATATAAATGCAACTGAGGCAAAGATATTATATCTACTCTATATAATACATGGATCCGGCTTAAACCAAAGGCCACCAGTATTATCTGCCCGAAATATGACACGTGCGTAAACGCACGTGCACTTTCCGAACCCTGCCATAAAACCATACGGCCTCTACAACGTTTCGCCCAAACTTGGGAAACTATCTGTGGGGGACTCTAATGACTCGTCAGTACCCTGGCAGTGGGTTTAACCACAAGCCGTCAGCGGCACTAGCTGTGCGTAACGGCTGCCCATGGACTGACCTCAAGGGAGGCCGATGAGCGAACTCATCCGGAAACCCTACTGAACCTGACAGTGAAAATGTATATACAGTCCGGTCCGTTCGTCTATGAGTATCGTATATCCGGCCTAGGGGGCTAGTAACGTCAGACCCCCAATAGCTGTATAAGTCGTGTCGGAGACAAGCCCTGAACACCCTGAGATACTACTGGAGTACCTACCAGTAAATCTCACCTGCCTTGGCCAAGGACTTGGTGTAATGGCTTTCCTAGACACAGCACGATCTCAACCCCCAATACTGGGAGAGACGAATCCCCTGCCGATTTGCTCACGTGCCTCCATGTGGTTCGGGAATGTACCCAAAAACTACCTGTTTGCACGACTCCTTTGAGCCGTGGTAGGATAGAAATCAAAGCACAGTGGAAACTCACACGAAACAAATGACGACCTCAGGTCGATGAACTAACCTGTACACATGTCACCAGGGAACTGCTATCTGACGATAGGTATAGTACCAACTAGCAGATTCCCGCGCGAGTCATGTCCGGTGTACTCATAACCCAATGAGCACCTGTATACATCTTAGGTGATCCAACTGACACCAGTGGCTTGTGAGACCGGCCACCGCCCCTCGTCGGGGTCTCGACTGTATATACTAGTCTACTCCAGAGTATCGATGCCCTGTCTCGAAACTCCCATGACTAGGGACCACTTTTAAGGATATGCTTATAGACTACCCAACTCTCACGTATATGATCGCCCTCATACTGTTGGTAGTCAAGCAAGATCCTAAGGGCTCTATCAACGTGTAATCGTGATCAGTCACCTGAACCTATACACGACTGATAAAGGCAAACCAGATAGCATACTATCATCTCGAGTAAGACTGTCCTACCGGTATAGGTCCTCCTCAATCATTGCAATCACGTACCTGCGATCCAATAATTGACTTTGAGGGGCACTATATCCAATAAGTTGGAGCGGTATCTCGTTTCTTCGTGAAATCCGACCCAAATGCTGACATCGCGGACAAGTTTTGCAATGTTCATATGCATCTTTAAATAATGTTGGCCAATAAAAGCCACATTGCAAAACTTTCTCTGCCGTTTTTCGCGGACCAAAATGACCGCCGCATGCCTGATCATGACAAAATGATAACACACTCTTGAATTCATCGTTAGGGACACACCTGCGAATGGTTTGATCGGAACAATACTTAAACAGATAAGGTTCATCCCAGTAAAAGTATTTTACTTGGGATAGAAATCGAAGTTTGTCTTGTTTCGACCAATCGTGAGGAATAAGTCCTGTCGCAAGATAATTCACAATATCCATGAATGATGGTTCGTAGGATACAGTCGAGAGCTGTTCGTCAGGAAATGAGTCATTTATCGGTACGGTCAAAGTTGGCGAAGAAGTGATGCGTGAAAGATGGTCGGCTACAACGTTTTCACATCCACTCTTGTCTCAGATGACAAGATCAAATTCTTGTAATAATAGGATCCAACGTATTACCCTGGTTTTAGCATCCTTCTTCGATAAAAGATGTCGTAGGGCGGAGTGATCAGTGTAAACCACAATTGGCGAGCCAATCAAGTAGGGCCTGAATTTCTCTAATGCAAATACAACTGCCAAGAGTTCTTTCTCGGTAGTTGTGTAATTTATTTGTGCATCATTCAAAGTCCTACTTGCATAGTAAATTATATGTGGCATCTTATCAATGTGATGTCCTAAGATCGCACCAATAGCAAAATCTGATGCATCATACATAAGCTCGAACGGGTGGTTCCAATCCGGAGATGACAGAACGGGGGCTGTAGTAAGCGATCCTTTAAGCGATTCAAAAGCAACCTCACAATCCGAATCGAAGTGAAATGTAGTATCCTTGGCCAATAGAAGAGTTAAGGGTCTAGAAATTTTGCTAAAGTCCTTAATGAATCTCCTATAAAATCCTGCATGACCAAGGAAGGATTGTATATCTTTGACGCATTTTGGACGAGGGAGGTTATGGATGACATCAATTTTAGCTCTGTCAACCTCAATACCTTTTCGTGAAATTATATGTCCAAGGACAATATCTTCTTGGACCATAAAATGGTATTTTTCCCAATTCAAAGTCAAGTTCTTATCCTTACAGCGGGTAAGAACCGTGTCAAGATTACGAAAGCAGTTCTCAAAGGAGTCCCCAAAAATGGAGAAATCGTCCATAAAAATTTCCAGAAAATTCTCCACCATATCTGAGAATATCCCCATCATACACCGCTGAAATGTAGCGGGAGCGTTGCATAACCCAAAAGACATGCGTCTATAAGCAAAAGTACCGAAAGGACAAGTAAATGTGGTTTTATCTTGATCCTTTTCGGTGATGGGGACCTGGTTATAGCCAGAGTATCCGTCCAAGAAACAATAGTATTCGTGTCCAGCTAATCATTCTAACATCTGGTCAATGAAAGGTAGAGGGAAGTGATTTTTCCTCGTCGCGGCATTGAGTTTTCTATAATCAATACATACGCGCCACCCAATTTGGGTGCGTATTTGGATTAACTCATTAGCCTCATTAGTTATGATCGTGATGCCAGACTTTTTAGGGACCACATGAATTGGACTTACCCATTGGCTATCAGATATAGGGTAAATTATACCACTATCAAGGCACTTGACGATTTCTTTCTTTACCGCCTCCTTCATAACGGGATTTAACCGTCTTTGTGGGTCTCGGGTTGGTTTGGATTCATCCATCAGATGTATATAATGTTCAACAATTAAGGGACTAATTCCTTTGATGTCAGCCATTGTCCAACCAAATGCTTGCCGATTCGATCTCAACACTGCCAAAAGTGCGTTCTCTTGCTCTAAGGCTAGAGAAGCGGATATAATCACTGGAAAAGTCTCATTCTCACCTAAATATGCATATTTGAGATGAGAAGGTAGCGGTTTGAGATCAAGTATTGGCGAAGAGACAATAGAAGGTGGGGTAAGGGAATGATATTCGGACTCCCTAAGAGGTTCAAAACTTGCATAGGATATTGACTCGGAAAGTGCTACTGACTTTTACGACGAATCAACTGATTCAAACTCAGGGGCGGACTCATCGAACATATCCTCACTATGAAGTTGTGCAAGATCAAACGATGTCTTACTAGTGTTGTCGAGATCATCAAAGCAAAGTTCCTCATCCATGCAGCTTTCGGGAGCTATCTCGTGGATGGAACAAACATCCGGCAAATGAGCAGAAGGTTCCGATGGTTGACTTCCTAGCTTGTAAATATTAAGCTCAATTGTCATTTTCCCGAAGGATAGGTTCATAGAACCGTTACGACAATTAATTACAGCGTTAGAAGTTGCTAGGTAGGGTCGACCGAGTATCACCGGGATTTGATTGCGTGGGTTTGCCACAGGCTGTGTATCTAAAACAATAAATTCCACAGGGAATATGAATTCCCCGAATTTAATTAACACATCCTCTAGTTCATCCCGTGGTTTGGTGATAGATCGGTCTGCCATCTGGAGAGTATAATAGGCGGGTTTCAACTCTCCAATCCCTAACTGCTCGTATACTGAATAAGGAAGTAAGTTAACGCTAGCGCCAAGGTCGAGTAAAGCACGATTAATATTTTTACCCCCAATAGAAATAGAGATAGTAGGAAAGCCGGGGTCCTTACGTTTCTTTGGTATTTGCTGGGTAAAAGCTGTGCTAACATTACTCGTCATGAAAACTTTTTTAGGCACTTGAGTTTTTCTCTTCCTAGTGCACAAGTCTTTAAGAATTCTTGCATAAGATGTGACTTGTTGAATAGCATCTAGGAGAGGAATATTTACGTTAACTTGCTTAAACATTTCCACAATCTTCTCCATTTGTGGGTTAGGTCTGTTGGCCCTTAATCTGTTTGGAAACGGAGCTAGATCAATAAGTTTTGGGTCCAACATTTGTAGAGAAGATTGTGGGGACGGATTCGATCCCAAAATTGGAGTGGGAATCGTCTTAGATAGATTGGGCGAAGTGTTCGAGCCTTGGGGAAAACGAAGAATAGGCTCGGATGAAAGTGGGAGACTAGACGAATTAGGTGAAGAAGTAGAAGCTGGGGTATCATTGGTGTCACTAACATCATCAAATTGCTCACCCACTTGGTTATTCAGCACTTTTCCTGATCTCAACGTAGTAACGACATTGACATTATGATTTTGTGAGTGGCCAGGATTCGGTAGGGGTTGAGATGGGAGTTTCTCTTTCTCTCTCGCACTCATTGCGGCGTTCAATTGTGCAATTTGGTTTTCTATTGATTTAATACTCTCACCGTGGGAGGCGGAGTCTTTCTTTATGGAATCAATAAAAGACTTCATATCAGCCGACATTTGAATGGAATGTTTCATAAACAAATCCAAAGTTTGTGCGAGTGAAGAGTTATCAGTACTGGCCAATTGTGGTGCAGAAGTGTTGGCCGGATTTTGAAAATTTTGTGACTGAAAGGGGTGCTGACTTTGTGGTTGTGGTTGCTGTGGAGGAGGTCTTTGATAATTGCTTTGGAACTGGTTTTGATTTTGGTGTTGGTTTTGGTTCCAAGCAAAGTTAGGATGATTCCTCCATCCTTGATTGTACGTGGAAGAATAAAGATCGTTTCTAGGTCGCTGCTGAAAAGCAGCATTAGTTTGCTCGTGACCTTGAAACGATGCATTCATAGGACATTCTTCCGTTAAGTGTGAAGGATCTGAACAGCAACCACACACGGTTTTAGGAAGTGTAACCTAGTTTAGGGAGACTGATGAGAACTTGTTCTCAATAGCGTCGAGTTTCTTCTGCATCGCTGCCATTTCGGCTTTTATTACGATGGAAATATCGAGCTGATGAATACCTCCCCTAGATGAAGGTGGTCTTACGCTTTCCTACTGCAAAGTGTTTTCAGCGAGATCTTCCAGATATTTCCAAGCTTCACCGTCATCTTTAGACATGAAATTGCATTGACACATTGTTTCAAGCATCTGTTTTGTTGCTCGATTAATGGCCTCATATATAATTCGAAACAAATCCCATCTTTGTATTCCATGATGAGGACATTAGACAAGCAGATCCTTGAAACGTTCAAAGCAATTCCAAAATGGTTCATTGGGAAGCTGGGTGAACTGGTTGATCTCGCTCCTAATATGGGCGGTCTTATAGTTTGGGTAAAACTTCTTAAGAAATGCTACTACGAATTCATCCCAATTAGTGATAGAGTGTGCGACAGTATTATAAAGCCATTTTTCTACCAAGTCGCACAGAGTGAATGGGAGAAGACGCAAGCGCATAGCCCGTCAACATTGACCGCTCCACAGTCAATTGTGAAGTACCTATCATTGCGCATACGTTTTCGAATTTAGTGATGACAGCGTACGCGTCTTCAGACTCAAGCCCGTGAAATTTGGGCAATAGACTGATGTAATGGGGTTTAATTTCAAAATTATCCCTGTTAGCTGGTTGAATAGATAGACAAGTAGGAAGTGGACCACGGATAGGATAGCATCTCTCTTGAAGAGAAATGCATGGTGGATTCTGCGCACCTACAGGCGGTGGCAGCGTGGTATTATAATCTGATGGAGTACCGTCCATCTCGATTGATGTGGTGGGTGTTGGGAAAAAGAAGATGAAGAAGCACCGACTTCGGAGTCGATAACAGGAACGCGGACAAGACGGGCACTAGAATCCCGTGTCCAGCCAAGCATGCACTAAGTGGGTTTAGCGCAAGTGGCAGCGTGTGTGTGATTTAAAATTGGTCTGTTTTGAAAAGTGTGTCGGACTTAGACAAATCACACAGAAATGCACAAACAACCCTAGAACTAAGGTTACCTAGGTCAAGTCTCTATACCGCTCCTAGACTTCCAAAGGACAAGCCGCAGGATCAATCCTCTACCGCCTCTTTACTACTCTTGTGGCCAGGTAAGTGCCAGGTAAGTGGGAGGTATCCACTACGTAAGTAGTGGGCCTAATTAAGTAACCACTTGTCTTAGACACACTTTCCTAGACACCACAAAAGTAATGCGGATAAGCGATAGATTACCTACGACCTTCCTCTGTCCTTATTGAGCGCGACAGTCCTTAGAGTTTTGTCTAGATATTTTTTAAATTAATGTAGGGTTGATGCAGATGCTCGGTTTGTGATTTGTGGGGTTTAGGAAGAGTGATGAAATCCCCACCTAATCTGGATTTGGTCTTTGCCCCTTAAAGTCCGTATTAAAATATGCAAAATAAACCAATCACAAAACTTTGCAAAAAGATTTTTGAGCAGCAATATTTTGCAAAGAATCCTACAGAAAAGATATTTTATTGGATTTGAGAGGAGAGAGAAAGAGTTTAGAATCTTACCAGAGAAGTTTGGAACCCTAGATCCTCTAACCCACCGCGCTTCCACCGCCGATATGCTTCTTCTGCCGCGGATCCGCTGCAAGAAAGAGGGATCAATTGATGAAATTTGCTATGTGACCTCCTGTACTCCTCTGGATCTCGATGAATGTCTTTGTCTTCCTATTTCCTCAAGTCTGTGACTCCAGATCTCCTTGCAAAAAATTCACACACTTCGTTAAATATACGATTTGCAGTTTTGTTTTAATTATGATATAGATCGTATAAGAATTCAACACAAATAGTAAGAATAAAAAATTACGCACGTATTCCCAACAACGGCACCATTTGATTTATGTGTATGTATGTGTAGTAGTTGTTAACCGCAATCAGAACGGTGTCGCGCGCAGCTAGACCGAGATGAGTACGGGTCGTCCTCAGGGAAACGTTGAATGTTTTATTCTCACTTTAGGTGTGTTGAGAAAGAAAGGAGGAAGAATAAAGAATTGTTGTAGGTTTTAGATCTATGTTAAACACGGATGCAAAATATAGATCTAGATTAACTACTGAGGTAAGTTTAATATAAAAGGGGGCTTGTAGGGTTCGTTAGGATTTAGTAGTTATGGATGATTAATTAAAGATTACTGTAATACCCAGCCCTTTCGTACCAAAATCTGTATTTTGCTACTTTATGATTCTATTTACTATATTTATATTTTTATATCTCATTTTATTTATATTTTATTTCATGCTAACCTATTTTTTCTTTTATCAATAAAACCCCAAAACCCAAACCCTATTATATTTTTCCAACAAATTCCCTTAGCCAACACCATTTTCTTTTAACAGAACCCCAATTCCTATTCTTTTATTTTAATTCATTTTTCTCTTTTTAAACCCATTTCCCTTCCAAATTTTTCCCCACTGGCCCGACCTCGAGCCCATCCACTCTTTTCTTCCTCAATTTTTCCCTATATTATTCTCAAGCTCAGCACCATTTTCCTAAGCCCGGCCCCATCTTTTTCTTATTTGTTTTCTGATTTTTTCCATTTAACCCTCAGCCCATTAGCTTTCCCTCAGCCCACTTACAAATTCTAAAGGAATCTCCAATTAAATTTTTGGCCCGGTCCTTTCCATTCCAATCTCACCAGCCCACATCTCATTTTAAATAATCCCTTAATTATTCTCGCCCGGCCCACTCCCATATATTTTTCCCCAATAATTTTCTTCAAAATCCCTTGGCCCGCCAGCCCATCAGCCCATCTTTCTTTTCTCTTCAATTTCTTATTATTATTCTTATTCCCCAGCCCACTCCTTTGGCCCGCCCGCGTAAACCCGACCCGGCCTGCACCTCATCTCCCTCGTCTTCCCAACGGCTCTCCCGCCAATCTCGCGCGCGATCCACCTTCTCCGCCGCCTTCCTCGCCCACGCTCGCGCTCTTGTCGCCCACTCGCGAGCGTTATCATCGACGCACGCCTCGTCTCCATTCCTCTCTCCCTCACTCCCACTGTCTTTCCCTCAATCCTCATCCTCGCAATCCCTCACGAAGCCACTACCACCCGTCCCCTCATACCGAGCATCGCCACCTCGCCGTCGACAACGACAACGGCAAGAACGCTCCCTCCCTTCTTTCCTTCCTCCTCCTCTCTCGAACCCACGCCACGGTCGCCCCGCCACCACTGCCGGCACCCACCTCTGGCCTCCTTCTTCCTCAACCCCTCCTCGACTCAAACCTCCCCTCTCTCTCCCGAGAAAAACTCCGGCCACCTCCCTCCATCACCACCGCCACGACCTTCCTCCACCACCGTCGCTCACCCACTCGCTCTCTCTTCTCGCTCTTCCCCCTCAGCCCCGCCGAGTCTCTCTCTCTCTCTCTAGCTCTCACCTCTCTCTCTGTGCCCTTCTCTGTCTCATCTCTCTCACTGCATACTCTCCCTCTCTCTCTCTCCCCTGTTCCTCTCTCTGATCGTCCCTCATCCCTCTCCCCCTCACTCCCTGTTCTTTCACTCTCTCTCTCTCTGATCTCTCTACTTGCTCTCTCTCTCTATATATATCACACACTCTCTCTCTCTCTCTGTTCCCTCTCATCTCACTCTCGCTCTTTAAATCTCACTCTCCCTCTATCCGCAACGTCTCTCTCCACAACTCCATAACCACCCCACGACGGAGCCATAACATTGCCGACGACTCGAGCTCGAGCCCAGTCGAGCTGCCGTGCCACGGTCGTGTCGCGATCGCGCTGTGGACGTATCGTCGTCAATACGTCACCAGGCAAGTATTTTACTTGCTTACATGCTATTTACCTAAGTTACGATCTTTAATTACATATATCATAAAGTTGCAAGTTTAGGTCAATTATGTGCCGTAACTGTTCGATGCATGTTCTCATAGGAAATTATCATTTAACTTGACGGAACTAAACATTATTGCTTGGCCCGTAGGGCTGTGGACCTAATGTGTGAATTTCGTTGGATAATTTGATCATTAACGACTAAAACAACTACCCCCAAGTTTAACCGTAAAACTGGAATTTTATTGTACCTGAAAACCGTTAAATTCACCATAAATCATATACACACTAGAATGGTGCGTTCGAGGGCTCAAATCGAAGCCGACTCGATGAGCTTTAATCCTATACCAGTTTCCAGACATTTATGTATTTAAACCGTGATGATAATTGGGTCGGAGTGCGACTCTGGACTGCAGTCCAGAGCGACTCCAGTTATTGCTTGCTGTTTCGTATCGGGTACCACAGAATTTCCTTAAGTCGTAGGTTACGGAACTCCGCTGTTTATTATAGGTAAATCTGTTATCTAGACAACACAATTGGTTCCACTCTGTTTCGTTTCCGTCTGATATTTAATCTGTAATTTAGAAGATCGGGACGCATAACAGTCCCAACAGAATCAGAATTGACATATTAATAGTTAACAGTGTATATCTCCTGACGTACGGACGCGATCGAAGATCCGTCTGTTGCACTGAAAACCTTACTGAAAACCCTAGAATTCATTCAACTGTAGTGTCGCTAAATTCTGATCCCAACTGGGGTTAAAATGCGTTGCGAAACGGACATCTGATTCTGAAACCGGATTTCCAGCCGCGAACGCTTAAAATGAAATGGTTATAATTAATGATCCTGGAACCCGATTGGCTTGAAACTAAATTCGATGGATAGAAGACTGAACACACTAATTACTACCTGTTTATCGTTTCGCTAAACTATACACGTACGTTTCATGATAAATCGTGCAAGTGATAGAATGATATTTTATGACACCTTAATTGTGCTTATTTACTGTTCACGCATCATATCATACTCATATCATTGCAGTGATAACCTAGTGATATCGGGCATTTACCCAGTGTTAGATTTTAGTGATGATTGTGGCAAGTACGTCAGTGTTCGTGTATCCGTGAATAAGTGAAAGTGATACGTACTTGTGCACAATCAGTGACCCTATTATTCTATTGCATTGTCGACGTCTGTGGGATGCGTGTATGTGTGACTATAAGTGGTATGGGAAACTTATGAAGCGCTTGCACGGGTGTCACAGATAAGGCATCCGACACTGCCATTTATCTTAGGTATTGGTCGGGACGTGCTTGATGGAGGTCCTGCCTCCAGTTCTCGCGCAGACTTGTCACGGATCGATTAGTATTTAGGGTTATGGTTAGCGTTTGATGTAGACCACGGGGTGTGGGGTAGTTTAAGTGTGAGTTCAATAGAATCTCGGGAGTCCCATGCCGGCTTATATATTTAGGGAGATATATGGAGATTTATAGGGTATGTGATATACACCGTGATATACATGTTACAAGTTGGGCCCGTGGTCCCTTGCCCTTGGGTTCTACCCTTGGGTGGAGGACACTCACGAGTGGTTGACTCTCACACTTAGACTGACGATAGGCTTAGTGACTTGTACAGTGAGACTTAGAGACTGGTAGGGATACTGGCATTTATATACCTTATATACTGTGTTGACATACGTGACATATCGTTCTACTGCTTTACTGCTCCGCTGCATTGATTACTGCACATTCATGTTCATGCTGTCATTGATTTACTGTTATTCATATCTAATACCATTGTTAGAACTGTCAATTGATTTTATATATATTATATTGCTATTGTGTCGCTCTGACGACCTGAGTATGCATACTCAGAGTGAGGAGAATATTTAGCCTGGACCAGAACTAGTTGTGCATCACAGACTTCTTGACTTGCCATTCCGAGTTACATTCGTTTGTTCCACTTCAGGTCAGTCTTTACATTGTTTCTTTCAGTTACTGCATTTCTCATTACCTGCGCATCATTTACTGTATACCATGAAGAACTAGAAGCCGAAGTATGACTACGGCAGGACATTTTCTTGACCGTAGGAGCATGGCTGACCTTGTCTACCCCTCGTATTCCGTATTTTGGGAAGCGGGGCGTGACATGGTTTATTTGGTATCAGAGCCAGGTTTTGCATCGATTGGGATTGCAGTTTTCCGTGCATAGTTTGGCAATCTAAGACATCCCTTGGTCTTGGTTGTAAACTTTTCATTCTTGATCCATATTCACATCGTGTGTTCAGCTATCCATTCACTAGGGTTTCAGGTGACTTGACAAAGTTTCGTGGTTGTAATGGTGAACTACATCACGATTACACTACCATACTTTGTTTAGGCGACTTGGAGTCATACAGTTGATTTTTCCGCTTGTAATAAGTTTCATCACATCTGGTGTTTTTTTGAATCTTTGTCCAATCCTTATTATATTTGAATCTTATGGCTTGTGCCTTATATCATCTTCAAAATTGTTGTTTCAGGATCATGTCTTCCAACGACTCTTCGTCTATATCCGCTCCCCAGAATCAGACTGTTGAGATCCTTAGTGTGCTGCAAGGTCTAAAGGAAGCCCAGGAGCAAACAAATGACTTGTTGGCTGAAGGACTGAGAAGACAGGTGAATCAGGCATCAGCGGCTGTCTCCAATCACAAGGGGATCCCCGTTAGACGAGGAAATGAGAAGAAGATGAAGCGTCAATTTGTTCCCCAGCGACAGAAGCAGCGGAAGACCACATGCTGTGGATACTGTAGGAGGCCAGGACATCTTCAGAAGGATTGTCGCCGCGCCCAGGAGAAATGTCTGATATGCGGGTCCAACAAACATCTTATCAACGGTTGCCCAGAAAGGAAGGAGCTAAAAGGAGGAGACTCATCCACACTCTCCACTTCTGCCAAGTGAGGATTATCGCGTAGTTCGAACTTCAACGATGAGACGGACCTAACGCAGGATTCAACTCACGCGACGAGAATGCAACATTCTAGTAGTCGAAGAAGGATTTTTCATGTTATCTACTTTCAGCAATAATGTTGTCATCTTTTATGAATATTTCTTTCCGTTTGAAATCTTGTATCCGTTGAATTTTTTTGGTTGAATGCAATAAAATTTGAATCATAATATATGTATCATTCTCATGCTTTCTCTATGTCAATTTCTATTCATTATCACAGTATTTTCATTCTGATCTTTCAGTTCCTGCAACCGCATATTTTCCTATACTTCGTACCCCGAGCTTTTTCCTCGATATATTCCACTGTCTAATCATGACTTTTCTTTTCAGGCCATGGCCTACCCTGGAGCAGCGCCGCATCTGGATGAAGATGCACAATCTTGCGTTTCCTTAGACCGCACGCTGATGAGTTCTGACGATGAGATAAACGGTCCCCAAGTCAACTTCGGAAACCACGATCCAGAGGGCGAAGGAGCAGCCGCCCCAGAGTTTGACATGATAGGCGATTCCGACGAAGAGGAAGAAGACCCTGAAGAAAACCCAATAGAAGAAGATCCCGAGGAAGAGCCGATAGAAGAAAATCCAGTGGAGGAAGACCCCATGGAAGAGAACCCAGAAGGAGAGGAACACATGGAATCGGACCTCGATGAAGAAGCTCCACCCGAGGAGGAAGGACCGGAAGATCAAGACCCTGCTGTGGAAGAACTTCCAATGGCGATGCCCGCGAGGCGATATGGAAATGGACGCCCCTACCTGAGTGCGCGAGCCTACCGCAACCTACTGAATCTCCACAACCGCGACTGACGGAATTTCTTTTGATGTGGTCTTTCTGGCCAGATAAAATGTGTATAGTTTAGGGCCACTTTTCGCTTTTGGGAATGCCTTGTTTCAAATTTTCTTGAATAAGATAAATCTTTTGAATTCATAAACCTCTTGATTATTGGTTCGCTTGATACTTGTTTATTGCCCATATCCATTTATTTTTCTGCTAAGATCCCTGACTGCCCATCCCTACTCATTGTATAGTTTTCACCCTCGAAAGTACCGCACCCTGATCCTTGGAATGAGCCACCATTCATCCTTCGCCTGTGCCTCGTTTGAAATCCTTCTGGGAGGAGAAAATTTTGGAGAAACTTCCGAGCTCGCTAACTCTTCAAATCTTGATTCATATGAACCGACCGCTATCCTTCCCATACTTTTTACCTTGTGGTCCTTTGTGGCTCACCCTTACTTCCTGTGTTGACCCGAACCCAATCTCTTTGACCTTCAGTCTAAAGCCGCCACACTCTGACCTTCTGATTGAGCCACGCCTCCTTGTAACCACTACCCTAGCTAGCCCTTTTCATATTGGTGATTTCTCTATTACCCCAAATATATTTAGGGACATTATTATTCAAAATTTAGTTTTTCACTATTTTAAATTTATCAAAGAGTGCGTGTTATTGATTACTCTGTTTTATGTATTTTGAGTACACTATTAGTATTCTCATTTTCAGTAGCGCAACCTTACACCGCGCACATTTTGTTCTATGTTTCTTATTTTCACTATATAGGTTTTCTAAGCTATTTTAAAATTATTTGATCGATACGTTTTCCTAAAATAGTTTAACCTACCGACTAAACTTCCACTACTTTATTCTTTTTATTTTATTTTCGGGTTGTGTGCCTATGGTTACTATTATAAATGATTGTGCCTTATACTTATTCTTCCTGTCGTGCTACCTTTAATATACTTATACGTGCACATGTTTGGATTTCGATTTTATTGAATACGCTCTGATTATGTTTGTTCATCATTGTTATCTATGTTCTCGTGTAATTGTAGGTTGCTCTTATAGTTATTCCTACCTTATACCTATTTAGGATTATCTTCTGTATGCTGTTCTTACATGTTTATACCTTCAAATCTCTGCGTCCACGGATTTTTAACAAACCTTTATGTGTTAGTTTGCAATATAATAGATTTCGCCTATGTTTGTATAACCTATCGTTTATTTTAAATTTCGATGACGAAATTCTTGTAAGGGTGGTATGATGTAATACCCAGCCCTTTCGTACCAAAATATGTATTTTGCTACTTTATGATTCTATTTACTATATTTATATTTTTTTATCTCATTCTATTTATATTTTATTTCATGCTAACCTATTTTTTCTTTTATCAATAAAACCCCAAAACCCAAACCCTATTATATTTTTCCAACAAATTCCCTTAGCCAACACCATTTTCTTTTAACAGAACCCCAATTCCCATTCCTTTATTTTAATTCATTTTTCTCTTTTTAAACCCATTTCCCTTCCAAATTTTTCCCCACTGGCCCGACCTCGAGCCCATCCACTCTTTTCCTCCTCAATTTTTCCCTATTTTATTATCAAGCTCAGCACCATTTTCCTAAGCCCGGCCCCATCTTTTTCTTATTTGTTTTCTGATTTTTTCCATTTAACCCTCAGCCCGTTAGCTTTCCCTTAGCCCACTTACAAATTCTAAAGGAATCTCCAATTAAATTTTTGGCCCGGCCCTTTCCATTCCAATCTCACCAGCCCACATCTCATTTTAAATAATCCCTTAATTATTCTCGCCCGGCCCACTTCCATATATTTTTCCCCAATAATTTTCTTCAAAATCCCTTGGCCCGCCAGCCCATCAGCCCATCTTTCTTTTCTCTTCAATTTCTTATTATTATTCTTATTCCCCAGCCCACTCCTTTGGCCCGCCCGTGTAAACCCGACCCGGCCTGCACCTCATCTCCCTCGTCTTCCTAACGGCTCTCCCGCCAATCTCGTGCGCGATCCACCTTCTCCGTCGCCTTCCTCGCCCACGCTCGCGCTCTTGTCGCCCACTCGCGAGCGTTATCATCGACGCACGCCTCGTCTCCATTCCTCTCTCCCTCACTCCCACTGTCTTTCCCTCAATCCTCATCCTCGCAATCCCTCACGAAGCCACTACCACCCGTACCCTCATACCGAGCATCGCCACCTCGCCGTCGACAACGACAACGGCAAGAACGCTCCCTCCCTTCTTTCCTTCCTCCTCCTCTCTCGAACCCATGCCACGGTCGCCCCGCCACCACTGCCGGCATCCACCTCTGGCCTCCTTCTTCCTCAACCCCTCCTCGACTCAAACCTCCCCTCTCTCTCCCGAGAAAAACTCCGGCCACCTCCCTCCATCACCACCGCCACGACCTTCCTCCACCACCGTCGCTCACCCACTCGCTCTCTCTTCTCGCTCTTCCCCCTCAGCCCCGCCGAGTCTCTCTCTCTCTCTAGCTCTCACCTCTCTCTATGTGCCCCTCTCTGTCTCATCTCTCTCACTGCATACTCTCCCTCTCTCTCTCCCCTGTTCCGCTCTCTGATCGTCCCTCATCCCTCTCCCCATCACTCCCTGTTCTTTCACTCTCTCTCTCTCTCTCTGATCTCTCTACTTGCTCTCTCTCTCTCTCTATATCACACACACTCTCTCTCTCTGTTCCCTCTCATCTCACTCTCGCTCTCTAAATCTCACTCTCCGTCTATCCGCAGCGTCTCTCTCTACAACTCCATAACCACCCCACGACGGAGCCATAACATTGCCGATTACTCGAGCTCGAGCCCAGTCGAGCTACCGTGCCACGGTCGTGTCGTGATCGCGCTGTGGACGTACCGTCGTCAATACGTCACCAGGCAAGTATTTTACTTGCTTACATGCTATTTACCTAAGTTCTGATCTTTAATTACATATATCATAAAGTTGCAAGTTTAGGTCAATTATGTGCCGTAACTGTTCGATGCGTGTTCTCATAGGAAATTATCATTTAACTTGACGGAACTAAACATTATTGCTTGGCCCGTAGGTCTGTGGACCTAATGTGTGAATTTCATTGGATAATTTGATCATTAACGACTAAAACAACTACCCCCAAGTTTAACCGTAAAACTGGAATTTTATTGTACCTGAAAACCGTTAAATTCACCATAAATCATATACACACTAGAATGGTTATAATTAATGATCCTGGAACCCGATTGGCTTGAAACTAAATTCGATGGATAGAAGACTGAACACACTAATTACTACCTGTTTATCGTTTCGCTAAACTATACACGTACGTTTCATGATAAATCGTGCAAGTGATAGAATGATATTTTATGACACCTTAATTGTGCTTATTTACTGTTCACGCATCATATCATACTCATATCATTGCAGTGATAACCTAGTGATATCGGGCATTTACCCAGTGTTAGATTTTAGTGATGATTGTGGCAAGTACGTCAGTGTTCGTGTATCCGTGAATAAGTGAAAGTGATACGTACTTGTGCACAATCAGTGACCCTATTATTCTATTGCATTGTCGACGTCTGTGGGATGCGTGTACGTATGACTATAAGTGGTATGAGACACTTATGAAGCGCTTGCACGGGTGTCACAGATAAGGCATCCGACACTGCCATTTATCTTAGGTATTGGTCGGGACGTGCTTGATGGAGGTCCTGCCTCCAGTTCTCGCGCAGACTTGTCACGGATCGATTAGTATTTAGGGTTATGGTTAGCGTTTGATGTAGACCACGGGGTGTGGGGTAGTTTAAGTGTGAGTTCAACAGAATCTCGGGAGTCCCTTGCCGGCTTATATATTTAGGGAGATATATGGAGATTTACAGGGTATGTGATATACACCGTGATATACATGTTACATGTTGGGCCCGTGGTCCCTTGCCCTTGGGTTCTACCCTTGGGTGGAGGACACTCACGAGTGGTTGACTCTCACACTTAGACTGACGATAGGCTTAGTGACCTGTACAGTGAGACTTAGAGACTGGTAGGGATACTGGCATTTATATACCTTATATACTGTGTTGACATACGTGACATATCGTTCTACTGCTTTACTGCTCCGCTGCATTGATTACTGCACATTCATGTTCATGCTGTCATTGATTTACTGTTATTCATATCTAATACCACTGTTAGAACTGTCACTTGATTTTATATATATTATATTGCTATTGTGTCGCTCTGACGACCTGAGTATGCATGCTCAGAGTGAGGAGAATATTTAGCCTGGACCAGAACTAGTTGTGCATCACAGACTTCTTGACTTGCCATTCCGAGTTACATTCGTTTGTTCCACTTCAGGTCAGTCTTTACATTGTTTCTTTCAGTTACTGCATTTCTCATTACCTGCGCATCATTTACTGTATACCATGAAGAACTAGAAGCCGAAGTGTGACTACGGCAGGACATTTTCTTGACCGTAGGAGCATGGCTGGCCTTGTCTACCCCTCGTATTCCGTATTTTGGAAAGCCGGGCGTGACAATTACCCTTTTTATCCTTTAATAGATTTAAAACTAGAACGACAGTGATACATGTAGATTAGGGTTTCTGGAGGGAAAAGAGTTCCCACTCTTAACCCCCATCTCGACATGGAACTCCGTTCATATCTAGCCTTTACCAAAACAATCATTAATCTAATCTCCAATCGCGGTCGAGACTAACAATGAATTGATAGCGCGCCCGATTAGGATATTAATGATTCTTTTGATAAAGTTTATAAACTTTATAGGAGTTAAAAATAGTTTAAGGATCTTCATCATCCATTAACCTACCTTAATCCTACGAACCCTAACAAGTGGAGAATTACTCGCGCATGTTGGGAGAAGAAGAGATGGAGAGAGAAATCATAATGAAACTACAAAGAAATAGAATAAGAATAAGAACTACCTTTATTAATCAACAAAATTCATTTACACTTTATTCCCTTAGAAAATGATTACAAATGCTAGTTTGCTTCTCGATCTCTTCTAAGGAGGTAGACGAACAGTTGATGATCAGCATGGATGCGTGAGTCGTCTTGGACTTCGTGATCGTGTCGACTTGATGATTTTTCCAAGAGGCTCTCGGTCCTTATTTATAGTCCCAGAGCCAGAACCCTAGCTTCCTAAATTGGAAGCAAGTAGTTATGATCCTAACCAAAAAATTACAGCTCTCAACTCTTCTATAACGCTGCGGATCCACGGCCAATAGGTGGGTTTGGCCGCAGATCCGCGGTCTTGTAGAGGGATCTTTTGATTTGGTCTTCTGGGCTTTCATCTGCATGACACGTGGAGATCTTTTGAATCTCAGGAAACTGAAAATCTTCTCGTAGTTACTGCCAGACTTGATTTCTTAGTTTGCTTTCTTAATTAGGCAGGTTTGCTCTAACAACTTTGATTCCCATGATTTTAACCCTGAAAATTCTGCACAACAACTCCATAAATAATATTAGTAGAGTTTGTTTTATTGAGATATTAATTTCAACATTAAGATTTGGTCAATGGTATTTTTGCATACATTTTCCTACCAAATGTTAATTATAATATATAAATACATGAAAATAGTATTTTTACAGATAAACCCTCATATGTATCATATATTATAATAAACACCTTTTCTAATATAGAAATAGTAGGAAAAATGTCATATTAAATGTGCAGTTTTATCAACTGAACAGGGCGTCCACGTGTCTGTAATTCCACGTTAGCTCTCCCGGTTCTTTCGGGCTTGCGGAAACGGTAAAAAACGATTTTTAGGGTTATGGTAACATGGACTATAAAACACGGATCTTTGCTAAACTACACACTAGCAACTAACTAGAGCTTTACCGACTCGGTTAGGGGTTATACCTAAACTTGAACTCCTTCTTTTGGACTCCTTGTAGTGGTCGGATGGTTCTCTCCTTGTCGCCTTCTCTTGCCGAAGATGGATCCACCTGAGGGTCTCTACCTTGAGCTCCTTCCTCGAACTTGAGAAAACTAAAGTGTCCGGCTTGCTAGACCTTCAACCTTAGGATGAGTAGAGAGTGGCTTTGAGTTTTTTATCTCAAGGAAATGGTTCTCAACTCATGAGAATAATTTCCCTTGAACTAGAGGATGAGGAAGAAGAAAGGATGAGAGAGAATGAATATGAGAGAATGATAATAGTTTTACAACCATAACCAATATATGTGAATTAATCTAATTAATAATTTTAATCAAAATGAAAAAGGTGATGGTTGGTTTGATAAGACCATTATCATTTCACATTAAATGTTTTTGCAAAGATCAAAGAGCATCTTTGGAGTGAAATGATGATGGTCAATGTTTCAACCTTGGTCAACAAGTCAACCTTGATCAACAAGTCAACAACCTTAACCATAACTCAATTTCATTTAATTAATATTATTAATTGATATTTCACATATTCATTAGGGTTTGGAAAAAGACAACTGTCAACTGTGCATACACACCCGTTCCAAAACCCTAATGAAAATCCTCTTCCTCCGCCTCAAACAACTGTGCATACACACCCGCATTCGTGTTCCGAGGAACACGAATACAATGAGATAAAACTAACCCCAAAGCATATACTAGGATCTAGCCCAAACTAGAGCCCGCTAGTAATGACTGTCCGGACACCAAACGTGCACAAGTGCGCGGATGTTAACGAACCCTGTCGCAAAACCATGCGCCCTCTACTCTGTTTTGCCCAAAGGCGAATAACCCTCTGTGTGGGACTCTAAAGACTCGACACTATGCTGGCAGTAGGTTTAACCACAGACCACAAGCGGCACTAGCTGTACGTAACAGCCTCCAGGTAGATGCCGATAAGAAGACTGATGAGGCGAACCCATCCGAACTCCTACTAAGCCTGTATGTGAAAATCTGCGTACAGTCCGGTCTGTTCGTCTGAGAATATCCCATGGCAGGCCTAGGGGGTGGTAAACGTCAGTCCCCTAATAGCGGTACAAGTCGTGTCGGAGTGTAGCCTAAAACACCCTGAGATAACACTGGAAACCTACCAGTATATCTCGCTTGCCCTGGCCAGGGACGACAATGTGTAATGGCTCTCCTAGACACAGTGCGATATCAACTCCCAATACCGGGAGAGACGAATCCTATCTAACCGTCACTGCCTCCAAGTGCTTCGGGACTGCACCCAACTACTACCTGTTTGCACGACTCCTTTGAGCCGTGGTAGGGTAGTAATCAAAGTACAGTGGGAACACACTCGAGGCGAAGTGACAGTGTCAAGTCAGCGGACTAAGCTGTACTCATGTCACCTGGGAACTGATAACTGACGATAGGTATAGTACCAACCAACAGTTCCCGACGAGTCCTGTCCAGTGTACTCGTAACCTAACGAGCACCCGCATACTATCTCAAGTACGATGTACTGACAGCTGTGGGACAGACCGTCTCCCGTGCTGGGATGAGAAGCGCATATGCTAGTCTACTCCGGAGTATCGATGCCCCGTCTCGATAATCCCATGACCAGGGACGTATATATAAGGATGTGCTTGTAGATTACCCAGCCCCCATGAGTGTGACTGCCATCACAACGCTGGTAATCAAGCAAAGATCCTAAGGGCTCCACTAATGCGGATAGGTGATATACTAAAAGAAACACATGTACACATTAAAACAGAGACAAACCAAGTAGCATACTACTATTTCGAGCAAGATTGTCTATACAACTGTGAATATCCCAAGCTTCCATCAAGTAATATATATACTAGTATGATACAGTAATGGCCTCTAGGGCATATACACTAACAATCTCCCACTTGCACTAAGGCCATGTACTGGCGTATCGAAGACCAATCATCTCGATCAGCCGCTCGAACTGAGTCTGGGGTAAGGCCTTCGTGAATGGATCTGCAGTGTTATCTTCTGAAGCAACCCTCCAAACCTCGATCTCCTATCGATCCACGATCTCTCTGATCAGGTGATACCGCCTCAAGATGTGTCTGGATTTCTGATGGGACCTGGGTTACTTCGCTAAAGCTATAGCCCCATTGTTGTCGCAATACAGAGGTATTGGATCAACAATGGACGGAACCACCTGAAGTTCTTTCAAGAACTTTCTCATCCAGATGGCTTCTTTTGTGTCACGCCCCGCTTCCCAGTGTACGGCGAAGGGAACGCGATGAGGCCCGCTACGTATATACTCATAAGTACATACGCTAAGCGTATCTAAGCAATATAAAAGTAAATCACAAGAGACAAGATATATAGAAATAACAGCAACTTTATTAATAACATTCTTTTGTACAATGCATGAAAAGTAAATACAACTGAAATGGAAAGCGATGCCTAAACAGTGGCATAACAGGAAATGAAAATACTGAAAAGAACAAGGTACAATATCTAGAGCTCGGGGTCTTCGTGAAACTACTCCAAGTCTTCACCGGTGGGCTCGATCTCTGCTGGGTCCAAAGCACCTGACGACATTCAAAGAAGAAAGAAATAGAATGTCGTCAGCGAACAGGTCGCTCGGTAAGTCCCAAAGATAAGGGAGAAATAGACAGAAAGTACGAGAGAGAGAGAGAGAGAGAGCTTTTAATGTTGTATTATAATATTGTAATTTTGTATTAACGTTGTTGTTTGTTTGTAGCCTGGGACAGAAGATACCAGTGTATACGAGGGGAGTCCCACTTACACCGGGGACCTTGGTAACCTGTAGTACAAGGCTCCGTCAATAATACCACGGAACAACGGCATGGATGTGATTACGTCTTAAGTGACCACCTCGTGCCACCTTTAAAATATTCCGTACCAGTCTACCCCTTAAACCCCGTAGTGTTATGACAGTATTATAGTATTGTATTGTATAAGTTGGATGACTGATCAAAACCATGATATCAGTAAACATATTGTAACTGCATAATCAGGTAAATGGAATAACGGAATAATGGATGTATATCCATGGTTTGATTCAGTCAAGTTGTATAGATTATTAACTGGATTCTGGGATTCATGTATTCATATTGAGTTGGAATATTAAAGAATATAGATTGACTTGAATCGTATTCAAGTCAGAAATAATCAGACTCAAACCCGAGTCAGACTAAAAGAAATGTAATTTGAAGTTCTATAATTGTTAGGGTCCTTATTGTAATTTATAAAACTTGAGAGGGTTTTATGTAAAAATACTTTTGCATAGTTTTCAAGATACACCTCAAGTATTTATTATTCGTCTTTATAGTTATAATGAGTGTAAATTTTATTTGTGTTATTCTAGTGAATATATCTTAATAAAAGTATTAATTTATAATATTGATTTATTTGAAATTCATGGTATTTTAATGTAACTTTGAATCTTGTAATTTTTTAGAAAAAGGTGGAAACTTTATCTTATAATAAAATAGGTGTTTAAATGATAAATAGACATATGTTTATACAATAATAATTTTCAATAAATATTTTAAATTTCCAAAATCTCATTTTTCTTAAATGTCGTATTTTAACCTTTCGAGACCGAATGCTCCTTGCGGAGGTCTGAATCTCGCACTACTAAGCCCGAGGGTGCACGATAAACCGTACAATCCCTAACGAGTTCCCCAAAGGTGGGTTGTAGTGGCGCTTTGCAAAGATTTAATAAATACTAATCATTTAGAAAACTGTTTTATAAAAATAAGGTATTTATTTGTAAAAGGGTGTAAATTTCCGTATTTTAGATTCTAGGGTTTCCTAAGCCAACTAGCCTATTTCTAAATGGTCTAAACGATAAATCATTAAAAGCCTCAAATCGCCTCTTCACCGCCAATTGTGGCCAGGTAAGTATAAGTGAGGAGGGAGGGATCCGCTCACGAATCGTGAGGCGGGCCTTTTAAAGTTACCCAAGCTCACTTGCCTAGCCTAGACACCACAAAATCAGTTTAGATAAACGATCGATGTCCATGACATATCGTATTTTCCTATTAAAAGGTTTTGTTTTAAAATTGTATACAACTTAGAACTTTCAGAAACGGTTTATAAAGAAAAGGGTATTTTCATGTAAAGTCTTGTATTTTCGTATTTTAAGTTTTGATGATATCAATTAGGGTTGTATTTGCGTGTGTGTGGAGGTAGGTCATTACCTCGTGATCTACGTTAAGGTATAGGAATTGTTAAGGGTTAAATGTGATAACTAAACATTGTGGTATTTAAGTGAAAGAAATACGATATATGGAAACGTTATCATTTCATGTGAAAAACTTTATCCAAATTGATTTTTAAGTGATTAATAGTCAACATGAATATGTTTAAGCATTATCTAATTTGTGACAAGTGAGTTTTGATAGAAAACCGAATCGGAAATCGGTTTGTTCCGATTTCCGTCGGGTTTTAAAAAGTCGTATTTTTCTTAAAAGAAAAGGAAGATAGAAAAGGGGGATTTACGGGTTTTGGACACGTTAGAGAGTGAGAGGGAGGTAGAGGGTTTGTCGGGCGTCGAATCGTCGTGAAGAGTCTTAGCACGATCGCCGGAACTCGCCGTCGATTTCGGCAGCGCTTCGCCTTTCGCTCGTTTTCTAATGTACCGAGTTCTCTTGAGATTTTTAGAGAGTGGATTTAGGAATGTAGGGTGAAAGGGTAGAGCGTAGGGGTGTTTATATAGGGTTAGGCTAGGGTTTTAATTAAAAAAAATATAAAAATATATTAAAAAAACATTAAAAAATCATTAAATTTTGGAGTAAAAGAGATTTAATGGGAATCTGGTAACCGATCAAATAAAATAAAGTATACAAGGGGGATGACCAGGTCAACACGGAGAAATTCCATGTTGACGACTCGGCCGTCCGGCCAAGTCCGGCGGGCGGCGCCGGCCGACTCGGCCGAGTTGGGCCGAGTCGAAGTTGCGTCGGGTGGGGTTTCTCCTGGGGGAAATTTTGGTGTATCTAACTTTTTGGGTTTAGTATAAATTTTGAGAGTTATGACAGTTTGACTGTTGACTTTCCAAAAAATTAAAACAAAACAATATAAAAATAATGTGGGGCATGTGATTCGAACTCTGGTGGCTTGGTTCAGCAGTGCAAGGTATTACCAATGAGGTACAAGCTCCTTCTTGTAATTATTGTGGTATTTAATTACTTAAACTGATAGCAGTAAGAATAAATACTCCTAGTATACATTAAATTTAAAGTAATTTCTTGTACACTAAAAATGGAGTTATTACATTCTTGTAGCTTGTAATTAAAAACAAAATAATTATCTATATCTTGTGCTCATGGTAAAATACCCCTTTGTGGATTTTTGAAAAAAAATATTTGAAAAATTTTGGTGTAGAAAAATAGGGTTGTTACATTCTACCCTCCTTATAAAAATTTCGTCCTCGAAATTTGTAAAAGAAAAGTGTAACAGTTTGGTGACAGAACTAAAGATTGTAAAGAAGTTTTGGTCAAAGTTGTGAGAGAGTTACCTGGGTTACCTTGGTTCACAGTTTCAGGTTCTATGGCTGCTAAGGTGAAAGCCTGTCGCCGTGGCACGTTCCTCCTGGCCGGAGGCATATTCCCCTGTACTCGAGGCATGTTTCTCAGTGCCTGGTGGAATTGGCGATTTGGCTGAGCAGGGAATCTACGTGGAGGTGGTGTTGGGAGTGCAAGACGAGCTGCAGGAGCTTGGATAGCTGGCTGTTGCGGGTAGTTGGCGGGTGTGTGTGCTAGGTTGCGTCTATAAGGACAGTTTCCAATTCCGTGATTGGACGTGCCACAAACTAAGTATAGGCCTTTTGCACGCCTACAGTCCTTCCATAAGTGACCTTCCCTCTTGCAATAAAAGCAAAAATCGGGTCTTGACCGATCCTTAACTTCTTCCAGTCTTCTGAGTTCAACAGCTGGCCTTGAAGAGGCCCCTCCTGCCATTTGAGTGGCAGGACGTTTCACTCCTGCAGACTGAGGTCTGCCCCTTGCCTTTATCACCGCCTCATAACTGCGGGCAGCTTCCACAGCATCTTCATGAGTCAGAAATTTTCCCGTGGCTAGGGCAGCCTGAATCTCCGTGTCCAGTCCTTGTTGAAAGCGACGGGCTCTGATCTCGTCCGTCGGTATCAAGTGTGCTGCGAATCGGCTTAACACGGTGAATTCAGCGTCGTATTCATCTACTGATTTTTCCCACATCGATTCTTGTTGTAGATGAATGAACTGCTGCTCCATTGCAAACCTGGCAGTCGCTGGAAAGTATTTCGCGTCGAACTTCTCGCAAAAAGTCTTCCA
Organism: Agapanthus africanus; assembly: GCA_030015575.1. NCBI lineage: Eukaryota > Viridiplantae > Streptophyta > Magnoliopsida > Asparagales > Amaryllidaceae > Agapanthus > Agapanthus africanus. The sequence goes on along the minus strand of CM057338.1, from coordinate 87,021,731 downwards.
TTCAATCGGCTGTACCAGACGGCTTTCTTCCGCCTTCCACCAGTTGCGAGCATTATCCGTGAGCTGTAGTTTTGCTACACGGACCCAAGCGATGTCTGGCACTTGAGTTGCTGCCAGATCGTCTTCGATGCCTTGTGCCCATTCTTCCGCTTCAAGAGGGCTTCCTTTACCAGAGACCTGCTTCGGATGTAAAGCCCTGAATTGCTTTACTCCCGGTGCGTCGGTCTCAGGTCGGTTCAGAAGTTGTTGTTGTCCCTCGAGAAGGCTGCGGATCGCCTCAAATAGCATTGTTTGCTCTGTGGGTGGTGCAGGAACAGCCGGTGCGGGAGGTAGTGCTGGAGGGGTGTTGTTGACGTTGGTGCTGGTGTTGTTCGGGGAATCCATAACCCTGAAGAAAAATTTAGGTTAGGACAGATTCAAATGAAATGATAAGATTCAAGGAATAGAAATTTGCAAGATTCAAGGAGCATGAATTGTAAAGAATGTTTTAGTTGCTGGTTCTTGTGTTATATTGCTTAGGTTGTTCACGCAGACCAGAACTGCATGATAAGGATTCATACAGCTCTGACCTGCATGGGCCACCAACAAAACCTGTCACGCCCCGCTTCCCAGTTTACAGCAAAGGGAACGCGACGAGGCCCGCTACGTATATACTCATAAGTACATACGCTAAGTGTATCTAAGCAATATAAAAGTAAATCACAAGAGACAAGATATATAGAAATAACAGCAACTTTATTAATAACATTCTTTTGTACAATGCATGAAAAGTAAATACAACTGAAATGGAAAGCGATGCCTAAACAGTGGCATAACAGGAAATGAAAATACTGAAAAGAACAAGGTACAATATCTAGAGCTCGGGGTCTTCGTGAAACTGCTCCAAGTCTTCACCGGTGGGCTCGATCTCTGCTGGGTCCAAAGCACCTGACGACATTCAAAGAAGAAAGAAATAGAATGTCGTCAGCGAACAGGTCGCTCGGTAAGTCCCAAAGATAAGGGAGAAATAGACAGAAAGTACGAGAGAGAGAGAGAGAGAGCTTTTAATGTTGTATTATAATATTGTAATTTTGTATTAACGTTGTTGTTTGTTTGTAGCCTGGTACAGAAGATGCCAGTGTATACGAGGGGAGTCCCACTTACACCGGGGACCTTGGTAACCTGTAGTACAAGGCTCCGTCGATAATACCACGGAACAACGGCATGGATGTGATTACGTCTTAAGTGACCACCTCGTGCCACCTTTAACATATTCCGTACCAGTCTACCCCTTAAACCCCGTAGTGTTATGACAGTATTATAGTATTATATTGTATAAGTTGGATGACTGATCAAAACCATGATATCAGTAAACATGTTGTAACTGCATAATCAGGTAAATGGAATAACGGAATAATGGATGTATATCCATGGTTTGATTCAGTCAAGTTGTATAGATTATTAACTGGATTCTGGGATTCATGTATTCATATTGAGTTGGAATATTAAAGAATATAGATTGACTTGAATCGTATTCAAGTTAGAAATAATCAGACTCAAACCCAAGTCAGACTAAAAGAAATGTAATTTGAAGTTCTATAATTGTTAGGGTCCTTATTGTAATTTATAAAACTTGAGAGGGTTTTATGTAAAAATACTTTTGCATAGTTTTCAAGATACACCTCAAGTATTTATTATTCGTCTTTATAGTTATAATGAGTGTAAATTTTATTTTGTTATTCTAGTGAATATATCCTAATAAAAGTATTAATTTATAATATTGATTTTTTTGAAATTCATGGTATTTTAATGTAACTTTTAATCTTGTAATTTTTTAGAAAAAGGTGGAAACTTTATCTTATAATAAAATAGGTGTTTAAATGATAAATAGACATATGTTTATACAATAATAATTTTCAATAAATATTTTAAATTTCCAAAATCTCATTTTTCTTAAATGTCGTATTTTAACCTTTCGAGACCGAATGCTCCTTGCGGAGATCTGAATCTCGCACTACTAACCCCGAGGGTGCACGATAAACCGTACAATCCCTAACGAGTTCCCCAAAGGTGGGTTGTAGTGGCGCTTTGCAAAGATTTAATAAATACTAATCATTTAGAAAACGGTTTTATAAAAATAAGGTATTTATTTGTAAAAGGGTGTAAATTTCCGTATTTTAGATTCTAGGGTTTCCTAAGCCAACTAGCCTATTTCTAAATGGTCTAAACGATAAATCATTAGAAGCCTCAAATCGCCTCTTCACCGCCAATTGTGGCCAGGTAAGTACAAGTGAGGAGGGAGGGATCCGCTCACGAATCGTGAGGCGGGCCTTTTAAAGTTACCCAAGCTCACTTGCCTGGCCTAGACACCACAAAGTCAGTTTAGATAAACGATCGATGTCCATGACATATCGTATTTTCCTATTAAAAGGTTTTGTTTTAAAATTGTATACAACTTAGAACTTTCAGAAATGGTTTATAAAGAAAAGGGTATTTTAATGTACAGTCTTGTATTTTCGTATTCTAAGTTTTGATGATATCAATTAGGGTTGTATTTGCGTGTGTGTGGAGGTAGGTCATTACCTCGTGATCCACGTTAAAGTATAGCAATTGTTAAGGGTTAAATGTGATAACTAAACATTGTGGTATTTAAGTGAAAGAAATACGATATATGGAAACGTTATCATTTCATGTGAAAAACTTTATCCAAATTGATTTTTAAGTGATTAATAGTCAACATGAATATGTTTAAGCATTATGTAATTTATGACAAGTGAGTTTTGATAGAAAACCGAATCAGAAATCGGTTTGTTCCGATTTCCGTCGGGTTTTAAAAAGTCGTATTTTTCTTAAAAGAAAAGGAAGATAGAAAGAGGGGGACTTACGGGTTTTGGACCCGTTAGAGAGTGAGAGGGAGGTAGAGGGTTTGCCGGGCGTTGAATCATCGTGAAGAGTCTTAGCACGATCGCCGGAATTCGCCGTCGATTTCGGCAGCGCTTCGCCTTTCGCTCGTTTTCTAATGTACCGAGTTCTCTTGAGATTTTTAGAGAGTGGACTTAGGAATGTAGGATGAAAGGGTAGAGGGTAGGGGTGTTTATATAGGGTTAGGCTAGGGTTAGGGTTTTAATTAAAAAAAATATAAAAATATATTTAAAAAAACATTAAAAAATCATTAAATTTTGGAGTAAAAGAGATTTAATGGGAATCTGGTAACCGATCAAATAAAATAAAGTATACAGGGGGATGACCAGGTCAACACGGAGAAATTCCGTGTTGATGACTCAGCCGTCCGGCCGGCGGTGCCGGCCGACTCGGACGAGTCGGGCCGAGTCGAAGTGGCGTCGGGTGGGGTTTCTCCTGGGGGAAATTTTGGTGTATCTAAATTTTTGGGTTCAGTATAAATTTTGAGAGTTATGACGGTTTGACTGTTGACTTTCCAAAAAAATTAAAACAAAACAATATAAAAATAATGTGGGGCATTGGATTCGAACTCTGGTGGCTTGGTTCAGCAGTGCAAGGTATTACCAATGAGCTATAAGCTCCTTCTTGTAATTATTGTGGTATTTAATTACTTAAACTGATAGCAGTAAGAATAAATACTCCTAGTATACATTAAATTTAAAGTAATTTCTTGTACAATAAAAATGGAGTTATTACATTCTTGTAGCTTGTAATTAAAAACAAAATAATTATCTATATCTTGTGCTCATGCTAAAATACCCCTTTGTGGATTTTTGAAAAAAAATATTTGAAAAATTTTTGTGTAGAAAAATAGGGTTGTTACATTTTGCGGCATCAGATGCAGCGATATATTCCGCATCCATAGTCGAGTCAGCAACGGTTTCCTGTTTGGAACTCTTCCAACACACCGCTCCTCCATTAAGGGTAAAGACAAAACCCGAGTTGGACTTGGAATCATCCTTGTCACTCTGGAAGCTGGAGTCAGCAAAGGCCTCAATCTGGAGGTCTTTTCCGCCATAAACCAAGAACATCTCCTTAGTCTTTCTCAGGTACTTGAGAATATTCTTTACCGCTATCCAGTGCTTCTCCCCAGGGTTTGATTGATACCGGCTTACCACACTCAGTGCATAAGCTATATCTGGTCTGGTACACAACATCGCAGACATTATAGAGCCTACCGCAGAAGCGTAGGGTATAATAGACATGCGATCCCTTTCCAAATCAGTCTTGGGAGACATCTCTTTGGAGAGGGTGATCCCGTGACAAGCCGGTAGATTACCGCGCTTGGAATCTTCCATACTGAATCTTTACAGTATGGTGTCGATGTATCTGGACTGTGAAAGTCCTAATATCCTCTTGGATCTATCACGATGGATCCGGATCCCCAGAATGTAAGAGGCATCACCCAGGTCTTTCATGGGGAACCTGTGTGACAAGAATCCTTTGACAGATTGTAGCATAGGAATATCATTTCCTATTAAGAGAATGTCATCCACGTATAAAACGAGGAATACGACAGTTCGTGCTACAAATCTACTATAGATGCATGGTTCATCTGGATTTTTGATAAAGCCAAATTCTTTGATCTTCTCATCAAAATAGATGTTCCAACTCCGCGATGCCTGCTTTAGTTCATAAATTGACTTAAGCAACTTGGACACCTTTCCGCTGCTCCCACTCTGAATGAAACCCTCTGGCTGGTCCATATAGACACACTCCTCTAAATTTCTATTTAGAAAAGCGGTCTTTACGTCCATCTGCCAGATTTCATAATCGTGGAAGGCAGCAATGGCAAGAAGGATCCAAATGGATTTCAGCATAGCCACTAGAGAAAAAGGTTTCATTATAGTCCAAATCAGGTCTTTGACGAAAACCCTTTGCAACAAGTCTAGCCTTATAGGTCTCGACCTGTCCATCTACACCAATCTTCATTTTGAAGATCCACTTGCATCCTACGGGTTTTACCCCATCTGGAGCAACGTCCAAAGTCCATACTTTGTTGGTGTACATGGACTCCATTTCGATTCGCATTGCATCTAGCCATTTTACCGAGTCAACGCTCTGAATGGCCTGCCGGAAGCTAGTCGGCTCATCATCATTACCAACGATGCAATCCTCTCTATCCCCGTCTATGAGAAAACCATAGTATCTCTCGGGCAGATGAGATTGCCTACTACTCCTGTGGAGCGGCGTAGGAATGTCCTATTCTTTCGAACCATCTGGTTCTACTAAGCTTTCAGTAATAGTCTGTGGTTCTGGAATTTCTTCCAGTTCTATTGCGCTCCCACTAATTTCCTTTTCTAAAAACTGGTGTTCCAGAAAGTGGGCATTACGAGAAACAAAGACCTTTTGTTCCTCTGCGTGATAGAAAAGATACCCCCTAGAGTTCTTTGGGTATCCCACAAACTTGCACAATACTGAGCGTGCCTCGAGTTTTTCTGCATGCTGCTTTTTGACAAAAGCTGGACATCCCCAGATCTTCAGATATTGAAGATAGGGTTTCTTCCCACTCCATAACTCATATGGTGTGGCAAGCACAGTCTTAGTTGGAACTCGGTTGAAAAGGTATGCAGCTGATTCTAGTGCATATCCCCAGAATGATCGCGGCAACTCAGCGTTACTCATCATGGAACGTACCATATCCAATAGGGTTCGGTTCCGTCTCTCCGATACACCGTTATGTTGCGGAGTGTATGGAGGAGTAAGCTGAGAGAGAATTCCATTCTCTTTTAAGTAATCCAGGAACTCGGCACTTAAGTATTCACCACCTCGATCAGATCTTAGTGTCTTGATACTTTTGCCTGTTTGTTTTTCTACTTCATTCTTGTATTCTTGGAACTTTTCAAAGGCTTCAGATTTATGCTTCATTAAGAAGACATGTCCGAACCTTGAAAAGTCAACCGTAAAAGTAATGAAGTAAGAATAACCGCTTCGTGCATGTGTAGACATTAGACCGCACACATCACTGTGTACGAGCCCCAAGAGCTCGCTCGCTCTTACTCCGTGTCCAGTGAACGGAGTCTTTGTCATCTTTCCTTTGAGACAGAATTGACAAGTTGCATATGAATGATATTCGAACGGATCCAAATATCCTTCTGTATGTAACTTCGTCAACCTTCTCTCTTTGATGTGACCCAGTCTACAATACCATAAGAAAGCATGATTGATTTCTGGAGACTTTCTTTTGTGTGTATTCTGGACATTGAAAATCTGTGGTTGATTTAATACGTATATACCATTGTTTAATGTACCTGACCCAATCAAAACTTGATTAAGGTGAATATTCACAACATTACTTACAAATGCAAATTCATAACCTTCTTTAGATAATAAAGATACAGATATGATATTACAGGTTGCATTGGGTACAAAATAACAATCACGCAAAATAAAATCATGTCCATCTGACATTCCCAGGTGATAGTCCCCCACGGACTCAGTATCCATGCCAGCTCCGTTTGCAACTCTGAGGGTCATATCACCTGCCTTCAAAACCCTACGCCTTCTCAGGGCCTGCAAAGAATTACAGATATGAGATCCTGATCCGGTATCCAATACCCAGGAAGTTGAGTTTATTGAAAGAGAGTTTTCAATAACATACACACCTGAAGCTGAAGCCGCAACTTGCTTCAGATCCTGGTTTCTGGCCTTCCAAGCCCTGCAATCCTTTTTCCAGTGTCCACTCTTGTCACAGTAAAAGCATTCTTTCTTTCCCACAAGCTTTCCCGCTACCTTTGTTGCTTTTGCCTTTCCCTTCGTATCCACTTTACTAACACCACCCCTTGGTTTGGCAGGGGCTTTCTTCTTCTTTCCCTTGGCTTTCGCCTTGGACTTAGAAGAGGAAGATCCTCCTACAAACAAACTGGTTGTTTCCCTACCTTTCTGTAGGGTGCCCTCAGCACTCCTCAACATGTTCAGAAGTTCGGAAAGTTCAACCTCCTTTCCTTGCATGTTGAAGTTTAGGATAAACTGGGCGTAAGTGGAAGGAAGGGACTGGAGAATCAAGTCCGTATAGAGCTCGTTCTCTAACGTGGTCCCAAGGTCCGCGAGCTCTTCAATAAACCCAATCATCTTAAGCACGTGTTCCGCTACCGATGATCCGATGGCCAATCTCGTCGAAAACAACTTTTTCGAGACTTCGTATCTGGCGATACAGGATTGCTCTCCATACAGTTCTTTTGTATGAAGAAATATGGATTCCAGGTCCATATTCTCGTGCCTCCTCTGATGTTCATTGTCCATAGAGGCAAGCACGAGGCACTTGGCCTTCGCGCAGTCGATCTCCCATGTCTTACGGATTTCTACATCCGCGACGCTGGAGGTGGGACCTGGGACAGAGGGAGCTTTGGTGGTAAGGAGATACCCCAACTTGTCGTAAGTGATTGCCATTTTGACATTCCTGAGCCAATCTTTATAGTTTGGCCCTGTCGGTATATTTTTATCTAGTAATAACTTAAGTTCGGTCATGTCGATTGGTCGCTGCAATTATGAGAGAGAGAAGAAACACTTTAGCATGATGCTCTTGCAAGTTTAGAGTGGTTTTTAGTTTCTCTAAACAGGATGGCTCCCACTGTCTCTCGAATCCCTCCTCAAACCATAAAGGAAGAATTAGTCGGGATCAATCTCACCATACAATACTTGCTTAACCGTTCAGCCAGGCCAGTGTCGGTACTTCGAGAGAGGTTTTCCAACGCTTTCGCGAAGTTCCTTAATTAAATAACCTCTTTTCCCTGGGGGCGTAGCCCCGCTAACACCTTTTTAGACACCTACTAGGTTTATAGCATTGATCGTTAAGTGAGAAATTTCCCGAGGAGTAGCATATACTCACAGTAGGATCGGGATCCAAATATCATCGCGTGACGAAACTGAAGGAATCCTACCAGAATCATCACACTCCAAAAGGTATGCAGCGCTAGCAAGTTTCAGTTTCTTTTGAAACTCCCGATGTGGATTTTTGCCCATGCTCTTATGACCTTGGCGTGAGGTCAAAATGTCATAAATCACATGTCAAGTTCTACCCATCATTATCCAGGTTAATTTGAACCCACCCGTACCTACCCTTGACGTAGGCCAAAATGGCAGTACGATTGTCTCAAACCAACGCATTCTATCTATGCAACAGATAAATATCCGGCAGCTACCAATCACTATGCCTTGGCGTGAGGTCAAAATACATAACTTGAATACTACCGAATATTTAACTGAAATGATGGAGGGCTACGAATGGTTTTGGCCAAACCGTGAACGTAGTGAACTTGATATAATCGATGGAACGAGATAGCTTTTAAAAAAGAAGTGGTTCAAGCTCCGCATTTAAAAGTTGGTTTTTGAAAAGAACCGAGTGGTTTTGAAAGTGTTCCAACGACTTTTACTTGGTTTATTTTCTTGCATTAATTTTAATGCGTCCCATCAATTAATCCTACCATTGCAGAAAACAACGAAAATATGACGTACGCTTATGCCATCCGCATTCGCCACGGGGTCCCGTCATCACCCGTTAGGTTACTTAACTAACGACAGAGCGGGGGCTGGACTAGCGCGGATGCAAAACATAAGCAATGCCTAAATAGATATCATATATAGATATATACACATTCGTCAGATGCAATGATAGCCATTCCAGATCACAGATGAATACATTGGATATACTAGGAATCCGCATTCCGTTCGAGCCTGTAATAAAAAGCGGATTACACGGTCGCGATGAATAGCCAATACCCCACCCTAGACCCCTACGGGTGCGGCAAACTACCCGCCAAGTACCCGAAGCAAAGCAACCTCCCTCAACGACGTGAGTAGGCCACTCGGCACTTCGAGATACCCGGTAGTTTGTGCACCCCACCTTAGGTCTATTCTAGGAGCAAAAACAGTAAAATGAAATTATACAATGGCGGCTACAACCCCATCCCGGATGTGCGGCCATACAAATAATATTACATCAAATTTACATATTACATGAATTGAAAGATAAAGAAAAAAAACTCTCATCTCACAACCTCCGGCTATTCATCCGCGACAATCCAACGAATTCATGTACACATACCATCAACATTACAGATCACAGATATGTATAACCCCCACTAATCGACGTATAGCGATTAGCAGACGTTCAATACATATATAACATTACAGATACAACCCATTAGCCAAAGTCTACAGAAAATCGATCAAAATACGGATTTGTAACCACCCGAAAAACAAATTTGTTCTCTGGAAATTCTGGGCAGAAACAAACCATCCTAAAAATCACAAAACACCAACACAAGAACACTGCAGGAGAAATGATCCACGGCCGAGTCAACTCGGCCGCGGATCCACAGCAGGAGCAAGCTCCTGCCGCGGATCCGCGGTGGGTTGGTCGACTCACTGGATCGTTTTTCTTGCCTGTTCTTTAAAAAGCCTGAGACGATTTTTAGTAAATGATTTATTATTTTTTGAGCAGAAATAAAAATCGGCAGAAACTTGAATTTTTCGGGGTGTTCTGCGGTTTTTTTGTCCGATCGAAATTCTAGATACTTTGCTAATATACTAGGGTGTGTTTAGCTCGTCTCTGATAGCACTGTAAGTCCACGTTACCTCTCCCGGTTCTTTCGGGCTTGCGGAAACGGTAAAAAACGATTTTTAGGGTTATGGTAACATGGACTATAAAACACGGATCTTTGCTAAACTACACACTAGCAACTAACTAGAGCTTTACCTACTCGGTTAGGGGTTATACCTAAACTTGAACTCCTTCTCTTGGACTCCTTATAGTGGTCGGATGGTTCTCTCCTTGTCGCCTTCTCTTGCCGAAGATGGATCCACCTGAGGGTCTCTACCTTGAGCTCCTTCCTCGAACTTGAGAAAACTAAAGTGTCCGGCTTGCTAGACCTTCAACCTTAGGATGAGTAGAGAGTGGCTTTGGGTTTTTTATCTCAAGGAAATGGTTCTCAACCCATGAGAATGATTTTCCTTGAACTAGAGGAAGAGGAAGAAGAAATGATGAGAGAGAATGAATATGAGAGAATGATAATAGTTTTACAACCATAACCTATATATGTGAATTAATCTAATTAATAATTTTAATCAAAATGAAAAAGGTGATGGTTGGTTTGATAAGACCATTATCATTTCACATTAAATATTTTTGTAAAGATCAAAGAGCATCTTTGGAGTGAAATGATGATGGTCAATGTTTCAACCTTGGTCAACAAGTCAACCTTGGTCAACAAGTCAACAACCCTAACCATGACTCAATTTCATTTAATTAATATTATTAATTGATATTTCACATATTCATTAAGGTTTGGAAAAAGACAACTGTCAACTGTGCATACACACCCGTTCCAAAACCCTAATGAAAATCCTCTTCCTCCGCCTCAAACAACTGTGCATACACACCCGCATTCGTGTTCCGAGGAACACGAATACAATGAGATAAAACTAACCCCAAAGCATATAGTAGGATCAGGCCCAAACCAGAGCCCGCTAGTAATGACTGTCCGGACACCAAACGTGCACAAGTGCGCGGATGTGAACAAACCCTGTCGCAAAACCATGCGACCTCTACTCTGTTTTGCCCAAAGACGAATAACCCTCTGTGTGGGACTCTAAAGACTCGACACTACGCTGGCAGTGGGTTTAACTACAGACCGCAAGCGGCACTAGCTGTACGTAACAGCCCCCAGGTAGAAGCCGATAAGAAGACTAATGAGGCGAACCCATCCGAACTCCTACTGAGCCTATATGTGACAATCTGCGTACAGTCCGGTCTGTTCGTCTGAGAATATCGTATGGCGGGCCTAGGGGGTGGTAAACGTCAGTCCCCTAATAGCGGTACAAGTCGTGTCAGAGTGTAGCCCAAAACACCCTGAGATAACACTGGAAACCTACCAGTATATCTCGCTTGCCCTGGCCAGGGACCACAATGTGTAATGGCTCTCCTAGACATAGCGCGATATCAACTCCCAATACCGGGAGAGACGAATCCTATCTAACCGTCACTGCCTCCAAGTGCTTCGGGACTGCACCCAACTACTACCTGTTTGCATGACTCCTTTGAGCCGTGGTAGGGTAGTAATCAAAGTACAGTGGGAACACACTCGAGGCGAAGTGACAGTGTCAAGTCAGCGGACTAAGCTGTACTCATGTCACCTGGGAACCGATAACTGACGATAGGTATAGTACCAACCAACAGTTCCCGACGAATCCTGTCCAGTGTACTCGTAACCTAACGAGCATCCGCATACTATCTCAAGTACGACGTACTGACGGCTGTGGGACAGACCATCTCCCGTGCTGGGATGAGAAGCGCATACGCTAGTCTACACCGGAGTATCGATGCCCCGTCTCGATAATCCCATGACCAGGGACGTATATATAAGGGTGTGCTTGTAGATTACCCAGCCCCCACGAGTGTGACTGCCATCACAACGCTGGTAATCAAGCAAAGATCCTAAGGGCTCCACTAATGTGTATAGGTGATATACTAAAAGAAACACATGTACACATTAAAGCAGAGACAAACCAACTAGCATACTACCATTTCGAGCAAGATTGTCTATACAACTGTGAATATCCCAAGCTTCCATTAAGTAATATACATACTAGTATGATACAGTAATGGCCTCTAGGGCATATACACTAACATGTTTCACGTGAGGCGCCGAGTTCTTTTTGGAGATTTAATCTCTATTTATATTTTTAGAGAACTTAAATCTCTATTGATGGTATTTTGACCATTAATGATCACCAAAATCTTCGTTTTTTTGAAGATCTGGGATCATCTTTTTCTTTATTTAAGAACTAAGTTTTTTTATAGGTTCTTTTCTCCTTTTGTTTTTTTCTTTTGGACCTAGTTCTTTTCTGAATTTTTAATTCTCAAGAATAAGATATTCCCGATGAGAATTAAATTCTCAACTTATATGAGACTTGTCTTATGGATCTCAGATCTAGAGAATCAACTAAGTTCTTTAAAAAGGGTTAAACCGTTGGATGTGATAGAGATGTTTTGATCTCTTTTCTTTTGCTTGAGTTTTGAGAAGGAAGGTCTTCTTCTTTGAGAATTGAATTCTCTGTTCTTTTTTAGAGCTCCCTACATTTTTCTGTCTCTCCTCCCTCTCTGTTTTAAGACTTGAAGTCTCGGGTCCTTTATATAGTGGAGGCAAGTTGTTAACTAGTTTTGAGAAAATCTCTCATTGAGAGATTCCAATTGATTTAATTGGACTCAAAATTGATTTGGGAAATTTTACCCACCGTTGTATTTTTGATCCAAGGACTTCTGTTTTACAGAATATGATTGGGGAAATATTTTCCCCTATACAGAATTTATTCTGTAAAACGGTGATTTTTTAGTCACCAATGGATTCTTAATCCAAGGGTTCTATGTTTTATAGAGAGCAATCTTTCTTATTTAGAAAGAATGAGAGAATATATTCCAAAATAGAATTTTATTCTATAATTTAATTTTTAATCCAACTGAGAGTATCTTTCTTATTTTTGAAAAATTTGGGAAATGTTCTCCTAACAGAATTTAATTCTGTATTTTGATGGTTTATTATCTCTGTTGGATTTTTTATCCAACGGCTCTGTTTAATAGAGAGTATTGTAGAATTTTAATTCTGCCTAGGCTCCAGCGCTCACGTGTTATGCACGTGGGCGCTACTTAAGAATTTAATTCTTATAATGGGTATTTATGTGCTTTACACTTTGGCACTCGTGTGAGGAGCACGTGCGGCGCCATCTAGGAGTTTAACTCTTATGTAATGAACTTTTCTGTTCTTTGCATATTGGCGTCCGAGTGAGGAGCACATGCAGCACCATCTAAGAGTTTAACTCTTATGAACTCTTCTATGCTTTGCACATTGGCGCCCGCGTGAGGAGCACGTGAGACGCCACCATAGGATTTAATCCTATAAGATTGGCTCTGGCGCTGGCGCCCTTATGGAGAGCATGTGAGGCGCTGCTTCATTGAATTCTATAGAGCTTTGCTCTTTTATTAGATTAAATATATTGGGGAAACAAATGCCCCCAACCGTTGCTCTCATGTGGCTTACACGTGGGTGCAACGGTGTCACCTTTTCCACCGTTCGATCTCCTGGAAAGTTGAACCGTCCCTTCATGTTTTATAAATAGGGCATTTGGCCCTTGAGATGACTGTCGTTTCGTCATCTTCCATCTTCTTCTTTGAGAATTTAATTCTCTTCTCAAAGCTCAGATCTCTGCCCAAAGAAACTCTTAGAGTTTAAACTCTGTTTAAGAAAATTGGTAAGCATTGTGTCCATTTTTCTTTTAAAAGAGACTCTTTTTGTCTTGGATTTTTAACCCATTAACAGAGCTTGACTCTTTTTCTTGAAATGATCTCTTAGAGATCTTAAAAACTTTATTTTAGGTAGACCGTTGGTCTCAGAGTTCTTAAGGTTTTACCCTGTTAGTGACTTTGATCTTTGAGGGTTGTTTGAAATTTAATTCCATTTCCCATGAGGATTTCTGGAATTTAATCCCATTAGAGGAATTTAATTCTGGTTGTTCTACAGAGCTTAGCTCTGAGAAAATTTCTTTTTTAAGAAATCCTTTTGGGAATTTTATTCTCCTTTCCTTTCTTTCAAGGGTTCTTCTTGCAGATTTGAATCTGCTGTAGAACTCGTTTTTCGAGGGAGTCACGGTTCAATGAGATTTTTCATTAAATGAGAATCCTTTTGGATTCTTACACTGAGTGCCTGCCTCATCATTGATGGGGCATCACCTTGATTTTGTAGGGGGCACTTTTTTCTTCTAAATTGTAATGATTCTGGTATTTTGATTGCTAAACCTTTACTGGTTTCTCTTTTCAGATACTATGGCTTCTTATCTGTATGATCTTGAGGAGATTATCTCTTATGAGGAGATTCGCATTCAAAGCAGCTGCCAGGGCCAAGAGTTTACTGACGCCCAGTGCCCAGAGGTGATGCGTCGTTTTGACGATTACAACGGTCGATCGCTCCCTCGCCGTTCTGATCTCCTGAAGATTGTCGTTGGGTCGATTTGGGAAGCATTTCCTGTGCTGGATGAGGCTATGCCGCTCGAGGCACTTGATGAGGCTGAAGACAAGGTGCATTCAGTATATCTGATGGGCCTGATTTCAAAGAAGCGGCGAGATGATCTTGTCGCTGTTTTGCATCGCGTCTTTCAACATAAGGCGATAATATCTGCGTACTAATGGATGGATGATATCAGCGGGGATCCCGACGCTTGCATTCGTGAGAAAATGCATAAGAAAATGGTCAACGAAACCAGAAGCGCTTTACTCAAACTTGCCTCTGAGTTCATGAATCCGTTTCCGGAATTCAGTGTCTTACCATTGTAATTTTTTATTTATTATTTTTTTATCATCAATGTATAAATTTCTTCGAAGTATGAATGACAAAGTTCCCCTTTTCTTTACGCCAATGCTCATATATGCCTCACGTGAGGTGTTGTTATATAAAAAACTAGTGCCGGCGTTCACGTGTTATGAACATGAGGCGCTGCTATGGGATTTAGTCCTGAACTGGCACCGGCGCTCACATGTTATGCACGTGAGGCACCGCTACAGGTTCTAATCCTGCAAAGAATCGGTGTCAGCGTTCACGTGTCATGCACGTGAGGCGCTGCTGAGGGAATCGTTTCACCTTCTTGCTCTGATTTCCATGAGTCAACATTTTCTTTTCCCATGCCCTTTTTGTCAGGACATGGAAATAGTTCCACCATGCACAACATTTTCTATGCCTAAACTTGAATGCTTCTCTTTATAATCTGGATCTATGTTTTCCTCTTTCTTCACAAGGAGAGAACCATTTTTAACAAACCAAGAGTTATGGCTTGCAATCGTCCACATACTCGTCGGCAACCATGGGAAGTACCTATCGAGGGAATTGTTCCCCGTTTCGCTGCCCGATTAGTGGATCCCATTCTCACTGATGACCAGTGTGATACGGTAATGCACGAGCTTCTGGCTCGTAGGGGCTTTCCCCTTCCTGTCGGCTCCATTTGGATCCGGATGATCTTCATGTCCGTACTTGCTAACATCCCCCCTTATCCAGTAGAGATGAATCCGGTAATGCTCGACGCAGCGGAGGACAAGATCGAGTGCTTTTATAAGGTGTATTTGATTTCCCAACCTCTAAAGGACCATTTTATTCAGTTGCTGGGTCAGATGTGAGCTCGGCGGGCCATCATGTCTGTTTTCACTGATGGGCATGGCGTTGACCGATGGGGAGTAACTCCTCATGAAAATTGCTTCTTTGACATGGTGGAGAAGGCAGAGAGGGCTTTAGACAATTTTATTCTTAGTTTTGTACACCCTTATACTTTTGATCCCGTGTTTGGTGATTTGTTTCCCGCAGAATAAAGTACTTATTTAAATGTGCTTCTTTATTGTTGACTGTTGAATGTTTTATCCCCAGCACCCATTCTTGTGGGCATCTTGCCTCTGCATATATACTTTGCACTTTAATCTTAGAAGTTTCTGATGCATGTATCTAGCTATAGGTGAACACTGGACTGATGTGAACAAATTCTTCCCCCTACCACGTTGCTCATGGCCATGAGTGAAGTAATGCATAGTATATGGCCGGATTTGAGCTGGCATACACAATTTTTATTAGAATTTGATTTGAGAAGATAGCGAGCGGACACAAGCGTCATCATCTATCGTTAACTCAGATTTTGATCCTTAAGAAATGTAGTTCTAAACCCTGAGGCCAATGAGTTACGCATTTCTGTTTCCTGATGTCTTAATTTAGTGCCTATTAGTTTATTTACTCGTTTCGGAGTTTGTAGTTTATTTACTCATTTCGGAGTCTCTAGTTTATTTACTCATTTCGGAGTCTGTAGTTTATTCACTCGTTTCGGAGTTTATAGTTTATTCACTCATTTTAGAGTTTGTAGTTTATTCACTCGTTTCGGAGTTTCTAATTTATGTACTCGTTTCAGAGTTTATAGTTTATTCACTCGTTTTGAAGTTTCTAGTTTATGTACTCATTTCGAAGTTTCTTTAGTTTACCTCCCTTGAGTTTACAGGCAAACTTGTCCTAACGTTATATGCAAATAACCTCCATTCTTTACGACAAAGATCTGTTAGGTTTGTGGTACTAGGGTTTTAGTCCATGGTACCGCCGCATTGGTTGATGTCTTCCTCGATATGCGGTCTTTAAGCCGTTGTTCAAGTAGCCCCGCGACTGTCGTGTCTCTGATCCCTTCAGGGGCTGGACAAGACGTCTTCAAGTAATCTCTTTAGGTCATATTACCGTCGGAAGAGCAAACGTTAGGAATTTACCATGACGCTTTTTACTTGAGGTTAGGCACGGTTTGGAGCCCCGATAAGTCATAACCACTCTGCTCTGGTATGGGATGATCTCCGATAGGCTTTTAAGCTTTATATGAGTTGCCTTCAAGACCCGAAGCTGGGAATATGATGTTGCTTCATTTTTTTTGTTTCGACGATGTCACGCCGATTCTTTGCTGAAGTAGGGTAGACATTTGTAAGACTTCTATGCTATTGTTTACTGCCGAAAGCCGGGAAGACAAATGTCTTTCCTGAATTTGGGGGCAGCTGCTATTTGGATTTATCCGTCCACCTCTCCGAAGATGCCAAGTTGATTTGTGGCACCGTGCATTGGAGGTTTGGACGGATGCGGCCGTTGTAGCAGACTTTGTTAGATTCCTCCTCGTTGTGAGGGGTTTTTGATTGTGGGGACGCTCTTCCCTGCAGGCGCAAGCCCCTGCAGTTAATTACGTTACCGCGTAGCGATAACCACTTTCTCCCACTCTAGAAGGTCACTTCGTGTCGTGTGTGTTTGTTTTATTTTTGGTTGCCTGTGGATTGTATACAAAGACTAATTTGTGTTGACGCCCGTAGGGCGTGGATTATTCGAAATCCATATATTCTTATATTTGGGTTTGGTTTGATTTAAGGAACGTTAACCTCGTTTGGATTTTAAGATCGACTTAAATATTTGTTATGAATACGTTAGTCCAATTTTAGACTAAGATCTACTCAACAGGATTTTGGGATCATTCAGCTCCAACAAACGAGCATTTGGGCTCTATTGTTTTAATTTAAAGACGTTTTCAGTCCATAGCTAGTTTAAGAACGTTGCGGTCCATAGATCACCATTTGGCGGTGAGGTCGTAGTTTAAGGACATTGCGGTCCATAGCTAGTTTAAGGATGTTGCGGTCCATAACTAGTTTAAGAACATTGCGGTCCGTAGATCACCATATGGCGTTGAGGTTTTAGTTTAAGGACATTGCGGTCCACAGCTAATTTAAGGACGTTGCGGTCCACAGCTAGTTTAAGGACATTGCAGTCTAGTGGGGTGTGCTCATGGTTTTAGGAGTGCTCCAAAGAGCTGTTGGTTGTTGGGACCCTCCACCTCTCTAAAGATGTTGAAGAATTACAACGACATGTATCAGAGGTATGGAGAGATGTACTCTTGAACCGAATTCCAGATTGAAGGGAGAGATCATGGTGGAATGAACATCATTTTAGATACCATCTGTTAGGAGATCATTAGTCATCTTTGGAACTAAGATTGCCTTGGGGAGACCTGAGCATAGGAGGGCTTGGTTGATTGGTGATCAAAAGGGTTTTGGCCTCGGGAGACTTGGCTAATTTGGGCTAAGGTTGGCCTCTCATAGTGTTAAACACTAACATTTGCTCGGCACTCACGTGCTCCCACGTGAGGTTCTAAAGCAGTGTTAAATACTGAAATTTGGACCGCTCACGTGTGGCATGTGAAGCGCCTGAGAATTGGGCACTGCTTCTTTGGGTTTATTCCCTTGTTCCTTTTATAAATGCTAAGCCTTATTGGGGGTCACATGGGATCACATGAGGTGCCCAAAAATAGGAACTGTCTTTGATTTATTCCCCTTTTTCTGTTGTAAGTGCTAAGCATTATTAGGGGGTCACGTGGGATCACGTGAGGTGCCCCAAATGGGAACTGTCTTTGATTTATTCCCCCTTTTCTTTTGAAAGTGCTAAGCACTATTAGGGCGTCACGTGGGATCACGTGAGGCGCCCCAAAATGGGAACTTTCTTGGGTTTATTCCCCTTTTCCTTTTGAAAGTGCTAAGCACTATTAGGGGGTCGCGTGGGATCACGTGAGGCACCCCAAAATAGGAACTGTCTTGGGTTTATTCCCCTTTTCCTTTTGAAAGTGCTAAGTACTATTAGGGGATCATGTAGGATCACGTGAGGCACCCCAAAATGGGAACTGTCTTTAATTTATTCCCCTTTTTCTTTTGAAAGTGCTAAGCACTATTAGGGGGTCATGTGAGGCGCCCCAAAATGGGAACTGTCTTGAGTTTATTCTCCTTTTCCTTTTGAAAGTGCTAAGCACTATTAGGGGGTCACGTGGGATCACGTGAAGTGCCCCAAAATGGGAACTGTCTTTGGTTTATTCCCCTTTTCCTTTTGAAAATGCTAAGCACTATTAGGGGGTCACGTGGGATCATGTGAGGCACCCCAACTGTCTTGGCTTTATTCGCCTTTTCCTTTTGAAAGTGCTAAGCACTATTAGGGGGTCACGTGGGATCACGTGAGGCGATGTCAGTTGTTCCTTTTTGTTCCTCAGAGATACTCACGTGGGAACACGTGATCTTCGTTACGCAGCGTTGAGCGCTAATGAATCACCAGGTTGTTCTTCTATGGTTCTGAGGAATCAAGTTCTCCTTTTGGTTTTTGCAGGGATTAAATTCTTTTTAAAAGGTTAAACCCTAGTTTCAGAGGAATTAAATTCCCATATGTTTTGTAAGAGTTAAACTCTTTTGAACTCAGTTCTTCCCATAGGTTTTGAATCTGCATGACAGTATCTCCCCGATGAGAATTAAATTCTCAACTTGTGGGGAGATCTGCTTCTGCAGATCTTAACCGGAGGAAGAACTAAGTTCTTTGAGAAGAGTTAAACTCTTTGTATGAAAATTAAATTCTCTTTTTATTTTGTGGGAGCTTTTGGGGGGGTTCCTCTTCTTTATAGAGAATTAAATTATCTCTCTATTTTTCTTTCTTTCTCCCCCTCTCTGTGTATATGTGTATCTCTCCTCCTTTTTTCTTCTCCTCTCCTTGCTTATATTTATATGAGAAGAAAAAAATCAATTTGTTAAGAAAATCCCTCATTGAGAGATCATGATCGATTCCATGATCTTTTAGATCAATCGGTGAATTTTATTCACCGTTGGATTTTTAATCCAAAGGCTCTCTGTTTAACAGAGAAGATTTCTTGTTTGTTTAGCAAGATTATGAATATCTTGTTAGTTTTAATAAGATCAGAATTTTATTTTATCATATATTTTAGTTTAACAAGATCAGAAATATATTTTCTTAATATAGTATTTAATTCTATCATATGGATATCTCATTAGTTTAATATAGAATTTTATTCTTATCATATGAATGTTAGTTTAATAAGATTAGGAAAATATTTTCTTATGATAGAACTTTATTCTACCAGATGATCACCGTTTGATCTTTGATCCAAAGGTCCTCTGTTTAACATAGAAGATCTTTCTAGTTTGTGGAAGATCAGGAAAATATTTCCCAAATAGAATTTAATTCTAGAATTTGACAGGAGCATTTTAAATTGGGGCGCTCACATGCTTTGTATGTGAGTAGCAAGAGAACTCACGTGTTTAACACGTGACCCTTAGTGTAGGTTTTAGCTTATTCATTTTCAACGCTCATGAGCGCTCACGTGTTTTGCACGTGAGGCCTGTTTGGCCATTAGTTGTTATCTTTCAGCTCTTACATGCTTTGCATTTAAGGGCTCACGTGTTTAACACGTGAGGCCAAATTTTGAGGACTCTCCCCCCTTTTTTATAAAGGAACCAGTAGCTCTTGGCCGAAAATTTTGGCGCGAACAGTTGTATGTATTGCAGTTGAAGTCCGGAGCTTGAAATATACCATTGCTCCATTTTCATTTGATAACCGCATTCGCATCCTGCTGAAATAAGAGGGAACATCGGGATGGTCTCTAGGTTGTATACGTGCCGTCGAGACTTGGAGCTAGGGTTTTGTTGTTACTCCATTTTTGGTTTCAACCCTTGGGTCTTTTGTTGACGTTGCGTCTGCATCCTGCCGGAATGAGAAGGAACGCCGGGATAGTCTCTTGGTTGTATATGAACCGTCAAGACTTGGAGCTAGGATTTTTCCGTGACTCCATTTCTATTTGACCCTTGGGTCTTTGATGACGTTGCGTCTACATCCTGCTGCCATGAGAAGCACATCGAGCTGGATTTAGGATTTTGTCGTCACTCCTTTTTGATTTGGCTCCCTGGAGCCTTTGTTGACGTCACATCTGCACCGCGAAGGAACGTCGAGCTGGAGCTGGGATTTTGCCATTACTCCTTTTTTGTTTGACCCTTGGGTCTTTGATGATGTTGCGTCTACATCCTGCTGGCATGAGAAGGAACGTTGAGATAGTCTCTGAGTTGTATATGAACCGTTAAGACTTGGAGCTAGGATTTTTCCATGGCTCCATTTTTTTTGACCCTTGGGTCTTTTTATTAACGTTGTGTCTGCATCCTGCTGGAATAAGAAGGAACGTCGAGTTGGAGCTCGGATTTTGCAATTACTCCATTTTGATTTGGCTCCTTGGAGATTTGTTGACGTCACGTCTGCACTCTGTTGAAATGAGAAGAATGTCGAGTTGATCTTTAGGCTGTAGATATTGCCGTCAAGATCTGGCTCTCCCTTTGACGGATCCTGGTGGGAAAGTATGGTTCCCTTTCTTTCATTTGTGCCCACGGATTGTATATGATTGATTTCTATGTAAGTGTTTGTAGTTATAACTGTAATCAATAACGGTGTCGCGTGTAGCTAGCCGAGATGAGTACGGGTCGTCCTCAGAGATTCGTGGAATCTTTTAATCTTGCTTTAGACGTGTTGATTGAAAAGAGGATGAATAGAAAAATCAAGAATAGTGGAGAATAGTTTATAGATTTATGTTAAATACGGATGTAGAATACAGATCTAGTTTAAATAAGGATATAAAATATATAAGAAGAAGGCTTGTAGGGTTCGTTAAGATTTAGTAGTCATGGATGACTAATAAAGATTACTCCTTTTATCTATTGATAGATTTAAAACTAGATTGATAGTGATGAATGAGAATTAGGGTTCTTGGAAGAAACTAGGGTTCCCACAATATTGACCCTTGTCCCTTCATTGTTCTCTATTCATGTCTAGCCCTTAACAAAACTATTGTTAATCTGATCTCAAATCGCAGTCGAAACTAGCAATAAATTGGTAGCGCACCCGATTAGGATATTAACGATTTTTTCTAAAGTTTATAAACTTCACAAGGCTTAAAAGAAGTTAAAATATTTTCTCATCTATTGTTCTACCATAATTCTACGAACCCTATCAAGCGGAGAATTACTCGTGCATGATAGAGATAGAAGAAGAACGGATAGAGAATGAGATCATAATGTAAATACAGAAAATAAATACTAACTAGTTAATCTAATGATCTACCTTTATTAATCAACTTCACAAGTACAAAGCCTTCAAGTTTAGATTACAAAAGGAAGAAAAAGTTGCTCTCGATCTCTGCCTTATAGAAAGTAGCCTCAGTTGAATCTCACGTCGCCTTATCACGTCGAATCGTGGACCTGTCGTGGATCACTTGTTCTTTAACGGTGATTTGCTTCATGTAATAGATTGATGATTTCTAAGTTTAGCCCTCGGTCCTTTATATAGTCCCAAAACAAGGAACCAAAGATCCCAAGAATTAGGATTTATTGAGACGATCCTACACAGAAAATCCTACATCCCAACTCCTCCATATAGCTGCGGATCTGCCGCATTAAGTAGGGTTTGGCCACGGTTGGGCGGCACTCTGGGGGATTTAGGGTTTCAAAATTCTGGACCTTCATCTTGTTGACATGTGGTGATCTTTTGGATATCTGGATTTTGGAAATCTTCTCTGAGTCTCTGCCAGAATTGATTTCATGATTTACTTAAACTTCATCGGCAGATTTTTGATTCTCGACATTTAGATATCCCGATCTCCTGACCTGAGCCAACTCTTGCACAATATCTCCATGAATAATGTTAGTAATATTTGGTATTTTTGAGATATTATCCTAACCATTTCATATGATATTATATTTTAAGAATATTGATTAAGGATATTTGATATGATATGCATAATAAAAATACTAGAATATTATATAAATATTATATGCATACATTTTCCTTCATAATGTTAATTATAATATATAAACATATGGTAAATAGTATTTTTACATATTAACCCCAAATATGTTCTATATTTATAATAAACACCTTTAGGTATTTAAAAAAAGTAAGAAAAATGTTATATCAAAAGTGCGATATTTTCGACTGAACAAATACCCCCAAACTTAACTTTAATCGTCCCGAGCAAACTTATTTATTCAAGAAAGGGAGAAAGAAAGAAGAAGAAAAAGAAAAACTAACTAGCACACTTTCGTAGGCAACACGATTGCACTGAGCACGTGCAACAAGCCGTTAAATCTCTAGGTGTCCCTAGTAAGAGGAGTGTTGTCTCTTGAGGGATTTTAGCGGATTACACCCACAAAATGCTATAATGAAAGAAAGATGGTGAAAATTACATACAAAGATAAGAACTATAAAAGAAAGAACTTGAAAATAAGAGTTTCCAACTATACTACCTTTTCGGTTGCCATGAGCCCTATCTTAATGGTCGTGAAAATATGTTAGAAATCACATCATCTCTCAATAAAACGTCGTCTTTAGTTTTCCTCCCTATCTTTCTTCCAAACATCGATCATATATCCCTACATGTGTGTAAAAAGCATCCCTACACTTAGATAATTCAATTCAAGCTATCATACTCTTGTCCATCTTCCAAAGTACTTTATAGCCGGTGAATATTTTCTATAAAATTGCTCACACATTCTTCATGCGACCGTTAATACTTCTTGAGATACTAATTGACCAATTACCAACTGTGCTCGCTCATTTTCATTTAGGCATAATTATCCCCGTCTTGCAACACCTAAGATTTAGCAGTGGCTCTCAAATCAGTTGGTCTAAGACACTAGGTGATAAAGCACCCCAGCTATATTTTTTATACTGCCTTAAGCAATTACAAAACCAGTGTTCATTTTTTTCACCGTTATTTTTATTTTGCTTCATACCAAGGCTTTTAGACAAGAGTATTTCAATGTATTCTCTACTATCCCAAGTTTCAAAATGTGTGCAAGTGCATATAGCAGGGTATCAACGTTCAAAAGTTTGGATTTAAGAATAATGACTATTTTTCAGACTTACTTTTATCCTCAGATTAGTAATTCCCTTCATCTTACTAACCCTGGCACAAGGCTCATAACTACTTATTGCTAGCTTTGTTTAAGAAAATATCTAACTTTTTTACTTTTCTTAAACTATTTCTATCTTTCATATGTAATTTTTCACTTTCAAACTTTCATTATCAAAAAAATTTTGTGCTTATATATAGTATAATGCAAAATAATGTGTGAATAAGAACAAACCTCCCCCAAACATGTTTGCAGCAGTGTCCTCACTGATATCATCTGTTAAGCGTCACAAAAAAACTATAGACTTGGGAGGAAAAGTTAGTAATGGGGACATGAATTAATGACAGTGAAATCTTCCTCCAAACTTATTTTTGGCTCACAATTTTGTAAAAAAATATTTTCTTTCAAGAGCCAAAATTTATCCCCTCCAAACTTTAGTAAAACCGTATTAAGCATTTAAAATTATGAGGGAGGGGGGTTAAAATTATTGGTCAAAGTAAAGCCTTACAAAGACCAAAAGTCAACACCAACCATTCAAAAAATTTATCGATGTAACGTACTGGTTGGTAGAAGAACCTGTTATATATAAACAAGAAGTGGGGAAGAGATAAGAGGTGGTATGGTTTACGTCTCGGTTGATAG
This sequence comes from Agapanthus africanus, assembly GCA_030015575.1. Classification (NCBI taxonomy): domain Eukaryota; kingdom Viridiplantae; phylum Streptophyta; class Magnoliopsida; order Asparagales; family Amaryllidaceae; genus Agapanthus; species Agapanthus africanus. The sequence goes on along the minus strand of CM057338.1, from coordinate 86,997,892 downwards.
AGATGAAACAGTGATGGTGATTGAAAATGAGAATGTGAATGATTAGGAATGGGAAGAATAGTCACATTCTCATATGGGATAAGAAGAAATGGTGGTGGTTCAACTTCTTCGGGTGGAAGTTGATTAATCACAAAATCCGTATCATTTAGGAATGCGAGTTCGTCGGCGAAATATTTTCGAAACTTTCATCGATAGTCCGATTGAACATTTCAATGTCACTAAGTGTTGCGCCAGAATTCAACACACTTGATTTGTCAAAAATTATGGAGATAGGAGACTCGAAAAGCTCATCTACCTCATTCTCGAAAGAGTCTAAGTCAAGAGAATTATCGAACTCGAAATATCAGATTGTGATTCATCAACACTCGCTAAAATTAAAGGAAGAATAGAAGAAGAACCAGAGAAAGTGGGAGATGAAATGGGTAAACAAATTGGTGTGTCGAATAATGATGAACCAGATGTGGGAAATAAAGGTTGAATTTCGTTCTGCTTTTTGGTCATACATTTATCATCAATTTCAAGATGCATATAGGGTTCAGGAAGAATAGTTAAAGGTTCAAGATGATGACCACACGGGAGTGAAAGGACCTGATGAATTGGTGGGACAAACTCATCCAAAATTTCGGGTTCATCATCCAACATATCCCCAACGTCAGTATTCTCAATCAAGTGAAGGTTAAAATTCTCAGACACCTCATTAAAAGCATGGTTTTCAATCAATTGTGGTTCTAGAGTGGAGGTGTAGAGATCATAAGGATTGGGTGTGGCTTCACTTGAAATGGACCCTTCACAATCGGGTAAATCAAACACTACAAAGTCACACAACTCATCAGACATTCTATCTTCAATTGGTGAATCATTTGGTGTACTCGATAGATCTGTGAAAAATTTTGATTTGGAAAGGTGTACCGCTCTCTCTCACTACCCAAATTCTCGATTTGTCCTATTGCCGTATCATACATTGAAAAATTTTGAGCTGGTTCAAAACTAGTTGCTCGTTCGTTTTATTGTATGAGGACGGCCATGCACTCATTCAATTCCTCTATGGCGCGGCGCGATGCTACTCGATATTCTTCCACGGTCCGTTCAAGACTAGACATGGGTCGGTAAGGGCTTTCAGCATAAGATTGAAATTCTTATGGATAGGTAAAACTCCCAAATGACTGATTAGAAGAAATGTCTAGAGAAGGTGTAAAAGTCGAGTAGGATTGATAGAAATCAAATGGTTGTGAAAATTAGGCAGGAGTAGGATCAACATTGTGATAAGAAGAGTATTGATATTGGTTAGTTGATTAGCGACTGTCAACAGATGCCATATACGCCGCAAAACGAGTAGCAAAATCTTCTTTAGAAAGTGGTGGTGTTTGTTTTCCTAACGGTTTGACCGGATTGAAACTTTGTCCGTTAGTTCTCTCTATATACTCAGCGATGGACATGCGTTTAGGAGTTCCCTCACATGCTTTAGATGGAGTATCAACAGAAGAAGATGTAGAATTTTGATGCGATTGATAGGACCTGGAGTGAGCTGGCTAACTGTTTATTTCTGCTTGCTCTATCCGATCTCTTAAAGACATGGTAGAGTCGGATGGTATACCGAAGCGATTACGAAAACAAGAAATACCTGGTTCTGGATAGCAAAGCTCGGCAAGAGTTCGTTTATTTGGGTTACCCATTATAAGAAGGTGAAAAGAGGAAGGAGGGTGAAAAGATTTAAGCTCTAGTTGGATTGTTTTGCTTTGAAAGTGGGACTTGAGGGTTGACTCGACAAATCACAAAATGCACAAGAAAACCCTAAAACAAAGGTCACCTAGGTCAAGCAATAGACCGTTCCTAGACTTCTAAACGACAAGCCGCAGGATCAATTCTCTACCACCTCTTTATTACTCTTATGGCCAGGTAAGTGCCAGATAAGTGGGAGGTATCCGCTATACGAATCACCGAAAATAGCGGGCCTAATTATGTAACCACTTGCCTTAGTCAAGCTTGCCTAGACACCACAAAAGAAATGCGGATAAGCGATAGATTACCCATGACCTTTCTCTGTCCTTATTGAGCGCGACGGTTCTTAGAGTCTTAGTCTAGATATTTTTTTATTAATGTAGGGTGATGCGGATGCTCGTTTTGTGATTTGTGGAGCCTAGGATGGGTGATGAAATCCCCACGTAATCTGAATTTTGGTCTTGCCTCTTAAAGTCCGTATTAAAATATACAAAAGCAACCCGCAAAACAAAACACGCAAAAAGATTTTTGAGCGGCGATATTTTGCAAAGAATTCTGCAGAAAAATATATTATTGGATTTTTCAGAGGGGAGAGAAAGAGATAGAAAAGTTACCAGAGAAATTTGGATGCAGGATTTCCCAACTCCGCCGCCCAACCGCCGCAAAATGCAACCTTTTGCCGCGGTTCCGCCGCTATTTAGGGGGTTCTTTGTAAAATTGTTTCTTCAGTACCTTCCTAGCTCCTCTAGACCTCACTGAAAGTCTCTGAATCTTGATTTCCTTTCTTTAGTGTCTCCAGATTCCCTCGCAAAAATCACACACTAATCGTTAAATACACAATATGCGGTTTTGTTTTATTTTATGATATGGATCGAATAAGAATTCAACACGGATAGTAAGAATAAAAAAAATTACACACGTATCCCCAGCAACGGCACCATTTGATTGATTTCTATGTAAGTGTTTGTAGTTATAACCACAATCAATAACGGTGTCGCGTGTAGCTAGCCGAGATGAGTACGGGTCGTCCTCATGTATTCGTGGAATCTTTTAATCTTACTTTAGACGTGTTGATTGAAAAGAGGAAGAATAGAACTATAAAGAATAGTGGAGAATGGTTTCTAGATCTATATTAAACATGGATGTAGAATACAGATCTAATTTAAATAAGGATATAGAATATATAAGAAGAAGGCTTGTAGGGTTCGTTAGAATTTAGTAGTCATGGATGACTAATAAAGATTACTCCTTTTATATATTGATAGATTTAAAACTAGATTGATAGTGATGAATGAGAATTAGGGTTCTTGGAAGAAACTAGGGTTCCCATACTAGTGACCCTTGTCCCTTCATTGATCTCTATTCATGTCTAGCCTTTAACAAAACTATTGTTAATCTGATCTCAAATCACGGTCGAGACTAGAAATAAATTGGAAGTGCACCCGATTATGATGTTAACGATTCTTTTTCTAAAGTTTATAAACTTCATAAGACTTAAAAGAAGTTAAAATATTTTTTCATCCATTGTTCTACCCCAATCCTACAAACCCTATCAAGTGGAGAATTACTTACGCATGATGGAGATAGGAGAAGAACGGATAGAGAATGAGATCATAATGTAAATACAGAAAATAAATACTAACTAATTAATCTAATAATCTACCTTTATTAATCAACTTCACAAGTACAAAGCCTTCAAGTTTAGATTACAAAAGGAAGAAAAAATTGCTCTCGATCTCTGCCTTGTAGGAAGTAGATGCTCCGTCGAATCCCACGTCGTCTTATCACGTTGAATCATGGACCTATCGTGGATCACTTGTTCTTTGACGGTGATTTGCTTCGTGTAAAATATTGGCGATTTTTAAGTTTAGCCCTCGGTCTTTTGTATAGTCCCAAAACTAGAAACCAAAGATCCCAAGAATTAGCATTTGTTGAGACGATCCTACATAGAAAATCCCACATCCCAACTCCTCCATATAGCTGCGGATCCGCCGCATTAAGTAGGGTTTTGCCGCGGTTGGGCGGCACTCTGGAGGATTTAGGATTTCAAAATTCTGGACCTTCATCTTGTTGACATATGGTGATCTTTTGGATATATGGATTTTGGAAATCATCTCTAAGTCTCTACCAGAATTGATTTCATGATTTACTTAAACTTCATCGGCAGATTTTTGATTCCCGACATCTAGATATCCCGATCTCCAGACCTGAGCCAACTCTTGCACAATATCTCCATGAATAATGTTAGTAATATTTGGTATTTTTGAGATATTATCCTAACCATTTTATATGATATTATATTTTAAGAATATTGATTTAGAATATTTGATATGATATGCATAATAAAAATACTAGATATTATATAAATATATGCATACATTTTCCTTCATAATATTAATTATAATATATAAACATATGGTAAATAGTATTTTTACAGATAAACCCCAAATATGTTCTATATTTATAATAAACACCTTAAGATATTTAAGAAAAATAAGGAAAATGTTATATCAAAAGTGCGATATTTTCGATTGAATGGTATACAAGAGTCAATATGGCCATACTTGCAGGGCAGAGGAAATTTTATTTTATTTTATTTTTTTATTGCCGCGATGCTTTATTTTTTCAGCTTTTCATATCGCAAAAGTCACGATTTCCTAATCGCTTCGACTTTTTATCCACGGTGCCTAATCATTTCGGCTATGTTTTTATATTTTTACTCGCTGCTTTTTATTACGAGTTGCCTAAACATTTCGGCTGTTTTTATATGCATATTTTTTTGCTCGCTGATTTTGATTGCGAGCTGCCCTATCATTTCAACTATTTTTATATGCATTTTTTTGCTACTCGCTGCTGTTTTTATTGCGAGTTTGGAATCTGATACCAACTTTTGAATCAACATCGCTATGACTGGAATATTACCAGGAGTGAATCATTATTTTTCGTGAAAGGATTTGGAGTTTGACACCTGTTTCGGCATCAGCATCGCTACTACTGGAATATGGCCAGGAGCGACTCATCATTTGCCTTTGCTAATTTGAAGAAAGGTGGCTTAGCAAACAGGGTTAGGATCCTTTCGACTAAGGCTTTTTGACTTTATGAGCCGTAAGGGTCTCATAAAGGTATTTCTCCCTACAAGTCCTGAGGACCTCGTAGGTGTATTTTCTCCTTAGGAATCGTGAGGATTCCTAAGTGTATTTTCTCTTGTAAGTCGTAAGTATCTTGCAAGAGTGTTTTCTCCTTATAAGTCGAGAGGACTTACAAGTTTCGTTCACCATATGGGGACATTTCTCGCCGTTGGTGGAACTTGGTGGGGGAATGATTATTCGTGCCCGTGGATTGTATACTAGGGTCAACATTGGACCGTCTGTAGGGAAACTTGGGGGATATGACGTCTTAAGAACATGTTCAAATCCCTGTAGCTTAAGACTTTTGAATCTTATGAACCGTGAAAGTCTCATAAGGGGAATTCTCCTTATGAGTCATGAGGATCTCACAAGTGTAATTTCTCTTTAGGAACCATGATGATTCCTAAGTGTGTTACTCCTTTATGAGTCGTAAGGATCTCATGCAGGTATTTCTCCTCATAAGGTCGAGAGGACGTTGCAAGTGCACATGAATTTTTTATTTTATGAGTTCGCGCTCTATTCCAGTTTTCACAAACTCGCCGGCAGTCCTGCTGTTTTTACCTACGGTGCCCTTTCGTGTTTTCATCCGTGCCCATTTTGCTTGTGGACATACCGCCTTTTTTTAACGAGATTGCGCCCTTTCGGGTTTTTACAAACTCGCCGAAAATCTTGCTGTTTTTACTCACGGTGCCCATTCGAGTTTTCATCCGTGCCCATTTCGCTTGTGGACATACATTTTTCTTAAGTGGCAAAACTCTCGAAAGTAGCTTCGTCGCAGGCAACCCACCTGTTTGCCGGTGGGTTTTGAGGGTGGCTTCATCGCTGGATTAGCTATGTAGCCAGAGGGACTCGCGTTGCAATCTTTCTTGCTAAGACATCGATTGCAATATAGATCCCAAGGGAATGTATCGCCGTATTTGGGGCGATGCACTAGTTTAGGGACGTTCCGGTCCATTATCGCCATGTTTGAGGCAAACTTTTAGTTTAGGGACTTTTCGGTCCAATATCGCCATATTTGTGGCGAAGTTCTAGTTTAGGGACATCTCGGTCTATTATCTCCATGTTTAAGGCGAATTTCTAGTTTAAGGACATCTCGGTCCTGAATCGCCATGTCTGAAGCGACGGAGCTTCATTGCATACTACTCTCAGAGTTCTGACTCAGGAGGATAGCGAGCAGACACGAGCGTTGTCATCTATCATAGACTTAAGTCGTGACTCGTCAAGCGTAGTATTTTTTGAGGGATCGACCGTTTATTGGCCGGAAGGGTCTTTCGCCATGCATATCCTTGAGCAGGTAGGCCCCACCTTAGTAGACTTTGTCTATAATGTATGGGCCTTCATAGTTCGGCTCGAAATTCCCCCATTTAGCATGATTGTGGATCATTGGTATTTTGACGTCTAGCACGAGTTCGCCTTGGCGGAATGTTCTCGGCTTGGTCAGTCTTCCAAATGACCGTGTCATCCTTGCCTTATAAGCCTCCAGGTTTTGCTGTGCTATAAGGCGAGTTTCGTCGAGGGCATCGAGCTCCTCGAGCCAAAGATGGGTATTTTCTTCATCTGTCAGCTCGTATCGAACCGCTACTCATAGAGAAGGGAGCTCTATTTCTAGGGGAATCACTGCTTCCATGTCGAATACCAACGCATATGGTGTTGTATTCGTCGCTATTTTGAACGTTGTTCAGTACGTCCAGAGAGCTTCATGCAACCTTTCGTACGAGTCTCTCTTGTTTTTGGACACCGTTTTCTTTATAATCTTCATCAAGGTCTTACTGAAAGCTTCAGCTAGACCATTGGCCCGAGAATTATAGACTGAAGAGTATCTCCAATCTATTTTATGTTGCTGTGCGAAGTGGCTGATTTTATGACTTCTATAAGCTGCCCCATTATCTGAGATAATTCGTCGCGGAGTGCCGAACCGATAGATGAAATGTGTCCTGAAGAAATGGAGGATATTCTCGATCTTCACCTCCCTTAGTGGTACTGCTTCTGCCCACTTAGAAAAGTATTCGGTCGTTGCCAATATAAACTGATGTCTTTTGGACGATACTGGTTCAATGGGGCCAATTATTTCGGTTCCCCGTATTTCGAAAGGCCAGCTAGCTACTATTAGGTGTAGCAGATTTGGATGTTGGTGAATGAAGTCCTCGTGGATTTGGCACGAGTGACACTGCTACGCATATTCGAGACAGTCCTGAATCATTGTGGGCCAATAGTAACCCATTCTTTTGATCTTCAGCTTCATCTTTGGCCCATCTTGGTAAGAACCGCAGAATCCGTCATGAATTTCTTGAACGACATTCTTTGCTTCCTTCGGCCCCAGGCATCTTAGCCATAGACAGTCGAACGATCTCTTATATAGAGTATCATAACGAAGGCGAATGACAGAGCTTATTTCATGAGCTGATGTCGAGACGATGCGTTTTTGGGCGTCCATTAGGATTTGAAGTAGTCTATGAAGACTTCCCTTTAATCGTTGACCTTTTCTTTGTCCCTTATTTTAAGGGTTACTTCTTCGGTCGTTTCTTTTCCTTCGGATGGCTCTGTTAAGTCTCCCGAAGATATTTCTGTTTGCGCGAGGATCCTACGGCTTTGCACGATGATCTTTACGTCATCGAGGTCTTCATCGGCCAGTTCCTTAGCCAATTTGGCCAACGCATCCACCTTGCAGTTTTCTGCATGCTGTATACTCTCCAGGATGTAGGAGGGGATTTTTTTCAGCAGTTGCTGCACACTTTCGCCATACTTTATCAGCTCTGGCTTGCACGTCTGATAGTTGCCATTTACTTGGCTAACGATCAGCTGGAAGTCTCCATATATGAGGAGGTCTTTGATTCCCATGTAGACAACGATCTTGAGACCTGTTATCAAAGCTTCATATTCAGGTTCGTTATTAGTCCTTGGCTCCATTAAGGAGAGGGCGTAACGCAATATCCCTCCTTGCAGAGTCACGAAGATAAGGCCCACCCCGGTTTTGATTATGGGGGTGTTTTTCTTTCGCTGCTTCATGGAAGATGCTCCATCAAAGTATAGTTCCCATTTGGAATTATTTTCTTCCTTCTCTCCTTCGATCATGTCGAACGCATGTTCATCCGGCAACTCACAATTTAAGGGGGAGTCGGCTGGTATCGGATGCTCTGCGAGAAAGTCGGCAACGACCTAGCCTTTCACTGCTTTGAGGGGTCGATACGTTATCGAGAACTCCATCAGGATGATAGCCCATTTGGCAAGAATTCCTATTAATATGACCCTTGACATTAGATATTTGAGAGGATCCACTTTTGATATGGGATGAACCTCATGTGCCAGGGCGTAATATCTGAGCTTCGTTATCGCGAAGATCAGTGCCAGGCAATACTTTTCAATAGGGGTGTAGTTGTTTTCTGTCCCCAGGAGAACTCAACTCAAATAGTATAGAACTCTCTCCTTTCCTTGATCCTTCTCTTGTGCCCATAATGCGTCTAGAGAACCCTCAAGGGCCGTCGTATATAGGATAAAGGGTTTTCGCTTAACCGGAGCGGCCAATACCGGCGGATTTTTCAGGTATTGATTGATTTCTTTTAGTGCATTTTGACACTTTTGATCCCAGACGAATGGGGTTCCCTTCTTCATTAAATGACCGTAGGGAAATTATTTTCCGGAGAGGTTGGCTATGACTGCCAGATATATGCGAGCTTTCCTTGAAGAGATCGCAATTGTTTGAGATTTCTTAGCGTGGGCATTTCCATAATCGCCTTGATCTTTGAGGGGTCTATTTCGATATTCCGGTGCCGTATGATGAATCCTAGGAATTTTCCTGAGGAGACTCCAAACACGCATTTTAGAGGATTCATCTTCAGATTATACTTCTGAAGATGTCGGAACACTATTTTTAGATGTTCTTAATGTTCCTCATGAGATCTGCTTTTAACCATAAGGTCGTCGATGTAGCATTCGACGATCTCATGAATGAGGTCATCGAAGATCTTTGTCATGGCCTTTTGGTAGGTAGCGCCAGCGTTCTTTAAACCGAAAGGCATCACCTTATAGCAGAATATGCCCAGCGGGGTCCGGAAGACGGTATGTTTTTGGTCTTCAGGATGCATTTTTATTTGATTGTATCCTGAAGATCCATCCATGAAGGAGAAGACCTCATGGGAAGATGTATTATTGATCATCAGCTTAGTAACAGGTACTGGGAAGTCATCCTTCGGGCAAGCTTTGTTGAGGTCCCAAAAGTCCATACAGATGCGCACCGTCCCATTCTTCTTCATCACTGGAATGATGTTAGCGATCCAGTCGGGGTATTGAACTTCTTGGATGAAGCCGGAGTCGATTAGTTTCTTGACTTCAACATTGATACTCATCGCAAGTTCGAGCCGCATTTTTCTTGGCGTCTGTTTGACCGGCTTTATGTCCGACGATATGGCCAGTTTGTGTACCGCCACTTTTGGATCTAGACCTGGCATCTCTGAATAGTTTCATATGAAGCAGTCTTTATATTGCATAAGCACGTCTTTTAATGTGGCTACCTGTTTTTCAGATAGCAGCTCACTGACGAACGTTGGCCTCAGATCTTTTTCCGACCCTAAGTCAATTTTCCTTAGGTTATTCGCCGTAGTATGTATCCCATCTTCCAGCTCCTTTGGGGCTGGTGGAAACTCTGAGATCGTCTCGTCCTTGTCTTCATTTGCGAAGCACATGTGGAGGTCATCCATAATCTCGTGCCCTCCCTCTTTTGAGAGTGTTATCATGTGGCAAGTACAAGTCGCTTCCATTCTTGATGTTGAGCTGGTCCCATCCTCATGGTATAGATCCTCTTTGGCTCATGCTTTTGCGGCGGGGTTACCCTCCAGCTGTCGGATAAAGCGAACATGCCTTACTGATACTAGTCTTCTACCCGGTTTTTGAAAGTGAAGCAGTCTTCAAGGGTATGACCTATTACTCGGTGATATGAGCAATAATCTGGATGATGAACCTCATTTATTTGTTCGGGATGCCGAGACTCCGGAAATGTCATCATTTGATGTTTCATGACAAAGTTGAATATTTTCCTTGTCTTGTCTTGGGGGAAAGAATATTCCCAAGTCATCTTCTTTATAAAAGACGGCTTCCAATCGATCTTTTGTCGATTGCACGACCTCTTGGATCCGCTTCGTTGTTTGCGTTCTTTGCCCTGTTTTTGCCTTTATTTCGGGATTTTTCCCTTTTACGAGGACATACAGCGGGCTGGGGATAAAGGGCGTTGTAGTCTTCTTTCTCCGCAGATTGCTGATGGAGGCGCTGCGTCCTGGCCTTTTCATAAATGGCCATTTCATGGCTGTAATTGTCTCAGCTCTTTTGACAGGCTTGTTTTATTAGCTTGTCTATTTGTTCTTCGAGCGACGGACGTAACATTCTTAGAGCGGAATTTCGCTCTGTTTCAACGTCACGACCATTTGGAAGAGTATTTTCCTCTTCTCTGGAGCTGTTATGACGCGGCAGCTATGGAACTGCTCCCGCTTTTTGGACCGAATGTATCCGAGCCCGGTTGTCTCCATCTTCCCGTTGGGCATCTTTCGCTGGGTCCCGGAAATATCCCAAATCTTTTTGTAGAATTGGGCTTGTCGAACAGTTTGTTCGAGGGGTATACCTTGGCATCTTAACATCCTTTTCAATCCCTCCACGTAGTATCTTGGCAGACGAATTGGTTGAAGCCTATCGAGTGCAAAATCGGCACCGTGCCAGAATTCTTTCTCTACTTTGGTCTCCGTAGATTGGTAAAAGAGAATCTCCTTTTCACCTCTTCATCTGGAAGGGACGTAAAAAGTCTGTACTTCTTGGACGCTATGTGTATCGAGCGCATCAAGTTCCTTATAATGCCGAGGCGGAGCCATTGTGATTTGCAAACTCTGATCGCCTCCGGCGAGGGTTTGCACTGACGGGCGGATGGAGAACACTGCGTTGGCCTCGTCTTCAGAATTGCTGCCAAAGAACAGAATAGAGGTAGATGGTCCGGACCTGTCGTTTTCTTTCTGGGGTTGCCCCGAGTAGACTATTTCTTCATCTTTCTCGGAATCGCTTCCAAAGATCGGGATAGTGGCGACGGACTTCTGTTTATCTTTCGGCTTATGACACCTTTTTGTATCTTCAAAGTCTGGTAGGAAGTACTTTGCGTCTTCATATTTCCGGACCTCATTTATGGAGAATGGATTTAGCTCCCCTATGGCGGTGCATTCCAACCCGTCCTTGAAATACTTCATACATTGATGTTTTGTAGAAGGGATGACGTTGTTGTTCCCGCCAAAAAATTTCTGCGCAAAAATGCCCAAGGTATCAAATGGCAGCGATACGTTTAAGAAAATATGAACTAGCATTTTCCGGGCTGTATTTTGATAAACTCCCGAATGTGAAACAGTTAAATTCTTATGGAATCAAAAGCGTCTCGAAAAAGCCTTCGATTTGATATATTATGGGCCTCATAATTTATTCTGGATCAAAAATTATGAGCAAATATGCTATGCACGTGTAATCTAAGGAAGAAAATACGAACCGGTATTTTCCGGGCTGCATTTTGACAAACTCCCGAATATGAAACAGCTAAATTCTGATGGTATCGAAAGTGTCTCGAAAAATCCTTCAATTTGATATATTATAGGCCTCAGAATTCATCCGGGATTAAAAGTTTTGAGGCATCACGTACCCACACGTGACCGGGCATCACGTGCCCACACGTGACCGAGCATCACGTGCATACACGTGACCATTTACAGGCAAAGCCTGTAGGCACTGAATAAAATAAATAATTGGAAATAATTAATTAGTGGGGTCACGTGCCAATACGTGATATGCTCTTAAACCCTATGAAACAATAGAATTAAATTCTAATTAAATAATTAATCAGTGGGGTCACGTGCCAACACATGATGGGTTCCTGAGCCCTCTAAACCAATAGAATTAAATTCTAATTAATTGGTCAATCAGTGGGGTCACGTGCTAACACGTAATAGGCTCTTAAACCTTCTGAACTAATAGAATTAAATTCTAATTAAGGGAAATCAAAAACCCTAGTTGGAAAAATATCTCCCTAGATCTTTCCAAACAATAAGATTGTGCTTTGTAAAGTGGAGCACCGTTGGATTAAAAATCTAATGGTGATTAAAAATCACCAATTTATAGAAAAATTCTATACAAGGAAAGATTTCCCTGAAATTTGCCAGGAATAACAGATAAAAGATCTTTTGGATTAAAAATCCAATGGTGAATAAAATTCACTGAGTGATCTAAAAGATCATGTTAGTTACAAAATCAATTAAAATCTTTCAATGAAAGATTGACAAAACAAACTGATTCTTTTCTTTCTGCTATAAATAGGAGCCAAGAAGAGAAGAAGAAAAAAGAGGGGGAGAGACACAACAATAGACAGAGAACAAAAAAAAGAGAATTTAATTCTCCAGAGAGAAAAGAAGATTTCCTCAAAAAAGAAGGAAACCCTAGGCGAGAAAGAGAAGGAGATCTAAGCTCCATAAAATAAAAAAGAGAATTTAATTCTCAAATTAAGAGTTTAACTCTTCTGAATAAGAACTTAGTTCTTCCTTTGGTTGAAGATCTGCAGAAGCAGATCTCCCCACAAGTTGAGAATTTAATTCTCCTCGGGGAGATTCTGTCATGCAGATCCAAAACTTAGAGGGAGAATTGAGTTTAGGGAATTTAATTCCTCCAAATACTTAGGAATTTAATTCCTCTAACAGAAACAGGGTTTAACCCTTAAAACAAGAACTTAGTTCTTCTTCATGGTTGAAGATCTGCAGAAGCAGATCTTCCTATAAGTTGATAATTTAATTCTCATCGGGGAGATTCTGCCATACAGATCCAAAAACTTAGAGGGAGAGTTGGGTTTGAAGAATTTAATTCTTCAATATACATAGGAATTTAATTTCTCTAAATAAAATTAGGGTTTAACCCTATATAAGAATTTAATTCAAAAACAAAGGACTTAAACTCTCCATGCGCGTAAATCTGATCACGTGGTAACACGTGACCCTCATCCTCAATGAATAGAAAAGAACGAAAAAGACTAGGTCACGTGCCTCCACATAACCCTTAAACAAACTCCTCAAAATGAGAAAGAAGAAACTTGGAGGAAATGCCTCACATGCTCCCACGTGATCCCTGATCAAACTTCTCAAAAATAAAGGCAGAATAGATTTTGGGCGCCCTCATATGTCCCCACGTGACCCCTGACAAACACCTCTTTAAAAAAGAGAAGATGGAAAGAACTGAAGGATTAAAATCCAATGCATGAGCACCCTCACATGTCCCCACGTGACCCCTAACAAATCCCTTTAATATCCAGTGCATGAATGCCCATCACGTGCCCACACGTGATGGCCTGGAAGATTGAAAGTGTTTAACACTTATTTAAATATTCTAAGAATAAAATAAAAAGAGCTTAGCCTAATCCCAGGGCACCTCACGTGTCCTCACGTGAGCGCTTCATCTTTTTAGTGTTTAACACTATTTTAAGCACTGCATCCTTAGTGTTTAACACTATTTTAAATGCATCACGTGGGAACACGTGACCGCCAGATATGTGCTAGTGTTTAACACTATTTTCAAACCAGCCTTAGCCGAGATTGGCTAAATCTTCCAGAGGCATGATTCCCCTTTTGACTGAGCCTCAAATACATTCTTGTCTTCCAAGATTGATCATCTCATATGATATATGAGTGCTCAGCACTCAATAAAAGACAAAACATTGTCAGAACCCAGACCCATGTTTAGCATTGCTAAATAATAGAGGGCTGAACCCGGACAAATGCTCAGCATTCCAAACAAAGGTCCAACATTCCGAACCTAATTGGACTTAGCCTAAGTTGGCCATAAGTCCTCAATTCAGATTTAACTGAGCCAATGTGCTCATAATCTAATTAATTGATCTTAGTTCTAAATTGGACTACAGATTTCCCAATCAACTTTGGTTCAAGGGTACATCTCTTCACTCCTCTGATATTTGTCGTTGTAATCCTTCAACGTCTTCAGAGAGGTGACGGGTCCCGATAACCAATCATCCCATAGACTGTGGGGTCCTTAAACTCATGGACTATGATGTCCTTAAACTTTATAGACTATGACGTCTTTGAACTATGGACTGTGGGGTCCTTAAGCCCATGGACTATGATGTCCTTAAACTCGGACTATGGGGTCCTTAAGCCCATGGACTATGATGTCCTTAACCTCGGACTGTGGGGTCCTTAAGCCCATAGACTATGATGTCCTTAACCTTTACAGACTATGATGTCTTTAAAATGGACCACCATGTCCTTAAACTGGTAATCGACTGCAATGTCCCTAAACTAAACAATAGAGCCCAAATGCTCTTTTGCCGGATCTAAACGATCCCGTTAAGTTGATCTTAGTCTGAAATTAGACTAACGTATCCTTAACAAATGTTTAATTTGATCTTAGTCTCAAATGAGATTAACGTATCCTTAAACCTAAACCCCAAACCCAAACCTAAGAAAATACGGTTTTGACTAATCCACGCCCTACGGGCAACAACATAAATTAGTCTCCGTATACAATCCACGGGCAACCAAAAACAAAACAAACACACACGATACGAAGTGACCATCTGGAGAAGGAGAAAGTGGTTACCGCGATGCGGTAGCGTAATTAACTGCAGGGGCTTGCGCCTGCAGGGAAGAGCGTCCCCACAATCAAAAACCCCTCAAATGAGCGGGAATCTGACGAAGTCTGCTACATCGGCCGCATCCGTTTAAACCTTCGATACACGGTGTCATAAATCAACTTGGCATCTTCGGAGAGGCGGACGGATAGCACCAAATAGCATCTTCCCTACCAAATTCAGGAAAGACGGATCTACGCGGTCGCGTCTCCGTGTTTCGGAGGAGAACAGTTGTACTCATGCAACCAGGGCCTGCTGAGCAACGCGTTATAGCAAGTCTTGGTATCAATGACGTGAAATTTGATGTCAGTGATGAGCAAGCCGAAGTGTAACGTCAGTATTACGGACCCAAGCGTCCGTGACGACTGTGAGTCAAACCCGGAGATTGTAATTTTGTCTCGGGCCAAGTGTTAAATGTTCATGCAAATCTCTTTCAGCACTTTCACGTTGAGAAGATTGACGGAGGATCCGTTGTCAACAAGTATTTTCCCTATCTTGATTTCGTGGAAGTACCCGGTGACGTATAATGGGCGGTTATGTTCGTACGTACCGAGGAGGAGATCTTCATCGCTGAATGTAATGTCAGCTGTGTGAACTTCTGCCAGCTCATCCTTCATCTTCTCCTCTGAAAGGAAAGCTTAGAACTGATCGGGCTCTTGTAATGCCTTGATCAGAGATTCTCGTGACTCTTTGGACAAGAGGAGAGCATTCAATATGCTCAACTGTGAGGGTATTTTCCTCAGATGTGTTAGGACATTGTAATCCACCTTGTTTTTCTTAGGTGGGTCTCTTGCTGCGAGCTCTTTGACAACTCCATTATCGAGGGCAATTTCCTCAGGGATTTTTTCTTTCCCTTTGTCTTTTTTGCTCGAACCTTTGTTTGTAGGTCCGAGGTTCTTCTCAGGCAGCGTGCGGTTATGCAGCTGAATGTTCTCACAGCTCTTCTCCTCCTCTTCTTTTTCGGAGGTGGAGTCTTTGAAAAGAGGGCTGAGGGGTATTTCGTCCTCAGAATCTCTCCCGAAAGTAAGACCTTGGGGCTTTTCCCATTCTGAACCGGTACCAACCATAATGACAGTTGCCAGTCGTTTTTTCACGCGCATCTGTCTCACTCTTTTGCTATCAACAAGCTTTGCGCTTCATCCTCTTGAAGTGTTTTTTATGGGCAACATATCCTTTCCACCACTTATTGAAGGTACTGCATTCCTCAGTGGGGTGGGTAACCCTCCGATGATATAGGCAGTAATTTGGATGTGAATCCTCTCCGTCGAGGCATATGACCTCGGGAGTGTTTCCTACTAGAGGTGGCCGCTTCATTCCCATTGACAGGGCTTTGGCGAACCGCTTTTCTGCCTTGATCCTGCCCTTATTTGTCATAAGTATGCCTTGGTTTGGTTAGAGTACTTTAGGACTCCACCTTTCCGCAGCTTCTTCATCCTGACGTTGACACTCAGCCTTTTCGTATATGGCTGTTTTGCATTCTCGGCCAGCTTTACTTTTTCGAAAGGCTTACTTTAACAGCCTATCGATCGGGTCCTCTGGCAATTCCAGGGATTTTAGCGCCGATCCTGTCCCCAGTTCCTCTGCGTTTTTTTCTGACTCTGAGGGAGTTTCTTCATCATTTAACAACGAATGGGAGACCATGTGGCAACTTGCTATATGGTCTTCGGTTTCTTCTGATGAGTCATTTTCCTCATCGTTGTTACTATCTTCATTCTTAAGAATATGCTTGAGGAACTCTTCGAGCGTCACCGGTTTTTGCACCTTCTGGTTGTATTCCTCCATCGCGTCGATATACTTTTGTAGGTCCGTGCACTTGTCGTCATACTCGGCAGGCTGCACAGACTTCTTGGTCTTCTTCTTTTTCTTCGAAAACTTTGAAGGCTTGACTAGGGGATTTTGCCCTTTGTCAAAAAATTTCGGTACGGGACGCGGTTTCAGCATCCCTTCAATGATTTCAGATTTAAGTGGGCCTTTCCACCCGATTGCCGAACGTGTCTGTAGATCTTTCAGCATTCTTTTATTTTTAGCTAAAAGAACGACTTCCCATTGAGTTTCTTTCACGAGCGAGCATGATGCCCCAGACACATTCACTTTTTTGGGAGTGTGCTTCTGTGGTGAGTTCACCCTCCAGTTCTCAGACAGCGTGAAATTCCCCTGTTGATACTGGTCCTCGACCCAGTTCTTGAAGATGTAGTAATCCTCAATTGGGTGGCTCACCATTCTGTGATAGGAGCAGTAGTTGGGGTTGTTGACATTGCCGAATTGTGGTGGACGTCGTGGGTCTAGCAATGTGATGAGTTTGTTACGCATTGCCAACTCAAATAGTCTCCTCATCTTATCGCGGGGAAACGAGTAAGCGCGTCCCAACCTTTCTTCCAGGGATAGGCGTGGACGTGCGTTGTTTTGGCGAGCAGCCGATTTTGGGCCACTCGGTTGTTGTTGAGTGTTGGCAATAAAGGCCACTTTCCCTTTACCCTTGGCATTTCGAGGGTCCTTATTTGAGGAGGAAGGCCCGTGGCCCATCTGGTCCATTTGGGCCAGTTTATCGATCAGAGCCTGGAAGGTCGTTGGTTTGAAGAACATCATGAACCGAGACACGGTCGTTTGAGGATCAAGGGTCCCAATGAACATGCCTACGATGGGGGATTCTTCGATGCGTTGTTCGCACTTTGATCATAGGTTCTGCCACCGGATCGCATATTGGACCCAGGTTTCTCCTGGCTTTACCCTGGCATTGATCAATGCCATGATCGGGGTGCGCTCGCTTGCGCTGGAGAACCGCTGTGTGAACAGCAGTTCTATCTCTCTTAATGTTCTCATGGATTCATTTAGGAGCTCTGAATACCATTCAAAGGCCGTCTCTGATAGGCTGCCAACGAACTGGCGAAGCAACAGTTTGTCGTCGCCTCCAGTGTTGCCGCTCAAAGCTTTGTTGTTTCCTTGTATACATAGAACTTGAAGATCGTATATCCCGGCGGGTATTTAATTTAGTCATACCAGCCTGGATACAGAAGCCCAGTTCTGACGATTTGGCCTGCGGCTTCACTATCTTGATGAGCTCTTATTTGTTGAGATATATAATCATCAAGAGCAGCCTTGGAAATCATTTCCTCCTTGGCTGTTGATAAGGCCGGAAGAGGATTTGATATTTCCCCTCTGTCATCCTCGATGATTAACGGGGGATTCTCAGCTGGGGATTCTGGCTGGATCATCATTCCAACCATATCGTGAAACAAGAGCGCCATCTGCTTTATGTTAGCGGCTTGTTCAGTGGATTCTTTGTCTTTTTGTTCAAGCACCCTTCGCAAGAACTCTGTATCGGTCTCCTGCTCTTGGCGTTGTTCGGCTGCTGTGTCCGGGCTTTCTTTCTGCCCGATAAGTGCTGCCATTTTGGTCAGCATTTCCTGGAGCTTTTGTTGTTGCTCCTGATCTTTTGTCAGTGATCGAGTTTGTGGTCGATGACCTACGGAAGCACGGCTTTCTTCTTTCCCGTAAGCCATGTAGACCGTATGTACGATCATGCCCCCAGACTTGGGGCATTTGGGTCCATCGCCTTTGGAATTTGACGCCAGCGGTGGGATTTTCTCTGGCCTCATTCTTTTGTAGGAGGTCAGAGTTGAAGGAGCCATTGTAACAGGCGCCTGTGCAGAAGAAGTCCCTCGCTGTATGACGGAGGGACAATATTTCTCTTGCTGAGCCTTCGATTTCTTCGGTCGATGAGAGTAGTTTTGATCAATCACGTGTTAGATATGTATGCCCTAGAGGCCATTATTGTATAGTACTAGTTTGTATAATACATTTTGGAAGCTTGGGATATATATATACGGTTTTACGACAGTCTTGCTCGATATAGTAGTATGCTACTTGGTTTGTTTCTATCTTAATATGTGTATATGTTTCTTTTAACATATCGCTAAAACATATTGATGGAGCCCTAAGGATCTTTGTTTGACTACCGGCGTTGTGATGGCGATCACACTCGTGGGGGCTGGGTAGTCTATAAGCACATCCTTATTCTGGTCCCTAGTCGTAGGATTATCGAGACAGGGTATCGATACTCCAGAGTAGACTGGTGCATACGCTTCTCTTCCCAGCAGGGGAGATGGTCTGTCCCACAGCCATCAGTACGTCGTACTGGAGATAGTATGCAGGTGCTCGTTAGGTTACGAGTAAACTGGACAGGACTCGTCGGGAACTGTTGGTTGGTATTATACCTATCGTCAGTTAACAGTTCCCAGGTAATATGAGTACAGCTTAGTCCGCTGACTTGACACTGTCACTTCGCCTCGAGTATGTTCCCACTGTTCTTTGATTACTACCCTACCACGGCTCTACTGAGTCATGCAAACAGGTAGTAGTTGGGAGCAGTCCCGAAGCACTTGGAGGCAGTGATGGTTAGACAGGATTCGTCTCTCCCGGTATTGGGAGTTGATATCGCGCTGTGTCTAGGAAAGCCATTACACATAGTCGTCCCTGGCCAGGGCAAGCGAGATTTGCTGGTAGTGTTACCAATAGTTTCTCAGGGTGTTTTGGGCTATACTCCGACACGACTAGTACCGCTATTAGGGGACTGACGTTTGTCACCCCCTAGGCCCGCCATGCGATACTCTTAGATGAACAAACCGGACTGTACGGAGATTGTCACATACAGGCTCAGTAGGAGTTCGGATGGGTTCACCTCATCAGTCTTCTTATCGGCATCTACCTGGGGACCGTTACGTACAGCTAGTGCCGCTTGCGGTCTGTGGTTAACCCCACTGCCAGCGTAGTGTCGAGTCTTTAGAGTCCCACACAGAGGGTTATTCGCTTTTGGGCAAAACAGAGTAGAGGTCGCATGGTTTTGCGACAGGATTCGTTCACATCCGCGCACTTGTGCACGTTTGGTGTCCGGACAGTTATTACTAGCGGGCTTTGGTTTAAGCCAGATCCTAGTATATGTTTTGCGATTTGTTTTATCTCATTGTATTCGTGTTCCTCGGAACACGGATGCGGGTGTGTATGCACAGTTGACTGAGACAGAGGCAGAGGATTCTCATTAGGGTTATGGTACGAGTGTGTATGCACAGTTGACTGTTGTCTTTTTTCAAACCCTAATGAGAATAGGAAATATGATTAATAATATTAGTTAACAATTATTGTGCCATGGTTGAGTTGAATTCTTGACTTTTGTTGACTTGTTGACTTTAGTTGACCGGTTGACCAAAGTAGACTTGTTGACCACCATCATTTGTTTTCAAAGATGCTTTTTATTTTTTGCACAAAGCATTTAATGAATGAAATGATAATGGTCACTCATCAACTCACCATCACTAATTGTTAATTATTATTATTAGTATCATTTTTCTAAAAGATGAGAGCATGGTTGTAAAATGGTATCATTCTTACTTGCATCTTCTCTCTCATCCATAGCTCTCATCTTCTTCCTCTCTCTCAAGGCAAAATCTCTCTCATGAGTTGAGAACCATTTGCCTTCAAGATAAAACACCAAAACTCATCTCTACTCATCTTAAGGTTGAAGGTTTAGCAAGCCTAATACTTTAGTTACCTCAAGGTGGAGGTAGGAGCTCAAGTTCGAGGCCCTCGGGAGGATCTATCTTCGGCAAAGAGGAGACGAGGAGGAGGAGCTGTTCAAACTACCACAAGGAGCAAGCAAGGAGGAGAACAACAAGAAGAGAAGGAGTTCAAAACTAGGTATAACCCCCTAACCGAGTAGCTAAAGCTCGTAGTTGTTGCTAGTGTGTTGTTTAGCAAAGATCCGGGTTTTCTAGTCCATGTTACCAAAACCCTAAAAATTGTTTTTCATCGTTTTCGCAACCCCGAAAGAACCGGGAGTGGTAACGTGGACCTAACAGTGGTATCAGAGACTAGCTAAATACACACTAGTATGTTAGCAAAGTATCTAGAATTTCGATCGGACAAAAAACCGCAAAACACCCAGGAAAATAAACTTTCTACCGATTTTGTTTTCTGTTCAAAAAATAATAAATCATGTACTAAAAATCGGCTCAGGGTTTTTAAAGAACACACAAGAAAAATGATCCACCA
This sequence comes from Agapanthus africanus, assembly GCA_030015575.1. Lineage (NCBI taxonomy): Eukaryota > Viridiplantae > Streptophyta > Magnoliopsida > Asparagales > Amaryllidaceae > Agapanthus > Agapanthus africanus. The sequence goes on along the minus strand of CM057338.1, from coordinate 86,977,357 downwards.
ACTCGGTGAACTCGCCGCGGAACCGCGGCAGGAGCATGCTCCTGCCGCGGATCCTCGGCCGAGTTGACTCGGCTGTAGGTCAAGTTTCCTGCAGTGTTCTTATATTAGTGTTTTGTAATTTTTAGGATTGTTTGTTTCTGCCCAGAATTTCCAGAGAACAAAATTTGTTTTTGGGGTGGTTACAAATCCGTATTTTGATCGATTTTCTGTAGACTTTGGCTAATGGGTTATATCTGTGATGTGATATATGTATTGAACGTCTGCTAATCGCTATACGTCGATTAGTGGGGGTTATACATATCTGTGATCTGTAATGTTGATGGTTTGTGTATATGAATTCGTTGGATTGTCGTGGATGAATAGCCGGGGGTTGTGAGATGAGAGTTTTCTTTATCTTTCAATTCATGTAATATGTAAATTGATGTAATATTATTTGTATGGCCGCACATCCGGAATGAAGTTGTAGCCGCCATTGTATAATTTCTTTTTACTGTTTTTGCTCCTAGGATAGACCCAAGGAGGGGTGCACAAACTACCGGGTACCTCGAAGTGCCGAGTGGCATACTCACGTTGTTGAGGGAGGTTGCTTCACTTCGGGTATTTGGCGGGTAGTTTGCCGCACCCATAGGGGTCTAGGGTGGGGTATTTGGCTATTCATCGCGGCCGTGTAATCTGTCTTTCGTTGCAGGCTTGAACGAAATGCAGATTCCTAGTATATCCAAAGTGTTCATCTGTGATCTGGAATGGCTATCATTGCATCTGACGAATGTGTATATATCTATATATGATATCTATTTAGGCGTTGCTTATGTTTTGCATCCGCGCTAGTCCAGCCCCCGCTCTGTCGTTAGTTAAGTAACCTAACATGTGATGACGGGACCCCGTGGCGAATGCGGATGGCATAAGCGTACGTCATATTTTCGTTGTTTTCTGCAATGGTAGGATTAATTGATGGGACGCATTAAATTAATGCAAGAAAATAAACCTAAAAGACGTTGTTGGAACAATTTTCAAAAAGATGTTATTGCAAGGACGTTCACTTTTGTTTTGCACAGAGGTATTCGGTTATGAATGCCCAGCACCTCATTCGACGAGGCAAGGGCCGAGATCCCTTTATCGGGAGTGACCCCTTGGACAAAAAGTTTGCGTCAGGGTAATAACTTCACTATAGTCGATTATTCTTACTTTGCATCGAGGTATTCAGTTTGGAATATCCTGCACCTCATTCGATGAGGAAAGAGCCGAGATCCCTTCACAGGGAGTGACCTCTTTAGCAAAAGTTTTCGCCACTATATTTTCAAAAAAGTTATCAGGTTCCTTCAACGATATCAAGTTCATTACGTTAACGGGTTTTTTGCCAAAAACCCAGCCGTAGCCCTCTGTCATTTCTTATAAGTTATACTTAGTATTCGTGCTGCGTTTGTTGACTGTGTCAAGGTGCAGTGAACGGTAGCTGAGTGTTGCTTATCTGCTGGATACAATGTGATTGGTTAAGACAGTCGTGTAACCTTGTTGACTGTGTCAAGGATTATGCGGATGGGTTTAATGCAATCAAGATAATGACGGGTTGAACTTGAGTAGGACTCTTTGATTTGTTGACTGTGTCAAGATCACTTGGGTCCTAGGGGCAAAAATCCACATCGGGAGTTTCTAAAGAAACTGAAACTTGCAGATTTAGCATACCTTCTGGAGTATGGTGACTAGAGTGGATTCCATCTAGGTCATCGCACAATAATAGTTGGATCCCGATCCCACTGATGAGTTGGATTACTCTCGGGAGATTATTTCACTTAACAATCAATGCTATAAACCAAGTAGGTGTCTAGAACGGTGTTAGCGGGGCTATGCCTCCAGGGAAAAGAGGTTATTTAATTAAGGAACTTCGCGAAAGCGTTGGAAAACCTCCCTCGAAGTACCAACACCAGCCTGGCTGAAAGGTTAAGCAAGTATTGTGACATACGATTAATCCTGACTAGTTCTTCTTTTAGGGTTTGAAGAAGAATTTGAGGAAACAGTGGGAGCCATCCTGGTTAGATAAATCAATAAACCAATCTAATCTTGCAAGAGCGCACGCTGAGTGTTTCTTTTCTCTCTCTCCAGGTAGCAACCATTTCACGCCCTAATCAAGATAATAAAATGTATCTCTTGACCGATCCGAATTCTTATTCGGGGCTGGGGAACGTTGGTTCGGCTCTAACTTATGACAACAGTCATAAGTATGAGCAAGAGAAAGAGGATTATATGGATTCCCAGGATACCCAGTTGAAGAAGAAGTATGGTTTTGCATCTACTTCGGGTGTTCTTGTAATTGAGAACTGCTTTACGGTCAGCCCTATCTCCTAGGTACTTGATACCGGATCAGGATCTTATATCTGTAATTTTTTGCAGGGACTGAGAAAAAGTAGGAAAGTTGTACTTGGTGATATGTCGCTCAAAGTAGTGAACGGAGCACAAGTTAATGCTGCAGCCGTCGGTGAATATCACCTAGTGTTGCCAAATGGCAATACTATGATTTTGAACGATTTCTACTATGTACCTTCCATGGTTTGCAACATCATATCAGTTTCTTTACTCGATAAAGATGGATATAACTTTGTTCTTGATAGAAATATCATGAACATCTACCTTCATAAGGTACTGGTTGCAGAAGGTACACTGTGTAATGGTATCTACGTTCTAAATCAGAATACAGTTCTCAATGTACAAAACACACGCAAGAGGAAGAGTTCAGATACGAATGAATCCTACTTGTGGCATTGTAGACTTGGTCATATCGGAGAGAAAATACTAAGTAAGTTGCATAAAGATGGACTCTTGGATACGTTCGAGTTTTCATCTTATGAAACTTGTCAGTCTTGTCTCAAAGGAAAGATGACCAAATCTCCGTTCACCGGACATAGAGAAAGGGCAGCAGAGCTCTTAGGACTTATACACAGTGATGTATGTGGTCCGATGTCTATACATGCAAGGGGTGGGTTCTCGTGCTTCATCACATTCACTGACGATCTCTCTAGATTCGGATATGTGTATCTTATGAAACACAAATCTGAAGCTTTTGAGAAATTCAAGGAATTCAGAAATGAAGTAGAGAACCAGACTAGCAAAAGTATCAAGATCCTCCGGTCTGATAGAGGAGGGGAGTACTTAAGCACGAAATTCCTAGATTACTTAAAAGAGAATGGTATTCTCTCTCAGCTTACTCCTCCTTATACACCACAGCACAACGGTGTATCGGAACGGAGGAATCGTACCCTATTGGATATGGTTCGCTCCATGTTGAGTAGTGCGGAGTTGCCTCTTTCATTCTGGGGATATACACTTCAAACAGCAGCACATCTATTGAATCAAGTTCCATCCAAATCCGTGCCTAAGACTCCGTATGAAATATGGAGTGGTAAGAGTTTGTATCTTAAACGTATTAAGATTTGGGGTTGCCCAGCTTATGCCAAAAAGCAGAATCCAGACAAACTTGAGGCACGGGCAGTTTTATGTAAGTTTGTGGGATACCCAAAAGATTCAAGTGGGTATCTATTCTACCATACAGAGGAACAGAAGATAATTGTTTCCAGGAATGCCACATTTTTGGAAAAAGAATTTCTTGTTAAAAATATTAGTGGCAGCACGGTAGAACTGGATGAAATTCCAGAAACACGAACTTTAACTAAAGATTTGGAGGAACCGCTAGATTCAGTTACACCCAACGAACCTCAGCCACTCCGCAAATCTGGTAGGATTTCTCATCCGCCCGAGAGATACTACGGTTTTCTCTTAGACGGGGATCGAGAGGATTGCATCTTGGAAGAAGATGACCCTACCAGTTTCAGGCAGGCCATTATCAGTAGGGACTCTGATAAGTGGCAGGAAGCAATGCAATCCGAAATGGAGTCCATGTACACCAATAAAGTGTGGACCTTGGATATTGCTCCATCTGGGGTAAAACCCGTTGGATGCAAATGGATCTACAAAAGGAAATTTGGTGTAGATGGGCAGGTGGAAACCTATAAGGCTAGACTCGTTGCAAATAGTTTTCGTCAAAGACCTGGTGTGGACTATGACGAAACTTTTTCTTCGGTGGCTATACTCAAATCCATTCGGATCCTACTTGTCATTGCTGCCTTCAATGACTATGAAATCTGGCAGATGGACGTTAAAACGGCTTTTCTAAACGGCTGTTTGGAAGAGTGCGTTTACATGGATCAGCCAGAAGGTTTCATAGACAGTGGGAGCAGCGGGAAGGTGTGCAAGTTGCTTAAATCCATTTATGGATTAAAGCAGGCATCGCGGAGCTGGAACATCTGTTTTGATGAGGCAATCAAGGAATTTGATTTCATCAAGAATGAAGATGAACCTTGTGTCTATAAGAAGATTATAGGACGAACTGTCGTGTTCCTAATCTTGTACGTGGACGACATTCTTTTGATAGGAAATGACATTCCTATGCTACAATCGGTCAAGCTATTTTTATCACAACGGTTCTCCATGAAGGACCTGGGTGATGCCTCGTACATTCTGGGGATCAAGATCTACAGAGATAGATCCAAGACGCTACTGGGACTTTCGCAGTCCAGGTATATAGAGACCGTACTAAAGAGATTTAGTATGGAGGATTCCAAGCACGGTAACATACCCGCATTGCACGGAATTACCCTCTCCAAGAAGATGTCTCCTAAGAATGACGAGGAGAGGGTTCGCATGAGCACTATACCCTACGCTTCGGCGGTAAGATCTATAATGTATGCGATGCTATGTACAAGACCAGATGTGGCTTACGCGCTGAGCGTGGTGAGCCGGTATCAGTCAGACCCAGGTGAGGACCACTGGACGGCAGTGAAGAACATTCTCAAGTACCTGAGAAGGACTAAGGAGATGTTCCTGGTTTACGGTAATAGAGACCTCATGGTCGAGTCCTTTACCGATTCAAGCTTCCAGAGTGACAAAGATGACGGCAAGTCTGTCTCGGGTTTTGTGTTTACCCTCAACGGAGGGGCGCTATGTTGGAGGAGTTCCAAATAGGATACCGTCGCAGACTCGACGATGGAGGCTGAATACATTGCAGCAAGCGATGCCGCAAAAGAGGCGGTCTGGATGAAGAAATTCATTAGTGAACTTCAGGTGGTTCCGTCCATTGTTGACCAAATACCTTTGTATTGCGATAACAATGAGGCTATAGCTTTAGCGAAGGAACCAAGGTCCCATCAGAAATCCAGACACATCTTAAGGCGGTATCACCTGATCAGGGAGATCATTGATCACTAGGAGATCGAGGTACAGAGAGTGGACACAAAAGACAACACGGCGGATCCATTCACAAAGGCCCTCCCTCAAACACAGTTCGAGCGACTTTTTGAGCTATTGGGTATGCGGTACGCCAGCAGCTGGCCCTAGTGCAGACGTTGGGTATGCGGTACACCAATTACTGGCCTTTAATGCAAGTGGGAGATTGTTAGATATGTATGCCCTAGAGGCCATTATTGTATAGTACTAGTTTGTATAATACATTTTGGAAGCTTGGGATATATATATACGGTTTTACGACAGTCTTGCTCGATATAGTAGTATGCTACTTGGTTTGTTTCTATCTTAATATGTGTATATGTTTCTTTTAACATATCGCTAAAACATATTGATGGAGCCCTTAGGATCTTTGCTTTACTACCGGCGTTGTGATGGCGATCACACTCGTGGGGGCTGGGTAGTCTATAAGCACATCCTTATTCTGGTCCCTAGTCGTAGGATTATCGAGACAGGGTATCGATACTCCAGAGTAGACTGGTGCATACGCTTCTCTTCCCAGCAGGGGAGATGGTCTGTCCCACAGCCATCAGTACGTCATACTGGAGATAGTATGCAGGTGCTCGTTAGGTTACGAGTACACTGGACAGGACTCGTCGGGAACTGTTGGTTGGTATTATACCTATCGTCAGTTAACAATTCCCAGGTGACATGAGTATAGCTTAGTCCGCTGACTTGACACTGTAACTTCGCCTCGAGTGTGTTCCCGCTGTTCTTTGATTACTACCCTACCACGGCTCTACTGAGTCGTGCAAACAGGTAGTAGTTGGGAGCAGTCCCGAAGCACTTGGAGGCAGTGACGGTTAGACAGGATTCGTCTCTCCCGGTATTGGGAGTTGATATCGCGATGTGTCTAGGAGAGCCATTACACATAGTCGTCCCTGACCAGGGCAAGCGAGATTTGCTGGTAGTGTTACCAGTAGTTTCTCAGGGTGTTTTGGGCTACACTCCGACACGACTTGTACCGCTATTAGGGGACTGACGTTTGCCACCCCCTAGGCCCGCCATGCGATACTCTTAGACGAACAGACCGGACTGTACGGAGATTATCACATACAGGCTCAGTAGGAGTTCGGATGGGTTCACCTCATCAGTCTTCTTATCGGCATCTACTTGGGGACCATTACGTACAGGTAGTGCCGCTTGCGATCTGTGGTTAACCCCACTGCCAGCGTAGTGTCGAGTCTTTAGAGTCCCACACAGAGGGTTATTCGCTTTTGGGCAAAACAGAGTAGAGGTCGCATGGTTTTGCGACAGGGTTCGTTCACATCCGCGCACTTGTGCACGTTTGGTGTCCGGACATTTATTACTAACGGGCTTTGGTTTAAGCCAGATCCTAGTATATATTTTGGGATTTGTTTTATCTCATTGTATTCGTGTTCCTCGGAACACGGATGCGGGTGTGTATGCACAGTTGACTGAGACAGAGGCAGAGGATTCTCATTAGGGTTATGGTACGGGTGTGTATGCACAGTTGACTGTTGTCTTTTTTCAAACCCTAATGAGAATAGGAAATATGATTAATAATATTAGTTAACAATTATTGTGCCATGGTTGAGTTGAATTCATGACTTCTGTTGACTTGTTGACTTTAGTTGACCGGTTGACCAAAGTAGACTTGTTGACCACCATCATTTGTTTTCAAAGATGCTTCTTATTTTTTGCACAAAGTATTTAATGAATGAAATGATAATGGTCATTCATCAACTCACCATCACTAATTGTTAATTATTATTATTAGTATCATTTTTTCTAAAAGATGAGAGCATGGTTGTAAAATGGTATCATTCTTACTTGCATCTTCTCTCTCATCCATAGCTCTCATCTTCTTCCTCTCTCTCAAGGCAAAATCTCTCTCGTGAGTTGAGAACCATTTGCCTTCAAGATAAAACACCAAAACCCATCTCTACTCATCCTAAGGTTGAAGGTTTAGCAAGCCTAATACTTTAGTTACCTCAAGGTTGAGGTAGGAGCTCAAGTTCGAGGCCCTCGGGTGGATCTATCTTTGGCAAAGAGGAGACGAAGAGGAGGAGCTGTTCAAACTACCACAAGGAGCAAGCAAGGAGGAGAACAACAAGAAGAGAAGGAGTTCAAGACTAGGTATAATCCCCTAACCGAGTAGCTAAAGCTCGTAGTTGTTTCTAGTGTGTTGTTTAGCAAAGATCCGGGTTTTCTAGTCCATGTTACCAAAACCCAAAAAATTGTTTTTCACCGTTTCCGCAACCCCGAAAGAACCAGGAGAGGTAACGTGGACCTAACATCACGAAGTCCTGGATTTTTCGCCAGACCCTGAGAATTTATGAGGAGAGCCGCTGATGGGGATGCTCCGTCTTTGCCTGCACCGTGGCCTCTGCAAGTGGGGGCGATTTCTTTAGCACCGCTATTAGAGATTTCTTATGTACCCTTCTGAGTAGATCAAAGCTGTTCCCTGTTGGAACATCAGCGTCAATTTCCACCATTGGAGCTGGTGAGATGAGTTCAGAAGGGGAGTTGCCCCCAGCTTTCCTCACTCGACGCCAGTGACAACGTCGAGCATGTCTTGCAGACGGGACCGCCCCAGATTTGGAAGCGGCTTCTTCATGCCCGCGGCTTTGCTGAGGGGCTGTTGTTGGTATCAGCCTGTTGAAGATCGACGTCCTTGGTAGGGTTTGAGGAAGGCTGGCCAATCTTTCAAAGACCGACTTTCTGGTAGGGGAAGCACCTTCGATGACTTCGCCCATAGCAGGAGTTAGGAGGGCTATCCGTTTTGGGGCAGCCCCTTTAGGTATCACGAGCCTCTTTACGGGCCCGTTTGTGCTTTTGCTCAGCTTGTTGAAGACTGAGACACCAGATTTGGATGACCCGTTGAGAAGGGCCATTGTGGTTGCCATTCGTTCGAAGACCGGCCTCTTGGGAGCTTCTTCTTGTGGCGCTGAGGCGCCGACACCCACTGGTGGGAGCATGGTCCCGAAGAACAACCCAGTAGTGGCTTGCGTTACTTGCCCAGCCAGCATTTAAAATATGGAGGCTGCGTTGGGCCCGTAGGTCAGTCTTCCAGTTGGGGTGAAGCGAGAGTTGCTGTTGCAAGAGGTGCAGTTGGAAGCCATCGATTTTCTTCTTGTGCACAGGAGCAAGATACCAAATTTTAGTACCTCAAATCCAAGGGTAACCATTGCGAACCACGATTTCGTTTGCGAAACACGACACACGAAATATGGAGTGGAAAAAGGAAAAGGTCCCACCGGGCGTGCCAGAATCTGTTCACCACCGAAAGACCGGACCGAGACATTAGGACATCTGTCCTGAATTTGGAGGAAGATGCTATTTGGATTTATCCGTCCACCTATCCGAAAATACCAAGTTGATTTATTGTAACATTTCAGAAAAATAAAATATTAATTTTAGGAATTTTTATAATTAAATAATAAATATTATGAATATTTTAATATGGCGGTATAATTAAATACCGATAAATTGGGGAAAATTTGGAAAATTATAAGAATTACTGAAATGAGAGTGCTTTATGTGATTTATGCAAATTACAATTTTTATAATTAATTATACACTATTTTAATGCTAATCGCGATTAAATATCGCTAATCGTGCATTAAACTTGTTTTGTGCACATGACATGCACCATGTCATATTACATTTTGTTGCATTTTTCTACGTGGTCTTTTCTTTCATCATGCGTGGTTTTAATTTTAAATGAAAAGGAAAGATAAGAAAAGATGAAGAAAAGAAAAGAAAAAGAAAAGGTTAAAATAAAGAGGTATGGGCATGAGAGAGAAGAGAGGGTGAGGGGTCTTATGTTGACCTTTGTCTTTACTTCCCTCTTTATTTCTTTCATCATTTTCTCTCCCCTCCTTCCTCCCATGGCTGCAGCCCTCTCTCCATCCCCCCTCTACCTCCTCACTTCATCATCAAAAACACATAAAAACCCCATCCCCACATTATTAAAAACATGTACAAGCTTCCTACAAGCACTTTGGACCAAGAAAGGATGGATTTTGAGCACTTGAGGCAACTCAAGAAAACTCTTGAGTTGCCAAATGAGGTAATTCTTTCACATTTAGTGTAGCATTTGAATTTCTATAGCCTCTATTTAAGTTTAAAACCGATTTAGTGTAGTTTTGTGAACTTTGAAATTTCCGAGAAGAGGGATGAGAAATTCTTGAGTTGTGTTTGTACTAATGAGCTTTATTGGTGACCTTGAACCCCCCATGGTGTTAGAAACCCAGACTAAACCCGGACTGAAACCTGAAAACCCAAATCTGAAACTTTCCAATGTCGGTTTGTGTATGATTTAGTGCCTACAGGGAATCTGGAGTGATCCGGGGCCATTACTAAAAAAGAAAACAATACCATTGACCTAGATGGACCACTATGAGGCCACCCTACCAATACAAACACATTCTAACCCTATTGAACCGAGGAGGCCGGAATTTGGGGGTGTGTGGCCGGCCACGTAGTGGAGTTGGGTGCCCAGGTTTCTTCTGCAGCTCACATACCTCCTATATAGCACCCCAGTACTGTTTGTGCACCTTATTTTCACCTGAAAAAAATCTGGGACTATTTTCATGAGTTGCTTGTCACGACCCGAAAAGTACGGAACATGGCCGGCACTTAAATTACGAAACGTCTCGAGGCGTACGTAATCTAAGTAAGCCAAAACCCAGGAATCAAAACCAAGTAAAGCAGTAGAGTGAAGGAAAAATCAATTTAAATCAAGTAGTTGAACAACATAAGCCGAAATATGCATTTTTAAAATTTCAAGTCTTTTCTGAAAATTTCGGCAAAGTTTCCTTTGTAAAAACTGACCCCAAACGGGTACAAACCTAATAAAACATATATAATGAATAAAGGCATCCCCAAGCGGGAGCTAGCTCTTCGTCAATCGACGGACAAAACCACACAGTGCAATATAATATACAACGTCGAATGGCGAGGATCAAAACTGAAAGGAAAACCATAATAATACAGGGCGCGACTCTAAGGTCGAAAGAATATACACGGGTCTTCTATGTCTATCAAATAATACAAGTCTGGTTGATGGAGTTTTACTAGATACAACTGAAATAACAAATATACAATGGTGGTCCTGATGCAAAAGATCCCACCTACCAAAGCAATCACCCGGAAGGAACAGTGTGCCAGCAAAGCCGCAACGAAACATGTACGGCAAAACCTGCAAGGAACTGTGGCACAACGGGGATGAGTTGCCAACTCGTGAGTAGAAAACATCTATGTGTAGAAATCGCATGCATAACGCTATCCTAGGTCATATCAAGTAATATCCTCAAAAACATCTCTTGGTCCATCTATGTATAAGTGTAATGCTACATGCTCGTGTCAGTACCTCAGATAGCAACATATCAGATATATGATGTATGAATGCATGACGAATGGAAACAGAATACATCATGAAATCGGCAGAGAAGTCAGTGTCAAGCATCAACACAAAACATAAATCTATGCCCAGCATCGGCACGTAAATCTTCACATATCTTAGGCTCCGTATCATCTGCGGGATCGGCCCACGGGCTCCGGCAGTACGGATCGGCCTATATCCATCTCATGACTCCGGTTGGTATCCTCTGGATAACCGCCAGGTCCAAATGCTATCACCGGTAGGCAGTCTGCCCTTGCCAGGCTCATCATCCACCATGAAAATCAATCTCGCCCCGGGGTACCATATTGGGTCCACCATGTACCCGAGACGGTTCCTACGTCTCCTCGAATCGGGTCTCGAAATCCATCTCATAACCGAGAAAACATCATGGTGGAAAACTCATACATCACGAGAAAACCGCACTTTTTATTTTAAAAAGAGAGAGAGAAGTTTATATATTCTTGCGGTTTTCCCCCAAATCCCGAAATCTCATGAAAATCCAAAATCAAGAGTAAGTAAACAGTGAGTATCGGCATAAATCTCCATAATATTGCATGACCAATGAATATATGAATGCATCTGATATCATACAATTAATGCAATAGTTAAACTAGCATATAAAAGCTATAACCTAATGCAACTATCAACTAGCAAGCTATGTCAATGAATTGTATTTTCTAAAGTGTACATGACATGGCAATTACCGATGAAGATGTATGTGAGCCGGCAAGCAAGTATATGTGGAGCATACGCATCATCGGTAATGGTGCCGGTGTCCTGACAGCAGGGTTTCATAATAATGACAGATAACATATGTATAAACATACAATGCGATGAAACATCATGAATATACAGAAAGCGATATGATAACAGCAACACTGAAGAATAAACCTACCCAACATACGAGTCATACAATTTGGTATCTAAAATACTCACAATCCTCCACTTTGCAAGCGAGCATGACTCGAGCCCAGTCAAAAGGGTAAGGGAATCCACCTAAGTTTGAGTCGATCTATATATATCTAGTAGTCGGTGATCTCGCCTCAATAGTATCATGTACGATACAATATATCATATGACATCCTCGAGTCAAGAGTGCAGATCTAACATCATAAATATATCTCATACGGTAAATCTATCGTACAGCATCCCAAATCTGGGTACGGATCAAATATCACATTTATCTCATTATTCATCTGGTGTCCACATCATCACATATCGTGAGCAGGGGATCTGATCTAAGTCGAGTACACTACTAATATCATCAACAATATCATGATCTGGCTACTGATCTAAAATCTCATACAATCCGATGTCATCAACACATATTATCATATAAAAGTACACCTCGCCAAGCGGTCCATTATAAATACCATAACATATCTCATCTCATATCCCGATCATATGTCAACTATCATATATATATATATATATATATATATATATATATATATATATATATATCATCCACATGGTATCATCGTCCAACGATCCGCTATAACATCATGACATATCTCGGTCACATATTAAATACCTCACAGTATCATGCCCGATCAGATCGACTCATTCCCAAGTATCATATAACATTCTCATCATCCAAGCATATGAATACCAATATATATATATGTCCCCAATATGCACAAGGAAGTAAATGTATGCGAGTATATGCACGTGCGTGTATGCAAATCTTTACTCTATGGTTTCACGACTAAGAAATCGCCTAAAGTCCTTTCTTCAATTCTCGCTAACACTAACCCCTAATCTCCTAAAGCTTTTCTTGCTAAGGTTCATATCACACACTAACATATAAAAGTATATATATCACATCCCATCATTTCTCACAACTTTGTGGGGGTGCTATATGCCATCCACCCGACTTCCCCCGTAGATAAAATCTACTCGCCTTGCTTCTTGTGGGACGATGCTGATGTCACGATCTTCATCTTCAACATCTCGACATCACGTGGAGTACCTACACATATAATCCAATAGCAAATGCGTATTAAAATCACATCGGAAAACCAAAACGACACACTAAAGGCCTATAGGTTAGAACCTATGGACCACGCCTTCAAAACCACCAACAACCCTCGATATCATCGTACAAACGTCAAGTGATCGAGGTAAAACACAGATACAACAATCCAGAATTCAAAATACGAGAAACGAAACCCCGAATCAAAACAGCAATGTTCCCCGCCGAACACAGAGACATGACCGCGCAGGTTCATCTTGCCTGAAATTCGGGGCAGATGCTATTTGGTGCTATCCGTCCACCTCTCCGAAGATGCCAAGTTGATTTATGGCACCGTGTATCGAAGGTTTAAACGGATGCGGCCGATGTAGCAGACTTCGTCAGATTCCCCCTCGTTTGAGGGGTTTTTGATTGTGGGGTGCACTTCCCTGCAGGCGCAAGCCCCTGCAGTTAATTACGCTACCGCATCGCGGTAACAACTTTCTCCTTCTCCAGATGGTCACTTCGTGTCGTGGGTGTTTGTTTTGTTTGTGGTTGCCCATGGATTGTATACGGAGACTAATTTATGTTGTCGCCCGTAGGGCGTGGATTAGTCCAAATCCGTATCTTCTTAGATTTGGGTTTGGGGGTAGGGTTTAAAGATACATTAGTCTCATTTGAGACTAAGATCAACTTAAACGTTTGTTAAGGATACGTTAGTCTGATTTTTAGACTAAGATCAACTTAACGGGATCGTATAGATCCAACATAAGAGCATTCAAGCTTTATTGTTTAGTTTAGGGACATTGCGGTCAATTGTCAGTATAAGGACATTACGGTCCAATGTTATTTTAAGGACATCTCGGTCCATGGGTTTTAAAAGACCCTACAGTCCGAGGTTAAGGACATCATAGTCCATGGGCTTAAGGACCCCACAGTCCGAGGTTAAGGACATCATAATCCATGGGTTTTAAAAGACCCCACAGTCCGAGGTTAAGGACATCATAGTCCATGGGTTTTAAGGACCCTACAGTCCAAGGTTAAGGACAACATAGTCCATGGGTTTAAAGACCCCACAGTCCAGGTTAAGGACATCGCAGTCCATGGGTTTAAAGGGACCCCACAGTCCGAGGTTAAGGACATCGTAGTCCATAGGTTTAAGGACCCCACAGTCTGTAGTTTAAAGACGTCATAGTCTATAAAGTTTAAGGACATCGTAGTCCATGGGTTTAAGGACCCCACAGTCTGTAGTTTAAAGACGTCATAGTCTATAAAGTTTAAGGACATCGTAGTCCATGAGTTTAAGGACCCCACAGTCCAGGTTAAGGACATCGTAGTCCATGGGCTTAAGGACCCCACAGTCCAGGTTAAGGACATCGTAGTCCGTGAGTTTTAAGGACCTCATAGTCCGTAGAAATGTGTGGTTGTCGGGACCCGTCACCTCTCTGAAGACGTTGAAGGATTACAACGACAGATATCAGAGGAGTAAAGAGATGTACCCTCGAACCGGTATGAGTTGGTTGAAAGATCTGTAGTCCAGTTTGGGACAAAGATCTGTTAAATATTCGTAAGCAGATGGGCTCAGTTCAATATAAGTTGAGGACTTATGACCAATATTGGGCTAAGTCTAGTAATATTTAACATTTTATTGTTCTGGGCTGTTGAGCCTTTATTTGGGCTTGGCCCCCTTTTAATAATGCTAAGCATTAGATCCTGACATTCTTTGTCTTGTATTGAATGCATAGCATTCATCAGAACAATGTGTGTTCTGACAGTGCACCATGTGGCGCGCCAGGCGTTTTGCGCCAATTAAAGAGCGCATTGCGCTTCTGCCTAGTAGCGGACACGTGTCGCGCTTAGCGCTAAGCGCCAGTTTATGAGCGCATTGCGCTTTCAACTTATGAGCGCTTTGCGCTAGTTTAGTAGCACACCAGTGAGTGACACATGGCGCGCTTGGCGCTGAGCGCCAGCCCATGAGCGCAGTGCTCTGTCTCAGAAGCGCAAGGCGCAAGTTGTGTCTACGGTTGACACGTGGCACGTTTTGGCGCTGAGCGCCGGTCCAAGGAGCGCAAAAGCGCAGTTCATGAGTGCAAGGCACTTTTCAGTAGCGCAAAACGCATTTGATCAAATTTATGATCTGTGAATAAGTTTATATTCCTTTTAAAGGAGGCTTTGCCTCAAGATTCAAGAACAACAGTTCTTATTTTGGAAAGGGCTTTGCCTTTGTAGATCAATGATCTGTGAATGAAGTAAATACATCTTTTGTTTTTATGATGAGATCTTTTGATCTCTTTTTTTAAAAGACCTAGATCTATAATCTTTTAAGAAGATAATTCTTCTGTTTTAATGAGATGATTTTATCTCTTTGTGCAAGAATCATTCTTTTTTACCTTGAAGAAATGATCTCCTTTCAAATGCTTGCTCTCTTTCTTTTTTTGAGTTTTCTCAAAATTTGTAGGGGGGTTTCTCTATATCAGACTTGAAGTCATGGGGCCTTTATATAGGGCAAGTTGATTTGTTAAATCAGTTAAAGAGATCTTTCTCTGATTGATTTGGGGACGTTTCCCTACCGTTGGATCTTTGATCCTAAGACTTCTGTTTTACAGAAGGCAATCTTCTTGTTTTTAACAAGATTGAGAAAATCTTTCCATAACAGAATTTTAATTCTGATTAATGATTTATCATTATTAGATCTTTTGATCTAACGGTGGGGAATTTTTAATTTCAGTGCTGGCGCACCCGTGCTTTGCACGTGGTGTGCTGCTCAGAGCGCAACGCACTTTACGCTAGCGCACCCGTGTTTGACACGTGGCGCGCAACGCACTTTACGCTAGCGCAACGCACTTTACGCAACTGCGCTAGCGCACCCGTGTTTGACACGTGGCGCGCCTAGCGCTAGCGCACTCATGGTGCACTGCCTAGGGCGCAGCGCACCTGGCGCTAGTGCATCCGTGTTTTACACGTGGCGCGCAGCGCACCTAGCGCCGGATCTGAAGCGTTGCTTCAATTCTTTTGAATTTTGAATTTTAAAACAGAGCTTTGCTCTGATTGGGATGCGCTGCCTAGGGCGCAGTGCACTTGGCTCTAGCCCATCTGTGTTTGACCCGTGGCGCGCAGCGCAGAGCACTGGATCTGAAGCGTTGCTTCAATTCTTTTGAATTTTGAATTTTAAAATAGAGCTTTGCTCTGATTGGGGGAAACAAATGCCCCCCTCCCACCGTTGCGCTCACGTGGCGCACACGTGAGTGCAGTGGTGGCAGCATCTGAGCCCTTGGATCAACTCAGAAGTTGAAGAGGTGGTTCAATGCCTATAAATAGGACCTTTGGTCCCTTAGATGATTATCATCTTCTTTCTTTGAGAATTTTTGTTCAGAGCACAGCTCTTTAAGAACTTCTCAAGAGTAAAAACTCTTTCAGAACTTAGGTAAAGTTTAAAACTTTTAATAAATTAGGGTTTTACCCATTAACAGAGCCTTACTCTTCATAGATCTTTGATCTAAAGAAAACCCATTTAGGGTTTCCTTAACAGAGCTTTGCTCTCATGAACCCATAGATCTAAAGAGATCTTTTCTTGGGTTTCTTAGCCCATGAACAGAGCTTTACTCTTTAGATTTCTTAATCTTTGATGAAGAACTCTTAAGAGTTTTTTCATAGATCTTGAAGATCCCAGAAATTTTAATTCATAAAAATTAATTGATTTTAATTTTCTTTTTCTGATGGGTTTTTCCATCATCATTACAGAGCCAGGTTCTTTAAGGAATTTTATTCCCTAATGATCAGAGTTTGACAAGTGTCACTCTATCATAGAGCTTTGCTCTCAAAGGGAGATTTTCTTCTTTTCCTGAGGGATCTCTCATTCAATGAAAATTTTCTTGAGGATTTCCTCATTAATTAACAGTCTCATTCAATGATAAGGCTGTTTTATTAATTGATGTATTGTCATCTAGATTTTGTGGGTCCCCCTTTGGTCTCCTTTCCACTGCATTGCAGTGTAGAACAAAATTTTTTAAAGTACCGAGTTTCAGAAATTTTAAAATTAAATTATGCTACTGACAGTTGATTTCTGTCCCTCTTTTTTGCAAGCAACATGTCTTTCGATACCTCGTTTCCGTTCGTCCGTTCAGAGGGAGGATTCCCTGGAGCACCTGTAGACCGGGAAGTCCTAGCTTTGATCAAAGATCATGACCCGGAACATAAGAAACTTCACCTCTGCGGGACGTGGTACAACCAGATTATTAAGGGTCGACAAAGTTTTTCATGCGCGGTATCCTCGGAGCCCATCATGGCGATCCACTACGCTAACTCACCCCCGGTGAACTATGCCATGGAGATGGTTAACTGGACTTCAGAAGGGCTTCTTTAGCCCGCTATAGCTTCGATACCCGTTCAGCCTCTCATGGCTTTAGATACCTTGGGACGACGTATTTTTCAAGGCGAGGCGAAGCCGTGGGGGCAACCATATAATATAGGTCTGATTCCTCATCATCCGACCGGTTATCTGCAATGGGCCCGTTACATTCTGTCAATGAAGAAGTCGCAGTTGTTGAGGCTTGGGTTGTATCCCGCCGTTTATGCTTCTCTCTTCCAGTATCCTACGCTTCCCACCTGGTGGGTTAAGACATTTCTGGAGCAGTGGAACATTCTTACCCACACCTTCCTTTCGCTGGACCGAGAAGTATCAATCTCCTTAGAGGAATTTGCAGAAGTTTCTGGCTTACCGGTCATAGGGGAGCATTATGAGGAGCCGTTTCCCACGGACGAATATGTTTTCGGTGCTAAGCCAGTGATGACGGGCCTTACTCCGGTGAATGCCGTTCAGCACCAATTTCTTAGTTTGATCGAAGTGTTGAATATCTACGAGGGCCTTTTTCTCGAATCTGGGAGCCGCGGGGTTAGTTTCGAGGATTTCATCGCTCTCTTCCTTCACCCAAAAGTCCTCTCGAAAGAGGCCGCTAAATTCGCCACACTTGACGACCCTTTCGGCTTAGGTTTGGACAACCTGCCAACGACGGAGGTAAATCAGAAGAGTTTCTTCCTTCCCAACTCTCCAGTTGTTCCTTTTGCGAAGATTGCAGTCCCTAGGATTGATGAGGAAACATTCTTCTTGGGATTTCTTGGGCGATGGTTGAGCTGGTTCGCGCTCCCGATGCACCTGCGCCGTATGAGCCCGTCTGTCTTTTATCCGGCTCACCGAATGACTATTGGGGTGAAAGTGGCTGTCGGGGTCACCGGTTTAGCCCATTTGTATTACGGCCTTGGTCAAGCGGCAGATACCACTGAGCCTGGAGTGCGGCATGTGAACTTCTCGATGCATTACTTCATGTCATGGCTCGAGCTACATGCACATGGCGTTTTTGGCATTCACAAAAGGCCTTCATTTTATGACCGGTGCAGCTTCCCTCGGATTATGCAATTAGTCGGCGCAACAATTGTAAATCCGTCACCGCGGGATGCTAGAGGTTTGCTCCTTCGTCCCCGCACGGTTGGAGACGGCATGACCTTCACCGATAAGGTTTTAACCATCGGAAAAGAGTCCGCCACAACGGTGCGGTTATTGCAAGACATTTTCAAAGATGGAGCCTCAATTTTGAAAGCTCGGGATATCCTCCATTTATATTCTATCAGACCGGGCTTCCTAGTGTTTAGGCAAAATGATGCGGCGCTTTTCATGAGATACAATCCGCATCGTTTTACCCAACAATTGAGCTATAATCAAGGAGTGCCGCTGGAGGCTTTCTTGCTAGAACCTACTGCTACTGAAGAGGGAATGCAGAACGCGCTGCATCACTTTATGCGCTTAAATACGGGCTCTCACTTCTTTATCAGCGAGCCGAGTTGCATCCCGAGGATCCTTAATGTGTACACGGCGTGGTACCAGCATTCGATGAGCACCGTCATTAAGGAAGAAAGGCGGCTGCTACTCGATCGTAAAAGTGCACCTCCTGCCGGTGATCGTAACGTCCCTTTGAAGCGACGGGCCACTGTCCCCCCTCCGCTAAGAGAGGTCACTGCAGTTGAGCCTCCACGTGTGCTAAGCCCTACGCACGGGTTACCCCGTGCTCCTGTGGAGACGGTGGATGTACCATCGGTGCCCCGTGCTCCCGCGGAGACGGTAAATGTAGCTTCTCCCGAATCTGGCGTAGGCTCAGACATCGGGACTCGCCGTCCTAAAGTGCCCACCAAACGCAAGCTGGTGCTGGCTGCGACCGGAGCTCGCTCACAGAGGAAGAAGAAGAAATCGATCCTTTCAGTCGACATTGTACTTGGCCAGAAGCCTCACGCTCCTTATGGCGATGGTTTGAGCGAGTATGGGACAAACGAAGGCTTATTCATGCCGCTGGATGATACTGATCTGGCGGTTGCCATTGCAGCCTCTGAGCAATTGGTAAGCTATGAAGCGGGACTGGCTATCCTCGCGCGATCAGGTAGCCATTAATTGTATCTTTCATCATTGCATCATATTTCTATCATCAAGTTTTGACTAACACTTTTCCTTCTTTAACAGTCATTTCCACTGAAGAAGCTCTCGCAGCTTCTCTCAAGACTTTTGAGGAAGAGGAAGGACTTCGAGCATCCTTAGGCATCGGTATGGTTCGGTTTATCGTGTCTCCGCTCCCGTTTTTTTATAGGTGATCTGACCCCGCTTTATCTTATCACAGGGACCACAATGCCGATCCCGCAAGCTGATGCGGAGATTCTTCCCGGGCCAGCCACCGGAGTCCCGGCCTCTTCGGCACTGCCGAAAGAGGCCTTACTCAAATGACCGATGACGGAAGCCCTGACGGCTCCAGAGGTAACCCTTGGTGCGGACGATGACGTCCTGTTGATGAAGGCATCTAGAAGGTCCGCTTTGACGGCTCGGGCGGAAAGGAAGCACCGAATGTGCGCGGCAAGGGAGCGTAGTGCTGCCTTAGCCGTGGGTACGGGTTCCAGCACCGCTACCCCCGCCCCTACTCCTTCGGAGGAATTCCCGACCGCCTTGTCCACCGCCTATAGACGGGCAGCGCGTGCGGCTCGGGGAGCAAACGGCAGATCAACTCAAAGTAATGTGACATGGGGTTCCGTTGTCAAAATTATAACTACCAGTTCTCATATATATTATCTTGCAGGGCCGAGTTTTACCGAAGAAGTGGCAGCGACCGCTGAGCCTGGGGTAGCGGTAGAGGAGGTAGCCGCGGTTGCCGAACCCGAGGCAGCGGTAGGCGAGATGGCTGCGATCGCCGAGCTCGAGGTAGCGGCGGGTGAGACAGTCACGATCGCCGAGCCTGAGATGGCGGTAGGTGAGATGACCACCATTGCCGAACCCGAGGTGGTGGTGGGTGAGATGGCTACGGCTGCCGAGCCTGAGGTGACGATGGGTGAGACGGGTATAGCTGCCGAGCCCGAGATAGCCACTCTTTCGTAAGAGTCGGGCACTGCCCCGATCGTCGCTTTTTCCGCCTGCGGCTCTTTGCCATCTCCTGGAGTCGCAAGCGTTACGACGGCTCTCGTAGAGTTAGGGGATGAGGCGATGGGAGGTGAGACCATCCCGATAGAAGAGGATGAAGCAGTTACTGTATCAAGTGACGCTCTCGTCGCAGTTCCGACTGGCGACTCATCAGGTAGATTTTGGGTCATTGCTTTTCTTTTTATTCTGCAATCCTTCTCGATCTTTCCTGATAGTATTTATCTTGTTTCTAATGCAGGTGAGGCGAGCGTTGAGGATGCACTACCCGAGGCAGCGCCATCAGCTACCGCTTTGACGGTGACACCTCCTCTACCCTCTCTCGTACCATCTCAGATGTTGGAAGGTGCGGATTCGTGACCCATCAGTCTTATTTTTTAGGCTGTATAACTTATATACTGACGTTGCATTACTGCGTCCTTGCAGGAGTCCTTTTTTACCACCTGTATCAGGTGCTGCACCCACACTTCTCCTTCCTGTCTGAGATTAGTCCACCTGGTGGTGTCGGTGAGTATCTTTTCTAAACGACATACTTTCTTTAATGGGCAGTCACATTATTGCTAATCTCTCTTTGTATTGCTTGTAGCCTTATAAATCGAAGGCGGAGACGAGGCCATCGTTGCGCCACCAGTACTCCCAGCTCTGCCCCCTGTTGCAGCCGGTATAGTAGACTCTATTTTTCGTGTATTTTCTTTATTTCCTGAACCGACATCTGACTATGATTTATTTTGCAGCAATCACATCGACTCCAGCCTCGTTCGAGTCTCACATTATGATACCGGCAGGGCCTTTTTCCAGACGTCCATCCTCGAAAGGTGCCGCAAATAGTCTGCGCATGCTGAGCGACTACATTGAGGAGCTCGACGTGGAGACTCCCACATCTGCTGCGGATTTTGCCGCGGAGGTTAACCCTATGCTGGCGACACTCGTGAACTTTCATGGTGAGGGAGTCGTTGAGTCTTGAGTTAATCGCTGCAGGGAAATTGAGGCTTGCCTGCACGAGCTTGAGCTTAGGCGTCCTGCTCCTGAGGTTCTGGCTGTGAGCAATCAACGGGCTGCATGGATCGAGCAGAGTACTTCTTACTTCTGCCATCTTGAATAGAAAGTGGCTTTAAAGCGGAAGGAATGTAAAGAAACTTCAAGCGAATCTGCTCAACTGCATGCTCAGGTTGATGCGAATGCTGCCCAGTTGAAAGTTATCTTCGAAGGCCTTCTGCGATGCATTTCTGACGGGTTAACACTGAGGCAGAAGCTCGACGTCATCGAGCGGGATGCACAAAATCGGGAAGCAGCTCAGCGGGTCGTCGAGGAACAACTTTCGTCTTACTTGCAGCAGCGAGCCCAGGTCGAAGCAGAGTTGGCCGCGGCAGCTGATCAAGAAGAGGGGCTGAGGGAAGTGCGCGAGCGGCTGATTGAATTATTGAAAGCGCTTCCCTCTCAATAATTTTTTTGTATCATTTGTAATTTTGAATAAAATGTATTCATTCCTTTATTCTTTCATATGATGTATTTTGTACCCAATTCAATTCATGAATAAAAGATACATTTCCTTCGCAGTGTCTTGTGTCATCTTTCTGCTTTCTTCTTTCTTTTGTTATCAGCATGTCACCTTAGCAAATATAGTCGGCAGATGATAAGGTGAGCATCTTGTTTTTGGCTTCTTCAAGAGGTAGTGATGGCTTAGGAAGTAGGTTCAGGTCTGCTGCCTAAGACTTTTCAACTTTATGAGCCGTGAGGGTCTCATAAAGACTTTTCTCCCTACGAGTCGTGAAGATCTCGTAGGTGTATTTTCTCCTTAGGAATCGTGAGGATTCCTAAGTGCGTTTTCCCTTATAAGTCGTAAAGATCTTATAAGAGAGTTTTCTTTCCTACGAATCGAGAGGACCCGTAAGTGTTTAGTGGGATTGACATGTAGATGACGTATTTTAGAAACGGGGTCATGTGGATGACGTATTTTCGAGACGGGGTCATATGAATGACGTATTTCCGAGCTGGGTCATGTGGATGACGTATTTCCAAGACGGGGTCATATGGATGACGTATTTCCGAGATGGGGTCATATGGATGACATATTTCCGAACGGGGTCATGCGGATGACGTATTTCCGAACGGGGTAATGTGGATGACGTATTTCCGAGACGGGGTCATGTGGATGACGTATTTCCACGACGGGGCCATTTGGATGACGTATTTCCGAGACGGGGTCATGTAGATGATGTATTTCCGCGACGGGGTCATTTGGATGACGTATTGTGGACGGGGTCATTTGGATGACGTATTTCCAAGACGGGGTCATGTAGATGACATATTTTCGAGACGGGGTCATATAGATGGCGTATTTCCGCGACGGGGTTATTTAGATGACGTATTTCCACGACGGGGTCATTTGGATGACGTATTTCCACGACGGGGTCATGTGGATGACGTATTTCCGAGACGGGGTCACGTGGATGACGTATTTCCGCGACGGGGTCATTTGGATGACGTATTTCCGAGACGGGGTCATTTGGATGACGTATTTCCGAGACGGGGTCATGTGGATGACGTATTTCCGAGACGGGGTCATTTGGATGACGTATTTCCGAGACGGGTCATGTGGATGACGTATTTCCGAGACGGGGTCATGTGGATGACGTATTTCCGAGACGGGGTCATGGATGATGTATTTCCGCGACGGGGTCATTTTAATGACGTATTTCCAAGACGGGGTCATGTAGTAGACGTATTTCCGAGACGGGGTCATGTAGATGACGTATTTCCGCGACGGGGTCATTTGGATGACGTATTTCCGCGACGGGGTCATTGGATGACGTGTTTCCGTGACGGGGTCATGTAGATGATGTATTTCTGAGACGGGGTCATTTGGATGATGTATTTCCGAGACGGGGTCATGTGGATGACATATTTTCGAGACGGGGTCATTTGGATGACGTATTTCCGAGACGGGGTCATTTGGATGACGTATTTTCGAGACGGGGTCATGTGGATGATGTATTTCCGAGACAGAGTCATGTGGATGACGTATTTCCGAGACGGGGTCATGTAGGGGTCATTTGAATGGCGTATTTCCGCGACGGGGTCATTTGGATGACGTATTTCCGTGACGGGGTCATTTGGATGTCGTATTTCCATGACGGGGTCATTGGATGACGTGTTTCCGCGACGGGGTCATATCGATGACGTATTTCCGAGACGGGGTCATTTGGATGACATATTTCCGAGACGGGGTCATGTGGATGACGTATTTCTGAGACGGGGTCATGTGGATGACGTATTTCCGAGACGAGGTCATGTGGATGACATAACGTCTGTTGTAATGAGACGAATATCGAAGTGGTCTCTAGGTTGTCTGGGAACCATCGAGATTTGGAGTAGGGGCTTTGCCGTAGCTCCAAGGTTGATTGCAGCGTCTGAATCCTGCTGGAATGGGGAGGAACGCTGTTGATAATCTCTAGGCTATCCCTGAACCGTCGAGATTTGGCTTCGTTTTCTGATGGAGCCTGGTGGTAAGGTATGATTCGCTCTTTGTTTGCGCCCCTGGATTGTATACAGGGATTGATGTGATATCACCTGTAGGGCATAAATTTCATCATTTTTTTCACTTTCCGCGATGCTCTATCATTTCAGCTTTTATATCGCGAAG
This sequence comes from Agapanthus africanus, assembly GCA_030015575.1. Lineage (NCBI taxonomy): Eukaryota > Viridiplantae > Streptophyta > Magnoliopsida > Asparagales > Amaryllidaceae > Agapanthus > Agapanthus africanus. The sequence continues at coordinate 86,953,653 of CM057338.1, read as the reverse complement.
GTCGCGATTGCCCAATCATTTCGGCTATTTTTCGCGGCGCCCAATCATTTCGGCTATTTATTTTATTTTTACTCGCTGCTTTTTATTGCGAGTTGCCTAATCATTTCGGCTATTTTGCATGCATACATTTTTACTTGCTGATTTTTTTTGCAAGTTGCTGCCCCATCATTTCGGCTATTTCGTATGCATGTGTGGCTCGATGGCTTTTTGCTGCAAGCTTGGAATTAGACACCGATTTCGGTATCAGCACCGCTACAACTGGAATATTGCCAGGAGCGAATCATCATTTGCCTCTGTCGATGTCGAACAAAGGTGGCTTAGCAAACAGGGTTAAGATCCTATCGACTAAGGCTTTTGACTTCATGAGCTGTAAGGGTCTCATGAAGGTATTTCTCCCTACGAGTCGTGAGGATCACGTAGGTGCGTTTTCTTCTCAGGAATCATGAGGATTCCTAAGTGTGTGTTCTCTTATAAGTCGTAAGGATCTTACAAGAGTGTTTTCTCCTTATAAGTCGAGAGAACTTACAAGGGTTGTTCACGGTGTAGACACATCCCTAGTCACGGATGGGACTTTGTTAGGGAAATGTTTATTCGCGCCCGTGAATTGTATACAAGAGTCAGCGTTGAGCCACTTGTAGGGCAGCATTGGAGGTTGTGGTGGTCGCTTAAGAACAGGTTCAGATCCCTGTAGCTTAAGACTTTTGAATCTTATGAGCCGTAAGGGTCTCATAAGAGGGTTCTCCTTACGAGTCGTGAGGATCTCGCAAGTGTAATTTCTCCCTAGGGATCTTGGGGATCCCTAAGTGTATTGCTGCCTTGTGAGTCGTAAGGATCTCACGCAGGTGGTTTCTCCTTACAAAGTCGAGAGGACCTTGCAAGTGTCTTTTAACGAGATTGCGCCCTTTCGGGTTTTCACAAAATTCGCCGGTAGCCCTGCTGTTTTTACTCACGGAGCCCTTACGGGTTTTCATCCGTGCCCTTTTGCTTATGGACATACCGTTTTCTTTTTCTTTTTTTTTATTCTAACGAGGTTGCGCCCTTTCGGGTTTTTACAAAACTCGCCGGTAACCCTGCTGTTTTTACTCACGGAGCCCATTCGGGTTTTCATCCGTGCCCATTTTGCTTATGGACATACCGTTTTCTTTTTTTTTTATTCTTTATTTTTTTGTATCAGCTTTGGGATGCTGTAACCCACAGTAGTTTATCGACGTTTCGATCAACAGCCAGTTTTAGGACATAGTAGTCCATCGTTAGTTTAAGGACGTTTCGGTCCGTTGTTAGTTTAAGGATATTTCGGTCCGTTAGCTGGTTACTACTTATAGAGTTTGGGCTTAGGAAGATAGCGAGCGGACATAGTCGTCGTCATCTATCATTGACCCAGGCCGTGACTCGTCAGGCGTAATACTTCTTCAGGAAGCGACTGTTTATTGGCCTGAAGGGCCTTTCACTATGCATGTCTATGAGTAGGTAAGCCCAACCTTGGTAGACTTTATCTATGATGTACGGGCCCTCGTAGTTTGGCTCGAATTTCCCCCGTTTGGCACGATTGGAGATCATAGGTCTTTTGACCACTAGCACGAGTTCTCCTTGGCGGAATGTCCTCAGCCTAGTCAATCTTTCGTATGAGCGTGTTATCTTTGCTTTATAAGCATCCAGATTTTGTTGCGCTATGAGCCGGGTTTCATCAAGGGTATCGAGCTCCTCAAGCCGAAGGTGAGCATTCTCTTTGTCCGTTAGTTCGTAATGAACTGCAACTCGTAGAGAGGGTAACTCTATCTCGAGGGGGAGTACCGCCTCTGTACCGAATACCAATGCGTACGGCGTTGTGTTCGTGGCCATTTTGAACGTAGTCCGATACACCCAGAGAGCTTCATGCAGTCTCTCTTGCCAGTCCTTCTCATTTCGAGACACTGTCTTTTTCACTATCTTCGTCAAGGTCTTGTTAAAAGCCCCAGCTAGACCGTTAGCTCGGGGATTATAGACTGAGGAGTATCTCCAGTCTATGTTATGCCGTTGTGCGAAGCGGCTGATCTTGTGGCTTCTGTAGGCTAGCCCGTTATCGGAGATAATCCATCATGGAGTTCCAAACCGATAAATGACATGTGTCTTGAAGAAATGGAGGATATTCTCCGTCTTCACTTCTCTTAGCGGTACTGCTTCTGCCCATTTGGAGAAGTAATCAGTTGTCGCCAAAATGAATCGATGTCCTCTGGATGATGCTGGCTCAATAGGGCCGATTATGTCAGTTCCCCACATTTTGAACGGCCAGCTAGCCACTGTCGGATGTAGCGGATTCGGATGCTGATGGATAAAGTCCCCGTGAATCTGGCATGAGTGGCACTGCTTCGCGTATTCGAGGCAGTCCTGGATCATTGTGGGCCAATAATAGCCCATCCTTTTGATCTTCAGCTTCATCTTTGGGCCGGCTTGGTGAGAACCGCAGAGTCCGTCGTGAGTTTCTTGGACGACTCTCTTTGCCTCTTCAGGCCCCAGGCATCTTAGCCACAAAGAATCGAACGATCTCTTATACAGAGTATCATTAACAAAGGCGAAAGATAGAGCTCGCTTCATGAGCCGATGTTTCGAGGACGTATCTTCAGGTGTTCGACGGGATTTGAAGTAGTCTGTAAAGACTTCTCTCTAATCCGTAACTTTTTCCTGGTCTTTTATTTGCAGAGTCATTCGCTCAGTCAGGCATCTTAGCCACTTCAGGCCCCAGGCATCTTAGCCACAAAGAATCGAACGATCTCTTATACAGAGTATCATTAACAAAGGCGAAAGATAGAGCTCGCTTCATGAGCTGATGTTTCGAGGACGTATCTTCATGTGTTCGACGGGATTTGAAGTAGCCTATAAAGACTTCTCTCCAATCCATAACTTTTTCCTGGTCTTTTATTTGCAGAGTCATTCGTTTGGTCACTCCCTTTTCTTCAGACGACTCCGGAGATATTTCTGCTGGAGCAAGAACCCGACGGCTTTGCATAATGATCCTCACGTCATCGAGGTTCTTGTCGGCCAACTCTTTAGCAAGCTTGGTTAGTGCATCCGCCTTGCTATTTTTCGCGCACGGTATGCTTTCCAGAGTGTAGGAACGAATTTGAGTCAGCAGTTGCTGTACTCTCTCGCCGTACTTCACCAACTCTGGCTTGCACATTTGGTAGTCGCCATTTATTTGACTAACGACCAGCTGGGAGTCTCCGTATATGAGAAGGTTTTCAATTCCCATGTCGATAGCGATTTCAAGACCTGCTATCAAAGCTTCGTATTCGGCTTCGTTGTTCGTCCTCTGTGGCTTGCCAGGATGGTTCTCTTCCTGCTGAACCTTCAACTTCTTCTGTCGGCGGGGATAGTCTTGATTAATCACTGATTCCTGGACCAATCGCCAGACTTTGTAAACCTTGGAGGACAGCCGCTGAGGGGGCTGCTCCGGCTTTGTTTCTGTAACACTCTCCATGGGTGGAGGAGATCTTTTCAGTACGGCGGTAGGAGAGTTCCTGCGCACCTTGTTCAGCAATTCGAAGCTGTTCCCAGTTGGAACAGCAGCATTGACTTCCACCGTTGGGGCTGGTGGAGTTAGCCTAGAGGGGGAGTTGCCCCAGCCTTTCTTACTCGGCGCTAGTAGCGACGTCGAGCGCGTCGAGCTGTTGGGAGCAGATGCTATTTGGTGTTATCCATCCACCTCTCCGAAGATGCCAAGTTGATTTATGGCATCGTGTATCGAAGGTTTAAACGGATGCGGCCGATATAGCAGACTTCGTCAGATTCCCCCTCGTTTGAGGGGTTTTTGATTGTGGGGACGCTCTTCCCTGCAGGCCCAAGCCCCTGCAGTTAATTACGCTACCGCATCGCGGTAACAACTTTCTCCTTCTCCGGATGGTCACTTCGTGTCGTGGGTGTTTGTTTTGTTTGTGGTTTCCCGTGGATTGTATACGGAGACTAATTTATGTTGTCGTCCGTAGGGCGTGGATTAGTCCAAATCCGTATCTTCTTAGATTTGGGTTTGGGGGTTAGGTTTAAGGATACATTAGTCTCATTTGAGACTAAGATCAACTTAAACGTTTGTTAAGGATACGTTAGTCTAATTTTTAGACTAAGATCAACTTAACGGGATCGTTTAGATCCAACAAAAGAGCATTCGAGATTTATTGTTTAGTTTAGGGACATTGCGGTCAATTGTTAGTTTAAGGACATTGCGGTCCAATGTTAGTTTAAAAACATCTCGGTCCATGGGTTTTAAAAGACCCCACAGTCCGAGGTTAAGGACATCATAGTCCATGGGCTTAAGGACCCCACAGTCCAAGGTTAAGGACATCATAGTCCATGGGTTTTAAAGGACCCCACAGTCCGAGATTAAGGACATCATAGTCCATAGGTTTTAAGGACCCCACAGTCCAAGGTTAAGGACAACATAGTCCATGGGTTTAAGGACCCCACAGTCCAGGTTAAGGAAATCGTAGTCCATGGGTTTAAAGGGACCCCACAGTCCGAGGTTAAGGACATCGTAGTCCATGGGTTTAAGGACCCCACAGTCTGTAGTTTAAAGACGTCATAGTCTATAAAGTTTAAGGACATCGTAGTCCATGGGTTTAAGGACCCCACAGTCTGTAGTTTAAAGACGTCATAGTCCATAAAGTTTAAGGACATCGTAGTCCATGAGATTAAGGACCCTATAGTCCAGGTTAAGGACATCGTAGTCCATGGGCTAAAGGACCCCACATTCCAGGTTAAGGACATCGTAGTCCGTGAGTTTTAAGGACCTCACAGTCCGTAGAAATGTGTGGTTGTCGGGACCCGTCACCTCTCTGAAGACGTTGAAGGATTACAACGACAGATATCAAAGGAGTAAAGAGATGTACCCTCGAACCGGTGTGAGTTGGTTGAAAGATCTGTAGTCCAGTTTGGGACTAAGATCTGTTAAATATTCGTGAGCAGATGGGCTCAGTTCAAAATAAGTTGAGAACTTATGGCCAATATTGGGCTAAGTCTAGTAATGTTTAACATTTTATTGTTCTGGGCTGTTGAGCCTTTATTTGGGCTTGGCCCCCTTTTAATAATGCTAAGCATTAGATCCTGACATTCTTTGTCTTGTATTGAATGCATAGCATTCATCAGAACAATGTGTGTTCTGACAGTGCACCATGTGGCGCGCCAGGCGCTTTGCGCCAATTAAAGAGCGCATTGCACTTCTGCCAAGTAGCGGACACGTGTCGCGCTTAGCGCTAAGCGCCTGTTTATGAGCGCATTGTGCTTTCAACTTATCAGCGCTTTGCGCTAGTTTAGTGGTGCACCAGTGAGTGACACGTAGCGCGCTTGGCGCTAAGCGCCAGCCCATGTGTGCAGTGCTCTATTTCAGAAGCGCAAGGCGCAGGTTGTGTCTACGGTTGACACATGGCACATTTTAGCGCTGAGCGCCGGTCCAAGGAGCGCAAAAGCGCAGTTCATGAGTGCATTGCACTTTTCAGTAGCGCAAAACGCATTTGATCAAATTTATGATCTGTGAACAAGTTTATGTTCCTTTTAAAGGAGGCTTTGCCTCAAGATTCAGGAACAACAGTTCTTATTTTGGAAAGGGCTTTGCCTTTGTAGATCAATGATCTGTGAATGAAGTAAATACTTCTTTTGTTTTTATGATGAGATCTTTTGATCTCTTTTTATAAAAGACCTAGATCTATGATCTTTTAAGAAGATAATTCTTCTGTTTTAATGAGATGATTTCATCTCTTTGTGCAAGAATCATTCTTTTTTATCTTGAAGAAATGATCTCCTTTCAAGAGCGTGCTCTCTTTCTTTTTTTGAGTTTTCTCAAAATTTGTAGGGGGGTTTCTCTATATCAGACTTGAAGTCTTGGAGCCTTTATATAGGGCAAGTTGATTTGTTAAATCAGTTAAAAAGATCTTTCTCTGATTGATTTGGGGACGTTTCCCCACCGTTGGATCTTTGATCCTAGGGCTTCTGTTTTACAGAAGGCAATCTTCTTGTTTTTAACAAAATTGAGAAAATCTTTCCATAATAGAATTTTAATTCTGATTAATGATTTATCATTATTAGATCTTTTGATCTAACAGTGGGGAATTTTTAATTCCAGCGCTGGCGCACCTGTGCTTTGCACGTGGTGCGCTGCTCAGAGCGCAGCGCACTTTGCGCTAGCGCACCTACGTTTGATACGTGGCGCACAGCGCAGAGCTCAATGCAACTGCACTAGCGCACCCGTGTTTGACACGTGGCGCGTAGCGCGTCTAGCGCTAGCACACTCATGGTGCACTGTCTAGGGCGCAGCGTACCTGGCGCTAGCGCATCCGTGTTTGACACGTGGCGCGCAGCGCCCCTAGCACCGGATCTGAAGCATTGCTTCAATTCTTTTGAATTTTGAATTTTAAAACAGAGTTTTACTCTGATTGGGGTGCGCTGCCTAGGGCGCAGTGCACTTGGTGCTAGCCCATCTGTGTTTGACACGTGGCGCGTAGCGTAGAGCGCTAGATCTGAAGCGTTGCTTCAATTCTTTTGAATTTTGAATTTTAAAACAGAGGTTTGCTCTGATTGGGGGAAACAAGCAACTCTTGAATATGGTCCGAGATTTTACCTCAGGTCAAATCAGCCAATTTTGTATATGCCAAGGGTCTAATTTACTGGAGATAAAGCCACAGAACAAATACGAATCGATTCCACATTGCTCTGGCTGCAAATTGCGGCCAGAAGGAATTTATTTGCGGCCTGGTTAGATGGTTAGGGGCTAGGGTTTCAGTGGAGGGTCCTAGGTTGCCTGCATGTATCACTGTCTTTGCTAAATAATTTTCAGGTCACCCGGGTATTAGAAGATTTCAATATACACTCATAGAGTCCACAATTCTTCCGATATCGGGTTTCTAAGTTCACTAATAGGGGTTCTAGTCTCTGGTTTAGGTCTCCAATCAATCACCACAGGGGTTGTATAGCCTCTACTAACCTTAATTTCATTGGGTTCAACTCAAACTCTAATTCTTAACTTAAAGTTTTTAAAGTTCCCAAAACCACACAATATCGATTCTAATTTAACATGGATGCTAAAGGAATGGAAATTCTACACTAATGATGGAATAATTACCTCATTTTGCACTCATGAATCCTCTACAGCGCCAAAACTCAAACTTTCTTGGTCCAAAGGGTAGCTTGAGAGCTTGTGCACATTTTTTTGTGAAGAGGAGATGGGGTTTTGGGTTTGTTTTGGTGATGAAGTGAGGTAATTTATGGAGGAGGGAGATGGGGCTGCCATGAGGAAGAAGAGGGAGAAATGAAGGGGGAAATAATGAAGGGAGAATAAGCCATGGTCAAGGTTGACCGCTCACCCTCTTTCTTCTCTTCTCTCTCTTGCTCATCTCTCATTATTCTAATGTTTTCTTTTCTTTTGTTTTCTTTTCTTTTCTTCTCTTTGCAATAGGAAACCCAAAGCAATAACCATACACACAAGAATCATGTAGGAAAAATGTAACAAGTGTGAAAAAATACTTTTGCATGTCATGTGCACAAAATACGTTTAGTGCCCGATTAGCGATATCTAATCGCGATTAGCACAAAATTAGTGTATAATAAATCATAAAATTTCATAATTTGCATAAATCACATAAACCACCCTCTTTTTAGTAATTTCCATAATTTTCCAAATTTTTCCCAATTTATCGGTATTTAATTATACCGCCTTATTAAAACACTTAATATTTAATTATTTAATTACAAAAATTCCCAAAAAATAATATTTTATTTTTCTGAAATGTTACATTGCTGCTTTGCATTTCTTGGTATTCATGACTTAAAGTTTTGGTATTTGTGTTTGGTATCGGTCACTTGACGTTTGTACATCTATATCAAGTGTTGGTTGATTTGCGTGAATAAACCATAGATTTTAACCTATGAGTGATTCGTATGTCGTTTCGATTGCGAATTGGATTTTAATGCGATGCGATGTGTTATGATATGTAGGTACCCTCACGAGGACTTCAAGACGACAAGCAAGCGCGTGGCGACATCGGCATCGGCAAGCGAAGATCAAGGTGAATAGATATATATCTACGGGGGAAGCCGGGTAGATGGCGTATAGCACCCCCGCAGTTTCGTAGCATAGAACGCGAATGCGTTATGATATATATACTTATGTGTTTATGATGTGTGTACTTAGCAAGAGATGATTATGTGACTTTTGGGTTAGTTTAGTGCAGTGGTAGGAAAACGCTTACAGTGTAGTTTTAATTGCGAAACCCTAGAGTTAAGAATTTCATACACGCACACACACACACACCTGCATACATTTTATTACTTGTGCGTATATGGGGATATGTATATATATACACACATAGGTATGAGACTCTGTGTGTGTGTGTGTGTGTGTGTGTGTGTGTATATACGTATACATATACATGGATGATGAGGTAGTACATGATAGTTGGAGATGAGTCGATGAGATTGGGCATGGTGCCACGAGATCGGTGATATGATTTAGTTCGTATTATGAGATACGACATGATATTATAGCGGGTCCTTAGGCGATGTGTTCATACACACGCATATATATATGTAGATGATATCAGTATTGTATTAGACTTAGATCAGTAACCCCAGTTCACGATATGTGATGATAAAGATATCATATGAATAATGAGATAAATATGATATTTGACCCGTACCCAGATTTGGGATGCCGTACGACGGATTTACAGTACGAGCTATATATTGAAGATAGATCCGCACTCTTGACTGGAGAATGTCATATTATATATTGTATCGTATGTGATACTATTGAGGCGGGATCACCGACTATTATATTTATATATATATATATATATATATATCGACTCAGATTAGGTGGTTTCCGTACCTTTTTTATTTGTCTGTTAGTTTAGTCCTGCAGTTTATTTGTAGATGTTACACTAGACTCGAGTTATACCTATTTCAAAAACTAACGAATCATGAGTATTTTTAAAGATAGGCCAATAGATTCTACGGATATTTCAAAGGACGTACATTTTCTTAAAAACACCGTAGCCCTTATTGTCTAAACACCACGATTCGTGTTATTTCAAATGGAAAAACTGTATGACTCCTATTGCCACGCCCCGCTTCCCAGAATGCGCTAAGATCGGCACGTGACAGAGCCAACGATCCTACCTGTAGCTAGGAAACATCCCTCCACGTCACATTACGGTTGTCTATGAGATATCAAGAACGGTAAAATAAAATAAACTATCTAGTACATGTTCATATGCTAAAATAAATGAGTAAAGAAATAATATATGTGGAAGAAATAAATCCAATAAACAATAACATCTGGAAGGTACGTCCCAATACGAGCTCACATCAGGAAATAAAAAAATGCTGAAAGAAAACTGAACTAAAATACTAACAGGGTCCTCACTGCTCGGCCTGTCGGCTGAAGTACTCCTGCTCGGCCTGCGACAAGGGTAGCGGATCTGGGCCATGCAAAACCCAGACGTCAGTGCGTCACAATATCAACAATAATATAATCAGGGGGTAACAGGATATGCCGGCATGAACTATAAACTGGTAACATGAATGTAATAAGTAAGCAGGGATATCGAACAGTGAAGTGTAACAGTATATGTGAAGTGCAGCGATAAAACTCAACTGTGCTACTGGGTTAACTACTCTCAAGTTTATGAAATCAATTTAATGAATCGTCGATGTAACTCAATAGTATCCCGTGCGTGCCTGGGACCACGGTCCAGATTCTCGGGCTGAATCCGAGACATGCCGCTAGGCATTAAACAGGAAACATGTACAGATGAATGATGTCAGCAGCAGCATCCCAGGGCTAGCCTAGCCCATAAAACTGATCAGTATAAGCATCGAACTGTCAAGTTACAAGTCAGGTTCATCATTGATTTCCCCGTACCCCCAAGTTATGTGTTCAAATCAGGTATTGATAAATCTGAAGCTAATGCCAACACAGGATCAAGCAGGAACAGGTTTGTCCATACAGACAATAGGATATGTCCATCGGGACAACATGTCAGGATTGTCGGCATTAGAAACAGGATCAGGTATCAAGTCAAGCAGTGGTGTAACAGGTCATGTCAGGGGGTGCACAGTGTATAAAAAGGGTGCTTATAACAAACTGTCGCAAGTATGGATGCACGGTAAAAGCATAGATGCAAAAATATTTATCAGGGGTTACATCATGACTATGTAGGATGCACACTATCAAATATGGGGGACTAATGTAATAATAATATGAGTTCATGTAATATGGCATGCAGCTAGGTATGCAGAATTAATGGTATGGATACACAATAAATATGGATGCATAAATAACTATCAGGGGTTGCAACTATAGTTCCATTACTATGTAGGATGCACATTATCTAGCATGGGGTGTTAATGTAGCAGTAATATGAAATAACGTGACATGGCATACAACTAGATATAAAATTAATGGTATGGATGCACAAATATCGATCAGAGGTTACATTTACAGCTCCGAGACTAAGTGGGGTGCACATTATTAAGCATGGGGTGTTACTGCAATAATAACATAAATTAATATGATCTGTAGATGCAACTATATATATATTAAATGATATGGATGCATACGGGTATCCGAAAACAGTAAAACATTAGTATGGATGTATAATAAAATCAACATGTGATATTTTTATTCATATGGATGCAAAATAAGATACATAGCATGTAGCAAGATGAACTTGCCTGAACGGAACACACGACGGGTGCGTACGGCACATCCGACGTCGAGTAATTGTCGCAACGCACACACGGCACGCGGGACAAGTCCAGGCAAGGCAAGAAGGTAACCACACAAGCAAGGGACGTTCACTGGATTACTCGGATCGTCGGCGTCGAGCACGGCTCTGGCGGGTGATCACCGGAAAAGAAACGCGCAAGAAATCAAGAAAAGAGAGAGAAGAAGAAGTAGAAGAAGAAGAAGGAAGAAGAAGAGGCTGTGGTGGTGTTCAATGGGGTTGTATCGGGTCAGAGGAGATGGCAAGGGGATGTCGATGAGGCTGGTCGGCAGTAAGGGTGCCGGCGACGGCGTTGTGGGCTAAGCGGAGGTTGCAGGGAGTGCAGTTTCTTGGGGTCGGGGTGTGCAGGGAAAGCTCGGGGTGCAGGGAGGATGAGAGGAGATCGAGGTAATGGGGATGGAGACGACGGAGGTCGGAGCTCCGGCGATGTGGGCGTGCTGGCGAGGGTGAGGTGAAGGCTGTGGGTTGCGGCGAGGGTTGCAAGGTGTGCGGGGGTTGTGGGTGCAGGCGGAGGAGCTCGGGGGAAGAGAGGTGAGGTGGTCGGGGAGATGAGGTGAGGTCGAGGGTGAGGCAGCGACAAAGGCGAGGGTGTAAGCGTGGGTTAGGGTTAGGGTTCTCGTGGACTGTGGGGATGCATGGGCTCGAGAGAAGAGAGGGGTTCGTGGAGGTGAGTACGAGGGTGAGGAGGAGAAGAGAAGGCCGAGGGAACGAAGCTCCGGTAAGGGCGCAGGCGAGGTGCAGGGGCGAGAGCTAGGTTCTCGTGGAGGCGGCGGCGAAAAAGAAAGAAGAAGGAGAAATAGGGATGTAAGCGTAGTGAAAGAAGGAGGTGACGGGATTCGAGGAACGCACAGTAACTGCGAGAGGAGAGAGTGGGAGAGAGAGAAAGAGAGAGAGATACAGAAAGAGAAAGAGAGAGACGCTGTAACAAACAAAAGATTTATTTTTAAAAAAATATTTAAAAGATTTTAGTTTGTAAAATTAAAGTAACGGTTTTTAAATTAAAATATAATATTAGTAAAATATTTAATATTTGGCTAATACAAAAATAGTCCAAAATACACTCGGGTCGGGTCTAAAACTCCAGTTTTAAAATACGGAAAATGTACGTGTCAACCAAAACCAAAATTGGATATCCGGGTAACGAAAAAGCATACCCCCAAGAACGGATGCACGCCCGTACACGTAGCCATCCAAATGAGTCCGTTTCACTGAACGGGACGAGAACAAGATGCGCGGATGCTACGGCAGCAGGGTTAGGGGTATCATGCAGGCCATGCTAGATATTTTTAAAATATTTTTCTTGACTTTAAATATTATATAAAAAAATGCAGATGCCAGATAAAATGCCAGTATGCAGTATAAAAATAATGAAAGTGCACGGATCCACATAACAAGCCAGGATAAATCATAAACAGGAATCAAGACGGGTTTCCAGCAAGCGGGTCGGGTCGGATGCAAATACAGAAGTCAAATACACTATTCACACCTAAAACACAGTAAATCAGGAAAATACCATAAATAAAAAAATACTCGAATTAGAACTGGTATAAAAGAAACTAGGGTATTACATTATACCCATCTACAAAAAGAATTTCATCCTCGAAATTCCAGGAAGAAGAAAAGATAAACATTCAAGAATCTACAAGAATACGTGTGGAAACTTCTGTCGAATCTCGTCTTCACGTTCCCAGGTTGATTCTCCATGCGAGCGATTCCCCAAGAAACAAGTACGAGAGGGATAACCTTGTCCTTGAGGATCTTTTCTCTTCGATCAACAATCGACATCGGTCGTTCCTCACAGGTCAAGTCCTCCCTTACAGTCAGCTCCAAATGATCTAGCACGTGTGTTTCATCTCGAACATACTTACGGAGTTGAGATACACAAAACACGTCATGAACATTCAACAAAGATTGTGGTAACACCAATCGATAAGCCACTTCTCCAACACGCTCCATAATCTTGAAAGGCCCCACGAATCGAGGACTAAGCTTGCCTCGACTCCCAAAATGAATCACTCCTCTAGTCGGTGATATCTTCAAAAATACCAGATCACCAACAGCGAACTTTAGAGGTCTTCTCGTTGTATCGGCCTAACTCTTCTGCCGATCTTGTACTGTGTAATGACCCCAAAATCTTTATACATTTGTATTATCCCTCTTCAAAAATATACCGTATTTATTTGTACTTGGTATTTTCCTTTTTCTATTAAATTTATTATTATTTTATTCCTTAATCTATTATGTATTTTTTTCTAGGTACAATTTCATTATCTTATATTTAAGTTTTTAACTTCTCATTCTTATTTTTCCTTTCATAAATATTTAACCCAAATACATTATTCTTATTCTCTACAGCCCATCTAAAAAGCCCATTTTCTTTTTAAGCAACATCAAATATTTAATTCTAATTAAATATATGCATGAACAACCTTATAGCTCATTGGTTAAGTCCTTGCATTGTTATTCCATAAGTCACATGTTCAAATCCTCATTCTTGCAATTATTTTTTATCATTTTTTATTCTTCTCATAACCTACAAATGAGACCTTTCATTTCCAAAATGAATGGTGACCTTTCATTTCTCTTTTAATTCTCATGTTAAATGCATATATTATAATTCACCATTACACCATCTTTATTGTCCTCCTCTATCTTTTCATTCCTCACATTTTTCTATCTCTCACTTCTCCCTCTTCACCTAAAGTTCAAGAAGAAGAACATGAAGAAGTCTTCAAGAAGGTCTCGCTAGTAACGCGAGGCTATCGGCGGATAGACAAGCCCGGTGACAATACCGGCTTGTGCATGTAAGTCCCTTCTCTCTCCTTTCCCCCACCTCTTTTTTCCTCTTGTCATGCATCGTGAACCCCCTATTCTTTTCATATCATAATCCATAAGAGAAGATACACATAAACATATACATATACATATACATAAGTTTAGATATATATGATTCTATATGGTTTAATAATATCTTATTATCTCTTGTTCAAATTAAAGTATTTTTAATTCTTTCTTCATGACTAGGAATGTTTATTACAAGTTGTGAGAACACAAATTTCATGCCACAATATATCTATAATGTCACATAAAATCGGTTTGTTTATTAAAAGAAAAATAGAAGCCTGCATAAAATACTAGTTAATCTTTCTGCCGATTTTAGTATACACATCAATACCTTTAGCTTTAAAATAATTTTTAGAAATTAATTTTTACTTCTGAAAATTTCATGGAATTTACATATGATAGATTATATTATTTTATACATGCTGTAAAAATTTTAGATCGATCCGCATAACGGTTTAGGATTTACATCGTATTTATTCACTGATCGTAAAACAGAAAACTGCAGCTATCGGTCAATTTCTAGGACATATAACTTGGTATACCGGTATCCAAATTGAGCAAACTCATGTGTTTTTGATATCTACATCGAATGAACTAGATTTTATTAGTTTTATATTTTTACTGAAAACCGACGTAAAATATAGAAAACTGTGTTACAATATTAAGTGACGGATCTGGACAGAATCTGTTCCGATTCGCACACTGTTTTTAAATTGGACATAACTCGAACACCCGATGTCCGTTTGTGACAAAATTTAGATGTGTAGATGCACCATTGATAGAACTATAATTTTCTGTATATTATATTACTTATGAATGCATGAAACAACCTGATATAGGCTTTGCAATAGAATATATAGTTGCTGTCCAGAAATCTGAATTTTTGTTTTAAATGCTGATATTAAAATGATCATAACTAGAGCTTCAGAAATCCAAATCATGTGAATCTTGGTGTTTTCGATAAGTACATCGAAATACCTACAATTTTCTAATAATTTTCGTAACCTGAAACCTGATACAAATTAACTCAAACTGCGTTTTAAAAATATGTGACGGTGCCGAATAGATTCTGATCTGTTTTGCGCGACGATACGAAAACATATATATCTCTCAAACCGGTAGTCATATTTAGGTAAAACTGGAACTCACGCATGCAAAACATTTAGAGCCATATTTCTGTTTATATTTTACATTCGTTCAACTTGATTAATTAGTCGTACATAATATTTCTTTACAGCATTGTTTATGGTAGTTACTCGAATAATATACTTGACTCATTTCATGCTATTCGAACATGTATACATATTTATCTTGATCATTAAATTGTTGTATGTACTTAAAGACGATAATTAAATACTTGAGTTATATTTTGAAAAGTATATAAAAATATTTTTACATAAAACCCCCTCAAGTTTATAAATTACCCTAAGGACCCTAACAATTATAAGACCACGATTCATAATTCTGATTGTCTGACTCGGGTTTGAGTCTGATTAATTTGACTTGACTATGATTCAAGTCAACCTATAATCTACAAGATTCCAATTCAAAATGAACACATGAATCCATGAATACAATTATCAATTTATACAATTTGGCTGAACCGAACCATGGATATATTCCTTTTACATGATTCTCAGTATTCCATTTACATGACTCTACGGTTACAACCGTTTCCTGATATCATGGTTTCGGTCAGTCAGTCAATCAATTATACAATCAATACAATTTACAAGACAAACAATACAATCAAAACACTACGGGGTTTAAGGGGTAGATTGGTACGGAAGGTGTTAAAGGTGGCACGAGGTGGTCAGATTTAATACACCTAACATGAATCCAGTTGCTGTTGTACCGTGGCATAAACGGTTCCTTGTACTATACGTGCCCTTAGTCTCTGGCATATAGAGACTCCTCTCGTATACACTGGCATCCTTCTGTACCAAGCTACAAAACTTGAATATGTTTCAAGTCAATCTATATTCTTTTATATTCTAACTCAACATGAATACATGAATTCCAGATCCAGTTAACAATCTGTTTGAATGAACCGAACCATGGATATTCCTTTTACATGATTTCCAGTATTCCATTTACATGACTCTACGGTTATAACCGTTTCCTGATATCATGGTTTCGGTCAGTCAATCAGTAAATCAGTCAATCAGTCAATCAGTCAATCAAAGTCAATCAAGCAATCATTACAAGTTTACAAGATAACAATACAAATATGACATCACGGGGTTTAAAGGGGTAGATTGGTACGGAAGATGTTAAAAGTGGAATGAGGTGGTCAGATTAAGACACCTAACCTATATTCAGTTGCTGTTGTACCGTGGCATAAACGGTTCCTTGTACTATACGTGCCCTTAGTCTCTGGCATATAGAGACTCCCCTCGTATACACTGGCAGCTTTCTGTACCAAGCTACAAACAATATTGTTAAACAATATTCCATAATATACTACAATACAAAACTTTAGAAAATACCATACTCGGTCACTCTCATTCTTCATTCTTCTTTGGGACTTACCGAGCGACCTGTTCGCTGACGACATTCTATTTCTCTCTTCTTTGAATGTCGTCAGGTGCGTTGGACCAAGTTGAGACCGAGCCTACAAGTGAAGATTTGGAGAAATTCCAGGAAGACCCAGAGCTCTAGACTTTGTACTTGTTCTTCCCAGTACTTCCTTTTATTATTATTATGCCACTGTTTAGGCATTGCTTTTTCATTCCAGTTGTATTTTCATTTCATGCATTGTACAAAGAATGTTATTAATAAAAGTTGCTGTTATTTCAATTTCATTTGTCTCTTGTGATTATTTTATATTGCTTAGTTACGCTTAGCGTATGTACTTTTGAGTACATACGTAGCGGGCCTTGTCACGTCCACTTCGCCGTACACTGGGAAGCGGGGCGTGACATACTGCCTTCATGTGATTCCGGATAGTACTAACTTTCTCCACGATCAAATCCGGTCCCAACAATCTTCGTTCTTCAACATCGTCCCAACAAACGGGTGAGCGACATTTGCGACCATACAATGCTTCGAATGGAGCCATCTGAATAGTCGCCTGAAAGCTGTTATTGTACTAAAACTCCACCAGGTGTAGATGATCCTCCCATGAACCCTTGAAATCCAACATACAAGCTCTCAACATATTTTCAAGAGTTTGGATCGTTCTCTCCGACTGGCCATCTGTCTGGGGATGATAAGCAGTGCTAAACTTCATTTGCGTCCCTAAACTTTCCTGCAAGCTCCTCTAGAAGTGCGATAAGAATCGGGTATCACGATCGGAAACGATGCTCATAGGTACTCTATGCAATCTCACAATCTCCTGCATGTACCGCTCTGCCAACGCTTCCGTTGACTGACCAACTCAAAATGGTATGAAATGAGCTGCCTTGGTCAATCGATCAACAATCACCCAAACTGCATTGTTGCCCTTTGGGCTCCGCGGTAAAGCTATTATGAAATCCATGGTTATATGTTCCCACTTCCACTGAGGAATCGGAAGTGGTTGCAATAAACCAGCCACTCTTTGATGTTCGGCCTTAACTTGCTGACACACCAAGCACTTCGCTACAAGCGAGCGATCTCCCTTTTCATACCTTCCCACCAGAAATGCTGTCGTAGATCATGATACATCTTCGTGTATCTTGGATGTACGGAATATGCGGAACTGTGTGCCTCCTTCATAACTTCTTCGTGAATATCTCCTTTCGGCGCACACAAACGGCTACCATAACGCAACGAACCATCTTCATGAATCAACAAGTCCGTTCGAAGTCCTGCTTCTACCTGTTCTCAAAACTTTTGCAATTTTGGATCGTGCGACTGCGCTTCCTTAATATTATCGATCAATGACGACTGTACTTACAGCTGCATCAACTGTCCCGAAGAATGCGGTAGTAAAATCTCCAGCTCGAACCTCCGAAAATCTTCGATAAGCTCTTTCTGTACAGTCAACATCCGAATTGCTGGCAACCGACTAAGCGCATCCGGCACTACATTAACTTTCCCCGGATGGTACTTAAGATCCATATCGTAGTCAGCCATAAGCTCTAACCATCTACGCTTCCTCATGTTAAGCTCTTTCTGCGTGAACACATACTTTAGGCTTTTATGATCGGTGAATACTTCAACCCTTTCGCCCAATAAGTAGTTTCTCTAAATTTTCAAAGCGAAAATCACTGCTGCGAGCTCCAAATCATGAGTTGGGTAATTCTTCTCATGGGTCTTCAACTGTCTCGATGCATAGGCTATGACTTTTCCATGCTACATCAAAACGCATCCCAAACCTTTCCAGATGCGTCGCTGTGAATCACCAATCCTCCGGAACCGTCTGGTACGGTCAAAATAGGAGCGGTTATCAATCTCTGCTTCAACGCCTTGAAAGCTGACGCACACTTATCCGTCCATACGAATGGTACTTCTTTACGCGTAAGCTTGGTCAAAAGCTCAGCCAAACGGGCAAAATTCTCCACGAACCTTCTGTAATATCCGGCAAGTCCAAGAAAACTTCTGATCTCTACTACGTTCTTCGGAATCGGCCAATCTTGAACTGCTGCAATCTTCCCGGGATCAACGGTGATTCCATCCTCGAATACGACATGCCCCCAAAACTTCACTTCTTCAAGCCAAAACTCGCACTTGCTCATCTTCGCATATAGTCTTTCATGCTTCAATGTCTGCAGTGCGATCTTCAAGTGTTCTGCATGCTCTTCTAGGCTCCTTGAATAGACCAGAATATCATCGATGAGCACCACTATAAACTGGTCCAAGAACGGTGAAAAGATTCGGTTCATCAAGTCCATAAATATCGCCGGTGCATTCGTGGCCCCGAATGGCATCACTAAATACTCGTAATGTCCATACCGAGTTCGGAACGCAACCTTGCAAATATCCTCTGATTTAACTCTGACCTGATGATATCCGGACCGCAAATCCAGCTTCGAGAATACCCTTGCGCCACTGAGTTGCTCGAATAATTCGCCAATGTGAGGGATCGGGTACTTGTTCTTAATAGTCACCCGGTTTAATTCTCAATAGTCGATGTACATCCTCCTTGTGTCATCTTTCTTCTTGACTAGAAGAACTGGAGCTCTCCAAGGTGAATTACTGCTGCGAATCCAACCTTTCTGTAGCAATTCGGTAACCTGCTTCTTTACTTCTTCCAACTCCACTGGTGCCATTGGATAGGACGCCTTTGAGATTGGCAATGCACCAGGAACAAGATCAATCACGAACTCCACATCTCGTTTTGGCGGTAAACCCGAGATGTTCTCGAACACGTCCATAAACTCTCGAACTACAGCTGGCGCTTCCTCCTTGTCAACATCCATCGACGAAAGAACACTGTTTGTCGGCCTAGCCCTAAACTCGACTGGCCCGACAGAACTGCTATCTCCAGCAAAAACAAACTCCGGATGTCTGGGAATCTGGAAAATCACTTTCTTTGCCCTACAGTCAATATGAGCGTGGAAAGTGCCGAGAAAGTCCATTCCCAAGACAACATCATAACTGCCCGTATAAATCACCAAGAAATTTGCAATTAACTCTCGTCCGCAGATAACAAGTGAACAATCCTTGTACTCACTACTAGATATGATTTTCCCATTCCCAGTGTGTATGTCCCAACAACAAGACAGGGGAATGCAAGAAATCGAGTATGTAGCAATAAACTTGGACGACATACAATAATGGGATGCACCAGAATTGAATAGTGCTAATACGGGAAATTCATGAACAAGTAGGATACCGGAAAAAATTTCATCTGAAGCCAAGATACTGAAGAAGATAAGCATGGTAAACAGGATTCAAGCTTGCTATAAAACATGAACTGGTAAACAATGAAACCGAGAGAAGTAAGGCTATATCATGACCAAAAACAAGGAGATGAATCAAGACTAGGACTCCAAGTTACTTAAATAGAGTACCGCATTGTAACCATGCTGCAGTTCATAGTTACAATCACATAACTCTGTTCAAGTCGCCTAAATCCTAGTATCAAAATCAAAGGAATAGGACGGGAGAAACAATAGGGAACCAAAAGGATCTCAAGTCAAGATGCAAGGTCATTTGCATATCGTCAAGACAAAGGTCAAGAGAAAGATATGATTCAAGAATCACGATAACAATGTGGCAAGACATGTTCCTAATTACGAATTTTCTGATTCGTGTATTGGGTCCAATACCCAACTACAAAAGAATCAAACCCGATTAACCTAAATCCTATGGCTTTGATACCAAACAAACCCTGTCACGCCCCGCTTCCGAGAATGCGCTAAAATCGGCACGTGACAGAGCCAACCATGCTACCTGTGGCTAGAAAACATCCCTCCACAGTCACATTACGGCTGTCTATGAGATATCAAGAACAGTAAAAAAAAATAAACTATCTAGTACATGTCCATATGCTAGAATAAACGAGTAAAGAAATAATATATGTGGAAGAAATAAATCCAATAAACAATAACATCTAGAAGGTACGTCCCAATACGGGCTCACATCAGGAAATAAAAAAATGCTGAAAGGAAACTAAACTAAAATACTAACAGGGTCCTCTCTGCTCGGCCTGTTGGCTGAAGTACTCCTGCTCGGCCTGTGAAAAGGGTAGCGGATCCGGGCCATGCAAAACCCAGACGTCAGCGCGTCACAATATCAACAATAATATAATTAGGGGGTAACAGGATATGCCGGCATGAACTATAAACTGGTAACATGAATGTAATAAGTGAGCAGGGATATCGAACAGTGAAGTGTAACGGTATATATGAAGTGCAGCGATAAAACTCAACTGTGCTACTGGGTTAACTACTCTCAAGTTTGTGAAATCAATTTAATGAATCGTCGATGTAACTCAATAGTATCCCGTGCGTGTCCAAGACCACGGTCCAGATTCTCGGGCTGAATCCGAGACATGCCGCTAGGCATTAAACAGGAAACATGTACAGATGAATGATGTCAGCAGCAGCATCCCACGGCTGGCCTAGCCCATAAAACTGATCAGTATAAGCGTCGAACTGTCGAGTTACAAGTCAGGTTTCATCATTGATTTCCCCATACCCCCAAGTTATGTGATCATGTCGGGTATTGATAAATCTGAAGCTAATGCCAATACAGGATCAAGCAGGAACATGTTTGTCTATACAGATAACAGGATATGTCCATTGGAACAACATGTTAGGATTGTCGGCATTAGAAATAGGATCAGGTATCAAGTCAAGCAGTGGTGTAACAGGTCATGTCAGAGGGTGCACAGTGTATAAAAAGGGTGCTTATAACAAACTGTCGCAAGTATGGATGCACGATAAAAGCATGGATGCACAAATATTTATCAGGGGTTACATCATGACTATGTAGGATGCACACTATCAAGTATGGGGGACTAATGTAATAATAATATGAGTTCATGTAATATGGCATGCAGCTAGGTATGCAGAATTAATGGTATGGATACACAATAAACATGGATGTATAAATAACTATCAGGGGTTGCAACTATAGTTCCATTACTATGTAGGATGCACATTATCTAGCATGGGGTGTTAATGTAGCAGTAATATAAAATAACGTGACATGGCATGCAACTAGATATACAATTAATGATATGGATGCACAAATATCGATCAGGGGTTACATTTACAGCTCCGAGACTAAGTGGGGTGCACATTATTAAGCATGGGATGTTACTGCAATAATAACATGAATTAATATGATCTGTAGATGCAGCTACATGTATATTAAATGATATGGATGCATACGGGTATCCGAAAACAGTAAAACATTAGTATGGATGTATAATACAATCAACATGTGATATTTTTATTCATATGGATGCAAAATAAGATACATAGCATGTAGCAAGATGAACTTGCCTGAACGGAACACACGACGGGTGCGTACGGCACATCCGACGTCAGGTAATCGTCGCAACGCACACACGGCACGCGGGACGGGTCCGGAAATGCAAGAAGGTAACCACGCAAGCAAGGGACGTTCACTGGATTACTCGGATCGTCGGCGTCGAGCACGGCTCCGGCGGGTGATCACCGGAATAGAAACGCGTGAGAAATCAAGAAAAGAGATAAAAGAAGAAGTAGAAGAAGAAGAAGGAAGAAGAGGTTATGGTGGTGTTCAATGGGGTTGTATTGGGTCAGAGAAGAAGGCAAGGGGACGTCGATGAGGCTGGTCGGCAGTGAGAGTGCCGGCGACGGCGTCGTGGGCTAGGCGAAGGTTGCAAGGAGTGCAGTTTCTTGGTGTCGGGGTATGCAGGGAAAGCTTGGGGTGCAGGGAGGATGAGAGGAGGTCGAGGTAATGGGGATGGAGACAACGGAGGTCGGAGCTCCGGCGACGTTAGCGTGCAGGCGAGGGTGAGGTGAAGGCTGTGGGTTGGGGCGAGGGTTGCATGGTGTGCGGGGGTTGTGGGTGCTGGCGGAGGAGCTCGGGGGAAGAGAGGTGAGGTGGTTGGGGAGATGAGGCAAGGTCGAGGGTGAGGCAGCGACGAAGGCGAGGGTGTAAGCGTGGGTTAGGGTTAGGGTTCTCGTAGACTGTGGGGCTGCATGGGCTCGGGAGAAGAGAGGGGTGCATGGAGGTGAGTAAGAGGGTGAGGAGGAGAGGAGAAGGCCGAGGGAACAAAGCTCCGGTAAGGGCGCAGGCGAGGTGCAAGGGCGAGAGCTAGGTTCTCGTGGAGGCGGCGGCGAAAAAGAAAGAAGAAGGAGAAAGAGGGAGGTGAGCGTAGTGAAAGAAGGAGGTGACGGGATTCGAGGAACGCACAGTAACTGCGAGAGGAGAGGGGGGGAGAGAGAGAGAGAGAGAGAAAGATGGAGAAAGAGAGAGAGAGAGATACAGAAAAAGGGAAAGAGACGCTGTAACAAACAAAAGATTTATATTTAAAAAATCTTTAAAAGATTTTAGTTTGTAAAATTAAAGTAACAGTTGTAAAATTAAAATATAATATTAGTAAAATATTTAATATTTGGCTAATATAAAAATAATCCAAAACACGTCCGGGTCGGGTCTAAAACTCCAGTTTTAAAATACGGAAAATGTACGTGTCAACCAAAACCAAAATTAGATATCCGGGTAACGAAAAAGCATACCCCCAAAAACGGATGCACGCACGTACACGTAGCCATCCAAACGAGTCCGTTTCACTGAACGGGACGAGAACACGGATGCTACGGCAGGGTTAGGGGTATCATGCAGTCCATGCTAGATATTTTTAAAATATTTTTCTTGACTTTAAATGTTATATAAAAAATTCAGATGCCAGATAAAATGCCAGTATGGAGTATAAAAATAATGAAAGTGCACGGATCCACATAACAAGCCAGGATAAATTATAAACAGGAATCAAGATGGGTTTCCAGCAAGCGGGTCGGGTCGGATGCAAATACAGAAGTCAAATACACTATTCACACCCAAAACACAGTAAATCAGGAAAATACCATAAATAAAAAAATACTCGAATTAGAACTGGTATAAAAGAAACTAGGGTATTACATTATACCCAACTACAAAAAGAATTTCGTCCTCGAAATTCCAGGAACAAGAAAAGATAAACATTCAAGAATCTACAAGAATACGTGTGGAAACTTCTGTCGAATCTCGTCTTCACGTTCCCAGGTTGATTCTCCATGCGAGCGATTCCCCAAGAAACAAGTACGAGAGGGATAACCTTGTCCTTGAGGATCTTTTCTCTTCGATCAACAATCGACATCGGTCGTTCCTCACAGGTCAAGTCCTCCCTTACAGTCAGCTCCAAATGATCTAGCACGTGTGTTTCATCTCGAACATACTTACGGAGTTGAGATATATGAAACACGTCATGAACATTTGCCAAAGATTATGGTAACACCAATCGATAAGCCACTTCTCCAACACGCTCCATAACCTCGAAAGGCCCCACGAATCGAGGACTAAGCTTGCCTCGACTCCCAAAACGAATCACTCCTCTAGTCGGTGATATCTTCAAAAATACCAGATCACCAACAGCGAACTCTAGAGGTTTTCTCGTTGTTTCGGCCCAACTCTTCTGCCGATCTTGTGCTGCCTTCATGTGATTACGGATAGTACTAACTTTCTCCACGGTTTGCACGATCAAATCCGGTCCCAACAATCTTCGTTCTCCAATATCGTCCTAATAAACAGGTGAGCGACATTTGCGACCCTACAATGTTTCGAATGGAGCCATCTAAATAGTCGTCTGAAATCTGTTATTGTACGAGAACTCCACCAAGTGTAGATGGTCCTCCCATGAACCCTTGAAATCCAACATATAAACTCTCAACATATCTTCAAGAGTTTGGATCGTTCTCTCCGACTGTCCATCTGTCTGGGGATGATAAGCAGTGCTAAACTTCAATCGCGTCCCCAAACTATCCTGTAAGCTCCTCCAGAAGTGCGATAAGAATCGAGTATCACGATTGGAAACGATGCTCACAGGTACTCCATGCAATCTCACAATCTCCTGCATGTACCGCTCTGCCAACGCTTCCGTTGACTGACCAACTCGAAATGGTATGAAATGAGCTGCCTTGGTCAATCGATCGACAATCACCCAAACTGCATTGTTGCCCTTTGGGCTCCGCGGTAAAACTGTCACGAAATCCATGGTTATATGTTCCCACTTCCACTGAGGAATCAGAAGTGGTTGCAATAAACCAGCCACTCTTTGATGTTCGGCCTTAACTTGCTAACACACCAAGCAATTCTCTACAAGCGAGCGATCTCCCTTTTCATACCTTCCCACCAGAAATGCTGTCATGGATCATGGTACATCTTCATGCCTTCTGGATGTTCGGAATATGCGGAACTGTGTGCCTCCTTCATAACTTCTTCGCGAATATCTCCTTTCGGCACACACAAACGGCTACCATAACGCAACGAACCATCTTCATGAATCAACAAGTCTGTTCGAAGTCCTGCTTCTACCTGTTCTCGAAACTTCTGCAATTTTGGATCGTGCGACTGCGCTGCCTTAATATTATCGATCAATGACGACTGTATTTGCAGCTGCATCAACTGTCCCGAAGAATGCAGTGGTACAATCTCCAACTCGAATCTCCGAAAATCTTCGATAAGCTCCTTCTGTACAGTCAACATCCAAATTGCTCACAACCGACTAAACGCATCCGGCACTACATTAACTTTCCCCGGATGGTACTTAAGATCAAGATCGTAGTCAGCCATCAGCTCTAACCATCTACGCTGCCTCATGTTAAGCTCTTTCTGCGTGAACACATATTTTAGGCTTTTGTGATCAGTGAATACTTCGACCCTTTCGCCCAATAAGTAGTGTCTCCAAATCTTCAAAGCAAAAATCTCTGCTGCGAGCTCCAAATCATGAGTTGGGTAATTCTTCTCATGGGTCTTCAACTGTCTTGATGCATAGGCTATAACTTTTCTATGCTGCATCAAAACGCACACCAAACCTTTCCAGATGCGTCGCTGTGAATCACCAATCCTCCGGAACCATATGGTACGGTCAAAATAAGAGCGGTTATCAATCTCTGCTTCAATGCCTCGAAAGCGGACGCACACTTATCCTTCCATACGAACGGTACTTCTTTGCGCGTAAGCTTGGTCAAAGGCTCAGCCAAACGGGCAAAATTCTCCACGAACCTTCTGTAATATCCGGCAAGTTCAAGAAAACTTCTGATCTCCACTACGTCCTTCGGAATCGGCCAATCTTGAACTGCTGCAATCTTCTTGGGATCAACAGTGATTCCATCTCCGGATACGACATGCCCCCAAAACATCACTTCTTCAAGCCAAAACTCGCACTTGCTCATCTGCACATATAGTCTTTCATGCTTCAATATCTGCAATGCGGTCTTCAAGTGTTCTGCATGCTCTTCTAGGCTCCTTGAATAGACCAGAATATCATCGATGAACACCACTATAAACTGGTCCAAGAATGGTGAAAAGATTCGGTTCATCAAGTCCATAAATATCGCGGGAGCATTCGTGACTCCGAATGGCATCACTAAATACTCGTAATGTCCATACTGAGTTCGGAACGTAGTCTTGCAAATATCCTTTGATTTAACTCGGACCTGATGATATCCGAACCGCAAATCCAGCTTCGAGAATACCCTCGCGCCACTGAGTTGCTCGAATAATTCGCCAATGTGAGGGATCGGGTACTTGTTCTTAATAGTCACCCGGTTTAATTCTCGATAGTCGATGCACATCCTCCTTGTGTCATCTTTCTTCTTGACTAGAAGAACTGGAGCTCCCCAAGGTGAATTACTGCTGCGAATCCAACCTTTCTGTAGCAATTCGGTAATATGTTTCTTTACTTCTTCCAACTTCACTGGTGCCATTGGATAGTACACCTTTGAGATTGGAAATGCACCAGGAACAAGATCGATCGCGAACTCCACATCTCGTTTTGGCGGTAAACCCGAAATGTTCTCGAATACGTCCATAAACTCTCGAACTACAGCTGGTGATTCCACCTTGTCAACATCCATCGACAAAAGAACACTGTTTGTCGGCCTAGCCCTAAACTCGACTGGCTCGACAGAACTGCTACCTCCAGCAAAAACAAACTCCGGATGTCTGGGAATCTGGAAAATCACTTTCTTTGCCCTACAATCAATGTGAGTGTGGAAAGTGCCGAGAAAGTCCATTCCCAAGACAACATCATAACTGCTTGTATCGATCACCAAGAAATCTGCAATTAACTTTCGTCCGCAGATAACAACTGAACAATCCTTATACTCACTACTAGATATGATTTTCCCGTTCCCAGTGTGTATGTCCTAACAACAAGACAGGGTCGTGCAAGAAATCGAGTGTGTAGCAATAAACTTGGACGACATAAAACAATGGGATGCACCAGAATTGAATAGTGCTCATACGGGAAATTCATGAACAAGTAGGATACCGGAAACAACTTCATCCGAAGCCAAGATACTGAAGAAGATATGCATGGTTAACAGGATTCAAGCTTGCTATAAAACATGAACTGGTAAACAATGAAACCGAGAGAAGCAAGGTAATATCATGACCAAAAACAAGGAGATGAATCAAGACTAGGACTTCAATTACTTAAATAGAGTACCGCATTGTAACCATGCTGCAGTTCATAGTTACAATCACATAACTCCGTTCAGTCGCCCAAATCCTAGTATCAGAATCAAAGGAATAGGACAGGAGAAACAATAGGGAACCAAAAGGATCTTAAGTCAAGATGCAAGGTCATTTGCATATCGTCAAGACAAAGGTCAAGAGAAAGATATGATTCAAGAATCATGATAACAATATGGCAGGACATGTTCCTAATTACGAGTTTTCTGATTCGTGTATTGGGTCCAATACCCAACTACAAAAGAATCAAACCCGATTAACCTAAATCCTATGGCTTTGATACCAAACAAACCGTGTCACGTCCTGCTTCCCAGAATGCGCTAAGATCGGCATGTGACAGAGCCAACCATACTACCTATGGTTAGGAAACATCCCTCCACAGTCACACTACGGCTGTCTATGAGATATCAAGAATAGTAAAATAAAATAAACTATCTAGTACATGTCCATATGCTAGAATAAACGAGTCAAGAAATAATATATGCGGAAGCAATAAATCCAATAAACAATAACATCTGGAAGGTACGTCCCAATACGGGCTCACATCAGGAAATAAAAAAATGCTGAAAGGAAACTAAACTAAAATACTAACAGGGTCCTCACTGCTCGGCCTATCGGCTGAAGTACTCCTGCTCGGCCTGCGACAAGGGTAGCGGATCTGGGCCATGCAAAACCCAGACGTCAGCGCATCACAATATCAACAATAATATAATCATGGGGTAACAGGATATGCTGGCATGAACTATAAACTGGTAACATGAATGTAATAAGTGAGCAGAGATATCGAACAGTGAAGTGTAACAGTATATGTGAAGTGCGGCGATAAAACTCAACTGTGCTACTGGGTTAACTACTCTCAAGTTTGTGAAATCAATTTAATGAATCGTCGATGTAATTCAATAGTATCCCGTGCGTGCCCGGGACCACGGTCCAGATTCTCGGGCTGAATCCGAGACATGCCGCTAGGCATTAAACAGGAAACATGTACAGTTGAATGATGTCAGCAGCAGCATCCCAGGGCTGGCCTAGCCCATAAAACTGATAAGTATAAGTATCGAACTGTCGAGTTACAAGTCAGGTCTCATCATTGATTTCCCCATACCCCCAAGTTATGTATTCAAGTCAGGTATTGGTAAATCTGAAGATAATGCCAATACGGGATCAAGCAGGATCAGGTTTGTCTATACAGACCACAGGATATGTCCATCGGGACAACATGTCAGGATTGTCGGCATTAGAAACAGGATAAGGTACTAAGTCAAGCAGTGGTGTAACAGGTCATGTCAGGGGGTGCACAGTGTATAAAAAGGGTGCTTATAACAAACTGTCGCAAGTACGGATGCACGATAAAAGTATGGATGCACAAATATTTATCAGGGGTTACATCATGACTATGTAGGATGCACACTATCAAGTATGGGGGACTAATGTAACAATAATATGAGTTAATGTAATATGGCATGCAGATAGGTATGCAGAATTAATGGTTTGGATACACAATAAACATGTATGCATAAATAACTATCGGGGGTTGCAATTATAGTTCCATTACTATGTAGGATGCACATTATCTAGCATGGGGTGTTAATGTAGCAGTAATATGAAATAACGTGACATGGCATGCAACTAGATATACAATTAATGGTATGGATGCACAAATATCGATCAGGGGTTACATTTACAGCTCCGAGACTAAGTGGGGTGCACATTATTAAGCGTGGCGTGTTATTGCAATAATAACATGAATTAAAATGATCTGTAGATGCAGCTACATGTATATTAAATGATATGGATGCATACAGGTATCCGAAAACAGTAAAACATTAGTATGGATGTATAATACAATCAATATATGATATTTTTATTCATATGGATGCAAAATAAGATACATAGCATGTAGCAAGGTGAACTTTCCTGAACGAAACACACGATGGGTTCGTACGGCACGTCCGACGTCAGGTAATCGTCGCAACGCACACACGGCACGCGGGACGGGTCTAAGCAAGGAAAGAAGGTAACCACGCAAGCAAGGGACGTTCACTGGATTACTCGGATCGTTGGCGTCGAGCACGGCTCCGGTGGGTGATCACCGGAAAAGAAACACGCGAGAAATCAAGAAAAGAGAGAAGAAGAAGTAGAAGAAGGAAGAAGAGGCTTTGGTGGTGTTCAATGGGGTTGTATCGGGTTAGAGGAGATGGCAAGGGGACGTCGACGAAGCTGGTCGGCAGTGAGGGTGCCGGCGACGGCGTCGTGGGCTAGGCGGAGGTTGCAGTGAGTGCAGTTTCTTGGTGTCAGGGTATGCAGGGAATGCTCGGGGTGCAGGGAAGATGATAGGAGGTCGAGGTAATGGGGATGGAGACGACGGAGGTTGGAGCTCCGGTGACGTGGGCGTGCAGGCGAGGGTGAAGTGAAGGCGGTGGGTTGCGGCGAGGGTTACAGGGTGTGCGGGGGTTGTGGGTGTAGGAAGAGGAGCTCAGGGGAAGAGTGGTGAGGTGGTTGGGGAGATGAGGCGAGGTCAAGGGTGAGGCAACGACGAAGGCGAGGGTGTAAGCATGGGTTAGGGTTAGGGTTCTCGTGGACTGTGGGGCTGCATGGGCTCGGGAGAAGAGAGGGGTGCGTGGAGGTGAGTACGAGGGTGAGGAGGAGAGGAGAAAGCCGAGGGAACGAAGCTCCGGTAAGGGCGCAGGCGAGGTGCAGGGGCGAGAGCTAGGTTCTCGTAGAGGCGGCGGCGAAAAAGAAAGAAGAAGGAGAAAGAAGGAGGTGAGCGTAGTGAAAGGAGGAGGTGACAAGATTCGAGGAACGCACTGTAACCGCGAGAGGAGAGAGAGAGAGAGAAAGAAGGAGAAAGAGAAAGAGAGAGAGATACAGAAAGAGAGAGAGACGATGTAACAAACAAAATATTTATATTAAAAAAATCTTTAAAAGATTTTAGTTTGTAAAATTAAAGTAACAGTTGTAAAATTAAAATATAATATTAGTAAAATATTTAATCTTTGGCTAATATAAAAATAGTCCAAAACACGCCCGGGTCGGATCTAAAAATCCAGTTTTAAAATGCAAAAAATGTACGTGTCAACCAAAACCAAAATTGGATATCCGGATAACGAAAAAGCATACCCCCAAGAGCGAATGCACGCACGTACCCGTAGCCATCCAATCGAGTCATTTTCACTAAACGGGACGAGAACAAGATGCACGGATGCTACGGCAGGGTTAGGGGTATCATGCAGGCCATGCTAGATATTTTTAAAATATTTTTCTTGACTTTAAATGTTATATAAAAAAATGCAGATGCCAGATAAAATGCCAGTATGCAGTATAAAAATAATGAAAGTGCATGGATCCACATAACAAGCCAGGATAAATCATAAACAGGAATCAAGACGGATTTCCTACAAGCGGGTCGGGTCGGATGCAAATACAGATGTCAAATACACTATTCGCACCCAAAACACAGTAAATCAGGAAAATACCATAAATTAAGAAATACTCGAATTAGAACTGGTATAAATGAACTAGGGTGTTACACCTATATATTAATGTAGATTCTTCACCGTTGCGTTTATTATTCATTTCCGCATATTCTTGCTATTCGCATCGCATTGCGTATTTAAATGTGTTTCATTGTTATATTGAAAACCATGCTGTCAGGACACCAGCACCATTACCGATTATGCATATGCTCCACGTACACCTGCTTGCCGGCTCACACACATCATCATCGATAATTGCCATGTCACTACACAGTAGGATTGTTGTATCATGATGTGATTCCTTGCATAATTTACTTGCTATAGTTATATATGCACCTTTATACGATATTGCATTGGACCTTAGAGAATTTTGGGAACCGCAGGATATATTTTAAAACTGAATTCATTTAAAAAAGCGGTTTTCCCTCGATATGTGCATATTACTGTTCTATATTGCATGATATACGGATATGCTTACATTTCTATTTATGTCGCATACATCATGCTTTACGATTATACGCATTGAGATATGCTGTTTTCATGAGATTTCTGGATTTGAGAACCGTGGTTATTTCAAAAGAAAATATGTATTGTTTTAAAAACCCGGTTTCTCTTGATATGATATTTCAGTGCGTCCACCATGTATTTTCTCAGTTCTGGGATTGGAATGTGATACCCGATTCGAGAAGTGGGAGGCACCATCTACCGGTACATAGTGGACCCGGTATGGTTCCCGGGACGAGAGATGATTATCGTGGTGTAGACGATGAGCCTAGCAGAGGGAGTAGTACCTACCGGTGATAGTATTTGGACTCGGCGGTTATCCGGAGGATACTGACCGGAGTTATGAGATGGATATGAGCCGACCCGTTCTTCCGGAGCCCGCGGGCCGATCCCGCTGATTGACTGAGTCGAGATATAAGGATTTACGTGTCGATATTGGACACGGGTTTCATGATATTTCGAGTGTCGGTGTTGGACACTCAGGTTCTATAATTTTAGTGTGACATTGAGGGACACACGTTGATTTATATCCTCGTATTTACATGCATATGCTTTCATGATATTTACATGCGTGATATTGTTGTGTCATTGGTTGACACGTGGACGAGATCCAAATGCATACAGGCATTGATTACATGGTTGGATGATATCCATATACTTACAGACTGGAGTATATAGTTGACACCTATACTGATACGGTCATCCTAGATATCATAGTATTACCTTCATGATATAGTTGACACTGATTTCATTGATTATATCTCATATTTATGATATGTTGCTACCTGAGGCAATGACACGAGCACTTGGTATTACACTTATGTATAGATGTTTACCCATGCCATTATTAGATGCTTCAGACTATATCATTTTGAGGATATATTATGATCGTATGACCTAGGATTGAGTCATACATTCGATTTCTGCTCTGTGATGTTTTCTACTCACGAGTTGGCAACTCACCCCCGTTGTGCCACAGTTTTTGCAGGTTTTTGCCGTACAGGTTTCATTGCGGCTTTCTAACACACTGCTTCCATCCCGGGTGATTGCTTTGGTAGGTGGGTTCACTCGTATCGTGACCACCATTGTACTTTATTATTTCAGTTGTATCTAGTAACTTGATCAACCAGACTTGTATATTTATTAGGCTTAGAAGACCAGTTGTATATTCTTTCGACCTTAGAGTCGCGCGTTGTATTATTATCGGTTTTCTTGATGATTTGAGGTTCCTTTTGAGTTTTTTATCCTCGCCCTTCGGCGTTGTATATTATATTGCTGTATGGTTGTGACCGTCAATTGACGAAGAGCTAGCTTCTGTTTGGGGATGCCTTTATTCATATTATACTTGTTGTACCCTTTTGGGGCCAGTATTTACAAAGGAAACTCTGCCGAAATTTTTAGAAAAGACTTGAGGTTTTAAAAATGCATACTTCGACTTATGTTGTTAAACAACTTGCTTTAAAACTAAACTTTTCCTTCTTTCTTCTTTTAAAATGGTTTAGATTTCTAGGATTTTCGACTTACTTGAATTAGATGGGGTCCTATAGATTTCATATGATTCAAGTGTCAGTCACGTGCCATTTCGGGTCGTGACATTTATGGTACCATATATCGGAGGTTTGGACAGATGCGACCATTGTAGTAGACTTTATTAGATTCCCCCTCATTTTATGAGGGATTTTTGATCGTGGGGATGCTCTTCCCTGCAGGCGCAAGCCCCTGCAGTTAATTACGTTACCGCATTACGATAAACACTTTCTCCTTCTCCAGCAGTTCACTTCGTGTCGTATGTGTTTTTGTTTATTTAGATTGCCCATGGATTGTATACGGAGACTAGTTTATGTCGTAGCCCTAGGGCGCGGATTAGTCCAAATCCATATATTTTAGATTTGGACTTAGGTTTATTTAAAAACCGTTAATCTGGTTTAAGATTAAGATCAACTTAAATGTGTGAGCATTTGGGCTCAGTTTGTTCTTGCTAAGGATGCGTTAGTTCAATTTAAGACTAAGATCAACTTAGCAAAATTTTAAGGATCATTTTTATTTAAGATCCAGCAAAAGAGCATTTGGGTTCAGCTGCAAGAAAATTTCAGAGACTTAACCAATTTGGGCTAAGTCTACTTAGCCTTTTTTTAATTCAAAAGTGTTAAGTATTTATTTGGACTCTGTTTGTTCAGCCCTTTTCTTTTCAAGTAAAAATGCTAAGTACTTATTTGAGCTCTGACGCTCACATGTATGTCATATGAAGAATTCAGCCATGGACGCTGCCCAATAAATGTTGAGCGCTTTTAGTCATTTTGACTAAATGTGAAGTGCTAAGCACTTTTTATGGCGTCCTTATGAGGTGTATGTGAGGCGCTGGGCTTTGCCCAATTAGTGCTAAACACTCAGCCGTTTTGGCTACATATGAAGTGCTAAGCACTTTTATTCAGCGCCCACGTGTGTTTTACGGGAGGCGCTGAGTTCTTTTTGGAGATTTAATCTATGTTTATATTTCTAAAGAACTTAAATCTCTGTTAATGGTATTTTGACCATTAACGATCATCAAGATCTTTGTTTTTTTTGTTGAATATCTAAGATCGGTTTTTCTTTATTTAAGAACTAAGTTCTTTTATAGGTTCTTTTCTCCTTTTGTTTTTTTTCTTTTGGACTTAGTTCTTTTCTGAATCTTTAATTCTCAAAAACAAGTTCTTCCCGATGAGAATTAAATTCTCAATTTATGGAAGACTTGTCTTGTGGATCTCAGATCCAGAGAAATAACTAAGTTCTTTAAAAATGGTTAAACCCTTGGATATGATAGAGATGTTTTGATCTCTTTTCTTTACCTGGGGTTTTGAGAAGGAATGTTTTCTTCTTTGAGAATTGAATTCTATGTTCTTTTTTAGAGCTCCCTGTATTTTTTCTGTCTCTCTTCCCTCTCTGTTTTGAGACTTGAAGTCTCGGATCCTTTATACAGTGGAGGCAAACTGTTAACTAGTTTTGAGAAAATCGCTCATTGAGAGATTCCAATTGATTTAATTGGACTCAAAATTCATTTGAGGAATTTTACCCACCGTTAGATCTTTGATCCAAGGACTTCTGTTTTACAGAATATGATTGGAGAAATATTTTCCCCTATACAGAATTTATTCTCTAAAATGGTGATTTTTTAGTCACCGTTGGATTCTTAATCCAAGGATTCTCTGTTTTACAAAGAACAATCTTTCTTGTTTAGAAAGATTGATGAAATATTTCCAAAATAGAATTTTATTCTATAATTGGATTTTTGATCCAACCGAGACTATCTTTCTTATTTTACAAAGATTTGGAAAATGTTTTCTCCCAACAGAATTTAATTCTGTATTTTGATGATTTATCATCTCCGTTAAATTTTTGATCGAGCGGCTTTGTTTAACAAGGAGTATTGTAGAATTCTAATTCTACACGTGCTCCAGCGCTCACGTGTTATGCACGTAGGCGTTACTTAAGAATTTAATTCTTATAATGGGTATTTATGTGCTTTGCACATTGGCGCCCGTGTAAGGAGCACCTGCAGTGTCATCTAGAAGTTTAACTCTTATGTAATGAACTCTTCTATGCTTTGCACATTAGCGCCCGCATGAGGAGCACATGCGGCGCCATCTAAGAGTTTAGCTTTTATGAACTCTTCTGTGCTTTGCACATTAGCGCCCGTGTGAGGAGCACGTGAGACGCCACTACAGGAGTTAATCTTATAAGATTGGCTCAAGTGCTGGCACCCTCATGGAGAGCACGTGAGGCGCTGCCTCATTGAATTCCACAGAGCTTTGCTCTTTTATTAGGTTAAATATATTGGGGAAACAATAGTTACCCACCAAGAAATCGAAGCGAACCCAGAGAAAATCAGCGCCATCATCAACATGGCGACGCCTAAGAGCAACGTCGATATCATGCGACTCACCAGGAAGGTGGCTGCGTTGAGTCGCTTTATGTCCAGATCCGGAGAAAAGTGCTTCCCTTTCTTCAGAGCCCTAAGGAAAATCTCCAGGTTCGAATAGTCCGAGGAATGCCAAAATGCTTTCGAACAACTCAAGGCACACCTGGCAACCCCACCACTTCTCACCCGACCGGTCGAGGGCGACGAGCTGTTACTATATGTATCCATCTCCGACCAAGCCGCCGACTCAGTGCTCGTCAGAGAATTCAAAGGCACACAGAGACTGGTCTACTACGTGAGCCAAGTTTTCATGGACACATAAACCAGATATCCGGCCATAGAAAAAATAGTCCTTGCGCTTGTCGTCGCCTCCAGGAAACTACGACACTATTTTCAGGCACACACGATCCTCGTCCTCACTGAACGACCTTTAGGGAATATCCTCGCCTCCCCTGAATCGTCGGTCCGCTTAGAAAAATGGAGGTGGGAGTTGTCCCATTTCGACATCAAATACCAACCCAGACAGGCCATCAAAGCACAAGCCTTAACCGATTTCGTTGTCGAGTGCACCATTCCCACTAAGGAAGGAATGACAGCACAGGGCCTCGACCCACGACCCTAGGTCGATGAGGTGCCCGGCCTAATCCCGAACTGGATACTCTACATGGACGGATCCTCTACAAAGGAAGGGAGTGGGGCCGGCCTGATCATCCACGGCCTGAATGAGGTGGAAATGGAGTATTCTCTGAGGCTTAGTTTTAAGGCATCGAACAACGCTGCAGAGTACGAAGCCTTATTGGCTAAGCTACGAATCGCCTCCAAAATGGGGCTGAAGACCATCAGGATACGTAGCGACTCCGCGCTAGTCATCGGCCAAGTAACTGGGCATTTCGAAGCCCGGAAACCACTAATGATAAAATACCTGACGGAGGTAAGAAGGGTTCGAAGAAATTTCGACGGGGTCCAAGTGGAGCATATTCCCAGAAACTTGAACACCGAGGCCGATGCCCTGAGCAAACTCGCCTCTTCCTATTTGGCTATTCACAAGAGAAATATCCTCTTTGAAGTCCTACCGCAACCCATCGTGGAAGATAGAAAGACAACACTCCAAATCTACATGACTCGAGAAGATGCCTCGGATTGGAGAAAGCCCATTATAGAATTTCTGAAAGATGGGGTACTTCCGAAAGGCCGGGCAGAGGCTCGTCGGATTCGAGCAAAAGGTCGCCATTGCGTATGGAGCAAAGAAAACCTGTACAAGAAGTCGTACACTTAACCTCTGCTTTGATGCGTCGATCCCCACGAAGCAGACTATGTCTTACGAGAAATACACGAAAGGGTTGGAGGGGCGCATCAAGGGGCCCGCAACCTGGTCCAAAAGACATTGCTCCAAGGATACTATTGGCCAGGAATACACCAAGATGCCGAGAAATTAGTCATAAGATGCCGAGAAACTGACTCTTCGGCAGCATCTCCCATCTTTCCGCCACCGAACTAACACTACTGAGTTCCTCTTAGCCATTTACGCAGTGGGGGATGGATATGGTAGGACAGCTCCCCACCGGCACGGGTGGACACAGGTACATTCTTGTCGTCGTAGACTACTTCACAAAGTGGATTGAAGCCGTGCCGATCAGGAAACCGGACGCTGCCTCTACAATAAAATTCCTGCAGAATAATATAATCTCCCGATTTGGAATCCCAAGGTACATCATCACCGACTATGGAACCAACTTCGAGAATGACAAAGTCAAAGAATTTTGCAACGACTATTACATATTGATGAAGTTCACCGCGGTCGCACATCCCTAATACAACGGGCAAGCCGAAATAGCGAACTGAGGCATCATTCACGGGCTCCGAGCCCGCCTAAAGGGAAGGCAAGGCGGCTGGGTTGAGGAACTGCCTCGGGTACTGTGGGCACTGCGAACATCAAGAAAGACACCCACGGGAGAAACCTCGTTCAACATCTGCTACAGTACCGAGGTAATGGTCCCCGCAGAAATTGGATTGCCCAGTTATCGAGTCTAGCACTTCGACGACGAGGCTAACACCTTGGTGCTACGAAGCAACTTGGACATCTTGTTGGAAAAAAGAGATCGAGCGCAAATCAGAATGGTCGCCTATCAGCAGCAAGCCGCCCGCTACTACAACGCCCGAGTTAAATATCGAGCCTTCAAGACAGGAGACCTGGTCATACGACGAAACGAATTCGTAGACCAAGTGAAGCTACATAAGTTCTCCCCGAAGTGGGACGGGCCATTCCTCGTGACAGAGACATTGCCCGGTGGAGCATACCGCCTCCAAGACTCCAGAGGGCGTAATTTTCCTCGGCCATATAACGCAGAAAAGCTTAAGTTGTACAGATAAACTTGTACCCCCTTTATGAATAATGCAATTCCCTCACGCATCGACTAAAATTTCCAAGCCAAGTCCTCATGCAAATAGACTTCTGCACCGACCCAGGGCCCTAACTCTTCCTTCCTTTCCTCGGCTTCGAGGTAAGGGTAGGGAAGAGGCACAGGTCGGCCAATGCATACAGGTATACTTCAAAAAGGGGGGAGAAAGAGATAATACACCATAACCTTGGCTAAAAGAAAATTTATTTATACTTTATTCGGAGGTATTATCGGCTCCGCAACCTTATAACCATTACAGCAAAGGAGGAAGTGGGTTAAGAAAACATTGACGATGATACTCGAAAAAGAGCTCCTCCAGCTGAGCCCAGGCAACCTCCGCCCTCTCCCTCTGTCGGTACCCATAGACCCTGGAAGCTACGGATTCGTCGGGGTCCCCAACCGCCAAACATAACGCCACGATCAACCTTTGCTGGAAATATTCGAGAAGAATATCCACCGAGCGATCCTGCCTGCTCTTTGAGATCAGGCCAAGCTCGTGGGTCGTATGCATTTTATCAAACGCCTCATCCATCGCCTGCGGGGACAGAGCATTATAAAGACCCGAGGAAGACCTCCTTATCGCGTAGATTAACACTTGCAGGAGAAGAGATCGGCGGGAAAGTAGACGCCCGCAGTGTCCCTCCAGACAACCTATCACGGCCTCATATGTTACATTGGAACGATCGAGATCATAGAAATACACGTCGTCCCGAGATACGATATCCCTGATGGTGTATACGCGACCCGTCATATAGAAGAAACGTAACAGCTAGGAGAAAGTCAATGTGGGAATCCGAAGGTGAGACCATACCTTCGATATTTATAGCCTCAACAAAAATCTTCCAATGGCCGAGATCTTCTCGCGCCACAACGCAGATCATGGAATATCGCACTTTCCTGATAAGGCGCGGCCACATGGAATTCGGTTACTGGTCACTCCCCCCATACGGGTCAAGGAAGGTTGAATGACATTCTCAGGAAATCACTAGAATCAAGAAGACCCTCGTCAAGAGGCGACAGAGTAGTTTCCTACTCAGCTCATCCACTAAAGACAGCTTCCTGCCCGGCCACTATGCGTACCCAAAGCCCTCGTCAAGAGGAGACAGAGTAGTTTCCTGCTAGGCTCATCCGCCGAAGGCAGCTTCCTGCCCGGCCACTATACGGATCCAAAGACCTCGTCAAGTGGTGGCCGAGTAGTTTTCTGCTCGGCTCATCAGCTGAAGGCAGCTTCCTACCTGGCCACTCTGCGGATCCAAGGCCCTCGTCAAAAGGTGGCCGAGTAGTTTCCTGCTCGGCTCATCCGCTGAAGGCAGCTTCCTGCCCGGCCACTCTGAGGATCCAAAACCCTCGTCAAGAGGCGGCCGAGTAGTTTCCTGCTTGGCTCATCCACTGAAGGCAGCTTCCTACCTGGCCACTCTACGGATCCTAGGCCATTGTCAAGAGGCGGACGAGTAGTTTCTTGCTCTACCCTTTCAAGGTTAAATCAAGGGGCGCCGACCTACCTATACTTGGCGTTCGCTCGATTCATATGCGGCGCTCGATCGTCACCTCGACTCCGGAGTGAGGGTGGACGTCGGTCTACCTATACTTGGCATTAGCTCGATTCATAAGCGGCGCTCAATCATCATCTCGACTCCGGAGTGAGGGTGAACACCGGTCTACCTATACTTGGCGTTTACTCAATTCATACACGGCGCTCGATCGTCACCTCGACTCCGAGGTGAGGGAGGACGCCGGTCTACCTATACTAGGCTTTCGCTCGTTCTTACGTTGCACTCGCTCAGCACTCGACACTCGACTTTACATATACTTGACATCCGTGAGACACCGAATTATCTACACTTGCAAAAATAGAAACACTCCATAGGAGACCTAAAAATACTTTATTTATATTCAATACATGTACAAGGTACTATGGGCTCCCCAGCCTTACAAAATGCCCGGAGGCTTACAAAATTTAATAACCAAGATGGGAGTAGCTCAAACCGCTTTCTCGGTCACCACTTCTCCTGGTTCAGCGCTTCCATCAGGGGCTATGGTGGCGATCTCCGGCTCGACGCTTCCGCCCGCCGCCTCGCCTCCTCCAGCCGGCTCGGCGCTACCCCTTGTGGAACTTCTTTGATAAGGGGATACCTTGCGCAAAGCTCCTGATCATCAAACCCGGGTAGGGCTTCCTTGACGGCATCGAGGGCGTTGTGCTACCTGACGGCCGTGGAGTCGGCTATGTCGATATAAAACTGATCGGAAGCCTTATACTCCTCCATGGCCCTTTCCGCTCTACTCTCTGCAAGGTTCGCCGCCTCGTAGGACGCCCAAGCATCTCTTTTGAATGAGTCCCTCTTCCTTTTCATGGCGTCGAAGAGCTCATTGACCTCCTCCATCTGGGCTTGGATAGCCTGGTCAGAGTCGGTCAGGAGCCGATGGGACTCCTTCGGTTTAGCGATCGGCAGGCCCTCCATGACCAACCTCAAGTCAAGAAGGGTCGTCTTTTCTTCTGCTTGTTGCAACCGGGTAAGGAGCTCTTCCTCTCACGAAGAAGATTCACCCGCCTTCTTTATCACTGGAGCCACCTCCTCGGACTCCTTTGCGGCAAGGAGGGCACAATGCTAGAGAACCTGAGGAAAACGGGAACCGTGTTAGGAGCTAAAATAGAGTAAAATACACTTGGAGAGTTACCGACCTAAACGGCTTCCTGAGCTATCGCCGCCACTTGGGCCTTCATGGTGCCTCGGGGAATCTTAGCCTCCGCTGCCTTCTCCATGTCTATCAGTAAATTGTCAGCCACAGAAAGCCCCGAGGGCACCTCGATGCAGAAGTCGCCTTCCTGCACCTGAATCCCGGCCGGGGGTGGCCGAGAAACCACCCTCCTCTGCCTCTTGAGTGGAGATTCGGCAGAGGGAGGCACCTCCATCCTAGCCCGGGAAGCCGGATCCCACGCGTGCTTCTGCCTTCCCCCGCGGCATTCCTTCGGAATGGGGGGTGTTGAGGAGCTATGCCCGGAACGGATCGGGACGAGCTTGCGCCACCGCCCTTCCTCCCCTAAGCCTTGGCAGCCATAATTTTCGAGCGATCCATCGGCTCTGCGAGATACACATAAGAAAAATATCAGCGACCAAAAACAGCAAAATTTTTCTAAGTCTAAATAAATTGGCGAAAGCCCTAACTTACCCACAAAGCGCTCAGGACTGAGTCCCTCCCAGCTCAAAGCCTGCTCAGAAAGCAGGACATCAGCTCGCTAGATCGGTTCCCACTGAGACACCACCCTTGCCTCTGGGGCATTCGACTGTCTAATCTTAGGACAATTGACCCTATGCCACTTGATGGTTATAGGCCAATCCTCACCCTCCGGGGGCCTGACGAAGACAAACTTCTCCTTCCATTCATTGATGGAAGAAGAGACAACCAGTACCCCCGACCCGGCTATCCTATCCTTATGTTTTTTGAATGAAAGGTACACCCAGCTCGATTCATCCTTGCTGGTTCCGGGGTGATTTTTGTAACAAAGAAAGGAGAGGAGAAGGCTCAAATCAAAAGGGATCCGATTAATTTTCAACCGGACCAGAAACCCGAGGAGGATTCTCCACGAATTCGGTGCTAGCTGGCCCAGAGCGAAACAGAAACAATAGAGCACGGCAAAAACTTCAGGCCAGAAGGGCAGACGCATCCCTGCCTGGAACGCTTCCAAGTACAGAGCAATCTCGTTGCCCTATACCTGGTCTGCCCGCTCGCCCTCCGGACAAAGTGAATAGACAGAGGGAATATGAAAATGAGCCCAATGTCGGAAAGCTCATCCAAACAGTTCAAAACTGATGGCGCATCGCGGGTATTCCCGATGCACTCCTTGAGGGGCTTTTTCACCCCCCGACGATGAAGAATAAGGGCGTCGTCCCCCCTGGGGGAGAGCCCGACACAGAAGACGGAGATGAAGAGGAAGAAGAACTCTCTCAGTTATCGGAAGCCGAGGAGGAAGAAGACCCGCTGGACTCATCTTCAGAAGATGAAGCCTTATCGCCCGACTCAATCCCTACTATATCAATAGATACTTCGGAGGAAGACATCTAACCTGATTCAAGGAAAGATTGGCCGAGGAAAGTTTTTTTTAGCTGAAATTCCGACCTAAGCAGATGGACGCTGGGCAATTTTCAGACGACAAGAGGCGACTAGGGCGAAGTATCAGCTATAGGATGACATCCTCCTATTTATATGCTCAGCAAGAAGGCATTTGACGGCCCGAATCCGTTCCAGCCGAAACGAAGCGTCACACCTAGTGGCCACCGGAACTCCACGTGGCGACCGTCCATTAGACACGTCCCCTCATGCCAGGATTCGGGTGACAACTCCTCATATCCTGCCACCCAGTGGCGGACACGTGGCACCTAGTCCAACCACCTGAGTGAGCGAAGCGGCACCCCCCTTTAAAGCACAATCATTTCACCGATCTGCTGACGTCACCAAAGATACGTGCGGGAATTAAAGCGCTTCGTGAGCCGCCACCTCGATCCAAGGATCTAAGAGGATTAGCCGCCAAACATCGCATCTTCATTAGACAACCCATTGCAGGGAAATCTTAGGCTGGATCATTAAAAACCGGGTTTACCATTCTCGATTTGACCTATAAATAGATCAGGGCGAGAGTGGGGGGCTAATGATAAGGCTCATAAATTGGAATTCCCCATATTACTACACGTAGCAGATGACGTGTCGTTCATGTAAGCCCACTAGATCTCTGGGGGCCACGGAGGTGGGATCAGTATAATACATCGGGGACTTTTCTTGGTACCTCGTCTCCGAGGTTGCACCCGGCCTTTCGGAGACCTCCCCGAGTACCTTCCCTATGCACCGAGCAACCAGCCAACATCTCGCCTCTAAACTATCCTACAGATGAGCTTCCTCAGCCTCCTCACTCATCTCCAAGCTATTACAGAACTGAGCTTCCTCAGCTCACTTGCCCGTCTCCGAGCTATCACAGAGCAGAGATTCCTCAGCATCCCTGTTTGGCCGAAAACAAGAAGCCCGAACGCCCCCGTAACGACTCCGTATATCTTGCCATGACGAGATCTTCGCCGGCCCATGTCCCGCATCCCACGCTAGCATATCTTTCTATTAATAGGCGTATCTTGTCATTAATGGGTGTATCCCTCCATTTACGCGAACGTGACACAGGTGCGTAATGGATGGCGAGAATCTCGTATCGGCTCGCTTCCTGCGACCACTATATAAACCCCTCTTCCAGACGATCCAGGTAACTTGAACGCATTCTAATACGCCGCTACTCTGCCATTATTCCTCGGTACTTACTTGATCGTCGGAAGGCTCTACGGTGGTTACCCACCCCGGGACTTCCCTTGCAGGTAGCTCGGCGTTAATCGTAACCCATTGAGATCCACACATCAACCCTCACAACAAATCTAAACCGTTCAGAACCGCTAGCTGTAAGATCGATGTTCGCCTTTCACCCCTAGCCACAAGTCATCCCCGTATTTTGCCACATACGTAGGTTCGGTCCTGGATAACATCTGAGGGAGATTCCGGCCTCCATCAGGTGGCAATGTAACCAAGATCTCTAACAATGGCTTTGAGTACTTGAGAAAATTAGCCACCTCTTCGATCTTTTTCTCGTCGATTCCCGAAGCTGAAAGATCTGGGATGGTCACTCGATGTCCCGTTGATTGGAGTAGCATGGCCAATTTGTACCAACACC
This sequence comes from Agapanthus africanus, assembly GCA_030015575.1. NCBI lineage: Eukaryota > Viridiplantae > Streptophyta > Magnoliopsida > Asparagales > Amaryllidaceae > Agapanthus > Agapanthus africanus. The sequence continues at coordinate 86,910,991 of CM057338.1, read as the reverse complement.
AAGCTCCATGACTGATGGAAGTCCTTTTTGGGTCTCCTTCAGATGTTGTCTTCCGTCGATCTACCGGTGGATTCTGGAGGTGATCTCCTGTTGCGTGTGGGTCTTAATGGGTTTGGAGGAGATTGGCGGCTCGGGGAGTTTAGCGCCGAGTATCTGCAAAGAAGTCCCGGGGTGGTTTGGTACCACCGAGGACCCTCCAACGATCAAGTTAGTGCTAGATCCGAGCAGCGTAACGACTAAGTGGAGTAAGGAATGGCTTACTTGACCCCTCTATGATGGGGGTTTATATGGTGGCGGCAGCACGCAGCGGCAGGCGAGAGAATCTCGCAGGCAGTTATGCTCCCGACGTCACGCCCGCGTAAGGAGCGGATCGCCCATTAATGAGGATCGTGGTGGCGTGGAACATGGGATGTTGCTGGCAGAGAATCTGCGCATGGCGAGATTCGCGGAGTGGCGGTTACGCCCGTGAGCGGTGGAGTTGGTCGGAGGACCGAGGAAGACGTCCTCGGATGGGGAGCTCAGGGGTGAGCGAGAAGGCCGAGGAGTCTTGGTCTTGTGGTAGCTCGAGGCGAGCTGAGGGGACAAGAGGACCATTTGCATGGGGGCCCGAGGAGGGCCAGCTTGCGTGTGTAGGTCGGGTACAGGGGTGGCCTGGTCGGTCCCTGTAGGCCCTTTCCTCTAAGTTCTGGGACACGTCATCTGCCACGTGTCCTGATCTTGGGGATCGCCAATATTGAGTATCATCATTAGCCCCTCACTCTTGTCCCGATCAGCTAGCGGGTCGGGTAAGGAGTGGACTGCTGGGCCGCCCGGGGTGAGTTCCCTCCTAAGGTTTCGTCGGGACGCATTCCCGGGCTGTCAGCTGTCTTTCCTGTCAGCAAATCAGGGCGAGATCTCCGCATTTAAGGAAGGTGCGCCGGTTCATGCCTCCTGCCATTGAAGTGACGGTCCACGCGTCATGCGTCGATTGGCTGACGTGACGTGTGCAGACCTGCGACGCCTGCAGGGGTGCGGTCCACCGTGGGAACGACAAGTGGAACAATCGGAGTCGTTGGATGCGAGGAGGTGTTTTGGCGGGATACGAAGGGAGCCGTTGGATAAGGTCGCTCGCTGTGATAAATAGGGGTAGGGCCCATTACAGGGCCCCTACTCTTTCATATTTCCCCGTTCTAAGTCTTGGTTGCTCGGCGCTCGTCCTCTTTCTTCTGCTTTCGTTTCCCGAGGACCCTCCTTCTCAAGGTTAGATGTCTTCCTTTGTCGAGTCAGTAAATGTCGTCGGAGTAGGTTCTAGGGACCCTTTAGGTGAGCCTGAGTCCTCCTGGGGAGCAGGGGTCGGGCCCTCTTCCCGGGATCGTGCGGCGGGGGCGGCCCCCAGGGAGGAGGCGGTGGATGCTGCCCCCGGCGCCTCATGTTGGGTGAGGCATGAGGACGATCTCACCAATGCTCGAACTCGCTTCCACATTCCCCCGCGATATACGCTTCGTCTGGCTAAGGAGGGAGAGAGGGCAGACCAGGTACGGGACAGGGAGATCGCCCTGTACTTGGAAGCTTTTTGGGGTGGAATGCGCCTGCCCTTTTCTCCTGAGGTCGTCGAAGCGCTGAACTTTTTCGGGTTAGCCCCTGGCCAGTTGGTGCCGAACTCGTGGAGGATTCTCCTCGGGTTTCTGATACGCCTGAAGTTACAGGCGATTCCTTTCAGCCTCTCCCTCCTTGATTCTTCCCTCGTCTTCAAAAATCACCCTGGTGGTCGAGCGGGCGACCCGAGGTGGGTCTACCTTTCCTTTAGAAAGCGACAGGGGGGCCTCGCCGGGATGGGGGTTGTGGCCCTGCCTTCTTCCATTCACGACCGGAAGAAGAAGTTCTTCTTTGTTCCCCTCCCCCCAGGGTGAGGACTGGCCCGTGCCTACACAGTGGTCGGGGAAGAAATGCTTGCCGGGAAACCATTCCAGTGACCCCGTCACAGTGAGAGTGGCGTCGTGGGAGCCCATCCCTCGTTTCGACGTGCTGCTGTTTGAGAGGGTCCTGAGTTGGGCCGGGCTCAGCCCCGTTGAGTTCGTCGGTAAGTTTAGGCTTGCTTTTTGGCTTGTATATTGCTTGTGTTGCTGACCTCTTTACATTCGGTTTTGTGCAGGACCCATGGATATGGACTCGCTCCGAGCTTCCATGCGCCAGCCAAGGAAGGTCACGAAGGTGGGGGGTGCCGGCTCTTCCCGCTCAAAGCCTGCCCCGGCTCCTTCTCCGGTGGTCATGTCCCGCGATCGCTCGGAGGCGGATCTCGTCCTGGAGCCCAGCAGAGTGTCGGACCGGAAGCGGGTTCAGATTCTGGAGGATCCGGCCTCGGAGGAGGAGATCGGCTCTCCCTCAGAGCCGCTCAAGAGGAGGTCATCCCGAGGACCGTCTTCGCCGATCATAGTAGAGGAAGGGGGCCTCCAGTTCGCAGTGCCTACACGAGATAGAGACATCGGCCGGGGGTAGAGTCCCCGGGGGGAACTTCAGGGCTCAGCTGGCGTCCATCGCCCAGGAGTCCGTGCATGTAAGTGCTTGGTTTTTATTATTATATATTTTTTGAGATTCAGTGCCTCCCTCGGCTTTATGATCTTTCTCCTGCTTTTCAGATTCTCCAGCACGTTGCCCTCGCCTTACGCATGGAGGCCGAGGTGATAGCCCCGACGATGAAGGCTGCAGGCCAGCTCACCTCGCTGGAAGAGAGCTCCAAGCGGGAGCTGGAGGCGGTGATGGCGAGGGTCGCCGCCCTGGAGGGCGAGGTGGAGGCCAGGAAGCGGGAGGTCACTCGGCACCGCGAGGTCACCGCAGCTGCCGAGGCCAACCTCGAGGATGCTCAGGTGCTTGTCGGAAACCTGAAGAATACGGTGAAAACCCTCCGGAAGGAGCTGGGGGCGGCGGCCGAGTCGGTGAAGTCGGCCGACCTAAGGGCGGCGAAGTTGGACAACCTCTCGGCGGTGAAGGTGGTGGAGGGCTACAAGAAGTCGAAAGACTACTACGATGACCTGGCCATTGCCACGACCCTCATCTGGCACGAGGCCCTCAACGCCGTTAAGGCCCGGGTACCGGGGTTCGCCGACGAAGAGCTCCGGGCCGAATACCCCCTCGCGGACACCGGTGAGCAGGGGCAGGAGGTTCCTGGCAAGGAAGTCGCCAAGGACCTAGCTCGCCTCGTGGTGGATGTCGAGGGCCCCGAGGTCGCTCCTGGCCCCGAGGCCTAAAGCCCCCGCCTTCTTCCTCCTTTTCTTTTGTTGCTTTTGGAATTTTGTAAGCCTCCGGGCATTTTGTAAGGCTGGGGAGCCAAAAATACCCTTTGTAAAGACTTGCCTTTTAGTAATAAAACTTTTTCTTTGGTTTCCTCGGTTTGCACTTTGTCTTTTGTTTATGAAGAATGCTCGTAAAATTTCTCTTCTTGCGCTGTTGGGCTTCCATGTCAGGTCCATGTCAGGTCGGCTGCATGCCTAGCGATCGTCCGTCGAGTTAGTTTCGATTACTTGCCAAGCGTGCCAAGCGATGCTAAGAAGGAGGCGTCTCCATGGCCCCGAAGTCAAGGGGAGATCGCTCGGGACTTGAATAGACATGATGCCCCTTGTTGGTGGCTCGGATCCTCTGCATGCGATGGGCAGAGGGCTGTCCGCCTTATTTGTGCCGAGGGTAGATGGGAGCTGCTCCCTTGCCCTTTAGCGAGGGCTTCTGATTTCTGGTGTCGTGGGTAGGTAACCACCAGCCTAGGATGACCGAGCGGGGCAGCCGCTCGGAAGCCTCTTTCAAGGGCTTCGATCCCTGGCGTCATGGGTGGGGAGCTACCAGCTGGAGTTGACCGAGCAGGGCAGCCGCTCGGTTGCCACTTGTGAGGGCTTCGATCCTTCAGGATGAGGACCGAGCAGGGTTACTGCCCGGTGCCTCTTGGCGAGGGCTTTTGTCCTGAAGGATAGCCGAGAAAGGGATCCTCGGGCTCGGCTGCCTCTGGGAGGGCTTTCTGATCCCAGGCGTTGCGGTAGGGAAGCTACCCGCCGGGGATAACTGAGCAGGGATGACCGGGCAGTGAAGCTGCGCGGTTACCTCTTGGCGAGGGCTTTGATCTCTGGCGCCGTGGGTAGGCAACTACCAGCCTGGGATGACTGAGCGGGGTAGCCGCCCGAACGCCTCTTGCGAGGGCTTCGATCCCAGGCGTCATGGGTAGGGAGCAACCAGCCGAAGATGACCGAGCAGGGTAGCTGCCTGGTTGCCTCTTGCGAGGGCTTTGATCCTTCAGGACGGGGACCGAGCAGGGTTATTGCCCAGTGCCTCTTGGCGAGGACTTTGATCCCTGTCGGTTGTGGTAGGAAGCTACCAGCCGGGGATAGCCGAGCAAGGACTCGACTGCCTCTGGGAAGACTTTGGTCCTTGGCACGGGTGGGGTTGTAGAAGCCTACCAAGGACCCTTGGCCAGGCAGGGTTACTGCCCGGTGCTTCTTGGCGAGGTCTTTTGTCCTGAAGGATAGCCGAGTGAGGGATCCTCGAGCTCGACTGCCTCTGCGAGGGTTTTCTGATCCCTGGCGTTTGCGGTAGGGAAGCTACCCGCCAGGAATAGCCGAGCGATGGTTGGGCTCGACTGCCTCTGGGAGGACTTTTCGATCCCTGGCGTTGCGGTAGGGAAGCTACCTGCCAGGGATAACCAAGCAGGGTAGCTGCTGGGTTGCCTCTTGGTGAGGGCTTTCTGATCCCTGGCGTTGCGGTAGGGAAGCTACCCGCCACGGATAACCGAGCAGGGTAGCTGCTGGGTTGCCTTTTGGCAAGGGCTTTGATCCTTGGCGTTGCAAGTAGGGAAGCTACCTGCCAGGTATAGCCGAGCACGGGAGCCGCTCGGCTGCCTCTGCGGAGGACTTTGATCCTTAGCGCTGGGGGGGCCTGAGGAGGCCGGCTAAGGACAACCGGGCAGAGTAGCTGCTCGGCCGAATCTTCATGAGGTTTCGCCCGACCATCTAGTTGAACAGGAACGATATTGGGAACATGAACGGTCGCGGCGGGCGTGCGCGCAGCACGCGCATTGAATGTGGGGGAGGCGAAGCGCCAGGGTCGCGTCGCTTCGATTCCGTTAGAGAAAGCCCGATGGTCGCCGCATGGCAGCGACTTCTTGGGCGAGAGCGGGCGACCGTTGAGTTCCGTTGGGGCACAGCGGGCTATATAAGGCTGAAGGAGCACTAGCCCTTCCTTTCCTTATAAACAGAGCGTTGAGAATGCAGGACTTCCCCTTTACCATCCCCGAGATCATCCATTTCGAAGACGTATACCTCTATGACCAGAACTGCACCGAGGACACGGTGCAGTTGGTATATGGGAGCATCGAGGACCACTTCGGCCGGTTGCTCTCCCGACGTTCCTCCCTGCCGCAGCTGCTGATGTACTCCATCTGGAGGGCATCGCCGGGGCTTTACAACCCCCTGTCCGAGCAGCTCTATGAGAGGCCGTGGGCAAGCTGCGGTCCCTGAGGCGTTTCGGCCTGATCTCCGCGAACCGGCTGGCTCGCTCGGAGGCGCTCATCCGTGAGTACTACGAGTTGAGGCTCGGGGTCAACGCGCGCGGGGGGAACCGAGGGGAGAGGTTGGATATCGTGAGGCCTCAGCTGGTGGAGATCTTTACCGAGTATCATGAGCAGTGCTCTCTGGACCCCCTTCCTCCGCTGTTGTAATTTTTCTTTTTCTTTTTGTATGTACGGCTGAGGAGCCCATAATACCCTTTTTTTAATAAATGAGATCTTTCCTATTTTTCCGCAATGTTCCGTTGATCATTATTAAATTAACAATAGACCCTAGGGAGAGTTTACATTGCCCCAAAAGAAAAGTACATGCTAATAGATGACCCTATCAGCGTGGCCTGAGATTCCCGGAGGCTTGCGAGTCTTCATGCTCGGCACCGGGTACGGGGCTTCTCGAGCGCCGGACTGGTCATCTGCTGAGACAAGCATGATCTGGCCGATGGTCAGCTCGGCGGGAGGAGGACGCTGCTCATGTTCGCGGCCGGCCTGCCGTTTGTCCCTTAAGTAGGCGGCGAGGTATCCCGATCGGATGAGCTCCTCGATGTAGTCCCGGAGTTGCTTACAATCCTCCGTGGCGTGGCCCAGCGTCCGGTGGAAGGCGCAGTAAGGGCCCCGGGTTCGCTTCGAGGCCTGACGCGAGATTGGGGGGAACTTGAAGAACCCCTCGCCTTGGGCCTCCTCCAGTAACACTGCGAGGGAGACGTTGAGCGGGGTGTACTCCTGGAACTTCGGGTGATAGGGCTGCTGACGCTCCGGCCTCTCTTCCCCAAGCCCTCTTCTTCGAGTCGGGCCGTTCTGCTCAGAAGAGGTTCGCGTTCACCTCGGACTCCAGCTGAACCTCGCGCTCGGTCCACGCCTTGACTTCGGCCATGGTCCTAGGCTGTGCCAACGCAAAGGAGCGCAACTACTCCTTGTGCCTAAGGCCAGATCTGAGCGCCGTGATGACGGTCTCGTCCCGATGCTCGGGGACCTCGAGGAGGGCGTTGTAGAAGCGGGTGATGTAAGTCTTGAACATCTCCTTATCTGTGCTCTTTATTGTGAAGAGGTAGTCGACCGTGCGCTTCTGCCGACGATTCCCAACAAAGTGGCCGAGGAACTGAGTAGCCAGCTCGTCGAAGGTCGAGACTGAGCGAGGCTCGAGCCCTCGGAACCAATCTCGACCTACACGGATGAGGGTGGTTGGGAAGGCCCTGCACTGGGCGGCATCGGAATAGTCCTGGAAGCTCATCCCCGCGATGAAGGCATCCAAATGGTCTTTGGGGTCGGTCTTCCCATCAAACAGAGAGACCATTGGGGGCTTGTTGCGCTAGGAGACGTGGACAGCGAGTAGTCCCTCGGTGAACGGTTTGGTGAGTGAGTCGGCGGCGTACTCAGCCCCGTCAGCTGAGAGGTGACCTTTCCGGCGCATGCCTTCAATCTTCTTTTCGAGGGCGTCGAGTCGGCCGTGGTACCCCGAGGACTCGGCGCTCTGCGATCCCTGGCCCCTGCTATGGGAGACCTGCGTCGGGGCTCGGCCCCAGTTCCTCTCGATGAAGTTTCTCAGATCCCCGGGCGAGGTGGCCCTCGAGCCGTCGTGACGAGCCCCTTCTGTGCGACCCCGTCGAGGGAGGGGGCGTCGGTCATGCCTGTGGGCAGACGAGGTGACCGACATCTCCTCAGGGGGGTACGGGTCGCGAGGAAGCTCGAGGCATAGCGCTCCGGCGGCGGACCTTGGTGTGGAGCCGTGGGGCACCCAACGGGCCTCAGGGAGTATCGGCCCATGAGATCCGTGGTCTGGAGTCATAGCCTGCCGGTGGTCAGCCATGCCGACGGGAGCAGAGCCTTCTGGAGAAGGAGGAGCGGCGATCTAGGGCCCAGGCCCGGCCGTTTGGACGCGGATGAGCGCCTCTACGAAGGACTGCAGCCGATCAATTCGGCTGGCGAGGGCGTTGATGATGGTCGCCGGAGGGGGTTCATCCGTGCCTCCGATGAGGGGGAGGCGGCAGCTGGTATCTGGATCTTCAGAATGGTTGCTTGCCATGTGGACAGAGATCGGAAGGCCAACTTTGTTTTTGTAGAGTTTGCTTTCCACAGACGGCGCCAACTGATGGAAGTCCTTTTTGGGTCTCCTTCAAATGTTGTCTTCCGTCGATCTCCCGGTGAATTCTTGAGGTGATCTCCTGTTGCGTGTGGGTCTCAATGGGTTTGGAGTTGACTGGCGGCTCGGGGAGTTTAGCGCCGAGTACCTGCAAAGAAGTCCCGGGGTGGTTTGGTACCACCGAGGATCCTCCGACGATCAAGTTAGTGCTAGATCCGAGCAGCATAACGACTAAGTGGAGTAAGGAATGGCTTAACCCCTCTGTGATGGGGGTTTATATAGTGGCGGCAGCACGCAGCAGCAGGCGCGAGAATCTCGCCGGCAGTTACGCTCCCGATGTCACGCCCGCGTAAGGAGCGGATCGCCCATTAATGGGGATCGTGATGGCGTGGAACGTGGGATGTTGCTGGCGAAGAATCTGCGCATGACGAGATTCACGGAGCGGCGGTTACGCCCGTGAGCGGTGGAGTTGGTCGGAGGACCGAGGAAGACGTCCTCGGCTGGGGAGCTCGGCAGCGAGCGAGAAGGCCGAGGAGTCTTGGTCTTGTGGCAGCTCGGGGCGAGCTGAGAGGCCAAGAGGGCCCATTTGCAGGGGGCCCCGAGGAGGGCCAGCTCGCGCGTATAGGTCGGGTACAGGGATGGCCTGGTCGGTCCCTATGGGCCCTTTCCTCTAAGTTCTGGAACACGACATCTGCCACGTGTTCTGATCTTGGGGATCGTCAATATTGAGCATCATCAATGACAAAGTCCATGAACAAGTATTATGTGCTGCTTCATTTTTTTCCTCTGTAAAAATTCTTTTTTAGTTGTAATGACTGTCGGCTTGTTTATGTATGAATATAGGTAACACGACGGGTCGATGTCAAATAATAGTCTGTAGTATTCGATGTATTTTTCTGATAGAAATCAGATTACATAAAGTTGGAGTATCTAAGTTTCCTTGCACTAATTCTTTACGTTTTCTTTTCTAAGATGTGGATTTTAATATCTTTGAAGAATGGGTTGTATTAAACTTGAATTAATAGATTAGTACCTTCTATTTGTCATGTATGTAGAATGTGACAAAAAATATCAGGAATCTGATAGGATAAGCAATGGACGCGATTGGAGAATAAGGTTTAAACGTACTTTGGCAGCCAGGGTAAGAGAGGATCCGAGGGCTCTTCAGCTTTTTTCGAACGACTGGCATCCGTATAATCTCAATTCTGATATCCCTAGATGGAGATGGAGCTGCAACAGGAAATTCTTGGTCAGGTTTTTGTATAAGATAATCAACGGAAGGGAAGAAAGGGAAAGAAATATTCGGCACATTTGGAAGGCTAAGATATCAAGTAAATTAAAGGTTTTTAATTGGCGGGTGTCTAAAAGGACGGTATTGCCCAGAGATAACTTGATTAAAAGGAAGTGGCAAGGGCGTCCCGATTATGTGTTATGCAATAGCGGCAAAGAAACCGACGATCGCCTCTTCTTCACTTACGGCTTCATTAAAGATGGGTGGGCACACTTTTGCACGAGGAATAATATTTTTCAAATACCGACTTCTATCAATGGGGTGTGGGGAAACTAGCATAAGCACTTAGGAGGGACACGAATAGGAGAAATTGGGATATTATAATCAGAGGAAGTACATGGGGAATTTGACGAGAGCGTAACGAGAGAATTTTTAGGGGAATACATAATAATGTCTACAAAGTGGTCTCTCATATCTCGTTTTTGATTCTCATCTGGTCTTACTTACTTGCAGATAAATCAAAACTGAAGATTCGGAAGATGGTCCTAGAGACAGAAAGATCTGCAGTCGAAGAAGACTCTACTCGGGGAGGGACCCAGAGACTGAAGATGGTGCATGGAGGGGGAGGGGGGGAGACCCGGAGACTGAAGATGGTGCATAAAGGGAAGCACGGCATAGGAGGATGAGGTGATGGAGATTTGTTTCATGTTCCTTCTGTGCTTGTGGTACTTTGGAGGTTCGTAACTTTTTTTTACGCCGTTGTGACTATAAGACTTAATGTATGTTTTGGAGAATGTATTTTGCTTATTTTTGCCATGATGACCTATGATGTACTCATTAATTAAAAACTTTCTAATAAAATTAGGTGGCTGCCTTTTCAAAAAAATAAATAAAATTTGACAGAATAAGCAAAATATAAAACAAAAAGGAAAATGGCTGTCAGCACAAGAGCAAAACATATACTAATCACAAATATGGCAGTCTAGCCCATATGACAGCTTGACACACGTGGTTTATAATCAATCTCATGCGATAGTTTACGATACAACTAATCAGTTAAGCAAACAATTTACCAGAGATTGTTGAGCATATATCTTGAATGATGCAAAATTCTAAAGCTAATTATTAATTCTCACTTGCTTATTCATTCATAATACATTATCAAAGAGCTGGCATTTTCTTCTCCACAACAGTTCATCATACATATCAACTAATCAAGCAACTACTAATTCACAATCTCATGTGTGATTTCAAGTAGAAATTGACATAGCTCTTTGGGCTTCGAAAGCATCGGCATATGATCCGCTCCGACGATTTCGACCACCTTGTTCACCTTATGATTCTCAATCATCCATTGCTGGTGCTCTTTTGAAATCTGAGCATCCTCACTGCACATTATGAAGAAACATGGCACCGAGCCATATCTATCCTTGGAAAATGCAGGTTTGCTCTCTAGATCCTTTACAAACAAGCATGCTGGCCTCGCCTGCGTCGTTGTTAACATGATATCCTATATATATGCATACACATCAATAATCGACACAAAAAACACTGCTTGTGTAGCAAATTACATAAAACACTATTTCAAAAATGTGTTGGACACCCTTCAGCTTTATTGAAAACGGGGCCAAGCTTGTTGGCTCCCCGAGCTTGTATTAGAGCTTTTGCATTTTATTATTGATCTTTAATGAATGTTAGTATGGTACACAAAAAACTTTATTTAAAGATGCATGCGGTTAAAAGAGAATGAATTTGTAAGTTATAAGGAGTTCATAAGATCAAAGAAGGTTGAAGAAAAAAAATATCGGGGGATTAATTTTACCCACGTCCTACATTCTCAGAGAGGGGAAAAAAGGGAATGAACTGTAAGTAACCTCTTGTGATCCATGAGGACAAACTTTGGTTGCAATGAACTGGAGACCAAAAAGCACGGTGAGTCGCCTATCATCGTCAAGGCCTATGAAATTGAATTGTGAGTCCATCCATGTATGTTCGTCGCCATGCTTCAAATCCTGCCACAGTAAAATTGAGTGAATATTGCCCGGTGAACTTTAAACATGGTCTGCTTTGGTGCCTTCTTAAAATTTCCTACATCTTATCTTCGGATTTCTCTAGTTTTGATTGTTTTTTTTTTAATTTGAGAGGCATGGTGTGTGCTTATTGTATTTGTGGTTTATATATATTAGTCTTTTGAGAACCTCTGTAGTTCATTAAATATTTCTTAATGAAACACGTGATTGTCTTAATTTTCCCATCTTTTCTCATAAAAGAAAAACAAACTATAAGCTAGAGGTGTACACAAATGGGGTTTTTTCTTGAAATAGGGTGTTTAGATATTAAAATTAGTAAAATAGTGTAGTTAGAAGGCGGGTTTATGAAACCCGCCGCTGACATTTAAAAAATGAAGAGCGGGTTCTTAAACCCCGCCCTGCTTACAAACCCCACCCCATCCCCTAAGGCCCCCACACCTCCCACCCCACCCCACCCCCACGCCTCCCACCCCTCCAACCCCACCCCTGAAGAGGGCGGGTTCTCTCTAGCTAGAACCCACCCTCTATTTTAGGGTAGCGGGTTCTGGGAACCCGTCCAAAAAAAATTAAAATTATAAAATCAAAATAATTTAAAATTTAAAATAAAAATATTATTAAATTAAAAAAATAAATTCTTTAAATGGGTTCCAAAAACCGTACATGCCGGATAGAGCTGGTTCCAAAAACCCGCCCTCGCACAAATATTGGAAAATAAAATTGTTATTATTTTTAGGAATAAGTGTTATTACCGTTTATATAGAAGTCGGATTTGGATAGAGCGAATCAATCTTATTTAATATTTGTTCAATATTATCCAATATTTGTTTTTGGAAGTCGGGTTTTTGAAAACCATCATATTTGCCATACAGTGAAGGGCGGGTTCTTGAAACCCGATTTACTAGTATTCCGGTTAAAGATGAAATTATTTTTTTAATTTAATAATATTTTAATTTTTAATTTTTAATTCTTGATTTTTAAATTTTTTTGGGACCCGCCCCCTGCGCCCCCCTTCCCCCCTAAAAAGAGGACGGGTTGAGGGGTGGGCGGGTTCTCAGAACCCCGCCCTCCCCATGGAAGGGGGAGGGTGGGTTCCTCGAGCCCATCCTGCATGCGTGGGGGTGGGGTGGGCTGAGGTGTGGGGTGGTGTGGGTGGAGGTGGGGTGGGACGGTGCATGTGAGCAGGGCAGGTTCTCAAACCCGTCCTTCACTTTGTAAATATCAATAGCGGGTTCTTGGAACCCGTCTTATAACAGTAGCATCCCCAAATCGCCATATTCTGATAATTACAATTTAAACTACCCTATTTTGCTAATTTTAATATCTAAACACCCTATTTAAAAAAAAACCGTGCAAAAATTCATATATATATGAAAATCATAACATTTTAATAATATATCTAATTAATAAATTATAGATATATCAAAATAACAGAATTAAAAACTCTATTTATTTTTTAAGGATTTTAACTCCACACGGCCCTTTATCTGAGATATTTTCTTTATTCCCTCATGATCTGATTATTCCCATCTAAAACTTACTCATCCATCCCCCTCTAACGTTTTCCATTTTCCCAAGTCATCCATCCCTCTCTAACGTTTTCCATTTTCCCAAAACTCTATTGTTACTTTTACTATCCCTCCAACGTTTTTAGCCATTTCAGCTCAAGAATTCCCTCCTTCTCTCTGATCTCTCTTTGTTATCTCACCATCTTCTCTCTTCCCTCTCAAATCCATAGTCAATAAGATGAGCACCCATAGCATTCTTGGCAAGCTCCTTCTCCGAAACAACATAACCATATCCGGGATTGATTGATCCACAATAGAAGCGGCATCCAAAGAGTTTGCCGTTGACGTTTGGTGGCTCGCGGCAAACACGTCGTGCAAGAGGATAGCCACAAAAACATGAATTTGTTGGTTCTGGCCACAGAGATGGAGAGCTCGAAGAGAAATCAATGGCCATTTCATTAAAAACAACTCAATTCATTAGACCATAGATTTTAATTTGGAAGAGGAAACTCAATTTGAAACCCTAAAATTCTATTTTGAGACAAAGTGGGATAGGGATCTATTGATTTGGATCAATTCCTCTATTTTGGGACAAAGTGGGATAGGGATCAGATTGATTTGGTTCAATTCCTCAAACACTAAATTTTATATTTTGGGAGAGAAAACTCAATTTAAAACCCTAAAATCCTAATTGGAGATGAAATGGGTTAAAGATTGAGTGATTAGGGTTTTAAATAAGCCCCAATTGAATTGTCCTACCTCTATTAACAGAGTTACAAGAATATTCCTTAAAGATGATATTTCTGGCTGTTAAGGAGGGAGTGGAGGAGTAACATAAGGGAGGAATTGTGATAAATAGTCAAATGGAGGAGGGTAAAGAAAATACCTCTGATTAGTAGGGGCGTGAGGTTAAAAACGCTATTTTTTAATATATTATTAAATTTAGCCAATCACATTCATGGCAAGTGCCAAAGCGGCAATGATCATTATAGTTAGACTGGATCAAAATTGATACAAGTATTACACGGATAAAAATGGCAATACCTTCAAGGCATAAGAAGGATCATGTGCACAATCAGGCATCAAAGCCGCCGCGAAAACAATAGCAGATACTTTCTCAGGAAACTTATCTGCCGCCAGAGATGCATTAATCCCACCGAGGCCATGCCCGACTAAGATCACGTTCTCTTTTGGTGGCAACGAAGCCAAGATATCTAACAACGGCTTCGAATAATCGTCGAAAGTTCCGACTTCTTCGATCTTCCTCTCGTGGGAACCTGAAGCCGCAAGATCCGGGACGGAAACCCGGTGGCCGGCGGATTCGAGGAGCGGGGCCAGTTTGTACCAGCTCCAAGCTCCATGGCCAGCTCCATGTACAAGGATAAAGTGTTGCTGCTTCATTTCTGTATATGATGTGTATAATAAATAAATGTGCAGGTTTTATGCATAAGAAAGATGCTTTCATGTTGCACGTTTGCAGTTTTTAAATTTGGAGGCATTCAATTTTATGGGTCATGGTGGGGGCTTGTCCTGCAGCAAATGATAATCATGAATTTTTTTTTTGCTGTTTTAATACGGTGTTAGAATTTTTTTGTAAAAACACGTTTCTGTCGACCCTAGGTCATAAACCATAGGGTTATGATGCAATCGCAGGAAATTCATTTTGCTTGGGTTGTATTGCGCACACAACACTTTGCATTTGGGCTATCCATCAGTTACAAAGATGTGTAACCGATGAGGCTCTTGGGCTGAGCTCAGACCAAAGGGCTGATATCAGTGAAAAAAGAGAGGAGAGCAAAATTGAGAACAAAAGAATATCGCAAAAGTCTTCTGGCCCATCACAGGTCAAGAACACATGGAATATTGTAAAATATTATCGCCCATCAAAATTAGTCAAAACCAAAAGAGTGCTCGGCCTGTACACCGGGATCCGAGGAGGATCGTCCATCACATCGAGATTACAGAGTTGTTGGTTGGTGCACACCAGAACTCCAGTTGTTGTTTCTCGGAATAGTTCGGTTTTGGAATCATTGCATCGGAGTAAGCCAAATCTGCATTAAGTTCCGCGTTCAAGCACGGACAGCAGCTCTCTGATCTAGCAATAGATCATCGTCCTATTTGATGTAGCAATGGATCGTCCCTTTCGATCTAGCAATATATCGTCCCTTTTTTGATCTAGCAATATATCGTTCCTTTTTTGATCTAGTGAAAGATAACCGATCCAGCGTTAGATCGTTCTAACTTGAACAGACTTTTAAATTTGTTGTCCATTCTGTTTCATTACTCCAACAAGAGCATAAAAGTAGACGTGGGATACTCCCTTCTTTTTTCCCTTAATTATCTCATTATTATTTTTTTAAAGAAATTGTACTTCTATATAGATATTGTCTCTTTATCTAGTAAAGTGATAGGTCACAGCCAGTCTGTATGGCACAAATATCAGGATCATATAATTTTGTTTGGTTCTCTTTGGGATATAGACGAAAATGTTAATAATTAAATAACCACCATGTGCTTCATGCAACTCATTATAGGTTGATAAAAAAATAAAAAATAATGGCTAGAAGGCGAAGATATATAGTATATTACAGGTTGAGTATTATTATTGTAACCGAAGTTGCGTAACACAAGTTATATTTTATAGGAGGGTTAATGGAAGAAAACACCCATGTTAGTTTAGGCTCCTTGGTCCCTCAGATCATTTATTAGCACATACATCCCCTCTATTCATGTTCAAGTATTTTAAAATCCGTCAAATTCATTTCTAAATTGCTCAAATAAATGGTCTAGTTTAAGTTTAGAGCTTATTTATGTTTTGTTTATGTTGTTTAGAGCAAATTTTCATCGATTTTTTTAGGGTTTTGGACGATAAATAGAGGGTGTCAGAGCTAATAAATGACTTGAGAGGATGTAAGTGCCACACGGTATAAACTTCAGGAGTGTTTTATGCAATTATAGTATTAATTGTGTGCAGGCTATTTCTTTCTTCAAGCAAAGATAGAATATTATGTTTGCAATTTCCACGGTGGCACTAGATATTCCGCATCCTCGTACTAACATATATATACGAGAACTGATGATGCTCGATATCGGTGATCTCCCAGATCGTGACACGTGGCAAATGACGCATCCCAGAGCTCACAAGAAAGGACCTACAGTGGCCGATCAGACCACTCCTGTGCCCGTCCTACAAGCAAACGCTGGCTCACCTCCGAGCCCCTGCACAATTGGTCTCCTCGGCCTACCAGCTCGTCTTCGGGCTACCACAGAACCAAGATACCTCGGCTTTCCCGCTCGTCCGCGAGCTCTCCCGCCGAGGTCATCTTCCTCGGTCTCATCGACCGACCAACGACACCGCTCACAGGCGCAAACGCCATCCCGTGAATCTCGCCATGCGCGAGATATCCGCCGGCCACATCCCACGTTCCACGCCATCACGATCCCCCATTAACGAGCCTGTCTCGCCATTAATGGGAGATCCCGCTCATCACGCGGGCGTGACGTCAGGAGCGTAACTTCTGGCATGATTCTCGCGTCTGCCCTGCCTGCTACCACCGCTATATAAACCCCTTCTTCAGACGGTTCAAGTAAGCCATTTTTACTCCACTAAGCCGTTACACTGCTCGGATCTCGAGTCTAACTTGACCGTCGGAGGGTCCTCGGTGGTACAACCACCCCGAGACTTCCTTGCAGGTAGCTCGGCAACCACAACCTCAAACCCATTGAGATCCACACGCTTTAGGAGCGACAGCCTCCAGATCCAATCTCAGCCACCCATCGCCGCCATCAGCAGATCAACGAAAGGTAACATCTTGGCGCGATCCAGGCCGCGCCAGCTGACGCTGTCTGTGGGAAATCTTTGATTCCACAAAAACAAAAGTTCATTTTCCGATCTCAATCCAATGGTGAGCGATCATCACGAAGATCCAAGCACTAGCCACCGCCTCCCCCTCAACGGAGGCGCGGACGAACCTCCCCCGCCTCGGGACCGGGACCCCTACGGAGGGAGAGAAGGCTCCGCTCGCACCGGCACGACCGATCGCCGCCTCGCTATTTCCAACGGCTGCAGGCCCCATGGGCCAGCACACTCAATGACCTGGCAGCCCCGCTTCGCTGGGCTCCGAGGTCTTGCGCTAGAGAGATTCGCCCCGATTCTCGTCGCATCCCTGTCCCTCTCGAGGCGATGGCGGTCAGCTCTCCTGTTCGCAGGCATGACCGGCACCCCCTCACTCGACGGGGGCGCGCACGCGAGACTCGCCACGACAGCTCAAAAGCGACCTCGCCGGAAGGCATAAGGAACCTCACTGTAGGGAACCGAGGCTCATCGAAAATCATGGTCATGAAGGCGGGGGGTACGTCGAGTACCTGCGAGACTCAGTATCCCACGCCAGCCGCGAAGGCCGACAGCCGCCCGAGGAAGAAGGCCAGGGAGGTCGAGCCGATCACTTTTGACGACGGGGACTTTCACGGCATATCCTTGCCCCACAATGACCCCCTGGTGATTACGGCTCGGGTCCATCAATACGAGGTGCACAGGATCCTGGTCGACTCGGGAAGCTCCGCAGACATTCTCTTCTATGAATGCTTTCTGCGCATGGGACTCACCGCGGCAGACCTGAGGCCGACCTCCTACGTCCTTTCAGGATTCACCAACCACTCCATCCCGATAGAAGAGGTGATCACTCTACAGTTCAATGTCGGAGAGGCCGGCCGTACGCGGACATTGCCGGTGGAATTCATCGCAGCGAGGATTCCATCGGCCTATAACATCTTCCTCGACCGTCCCACGTTGAACTCCCTCCGGACCCAGATATCGACCTACCACCTGGCGATGAAGTTCCCTCTCGACCAGGGCGGGATAGGTCGGGTCTGTGGAGACCAGCGAATTGCAAAGGTTTGCTTCACCGCAACATCTTCATCGGATAGGACGGCCGACGATGTCGAAGGTGAAGGTGACATCAAGAGTTCTCTGGACACTCGTGATGAGCAAAAAGAGGTCCGAGGGACCCCTGTGGAGCCTCTGACAGAGGTCCCCCTCGTGGAAGGGGACGACGAAAAACTCATTCAGATCAGGTCGCTTCTGACAGGAACTCAGCGAGACGACCTGGTTTATTTCCTCGGAAACAACTCCGACGTGTTTGCCTGGGAACCTTTTGACATACCTGGGATTGACCCCAAAGTTATATCTCACAAGCTCGGGATAGATCCTACGGCTCGACCCGTCAGGAAAAAAAAAGCGAAGCTTCGCCCCGGTCAAACAGAAGGCTATCGAGGACGAGGTGGATCGGCTCCTCACCGCCGACTTCATTCGGAGTGTGCCCTATTCGGAGTGGCTAGCGAACATAGTCCTAGTCAAAAAGTCAAGCAGGAAGTGGTTCACCGACCTCAACAAGGCGTGCCCCAAGGACAACTATCCCCTACCTCGGATAGATCAGCTCGTCGACAGCTCGGCAGGCCACGAGCTATTGAGCTTCATGGATGCCTTCTCCGGCTACAATGAGACCCGTATCAATCCGGCAGACGAAGACCTTACCGCATTCACAACAGACTAGGGGGTATACTGCTACAAGATGATGCCCTTCAGCCTCAAGAACGCTGGAGCTACGTACCAACGGTTGCTCAACCGCATGTTCAAGCCACAGATCGGCAGGAACATGGAAGTTTATGTCGACGATCCAAGGACCTGGGCGAGGCCTTCGAGGTACCCCTCAAGTTCAAAATGAAGTTGAACCCCGCCAAATGCGCATTCGGGGTCACCGGAGGAAAATTCCTTGGTTTCGTGGTCACCCACTGCGGGATCGAGGCTAACCCGGAAAAAATCGACGCTATCCTCAACATGACCGTGCCCAAGACTAACGTCGAGATCATGCGACTGACGCGGCGGGTAGCCGCTCTGAGCCGTTTCATGTCAAGGTCTGGGGAAAAGTGCCTCCCATTCTTCAAAGCTCTAAGGAAAATCCCAAGGTTCGAGTGGTCAGAAGAGTGCCAGACCGCCTTTGACCAATTAAAAAGACATCTTGCGACGCCATCGCCGCTCACCCGACCAGTGGAAGAAGACGAGCTATCACTGTATCTGGCGGTATCTGACCAAGCAGCCGGCTCAGTGCTCGTTCGAGAGGTCGACGGAGCGCAGAGGCCGGTGTACTACGTGAGCCACGTCTTCAAAGATGCGGAAACGAGGTACCCAGCCATAGAGAAGATTGTCTTGGCACTCGTTATGGGCTCAAGGAAGCTACGACACTACTTCCAAGCACACACTATCCTTGCTCTCACCGAGCGCTCGCTGGGGTCTATCCTCGCCTCACCCGAATCTTCGGGCCGTCTAGAGAAATGGAGGTGGGAACTGTCCCAGTTTGACATAAAATACCACCAAGACAGGCCATCAAAGCACAAGCCCTGGTCGACTTTATCGTCGAGTGCACCATCCCCAGCAAGGAACCGGAGCCCGCGCTGACCCTCGTGGATCAACACCCGATCGTGGGGAGACCCGACTCGGTCCCTGAGTGGGTCATCTATGTCGACGGGTCCTCAACCGAAGAAGGCTGTGGCGCCGGCCTTATCATTCGGGGCCCGAGCGAGGCAGAAATGGAATATTCCCTAAATCTCGGATTCAAGGCTTCAAACAACGCGACAGAGTACGAGGACCTGCTGGCTGGACTTCGCATGGCCTTCGGGATGGGGCTGAAGACAATTCGAATCCGCAGTGACTCAGACCTAGTCGTTGGCCAAGTGAGCGGCCACTTCAAGGCTCGGGAACCTCTGAAGGTGAAATATCTGGCCGAGTGTTTTCCCCAATCAGAGCAAAGCTCTGTTTTAAAATTCAAAATTTAAAAATTGAAGCAATGCTTCAGATCCAGCGCTAGGCGCGCTGCGCGCCACGTGTTAAACACAGATACGCTAGCGCTAGGTGCGCTGCGCCCTAGGCAGCGCACCCCCAATCAGAGCAAAACTCTATTTTAAAATTCAAAATTCAAAAATTGAAGCAACGCTTCAGATTCAGCGCTAGACGCGCTGCGCGCCACGTGTCAAACACGGGTGCGCTAGCGCAGGCTGCACTGCGCTCTGCGCTGTGCGCCACGTGTCAAACGTAGGTGCGCTAGCGCAAAGTGCACTGCGCTCTGAGCAGCGCGCCACGTGCAAAGCACGGGTGCACCAGCGCTGGAATTAAAAATTCCCCACCGTTAGATCAAAAGATCTAATAATAATGATAAATCATTAATTAATTAGAATTAAAATTCTGTTATGGAAAGATCTTTCCAATCTTGTTAAAAACAAGAAGATTGTTTTCTGTAAAATAGAAACGCTAGGATCAAAGATCCAACGGTGGGGAAATATCCCCAAATTAATCAGAGAAAGATCTCTTTAACTGATTTAACAAATCAATTTGCCCTATATAAAGGCCCCAAGACTTCAAGTCTGATATAGAGAAACCCCCCTACAAACTTTGAGAAAACTCAAAAGAAGGAGAGCAAGCTCTTGAAAGAAGATCATCTCTTCAAGGTAAAAAGAATGATTCTTGAACAAAGAGATGAAATCATCTCATTAAAAAAAAAGAATTATCTTCTTAAAAGATCATAGATCTATAAAAGACCAAGGTCTTTCATAAAAGAGATCAAAAGATCCCATCATAAAAGTAAAAGAAGTATTTACTTCATTCATAGATCATTGATCTATAAAGGCAAAGCCCATTCAAAAATAAGAACTGTTGTTCTTGAAATTTGAGGCAAAGCCTCCTTTAAAAAGAACATAAACTTGTTCACAGATCATAAATTCGATCAAATGCGCTTTGCGCTATTGAAAAGCGCCTGGCACTCTTGAACTGCGCTTCTGCGCTCCTTGGACCGGCGCTCAGCGCCAAAACGTGCCACGTGTCAACCACGTATGCACTTGCGCTTCTGAAACAGCGCACTGCGCTCATGGGCTGGCGCTCAGCGCCAAGCGCGCCACGTGTCACTCACAGGTGCGCCACTAAACTAGCGCAACGCGCTCATAAATTGAAAGCGCAATGCGCTCATAAACTGGCGCTTAACGCCAAGCGCGCCACG
Organism: Agapanthus africanus; assembly: GCA_030015575.1. Lineage (NCBI taxonomy): Eukaryota > Viridiplantae > Streptophyta > Magnoliopsida > Asparagales > Amaryllidaceae > Agapanthus > Agapanthus africanus. The sequence continues at coordinate 86,890,582 of CM057338.1, read as the reverse complement.
TGTCACTCACTGGTACGCCACTAAACTAGCGCAACGCGCTCATAAATTGAAAGCGCAATGCACTCATAAACTGGAGCTTAGCGCCAAGCGCGACACGTGTCCTTTTCGTGTCCGCTACTTGGCAGAGGCGCAATGCGCTCTTTAATTGGCGCAAAGCGCCTGGCGCGTCACGAGACGGGCTGTCAGAACACACATTGTTCTGATAAATGCTATACATTCAATACAAGACAAAAAGAATGTGTCAGGATCTAATGCTCAGCATTATTAAAAAGGGCCAAGCCCAAATAAAGGCTTAACAGCCCAGAACAATAAAATATTAAACATTTTGATCTAATTGGACTTAGCCCAATATTGGCCATAAGTCCTCAACTTATATTTAATTGAGCCCATATGCTTACGAATATTTAACAGATCTTAGTCCCAAAATAGACTACAGATCTTCCGACCAACTCACACCGGTTCGAGGGTACATCTCTTTACTCCTCTGATATCTGTCGTTGTAATCCTTCAACGTCTTCAGAGAGGTGACGGGTCCCGACAACCATACATTTCACGGACTGTGGGGTCCTTAAACTCATGGACTACGATGTCCTTAAACTTCATAAGACTATGATGTCTTTACACTATGGACTGTGGGTTCCTTAAACTCATGGACTACAATGTCCTTAACCTGGACCGAGATGTCCTTAAACTAACATTGGACCGTAATGTCCTTAAACTAATCGACCGCAATGTCTCTAAACTAAACAATAAAGTTCAAATGCTCTTTTGTTGGATCTAAATGATCCTGTTAAGTTGATCTTAGTCTAAACATTAGACTAACGTATCCTTAAATAAAGTTTAAGTTGATCTTAGTCCCAAATGAGGCTAACGTATCCTTAAACCCAACCCCCAAACCCAAATCTAAAAAGATACGGATTTGGACTAATCCACGCCCTACGGGCGACAACATAAATTAGTCTCCGTATACAATCCACTGGCAACCAAAAACAAAACAAACACCCACGACACAAAATGACCATCTGGAGAAGGAGAAAGTTGTTACCGCGATACGGTAGCGTAATTAACTGCAGGGGCTTGCGCCTGTAGGGAAGAGCGTCCCCACAATCAAAAACCCCTCAAACATGGGGGAATCTGACGAAGTCTGCTACATCGGCCGCATCCGTTTAAACCTTCGATACATGGTGCCATAAATCAACTTGGCATCTTCGGAGAGGTGGACGGATAGCACCAAATAGCATCTGCCCCCAGATTCAAGCAAGACGTTTGTCTTCCCAGTTTCCGATGGTAAACACCGAGGTAAGAAAACTTCGGAAGAACTTCGACGAAGTCCAGATAGAACAAATACCCAGGCAGCTCAATGCCCAAGCCGACGCCCTGAGCAAGCTGGCCTCATCCTACTCGGCCAACAACAAGCGGTCTATCCTCTTTGAAACCTTGCCACGGCCCAGCGTGGAAGATGGTATGACAATACTTCATGTGTATACAGCGCAGGAAGACGTCCAGGACTGGAGGAAGCCCTACGTGGAATTCCTAAGGGACGGAATGCTCCCAGAAGATCGGGGAGCAGCCCGCCGTCTCCGGGCCAAAGCCCGTCACTTCGTCTGGAGCAATGAGAACCTTTACAAGAAATCCTTCACTCAGCCCCTGCTCCGGTGTGTCGACCCCCACGAAGACGACTACGTCCTCCGTGAAATCCATGAAGGGGTCAGCGGCGCACACCAAGGGGTCCGAACCTTAATCCAGAAGGCATTGCTCCAGGGGTACTACTGGACAACTATTCACGAGAATGCCCAGAAGCTCGTCAGGAGATGCAAAAGTTGCCAACTCCACGGAAGCATACCTCGCCTTCCGGCTACCGAGCTGACCGCACTGACCTCCCCATGGCTGTTCGTCCAGTGGGGATTGGTCATGATAGGCCAGTTCCTTACCGAGGCAGGCGGGCACAAATATGTCCTCGTCACAGTAGATTACTTCACGAAGTGGATTGAGACTGTACCCATCAGGAGACCGGACGCCACCACGACCATCAAGTTCCTGCAGAACAACCTGATACGCCAGTTCGGCATCCCGAGGTGTATCATCACTGACTACGGGACGAACTTCGAAAACAAGAAAGTGAAGGATTTCTGCAACGAATATCATATCCTCATGAAGTTTGCCGCGGTCGCGCATCTCCAATGCAACGGGAAGGCCGAGGTTACTAACCGGGACGTCCTCCGAAGTCTCCGGACTTACCTAGAAGGACGCCAAGACGGTTGGGTCGAGGAATTGTCCCGGGTCTTATGGGCCCTGCGCACGTCAAAAAAGACCCCCACCGGGGAAACCCCTTTCAGCCTCTGCTACGGGAACGAGGCGATGGTCCCGGCGGAGATCGGGCTACCCAGTCACCGGGTCGAACACTTCGACGATGAAGCAAACACCACGGCACTATGGACCAACCTAGACATCTTGCTGGAGAAACGGGACCGAGCTCAAACCTGGGCTGCCGCCTATTAGCAGCAAACTACCCGATACTACAATGCGCGGGTCAAGCGTCACTCCTTCAAGACCGGAGACCTGGTCCTACGGCGAAACGAGTTCGTCGATCAAGGCAGTCTGCATAAGTTCTTCCCGAAATGAGACGGTCCTTTCCTCGTCTCCGAAGTACTTCCCGGCGGGGCCTACCGCTTACAGGACGCGGACGGCCGCAAGTTTCCACGGCCTTATAATGCTGAGAAGTTAAGTTGTACCAATGAAACAGATACCTACGAGTGTGTACCTCTCCTTTCTCAAAGGCAATGTAAATTTTTCTAAAAAGTTCTTTCTACTTAAATAATAAGAGGAGAACGCTAGAGCATTGCAAAAAGAGGAATTTTGTTAATTCAAAAAGGTACTATGGGCTCCTCAGCCTTACAAAAAGGGGGGGTTACAAAAGAGGTGGAACGGGATCGAAGAAGTACTCCTGGTGATACTCGGAGTAGATCTCCGTCAACCGGGCCCTAGCCGCTGCAGCCCGCTCCTGCCGACGCTGCATGCGGACCCGGGACGCCACGGAAGCACCCAACTCACAGCCCGCAGAGCCTTGACCCACGATGTGCCTCATCTTGAAACATTCAAGAATCAGAAGAAAGGATCGGTTGTGCCTGGCCTTCGAGATAAGGCCGAACAGGAAGATCGAATGCACCTCGTCCAGAAGCTCCTCAGTGAAGGGGTTGTCCAACCCCGGGGACCTCCTCCAGGCCGCGTACATCAGGAGCTGGAGCAAGGACGACCGCCGAGGGAGGAAACGGCCGAAGTGATCCTCGAGGCGTCGAACCACTCCCCGGCACCCCTCCTCGGACAACGATTGGTCATACAAGGAGACATCACCAAGGGTGATAATCTCTTCGATCAAATACACGCGCCCAGTCATCTCGAAAGTAAGCGGTGCCAAAGGAATTGCCATCTCCTTCCCTACTTATAGCTTCAAGCAGAATCTTCAAGGACCCGGATTCTCGGGTATGCCAGCACGAATCTTGGGAATCACAGCAACTACCCCAATGCCACGCCGCCACGTAGCGAAACTGGCACGACATTCCTAAACGCTTCGCGTTCGTAGCACGTGTCACTCGCGACTGTCAATCTACCCTGCTCGGCTATCCCTGGCCGGTAGCTCGCCTACCCCACAACGCCAGGGATCTAAGCCCTCACTAAGAGGCAACCGAGCAGCTTCACTTCTTGGTTCATCCTTGGCAGGCTTCCCACGGCCCCTCCAGCGCCAAGGATAGAAGCCCTCACCAAGAGGCAGCCCTGCAGCTACCCTGCTCAGCTATCCCTGGCTGGTAGATTCCTTATCCCAAGCCCTCACCAAGAGGCAGCCCTGCAGCTACCCTGCTCAGATATTCCTGGCTGGTAGCTTCCCTACCCCACAACGCCAGGGATCAAAGCCCTCGCCAAGAGGCACCGGACAGCAACCCTGTTCGACCATCCTTAAGGACAAAAAGCCCTCGCCAAGAGGCACCGGGCAGTAATCCTGCTCGGCCATCCTTAGTAGGCCACTTACGGCCCCTCCCGTGCTAAGGATGAAAAGCCCTAGAAAGAGGCAACCGGGCCCACCCTTGCTCGGTTATCCCTGGCTGGTAGCTTCTCTACCCCTCGAAGCCCTCGCTAAGAGGCAGCCCTGCAGCTACCCTGCTCGGCTATCCCTGACCGGTAGCTCGCCTACCCCACAACGCCAGGGATCTAATCCCTCACTAAGAGGCAACCGAACAGCTTCACTGCTTGGTTCATCCTTGGCAGGCCTCCCATGGCCCCTCCAGCGCCAAGGATAGAAGCCCTCACCAAGAGGCAGCCCTGCAACTACCCTGCTCGGCTATCCCTGGCTGGTAGCTTCCCTATCCCACAACGCCAGGGATCGAAGCCCTCACCAAGAGACAGCCCTGCAGCTACCTTGCTCGGCTATTCCTGGCCGGTAGCTTCCCTACCCCACAATGCCAGAGATCAAAGTCCTCGCCAAGAGGCACCGGGCAGCAACCCTGCTCTGCCATCCTTAAGGAAAAAAAGCCCTCACCAAGAGGCACCGGGCAATAACCCTGCTCGGCCATCCTTAGTAGGCCACTTACGGCCCTTCCTGCGCTAACGATGAAAAACCCTCGAAAGAGGCAACCGGGCCCACCTTTGCTCGGTTATCCCTGGCTGGTAGCTCCCTACCCCAACAAACCAGGGATCAAAGCCCTCGCCAAGAGGCAACTGGGCCCGCCCATACTCGGTTATCCCTGGCTAGTAGCTCCCTACCCCAATAAACCAGGGATCAAAGCCCTCGCTAAGAGGCACCGGGCAATAACCCTGCTCGGCCCGTCCTTAAGGATCAAAGCCCTCGCAAGAGGCAACCGGGCCCGCTCTTGCTCGGTTATTCCTGGCTGGTAGCTCCCTACCCCAACAAATCAGGGATCAAAACCCTCACCAAGAGGTACCGGGCAGTAACCCTGCTCGGCCATCCTTAGTAGGCCACTTGCGGCCCCTCCCGCACTAAGGATCAAAGCCCTCTCAAGAGGCAACCGGGCTCGCTCTTGCTCGGTTATCCCTGGCTGGTAGCTCCCTACCCCAACACACCAAGGATCAAAGCCCTCGCCAAGAGGCACCGAGCAGCTACCCTGCTCGGCCCCGTCCTTAGTAGGCCACTCACGACCCCTCTCGCGCTAAGAATCAAAAGCCCTCGCAAGAGGCAACCAGGCCCAACCTTGCTCAGTTATCCCTGGCTGGTAGCTCCCTACCCCAACACCCTAAGTATCAAAGCCCTCGCTAAGAGGCGCCGAACAGCTACCCTGCTCAGCTACATCCTTAGTAAGCCTCTCACGGCCCCTCCCACGCTAAGGAACATGACCTCACCAAGAGGCATCCGGTTCTACGTCTAAGCGATCTTCACCTCGACTTCGGGGCCATGGAGATACCGTCCCCCTGCCGGGCTTTGCACACTCGGCAAACGAACAGATTCAACTCGATGTGTGATTGCTAGACAAAGAACCGACATAAAACGAAGGCAGTACTGCGCAAATACAAGTGTCTACCGACAAAAGAAAATACAAGCACAAACACTACTGCAAAAACAAAAATCTTTATTCACAAAGCAAAAAGTCTTTACAAGGGTATTGTGGGCTCCCCAGCCTTACAAAATGCCCGGAGGCCTACAAACTTCCGGAGGCTTACAAAAGAGAGAGGAGGAAAAGCAAAAAAAACAAAAAGGGGTTTGGCCACAGGCCCCACCCAGACGTCGCCTCCCTTATCACTATCAGCTGGAGGAATGACCACCGAAAGTGGGACCCGAGCACGGAGCTCGCCGTCGGCAAACTCCGGAAATTGCTCCTTGACGGCGTCAAGAGCTTTGTTCCATGCGATGGCGGAGGTCTCGCCGAGGACGACGTAGAACTGGTCCGACTCCTTGTAATCAGTCACGGCCTTTCTAGCCCGAGTCTCGGCGACCTCCTCCGCCTGGAACGCCGCCTCAGCATCCCGCCTGCTGGCATCCCTCGCCCTCTTCATGGCTGCAAAGCGATCGGCCAGTTCCATCAATTTCGCCTCGACACCTCGGTGGGACTCACTTAGGCGGTGATAAGACTCCCGGCACTTCGATACGGCGAGCTCCGCGACGGCCGATCGGTCATCAAGGACAGCCATCCTCTCCCTTTCCAGACGCAGCTCGAGTCGCAGATCCTCAGCCTCCGAAGAAGACTCTTCTGCTGACCTCGCAGCATGGAAGGCCCCCTCGCCTCCATACGAGTAACAAGGGTACAGTGCTGAAGGACCTGGCAAAAAACGGCAGAGAGACTTAGGGACACTCGAACTAAGAAGAAAGCGCTCAAAACAACACATGAAGGAGTACATACCTGAACCACCTCCTGTGCGATAGCTACCATTTGGGCCCTGAGGGTCCCCCGAGGCATCTGGCCCCCGGCCGACTCCTCCATACCGGCAAGAAGGCTGGCAGCAACGAAGAGCCCTGACGGGATCACGAAGTGGGCATCCCCCTCCTGCACAGGAACCCCCGCGGGAATCTCCGACGGTAGCGCACGGGAGACTGTCCTCTTCCTCTTAAGGGGAACCCCGTCTTCGTCCTCTCCTGCATCCCTCGTCTGGGGATCGGGAACCCGTGGATGCCTTTGGCCTCCGCCGGGGCGATCGTCGGGAGCTCGTAACGATACTGACGGCCCCGCCATCAGCGGCACATTTGGTGCGGGACTCGATTCAGCCGGAAGCACAGCCGCGCCGACGGCCCCCCTCCGGGACTGAGTACCGAGGGCACCAAGAGTCCCGGATCGATCCATTGGTCTTGCCAAAGGGAGAAGCAGGCTCAACTCAGAAGGAGAAGAAGCAAGAGAAAGGAGAAGAAGACATCTAACCTGATAGAGAAGTCCTCGGCAACGCAAAAATCCGACCTCAGAGGAGAGCGCCGAGCTTACAAGATCAAGAGTGAGGGAAATATGAAGAGAGATGGGCCCTGAAGCGGACCCCACCTTTATTTATAGCCACCGGCGTCCTCATCCCACGGCGAAAGTCGACTCCCGCCAAAACAACTCTTCGCATTCGACGACCACGATCGCTCCTCCTGTCGCACACACATTGGCCGGATCCTATCAGACGCCAGAGGTCTGCGTCCCGTCGCGTCAACAAACCAGCGCCCGGCACGTGGTCTGTCGTTTCAGCAAAAGTACGCGCGATCCGGCGCACCCTCTTTAATGCAGAGATCTCTCCCTGATTCGCTGACATCATTCAGAAAATACAACAGATTACCCGGGGACACGCCTGACGATATCTTCGAAAGGAAGCTCACCTCGGGGGACCCGGCAGACCACTCTCGACCCGACACGTCAGCTGGTCGGGACGAGAGTGGGGGGCTAATGATGATGCTCGATATCGGTGATCTCCCAGATCGTAACACGTGGCAGATGATGTGTCCCAGGGCTCACAAGAAAGGACCTACAGTGGCCGACCAGACCACTCATGTGCCCGTTCTACAAGCAAACGCTGGCTCACCTCCGAGCCTATGCACAATTGGTCTCCTTGGTTTATTAGCTCGTCTTCGAACTACCATAGAACCAAGATACCTCGGCTCTCTCGCCCGTCCGCAAGCTCTTCCGTCGAGGTCATCTTCCTCGGTCTCATCGACCGACCAACGGCACCGCTCACAGGCGCAACCGCCATCCCGCGAATCTCGCTATGCGCGAGATATCCGCCGGCCACATCCCACGTTCCACGCCATCACAATCCCCCATTAACGAGCCTGTCTCACCATTAATGGGAGATCCCGCTCATCACGCGGGCGTGACTTTGGGAGCGTAACTGCCGGCGTGATTCTCGCGCCTGCCCTGCCTGCTGCCACCGTTATATAAACCCCTTCTTCAGACGGTTCAAGTAAGCCATTTTTACTCCACTAAGCCGTTACTTTGCTTGAATCTCTAGTCTAACTTGACCGTCGGAAGGTTCTCGGTGGTACAACCACCCCGGGACTTCCTTGCAGGTAGCTCGGCAACCACAACCTCAAACCCATTGAGATCCACACGCTTCAGGAGCGACAGCCTCCAGAACCAATCTCAGCCACCCATCGCCGCCATCAGCAGATCAACGGAAGGTAACAGCTTGGCGCGATCCAGGCCTCGCCAAAAACCCTTCAGAATAATTTCTGAGCCAATCGCCACTTACAGTTCATGAATTTATTAGCATTTTCATCACCAAAACGGATACATATATCAAGCAAACAACAAGCACATATGCTTGAGCTCAACACTAGTTTTACATACCATCAGCAATTTGAAGAAGAGATTGACCCAACTCTTCAGGCTTCGAAAACATCGGCATATGATCAGCTCCGGTGATCTCAACCACATTGATGTTCACATTAAGGTTCTGAATCATTTGTTGCTGGTATTCTTTCACAATGAGAACATCCTCAGGGCACATTATGTAGAAGCAATGAACGGAGCCGTATTTTTCCATGGAGAATGCAGGTTTGGTCACAAGATCTTCGACGAACAAACACGCCGGCCTCACTAAGTTGTTGGCTAGCATAAGATCCTATACAGACACATGGATGCATCAAGAGAGAGAATTAGATCCATATCGACATTTTCGACCGCAAATTCGTCGGATTAACATTTTCGAAAGCAATATCCAGTTGCCTTTGGTACCATGAGATCTTATACTTGAACATGGATATGTGTTGCATCTATTTTTTGACCTATAAATGTATGGTTTCATAAAATTACCTCTTGTGGGCAGAGCTGGTAGAGCTTTTTCGCCAAGAACTGTGGACCAAAAAGCATGTTAAGACGCTGGTTCTCTTCTGTGGCGCCAACGAAACTGAATTGTGTGTCGAACCATACTGTTTCGCGAGTGTGTTGAAATTCCTGTCGCGTTTACATGTAATACATATCGAATGATCCATTGACTATTCGGCACAAAAAGCTAACTAAATTATTATGCGAGATCGATGAATCAAGATAATAATATCAATTCAAATATGATTAATTATCTCCATATATAATAGGTGTCTTGATCTGATTCCAAATTGCATATGAAAATTGTCGATCCATATAATCTGCCTACTAAACAAGTTGGGTTATGGTCGAATTTGATTTCTTTACTTGGCATATGGATCATTCTATAAATAGAAGCAAAAAATTAACAGAATCGAATATAGAAAACATACGATCGAATCGGATCGATAAATGTCCTATCTAGTCCTACGTACATTGCTTCTAATATTAATTATGCAATCAAGCTGTCACAGACCTGTCGGCATTGATTAATAATGTATTAAATTTGGCACGGGGTGAAATAAATCATTATTTAGCTTTTATTCGCTTTCAAAATGATTAAAATTCCGTTCCATCCATCTATCTACGAAAATTGACATTTGATAATACCTTTTTCGGATTGATATTGAATTAAAAGAAAATAGAGAATCCGCTATACCTTGGTGACGTAAGAAGGATCATGTTCGCAATCAGGCATCAACGCCGCAACATGAACCAGAGCAGCGATCTTTTCAGGAAACATATCTGCAGCCAAAGCTATATTGATCCCGCCGAGGCTATGTCCTACTAAGATCACCTTCTCTTTTGGCGGCAACGAAGCTAAGATCTCTAACAACGGATTTGAATACTCGAGAAACGTCGCAACCTCGTCCATTTTCCTGAGATCGATCCCTGAAGCTGAAAGATCGGGGATGGTTACTCGATGGCCGGCCGATTTGAGCAGCGGGGCCACTTTGTACCAGCACCAAGCTCCATGGCCAGCTCCATGAACAAGAATGATGTGTTGTTGCTTCATTTGTATTTAGATGAAGATTTTAGTTTTGTGTACTAAATGTCGTGTGTATTACGTTTTTATATATACGGTGTGACACACACACACACACATGAAACAGTACCATCAGTGCCTCGCGATGGTCTAATCTAACCGTCAATCAACGATCCACTCCAATAATCTCGTTCTGCATATGGAGTGATCTATGTATGTGAAATTTTAATCGATTTAACACCTTTTATGTCTTCAATCGACTGTCTCCAATATATGACATTTTTATTGTGCTTAAAAGCCATCCATTTTTAAAAGCAGCACTTTCTTGATTCAAAAGTTTGTCATTTTGAAGTTACAGAACAGGTCGTTTTGGCCCGTCTACGTCTAAATGAAATGCGAAACATAATCAACCGGCTCTCCTCTTTGCAAATGACACTTAATAATGACATGTAGCCTTGCTATTGTTAATTTGACATGAATCTTGCTATGGAAAGTTTGCTAGATGAAGAGACAAAGAGAGCAGCATGCTGGCAGTTCTCAATATGTGAGTTTTTGGACACCGAACCTTTTTTTTCTGGGAAGAAGTCAAGAAAGGCAATCACAAGATTTATAAATCCTGAGGAAGATCAAAATCAAGAAAGATCGCCAACCACTGCTGCTACTGTAAGAGGAAGGGAGGCGGTTGCAACCACGATGGTTGTTGAGATGCAGAAGGAAGTGACTGCACGTGATGCCGAAAGTGGAAAAATGCTTGTGGTAATAACAGTAGTACTGGAGATCAACGGGGGTGGCATTAGCTGCAAGAGCGGTGAGTAAATGTGATGGCCACGATTGTGGCAATATTGCACGATGATAGCCGAGTTGATGGATAATTAACAATAGTTCTCTGTACCATCATCTCAAAAAAATTCATGAATTTATTCCAAAAATATAAAAATAGAAACCAGTATAAAATTTTTTTTTATAGTAAACCAAATTTAATTAATAATTAAAAAAAACCATTTACAAAAATAATTACAAAAATAATTAACAATAGTTCTCTGGTTACGAATGTATTCTCTATCGATTACGAGAGGATATGCACTGGTCGATGAAGATCGATCGGGAAATCCTGCGGCTCTTACACTTAGCCGTATTGGATGCACTCCCGTCTCCCCCTGAAAAAGTAACCCATGACCACCATGGAGAAGCAAATCGTCGTCTTCACTTCTTTCATTCAATGGGTCTTCTTTCACGTCGCAATATCGAGTACTCCGCAAGCTCTCTTTACCACTTCTTTATGCACCGTCGGACTTTAAACCGTCTCGAACTCACTCGAAATACTGCGCTGGGTAATGAGGCCGTTGATGCAATTACAGAGCGGATTAATTCTGTTGCTGCGGAGCTAAGTGACAGAGAGAATTTATTTTTGAAATTTTAGTAATGAATTATGTCGTTGTTATTGTTATTTATATCTATTTTGTTTACGTCATTCTCGTGTATGTTGTGGATGGGTGTACCATGTGTGTGTAATATATCGTGTATGTGTTGGGGTACGGCAGCGCCCCGGCCGTCAATCCGACACCAAATGCGGAACAAAAACTTTTTACAAAACTGGCGCTACCGCAACCTAATACCCGGATCGTTCCATTAACCGTAAACCAGTAAACTGTAAAAGAGTTTGGAAAGATTATACCGATCGATCCGTGTCCTTCGGTCTTTAATCTCCGCACCAAACTCCCCGCTGCTGCGCCGACGAAGTCCGCTTCCCGATCTCGCTCGTCGAAATGACAACACGTCATCGAATCTTTATACGGGCACCCGCTTCAAACTAAAGCAACTCGAATATGAAATTTGTTAGCCAACATGTCCAAGATTGATGTAGAGAGAGTGTAAAATATTTTGTCTCAAGACACCCAAACGTTTGGATGGAGGTAAATTGAAGTTGCCAAGAAGATGAACATGTAAGCATGGGATTTTTCATGTAAGAAAAATGAGCTTTCTATGGAAGATTAAGGGCTCGGCCAAAGCAAAAGCTCTCTGGGAATTTCTTGGTGATGAGTTGTGTGATCAATAAAGTTAATTTTACCCAATGATCTCCACTCGCTCAAAATGAACAGCCACCCTAAATGACTTCACAGCAGCCCCTCTAAATTCAGCCACCTCACCCTTTTTCCCATTCAACCAAAAAACTTAGAACAAACCAAAAGGCAATAAATGCACCCATCACAATCTTGCCAACCCATCCCTCACAGTGCGTTCGAAATTGGGCAGCCCTGTGAAATTCTAAATATCCCAGCAAAGGACAAAAAGCTCACAATAATTAAAGATGCATCAAAATGTTTTAGACGGAAAAAAAACTGGCAACTCCGAAAGTAATTCAGTAACGAATTACGAGATTACCCCTCAATTGTAAAAATATATCCGTATTTGTATTCCGACCGAATACGAATGCAATGAGACGAAATAAATATTCCTACAAAATATAATACTAGGATCCGGTTTAAACCAAATCCCACTAGTATTATCTGTCCGAACCATGACACGTGCACAAGTGCACGTGTATGTTCGAACCCTGCCATAAAACCATACGGCCTCTACAACATTTCGCCTGAACTTGGGAAACTGTCTGTGGGGGACTCTAAAGACTCGTCAATACGCTTGCAGTGGGTTTAACCACAAGCCATCAGTGGCACTAGCTGTACGTAACGACTGCCTAGGTATTGACCGAAAGGGAAGTTGACGAGCGAACTCATCCTGAAACCCTACTGAGCCTGTCAGTGACAATATCCGTACAGTCCGGTGTGTTCGTCTATGAGTATCGCATATAGGGTCTAGGGTGCTGGTAAACGTGAAACCCTCAATAGCGGTATAAGTCGTGTCGGAAAGTAGCCCAGAACACCCTGAGAAACTACTGGAATACCCACCAGTAAATCTCGATTACCCTGCTCAGAGATTTCGTGTAATGGCTCTCCTAAATATAGCGCGATCTCACCCTCAATACCGGGAAAGACGAATCCCTGACGATCCGCTCACTGCCTCCATGTGACTCGGGACTGTACCCAACTAAAACATGTTTGCACAACTCCTTTTAGCCGTGGTAGGGTAGTAATCAAAGCACAGTGGAAACTCACACGAGACAAATGACGATCTCAGGTCGACAGACTAACCTGTAGACATGTCACCTGGGAACTGCTATCTGACGATAGATATAATACCAACTAGTATGTTCCCGGCGAGTCCTGTCCGGTGTACTCATAACCCAATGAGCACATGTATATATCTTAGGTGAACCAACACACCAATGGCTTGTGAGACCGGTCACTGCCCCTCGTCGGGGTCTCGACTGTATACACTAGTCTACTCTGGAGTATCGATGCCCTGTCTCGAAACTCCCACGACTAAGGACACTTTAAGGATGTGCTTATAGACCCCAGCTCCCACGTATATGATCGCCATCATACTGCTGGCAGTCAAACAAGAATCCTATGGGCTCTATCAATATGCAATAGTGAACTAAAGCATGTACACGATGATAAAAAAAACCAGATCGCATACTATCATCTCGAGCAAGACTGTCCTACCGGTATAGGTCATCTCTCAATCATTGCAATCACGTACCTGCGATCCAATAATTGACTTTTAGGGCACTATATCCTACAGTATGAACACGTGCTTTTGTGAGAGAATCAACGTTTGAATTAAAATGACGTAAAGTATTATTTTGTAAAGAAATAATCATGAAAAATCGGACAGCATCTCCTTTGTAAATTTTGAATAAAATTCATGTACAAGCATAGTAAAATAATAACATTCACAGACGGAGCTAACTCAACGCCCAAACGGCCGAGACACAATCCACGCACAATATACGACGCCTAAACGACGAAGAATAATAAGCCGGAAACATTAAACAATGTAAAATAAATAATGAATTCATCACAACACAATACAACACGAACACTCATAACAATCTAACGAAGTCGTCGCACCATCCCAAGTGTCCTCTTCGCTGCAGGACATCGAAGCTGTAACGGTCCGGCTTCGTCGACGGCAGGCGGCTGAGACGGCTCTGGCTGTGATGGTCCATGCTCGTACTCATCAGGATGCTGAGACGGCGCCGGCTGTCTCCATCTACGTCGTGCATACGTGATAGGAATGGCAGGTGCGGATGCAGCTGGTGGAGGCACGGGTGGCGGGAGCACGGGTGGTGCAGGGACAGATGGTGAAGGCACAGGTGGTACAGGCACGGCCGGTAGACGTACCTCTTCATCACACTCCTGATCAGGGACTTGATGTTCATAAAGCAGCTCGCTGAGTCTCTGGTGCCACTAATACCCTCATCAGCTATATCCTCCGACGCGTAAATGGTATGGAGTATTGATGGTAAATAAAATAATGAATTTAGTAAAAAAAAGTAAGATTTTAGTTTTAAAAGGTTTGATATAAACTTACCAAATCTCTCTCTATCGGTCCTCGAGGCGTATATAAGGTGGGCGGAGGGGCGGCTGTGATGACGAATTTGCGGGTAATTATCCAATACCAGGAAACATACTGATCTATCGGTATACCCGGCTGTATCTTATCGGCTATGTGGTGTACCTGATCGTACCATCGACCCACCCAAATCTGATACTCCACGAGCCAAGCATCCCTAACCAGTGCTCCACCATGTCGCGGTGTCTGCTCCACCGTGCCTAATATGTGCTTCCTCAAACCGAACTGGTGGAGCACACGGTCTGGCACATGCATCTAAATAATATCGTTGCAGACGATCGATGTCCGTGCACGCCAGAAGCCGGCACCTGCCAAACATAATGGATGTAGAGTGCCCGCAGGTCATGTATGCACGGTGTCCACGCAACTGCTGCCTCCTCTATGACATCGAACTCATTGCGGTAGAAACGGAGGCTGCGATCCGGTGTCACATCCCATGACATGGGCATATTCCACCTGCATAGAGATTACACACAAGTTAATGTTCCAAAAAAAATTGAAATTTGAAATATGCGTATAGTTTCAAATACTTACTGGAATCCATATGGTCTTTAGCCATCTAAAGAGAACCGTGTCGTAATGGTCGGTCGACCAATAAAGAGATATGTCCATGACCATATCTGAAATACAATATGATAGAATTATGTTTTACGTTGAATATCAATTTAATTACGCAAAATTAGTAGAATGCGGTTTTAACTATTGTATACCTGAAGAAGCGTCAAACAGCCCCCAAAACTCTTCTACTCTATCAATGCAACCATCCTCAGCGCGTTGTAGATGAATGACAGAACTACACTCCCCCACGATAATGTGGCATATTGGTCGAGATCAGCTAAAAGAGGTAATCAAGAAAGACTAACTTTGCTCTTGCTCCTATCCAGAAACAAGCGAACCCCAATCTGATGTAAAATGTAGTCTCGTGCATGCTGCTCAATCGCCGCGGCAGTAGCATCCAAGGCAGGCTCAGCACTAAACGCTTCCCGCAGCTAACTCAAGTGGATGGTACTGCCTCTCCTCTGGCCAACAGGCGGAATCTTACCCAAAAAGCTGGGACACAAATTTGACCAATCATGGCTATACTCCATAACAACCACCTCTCCGTTTATAGGCAGACCAAGCAGCACAGCGACGTCCTGAAGGGTGATAGTCATCTCACCAATTCTAAAATGAAATGTGCAGGTATTTGGTTTCCATATATCTACCAAAGTCGTAATCAAGCCTCTATCCAGACGTATATACTCTAATCTGGATAGAAGATGAAAGCTCGCCCTTTGCAGCCCAGCCTGCACACGGGCATCTCCAACTGGGATTTGGCTGTTTTGGATTGAATGGTCAACCCATGTAATCACCTGATCACTCTGCTAATTACAAAAAGATGACTTGTATCGGTAAAAAATAAATAACATATGTAAGTAAAGAAAATAAAACCACAAAGTTTTACCTGTACTACTGCGGCGATGGCCGACCTGTGGTCAGCCTGCAAGTACAGAACACTCGTATCTATAGGTCCATGATCCATAGGTATATCTGCACAATAAAAAAGTCGAGTTATATTATCTTTGAAAAAATGAGCATGTATAACAAAGAACATATGTTTGTGTGTGTGTGTGTACATGTATATTTGTTTTTTATGGTTGGAAGTGTGTTTGTGTATGCATGTGTGTGTATTTCAAAATATAGGCAGAGATTACCAATGACGACGTGGGGCTGGAGGATTTTTGCATCGTGCCTTATTATGACCATACTCATTGTAGATGCTGTATTTATTTTGCCTACATTCTTCTCGTGAATCATCCATAACACCTTTGATACGAGTAGAACATGGTCGTCATGCTTTTCTCCTACCTATAGGCGGTAATATCATTGGACCGTTGTATGCATCCCAATATCGGTTATCGGGTACAGGATGAAACAACGGGGCATAAGCAGTTTTGTATTTGGGGACAGAAGTTGGATATGTATGCCCTAGAGGCCGTTATTGTCTATGTATACATGTGGATGCTGGGGATATGTATGTACAGGACAATCTAGCTCAGTTATATAATATATTATTTCAATTGTTTTTATCAGGATATGTGTATTTGTTTCTATTGATACTTTATCCGGCTTGCACATATTGATAAATACTTGATATAGTAATATACTATTATGGTTTGACTTTATCTTAACATGGCATATGTTATACACGTTATTGCATATTGCAGTTACATGTTGATAAAGCCCATAGGATCTTGCTTGACTACTTGCGTTGTGATGGCGATCATACTTGTTGGAGCATGATAGTCTATAAGCACATCGTTAAATGTCCCAAGTCGCAGGAGTATCGAGATCGGGCATCGATGCTCCAGAGTAGACTTGCGTGTACGTTTCTAAACCCTGATGAGGGGCTGTGGTTGGTCCCACAACCATTGGTGTGATCACCTAAGATTGTATATGGGTGCTCACTAGGGGTGAGTACACTGGACGGAGTCGCTGAGAACCTCTAGATGGTTTATACCTATCGTCAGATAGCGGTTCTCTAGTGACATGTGTACAGGTTAGTCTTTGGACCTGAGATCGTCATTTGTCTCGTATGAGTTCCCACTGTGCTTTGATCACTACCCTACCACGGTTCTACTGAGTCGTGCAAACAGGTTTTGGTTGGGTACAGTCCCGAGCCATATGGAGGCAGTGAGTGATTGTCAGGGATTCGTCTCTCCATGTATTAGGAGTTGATATTGCACTGTGTTCGATTGGTCAGGACCATAAGACCTTGGCCAAAACAATTGGGATTTACTGATAGGTTGATCGGTAGTTTCCCGGATTGGTCCTGAGCCGTATCAGCATGAATTATCGGGTTATTAGGGTCTGATGCTTACCACCCCTGGATCCAGTATGCGATATTCTTAGACGAAGAGACCGGACTGTACGGATATTATCACGGATAGGCTCAGTAGGGATCCGGATGAGTTTGCTCGTCGGCTTTCCTTTTCGACAGGTACCCGGGTAGCCGTTACGTACAGCTAATGCCACTGACGTGCTTGTGGTTATGGATTTATGCAATAACGTACTGCCGGCGTACTGTCGAGTGTTTAGAGTCCCACACAGAGGGTTTCTCTGCTTCGGGCGAAACGATGTAGAGGCCGTATGGTTTTACGGCAGGGTTCAATCACATACATGTACTTGTGTACGTATGATATTCGGGCAGATAATACTAGCGGGTTTTGGTTTAAGCCGGATCCTAGTATTATATTGTTGGATTATTTTCGTCTCTTTTGTATTCATATTTTTCGGAATACGGATACGGGTATGTATATACGGTGAGGGGTATTCTTGTAATTTGTTACAAGAGTGCTTCAAGAAGAAGAAAGCTCATTATTTGTTTTAACCATTTAGTTAAATGGTTAATGAGGTGGAGATATGAGGTGTTGACTTTTCTTAAGTGAAGCATGGCTACTTGTTGACTCACTTAGTGAGTCATGGGTTAGATATTTTGTGGTGAAGATAATTTTTTATTATTATCTTTGGCATGCTTACTTTATTAGTCACAAGACTTAGCCATTCTTCATATGAGTTTTCTTGTGTTGCTCTCTACAACATTCTCATCTCCTCCAAATTTCTCTTCTTCTATCTCAAACCCTAATAGTCTTATGTGTTGAGAAACTTAGGGTTCTTGAGACAAAAAAAATCCATCATCACTCTCTACATCACGTGTTGGGGTAAAAATTTACACCCTAGTTGACCAAGTCAAAATCAAAGTCAACTCAAAGCCAAGAGGGCCCAAGCCCAGGTCAAGTGGGCCAATGCCCGGGTCGAGCCCAAACATGAAGCGGCCGGCCTCCCCCTATGCCAAAATAAAAATTTTGTAATAAATAATTTTGGTATATTTCTTTTATTCTATTTTATGAATAAATATAAGAAAAATGAGCATAAAACCAAATTTTTGTAAAGCCAATGGCTTATATGCAAAAAGAAATAACATATGAGGCATGGGATAGGCAAAATACCATTTTTGTAAAGCCCAAGGAGCTATATATAAAGTGTATAGCCTATAAAGGAAAAAATAATGAAAATATCCCAGCAACATTTTTTCTCTCCCCCCAAAAGAATCAAGATCTGTGATCTTCTCCTTCCTCAAGGTTCTAAAAACCTTCCTCTTTTTTTGAATTAAATCAAGAGTTTAACTCTTCCTTTCTAAAAAATAAATAGTTTTTCACCACAAAACCCACGAAGGGGAGCTTGGATCTCCAATCAGATCTCGAAAAAGGGGGGCTTTTAAGTCTCATCCCCTTTTCTCCAAGATCCCGCCGATCAAGAGAAGGAAGAAGGAGATCCATCTCTAAAAATCTAACTTTGGACAGATCCAAGGCTCAAAAGAAGAGCCAAAGATTCCTAGGATTTTAACTCCTTTCTAGATCTGTTGGAGTTTAACTCCATAAATTAGTTTCTGTCAGGAGTTCAACTCCAAAAACCCCTTTGGAGTTCAACTCCCAAACCTAGAGGCTAGGCCCCTTCCTGCGGGTCTTTCCCGTAGTCACGTGTGAGCCACGTGACCCCGGGCGCTGAGGCGCCCATCGGTCACGTGTGCGCACGTGACCCCGGGGCGCTGAGGCGCCCATCGGTCACGTGAGCGCCACGTGACTGATTGTTCGAGATTTTCTGTGTTTAAATTTACCGCAATCAAGACGGTGTCGCTTGGTAGCTAGCCGGTTGAGTACGGATCGATCCGTAGGGAGATGGAATCTTTTTCTTTATGTGTTAACGAGTTAAGTCCAAACAATTGGTGATTTGTTTTAAGTTCTACTAATGAGATAAAAGATAATAAAAAGCTTGCTAGGGTTAGGATTAGGTTAGTTCGAGTTTTAAGAATTCCTCACTTCTTTCAATGCCTTAGTTATTAATATCGGTGTTAAGGTAATCGGCAACAACAGGAATTAGCACGACTAGGAAGAGACTTACAAGTATAAGCTAGGCTTTTCATGCTTAGTTTCTTCTTTTTGATCCTTGTCCATCCGTTCTTGTCTCTTAGCCCTAACCTCCGGTTAATTCAAACACAACCGGTCTAATTAGGGAATCACTGCTATCATGTAGGATAGGATGCCGTAGTGAGCGGATTGTGGTTCAATTAAAAGGAGTCCGAATTAAAAGTGTTGGGCAAAGAAAGGAGTGAGAGAGATTTCCTTCTCTCAAACCTTCCTTCTCCTGTCCTAACAAGTGAGAAATTACTCACCCATTAAAAATATAAAAATGAAACAAAGGGAAGGTAGAAAGAATTTTAGGTTAAGAGGAATTTTACAACTAGCTATTCGAGACCTCACCTAGGCAAGGATCTTACTCAAGCATCATCGTTGTCAAAGAAAAATAAAAAAGGAGATAACAAAAGAAAAGCACTGATTTAATTCTATGCCTAAGTTAACAAATGAAAATTGCAGATAATAAAAATGCGATAAACAATTGCGATAAAAATAAAAGAACTTACTTTTATTGATAACCTCTCAAAAACTCACTACAATTTTTCATAGAGAATTTTAAATTCTAAATCTAAAAAATAAAAAGAGGCCTTTGAGCTTTCCTATTTATACATAGAAAAACCCTAAGTTTACATTCTGATCCATACACGAAATTACAAAACTACCCTTAGAGAGCCGAGTCAAAGCACTGACACTGCCACCGACATGCGCAGACGCGACAGCGGTTCCACGGCAGAAGTGCCTGATTGGCCGCGGTTCTGCGGCCATTTGGTGGAATCGTGGGGCTATCTTTTCAGGGCTTCTCCATGTTGCTTTTATCTTCTGTTTTATTCACTTGGTTTCTTAGAATCTCTTCAATTTCCTTCCAGATTTCCAACAGTGCAGAATGATGTGGACTTTTGCCTTGAGCTCCGCATTGAAGTCTTAGATCTTGTGCTGCCCTTGTACTTTGTGCATTGAAGTGCCTAATGATTTTCCTTTTGTCCCTTGAACTAGTAGGCGGCGTCATACGAATGGTTAGCGGAGATCAGTATTCATCTGTTGTTGGTCGTAGTCCCGCAATTGTTGCGACTTTTCATGAATTTCACTGTAAAGAGCTGAGAACCTGTAATCTGCAACTATTTAGCAGATATGGATCAAAAGTACCTACTTATATGCAATGTGATTAAAAATGGGAGATATAAAAATGCAAAAATATGATATGAACAGTGACCCCGGGCGCTGAGGCGCCCAATGGTCATGTGTGCACCACGTGACCCCGGGCGCTGAGGCGCCCAATGGTCACGTGCGTGCACATAACCCCAGGCATTAAAGCACCCATATACGTGCACGTGACCCCGGGCACCATGCACCCACGTGCCACGCACGCGTATTTAGAGTATATGTGCGGTCAGTTGTATTTCCAAATATAGAGTAAACAAAACGAAGCCAAAGATAAAACGTCACTTATCCACAGTCATGCAAGGCGGGTTTGAGAGATCCCCAGGCCCATCAAGAATCTCGACTTCATCGTCGGCTTCCAGAACTATGGTTTAAAATGAAGGGCATATCGGCATCATTATAAAATTATAAAACAAAAAGGGCAAAAGAATACCGACCTTAGCCAGAAGAGAGTACTATGCTTTATAGAGGTATCGCTTGTGGGGCCGCCATGTCAAGCAATCGCTGGAAGGTTTTCCTAGAAGAAAGATCCACGATGGAAGCCGCCAGCTCTCGCAATTCTGAGGGAAGGAAAGGTTCAGATAACGGAGGGGTCATTAAAAAAATGTGTATGTATATAAGATTACCATCGATATTTCGTCCGTCTTGAACTGGAGGGATGGCAGCTTCAACAGCCTCCTCTACACCCTCAGATGCATCAAGGAGGATATTCGTGAAATCCGTAACCGGCTGTCCCCCTTCGATCACAGAGACACGACCGCGCAGGTCCGTCTTGCCTGAAATTCGGGGCAGATGCTAATTGGTGCTATCCGTCCACCTCTCCGAAGATGCCAAGTTGATTTATGGAACCATATATCGAAGGTTTAAACGGATGCGGCCGATGTATCAGACTTCGTCAGATTCCCCCTCGTTTGAGGGGTTTTTGATTGTGGGGACGCTCTTCCCTGCAGGCGCAAGCCCCTGCAGTTAATTACGCTATCGCATCGCGGTAACAACTTTTTCCTTCTCCAGATGGTCACTTCGTGTCGTGGGTGTTTGTTTTTGTGTTTGGTTGCCCGTTGATTGTATACAGAGACTAATTTATGTTGTCGCCCGTAGGGCGTGGATTAGTCCAAATCCGTATCTTCTTAGATTTGGGTTTGGGGATTGGGTTTGAGGATACGTTAGCCTCGTTTGAGACTAAGATTGACTTAAACGTTTGTTAAGGATACGTTAGTCTAATTTCTAGACTAAGATCAACTTAACAGGATCATTTAGAACCAACAAGAAAGCATTCAGCCTCTGTTGATTAGTTTAGGGACATTGCGGTCGATTAGTTTAAGAACATTACGGTCCAATGTTAGTTTAAGGACATCTCGGTCCAGGTTAAGGACATCGTAGTCCGTGGGTTTAAAGGGACCCCACCGTCCAGGTTAAGAACATCGTAGTCCACGAGTTTAAGGACCCCACAGTCCGTAGTTTAAAGACATCGTAGTCTATGAAGTTTAAGGACATCGTAGTCCATGAGTTTAAGGACCCCACAGTCCGTAGTTTAAAAACATCGTAGTCTATCGTAGTCCATGAGTTTAAGGACCCCACAGTCCGTAGAAATGTGTGGTTGTCGGGACCCGTCACCTCTCTGAAGACATTGAAGGATTACAACGACGAGTATCAGAGGAGTAAAGAGATGTACCCTTGAACCGGTGTGAATTGATTGGAAGATCTGTAGCCCAGTTTGGGACTAAGATTGTTCCCTGATTAAAAATCAGGAATTTCCTCAATGAGGCATCACGTGTTCACATATGACCAAGGGTCACGTGTTGACACGTGATCTATTTACAGAATTAAAATTTTAAGCAAGCAGAAGTAAAAACAAGTGGCTAAGGAAAGACTCCAAGGGGGCGTCACGTGCTCACACGTGACCAAGGGTCACATGCTGATACGTAATGATCTTTAGCCCAGTTTAAAATAAAGAATTAATTCTAAATGAAGTGGAGTCATGTGCTGACATGTGATAGGCTTTGAAAGCCTTATAAATTAATAGAATTAAATTCTAATTAAGGGAAATCAAAGACCCTAACTGGGAAAGTATTTCTCCAAATCTTTCCAAACAAAAAAAAGGATTATGGGGGACCGTTGGATTAAAAATTCAAGGGTGATTAAAAATCACCAATTTATGGAAAGATTTTAGACAATGAAAGATTTCCCTAAATTTCACCAAAAATAACAAACAGAATATCTTTTGGATTAAAATCCAATGGTGAATAAAATTCACTAAGTGATCTAAAGGATCATATTAGTTATGAAAACAAATAAAATCTTTCAATGAACAATTTACTAAACAAATTGATTCTTTTCCTTCTCTTATAAATAGGAGCCAAGAGAAGAAGAAAAAGGAGAATTTTGGGAGATATAGAATTTTGAGATCTTGAAATTTCTGAAGGCAAATAGCAGAGAGAAAAGAAAGGAGAATTTAATTCTCAAGAAAGAAAACCCTAGGTGAGAAAAGGAAAGGGATCAAAACTTCAAAAAGAGAATTTAATTCTTAATCTAAGAGTTTAACTCTTCTGGAAAAAAACTTAGTTCTTTCTCTGGTTGAAGATCTGCAGAAGCAAATCTCCCCATAGGTTGAGAATTTAATTCTCATCGGGTTGAGATTTTGCCATGCAGATCCAAGACTTAAAAGGAGAATTGAGTTTAGAGAATTTAATTCTTCCAAATCCACAGGAATTTAATTCCTTCAAGATGAAATTAGGGTTTAACCCTATATGAGAATTTAATTCTCTCAAACTCACAGGAATTCAATTTCTTCAAGATAAAACTAGGGTTTAACCCTATATGAGAATTTAATTCTCCTAAAATTATAGGAATTTAATTTCTTCAAGATGGACAAAACTAGGGTTTAACCCTAATTGAGAATTTAATTCTCTCAAATTTACAGGAACTTGATTCCTCCTAAAATGAAATTAGGGTTTCACCCTATACAGAGAATTTAATTCTTTCACAATAGGAATTTAATTCCTCCAAAATCATAATTAGGGTTTAACCCTACAGAGAATTTAATTCTTAAAAATAAAGAGACTTAAAAGATCTCCATGCATGCAAAGACTAAGATCGCGTGGCCCCACGTGACCCCTGAAAAGATCCCCAAAAATGAGAAGGAAAAAGCTTTGAGACAATGCCTCACGTGCTCCCACGTGACCTCTGAAACAAAGAGAATAAAAGCAAAGGAAATGTTGGCTCTAGGCGCTCTCACGTGTTACCACGAGACCCCTAATAAAGGCCTTAACAAATCAGTGCATGAGTGCTTATCACGTGATGGCCAAAAGTCAAAAAGTGTTTAACAGTTATTTGCAGAACAAAGTAAAGGAGATATGTCCCCACCTTTGGGCGCCCTCACGTGTCCCCATGTGACCCATTCTTCTCTAGTGTTTAACACTAATTCGAGAGCTTTATTTCCAGTGTTTAACACTGATTTGTCTTCTAGTGTTTAACACTAATTTGAGAATTTTACTTTTAGTGTTTAACACTAATTTGAGAATCTTATTTCCAGTGTTTAACACTGTTGCCTTCTAGTGTTTAACACTAATTTGAGAGCTTTATTTCCAGTGTTTAACACTGTTGTTCTATAGTGTTTAACACTATTGTTAGCCAAATTGGCTAATTTTCCAAAAGTCTCTCCTTCAAATGAATTTCAAAATTGAGTAAAATTCAGAGCTACAATGTTTAATGCTCAGTCAAAGACAAAAATGTTATCAGAACCCTCAAACTCTTATTTAGCATTGCTAAATGATGAGGGGCTGAACCCAGATAAATGTCTAATGGTCCAATAAAGGGCCAACACTTCAAATCTAATTGGACTTAGCCCAAGTTGGCCATAAGTCCTCAATTCAGATTTAACTGAGCCAATGTGCTCATAATCTAATTAATTGATCTTAGTTCCAAATTGGACTACAGATCCCCAATCAACTTTGGTTCAAGGGTACATCTCTTCACTCCTTTGATATTTGTCGTTGTAATCTCTCAACGTCTTCAGAAAGGTGACGGGTCCCGACAACCACACACTTTACAAATTATGACGTCTCTAAACTGGACTGTGAGGTCCTTAAACTCATGGACTATGATGTCCTTAACCTCGACCGTGATGTCTTTAAACTAACAATCGACCGTGATGTCTTTAGACTAACAATCGATCGTGATGTCTTTAAACTAACAATGGACTGTGGGGTCCTTAAACCCATGGACTATGATGTCCTTAACCTCGACCGTGATTTCTTTAAACTAACATTGGACTGTGAGGTCCTTAAACTCATGGAGTATGATGTCCTTAACCTCGACCGTGATGTCTTTAAACTAACAATGGACTGTGGGTTCCTTAAACCCATGGACTATGATGTCCTTAACCTCGACCGTGATGTCTTTAAACTAACATTGGACCGTGATGTCCTTAAACTAACATTGGACCGTAATGTCCTTAAACTAATCGACCGCAATGTCCCTAAACTAAACAAGAGAGCCCAATTGCTCTCTTGTTGGATCTAAACGATCCCGTTAAGTTGATCTTAGTCTAAAATGAGACTAACGTATCCTTAACAAACGTTTAAGTTGATCTTAGTCCCAAATGAGGCTAACGTATCCTTAAACCCAACCCCCCAAACCCAAATCTAAGAAGATACGGATTTGGACTAGTCCACACCCTACGGGCGACAACATACATTAGTCTCCGTATACAATCCACGAGCAACCGAAAACAAAACAAACACCCACGACACAAAGTGACCATCTGGAGAAGGAAAGAGTGGTTACCGTGATGCGGTAGCGTAATTAACTGCAGGGGCTTGCGCCTGCAGGGAAGAGCATCCCCACAATCAAAAACCCCTCAAACGAGGGGGAATCTGACGAAGTCTGCTACATCGGCCGCATCCGTTTAAACCTTCGATACATGGTGCCATAAATCAACTTGGCATCTTCGGAGAGGTGGACGGATAGCACCAAATAGCATCTGCCCCCAGATTCAGGCAAGACGTTTGTCTTCCCGGTTTCCGGCGGTAAACAGATTCTGGCACGCCCGGTGGGACCTTTTCCTCTTTCCACTCCACACTTTGTCTGTCGTGTTCGCGAACGAATCGTGGTTTGCTAATGGTTGCCCTTGGGTTCGAGGTACTAAGATTTGGTGTTTTGCTTGGTGCAGAAAGCGAATGATCAATGGCGTTCACTTGCGAAAAGTGTTCCAACTGCAATTGCAACCCACGCTCCGCCTCATCTGGAGGCATAGCCTACGGGCCCCAAGCGGCTTCCCTGTTCACGATGCCAGTGGAACAGGTCACTCAGGCCACTACTGGATTGTTTTTTGGGACCATGCTCCCGCCAACGAGCTTCAGTGCTCCTATACCAACACCGGAAGCTCCCAAGAAGTCGGTCTTTGATCGGCTTACAACTACTGCGTCCCCTCTCAACGGGTCATCCAGCTCCAGCGCCTCGGTCTTCACCAGATTGGGCCAAAGTTCCTGTAGGCCTAAGCTGAAGCCTGCAATTCAAGAAAAGGTTATTCCGAAGAGAGTAACCAACCCAGCTCCCGAAGTCGTCAAGGCGGCTCCTCCTGCCAAAATGTCGGTCCATACAAGACTGACTGTTTCGACTCCCACTCCAGTTCCCGTTCCTGCTCAAAAATCTGTCTTTGACAGATTGGATACCGCTACTCAACGAATGTCAGTCTTCAAGAGGCTGGTACCGGCGGCGCCTCACCTGAACAAGGGGCAAGACAAAGCCATCCCCATCACCGAACCAACCCCAACGGCTCGACATGCTCGACGTCGCCACTGGCGCCGAGTAAGGAAGGCTGGGGGTAACTCCCCCTCTGGGCTAACTCCACCAGCCCCAACGGTGGAAGTCAATACTGCTGTTCCAACTGGGAACAGCTTTAAACTGCTGAACAAGGTGCACAGGAACTCTCCTACCGCCGTACTGAAAAGATCTCCTCCACCGGTGGAGAATGTCACAGAAGCAAAGCCGGAACAGCCCCCTCAGCGGCTGTCCTCCAAAGTTTACAAAGTCTGGCGACGGGTCTAGGAGTCAGTGATCGATCAGGACTATCTCCGCCGACAGAAGAAGCTGAAGATTCAGCAGGAAGATAACCGTCCTAGTAAGCCGCAAAGGACGACAGACACCTGGGTGCCCGCTGCAACGGCCTCCTCAACGTCAACTGCTCAAAAGAAAAGGAGGCCAGAGAAAGCCCCTATGACTACGACAGATCACAAAGACGCTGAGCCCAAATGCCCTAAGTCTGGGGGCATAATGGTGCATACTGTTTACATGGCTTCCGGAAAAGAGGAAAGCTGCACTTCGACAGGCCACTGGCCGCTCACCCGATTAATAACAAGGGCTCAGGAACAACAACAACAGAAGCTTCAAGAAATGCTGACTGCAATGGCCGCACTCACTGGACCAAAAGAGAGCCCAGAGGCGTCATCGGAACAACGTCATGAACAAGAAACCGACGCTGACTTCCTACGCAGAATCCTCGAAAAGAAGGACAGAGAAGCTGCAGAACAAGCTGCCAACATAAAACGAATGGCGCTTCTCTTCCAAGACATGGTCGGGATGATATTACAGCCGGATCCCCCAGCTGAAGACCCTCCGATCATTATTGAAGACGACAGAGGGGAGACATCGAATCCTCCCCCGGCTCTTTCAGCAGCCAAAGAGGAAACTATTTCCAAGGCCGCTCTGGATGACTATATTGCTCAACAAATACGAGCTCACCAGGCAAATGAAGCGGCCGGCCAAGTCGTCAAAACTGGGCGACCGTATCCAGGCTGGCATGATCAGATAAAGTACCCGCCGGGCTACACGATCCCCAAATTCCATGTGTACAAGGGGACATGCAATCCCCATCAACATATCGCTCAGTTCAGGGCTCTTTGTAGCAACATCGGTGGTGATGATAAGCTTTTGCTCCACCAATTCGTCGGCAGCCTGTCGGAGACGGCATTTGAGTGGTACTCCGAACTTCCAAAAGACTCCGTCAAGACTTTCGCAAAAATGGAGTTATTATTCACCTAGCGATTCGCGAGTGCTAGTGAACGCACCCCAATAATGGTATTGATCAATGCCAGGGTGAAGCCAGATGAGACGTGGGTTCAATACGCAATCAGATGGTGGAATCTGTGGTCAAAATTTGAGCAGCGCATCGAAGAAGCACCAGCGGTGGGCATGTTCGTAGGCACCCTAGACCCTCATGCAATTATTTCACAGTTCATGATGTTCTTCAAACCGACCACGTTCTAGGCTTTAATCGACAAGCTAGCCCAGATGGACTAGATGGGTCATAGACCGTCTTCTCCGTAGCCGGAGCCGCGGAACGAAAAGGGTAAAGGGAAGGCGACCTTCGTTGCGAATACCAAACAGCAGCTCAACGCCCCAAAACTAACGGATCAACTGGAAGAGAGACGGCGCTATTATAATGAGAAAATGAAGCTTCTTTACTCGTTCCCACGGAACAAAACGAAGAGACTATTCGAACTGGCGATGTGCAACAGACATATCAATCTGCCGAATCAAAAGCGACCATTGCAACCCGGCAAAGCGAATAATCCCAATTATTGCCCTTACCACCAAACGGTAAGCCATCCAATCGAAGATTGCTTCGTCTTTAAGGGATGGATCGAGGATCAGTACCAACAAGGCAAGTTTGCGTTGTCTGAGAAGTGGAAAGTAAGCCCACCATAGCCGCACACTCCTAAGAAGACGGATGCACCGGAGGCATCATGCTCTTTTGTTGAAGAAGCTCCATGGGAGGTCGATCTTTCAGCTAAAACCAAAAGAATGCTGAATGATCTCCAGACATGCCCGGCGATCAGATGGAAGAATCCGCTGGAACCCCAGATCATCGAAAGAATGCTGAAGCCGCGCCCAACTCCAAAGATTGGTGGTGATAGCCAAAGCGCACACACCCAGCCGTCGAAATCTTCAAAAAAGAAGAAGAAATCCAAGAAGCCCGTGACGCCTGACGATAAGCGCACGGACCTGCAAAAGTAGATTGACACGCTGGAAGAATATAAGTAGAAGGCGCGGACTCCAATCACGCTCCAAAAGTTCCTCGGCCACGTCCTTGAAGACGGAGATGATGGAGAAGACTCGTCGGATAAATCTGAGAATTACGTAGCAAGTTGCCATGTGATCTCTCACTCGTCGATAGACGATGAAGAAGCTCCTTGTACAGAGAAACTGGGGGCAGGGCCTGAACCGGAACTTCTAGGGCCATCAGACGAAATGATTGATGCATTCCTGAATGAAGCTCTTCTTAAAAGTAAAGCTGATCGGGAGCATGAGATGGCCATATTTGAAAAGGCCAGACACCGGCGACTGGACGAAAGGGTTGAAACACTCCCACCAAATCAAAGTGCCTCCGCTGCAAATAAAAGTAGGTTCAGAATGAAGAAAAGGTTTGCTAAAGTAATATCAATGGGGATGAAGCTGCCACCCTCCGAAGGAAATATTCTTGGTGAAGTAGAAACACATCCTAGCTACTGCTCATATCATCGAAAGATTGCACACCCCCACCGAAGAGTGCAACGCTTTTAAAAGGTGGTGGCAGAGATATGTTGCTCACCGGCAACATTTTAAGCGGATGAAATGCAAAACTCGTCGGGAGCGAAGAAGTACGACCGAGGAGCTTAGAAGAACTACCGGCAATTGTCACATGGTCGACGCTGGGGGATCGCAAGTTCTTACTTTTGGGAGCGACTCTGACGAAGAGATGACTCTTGGCCCTCTCTTCAAAGAATCCACCTCGGGAAAAGAGGAAGAACCAAAGACATGTGAAAATATTCAGCTGTGCAATCGTACGCTGCCCGAAAAGAATCTCGGACCTACGAATAGAAAAGATAAGGGAAAAGAAAACGTCCCTGAGGATATCGCCCTAGATGACCAAGTCGTCAAAGAGCTGACCGCCAAAGACCTGCCAAAGAAAAGTAAGGTGGACTACAACGTTCTGGCACACTTGAGGAAGCTACCCTTGCAACTCAGCATTCTCGACGCCCTTCTGCTATCAAAAGAAGCAAGAGATTCTTTGATCAAGGCGCTGCAGGAGCCCGAGCAATTCTAAGCTTTTCTCGCCGAAGAAAAGATGAATGACGAGCTGGAAAAAGTACACACAGCCGATATCACCTTCGGCGATGAAGATCTCCTCCTCGGGACGTGTGAGCACAACCGTCCCCTTTATGTCTCCGGATACTGTCACGATATCAAGATAGGCAAAATCTTGGTTGATAATGGGTCTTCCGTTAACCTCCTCAACGTGCGAGTGTTGAAGGAAATCCGCATGAGCGTTCAACACCTCGCTCGTGATAAGATCACCATCTTCGGTTTGGACTCCCAGTCATCACGGACTCTTGGGTCTGTATAACTAACGCTGCGCTTCGGACTACTTGTCACGGACATTAAATTTCACGTCATCGATGCTAAGACCTGCTATAATGCTTTGCTCGGAAGGCCTTGCTTACACGAGTACAACATTATCCCTTCTACACAACACCAGTGTATGAAGTATTTCAAGGATGGTCTCGAGTACACCGTGACGGGGGAGTTGAACCTATTCTCCGTGAACGAAGTCCGAAAGTATGAAGATGCAAAATACTTCTTACCAGATTTTGAAGACACGGAAATATGTCACAAACCGAAGAACAAAGCTATCACCACTATTCCAGTCTTCGGGAATGATACTGAGGAGGAAGAAGAGATAGTTTATTCAAGGCCGCCTCAACGCAACAACCCGGGACCGTCCGCCCCCATGCTGATCTTCGGCAGCGACTCGGAAGACGAGGTTAACGTTATATTTTCCACTCGGCCATCAATACAAGCCTTCGCTGGCGATAATCAGAGTTTGCAAATTACCATGGTTCCGCGGGAGCATTACAAAGAGCTTGATGCACTTGAAGCTTATAGCGTGCAAGAACTCTAGACATTTTACGTCCCTCCCAGGCGAAAGGGTGAAGGAGCGATCCTATTCTACCGATCGGGGGAAACTAAAGTAGATAAAGAAGATCTGGCATGGCACCGATTCTACGCTCGACAAGCTCCAACCCATCTGTCTGCCTAGATCTTATACGGAAGGTTTGAAAAGGCTATTAAAGCGTCAAGGAGTACCCTTCAGACAGACTACTCGACAAGCTTGATTCTACAACAGAATTTGGGATGTCCCTGGAACCCAGCGCAAGTTGCCCAATGGTAGAATGGAAACGATCGGGCTTGAATATGTTCAATCCAAAAAACGGGAGTGAGTCCATGGCAGCTACGTCATACATGACTTAGATGAAGAAGAAGACACTCTGCTAAGAAACGCCGATCCTGAACCAAAACAAGGTCTTGTCATCAAAATGCCGATTCCATCGTTTGAAGAACGAATGGACAAGCTAGTAAGGGAAGCAGGTCAGAAGATCCGGGATGACCACAGCCGTGCGATGGCCATCTATGAAAAAGCCAGGATGCTGCGCCTCCTTCAACAGGCCGCGGAGAATGACAATGCACTTCGACGCCAGCCCATCATACAAAAGGCCCGACGCAGAGGCAAAAATAAATCAAGGAGCGGGAAAGGTGTTCGACAGTGACAAAGCGGGACCAAGAAGCTACGCGATCGGGAATCAAACAATCCGGATTCGTCTCTTATAAAGAAGATGGGTCGAGCATACTCTTTTCCTCAGGACAAAACACGGAAAATACTTGATCTTGCCATGAGACATCAAATGATTACCCTCCCAGAGTCCAAGCACCCCGATCAAACAGGCGAAGTTAATCACCCGGATTATTGCTTCTACCACCAAGCAATAGGACATCCTATCGAAGACTGCTTCACCTTCAAGAACTGGGTCGAATACCAATATCAGCTCGGCAAGTTCGCTTTATCCAGCAGTTGGAGGATAAATCCGCTGCAGAAGCACGAACCAAAAGCCGCGCATACAGCGAGAGTAGAACCAGATCAACATCGGTCTTGGAAGCGAGCTCGTACTTGTCATGTGATAACGCTACCAGAAAAAGAGCCCGAGAATATGAATGACCTCCCTTGGTGCCTCGAAAACGATGATGACGAGGTGATCTCAGAGTTTCCCCCGGCGCTAAAAGAGCTGGAAGATGGAATACATACTACTGCAGATAACATCAAGAAAATTGATTTGGGGACGGCGAGTGACCCGCGACCGACATTCGTCAGTGAGCTGCTGTCTGAAGAAAAGGTGACTGCACTAAAAGACGTGCTTATGCAGTATAAAGATTGCTTCGCATGGAACTATTCCGAGATGCCAGGATTAGATCCAGAGATTGCTGTCCACAAATTGGGAATATCTCTAGACGTCAAACCGGTCAAACAAGCACCAAGAAGAATGCGGTTCGAGCTTGAGATGAGCATGAACGCCGAGGTCAAAAAGCTGATCGACTCTGTCTTCATCCAAGAAGTTCAGTATCCTGACTGGATCGCCAACATCGTCCCGGTAATGAAGAAAAATGGGATGGTGCGCATATGTGTGGACTTTCGGGATCTCAACAAAGCTTGCCCAAAGGACGACTTTCCGGTACCAGTCACTGAGCTGATGATTGATAACACATCCACTCACGAAGTCTTCTCCTTCATGAATGGGTCATCAGGATACAATCAGGTAAAGATGCATCCCGAAGACCAGAAGCATACCGCTTTCCGGACCCCTTTGGGTGTATTCTGCTACAAGGTGATGCCTTTCGGTCTAAAGAACGCTGGTGTCACCTATCAGAGGGCCATGACGAAGATCTTCGATGACCTCATACATGAAATAGTCGAATGCTATATCGAAGACCTCGTGGTGAAAAGCAAATCATACGAGGAACATCTAGAGCATCTAAAGATCGTATTTCAACGCCTTCGGAAATACAACTTGAAGATGAACCCTCTCAAATGCGCGTTCGGAGTTTCCTCGGGCAAATTCCTAGGATTCATCGTACGACATCGAAGCATCGAAATAGATCCGTCAAAGATCAAGGAAATTATGAAAATGTCCCCGCTAAGGACTCTCAAGTAATTGCGGTCTCTCTAAGGGAAGCTCGCATATATCCGGCGATTTATAACCAATCTCTCCGGCAAGTGCCATCCTTACAGTCACCTGATGAAGAAGAGAACCTCTTTCGTCTGGGATCGCAAATGCCAAAACGCATTGGACGAAATCAAGCAATACCTGCAGAATCCGCCAGTACTGGCCACTCCGGTCAAGGGAAAGCCTCTCATTCTTTATACAACAACCATCAAAGGTTCTTTAGGCGCGCTATGGGTATAAGAGAACGGCCAAGGGAAGGAGAGAGCCCTCTTCTATTTGAGTCGAGTTCTACTGGGGGCAGAAAGCAATTATTCTCCCATCGAAAAACACTGCTTGGCATTGATCTTCGCGATAACGAAGCTCAGGCATTATGCGTTGGAGCATGAAGTCCGCCTCATATCGAAGGTGGATCCTCTCAAGTATTTGATGTCAAAGGCCATATTAACAGGACGGCTCGCTAAATGGGCCTTGCTCTTGATGGAGTTCTCGATAACTTATCGGCCTCTCAAGACAGTGAAAAGCCAGGCCATCGCCGACTTCCTCACTGAACATCCGATACCTGCCGATTCTCCTTTGAATTGCGAACTGCCTGACGAACATGCGTTTGACACGATCGACGGTAGTGATACCCAATGGGAACTTTATTTCTATGGAGCATCTTCCATGAAGAAGCACAAACAAAGCACCCCCATAATCAAATCAGGGGTATGCCCTATCTTCGTGACTCCACAAGGAGGGATAATGCACTTTGCCTTCTCCTTAACAGAGCCAAGGACAAACAATGAAGCCGAATATGAAGCTTTGATAGCAGGTCTCGAGATCGCCATCGACATGGGGATTGAAAACCTCCTCATATACGGAGACTCCCAACTGGTCGTTAGTCAAGTAAACGGCGACTATCAAACGTGCAAACCAGAACTGGTGAAGTACGGCAAGAGAGTGCAGCAACTGCTGACCCAAATACCTTCCTACACCTTGGAAAGCATACCGCATGCGGAAGATAGCAAAGCGGATGCATTAGCCAAGCTCGCTAAAGAATTGGCCGACGAGAACCTCGATGACGTAAGAATCGTGGTACAAAACCGTCGGGTTCTTGCATCGGCAGAAATATCTCCGGAGTTGTCCGAGGAAAAGGGGGCGACCGAGCAAATCGCTCTACAAGTAAAAGACCAGGAAAAGGTTGAGGATTGGAGAGAAGTCTTTATAGACTACTTCAAATCCCGCCGAACACCCGAAGATGCGTCCTCAAAACATCAAATCATGAAGCGAGCCCTATCTTTCGCCTTCGTCAATGATACTCTGTATAAGAGGTCATTTGGTTTTCTGTGGTTAAGATGCCTGGGACTTGAAGAAGCAAAAAGAGTCATCCAAGAAACTCACGACGGACTCTGCGGTTCTCACCAAGAAGGCCCGAAGATGAAACTGAAGATTAAAAGGATGGGCTACTATTGGCCCACGATGATCCAGGAATGCCTCGAATACGCGAGGCAATGCCACTCGTGCTAGATTCACGGGGAATTCATCCATCATCATCCAAATCCTCTACATCCAACGGTGGCTAGCTGGCCGTTCAAAATGTGGGGGACTGACATAATCGGCCCTATCGAACCAGCATCGTCCAGAGGACATCGATTCATTTTGGCGACAACTAACTACTTCTCCAAATGGGCAGAAGCAGTACCGCTGAGGGAAGTGAAGACGGAGAACATCCTCCATTTCTTCAAGACACACGTCATTTATCGGTTTGGAACTCCACGACGGATCATCTCCGATAACGGGCCAGCCTGCAGAAGCCACAAGATCAGCCGCTTTGCACAACAACATAATATAGACTGGAGATATTCATCGGTCTACAATCCCCGAGTCAACGGTCTAGCTGAGGCTTTCAACAAGACCTTGACAAAGATCGTGAAAAAGACGGTGTCTCAAAATAAGAAGGACAGGCATGAGAGACTGCATGAAGCTCTCTGGGCGTATCGAACTAAGTTCAAAACTGCCACGAACACAACGCCGTACGCATTGGTATACGGTACAGAGGCGGTACTCCCCCTTAAGATAGAGCTACCCTCTCTACGAGTGGCAGTTCATTACGAGCTAACGGACGAAGAGAACGCTCACCTTCGGCTTAAGGAGCTCGATGCCCTTGATGAAACCAGGCTCATGGCGTAACAAGACCTGGAGTCCTATAAAGCAAAGATGACGCGCTCATATAAGAGATTGACTAGGCCGAGGACATTCCGCCAAGGCGAACTCGTGCTAGTGGTCAAAAGACCTATGATCCCCAATTGTGCCAAACGGGGGAAATTCGAGCCGAATTTCCCAGGCCCGTATATCATAGACAAAGTCTACTAGGGTGGAGCCTATCTACTCATAGACATGCATGGTGAAAGACCTTTCAGGCCAATAAACGGCCGCTTCCTGAAGAAATACTACGCTTGACGAGTCATGGCCTAGGTCAATGATAGATGACGACGCCTATGTCCGCTCGCTATCTTCCTAAGCCCAAACTCTATAAGTAGTAACCGGTTAACGGACCGAAACGTCCTTAAACTAACAACGGACCGAAACGTCCTTAAACTAACAACGGACCGAAACATCCTTAAACTAACAACGGACCACTATGTCCTAAAACTAGCCGTTGACCGAGATGTCGATAAACTATGGTGGATTGCAGCATCCCAAAACTGATACAAAAAAAAGAAAAAAAAGAGAAAAAAGAAAAAGGTATGTCCACAAGCAAAATGAGCACGGATGAAAACCCGAACGGGCTCCGTGAGTAAAAATAGCAGGGCTACCGGCGAGTTTTGTGAAAACCCGAAAGGGCGCAACCTTGTTAGAATAAAAAAAAGAAAAAAAGAGAGAGAAAAACGGTATGTCCATAAGCAAAATGGGCACGGATAAAAACCCGAAAGGGCTCCGTGAGTAAAAACAGCAGGGCTACTGGCGAGTGTTTGTGAAAACCCGAAAGGGCGCAACCTCGTTAAAAGACACTTGCAAGGTTCTCTCGACTTTGTAAGGAGAAACCACCTGCGTGAGATCCTTACGACTCACAAGAGAGCAACACACTTAGGGATCCCCACGATCCCTAGGGAGAAATTACACTTGCGAGATCCTCACGACTCGTAAGGAGAACCCTCTTATGGGACCCTCACGGCTCATAAGATTCAAAAGTCTTAAGCTACAGGAATCTGAACCTGTTCTTAAGCAGCCCCCACAACCTCCCATACTGCCCTACAAGCGGCTCAATGCTGACCCTTGTATACAATCCACCGGCGCGAATAAACATTTCCCTAACTAAGTCCCATCCGTGACTAGGGATATGTCTATACGGTGAACAACCCTTATAAGTCCTCTCGACTTATAAGGAGAAAACACTCTTGTAAGATCCTTATGACTTATAAGGAAACATGCACTTAGGAATCCTCACGATTCTTAAGGAGAAAACTCACCTACGAGTTCCTCATGACTCGTAGGGATAAATACATTTATGAGACCCTTACGGCTCATGAAGTCAAAAACCTTAGTCGACAGGATCTTAACCTTGTCTACTAAGCCACCTTTGTTCGATATCGATAGAGGCAAATGATGATTCGCTCCTGGCAATTTCCCAGTTGTAGCGATGCTGATGCCGAAATCGGTGTCTAATTCTAAGCTTGCAGCGAAAAACCAACGAGCCACACATGCATACGAAATAGCCGAAATGATGGGGCAACTTGCAACAAAACCAGCATGTAAAAATGTATGCTTGCAAAATAGCCGAAATGATTGGGCAACTCGCAATAAAAAGCGGCGAGTAAAAAATAAAAAAATATAGCCGAAATGATTGGGCAATCACGACCTTCGTGATATAAAAACTGAAATGATAGAGCATCGCGGAATAAAATAAAAAAAATAAAAATAATAATATGAATGAAATTTTTGCCATACAGGTGATATCACAGCAATCCCTGTATATAATCTAGGGGCGCAAACAAAGAGGGAATCACACCTTTTCTCCCCAGGTTTCATTAGAAGAAGAAGCCAAATCTCAACGGTTCACAGATAGCCTGGAGATCATCTCAACATTTGTCTCATTGCAACAGACACAACATCAAGCAAAGCGGAACAGTGGCAACTCCCAGTTCCATGACTCAGCGGTGCACAGATGACCGAGAGTCAAACGCCGACTCCGTGAAATGCGGATAAAGTCAACCCTTCCTGGTCACGTGGAACGCGGCTTATGTCAATCCTGACCCCGTGGGAAATGTCCAGAGTGGATCCTGGTCCTCACAGAGCACGTCAATGACCCCGTGTGAAGCATCCAGAGCGGAGCCTGGTCCTCGCCGAACACGGCAGTGAACCCATGGGAAGCATCCAGAGCAAAATTCCTGGCAACGTGGAACGCGGCTTATGTCAATCCTGACCCCGTGGGAAACGTCCAGAGCAGATCCTGGTCCTCACAGAGCACGGCAATGACCCAGTGTGAAGCATCCAGAGCGGAGCCTGGTCCTCGCCAAACACGGTAGTGAACCCGTGGGAAGCATCCAGAGTAAAATTCCTGGCTACGTGGAACGCGGCTTATGTCAATCCTGACCCCGTGGGAAACGTCCAGAGCGGATCCTGGTCCTCACAGAGCACGGCAATGATCCCGTGTGAAGCATCCAGAGTGGAGCCTGGTCCTCGCCGAACACGGCAGTGAACCCGTGGGAAGCATCCAGAGTAAAATTCCTGGCTATGTGGAACGCGGCTTATATCAATCCTGATCCCGTGGGAAACGTCCAGAGCGGATCCTGGTCCTCGCAGAGCATGGCAATGACCCCGTGTAAAGCATCCAAAGTGGAGCCTGGTCCTGAACCCCTAAGATGCATCCAGAGTAAAATTCCTGGCTATGTGGAATGCGGCTTATGTCAATCCTGACCCCATGGGAAACTTCCAGAGTGGATCCTGGTCCTCGCAGAGCACGGCAATGACCCCGTGTGAAGCATTCAGAGCAGAGCCTGGTCCTCGCCGAACATGGCAGTGAACTCGTGGGAAGCATCCAGAGTAAAATTCCTGGTCACGTGGAACGCGGCTTATGTCAATCCTGACCCCGTGGGAAACGTCCAGAGCGGATCCTGGTCCTCGCAGAGTACGGCAGTAAAACCGTGTGAAGCATCCAGAGCGGAGTCTGGTCCTCGCCGAACACGGCAGTGAACCCGTGGGAAGCATCCAGAGCAAAATTCCTGGCTACGTGGAACGCGGCTTATGTCAATCCTGACCCCGTGAGAAACGTCCAGAGCAGATCCTGGTCTTGGCAGAGCACGACAGTGAACCCGTGCGAAGCATCCAGAGCAGAGCCTGGTCCTCGCCGAACACGGCAGTGAACCCATGGGAAGCATCCAGAGAAAAATTCCTGGCTACGTGGAACGCGGCTTATATCAGTCCTGACCCCATGGGAAACGTCCAGAGCGGATCCTGGTCCTCACAGAGCACGACAATGACCCCGTGTGAAGCATCCAGAGCAGAGCCTGGTCCTCACAGAACACGGCAGTGAACCCATGGGAAGCATCTAGAGCAAAATTCCTGGTCACGTGGAACGCGGATAATGTCAACTCTGACCCTGTGGGAAACATCCAAAGCGGAGCCTGGTCCTCGCAGAACATGGCAGTGAATCCGTGGGAAGCATCCAGAGCAACTCCTGATTCCGTGAAATGCGGATAAGGGCAACCTCACCCATCTCTTGCGGGTCTTCACGACTCGTAAGGGAGCAAATTCTCTTGTGAGATCCTTATGACTTTCAACAGAAAACACACTTAGGAATTCTCACGATTCTTAAGAAGAAATTACACCTACGGGATCCTCTCGACCCGCAGGGAGAAAATTCTTTATAAGACCCTCACGGCTCATAAAGTTGAAAAGTCTTAGGAGGCAGATCTTAACCCTGAATCCTAACCCATCGTTGTCCTGCAAAGAGATCGAGATAGACTATCCACAGAATATGTTTAATAAAAGGGACACACCATCGTGAAGAAAAATAAGTGTTTTATTCATGAATCAAAATGAATACAAAGTACAATTCGTGAAAGAACAAAAAATATACTCTTATTCAGGAGTATGTACAAAGGAAGAGTAAAATATATATATATATATACAAGTCTTTAAGTCGGCGGGCGATTTAGCAGATTGGTCAGCTCATCCCTCTTTCACTGGGCCTCGCCTTCGTGATTCAGTATCGCCAAAAGACGAGCCTCTGCTTGAGTCTGCTGGGCCTGGTAGGAAGCAAGCCGGTCTTCAAGCTCCTTTTTAGTGACTTTATAGGCTTCGACCATTTCATGAGTGAACACAGCGGCTTTTTCGATGACTACCACCTCCTTGATGGCCTCTTGAAGCACTCATCATAGTTCATACGCTTTATTGGCTTTGACCGTAAGGTTGGCTTGAAGCTCCCTCAGCGCTTTCGAAGCCAGCTCTCTCTCCGAAAACTTGCGGCCGAGCCTCTTCTCACAGGATATCATATTCACCGCACACCGCTCAATTAGACCCCGCAAGCCCGCCTTCGCAGCCACAACCTCCGAAGAAAGACGTGTACATTCAAGCACATGCAAGAAAGCCTCCACCTGCCGACAAAACTCAACCCAGACTTGCACCACTGCTTCTCTATGATAGGTAGCAAGAAAGGAAAGAGAGCCGTTAGCTTCAGCAGCGAATGCTTCGGCCTTGATTAAACTGCCAGCACGAAGTTCCTCGATCAGGGATGACAGAGAGGCGAGGCTTAATTTTGCCATACATTCCGAGGCACGCAGAGCATAGGGGCCGGGAGGCATGGCAATGCGTGATTTCAGCGCGGTAAGGACTGGCAAAGCTGTTCAGATTTATAAACAGTCAGCTGAATATGTAAGCAAAAGAACAAATGGTACAATGTTGGGACTTTACTTACCCACAGTCATGCAAGAAGGAGCTGAAGGCTCCCCTGGCCTTTCAAGAACCTCAACCTCGTCGTTGGCCTCCAGAACTGTAAAAGACATCAATGTCATTTTGTGGAATGGTAACAATGCTGTGAAAAAGGGGTAAACAACACTAACCTTGCCCGTATGAGAGAACGATGCGCTGAGGAGATATCGCTTGTGGAGCAGCCATCTCCAACAGGCGCTGAAAAGACTGCCTGGGAGATAAATCGGCGATAGATGCCGCCAATCCGCACAATTCTGAAAAGACAAAATTGTTCAGATAATGGAAAGATTACTAATTTAAAATATAGAAGGCTACCTTCGACACTCCTCCCATTCTGAGCTGGAGGGATAGCAGCTTCAGCGGCTTCCTCCGTAACCACGGGCACATCATCGGGAACGCGGACTGGTGTAGCGGCTTCTGAACAAGGAGCAGCGGCTGCCACTTCAGGCTCCAACGAAAGGACGGTAGCCTCGACTACCTGTCCCCTAGTCTCCGA
The DNA here is from genome assembly GCA_030015575.1 of Agapanthus africanus. Taxonomy (NCBI): domain Eukaryota; kingdom Viridiplantae; phylum Streptophyta; class Magnoliopsida; order Asparagales; family Amaryllidaceae; genus Agapanthus; species Agapanthus africanus. The sequence goes on along the minus strand of CM057338.1, from coordinate 86,850,797 downwards.
GCCGCCCACAGAAAGGTCCATTAGAGCGGCGACCAACGAAGGTGCCTCCCCCGAGAGAGCAAGCGCTTGGGGAACGGGAACCACCGAGAAAGATTCCGCCACAAGAGCGACAGTTACATCAACCCCCTCCACACTGATTGGTGCTTCACTGGGGATATCAGCAGACTGTATGGCCAAAACACGACTTAGACCCTCCGCCGCCGCCGAAGTCCCTGCAAAGTTTGTACAAGGATAAGGATACATATATGTGTATACAAGTAATATGAAATATTACAAAGGAATATAGAAACATACCGATGCGCAAGGGAGCTTCCGGTATGGCTTATTCAAGCCGACGCTCCTTCATAAAGAGATGTGCTTGCCGAGGTCCGAGGGTGGACTCGTGGCCGCCGGTCCATAGGGAAAGCGCGTCCTCGGCGTCGGCCGAAACAGCCTGTTTAAGGGCCCTTTCGCCCCATTCTTCCAAAGGGCCAATGAATTGTCGTCGGATCCACGGAGGGTCCTCATAAAAGATGACAGCAGGGTAGGGCTTCTTCAAAATCCTTACGTTCTTCGATTCATCTTGCGAGCGTCTTATGGCCTTAGCCAATTGTGCGGCTTCCTCGGCAGACGAGCTCGGGAAAAGTAGGCCAGCATCCGACTCTTGCAGAGCCAATGGTTCGTCCTGAAGATTGGGCACAGACTCTACTAATGAATCAAGCAGATTGGTAGCCATTTTCCTCTGCCGCTTGGATCCAGAACCGACTGCCGAGGACGACCGTTTTCTCCCTCGTGGAGCCTTGGCACTACGCTGACCAACTTCACCTTCAACGCCCTCGCTCCCAACGCCCTCGCTTGGCGCTGCGAACGAGGATGACACGGCCATTGTCGATGCCGCGGATGATGATACTATTACTGGCACCCTCTTACCCCTCGATTGAGCCTGGGTACCCAGTGGCATACCAACTGTGGGAGTGAGGTCCACCTCCGCTGCCCCCGGAGTAAGCGCAACGCTGGTGTCCCTCAGGGGAAAGCGAACCGGTGCACACGGTCACGGGGGAACTCCCATGGCCTGAGCCGGAATGGGGGCGCCGTATCCAAGAAGCACCCTCTTCTCCTCAGCAATAATTGGACTGACCTGATGAAGGTACCAGCCCGTGAAGGATCCCACACATCGGGGAATATGGTCAGCTTCAGGAATCATGAAGTAAGAACCAGTGTTCGGCCGCATAAAGTGATGAGTGGCGTCACGAACAGCTTCAGGCGATGGGCTAGGCGCCATTGTAAATGCTTCGAAAGGGACGCCCTGATCATATCCAAGCTGCCGGGCAAAGCGGTGTGGGTTGTACCGCATAAAGAGGGCCGCACTGTTCTGACGAAATACCAGATAACCTGGTCGGATCGCATACAGGTGCATGGATTCTCTGGGCTTCAGAGAAGGTGCCCCCTCTTTCGACGAGTCGTAGAGTTGTTGAATTGGACCTGAAGGAGAGTATAGGGCCCGATCAACGAATACCAATCCACCCGTACTAGCATAAGGAGCGATCAACACGCGAATGGCCCCGGACTGAGTCGGGTCAGGAGCAGAAGCACCCACCAGCCGCATGAGTCGCGGAAAAGTGTAGGCGTCATAAAATGTAGGCCTCTGGTGCACAGCAAAGGCCCCCAACACGTGCATCTCAATCCAAGATGTGAAGTAATGAAGAGAAAAGTTTACTACATCCACACCTGGAGTTGAAGTATTAGCCGCGGCGCCTAAACCATGATAAAGATGCGCTAGCGCTGGGATGCCTACGGCCAGCCATGTTCCCTCAGCAATGCGATGAGCAGGATAGATGACCGAGGCTCTCATAAAACGGCGATGCATGGAAATGACGAACCAGCTAAGCCAAACACTGATAAAACCCACAAAGAAAGTCTCCTCATCCATGCCGGGAGCTACAATCGATTCGAAAGATACCGCCGTCATGATAGGGATGTAATACTGCGACATATCCTCTTCCTTAGTTGGCCGCCGGTTCAAACCAAACCCAAAGGGGTCATTAATGTTCGCAAACTTCGGAACCATCTTCGATAGGACACCCTCGCGAAGGAAGCAAGCGATAAAACTCTTAAAAGTGATGCCCTACTCTTCTGATTCTGTGAACAATTTGTCAAAGATGCCCAGGGCCTTGATCAAACTCGGGCACTTATGGCGGACGGCATTCTCGGTAGATAGGCCGTCGAGCATTGCAGGCTCGGTTTCAAAGATGTACTCGTCGGGAGGCAACAATTCCTCATAGAGGGTCCCCCTGATCGGCAGCCCCGAGATCTCGCGAAATTCTTCCAAGGAAATCGAAACTTCGCAATCCCCTAGAAGGAAAGAGTTGGTAGAGAGATTCCATTGGTTCAAGAAGGCCTTAACCCACCAGACATGAGAGGATTGGTAATGGAAGAGAGACGCATATATCGCTTGATAAAGCCCAACCCTCTACAGTCGTGCGCGATGGGCGGACAAGATACAGCGCGCCCAAAAAAAGTAACCCGTGGGGTGTCGAGGGGTAAGCCCTATTTTGTAAATTTGCCCCCATGGCTGGGCTTCGCCCTGGAAAATGCGGCGTCCCAGAATATCTATAGCCGGGACAGGATGGTTCGGAATACCGGTTGTTGAAGGCTCAAGCCGCCCCATAGGGGTCCAATTCGGTATCTCCACGACAAAGACTGTCCTTAGAGGATCCATCGGCAGGAACAGATAGGTGGGCTCCGTCGGTATCTCGCAAAGGAAACTTCGGCGACCACGGATGATGTGACCATACCAGGTCCCCCACAAAAACAAGTTGGTGCAGTTCGGGTCATGAGCCCTGATCATCGCTATCACTTCCTCGTCAGATGGCGACTGAGGAAAAGCGGCCTCCGAGCGAGTGAAAGGGAAATACGGAACATAAGTCATTGTGCCTGAAATAAAATAAGGGGAAACGGTTAAAGCGAAGCCAACATTTTATATATATATATATATATATGATTATAAATATATATATATATATATACAGCGACAGAGGACTTATTTTATGGGACCATTGGTTACAAAAACACATGGGTCCCACGAAATCAAGATGGCGGCTTGCTAATGATGAGGCAAAGCAATAACAATGAGACGAAAGAAGATTCTCAATAAATGAACAGTGGATTTCAAATGGCCCTACACATTCCCCAAAAAACAAATCCATCTTGGACTCTGCAAAAATCAAGGGAATTAAATTCCCAGAAAGCACCATTGCAAACCTTTTCTTCTTCTTGGTTGCAAAGAAACAACTCAGGGCAAGAAAACCCCAAGAAGTTCTCTGAAAAAAACTAAGTTCTCCATAGGAATTAAATTCCTTTTGAAAAAAGGGAATTAAATTCCCAGAAACATCTTTTCAGAGCCAAAGCTCTTTGAGATGGAATTAAATTCCATGGAAAATACAAACACCACCATTAACTCCTGAAGATCAGAGAAACCCTAAAGGGTCTGTTGATTAAAGAATGAGTGGTTTTCTTTTTAAAGAACTTTAAAAAAATGGGTTCTTGTTAAAGGGAAAAACCCTTGATGTGGATTTAAAATCCAATGAAAATATCCGCAAAGTTTTTCAACCGTTCAAATATCATTACCTAAAGAAAGGGTCTTTCTTGAACAGAGTTAAACACTGAAGATTTTCGAAGCAGAGAACTAAGCTCTGAGAACGAGAATTAAATTCTCAAAAGAAAAGTTAGCAAAGGACAAGATGAGCAAAGTGGAGGCGCTTCAAAAGAGACCCCTGCATTCATAGGATGTGATGGGAAACGTTTCATTTCCCCTATTCCTAAACAGATCCAACGGTCACAAAGGTGACAGCGTTTCACTCACGTGCGGACACGTGAGAGCAACGCTGTGGGGGCATTTGTTCCCTGATTAAAAATCAGGATTTTTCTTAATGAGGCATCACGTATTCACACGTGACCAAGGGTTACGTGTTGACACGTGATCTATTTACAGAATTAAAATTTTAAGTAAGCAGAAGTAAAAACAAGTGGCTAAGGAAAGACTCCAAAGGGGCGTCACGTGCTTACACGTGACCAAGGATCACGTGCTCATACGTGACCAAGGGTCACATGCTGGCACGTGATGGTCTTTAGCCCAGTTTAAAATAAAGAATTAATTCTAAATGAAGAGGAGTCACGTGCTGACACGTGATAGGTTTTGAAAGCCTTATAAATTAATAGAATTAAATTCTAATTAAGGAAAATCAAAGACCCTAACTGGGAAAGTATTTCTCCAAATCTTTCCAAACAAAAAAAGGATTATAGGGGACCGTTGGATTAAAAATCCAAGGGTGATTAAAAATCACCAATTTATGGAAAGATTTTAGACAATGAAAGATTTCCCAAAATTTCACCAAAAATAACAAACAGAATATCTTTTGGATTAAAATCCAATGGTGAATAAAATTTACTAAGTGATCTAAAGGATCATATTAGTTATGAAAACAAACAAAATCTTTCAATGAAAGATTTACTAAACAAATTGATTCTATTCCTTCTCCTATAAATAGGAGCCACGAGGAGAAGAAAAGGGAGAATTTTGGGAGATATAGAATTTTGAGATCTTGAAATTTCTGAAGGCAAATAGCAGAGAGAAAAGAAAGAGGAGAATTTAATTCTCAAGAAAGAAAACCCTAGGTGAGAAAAGGAAAGGGATCAAAACTTCAAAAAGAGAATTTAATTCTCAATCTAAGAGTTTAACTCTTCTGAAAAAGAACTTAGTTCTTCCTCTGGTTGAAGATCTGCAGAAGCAAATCTCCCCATTGGTTGAGAATTTAATTCTCATCGGGTTGAGATTTTGTCATGCAGATCCAAGACTTAGAGGGAGAATTGAGTTTAGAGAATTTAATTCTCCCAAATCCACAGGAATTTAATTCCTCCAAGATGAAATTAGGGTTTAACCATATATGAGAATTTAATTCTTTCAAACTCACAAGAATTCAATTCCTTCAAGATAAAACTAGGGTTTAACCCTATATGAGAATTTAATTCTCCTAAAATTATAGGAATTTAATTCCTTCAAGATGGACAAAACTAGGGTTTAACCCTAATTGAGAATTTAATTCTCTCAAATTTACAGGAACTTGATTCCTCCTAAAATGAAATTAGGGTTTCACCCTATACAGAGAATTTAATTCTTTCACAATAGGAATTTAATTCCTCCAAAATCATACTTAGGGTTTAACCCTACAGAGAATTTAATTCTTAAAAATAAAGAGACTTAAAAGATCTCTATGCATGCAAAGAACTAAGGTCACGTGGCCCCACGTGACCCCTGAAAAGATCCCCAAAAATGAGAAGGAAAAAACTTTGAGGCAATGTCTCACGTGCTCCCACGTGACCTCTAAAACAAAAAGAATAAAAGCAAAGAAAATGTTGGCTCTGGGCACTCTCACGTGTTACCACGTGACCCCTAATAAAGGCCTTAACAAATCAGTGCATGAGTGCTTATCACGTGCCCACACGTGATGGCCAAAAGTCAAAAAGTGTTTAACACTTATTTGCAGAATAAAGTAAAGAAGATCTGTCCCCACCTTTGGGTGCCCTCACGTGTCCCCACGTGACCCCTTCTTCTCTAGTGTTTAACACTAATTCAAGAGCTTTATTTCCAGTGTTTAACACTGATTTGTCTTCTAGTGTTTAACACTAATTTGAGAATTTTACTTTTAGTGTTTAACACTAATTTGAGAATCTTATTTCCAGTGTTTAACATTGTTGCCTTCTAGTGTTTAACACTAATTTGAGAGTTTTATTTCTAGTATTTAACATTGTTGTTCTATAGTGTTTAACACTATTGTTAGCCAAATTGGCTAATTTTTCAGAGGCAAAAGTCTCTCCTTCAAATGAATTTCAAAATTGAGTAAAATTCAGAGCTATAATGTTTAATACTCAGTCAAAGACAAAAATGTTATCAGAGCCCTCAAACTCTTGTTTAGCATTGCTAAATGATGAGGGGCTGAACCCAGATAAATGTCTAATGGTCCAATAAAGGGCCAACACTTCAAATCTAATTGGACTTAGCCCAAGTTGGCCATAAGTCCTCAATTCAGATTTAACTGAGCCAATGTGCTCATAATCTAATTAATTGATCTTAGTTCCAAATTGGACTACATATCCCCAATCAACTTTGGTTCAAGGGTACATCTCTTCACTCCTTTGATATTTGTCGTTGTAATCTCTCAACGTCTTCAGAGAGGTGACGGGTCCCGACAACCACACACTTCACAGACTATGACGTCTCTAAATTGGACTGTGGGGTTCTTAAACTCATGGACTATGATGTCCTTACCTCGACCGTGATGTCTTTAAACTAACAATCGACCGTGATGTCTTTAAACCCATGGACTATGATGTCCTTAACCTCGACCGTGATGTCTTTAAACTAACATTGGACTGTGAGGTCCTTAAACTCATGGACTACGATGTCCTTAACCTCGACCGTGATGTCTTTAAACTAACAATGGACTGTGGGGTCCTTAAACCCATGGACTATGATGTCCTTAACCTCGACCGTGATGTATTTAAACTAACATCGGACCGAGATGTCCTTAAACTAACATTGGACCGTAATGTCCTTAAACTAATCAACCGCAATGTCCCTAAACTAAACAATAGAGTCCAATTTCTCTCTTGTTGCATCTAAATGATCCCGTTAAGTTGATCTTAGTCTAAAATGAGACTAACGTATCCTTAACAAACGTTTAAGTTGATCTTAGTCCCAAATGAGGCTAACATATCCTTAAACCCAACCCCCCAAACCCAAATCTAAGAAGATACGGATTTGGACTAGTCCACGCCCTACGGGCGACAACATACATTAGTTTCCGTATACAATCCACGGGCAACCGAAAACAAAACAAACACCCACGACACGAAGTGACCATCTGGAGAAGGAGAAAGTGGTTACCGCGATGCGGTAGCGTAATTAACTGCAGGGGCTTGCGCCTGCAGGGAAGAGCGTCCCCACAATCAAAAACCCCTCAAACGAGGGGGAATCTGACGAAGTTTGCTACATCGGCCGCATCCGTTTAAACCTTCGATACATGGTGCCATAAATCAACTTGGCATCTTCGGAGAGGTGGACGGATAGCACCAAATAGCATCTGCCCCCAGATTCAGGCAAGACGTTTGTCTTCCCGGTTTCCGGCGGTAAACAAAGATCTGTTGAATATTCATGAGCAGATGGGCTCAGTTCAATATAAGTTGAGGACTTATGGCCAGAATTGGGCTAAGTCCAATAAGATTAAAATGTTTAATATTTTATTGTTCTGGGCTGTTGAGCCTTTACTTGGGCTTGGCCCTTTTAATAATGCTGAGCATTAGATCCTGACATTTTTTGTCTTGTATTGAATGCATAGAATTCATCAGAACAATGTGTGTTCTGACAGCGCACCACGTGGCGTGTCAGGCGCTTTGCGCCAATTAAAGAGCTCATTGTGCTTCTGCCAAGTAGCGCACACTAAAAGGACACGTGTCGCGCTTAGCGCCAGTTTATGAGCGCATTGCGTTTTTAATTTATGAGCGTATTGCGCTAGTTTAGTGGCGCACCAGTGAGTGACACGTGGCGCGCTTGGCGCTGAGTGCCAACCCATGAGCGCAGTGCACTGGTTCAGAAGCGCAAAGCGCAAGTTGTATCTGTGGTTGACACGTGGCACGTTTTCGCGCTGAGCGCCGGTCCAAGGAGCTCAAATGCGCAGTTCAAGAGTGCAAGGCACTTTTCAATAGCGCAAAGCATATTTGATCAAATTTATGATCTGTGAACAAGTTTATGTTCTTTTTAAAGGAGGTTTTGCCTCAAGATTCAAGAACAACAGTTCTTATTTTGGAAAAGGCTTTGCCTTTGTAGATCAATGATCTGTGAATGAAGTAAATACTTCTTTGTTTTTATGATGAGATCTTTTGATCTCTTTTTATAAAAGACCTTGGTCTTTTATAGATCTATGATCTTTTAAGAAAATAATTCTTCTGTTTTAATGAGATGATTTCATCTCTTTGTTCAAGAATCATTTTTTACCTTGAAGAAATAATCTTCTTTGCTAAGAGCTTGCTCTTATTTCTTTTGAGTTTTCTCAAAGTTTGTAGGGGGTTTCTCTATATCAAACTTGAAGTCTTGGGGCCTTTATATAGGGCAAATTGATTTGTTAAATCAGTTAAAGAGATCTTTCTCTGATTGATTTGGGGATATTTCCCCACCGTTGGATCTTTGATCCTAGGGCTTCTGTTTTACAGAAGGCGATCTTCTTGTTTTTAACAAGATTGGAAAGATCTTTCCATAACAGAATATTAATTCTGATTAATTAATGATTTATCATTATTAGATCTTTTGATCTAACGGTGGGGAACTTTTAATTCCAGCGCTAGCGCACCTACGTTTCACACGTGGCGTACAGCGCAGAGCGCAGCGCAGCCTGCGCTAGCGCACCCGTGTGTGACACGTGACGCGCAGCACCTAGCGCTGGATCTGAAGCGTTGCTTCAAATTTTGAATTTTGAATTTTAAAACAGAGTTTTGCTCTGATTGGGGTGCGCTGCCTAGGGCGCAACGCACCTGGCGCTAGCATATCTGTGTTTGACACGTGGCGCGCAGCGCGCCTAGCGCTGAATCTGAAGCGTTGCTTCAATTTTTAAATTTTGAATTTTAAAACAGAGTTTTGCTCTGATTGGGGGAAACAAATGCCCCTCACCGTTGCGCTCACGTGGCGCACATGTGAGTGCAGCGGTGGTAGTATCATAGCCCTTGGATCAACTTAGAAGTTGAATAGGCGGTTCAATGCCTATAAATAGGACCTTTGGTCCCTTAGATGATTATCATCTTCTTTCTTTGAGAATTTTTGTTCAGAGCACAGCTCTTTTGTTTAAGAACTTCTCAAGAGTAAAAACTCTTTCCAAACTAAGGTAAAGTTATAAAAATTTTAATAAATTTTAATAAATTAGGGTTTTACCCATTAACAGAGCCTTGCTCTTTATAGATCTTTGATCTACAGAAAACCCATTTAGGGTTTCATTAGCAGAGCTTTGCTCTCAAGAACCCACACATCTACAGAGATCTTTTGGGGTTTCTTAACCCATAAACAGAGCTTTGCTCTTTAGATTTCTTAATCTTTGATGAAGAATTCTTAAGAGTTTTTTTTCATGGATCTTGAAGATCCCAGAATTTTTAATTCATAAAAATTAATTGATTTTAATTTTCTTTTCTGATGGGTTTTTCCATCATCATTACAGAGACAGGCTCTTTAAGGAATTTTATTCCCTCATGATCAGAGTTTGACAAGTGTCACTCTGTCATAGAGCTTTGCTCTCAAAGGGAGATTATCTCCTTTTCCCGAGGGATATCTCATTCAATGAGAATTTTCTTGAGGATTTCCTCATTAATTCACAGTCTCATCAATGATGAGACTGTTTTATTAATTATTAATTGATGAATTGTCATCTAGATTTTGTGGGTCCCTCTTTGGTCCCCTTTCCACTGCATTGCAGTGTGGTACAAATTTTAAAGTACCGAGCGTCAGAAATTTAAAATTAAATTATAGCACTGACAGTTGATTTCTGTCCCTCTTTTTTGCAGGCAACATGTCTTTCGATGCTTCGTTTCCGTTCATTCGTTCAGAGGTGGTATGACCAGATTATCAGAGGTCGTCGAAGCTTCTCTTGTGCGACGCCGTCGGAACCTATCTCGGCGATCCCGTATGCGGATGCGCCCCCGGTGAACTATGACGTGGAGGTTGTCAATTGGACTTCGGAGGGTCTTCTTCAACCTTCGATCGCCGCAGTACCCATGCAGCCGCCGGCGGCTTTGGATACCCTGGGGTGGCGCATATGCCAGGGCGAGTCACGCCCTTGGGGACAACCCTACAACATCGGGCTAACTCCCCGTCATCCGACCGGGTACTTGCAGTGGGCCCGGTACATCTTGTCGGCGAAGAAATCGCAGCTGCTAAAGCTCGGCCTATACCCTGCGGTTTACGCTTCGTTGTTCCAATATTCTGCACCTCCTACATGGTGGATCAAGGCGTTCTTAGAGCAGTGGAACATCCCGACCCATACCTTCCTTCTACTGGACAGAGAGGTTTCCATTTCCTTGGAAGAATTTGCCGAGGTTTCCGGTCTACCGGTCAGGGGGGAACACTATGAGGAGCTGCTTCCTCCGGATGAGTATGTTTTTGCCACCAAACCGGTGGTGATGGGACTCACGCCAGAGAACGCCATTCAGCACCAGTTCCCTAGTCTGATAAAGGTGTTGAACATGTACGATAGCCTCTTCCTAGAATCCGGAGGTCGGGGGGGTCAGTTTTGCGGACTTCATTGCCCGGTTTCTTCACCCAGAGATTTTGTCGCGACGAGGCGAAAAGTTTGCTAAGCTCGACGATCCCTTCGGCTTTGGCTTGGACTGTCAGCCGATACTAGAAACTGATCAGAAGGGCTTTTTTCTTCCTGATACTGCGATCATCCCTCTGTCAGAAATCGCCGCTCCGGGCATTGACGAGGAGGCTTCCTTTCTTGGGTTTCTTAGGCTAGGTTGAGCTGGTTCGCGCTCCCTATGCATCCTCGTTACATGAGGCCTTCCGTCTTCTACCCCGCACTTCGCATGGTGGCCGGAATACAAGTGGCCATCGGGATCGCCGGGTTAGCCCATTTATACCATGGTCTTAGCGTGGCGGCGGATACCACTGAACCGGGGGTGCATGCTGCCAACTTCCCGATGCATTACTTCACTTCATGGATGGAGATGCACGTGCTCGAGGTCTTTGGCATTCACAAGAGACCTTCGTTTTACGAGAGATGCAATTTCCCACGAATTATGCATCTGGTTGATGCCTCCATCGTGAGTCCATCACAGCGGGAAGCTAGGGGCTTGCTCCTTCGTCCGCGCACGATCGGAGATGGTATGTCTTTTACGGACAAAGTCCTGACGATCGGCCAGGAAACTTCCAAGACGGTGCTGGCATTGCGCGACGTTTTTAAGGACGGGGCCTCCGTGTTGAAAGCCCGGGAGATTCTCCATTTATACTCCATCAGGCCGGGCTTTCTTGTATTCAGGCAAAATGATGCGGCGCTATTCATGAGATACAACCCCCATCATTTTTCCCAGCAGCTAAGATATAATCAGGGGGTCCCGCTGGAGGCTTTCTTGGTAGAACCCGCTGCCACCGAAGAGAGAATGCGGGGTGCGTTGCATCACTTCATGCGCTTGAATACGGGCTCTCACTTCTTTATCAGCGGGCCAAGTTGTGTCCCGAGGGCCCTTAATGTACACGTGGCATGGTATCAACATGCAATGGGTGCTATTATCAGGGAAGAGAGGCGGCTGCTGCTCAATCGCAAGAGTGTGCCCCCTGCCGGTGATCACAACGTCCCTTTAAAGCAACGAACCACTGCCCCCCCTCCGCTAAGAGAGGTCGCTGCAGTTGAGCCTCCACATGTGCTAAGCCCTACGCGCGGGTTGCCCCATGCTCCTGTGGAGACGGTGGATGTACCATCGGTGCCCTGTGTTCCCGCAGAGACGGTAAATGTAGCTTCTCCCGAATCTGGCGTGGGCTCAGACATCGGGACTCACCATCCCAAAGTGCCTACCAAGCGCAAGCTCGTGCTGGCTGCGACCGAAGCTCGCTCACAGAAGAAGAAGATGAAGTCGATCCTTTCAGTCGACGTTGTACTTGGACAGGAGCTTCACGCTCCTTATGGCAAGGGTTTGAGCGAGTATGGGACAAATGAAGGTTTATTCATGCCGCCGGATATTACTGATCTGGCGGCTGCCATTGCAGCTTCTGAGCAATTGGCAAGCCATGAAGCGGGACTGGCTATCCTCGCGCGATCAGGTAACCATTAATTGTATCTTTCGTCATTGCATCATATTTCTATCATCATGTTTTGACTGACACTTTAACTTCTTTAACAGGCATTTCCACTGAAGAAGCTCTTGCAGCTTCTCTCAAGACTTTTGAGGAAGAGGAAAGGCTTCGAGCATCCTTAGGCATCGGTATGCTTCAATTTATCGTGTCTCCGCTCCCGTTTTTTTTATAGGTGATCTGACCCTGCTTTTTCTTCTTATCGCAGGAACTACCTCTACTCAAGTTATTCCAAGCGTGGCACCGACTTCACAGCGTGGTGCGGAGACGCTTCCTGAACCGGCTATCTAAGTTCCGCCGGTATTGCCGACAGAAGCTTCACTTAAGCAACCGATGACGAATGCCATAACGGCTCCAGAGGTAAATATCGGCGCAGACGAGGATGTCCTGTTAAAGGAGGCCTTTAGAATATCTGCCCTTACGACCCGGGCGGAGAGGAATCGTAGAATGCGCGTGGCAAGGGAGAGTAGTGCTGCCTTAGCCGCGGGTGCAGGTTCGAGCACCGCTACCCCTGCCCCTACTCCTTCAGAGGATACTCCGGCTGTCTTGTCCACCGCCCACAGACAGGCAGCACGTGTCGCTTGGGAAGCAATCGGAAGACCAACTCAAGGTAACGTGGCATTGGGTTTTTTTGTCAAGGTTTTTGATTTTCAGGTTCTTATATATCCTATCTTGCAGGGCCGAGTCTTACCGAAGAAGTGGCGGCGACCTCTGAGCCTGGGATAGCGGTAGAGGGTGTAGCCGTGATTGCCGAACCCGAGGCGGCGGTAGGCGAGATGGCTGCGATCGCCGAGCTCGAGGTAGCGGCGGGTGAGACAGTCACAATCGTCGAGCCTGAAATAGCGGTAGGTGAGATGACCACCACTGCCGAGCCCGAGGTGGCGATGGGTGAGATAGCCACAATTGCTGAGCCCGAGGTGGCCGCTCCCTCTCAAGAGTCGGGCACCGCCCCAATCATCGCTCTTTCCGCCTGCGGCTCTTTGCCATATCCTGGCGTCGCAAGCGTTACGACGGCTCTCGTAGAGTCAAGGGATGAGGCGACGGGAGGTGAGACCATCCCGATGGAGGAGGGAGAAGCCGTCGCTATATCAAGTGATGCCTTCGTCGCGGTTCCGACCGGCAACTCACCAGGTAGATCTTGGGTCGTTGCTTTTCTTTTTATTCTTCAATCCTTTTCAATCTTTCCTGATAGTATGTATCTTGTTTCTAATGCAGGTGCGGTGATTGTTGAGGTTGCACTACCCGAGGCAGCGCCATCAATTACCGCCTTGACGGTTACCACTCCTCTACCTTCTCTCGTACCGTCTCAGATGTTAGAAGGTACGGATTTGTGACCCATCAGTCTTACTTCTAGGCTGTATGACTTATGTACCGACGTTGCATTACTGCGTCCTTGCAGGAGTCCTTGTTGACCACCTGTATCAGGTGCTGCACCCACACTTCTCCTTCCCGTCAGAGATTAGTCCACCTGGTGGTGTCGGTGAGTTTCTTTTCTAAACGACGTCCATTCTTTAATGGGAAGTCACATTATTCATAATTCTTCTTTGTATTGCTTGTAGCCTTACAAATTGAAGGAGGGGACGAGGCTATCGTTGCACCACCGGAACTCCCAGCTCTGCCCCCTGTTGCAGCCGGTATATTAGACTCTATTTTTCGTGTATTTTCTTTATTTCCTGAGCCGACATCTGACTATGATCAATTTTGCAGCAATCACATCGACTCCAGCCCCGTTCGAGTCTCGCATTATGATGCCGGCAGGGCCCTTTTCCAGACGTCCATCCTCAAAAGGTGCTGTGACCAGTCTGCGTATGCTGAGCGAATACGTCGAGGAGCTTGACGCGGAGGCTCCTACATCTGCCGCAGATTTCGCTGCCGAGGTCAATCCAATGCTGGCGATGCTTGTGAACTTCCATAATGAAGGCGTCGTCGAGTCTTGGGTTAATCATTGCATGAAAATTGAGGCCTGCCTGCATGAGCTTGAGCTTAGGCGTCTTGCTCCTGAAATTCTGGCCGGGAACTCCCAGCGGGCTGCGTGGGTTGAGCAAAGTGCCCTGTTCCTTCATCATTTCGAACAAGAGGCGATCCTCAAGTGAAAGGAACGTGAGGCGACTTCCGCTGAGTCTGTCCAATTGCGTGCCCGGGTCGAAGCGAATGCTGTGCAGCTGAACTCCATCTTCGAAAGCCTTCAACGATGTATTTCCGACGGGCTGGTGCTGAGGAAGAAGATTGACTTTACTAAACAGGTCGCGCAGAGTCAGGAGGCTGTTCAACAAGAAATTGATGAGAAAATTTCATCCTGTCTGCAGCAACGGGCCCGAGTTGAAGCGGAGCTGGCTGCGATGGCTGACCATGAAAAGGAGTTGAGAGGAGTGCGCGAGCAGCTGGCTGACTTATTGAAAACGCCTCCTTCTCAGTAGCTTCCTTTGCATCAATTAAACACTTGTAATCTTTTGAATAACATGTATCCATTTTTTATTCTTTTATATGATATATCTTGTATTCAATTAAGTTCATGAATAAAGACACATTTTTCTTATCTCCCACTGTCGTTTTCTTCTCTTTGCTGTGTTGTTGGTATGCTACTCCGGCAAGTGTGGCCTGTAGATAATAAAGAACGTTTCATCTTGAACTCTCCGAAAGGTAGTGACGACTTAGGAAGCAGGTTCAGATCTGCTACATAAGACTTTTCAACTTCATGAGCCATGAGGGTCTCATGAAGACTTTTCTCCCTACGAGTCGTGAGGATCTCGTAAGTGTAATTTCTCCTTAGGAATCGTGAGGATTCCTAAGTGTGTTTTCCCTTATAAGTCATAAGGATCTTATAAGAGAGTTTTCTTCCTTACGAATCGAGAGGACCCGTAAGTGTTTAATGAGATTGACGTTATCCGCATTTCACGGCATCATTGGGTGATGTATTCCCGAGGCAGGGTCATGTAGATGACGTATTTCCGTGACGGGGTCATGTGGATGTCGTATTTCCGAAACGGGGTCATGTTGATGACGTTTTTCCGAGACGGGGTCATGTTGATGACGTATTTCCGATATGGGGTCATATGGATGATGTATTTCCGAGACGGGGTCATGTGGATGACGTATTTCCGTGACGGGGTCATATGGATGACGTATTTCCGAGACGGGGTCATGTGGATGACGTATTTCCGTGACGGGGTCATGTGGATGACGTATTTCCATGACGGGGTCATTTGGATGACGTATTTCCGAGACGGAGTCATGTGGATGACGTGTTTCCGCGACGGGGTCATGTGGATGACGTATTTCCGAGACGGGGTCATGTGGATGACGTATTTCCGTGACGGGGTCATGTGGATGACGTATTTCAGAGACGGGGTCATGTTGATGACGTATTTCCGAGACGGGGTCATGTGGATGACGTATTTCCGTGACAGGGTCATGTGGATGACGTATTTCCGAGACGGGGTCATGTTGATGACGTATTTCTGCGACGGGGTCATGTTGATGACGTATTTCCGAGAAGGGTCATGTGGATGACGTATTTCCGAGACGGGGTCATGTGGATGACGTATTTCCGAGACGGGGTCATGTTGATGATGTATTTCCGAGACGGGGTTATGTTGATGACGTATTTACGCGACGGGGTTTGTTGATGACGTATTTCCGCAACGGGGTCATGTGGATGACGTATTTCCGAGACGGGGTCATGTGGATGACGTATTTCCGATACGGGGTCATGTGGATGACGTATTTCCGAGACGGGGTCATGTGGATGACGTATTTCTGAGACGGGGTCATGTTGATGACGTATTTCCGCGACAGGGTCATGTGGATGACGTATTGTCTGTTGTAATGAGACGAATATCGAAGTGGTCTCCAGGTTGTCTGTGAACCATCGAGGTTTGGAGTAGGGGCTTTGCCGTAGCTTCAGGGTTGATTGCAGCATCTGAATCCTGCTGGAATGGGGAGGAACATTGTTGATGATTTCTAGGCTATCCTTGAACCGTCGAGATTTGGCTTCGTTTTCTGATGGAGCCTGGGGAGGGAAGGTGTGATTCCTTCTTTGTTTGCGCCCCTGGATTGTATACAGGGATTGATGTGATATGACCTGTAGGGCATAGGTTTCATTTTATTTTAGTTCTTTCTGCGATGCTCTATCATTTCAGCTTTTATATCGCGAAGGTCGCGATTGCCCAATCATTTCGGCTATTTTTCGCAGTGCCCAATGATTTCGGCTATTTATTTTATTTTTACTCGCTGCTTTTTATTGCGAGTTGCCCAATCATTTCGGCTATTTTGCATGCATACATTTTTTTTTACTTGCTGATTTTGTTGCAAGTTGCCCCATCATTTCGGCTATTTCGTATACATGTGTGGCTCGCTAGCTTCTCGCTGCAAGCCTGGAATTAGACACCGATTTCGGCATCAGCACCGCTACAACTAGGATATTGCCAGGAGCGAATCATCATTTGCCTCTGTCGATGTCGAACAAAGGTGGCTTAATAGACAGGGTTAGGATCCTGTCGACTAAGGCTTTTGACTTCATGAGCCGTAAGGGTCTCATAAAGGTTTTTCTCCCTACGAGTCGTGAGGACTCCTAAGTGTATGGCTTCTCGTAAGTCGTAAGGATCTTACAAGAGTATTTTCTCCTCATAAGTCGAGAGGGCTTACAGAGGGTTCACCGTGCAAACATATCCCTAGTCACGGATGGGACTTTGTTAGGGAAATGTTTATTCGCGGCCGTGGATTGTATACAAGGGTCAATACTGAACCGCTTGTAGGAAAAAATTGGGGGTTGTGGTGGTTGCTTAAGAACAGGTTTAGATCCCTGTAGCTTAAAACTTTCAAATCTTATGAGCTGTAAGGGTCTCATAAGAGGGTTCTCCTTACGAGTCGTGAGGATCTCGCAAGTATAATTTCTCCCTAGAGATCGTGAGGATCCCCAAGTGTGTTGCTCCCTTGTGAGTCGTAAGGATCTCACGCAGGTGGTTTCTCCTTACAAAGTCGAGAGGACCTTGCAAGTGTCTTTTAACGAGATCGCGCCCTTTCGGGTTTTCACAAAACTCGTCGGTAGCCCTGCTGTTTTTACTCACGGAGCACTTTCGGGTTTTCATCCGTGCCCATTTTGCTTATGGACATACCGTTTTTTTTCTTTTTTTTATTCTTTTTTTTATATCAGCTCTGGGATGCTGCAATACACCGTAGTTTATCGACATCTCAGTCAACAGCTAGTTTTAGGACATAGTGGTCTATCGTTAATTTAAGGTGTAAGTGCACGGCGGCGCCCCGGCCTCCATCCTAAGGCCAAATGCGGAAGCGATGGTTAACTTTAATTTTCAAACCGGCACCACCGCGTACTAAAACCCGGATCGGGCCATTAACTAGTTCTACCTAACTACAAGACGGGGAAGAGAGATATACCGAGTGATCCGAGTCCTCCGGTCTTCTCGCCGTCGTCCCGATCTCTCGCGGAATGTCCGGTCTCCACCTCCTCGCCGGAAAGGGCACCACGTCGTCGACTTCTTTTACGGGCTCCCAGCTCTATACCGAGGCAACTCGGGCACGAAGCTGGCGAGTCGACGTGCCCAAGATTTGCTATAGAATATAGTGTAGAAACATGTCTCATTTGGGGTTATGGAGTTGCCTTTGGTGGAGGAATGATACTTGAAGTTTTGGAGATTGATCTTGTGGGATTTTTGCAAAGCCAAATGAACAAAACCCCACACCAAATGAATTGGGCAGCCCCTCCCCAATTGGCCGGCCTTGCAAATTGTGGTGGTGAGAAATGGAGTGAGTGAGTGAGTGAAAAAGGATAGCCACAAGAATAATTAAGTGAAAAGAAAATGGTTATCATATTCAACCATCATCAAAAGTATGATGACAAAGAAAGTCAAGCAATGATCACTAACAAATCCACACTCCACCAACTAATCAACAACAACCATGATTGCTCCAAAGTCAAGCCATGATGAAATGAATAAGTCAAATGGTGGAGGAATAATCATGATACAAAAATATGCAAAGACCCCCTCCACAAATGCTTATTTGCACAAATGCAAATAATCCCTCCTCCACCAATCTTCGGCCAATGGAAGATACAAAGAAATATGGCCGAAACGGAAAGCAAACTGGCAACTCCAGAAAACTGGTCCCGTAATAAATCACAGGAAAAACCCCGCTACTCTGCATACACACCCACATCTGTATTCCGACCAAAATACAAATGCAATGAGACAAAATCTACACTGTACTATACTAGGATCCGGCTTAAACCAAAGCCGGCTAGTAATATCTGTCCGATCCTGATCCGTGCAATACCGCACGTGTCTGATCGAACCCTGCCATATCTCCATACGGCCTCTAGTACTAACTATCCGATCGTGATCCGTGCAATACCGCACGTATCTGATCGAACCGTGCCATATCTCCATACGGCCTCTACAGCGTTTCGCCCGAAAACTTGAGCAACTGAATGTGGGGGACTCTAAAGACTCGTCAACACCTTGGTTGTGGATTTAACCACTAGCACGTCAGAGGTATAAGCCAATACGTAACGGGCCACCAGGTATTGACCAAAAGGGACATCGATGAGCGAACTCATCCTGACACCCTACTGAGCCTGTCGGTGACAATATCCGTACAGTCCGGTCCGTTCGTCTATGAGCATCGCATGGCGGGCCTAGGGGATTGGTAAAAGTCAGACCCCCAAAAGCGGTACAAGTCGTGTCGGAGTGTAGCCCAGAACACCCTGAGATACAACTGGAATACCTATCAGTAAATCTCCTGCCTCGGCCGAGGGCTTCGTGTAATGGCTCTCCTAGACACAGCGCGACCTCAACCCCAATACCGGGAAAGACGAACCCCTGAAGATCCGCTCACTGCCTCCATGTGGCTCGGGACTGTACCCAACTAAAACCTGTTTGCACGTCTCCTTTGAGCGTGGTAGGGTAGTAATCAAAGTACAGTGGAAACTCACACGAGACAAATGACGATCCCCAGGTCGATGAACTAACCTGTACACATGTCACCAGGGAACTGCTATCTGACGTCAGGTATAAAACCAACTAGCATGTTCCCGGCGAGTCATGTCCGGTGTACTCATAACCCAATGAGCACCTGTATACATCTTAGGTGAACCAACAGACACCAGTGGCTTGTGAGACCGGCCACCGTCCCTCGTCGGGGTCTCGACTGTATACACTAGTCTACTCTGGAGTATCGATGCCCTGTCTCGAAACTCCCACGACTAGGGACCTTTTAAGGATGTGCTTATAGACTACCAGCTCCCACTTATATGATCGCCCTCATACTGCTGGTGGTCAAGCAAGAATCCTAGGGGCTCTATCAACGTGTAATAGCGACATGTCAGGTCACCTAAAGCAGTACACGATGATAAAGATAAACCAGATAGCATACTATCATCTCGAGTAAGACTGTCCTACTGGGATAGGTCCTCCCTCAATCATTGCAATCACATGCCTGTGATCCAATAATTGACTCTGAGGGCACTATCTCCAACAATCTCCCACTTGCACTCAAGGCTAATTATTGCGGTGTCGCATACTCACAGCCCGTATGATACCGAACACCCAACTCCTCTACTAGTCAGTCTCACAAAGCCTGTTTGCGAAACTATTGCGTTCGAGGAATAGCCTCAGTGAGTGGATCCGCTTTGATGTTTCTTTCTATGTCTCTCTATATCTCAAGTTCGCGGAGAAAGCCATCTCCCGAAATGAGCAATACCTGTCTTAGAATGTATCTGGATGTCTGATGGGACCTAGCTCATAAATAAACTCCAAATCCAAACTTCTTAGACTGTATCGTCAACTGAACTTAATCAGTATCCTGCGCCATGCCTCCCTCAGTATTGCCTTGGACCACCTGTCCAAAATACTGCCCCTCGTCAGAAGGAAAACTATAACTGTGACAACCTCCTTGTCGTCCATGTCACCTTGGAAGCCTGGAATGATAACTGTCTCCCGAAAGAGGCTGTCGTTATCATATCCCTAGAACATCCATTTATGTTCTAAAACTGCTTCCGACTGTTTCTCCAGGATTAGATCAATGTCAACTTATTGCATCTAGTGCAAGAACAACATCTGGTGTGGTACTTGACATCTCATGATTGACTCAATTGCCTGAGCAAGCGATCTGCCAATCATGCACATCGCTCTCCCCTTTAGTCTGTAAGACACCTTTAGAGAGGACGACTCCATTACCTGCAGGTATACTACCGTCCCAGGAGTCGTCCATTCTAAATACTCTTAGAATGCTGTATAAGTACCCTGATTGGGAAACCACCCAAATCTAGATCTAAAACTATAGATCTAGTAACCAGTATGTCTGATATAATGTCCAAGTCCCATGTGGAGAAACCACTGTGTGACGACCAAAGTACAACCGATCGTAGTATAGGAGTTTCTTTTCCTATTCTGTGTATGTCATCCAAATACCATGACATCACACCCTACTACCTTTTCAACAGATCCATCCCCTATTCTGATGAAGTCAAACCTATGACTGTCACATCAGAAATTGATGATCTATCTCCGCTATATCTGCTTTAGTCTATAAATAGACATAAGCCACCTGTCCACCAATGCTTCCGCGGCTCCCACTGACTACGACAACCCTCTGGCAGAGTCATATACACGTACGCTTCTGAAGCCAGTTCAGAACGACGCTATACTCATCCTTCTGCCGGGTCTCACAGTCTGGAACAACAGCAATGGTAAGGGTGGGTAAACAAGAACCTCCCTGTCACCGTCCTTGAGGCTACCAGAGTATCTCTCGGGTGCCTGAGGTTACCCACCTTATCTGCGGAGTGGCCAATGGAATGTCAATCCAGATTGAATCTTTAGGTTCCTATCAAATCTTCAGTAATCGTTTGTGGTTCTGGAATCACTTCCAGTTCTACCATACTCCCACTACTGTTTTCTGAAAAAAAATCCATTTTTATTAAAACTGTGGCGAGTCTAGAACAATATCGCAATTGTTCTTCCAGATGGTAGAAAGTCAACCCTTGTCATAGCCTGGGTCAACCCACAGACAGTCATTACAGAAACGTGCCTTGAGTTGTCCAGTGTCTGGTTTTAATCATAAGCCAGACAACTCCCCGTACCTTAACATCGTTAAGATATGAACTGTTCTATATCCAATACAAGAACAGAGGCACTGATTTAATTAAACCAGATTCAAATCATGCAGCTATCTCCAGTGCATGTTAACTAAATGGAAGGAGGCCGATCTGCGTTACTCAACTTAGGAATGCTTCCAATTATGAGTAACCTGAAAGAGAAGCAAGTTCTCTTTATCATTACTATCAACTGAATACCATATACAAGTATCTACATCTTCGATCACTTTGAAGAATCCCGATACTTGCAACTCCTGGTTCTCTACTTTATTCAAATACCTATAACTTCTCAAAATTCGGACCCTGTGTTTCCACGAAACACATGTCTAAAAACTAGAGAAGTCATAAGTAAACCGAATATAGTATGAGGACCAACCCCTCTGTCCTTATGGATACTGGACAACATACAATACTCTGTATAAGTCCCTTGAGTCTGATAACTCAATCCCTGTGTGTCACAGGTTGAAAACTGTACCTTTGGTTATGAAGAATTACACCGCTGTTTAATACTCCTTACCTAACCATCCACTGATATAGGTAAATGTCATAGACATAATTTCAAAAAGGTATATCTCACTCTATGAAAATAGACGTACAGATATATCAATTTGAAATTGGTGCATAACAGCGGATATTCAAAACCAAATATTTGCCGACCGGTGTAGGGTGTTTTTCGTCACCCCATTGAGATGGGAATAAGCGCGCGCTTGTCAGGCGCACTACAGATTCCCCCGGCCTAGGGTAGGCCGGGGTTTATTGATTGTGGGGATCCGAATCTCCGGCAGCCGCGGACTAAGCTGCCGTTAATTACCCCTCGCCTTTGGGGCGAGGGAACCTCCGATTAACGGGTTAAACTGGTCATGCGAACTCAATGTACAGTGTACGTGTGTTGTGTTTTGAAAGGGGGGTTTTGGATATATCGGGAGCCACGCAGAGTTTTTACGGGGGTCCCGCTACCCGGATAGCGGGCTGGGGGTCAAGGGGGCTAGCAGCCCCCTTGCGGGGTGCGGGGCAGCGCCCCGTTAGAATTTTTTTTTCTAACAGGGACAGTGTCGCGGAGTATGTGTATGTGTACATTTATATACATATGTATATATATACATGTAAATATAAGTAAAGGGGAAAAAGACATCCAAAGGATGCGTGGGGCCAGCGTCTAGAGCGCTGTGGGCTAAGGTGCTGTGCGCTCAGGCGCGCGCGCGCCACGTGTCGACACGTGGGCAACTTGCGCATGAGCGCTGCGCGCAAGTGCGCGAGCGCGCGCGCCACGTGTCGGCATGTGGGCGTTTTGCGCACTTGCGCAGGCTCGCCACGTGTCGTCACGCAGGCGCTTTGCGCCCTTGCGCAAGCGCGCGTGCGCCACGTGTCGGCACGCGGACGCTTTGCGCAAGAGCGCTGCGCGCAGGTGCGTAAGCGCGCGTGCGCCACGTTTCGGCACGCGGGCGCTTTGCGCACTTGCGCAAGCGCGCCACGTGTCGTCACGCGGGCGCTTTGCGCACTTGCGCAAGCGCGCAGGTGCGCAGGTGCGCGCGCCACGTGCCGGCACGCGGGCGCTTTGCGCACTTGCGCTGCGCGCCGGAGAGGACAAGAGGCTTTTAGCCTAAAAAGATTTCTCTGAAGAGAGATCAAAGAGGAGTTGGACTCCTGAGTGTTTTTTTCTTCTTTCTTGGGGGTTTAGTGAAAGATGTTCTTCTTCTTCCTCCTCTGTTGGCTGGATCTTGATGATCAAGAGATGTGAGATCTAAAAATCTCTCCTTTCTGAGATCTAATGGTAGATCCAAGTTCCCCTTTGTGGGTTTTGTGGTGAAAGACTTCTTAGTTTTTGAAAAGAAAGAGTAAAACTCTTGATTTAATTCAAAAGAAATTAGAAGGTTTAGAACCTTGGAGAAGGAGCAGGAGGCACAAAGAACCCTAAATTTTTTGGGGAATGAAAAGTTGTTTTTATTCATCATCATTTTGCCTTTTATAGGCTTACACATTTACATATAGCCCCTTAGGCTTTTCAAAATGGCTTTTTGCCTATCACATGGCTTATGTGTCATTTGTTTTTGCACATAAGCCATGAGCTTACAAAAATTTGGCTTTATGCCCATTTTGCATACAAAAATCATGCACAAAAATTACATAAAAATTATTTGTTACATGATTTTTGTTGTTGGCATGGAGGAGGCTGGCCGCGGCCTTGACTTGGGCATGGGCCCGCTTGACCTGGGCTTGGGCCCACCTGCCTTGGGGTTGACCTTGACTTTGACTCGGTCAACGGGGGTGTAAATTTTTACCCCAACAACCGGCAAACAACCCATGTGACTTCCTCAAATATCACCGATTACAACGAATCCCGATATAATGAGGATGATCACCCAATTCCCAATAACTCACTCCCACTCATCATCTGTAAAACCATACAGATGTGAGAATCAAACTTGGTAAATACATACCCTGGAGTAAGTATCTAATCGGGAAATCAGTTTTCTTTTAACAGTACACAGTGAAACTGAAACATTGAAATGTTTCGTAGGGGTATCCGGGTATTCCTAGTAATGCCTCTTCCATTATCAGATTCACAACTGTAACCGTATAATTCTTTGCCACCTCTCCAAATCCCTTTTTATGTCTTTAGTCATTACCTTCTGCACACCCCTTCAGGCCAAATGGTTTTCTTCCTTCCCTACCGTTCGGCACCAGCCTATGGTTTGGAAGAAGACTATCCAATAAGCATAATGGGTGTACTGTCCTAATCCTAGGAGCACTCGCAATGCGAGAGAAGGTGAATATAAAAGACACCTGAATAAATCTTATTCCTATTTCTCCTGAACCAGAATCCATCCCCGAACTGGAACAAGTTCCTTTCGAGTTCGTATATAACCATACGATGGAGTATCCAATAAACTGTGGATCTTCGTAGTGATACGGAGTGTCCTGGAGAAATACAAAGTTGAAGTGGGAGTGGTAATGAAATACCTGGTTTTGTTGTGAATATCAGTCGCAATTTACTTTGCCCTCTTACTAATCTCTTTCTTTGTCTTTACATAATACCTTCTGTACACCATCGTTAGGCTAATTGGTTTTCTTCATTCCCTACCGGTCGGCACCTGCCTATGGTTTGGAAGAAGACTATCCAATTTGCGTAATAGGTGTACTATCTCCTAAACCAAGGAGTACTCGCAACCTGAGAGAAGGTAAAAGGAAAAGACAACTGAATAGTCCTATCCGTTTTCTCCAGAACCGGAAACCATCCTCGAATAAATCCCTTCGAGTTCGTATATAACCATACGATGGTTTGGTCTAATGGAAGTGGACGTTCGTAGTAATACGGGGTGTCCTGGAGAAAAGGGTAAAAGTACAAGTGGCAATGAGGTATGCAACTCTGACAATCCAAAAGCCAGTGTTTAAGAAGGTTCGGTCAACTTGGTCTCTGAGTCATAGTCTTAGGGTCGGGTTAATGGTCGCTGCCAAAGAGAGAGAGAGAAAAGAAACACTCAGCGTGCACTCTAACCTAGATCAGAATGGTTATCACTTTATCTAATCTGGAAACCTCCCATTGTAACGTCAAATTCTTCTCCAAACCCAAAAGAAGAATTAGTCGGGATCACCCGAGGAGTAAACCAACTCATCAGCGGGAATCGGGATCCAACTATCATCGCATGATAACGTGACGGAATCCGCTCACGGTGTCACACTCCAGAAGGTATGCGCATATCTGGCAAGTTTCAGTTCTTTTGAAACTCCCGATGTGATTTCTGCCCTATGCTCTTATGACCTTGACTTTGGACAACATATCATAAGTCACATGTCAAGTTCTATCCGTCATTCTCCAGGTTAATTTGAACCCACCCGTACCTACCCTTGACTTTGGTCAAAATGGCAGTACGACTGTCCCAAACCAACGCATCTATCTATGCTGTATATGAATACCCAATAGCTACCAATCATTGTGCCTTGACTTTGGCCAATATACACAGCTTGAATACTATTGACCACCCATATGAAACGACGGAGGGCTACGAATGGTTTCTGGCGAAAACCTTTAATGTAATGAACTTGATATCGTTGAAGGAACGGATAGCTTTTAAAAGTATAGTGACGAAAACCTTTGCTAAAGAGGTCACTCCCGGTGAAGGGATCTCGGCTCTTTCCCCGTAGAATGAGGTGCAGGATATTCCAACTGAATACCACGGTGCAAAGCAAAAGTAATCGGCTATAGTGAAGTCATTGCCCTGACGCAAACTTTTTGTCCAAGGGGTCACTCCCGGTGAAGGGATCTCGGCCCTTGCCTCGTCGACTGAGGAGCAGGATATTCCAACTGAATACCACGATGCAAAACAAAAGTGAACATCCTTACAATAACAGCTTTTTGAAAAGTGTTCCAACAACATCAGATTATGTTTGTTTTTAACTTGCATTGATCCGAATCAATGCAGTCCCATCAATTGATCACACCACAAAGAACGAAAATATACTGATGTACGTATATGCCATCCGCATTCGCCACTGGGTCCCGTCATTACCCGTTAGGTTAGCTAACTAACGACAGAGCGGAGACTGGACTAGCATGGATGCAAAACATATACAACATCTACTAATATATATATACCAATATATAATATTTCGCTCAAGGCGTGATAAAAAATACAACATCACAGAAATATACAGCATCACAGAACAATATAGATATCTGGGATCCCCGGGTTTCACAGAGCCACTACTGAAACCCGACGTTCCCCTGGTCGTGTGGATAGCCTGTGCAATGAAATCCTAGACCCCTACGGGCGCGGAAAGTTACCCGCCAAAACCTGAAGCGAGACAGCCCCCTTCAGCACCGTGAATGGACCACCCAGCACTTCACGGAATCCGGTAACTTGGGCATCCCTCCTGGGTCAACCTGTACCCCCTACGAGTGCGGCGAATAGCCCGCCAATTCTAGAGTGAAGCCCCCTCCGTCTCAATGCCATAAGATGCGGACTTGTTGCACTCTAGAACCCGGCTATCCGTGCACCCTTCCGCGGGGTAATCCTAGTACAGAAAGTAAAATATACATACAACGGGTACATCGACCGCAACCTGGCCGTGCCCCAAAAAAATAATACAAACAGGCAGTGACGGCAGTCCACATGTCGGACGCTCGCCCCGCAATATCAAATGTACATAATACAACAAAAACTATACTAGCATTGCATCCAGGCTATTCCCCACGACCGATCCGCAACATCACAGCAAAATCACAGAACATCAACGTGAAAGTCACGTTCGCAAATCCGTCTAACCGGGCTATAGCAGTTAGACAGGATTTACCGATCAAGTGACATTCACGGTCGCAGATATAATGTAAATACTATGAAATAATGTGTTTAAAATATCCGATCGATCAAAATTATAACAAGTGGGCCCCAAGTACTACTGTAGCACATCAAGAAATTCCGGGCCCAAGAATAATATTCCAAAACCCCTATTTTCATCACAGGAGACCTCTGTAAAAAATTGGTGCACTGATCACTCAAAAGCGC
Source organism: Agapanthus africanus (assembly GCA_030015575.1). Lineage (NCBI taxonomy): Eukaryota > Viridiplantae > Streptophyta > Magnoliopsida > Asparagales > Amaryllidaceae > Agapanthus > Agapanthus africanus. The sequence goes on along the minus strand of CM057338.1, from coordinate 86,824,324 downwards.
GGCGGAACCGCGGCCCAAGCAGGGGTTTGGCCGCGGTTCCGCGGTCGAATAATGAGATCTCGCCACCAAATTTCTACAGTAGGCTTATACTTCCATGTACAGTATTCTGAGACTACCTGAAAAAATTTTCGAGACAAAAAAATTTCGACAGAAAACTGTTGTTTTGAAAAACACGGTTTTGGAACATTTGTTCAATCGGAATTGAAAAAAACACATTAGAAAAAGCTAGACTATGTTAATGGCGAGGCTCTGATACCACTGTAAGTGCACGGCGGCGCCCCGGCCTCCATCCCGAGGCCAAATGCGGAAGCGATGGTTAACTTTAATTTTCAAACCGGCATCACCGCGCACTAAAATCCGGATCGGGCCATTAACTAGTTCTAGCTAACTACAAGACGGGGAAGAGAGATATACCGAGTGATCCGAGTCCTCCGGTCTTCTCGCCGTCGTCCCGATCTCTCGCGGAATGTCCGGTCTCCACCTCCTCGCCGGAAAGGGCACCACGTCGTCGGCTTCTTTTACGGGCTCCCACCTCTATACCGAGGCAACTTGGGCACGAAGCTGGCGAGTCGACGTGCTCAAGATTTGCTGTAGAATATAGTGTAGAAACATGTCTCATTTGGGGTTATGGAGTTGCCTTTGGTGGAGGAATGATACTTAGAGTTTTGGAGATTGATCTTGTGGGATTTTTGCAAAGCCAAATGAACAAAACCCCACACCAAATGAATTGGGCAGCCCCTCCCCAATTGGCCGGCCTTGCAAATTGTGGTGGTGAGAAATGGAGTGAGTGAGTGAGTGAAAAAGGATAGCCACAAGAATAATCAAGTGAAAAGAAAATGGTTATCATATTCAACCATCATCAAAAGCATGATGACAAAGAAAGTCAAGCAATGATCACTAACAAATCCACACTCCACCAACTAATCAACAACAACCATGATTGCTCCAAAGTCAAGCCATGATGAAATGAATAAGTCAAATGGTGGAGGAATAATCATGATACAAAAATATGCAAAGACCCCCTCCACAAATGCTTATTTGCACAAATGCAAATAAGCCCTCCTCCACCAATCTTCGTCCAATGGAAGATACAAAGAAATATGGCCGAAACGGAAAGCAAACTGGCAACTCCAGAAAACTGGTCCCGTAATAAATCACAGGAAAAACCCCGCTACTCTGCATACACACCCACATCTGTATTCCGACCAAAATACAAATGCAATGAGACAAAATCTACACTGTACTATACTAGGATCCGGCTTAAACCAAAGCCGGCTAGTAATATCTGTCCGATCCTGATCCGTGCAATACCGCACGTGTCTGATCGAACCCTGCCATATCTCCATACGGCCTCTAGTACTAACTGTCCGATCCTGATCCGTGCAATACCGCACGTATCTGATCGAACCGTGCCATATCTCCATACGGCCTCTACAGCGTTTCGCCCGAAAACTTGAGCAACTGAATGTGGGGGACTCTAAAGACTCGTCAACACCTTGGTTATGGATTTAACCACTAGCACGTCAGAGGTATAAGCCAATACGTAACGGGCCACCAGGTATTGACCAAAAGGGACGTCGATGAGCGAACTCATCCTGACACCCTACTGAGCCTGTCAGTGACAATATCCGTACAGTCCGGTCCGGTCGTCTATGAGCATCGCATGGCGGGCCTAGGGGGTTGGTAAAATTCAGACCCCCAAAAGCGGTACAAGTCGTGTCGGAGTGTAGCCCAGAACACCCTGAGATACTACTGGAATACCTACCAGTAAATCTCCTGCCTCGGCCGAGGGCTTCGTGTAATGGCTCTCCTAGACACAGCGCGACCTCACCCCCAATACCGGGAAAGACGAACCCCTGAAGATCCGCTCACTGCCTCCATGTGGCTTGGGACTGTATCCAACTAAAACCTGTTTGCACGTCTCCTTTGAGCGTGGTAGGGTAGTAATCAAAGTACAGTGGGAACTCACACGAGACAAATGACGATCCCCAGGTCGATGAACTAACCTGTACACATGTCACCAGGGAACTGCTATCTGACGTCAGGTATAAGACCAACTAGCATGTTCCCGGCGAGTCCTATACTCATAACCCAATGAGCACCTGTATACATCTTAGGTGAACCAACAGACACCAGTGGCTTGTGAGACCGGCCACCGCCCCTCGTCGGGGTCTCGACTGTATACACCAGTCTACTCTGGAGTATCGATGCCCTGTCTCGAAACTCCCACGACTAGGGACCTTTTAAGGATGTGCTTATAGACTACCAGCTCCCACTTATATGATCGCCCTCATACTGCTGGTGGTCAAGCAAGAATCCTAGGGGCTCTATCAACGTGTAATAGAGACATGTCAGGTCACCTAAAGCAGTACACGATGATAAAGATAAACCAGATAGCATACTATCATCTCGAGTAAGACTGTCCTACTGGGACAGGTCCTCCTTCAATCATTGCAATCACGTGCCTGTGATCCAATAATTGACTCTGAGGGCACTATCTCCAACATAAGGACGTTTTGGTCCATTGTTAGTTTAAGGACGTTTCGGTCCGTCTTTAGTTTAAGAATGTTTCGGTCCACTGTTAGTTTAATGACGTTTCGGTCCGCTGTTAGTTTAAGGACGTTTCGGTCCGTTGCCGGCTACCACTTATAGAGTTTGGGCTTAGGAAGATAGAGAGCGGACATAGTTGTTGTCATCTATCATTGACCTAGGCCGTGACTCGTCGGGTGTAGTACTTCTTCAGGAAGCGACCGTTTATTGGCCTGAAAGGTCTTTCACCATGCATGTCCATGAGTAAATAGGCCCCACCTTGGTAGACCTTGTCTATGATATACGGGCCTTCATAGTTCGGCTCGAATTTTCCCCGTTTAGCAAGATTGGGGATCATAGGTCTTTTGACCACTAGCACGAGTTGGCCTTGGCGGAATGTCCTCGGCCTAGTCAATCTTTCGTATGAGCGTGTCATCTTTTCTTTATAAGCCTCCAGATTTTGTTGCGCTATGAGCCGGGTTTCATCAAGGGCATCGAGCTCCTCAAGCCGAAGGTGAGCATTCTCTTCGTCCATTAGCTCGTAATGAATTGCTACTCGTAGAGACGGTAGCTCTATTTCGAGGGGAGTACCGCTTCCGTACCAAATACCAACACGTACGGCGTTGTGTTAGTGGCTGTTTTGAACGCAGTTCGATACGTCCAGAGAGCTTCATGCAGTCTTTCATGCCAGTCCTTCTTATTTCGAGACACTGTCTTTTTCACAATCTTCGTCAAGGTCTTGTTGAAAGCCTCAGCTAGACCTTTAGCTCGGAGATTATAGACTGAGGAGTATCTCCGGTCTATGTTATGCTGTTGTGTGAAGCGGCTGATCTTGTGGTTTCTGTAGGCTGGCCCGTTATCAGAGATGATCCGTCTCGGAATTCCAAACCGATAAATGATGTGTGTCTTGAAGAAATGGAGGATATTCTCCGTCTTCACTTCCCTCGGCGGTACTGCTTCTGCCCATTTGGAGAAGTAATCAGTCGTCGCCAAAATGAATCGATGTCCTCTGGACGATGCTGGTTCAATGGGGCCGATTATGTCAGTCCCCCACATTTCGAACGGCCAGCTAGCCACTGTTGGATGTAGTGGATTTGGATGCTGATAGATGAAGTCTCCGTGAATCTGGCACGAGTGGCACTGCTTCGCGTATTCGAGGCAGTCCTGAATCATCGTGGGCTAATAGTAGCCCATCCTTTTTATCTTCAGCTTCATCTTAGGGCCGGCTTGGTGAGAACCACAGAGTCCGTCATGAGTTTCTTGGATGACTCTCTTTGCCTCTTCAGGTCCCAGGCATCTTAGCCACAGAGAATCAAATGACCTTTTATACAGAGTATCATTGACGAACGCGAAAGACAGAGCTCATTTCATAAGCTGATGTTTCGAGGACGCATCTTCAGGCGTTCGACGGGATTTGAAGTAGTCTATAAAGACTTCCCTCCAATCCTTAGCCTTTCCCTGGTCTTTTATTTGTAGGGTTTCTTGCTCGATCACTCCCTTTTCTTCGGACGACTCCGGAGATATTTCTGCCGGTGTAAGAACCCGACGGCTTTGCACAACGATCCTCACGTCATCGAGGTTTTCGTCAGCCAGTTCTTTAGCGAGCTTGGCTAATGCATCCGCTTTGCTATTTTCCACACGCGGTATGCTTTCCAAGGTGTAGGAAGGAATTTGAGTCAGCAGTCGCTGTACTCTCTCGCCATACTTTACCAACTCTGGCTTGCACGTTTGATAGTCGCCGTTTACTTGACTAACGACCAGTTGGGAGTCTCCGTATATGAGAAGGTTTTCAATTCCCATGTCGATAGCGATCTCGACACCTGCTATCAAAGCTTCATACTCGGCTTCGTTGTTCGTTCTCGGCTCTGTTAAGGAGAAGGCAAAGCGCATTATCCCTCCTTATGGAGTCACGAAGATGAGGCCTACCTCGGACTTGATTATGGGCGTGCTTTGTTTGCGCTTCTTCATGGAAGATACTCCATCGAAGTAGAGTTCCCATTGGGTATCATTCTTTCTTCTCTCCCTGTCGATCGTGTCAAACACATGTTCATCTGGCAATTCGCAGTTCAAAGGAGAATCGGCGGGTATCGAATGCTCAGCGAGGAAATCGGCGATGGCCTGACCTTTCACTGCCTTAAGAGGTCGATAAGTTATCGAGAACTCCATCAAGAGCAGGGCCCATTTAGCGAGTCGTCCTGTTAATATGGCCTTCAACATCAAATATTTGAGAGGATCTACTTTTGATATGAGATGGACCTCATGTGCCAATACATAGTGCCTGAGCTTCGTTATTGCGAAGATCAACGCCAGGCAGTGTTTTTCGATGGGAGAATAATTGCTTTCTGCTCTCAGGAGAACTCGACTCAAATAGTAGAGGGCTCTCTCCTTCCCTTTGTCGTTCTCTTGTGCCCATAATGCGCCTAGCGAACCTTCGAGGGCTGTTGTATACAGGACGAGAGGTTTTCCTTTAACGGGCGCGGCTAGTACTGGCAGATTCTGCAGGTACTGTTTGATTTCGTCCAGTGTGCTTTAGCATTTGTGATCCCAGACGAACGGGGTTCCCTTCTTCATTAGGTGACTATAGGGGCGACACTTGCCGGAGAGACTGGCTATAAATCGCCGGATATACACGAGCTTCCCTTGGAGAGACCGCAATTGCTTAAGAGTCCTTGGCGGAGGCATTTCCATAATCGCCTTGATCTTTGACGGATCTATCTCGATGCCTCAGTGACGATGAATCCTAGGAATTTGCCTGAGGAAACTCCGAACGCGTATTTGAGAGGGTTCATCTTCAAGTTATATTGCCGAAGGCGCTGAAACACGATCTTCAGATGCTATAAATGTTCCTCGTATGATTTGCTTTTAACTACGAGGTCGTCGATATAGCATTCGACGATTTCATGTATGAGGCCATCCAAGATCTTCGTCATGTCCCTCTGATAGGTGGCACCAGCATTCTTTAGGCCGAATGGCATCACCTTGTAGCAGAATATACCCAAAGGGGTCCGGAAAGCGGTGTGCTTCTGGTCCTCAGGATGCATTTTTATCTGATTTTATCCTGATGAGCCGTCCATGAAGGAGAAAACTTCATGAGTGGACGTATTGTCTATCATCAGCTCAGTGACTGGTACGGGAAAATCATCTTTCGGGCAAGCTTTATTAAGGTCCCAAAAATCTACGCAGATGCGCACCGTCCCATTTTTCTTCATCACTAGGACGATATTGGCGATCCAGTCAGGATATTGAACCTCTTGGATGAAGCCGGAGTTGATTAGCTTTTTGACCTCAGCGTTGATACTCATCTCAAGCTCGAGCCGCATTCTTCTCGGTGCTTGTTTGATCGGCTTGACATCCGGAGATATCGCTAATTTGTGCACAGCAATCTCTGGATCTAATCCTGGCATCTCGGAATAGTTCCATGCAAAGCAATCTTTATGCTGCATAAGCACGTCCTTTAGCGTAGCCACCCTTTCTTCAGACAACAGCTCACTAACGAACGTCGTCCGCGGGTCACTTGCCGTTCCCAAATCAATTTTCTTGAGGTTATCTACAGTAGTATGTATCCCATCCTCCAGCTCCTTTGGTGCCGGCAGAAATTCTGAGATTACCTCGTCATCATCGTTGTCGAAGCACCGGGGGAGGTCATCCATATTCTTGGGCTCTTCTTCTGACAACGTTATCATATGACAAGTACGAGATCACTTCCAAGACCGATATTGATCTGGTTCTACTCTTGCGGCTTTGGGTTCATGCTTCTGCGGCAGGGTTACTCTCTAGCTGCTGGATAGAGCGAACATGCCTTGCTGATACTGGTCTTCTACCTAGTCTTTAAATGTGAAGCAGTCTTCGAGAGGATGTCCTGTTGCCCTGTGATAGGAGCAATAGTCTGGGTGAGAGACCTCGTCTGCTTGTTCGGGATGCTTGGACTCTGGAAGTGTCATCATCTGGTGTTTCATGAAAAGATCGAATATCTTCTTTGTCTTGTCTTAAGGAAAAGAATATGCTTGACCCATCTTCTTTATAAGAGTGAATCCTGGCTGCTCGATTCCTGATCGCGTGGCTTCTTTGTCCCGCCTTGTCGCTGTCGAACGCTTTTCCCTTTCTTTGGTTTATTTTTGCCTCTGCGTCGGGCTTTTTGTACAACAGGTTGACAAGGAGGAGCATTTTCATTTTTCGTAGCCTGTTGAAGGAGGCGTTGGGTCCTGACTTTTTCGTAGATGGCCATTTCGCGATTATGGTCGTCTCGAACCTTTTGACCCGCTTTCCTTATAAGCTTGTCCATTTGTTCTTCGAACGACAGACTGGGCATTTTCACGGCGGGAGCTCTTTCTGGTTCAGGGTTAGCATCTTTCCATAGAGCGTCTCCTTCTTCATCAAAGTCATGTATGACGTAGCAGTTGCGGAGTAGCTCCCGTTTCTTGGATTGAACATACCCAAGCCCGGTCGTTTCCATTCTCCCGTTGGACAACTTTCTTTGGGTTCCAGGAACGTTCCAGATCCTGTTATAGAATCGTGCTTGTCGCGCAGTTTGTTTAAGAGGTACACCTTGGCGTCTCAGGAGTCTCTTTAGTCCGTTCATGTAATATCTGGGCAAACAGATGGGCTGGAGCCTTTCAAGTGTAGAATCCGCGCCATGCCGGATTTCTTTCTCCACTTTGGTTTCCCCGGATCGGTAGAATAGCATCGCCTTTTCACCTTTTCGCCTGGGAGGGACGTAGAATGTCTGCAGTTCTTCTACACTGTAGGTATCAAACGCGTCTAGTTCTTCATGATGCTTGGGCGGAACCATGAAAACTTGCAAACTTTGCTCTTCATCAGCGAAGCTTTGTATTGATGGCCGAGCAGAGAATACAGCATTGACCTCATCTTCCGAGTCACTGCCGAAGATCAACATAAGAGCGGACGGCCCCGGCTTGTTGCACTGGGGCGGACCTGAGTAAACTATCTCTCCTTCCTCCTCGGTATCACTCCCGAAGACTGGAATAGTTGTGATAGCTTTGTTCTTCGGTTTGTGACATCTTTCTGTATCCTTAAAATCTGGTAAGAAGTATTTTGCATCTTCGTACTTGCGGACTTTGTTCACGGAGAATGGATTTAGCTCTCCTATCACAGTATACTCGAGACCATCTTTGAAATATTTCATACACTGATGTTGTGTAGAGGGGATGATATTGTACTCGTGTAACCAAGGCCGGCCGAGCAAAGCGTTATAGCATGTTTTGGCGTCAATGACGTGGAACTTGATATCAGTGACGAGCAGCCCGAAGAGTAACATCGGTATCACGGACCCAAGCGTTCGTGATGACTGAGAGTCGAACCCGGAGATGGTGATTTTGCCGCGAGCGAGGTGTTGAACGCTCATGCATATCTCCTTTAGCACCCTTACATTAAGGAGATTGACGGATGACCCATTGTCGACTAGAATTTTACCTATCTTGATGTCATAACAGTATCCGGAGACATATAGGGGACGGTTGTGCTCGCATGTCCCAAGGAGGAGATCTTCATCGCCGAAGGTGATATCGGCTGTGTGTACTTCTTCTAGCTCGTCCTTTATCTTTTCTTGGACGAGGAAAGCTTGGAATTGCTCGGGCTCTTGCAGTGCCTTGATTAAAGAATCTCTCGCCTCTTTGGATAGAAGAAGGGCTTCAAGAATACTGAGCTATGAGGGTATCTTTCTCAAGTGTGCGAGGACGTTGTAGTCCACCTTGTTTTTGTTTGGCGGGTCCTTGGCTGTCAGTTCTTTGACGGCTTGGTCATCAAGGACGATACCCTCAGAGACTTTTTCTTTCCCTTATCTTTTCTATTTGACCCGCTGTTCGAGGGCCCAAGATTCTTTTCGGGCAGAGTACGGTTGCGCAGCTGAATATTTTCACAGGTCGTCGGCTTTTCTTCTTTTCCCAAGGTGGACCCTTTAAAGAGAGGGCCAAGAGTCATTTCTTCATCGAAGTCGCTCCCGAAGGTGAGAACTTGCGATCCCCCGGCGTTGACCACGCGATAGTTGCCGATAGTTCTTTTATGCTCCTCGGTCGTACTTCTTTGCTTCCGACGAGTTTTGCGTTTCATTCGCTTGAAATTTTGCCGGTGAGCGACATATCCTTGCCACCATCTTTTATAAGTGTTGCACTCTTCGGTGAGATGCGCAATCTTCCGATAATATAAGCAGTAGTTAGGATGCATTTCCGCTTCTCCAAGAACGTTTCCTTCGGAGGGTGGCAGCTTCATTCCCATTGATATGGCTTTAGCGAACCACTTCCACGTCTTGAACCTGTTTTTATTCGCAACGGAGGCACTTGATCTGGCGGGAGTGTTTCAACCCTTTCGTCCAGTCGCCGGCGTTTGGCCTTTTCAAATATGGCCATCTCACGCTCCCGATTAGCTTTACTTTTCAGAAAAGCTTCGTTTAGGAATGCATCGATCATTTCGTCTGATGGCCCTGGAAGTTCCGGTTCAGGATTTGCCCCCAGTTTCTCGGTGCAAGGATCTTCTTCATCGTCTATCGACGAGTGAGAGATCACATGGCAACTTGCCACATAATGCTCAGATTCATCCGACGAGTCTTCTCCATTATCGTCATCTCCGTCCTCAAGGACGTGGCTGAGAAACTCTTGAAGTGTGACCGGAGTCCGCGCCTTCTGGTTATACTCTTCCAGCGCGTCAATCTGCTTTTGTAGGTCCATGCGCTTGTCACCAAGCTTCATGGGCTTCTTGGATTTCTTCTTCTTCGAAGATTTTGACGGCTGGGTGTGAGTGCTTTGGCTATCACCACCGATTTTTGGAGTTGGGCGCGGCTTCAACATCCCCTCGATGATGTTAGGCTCCAGTGGATTTTTCCACCTAATTGCCGGACATGTGTGGAGATCCTTCAACATTCTTTTCGTCTTGGCTGAAAGAGCGACCTCCCATAGAGCTTCTTCTACGAGAGAACATGATGCCCCCGAAGTATCCGTATTCTTGGGAGTGTGTGGCCGAGGCGGGTTCACCTTCAAATTCTCAGATAATACGAATTTTCCCTGCTGGTATTGATCTTCTATCTAGCTTTTGAAGATGTAACAATCCTCGATCGGATGGCCCAACATTCGGTGGTAAGGGCAATAGTTAGGATTGCTAGTGTTGCCTGGTTGCACTGGGCGTCTTGGCTCTGACAGAGTAATGAGCATGTTGCGCAGTGCAAGTTCGAATAACCTCTTCATCTTGTCTCGAGGGAACGAGTAAGGGCGTCTCATTTTATCTTCGAGAGATCGAGTTCTGTTATTTTGGCGATCAACTGGTCTCGGGCCACCAGGCTGCTGTTGAGCATTGGCGACGATGATTGCTTTCCCCTTTCCCTTCTCATTTTGAGAGTCCGGCTTTGGAGGAGACGGTCTATGACCCATCTGGTCCATTTGGGCCAGTTTTTCGATCAAGGCTTGAAATGTGGTCGGCTTAAATAACATTATGAATTGTGAAATAGTTGCATAAGAGTCTAGGGTTCCTACGAACATGCCCACTGCCGGTGCTTCTTCGATCCGCTGTTCACATTTTGACCACAGATTCCGCCATCGTATTGCGTATTGGACCCACGTCTCGCCTGGCTTCACCCTGGCATTGATCAATGTTGTAATCGGGGTGCGTTCACTAGCACTTGCAAATATTTGCATAAATAACAGCTCCATCTCCGCAAATGTCTTGACAGAATCATTCGGGAGTTCGGAGTACCATTCGAACGCTGTCTCCGACAAGCTGCCAACAAACTGACGAAGCAAAAGTTTATCATCGCCCCCTATGTTGCCGCAAAGAGCACTGAACTGGGCGACATGCTGGTGAGGATTGCCCGTCCCTTTGTATACATGAAATTTAGGGATCGTGTATCCCGGAGGGTACTTTATTTGGTCATACCAGCCTGATACGATCGCCCAGTTTTAACAACATGACCGGTTGCTTCATTCTCCTGGTGAGCTCGTATTTGCTGAGCTATATAGTCATCCAGAACGGCCTTGGAAATAGTTTCCTCTTTGGCTGCTAAAAGAGCCGGAGGAGGGTTCGATGACTCTCCTCTGTCGTCTTCAATAATGATCGGAGGGTCTTCAGCTGGAGGATCCGGCTGTAATATAATCCCGACCATGTCTTGGAAGAGAAGCGCCATTCATTTTATGTTGGCAGCTTGTTCTGCTGCTTCTCTGTCCTTCTTTTCGAGGACTCTGCGGAGGAAGTCAGCATCGGTTTCTTGTTCATGACGCTGCTCTGATGACGCCTCCAGGCTTTCTCTTGGCCCGGTGAGTGCGGCCATTTGCGTCAGCATTTCTTGAAGATTCTGTTGCTGCTCCTGGGCTTTTGTCACAGATCGGGTGAGCAGTCGGTGACCCGTCGAAGTACGGCTTTCCTCTTTTCCGGAAGCCATGTAAACAGTATGCACCATTATACCCCCAGACTTGGGGCATTTGGGCTCAGAATCTTCGTGGTGTGCCGTAGTTACAGGGGCTTTCTCTGGCCTCCTTCTCTTTTGAGTGATTGACGTTGAGGGGGCCGTTACAGCGGGCACCCAGGTGGTTGTCGTCCTTTGTGGCTTGCCAGGACGGTTCTTTTCCTGCTGAACCTTCAGCTTTTTCTGTCGGCGAGGATAGTCTTGATCAATCACCAACTCCTGGACTTGTCGCCAGACTTTGTAAACTTTAGAGGACAGCCGTCGAGGGGGATGCTCCGTCTTTGTTTCTGTAACATTCTCCACCGGTGGAGGAGATCTTTTCAGTACGGCGGTAGGAGAGTTCCTGCGCACCTTATTCAGCAATTCAAAGCTGTTCCCGGTTGGAACAGCAGCGTTGACTTCTACCGTTGGGCCTGGTGGAGTTAGCCCAAAGGGGAAGTTGCCCCCAGCCTTCCGCACTCGGCGCCAGTGGCGACGCCGAGCGTGTCGAGCCGATGGTGTTGGTTCGGTGATGGGGATGGCTTCGTCATGCCCCCTGTTCTGGTGAGACGTTGCTGGTACCAGCCTCTTGAAGACCGAGGTCCGTCCAGCTGCAGAGTCTAACCTGTCAAATAAAGACTTTTAAGAAGGAACGGGAGCCGAAGAGGGAGCCGGAACAGTCAGTCTTGTGAAGACCGACTTTTTGGCAGAAGAAGCCGCCTTGACGACTCCGGGAGCAGGGATGGCTATCCTTTTTGGAATAACTTGTTCTGGAATTGCATGCTTCATCATGGGCCCACATGAACTTTGGCCCAATCTGGTGAAGACTGAGGTGCTGGAGCTGGACGACCCATTGAGGGGGCCGCTGTAGTTGCAAGCCGATCAAAGACCGACTTCTTGGGAGCTTCTTGTGTTGGTATAGGAGCGCTGAAGCTCGTTGGCGGGAGCATGGTCCCGAAAAACAATCCAGTGGTAGCCTGAGTGACCTGTTCCACCGGCATCGTGAACAGGGAGGCCGCTTGGGGCCTGTAAGCTATGCCTCCAGCTGAGGTGGAGCGTGAGTTACAATTGTAGTTGGAACACTTCAAGCAAGTAGACATCATTGATGTTTCGTTTTCTGCGCCAAGCAAGAAACCAAATCTTAGTACCTCGAACCCAAGGGCAACCATATCAAACCGCGATTCGTTCACGAACACGACACACGAAGTGTGGAGTGGAAAGAGGAAAAGGTCCCACCGGGCGTGCTAGAATCTGTTCCTCTCCGAACACAGAGACACGACCACGCAGGTCCGTCTTGCCTGAAATTCGGGGCAGATACTAATTGGTGCTATCCGTCCACCTCTCTGAAGATGCCAAGTTGATTTATGGCACCATGTATCGAAGGTTTAAACGGATGCGGCCGATGTAGCAGACTTCGTCAGATTCCCCCTCGTTTGAGGGGTTTTTGATTGTGGGGACGCTCTTCCCTTCAGGCGCAAGCCTATGCAGTTAATTACGCTACAGTATCGCGGTAACAACTTTCTCCTTCTCCAGATGGTCACTTCGTGTCGTGGGTGTTTGTTTTTGTGTTTGGTTGCCCGTGGATTGTATACGGAGACTAATTTATGTTGTCTGCCGTAGGGCGTGGATTAGTCTAAATCCGTATCTTCTTAGATTTGGGTTTGGGGATTGGGTTTAAGGATACGTTAGCCTCGTTTGAGACTAAAATCGACTTAAACGCTTGTTAAGGATACGTTAGTCTAATTTCTAGACTAAGATCAATTTAACAGGATCATTTAGATCCAACAAGAAAGCATTCAGCCTCTGTTGTTTAGTTTAGGGACATTGCGGTCGATTAGTTTAAGGACATTACGGTCCAATGTTAGTTTAAGGACATCTCGGTCCAGGTTAAAGACATCGTAGTCCGTGGGTTTAAAGGGACCCCACCGTCCAGGTTAAGGACATCGTAGTCCATGAGTTTAAGGACCCCACAGTCCGTAGTTTAAAGACATCGTAGTCTATGAAGTTTAAGGACATCATAGTCCATGAGTTTAAGGACCCCACGGTCCGTAGTTTAAAGACATCGTAGTCTATCGTAGTCCATGAGTTTAAGGACCCCACAGTCCGTAGAAATGTGTGGTTGTTGGGACCCGTCACCTCTCTGAAGACGTTGAAGGATTACAACGACGAGTATCAGAGGAGTAAAGAGATATACCCTTGAACCGGTGTGAATTGATTGGAAGATCTGTAGCCCAGTTTGGGACTAAGATCTGTTGAATATTCGTGAGCAGATGGGCTCAGTTCAATATAAGTTGAGGACTTATGGCCAGAATTAGGCTAAGTCCAATAAGATTAAAATGTTTAACATTTTATTGTTCTGGGCTGTTGAGCCTTTACTTGGGCTTGGACCTTTTAATAATACTGAGCATTAGATCCTGACATTTTTTGTCTTGTATTGAATGCATAGCATTCATCAGAACAATGTGTGTTCTGACAGCGCGCCAGGCGCTTTGCGCCAATTAAAGAGCGCATTGCGCTTCTGCCAAGTAGCGCACACGAAAAGGAAACGTGTCGCGCTTAGCGCTAAGCGCCAGTTTATGAGAGCATTGCGCTTTTAATTTATAAGCGCGTTGCGCTAGTTTAGTGGCGCACCAGTGAGTGACACGTGGCGCGCTTGGCGTTGAGCGCCAGCCCATGAGCGCAGTGCGCTGTTTCAGAAGCGCAAAGCGCAAGTTGTATCTGTGGTTGACACGTGGCACGTTTTGGCGCTGAGCGCCGGTCCAAGGAGCGCAAAAGCGCAGTTCAAGAGTGCAAGGCACTTTTCAATAGCGCAAAGCGCATTTGATCAAATTTATGATCTGTGAACAAGTTTATGTTCTTTTTAAAGGAGGTTTTGCCTCAAGATTCAAGAACAACAGTTCTTATTTTGGAAAAGGCTTTGCCTTTGTAGATCAATGATCTGTGAATGAAGCAAATACTTCTTTTGTTTTTATGATGAGATCTTTTGATCTCTTTTTATAAAAAACCTTGGTCTTTTGTAGATCTATGATCTTTTAAGAAGATAATTCTTCTGTTTTAATGAGATAATTTCATCTCTTTGTTCAAGAATCATTCTTTATCTTGAAGAAATAGTCTTCTTTTGCTAAGAGCTTGCTCTTCTTTCTTTTGAGTTTTCTCAAAATTTGTAGGGGGGTTTCTCTATATCAGACTTGAAGTCTTGGGGCCTTTATTTAGGGCAAATTGATTTGTTAAATAAGTTAAAGAGATCTTTCTCTGATTGATTTGGGGATGTTTCCCCACCGTTGGATCTTTGATCCCAGAGCTTCTATTTTACAGAAGGCAATCTTCTTGTTTTTAACAAGATTGGAAAGATCTTTTCATAACAGAATTTTAATTCTGATTAATTAATGATTTATTATTATTAGATCTTTTGATCTAACGGTGGGGAATTTTTAATTCCAGCGCTAGCGCACCTACGTTTGACACGTGGTGCACAGCGCAGCCTGCGCTAGCGCACCCGTGTTTGACATATGGCGCGCGGCGCGCCTAGCGCTGGATCTGAAGCGTTGCTTCAAATTTTGAATTTTGAATTTTAAAACAGAGTTTTGTTCTGATTGGGGTGCGCTGCCTAGGGCGCAGCGCACCTGGCGCTAGCGCATCTGTATTTGACACGTGGCGCGCAGCGCGCCTAGCGCTGAATCTGAAACGTTGCTTCAATTTTTAAATTTTGAATTTTAAAACAGAGTTTTGCTCTGATTGGGGGAAACACCGGCATGGCAGTCTCCAATAGAGGGACAAAAGCCGCCGCTGAAGGCCCTAAGGCGGGGATAACAGTTTCAGCAATCTCTTCTACACCCTCCGGTGTGTCACTAGAGATATTTATACGATCTATAACCGGCAAGACCACCTTTGCTGGAGGAGTAGACGCTGAAGGAACAGAAGCCATCACCGGAAGCTCCACAGCGGGGATAGTAGCTTCAGTAATCTCCTCTACACCCTCCGGTGCGTCACGGGAGATATTCGTAGAATCCGCAGCCATGGCTTAATCTGGGCTCAAACCCATTTACGCTGCAGAAGTTTCTGCAAAGTTTTTACAAAGATTAGGAGACATAAAAATAATACAAATTACTTGCTAAAAGAAAGACAAGAAAAATACGCATACCAATACGCTAGGAAGCTTGAAGTATGGATTTTTCAAGCCGTTGTTCTTTTCTGATCAAATGCGCTCGCCGGGTTTCAATCGCAAGTAAATGTCGACCCATCTTTAGTGCAAGCTCGTCTTTAGAAACAACCGAGATAGGCTGTTTGAGAGCCCGTTCTTCTTCCATTAACAAAGGACCCATGGGTACCCTAGGTAATAATGGGTCAATGTCATAGAATACAACGGGGGGAAGGGTTTCTTCGGGAGGCGCACGTTTTCAGTCTCATCTTGTGAGTGCCTTAAAGCCTCGGCCAATTGAGTAGACTCCTCAGCAGACGAAGCAAGAAAGTGAAGACCGTCGTCCGGCTCCTACATAGATATCGGCTCGTCCTGAATAAAGGGCTCGGATTCAAGCAAAATGTCGAGTAGGCCGGCGACCGATTTCTTTCTCCTTTTGGAGCCTGTGCTAACGCTAGCAGAGGAGCGCTTCCTTCCCTTTGGTGCTTTAGCACGACGCAACCCAACTTCTCTTTCAGTATCACCCTTGGGTGACACCACCGCTGGTGCTTTATCAGGAACTTCCGCCTCGGCTCTAGTACACACCGGCATACCAGCAGTGCAAGGGGATGATTCTACTTCTGTGGCTTTAGGGATAAGCACCGAACCGCTATCCCTCAGAGGAGGGTGAACCACCGACCACGGCCGCAATGAGGCGCTGGTGACCTGAGCCGGAACGGGAGCTTTACACTTGAAAATCACCCGTCTCTCCTCTGCAATGACGGGACCGGCCCGATGGTGATACCAACCCTTGAAGGACCCCACAGGCTTCGAAAGATAGTCGGGCTCCGGGATCATGATGAGGGAGCCAGTGTTTAACCGCATGAAATGGTGAATGACATTGCGAGTAACCTCTAGGGAGAGGGCAGGCTCAACTATAAATGCCTCGATAGGAACGCCCTGGTTGTTGCCTAACTGCTGGGTGAAGCGATGCGGATTATACCGTGTGAAGAGAGCAGTGTCATTCTGGAGGAACACCAAATAACCCAGCCTGATTGAGTATAGATGCATAATCTCCTTAGGCTTTAAAGCTGGAACCCCGTTCTTTGAAAAATCAAACAATTGCTGAACGGGCCCTGTTGGAGCAGAGAGGACTCGATCGCTAAAAACCATTCCGCTTTCATTCGAGTATGGATTGAGCAGTACACGGAGAGCTCCTAACTGGGTCGGATCGGGAGCGGAAGCATCAACCAACCTCATGATCCGCGGGAAAGTATATGAATCATAAAAATCTGGCCGTCGGTGCACAGCGAACGCTCCTAACACGTGCATCTCGATCCACACGTAAAGTAGTGAAGGGAGAAATTCACGGTATCCGCACCCGGGATCGAAGTATTAGCGGTAATGCTTAACCCATGATATAAATGCGATAATCCCTCAACACCAACAGCTAATCGCGCCCCTTCAGATATGCGGTGAGCAGGGTAGAAGACGGAGGCTCTCATGAAACATCGATGCATCGGCATGGAAAACCAGCTGAGCCAGAGATTGATAAAGCCAATAAAGAAAGTTTATTCGTACATGCTAGGGTCCACAATCGCATCGAAAGCTACGGCCGACGGGTTTGGAATATAAAACTGCGGCAGGTCTTCCTCTTGGCCAGCAGTTTCTTCAGCCCGAATCCAAAAGGGTCTTCAATTTTCGCGAATTTTGGAGCCTTCTTGGATAAGACATCCTCGCGGAGAAAGCAGGTAATGAAAGCGTCAAAAGTGACACCTTGCCCTTCCGATGTCACGAAAAGTTTTTCAAAGATACCCAGGACCTTGATTAGACTTGGGTGCTTGTGACGAACGGCGTTCTCAGTCGTCAGGCCATCAAGCATAGCGGGCACCGTAGCAAACACGTACTCATTAGGAGGCAGTAACTCTTCGTAATGCTCTCCCCTCATCAGCAACCCTGAAATTTCGCGAAACTCCTCCAGTGAGATCGAGACTTCGCGATCCCCAAGCAAGAACGTGTTTGTGGGAAGATTCCATTGGTTCAAGAAAGCCTTGACCCACCAGACGTGAGGGGCGTGATAATAGAATAATGACTCATACACTGCTTGGTACAACCCAACCTTATGCAGCCGTGCGTGTTGGGCAGAGAGAATGTATCGAACCCAAGAAAGGTAGCCCACAGGATGGTACGGGGTAACGCCTACCTTATACACCTGCCCCCAGTGTCGGGCTTCGCCCTGACATATCCGACGCCCCAAGAGATCAATGGTCATCGTAAGTTGATTAGGTATCCTTGTCGTTGACTGCTCAAGCCGGCCTGTGGGGGTCCAATTAACCGCTTCCAACGCATAAACCGTGCGCGGACGCTCTATCAATAACATCGAGCAGATAGGTTCTGTTGACACTTCACAAGTAAAGCTACGACGACCCCTGATGATATGACCATACCACACCCTCCATAAGATAAGACTCGTATGGTCCTTGTCATGCGCCCTAATCATCGCCATAATTTTGTCATCCTATGGAGATTGAGGAAAAGCGACTTCTGAGCGAGTGTAAAGGAAGTCAGGAAGTGAGTCCATCGTTCCTGAAATACGAGGGGAATGGAAAAACCCGTTTTAAAAAATATATAATAATAAAAAATAATAAAATAATATAAAATAAAATTAAAAAACGTGATGTTTGTTTCATGGGACCATTGGCTGCAAAACCAATGGACCCCACAAAATCAATATGGTGGCTCACCAATGACGAGACAAGATAATCATTGCGAGAATCAAAAAGGATTCTCATTAAATAATCACTGGAGTTTAAACAAACTCTGGGCATCCTTAAAGAAAAATGAGTTCTGTTAAAATACCCAACAAATTCAAATTTGTGAAAATAAAGGTAAAACCCTATAATAAAAATATACTCAAGAACACCAGGGAATAAAATTCCCTGTTCCCCGCCGAAACACGGAAACGCAACCGCGCAGGTCCGTCTTGCCTGAATTTCGGGGTAGATGCTAATTGGTGCTATCCGTCCACCTCTCCGAAGATGCCAAGTTGATTTATGGAACCATGTATCGAAGGTTTCAACGGATGCGGCTGATGTAGCAGACTTCGCCATATTCCCTCTCACTCGAGGGGTTTTTGATTGTGGGGACGCTCTTCCCTGCAGGCGCAAGCCCCTGCAGTTAATTAAGCTACCGCATCGCGGTAACCACTTTCTTCTTCTCCAGATGGTCACTTCGTGTCGTGTGTGTTTGTTTTGTTTTTCGTTGCCCGTGAATTGTATACGGAGACTAATTTATATTGTCGCCCGTAGGGCGTGGATTAGTCCAAATCCGTATTTTCTTAGATTTGGGTTTGGGGTTGGGTTTAAAGATACGTTAGTCTCATTTGAGACTAAGATCAACTTAAACTTTTGTTAAGGATACGTTAGTCCAATTTTAGACTAAGATCGACTTAACGGAATTGTTTAGATCAAACAAAAGAGCATTTGGGCTCTATTGTTTAGTTTAGGGACTTTGCGGTCCATAATTAGTTTAAGGACATTACGGTCCAATATTGGTTTAAGGACATCTCGGTCCGAGGTTAAGGACATCATAGTCCATGGGTTTAAGGACCCCACAGTCCAAGGTTAAGGACATCATAGTCCATGGGCTTAAGGACCCCACAGTCCAGTTTAAAGACGTCATAGTCTATGAAATGTATGGTTGTCGGGACTCGTCACCTCTCTGAAGACGTTGAAGGATTACAACGACAAATATCAGAGGAGTAAAGAGATGTACCCTTGAACCAATTTTGGTTTAGAGATCTGTAGTCCAATTTAGGACTAAGATCTGTTAAAAGATTTATGAGCATATTGGCTCAATTAATCTGCATTGAGGACTTATGGCCAATCTTGGGCTAAGTCCAGTCAAGTTAAAATGTTATCATTAATTTTGGGCTGTTGAGCCTTTATTTGGGCTTGGCCCTGACAGTGTTTTTGTCTTTTACTGAATACTGAGCATTCCTCATAGCCATGGGTATATTGAAGAACAATTTATGTTCTATCAGCGCAACACATGGTGCGCTTGGCGCTTTGCGCCAGTCAAAGAGCGCAGTGCGCTTCTGCCGAGTAGCGCACACGTGAGGGACACGTGTTGCGCTTGGCCCTAAGCGCCAGATGATGGACGCATTGCGACGGTTTATGAGCGCAGAGCGCTAGTTTATGAGCGCATTGCGCTATTAGTGCAGTGGTGCACACGTGAGTGACACGTGGTGCGCTTGGCGCTGAGCGCCAGTCCATGAGCACAGTGCGCTATATCAAGAGCGCAAAGCGCTAACTGTTAAGTGGCGCCTACGTGAGGGACACGTGTCGTGCTTGGCGCTGAGCGCCAGTCAATGAGCGTAGTGCGCTATGTTTGGAGGCTGAGGCTCTTTAAAATTAAGAGCGCCAAGGCTCTGCAACGCTTTGCGCTAGATGTGGAGCGCTGAAGTGCTTCTTTTATGCAACTTAGATCAGTTTGCGCCCTATAAATTAAATTCTCTTTTTATAAGAGATTTTGTCTCAAGGTTCTAAGAACAAAGTTCTTATTTTATAGGAGATGTTTCAATCTCTTATTTTGGTGAAAGGCTTTACCTTTATGGATCTGTGATCCTCAAGAGAATTGAATTATTCTCCCCCCTCCCCTTTATAATAAGATGTTCATGATCTCTGAAAAACAATTTGTCTTATAGATCTATGATCTATGAGAAGAATTATGTTCTTATTTTTATGATGAGATCCTTTGATCTCTTTGTAAAAGACCTTGGTCTTGTAGATCTATGATCTTTAAAGAAGTGAATTTTTCTTTTTAATTATGAGATGATTTCATCTATCTGTTCATCATCATCATTTTTTTTACCTTGAAGAAAATTTTATTTCTCTGAGAGCTTGGATCTTCTTTCTGAGATCTCTTAAAACTTATGGAGGGGTTCCTTTCTTTTTTTTCTCCCCCTTAGACTTGAAGTCTAGGGGCCTTTATATAAGACAAGCTGATCAGTTCAATCAGTTAAGGAGATCTTTTCTCCATTTGATTTGGGAATTTCCATCGTTGGATCTTTGATCCAAGGACTTCTGATTTACATAAGACAATCTTCTTGTTTTTAACAAGATTGGGAAATCTTCTAAACAGTATTTATTCTATGTTTTTGGTGATTTTTAATCACCCTTGGATCATTGATCCAACGGTGCTCTGATTTACAGAGCACAATCTTTTTGTTTGGAAAAATTTTGAGCAATCTTTCCTTAACAGAATTTAATTCTGATTAATTGATAATTTATCATCTTTATTGGATCTCTGATCTGACGGTGGGGAGCTTTTAGTTCCAGCGCTAGCGCACCCGTACTTTGCACGTGGTGCGCTGCTTAGAGGGCAGCGCACTTAGCGCTAGCGCACCCGTGCTTTGCACGTGGTGCGCTGCTTAGGGCGCAGCGCACTTGGCGCTGCTTCTGAAGCCTTACTTCATTTTAAATTTCAAATTTTGAACAGAGTTTTGCTCTGATTGGGGGAAACATTCCCAAAAGGCCTTCTTGATCTTTCAGAGCTAAGCTCTTTGATGAGGAATCAAATTCATTTTAAGCAATGTGATTAAATTCCAGAAACCCCCATGATTGGAAACAAAAAAAATGGAATTAAAATTCCAAAGATCCTCAAAGATCAGAGGAGAAACGTCCGATCTACACAAAAGATTATGTCTTTTTGATCTCTAAGAGATCGGTTACAGAAGAGAGCAAAGCTCTTGCAGTGGATTTAAAATCCATAAAAAATTAGAGAAAAAGGGTTTCTTGTTCCTAAGAGATAAATATTGTTCAAGATCTTTGCCCAAAAGAGTTTTTTAACAGAGTTTAACTCTGAAATTTCAACGGGCTGAAAACTGAGCTGTAAAAGGAGAATTAAATTCTCAAGAGAAAGGCTAAGGAAGAAGACGAAGAAACGGTGGCCATCTCAAGAGCTAAGCCTTCGTATTTATAAGACATGATGGGAATGGTTCATTTCCCCGTTCCCCTAAGCAATCCAACGACTGTAAAAATGGACAGCGTTGCATTCACGTGCAAGCCACGTGAGAGCAACGCTGTGGGGGTATTTGTTTCCTTATAAAAAAGAAGAAGAAGAAGAAGATAAGAGAAAGAAAGGGGAAACTACCCACTAAACAAGCCTCACGTGTTAAACACGTGAGCGCCTATATGCAAAGCATATAGACGCTGCAATCAAACAACAGATAAGTTAAACAAAGCCTCACATGCTAAACACGTGAGGACACCTCCTTACATAGAATTAAATTCTACTTAATGAACCGTTGGATCAAAGATCCAACGGTGATTAAACATAGAATTAAATTCTATTGGAAAGAATATTTTCTGTTAAACAGAGAGTTAATGGATCAAAGATCCAAAATATTTTCTATATCTTTCTAAACAGAGAAAAATTATACTCTGTTAAACTAAGCACCATTGGATTAAAAATCCAATGGTGATTAAAATTTCACCGCTCGATAGAATTTTATTCTATATATGAGAGAATATCCCCAACCTTATTAAAAATAAGAACAATATCTTCTATAAAAACATAAGTCCTTGGATAAAAAATCCAACGGTGGGTAAAATTTCCCAAATTAATTCTGAGACCAATAAAATCAATTAGGATCTCTCAATGAGAGTTTTTCTCAGAATTAAACAAACTTCTCTCCACTATATAAAGAACCCGAGACTTCAAGTCCCAGAGAGAGAAAGAACTTCCCAGAGGATTAAAAAAAGAATATACGATGAGCTTTTGAGAAACAGGAGAATTTAATTCTCAAAGAAAAGACTTGTTTCCTTGAAATACTAGGTAAAAAGAAAACACATCTCCTTTGTCTCTCTAAGGGTTTAACCCTTCATATAAGAACTCGGTCCTTTTCTCTGGTTGAGATTTACAGAGGCAAATCTTCCCACAAGTTGAGAATTTAATTCTCATTGGGGATATTTTGCTCTACAAAATTCAAAACTTAGGGGAAAAAAACTAAGTTACATAAAAAATGGGAGGAGAAGAACGGGAACACATAGGAATTTAATTTCTCTAAAAATTAGGGTTTAACCCTATATAAAAAACTTAGTTTTTCAATAAAAAAAATAGTGATCCAAGATCTCCAAGATCAAATCGTTGGTGCTTAGCAATATTTCGAAGCCTCGCGTGTTTTCCACGTGAGTGCTTCAAACGAACAAGGAAAATAACCAAAACTTTCTCACGTGTTTACCACGTGATTTGTTTAAGAGGAAAATAAGTAAAAGAAAGAGAAAACTACAGTACTCCAGCATCAATAAAGGAAAAGAGGACACCCACGTTCTTTGCACGAGAACCAAGTGCTTAGCACTTATATAAAAGATGGGGGAATAAAACCCAAAGAGCAGTGCCCATATTTGGGGTTCCTCACGTGTGTCACGTGAGCGCCATAAAACCCTAGAATTTAACACTAGTCTGGCGCCAATATTTGGGGTGCCTCGCGTGTGTCATGTGAGCGCCATAAAACTCTAATGTTTTACACTAAACCAGTGGCCACGTGAAACGTACGTGAGCAGTATTCCTCGGTACTTAGCACTGTTGGAGACTCAATCTTAGCCCAAATTGGATAAAGTTTTCTGAGATTAGACCTCTTTGAAACTAAAACAGCCGAGCCCATGTGCTCATATTTTCCCAAATTGACATCAGTCTAAAAAATGTCTAGTGGTCTCCCATTGATGATATCCCAAATGATACTCATCTTATATCTCCTAAGATAATTTTAGTCTCAAATATGACTAACATTCCTTAGGTCTACAGCAGCACCATCTTTTCCCTCAAATATGGGATTTGGTTTAAGGGTACATCTCTCCACACCTCTGATATATGTCGTTGTAATTTTTCAACGTTTTCAGAGAGGTGGCGGGGCCCGATAACCAACAACTCGTTGGTGCACTTCCAAATTGACGTGCACATCTCAAATAAGACTGCACCCTAAATTGGACACATTTCATATCAACATCGTTGTCATCCCGTCACGTAACAAATACACGTGCGCACAAGATGGACAACGGACGAGACGTCCTTAAACTAATATCTCACCTCCAAAATGGTGATCAACAGACCGAGACGTTCTTAAACTAAAATCTCACCTCCAAAATGGTGATCAACGGACCGAGATATTCTTCAATTAATATTCGTCTCAAAAATGGCGACAATGGACCGAAATGTACCTAAACTAAGACAACATAGCCCAAATGCTCTCTTGTCGGATCTGAAACAAAAATGATCATAACACTTTGTTAAGTAGATCTTAGTCTCAAATTGGATTAACGTATCCTTAACAAAAAACCAACCGAGCCCCAACTGCTCATATACATTTAAGTCGGTCTTAATCTCAAACCAGATTAACGATTCTTAAATAAAACAAACCCAAATCTAAGATATACGGATTTAGACTAATCCACACCCTACGGGCGACAACATAAATTAGTCTCTGTATACAATCCATGGGCAACCTAAATAAATAAAACACACACAACATGAAGTGAACTTCCGGAGCAGGAGAAAGTGGTTATCGCGATGCGATAATATAATTAACTCCAGAGGCTTGCGCCTGCAGGGAAGAGCGTCTCCACAATCAAAAAAACCCCGCAAACGAGGGGGAATCTGACGAAATCTGCTACAATGGTCGCATCCGTCCAAACTCCGATATACGGTGCCATAAATCAACTTGGTATTTTCGAAGAGGTGGACGGATAAATCCAAATAGTATCTTCCCCAAAAATTCAGGCAAGACATCCTAGCATCCCGGTCGCGTCTTTCAGCGGTGAACAAACACATACTTCAGACTTCTGTGGTCTGTGTAGATATCTACCCGTTCACCAAGAAGATAACGACGTCAAATCTTGAGAACAAAGATAACGGCTGCCAACTCCAGATCATGCGTCGGATAGTTACGCTCATGAAGCTTCAGTTGTCTTGATGTATAAGCTACAATTTTACCGTGCTGATGTAGAACATATCCTAATCTTTTACTGGATGCATCGCAATGCACTACGAAATCTCCAAATTGGTCGGTATGACGAGAATAGTTGCTGATGTCAATCTTGACTTGAATTCTACGAAACCTTGCTCGCATGCTTCTGACCACACGAATTTTTCATATTTGCGTGTGTGCTTAGTCAGGGGTGTTGTAATCTTCGAAAATGCTTGAATAAATTTTCGGTAGTATCCCGCTAATCCATTCTTCACTTGATTAGTATCTTCTAAGTTTCCTTGCACTAATTCTTTACGTTTTCTTTTCTAAGATGTTGATTTTAATATCTTTGAAGAATGGGTTGCATTAGACTTGAATTAATAGATTAGTACCTTCTATTTGTCATGTATGTAGAATGTGACAAAAAATATCAGGAATCTGATAGGATAAGCAATGGACGCGATTGGAGAATAAAGTTTAAACGTACTTTGGCAGCCAGGGTAAGAGAGGATCTGAGGGCTCTTAAGCTTTTTTCGAACGACTGGCGTCCGTATAATCTCAATTATGATATCCCAAGATGGAGATGGAGCTGCAACAGGGAATTCTTGGTCAGGTTTTTGTATAAGATAATCAAGCGGAGGGGAGGAAAGGGAAGGAAATATTCGGCACATTTGGAAGGCTAAGATACCAAGTAAATTAAAGGTTTTTAATTGGCTAGTGTCTAAAAGGACGGTATTGACCAAAGATAACTTGATTAAAAGGAAGTGGCAAGGGCGCTCCGATTGTGTGTTATGCAATAGCGGCAAATAAACTGACGATCGCCTCTTCTTCACTTGCGGCTTCATTAAAGATGGGTGGGCACACTTTTGCACGAGGAATAATATTTTTCAGATACCGACTTCTATCAGTAGGGTGTGGGGAAACTGGCGTAAGGACTTAGGAGGGACACGAATAGGAGAAATTGGGATATTATAATCATAGGAATTACGTGGGGAATTTGGCGAGAGCGTAACAAGAGAATTTTTAGGGGAATACATAATAATGTCTACAAAGTGGTCTCTCATATCTCGTCTTTGATTCTCATCTGGTCTTGCTTGCTTGCAGATAAATCAAAATTGAAGATTTGGAAGATGGTCCTAGAGACAGAAAGATTGGTAGCTGAAGCAGACTCTACTCGTGGGGAAGAGAGGGGGACGACCCGGAGACTGAAGATGGTGCATAGAGGGAAGCTTGGCATAGAAGGATAAGGCGATGGAGATCTGTTTCATGTTCCTTCAGTGCTTGTGGTATTTTGGACGTTTGTAGCCTTTTTGTTACGCCGATGTGGTTATAAGACTTGATGTATGTTTTGGAGGATGTATTTTGCTTATTTTGGCCTGATGACCTATGATGTATTCATTAATTAGAAACTTTTTAATAAAATTTGGTGGCTAATTATCCACCTTTTCAGAAAAAAATGACAGAATAAGCAAAATATAAAACAAAAAAGAAAATGGCGGTGCACAAGAGCAAAATATATACTAATCACAAATATGACAGTCTTGCCCGTATGGCAGCTTGACACACATGGTTTATAATCAATCACATGCGATAGTTTACGATACAACTAATCGTTTTAGAAAACAACTTACCAGAGATTGTTGAGCATATATCTTGAATGATGCAAAATTCGAAAGTTAATTATTAATTCTCACTTGCTTATTCATTCATAATACATTATCAAAGAGCTGGCATTTTCATCTCCACAACAGTTCATCATACAGATCAACTAATCAAGCAACTGCTAATTCACAATCTCATGTGTGATTTCAAGTAGAAATTGACATAGCTCTTGGGGCTTCGAAAGCATCGGCATATGATCCGCTCCGACGATTTCGACCACCTTGTTCACCTTATGATTCTCAATCATCCATTGCTGGTGCTCTTTTGAAATCTGAGCATCCTCACCGCACATTATGAAGAAACATGGCACCGAGCCATATCTATCCTTGGAAAATGCAGGTTTGCTCTCTAGATCTTTTACAAACAAGCATGCTGGCCTCGCCTGCGTCGTTGTTAACATGATATCCTATATATATATGCATACACATCAATAATCGACACAAAAAACACTGTTTGTGCAGCAAATTACATAAAACGCTATTTCAAAAATGTGTTGGACACCCTTCAGCTTTATTGAAAACGGGGCCACGGTTGTTGGCTCCCCGAGCTTGTATTAGAGCTTTTGCATTTTATTATTGATCTTTAATGAATGTTAGTGTGGTACACAAAATACTTTATTTAAAGATGCATGCGGTTAAAAGAGAATGAATTTGTAAGTTATAAGGAGTTCATAAGATCGAGGAAGGTTGAAGAAAAAAAATATCGGGGGATTAATTTTACCCACATCCTACATTCTCAGAGAGGGGGAAAAAGGGAATGAACTGTAAGTAACCTCTTGTGATCCATGAGGACAAACTTTGGTTGCAATGAACTGGGGACCAAAAAGCACGGTGAGTCGCCTATCGTCGTCAAGGCCTATGAAATTGAATTGTGAGTCCATCCATGTATGTTCGTCGCCATGCTTCAAATCCTGCCACAGTAAAATTGAGTGAATATTGCCCGGTGAACTTTAAACATGGTTTGCTTTGGTGCCGTCTTAAAATTTCCTACATCTTATCTTTGGATTTCTCTAGTTTTAATTGTTTTTTTTTTCCTAATTTGAGAGGCATGGTGTGTGCTTATTGTATTTGTGGTTTATATATATTAGTCTTTTGAGAACCTCTGTAGTTCATTAAATATTTCTTAATGAAACACATGATTGTCTTAATTTTTCCCATCTTTTCTCATAAAAGAAAAACAAACTATAAGCTAGAGGTGTACACAAATGTTTCTTTTTTTTTTTGAAATAGGGTGTTTACATATTAAAATTAGTAAAATAGGGTAGTTAGAATGCGGGTTCATGAAACCCGCCGCTGACATTTAAAAATTAAAGAGCGGGTTCTTAAAACCTGCCCTGCTTACAAACCCCACCCACCCCACCCCCTATGGCTCCCACCCCACCCCACCCCACCCCCACGCCTCCCACCCCTCCAACCCCACCCCTCCAACCCCACCCCTGAAGAGGGCGGGTTCTCTCTAGCTAGATCCCGCCCTCTATTTTAGGGGGGGCGGGTTCTGGGAACCCGCCCAAAAAAAATCAAAATTATAAAATCAAAATAATTTAAAATTTAAAATAAAAATATTATTAAATTAAAAAAATAAATTCTTTAAATGGGTTCCAAAAACCGCACATGCCGGATAGAGTTGGTGCTAAAATCCCGCCCTCGCAGAAATATTGGAAAATAAAATTGTTGTTATTTTTAGGAATAAGTGTTATTATCGTTTATATAAAAGTCGGATTTGGATAAAGCGGATCAATCTTATCTAATATTTGTTCAATATTATCCAATATTTGTTTTTGGAAACCATCCTATCTGCCATACAGTGAAGGGCGGGTTCTTGAAACCCGATTTACTAGTATTCCGGTTAAAGATGAAATTATTTTTTTAATTTAATAATATTTTAATTTTCAATTTTTAATTTTTGGTTTTTAAATTTTTTTTGGGACCCGCTCCCTGCGCCCCCCCCCCCAAAAGGACGGGTTCCCAGAATCCGTCCTCTCCTTAAAAAATGAGAGGGCGGGTTGAGGGGTGGGCGGGTTCTGAGAACCCGCCCTCCCCATGGAAGGGGGAGGGTGGGTTCCTCGAGCCCGCCCTGCATGGGTGGGGGTTGGGTGGGCTGAGGTGTGGTGTGGTGTGGTGTGGTGTGGGTGGAGGTGGGGTGGGACGGTGTATGTGAGCAGGGCGGGTTTGAGAACCTGTCCTTCACTTTGTAAATATCAATAGCGAGTTCTTGGAACCCGTCTTATAACCGTAGCATCCCCAAATCGTCCTATTCTGATAATTACAATTTAAACTACCCTATTTTGCTAATTTTAATATCTAAACACCCTATTTAGAAAAAAAACCGTGCAAAAATTCATATATATATATGAAAATCATAACATTTTAATAATATATATAATTAATAAATTATAGATATATCAAAATAACAGAATTAAAAACTCTATTTATTTTTTAAGGATTTTAACTCCACACGGCCCTTTATCTGAGATATTTTCGTTATTCCCGCATTATTCCTATCTAAAACTTACTCATCCATACCCCTCTAACGTTTTCCATTTTCTCAAAACTCTATTGTTACTCTTACTGTCCCTCCAACGTTTTTAGTCATTTCAGCTCAGGAATTCCCTCCATCTCTTTGATCTCTCTTTGTTATCTCACCATCTTCTCTCTTCCCTCTCAAATCCATAGTCAATAAGATGAGCACCCATAGCATTCTTGGCAAGCTCCTTCTCCGAAACAACATAACCATATCCGGGATTGATTGATCCACAATAGAAGCGGCATCCAAAGAGTTTGCCGTTGACGTTTGGTGGCTCGCGGCAAACACGTCGTGCAAGAGGATAGCCACAAAAACATGAATTTGTTGGTTCTGGCCACAGAGATGGAGAGCTCGAAGAGAAATCAATGGCCATTTCATTAAAAACAACTCAATTCATTAGACCATAGATTTTAATTTGGAAGAGGAAACTCAATTTGAAACCCTAAAATTCTATTTTGAGACAAAGTGGGATAGGGATCTATTGATTTGGATCAATTCCTCTATTTTGGGACAAAGTGGGATAGGGATCAGATTGATTTGGTTCAATTCCTCAAACACTAAATTTTATATTTTGGGAGAGAAAACTCAATTTAAAACCCTAAAATCCTAATTGGAGATGAAGTGGGTTAAAGATTGAGTGATTAGGGTTTTAAATAAGCCCCAATTGAATTGTCCTACCTCTATTAACAGAGTTACAAGAATATTCCTTAAAGATGATATTTCTGGCTGTTAAGGAGGGAGTGGAGGAGTAACATAAGGGAGGAATTGTGATAAATAGTCAAATGGAGGAGGGTAAAGAAAATACCTCTGATTAGTAGGGGCGTGAGGTTAAAAACGCTATTTTTTAATATATTATTAAATTTAGCCAATCACATTCATGGCAAGTGCCAAAGCGGCAATGATCATTATAGTTAGACTGGATCAAAATTGATACAAGTATTACACGGATAAAAATGGCAATACCTTCAAGGCATAAGAAGGATCATGTGCACAATCAGGCATCAAAGCCGCCGCGAAAACAATAGCAGATACTTTCTCAGGAAACTTATCTGCCGCCAGAGATGCATTAATCCCACCGAGGCCATGCCCGACTAAGATCACGTTCTCTTTTGGTGGCAACGAAGCCAAGATATCTAACAACGGCTTCGAATAATCGTCGAAAGTTCCGACTTCTTCGATCTTCCTCTCGTGGGAACCTGAAGCCGCAAGATCCGGGACGGAAACCCGGTGGCCGGCGGATTCGAGGAGCGGGGCCAGTTTGTACCAGCTCCAAGCTCCATGGCCAGCTCCATGTACAAGGATAAAGTGTTGCTGCTTCATTTCTGTATATGATGTGTATAATAAATAAATGTGCAGGTTTTATGCATAAGAAAGATGCTTTCATGTTGCACGTTTGCAGTTTTTAAATTTGGAGGCATTCAATTTTATGGGTCATGGTGGGGGCTTGTCCTGCAGCAAATGATAATCATGAATTTTTTTTTTGCTGTTTTAATACGGTGTTAGAATTTTTTTGTAAAAACACGTTTCTGTCGACCCTAGGTCATAAACCATAGGGTTATGATGCAATCGCAGGAAATTCATTTTGCTTGGGTTGTATTGCGCACACAACACTTTGCATTTGGGCTATCCATCAGTTACAAAGATGTGTAACCGATGAGGCTCTTGGGCTGAGCTCAGACCAAAGGGCTGATATCAGTGAAAAAAGAGAGGAGAGCAAAATTGAGAACAAAAGAATATCGCAAAAGTCTTCTGGCCCATCACAGGTCAAGAACACATGGAATATTGTAAAATATTATCGCCCATCAAAATTAGTCAAAACCAAAAGAGTGCTCGGCCTGTACACCGGGATCCGAGGAGGATCGTCCATCACATCGAGATTACAGAGTTGTTGGTTGGTGCACACCAGAACTCCAGTTGTTGTTTCTCGGAATAGTTCGGTTTTGGAATCATTGCATCGGAGTAAGCCAAATCTGCTTTAAGTTCCGCGTTCAAGCACGGACAGCAGCTCTCTGATCTAGCAATAGATCATCGTCCTATTTGATGTAGCAATGGATCGTCCCTTTCGATCTTGCAATATATCGTCCCTTTTTTGATCTAGCAATATATCGTTCCTTTTTTGATCTAGTGATAGATAACCGATCCAGCGTTAGATCGTTCTAACTTGATCTAGTAATAGGTCTCGCTTGAAGAACAGACTTTTAAATTTGTTGTCCATTCTGTTTCATTACTACAACAAGAGCATAAAAGTAGACGTGGGATACTCCCTTCTTTTTTCCCTTAATTATCTCATTATTATTTTTTTAAAGAAATTGTACTTCTATATAGATATTGTCTCTTTATCTAGTAAAGTGATAGGTCACAGCCAGTCTGCATGGCACAAATATCAGGATCATATAATTTTGTTTGGTTCTCTTTGGGATATAGACGAAAATGTTAATAATTAAATAACCACCATGTGCTTCATGCAACTCATAATAGGTTGATAAAAAAATAAAAAATAATGGCTAGATGGCGAAGATATATAGTATATTACAGGTTGTGTATTATTATTGTAACCGAAGTTGTGTAACACAAGTTATATTTTATAGGAGGGTTAATTGAAGAAAACACCCATGTTAGTTTAGACTCCTTGGCCCCTCAAATCATTTATTAGCACATACATCCCCTCTATTCATGTTTAAGTATTTTAAAATCCGTCAAATTCATTTCTAAATTGCTCAAATAAATGGTCTAGTTTAAGTTTAGAGCTTTTTTATGTTTTGTTTATGTTGTTTAGAGCAAATTTTCATCGATTTTTTTAGGGTTTTGGACGATGAATAGAGGGTGTCAGAGCTAATAAATGACTTGAGAGGATGTAAGTGCCACACAGTATGAACTTCAGGAGTGTTTTATGCAATTATAGTATTAATTGTGTGCAGGCTATTTTTTTCTTCAAGCAAAGATAGAATATTATGTTTGCAATTTCCATGGTGGCACTAGATATTCCGCATCCTCGTACTAACATATATATACGAGAACTGATGATGCTCGATATCGGTGATCTCCTAGATCGTGACACGTGGCAAATGACGCATCCCAGAGCCCACAAGAAAGGACCTACAGTGGCCGATCAGACCACTCCTGTGCCCGTCCTACAAGCAAACGCTGGCTCACCTCCGAGCCCCTGCACAATTGGTCTTCTCGGCCTACCAGCTCGTCTTCGGGCCACCACAGAACCAAGATACCTCGGCTCTCCCGCTCGTCCGCGAGCTCTCCCGCCGAGGTCATCTTCCTCAGTCTCATCGACCGACCAACGACACCGCTCACAGGCGCAACCGCCATCCCGTGAATCTCGCCATGCGCGAGATATCCGCCGGCCACATCCCACGTTCCACGCCATCACGATCCCCCATTAACGAGCCTGTCTCGCCATTAATGGGAGATCCCGCCCATCACGCGGGCGTGACGTCGGGAGCGTAACTTCTGGCGTGATTCTCGCGCCTGCCCTGCCTGCTGCCACCGCTATATAAACCCCTTCTTCAGACGGTTCAAGTAAGCCATTTTTACTCCACTAAGCCGTTACACTGCTCGGATCTCGAGTCTAACTTGACCGTCGGAGGGTCCTCGGTGGTACAACCACCCCGAGACTTCCTTGCAGGTAGCTCGGCAACCACAACCTCAAACCCATTGAGATCCACAGCTTTAGGAGCGTCAGCCTCCAGATCCAATCTCAGCCACCCATCGCCGCCATCAGCAGATCAACGGAAGGTAACATCTTGGCGCGATCCAGGCCGCGCCAGCTGACGCTGTCTGTGGGAAATCTTTGATTCCACAAAAACAAAAGTTTATTTTCCGATCTCAATCCAATGGTGAGCGATCATCACGAAGATTCAAGCACTAGCCGCCGCCTCCCCCTCAACGGAGGCGCGGACGAACCTCCCCCGCCTCGGGACCGGGACCCCTACGGAGGGAGAGAAGGCTCCGCTCGCGCCGGCACGACCGATCGCCGCCGCGCTATTTCCAACGGCTGCAGGCCCCACGGGCCAGCATACTCAATGACCTGGCGGCCCCGCTTCGCTGGGCTCCGAGGTCTTGCGCTAGAGAGCTTCGCCCCGATTCTCGTCGCATCCATGTCCCTCTCGAGGCGATGGCGGTCAGCTCTCCTGTTCGCAGGCATGACCGGCACCCCCTCACTCGACGGGGGCGCGCACGCGAGACTCGCCACGGCAGCTCAAAAGCGACCTCGCCGGAAGGCATAAGGAACCTCACTGTAGGGAACCGAGGCTCATCGAAAATCATGGTCATGAAGGCGGGGGGTACGTCGAGTACCTGCGAGACTCAGTATCCCACGCCAGCCGCGGAGGCCGACAGCCGTCCGAGGAAGAAGGCCAGGGAGGTCGAGCCGATCACTTTTGACGACGGGGACTTTCACGGCATATCCTTGCCCCACAATGACCCCCTGGTGATTACGGCTCGGGTCCATCAATACGAGGTGCACAGGATCCTGGTCGACTCGGGATGCTCCGTAGACATTCTCTTCTATGACTGCTTTCTGCGCATGGGACTCACCGCGGCAGACCTGAGGCCGACCTCCTACGTCCTTTCAGGATTCACCAACCACTCCATCCCGACAGAAGAGGTGATCACTCTACAGTTCAATGTCGGAGAGGCCGGCCGTACGCGGACATTGCCGGTGGAATTCATCGCAGCGAGGATTCCATCGGCCTATAACATCTTCCTCGGCCGTCCCACGTTGAACTCCCTCCGGACCCAGATATCGACCTACCACCTGGCGATGAAGTTCCCTCTCGACCAGGGCGGGATAGGTCGGGTCTGTGGAGACCAGCGAATTGCAAAGGTTTGCTTCACCGCAACATCTTCATCGGATAGGACGGCCGACGATGTCGAAGGTGAAGGTGACATCAAGAGTTCTCTGGACACTCGTGATGAGCAAAAAGAGGTCCGAGGGACCCCGGTGGAGCCTCTGACAGAGGTCCCCTCGTGGAAGGGGACGACGAAAAACTCATTCAGATCAGGTCGCTTCTGACTGGAACTCAGCGAGACGACCTGGTTTATTTCCTCGGAAACAACTCCGACGTGTTTGCCTGGGAACCTTTTGACATACCTGGGATTGACCCCAAAGTTATATCTCACAAGCTCGGGATAGATTCTACGGCTCGACCCGTCAGGAAAAAAAAAGCGAAGCTTCGCCCCGGTCAAACAGAAGGCTATCGAGGACGAGGTGGATCGGCTCCTCACCGCCGACTTCATTCGGAGTGTGCCCTATTCGGAGTGGCTAGCGAACATAGTCCTAGTCAAAAAGTCAAGCAGGAAGTGGTTCACCGACCTCAACAAGGCGTGCCCCAAGGACAACTATCCCCTACCTTGGATAGATCAGCTCGTCGACAGCTCGGCAGGCCACGAGCTATTGAGCTTCATGGATGCCTTCTCTGGCTACAATGAGACCCGTATGAATCCGGCAGACGAAGACCTTACCGCATTCACAACAGACTGGGGGGTATACTGCTACAAGGTGATGCCCTTCAGCCTCAAGAACGCTGGAGCTACGTACCAACGGTTGGTCAACCGCATGTTCAAGCCACAGATCGGCAGGAACATGGAAGTTTACGTCGACGATATGCTCGTCAAATCGGTCTCGTCGACCGACCACTCCAAGGACCTGGGCGAGGCCTTCGAGGTACTCCGCAAGTTCAAAATGAAGTTGAACCCCGCCAAATGCGCATTCGGGGTCACCGGAGGAAAATTCCTCGGTTTCGTGGTCACCCACTGCGGGATCGAGGCTAACCCGGAAAAAATCGACGCTATCCTCAACATGACCGCGCCCAAGACTAACGTCGAGATCATGCGACTGACGCGGCGGGTAGCCGCTCTGAGCCGTTTCATGTCAAGGTCTGGGGAAAAGTGCCTCCCATTCTTCAAAGCTCTAAGGAAAATCCCGAGGTTCGAGTGGTCAGAAGAGTGCCAGACCGCCTTTGACCAATTAAAAAGACATCTTGCGACGCCATCGCCGCTCACCCGACCAATGGAAGAAGACGAGCTATCACTGTATCTGGCGGTATCTGACCAAGCAGCCGGCTCAGTGCTCGTTCGAGAGGTCGACGGAGCGCAGAGGCCGGTGTACTACGTGAGCCACGTCTTCAAAGACGCGGAAACGAGGTACCCAGCCATAGAGAAGATTGTCTTGGCACTCGTTATGGGCTCAAGGAAGCTACGACACAACTTCTAAGCATACACTATCCTTGTTCTCACCGAGCGCTCGCTGGGGGCTATCCTCGCCTCACCCGAATCTTCGGGCCGTCTAGAGAAATGGAGGTGGGAACTGTCCCAGTTTGACATAAAATACCACCGAGACAGGCCATCAAAGCACAAGCCCTGGTCGACTTTATCGTCGAGTGCACCATCCCCAGCAAGGAACCGGAGCCTGCGCTGACCCTCGCGGATCAACACCCGATCGTGGGGAGACCCGACTCGGTCCCTGAGTGGGTCATCTATGTCGACGGGTCCTCAACCGAAGAAGGCTGTGGCGCCGGCCTTATCATTCGGGGACCGAGCGAGGCAGAAATGGAATATTCCCTAAATCTCGGATTCAAGGCTTCAAACAACGCGACAGAGTACGAGGCCCTGCTGGCTGGACTTCGCATGGCCTTCAGGATGGGGCTGAAGACAATTCGAATCCGCAGTGACTCAGCCCTAGTCGTTGGCCAAATAAGCGGCCACTTCAAGGCTCGGGAACCTCTGATGGTGAAATATCTGGCCGAGTGTTTTTCCCAATCAGAGCAAAGCTCTTTTTTAAAATTCAAAATTTAAAAATTGAAGCAATGCTTCAGATCCAGCGCTAGGCGCGCTGCACGCCACGTGTTAAACACAGATACGCTAGCGCTAGGTGCGCTGCGCCCTAGGCAGCGCACCCCTAATCAGAGCAAAACTCTATTTTAAAATTCAAAATTCAAAAATTGAAGCAACGCTTCAGATTCAGCGCTAGGCGCGCTGCGCGCCACGTGTCAAACACGGGTGCGCTAGCGCAGGCTGCACTGCGCTCTGTGCTGCGCGCCACGTGTCAAACGTAGGTGCGCTAGCGCAAAGTGCACTGCGCTCTGAGCAGCGCGCCACGTGCAAAGCACGGGTGCGCCAGCGCTGGAATTAAAAATTCCCCACCGTTAGATCAAAAGATCTAATAATAATGATAAATCATTAATTAATTAGAATTAAAATTCTGTTATGGAAAGATCTTTCCAATCTTGTTAAAAACAAGAAGATTGTCTTCTGTAAAACAGAAACCCTAGGATCAAAGATCCAACGGTGGGGAAATATCCCCAAATTAATCAGAGAAAGATCTCTTTAACTGATTTAACAAATCAATTTGCCCTATATAAAGGCCCCAAGACTTCAAGTCTGATATAGAGAAACCCCCCTACAAACTTTGAGAAAACTCAAAAGAAGGAGAGCAAGCTCTTGAAAGAAGATCATCTCTTCAAGGTAAAAAGAATGATTCTTGAACAAAGAGATGAAATCATCTCATTAAAAAAAAAGAATTATCTTCTTAAAAGATCATAGATCTATAAAAGACCAAAGTCTTTCATAAAAGAGATCAAAAGATCCCATCATAAAAGTAAAAGAAGTATTTACTTCATTCATAGATCATTGATCTATAAAGGCAAAGCCCTTTCAAAAATAAGAACTGTTGTTCTTGAAATTTGAGGCAAAGCCTCCTTTAAAAAGAACATAAACTTGTTCACAGATCATAAATTTGATCAAATGCGTTTTGCGCTATTGAAAAGTGCCTTGCACTTTTGAACTGCGCTTCTGCGCTCCTTGGACCGGCGCTCAGCGCCAAAACGTGCCACGTGTCAACCACGTATGCACTTGCGCTTCTGAAACAGCGCACTGCGCTCATGGGCTGGCACTCAGCGCCAAGCGCGCTACGTGTCACTCACTGGTGCGCCACTAAACTAGCGCAACGCGCTCATAAATTGAAAGCGCAATGCGCTCATAAACTGACGCTTAACGCCAAGCGCGCCACGTGTCACTCACTGGTGCGCCACTAAACTAGCACAGCGCGCTCATAAATTGAAAGCGCAATGCACTCATAAACTGGAGCTTAGCGCCAAGCGCGACACGTGTCCTTTTCGTGTCCGCTACTTGGCAGAGGCGCAATGCGCTCTTTAATTGGCGCAAAGCGCCTGGCGCGTCACGAGACGGGCTGTCGAACACACATTGTTCTGATAAATGCTATGCATTCAATACAAGACAAAAAGAATGTGTCAGGATCTAATGCTCAGCATTATTAAAAAGGGCCAAGCCCAAATAAAGGCTCAACAGCCCAGAACAATAAAATATTAAACATTTTGATCTAATTGGACTTAGCACAATATTGGCCATAAGTCCTCAACTTATATTTAATTGAGCCCATATGCTTACGAATATTTAACAGATCTTAGTCCCAAAATAGACTACAGATCTTCCGACCAACTCACACCGGTTCGAGGGTACATCTCTTTACTCCTCTGATATCTGTCGTTGTAATCCTTCAACGTCTTCAGAGAGGTGACGGGTCCCGACAACCACACATTTCACGGACTGTGGGGTCCTTAAACTCATGGACTACGATGTCCTTAAACTTCATAAGACTATGATGTCTTTACACTATGGACTGTGGGTTCCTTAAACTCATGGACTACAATGTCCTTAACCTGGACCGAGATGTCCTTAAACTAACATTGGACTGTAATGTCCTTAAAGTAATCGACCGCAATGTCTCTAAACTAAACAATAAAGTTCAAATGCTCTTTTGTTGGATCTAAATGATCCTGTTAAGTTGATCTTAGTCTAAACATTAGACTAACGTATCCTTAAATAAAGTTTAAGTTGATCTTAGTCCCAAATGAGGCTAACATATCCTTAAACCCAACCCCCAAACCCAAATCTAAGAAGATACGGATTTGGACTAATCCACGCCCTACGGGCGACAACATAAATTAGTCTCCGTATACAATCCACTGGCAACCAAAAACAAAACAAACACCCACGATACAAAATGACCATCTGGAGAAGGAGAAAGTTGTTACCGCGATGCGGTAGCGTAATTAATTGCAGGGGCTTGCGCCTGTAGGGAAGAGCGTCCCCACAATCAAAAACCCCTCAAACGAGGGGGAATCTGACGAAATCTGCTACATCGGCTGCATCCGTTTAAATCTTCAATACATGGTGCCATAAATCAACTTGGCATCTTCGGAGAGGTGGACGGATAGCACCAAATAGCATCTGCCCCCAGATTCAGGCAAGACGTTTGTCTTCCCAGTTTCCGACGGTAAACACCGAGGTAAGAAAACTTCGGAAGAACTTCGACGATGTCCAGATAGAACAAATACCCAGGCAGCTCAATGCCCAAGCCGACGCCCTGAGCAAGCTGGCCTCATCCTACTCGGCCAACAACAAGCGGTCTATCCTCTTTGAAACCTTGCCACGGCCCAGCGTGGAAGATGGTACGACAATACTTCATGTGTATACAGCGCAGGAAGACGTCCAGGACTGGAGGAAGCCCCTCGTGGAATTCCTAAGGGACGGAATGCTCCCAGAAGATCGGGGAGCAGCCCGCCGTCTCCGGGCCAAAGCCCGTCACTTCGTCTGGAGCAATGAGAACCTTTACAAGAAATCCTTCACTCAGCCCCTGCTCCGGTGTGTCGACCCCCACGAAGACGACTACGTCCTCCGTGAAATCCATGAAGGGGTCGGCGGCGCACACCAAGGGGCCCGAACCTTAATCCAGAAGGCATTGCTCCAGGGGTACTACTGGACAACTATTCACGAGGATGCCCAGAAGCTCGTCAGGAGATGCAAAAGTTGCCAACTCCACGGAAGCATACCTCGCCTTCCGGCTACCGAGCTGACCGCACTGACCTCCCCATGGCTGTTCGTCCAGTGGGGATTGGTCATGATAGGCCAGTTTCCTACCGAGGCAGGCGGGCACAAATATGTCCTCATCACAGTAGATTACTTCACGAAGTGGATTGAGACTGTCCCCATCAGGAGACCGGACGCCACCACGACCATCAAGTTCCTGCAGAACAACCTGATACACCGGTTCGGCATCCCGAGGTGTATCATCACCGACTACGGGACGAACTTCGAAAACAAGAAAGTGAAGGATTTCTGCAACGAATATCATATCCTCATGAAGTTTGCCGCGGTCGCGCATCTCCAATGCAACGGGAAGGCCGAGGTTGCTAACCGGGACGTCCTCCGAAGTCTCCGGACCCACCTAGAAGGACGCCAAGACGGTTGGGTCGAGGAATTGTCCCGGGTCTTATAGGCCCTGCGCACGTCAAAGAAGACCCCCACCGGGGAAACCCCTTTCAGCCTCTGCTACGGGACCGAGGCGATGGTCCCGGCGGAGATCGGGCTACCCAGTCACCGGGTTGAACACTTCGACGACGAAGCAAACACCACGGCACTATGGACCAACCTAGACATCTTGCTGGAGAAACGGGACCGAGCTCAAACCTGGGCTGCCGCCTATCAGCAGCAAACTGCCCGATACTACAACGCGCGGGTCAAGCGTCACTCCTTCAAGACCGAAGACCTGGTCCTACGGCGAAACGAGTTCGTCGATCAAGGCAGTCTGCATAAGTTCTCCCCGAAATGGGACGGTCCTTTCCTCGTCTCCGAAGTACTTCCCGGCGGGGCCTACCGCTTACAGGACGCGGACGGCCGCAAGTTTCCACGGCCTTATAATGCTGAGAAGTTAAGCTGTACCAATGAAACAGATACCTACGAGTGTGTACCTCTCCTTTCTCAAAGGCAATGTAAATTTTTCTAAAAAGTTCTTTCTACTTAAATAATAAGAGGAGAACGCTAGAGCATTGCAAAAAGAGGAATTTTGTTAATTCAAAAAGGTACTATGGGCTCCTTAGCCTTATAAAAGGGGGGGTTACAAAAGAGGTGGAACGGGATCGAGGAAGTACTCCTGGTGATACTCGGAGTAGATCTCCGTCAAACGGACCCTAGCCGCTGCAGCCCGCTCCTGCCGACGCTGCATGCGGACCCGGGACGCCACGGAAGCACCCGACTCACGGCCCGCAGAGCCTTGACCCACGATGTACCTCATCTAGAAACATTCAAGAATCAGAAGAAAGGATCGGTTGTGCCTGGCCTTCGAGATAAGGCCGAACAGGAAGATCGAATGCACCTTGTCAAGCACCTCATCCAGAAGCTCCTCAGTGAAGGGGTTGTCCAACCCCGGGGACCTCCTCCAGGTCGCGTACATCAGGAGCTGGAGCAAGGACGACCGCCGAGGGAGGAAACGGCCGAAGTGATCCTCGAGGCGTCGAACCACTCCCCGGCACCCCTCCTCGGACAACGATTGGTCATACAAGGAGACATCACCAAGGGTGATAATCTCTTCGATCAAATACACGCGCCCAGTCATCTCGAAAGTAAGCGGTGCCAAAGGAACTGCCATCTCCTTCCCTACTTATAGCTTCAAGCAGAATCTTCAAGGACCCGGATTCTCGGGCATGCCAGCGCGAATCTTGGGAATCACAGCAACTACCCCAATGCCACGCCGCCACGTGGCGAAACTGGCACGACATTCCGAAACGCTTCACGTTCGTAGCACGTGTCACTCGCGACTGTCAATCTACCCTGCTCGGCTATCCCTGGCCGGTAGCCCGCCTACCCCACAACGCCAGGGATCTAAGCCCTCACTAAGAGGCAACCGAGCAGCTTCACTTCTTGGTTCATCCTTGGCAGGCTTCCCACGGCCCCTCCAGCGCCAAGGATAGAAGCCCTCACCAAGAGGCAGCCCTGCAGCTACCCTGCTCAGCTATCCCTGGCTGGTAGATTCCTTATCCCAAGCCCTCACCAAGAGGCAGCCCTGCAGCTACCCTGCTCAGATATTCCTGGCTGGTAGCTTCCCTACCCCACAACGCCAGGGATCAAAGCCCTCGCCAAGAGGCACCGGACAGCAACCCTGTTCGGCCATCCTTAAGGACAAAAAGCCCTCGCCAAGAGGCACCGGGCAGTAATCCTGCTCGGCCATCCTTAGTAGGCCACTTACGGCCCCTCCCGTACGAAGGATGAAAAGCCCTAGAAAGAGGCAACCGGGCCCACCCTTGCTCGGTTATCCCTGGCTGGTAGCTTCTCTACCCCTCGAAGCCCTTGCTAAGAGGCAGCCCTGCAGCTACCCTGCTCGGCTATCCCTGGCCGGTAGCTCGCCTACCCCACAACGCCAGGGATCTAATCCCTCACTAAGAGGCAACCGAACAGCTTCACTGCTTGGTTCATCCTTGGCAGGCCTCCCATGGCCCCTCCAGCGCCAAGGATAGAAGCCCTCACCAAGAGGCAGCCCTGCAGCTACCCTGCTCGTCTATCCCTGGCTGGTAGCTTCCCTATCCCACAACGCCAGGGATCGAAGCCCTCACCAAGAGGCAGCCCTGCAGCTACCTTGCTCGGCTATTCCTGGCCGGTAGCTTCCCTACCCCACAACGCCAGAGATCAAAGCCCTCGCCAAGAGGCACCGGGCAGCAACCTTGCTCGGCCATCCTTAAGGAAAAAAAGCCCTCGCCAAGAGGTACCGGGCAATAACCCTGCTCGGCCATCCTTAGTAGGCCACTTACGGCCCTTCCTGCGCTAACGATGAAAAACCCTCGAAAGAGGCAACCGGGCCCACCTTTGCTCGGTTATCCCTGGCTAGTATCTCCCTACCCCAACAAACCAGAGATCAAAGCCCTCGCCAAGAGGCAACTGGGACCGCGCTTACTCGGTTATCCCTGGCTGGTAGCTCCCTACCCCAACAAACCAGGGATCAAAGCCCTCGCTAGGAGGCACCGGGCAGTAACCCTGCTCGGCCCGTCCTTGAGGATCAAAGCCCTCGCAAGAGGCAACCGGGCCCGCTCTTGCTCGGTTATCCCTGACTGGTAGCTCCCTACCCCAACAAATCAGGGATCAAAGCCCTCACCAAGAGGTACCGGGCAGTAACCCTGCTCGGCCATCCTTAGTAGGCCACTTGCGGCCCCTCCCGCGCTAAGGATCAAAGCCCTCGCAAGAGGCAACCGGGCTCGCTCTTGCTCGGTTATCCCTGGTTGGTAGCTCCCTACCCCAACACACCAAGGATCAAAGCCCTCGCCAAGAGGCACCGAGCAGCTACCCTGCTCGGCCCCGTCCTTAGTAGGCCACTCACGGCCCCTCTCACGCTAAGAATCAAAAGCCCTCGCAAGAGGCAACCAGGCCCAACCTTGCTCAGTTATCCCTGGCTGGTAGCTCCCTACCCCAACACCCTAAGGATCAAAGCCCTCGCTAAGAGGCGCCGAGCAGCTACCCTGCTCAGCTACATCCTTAGTAAGCCTCTCACGGCCCCTCCCACGCTAAGGAACATGACCTCACCAAGAGGCATCCGGTTCTACGTCTAAGCGATCTTCACCTCAACTTCGGGGCCATGGAGATACCGTCCCCCTGCCGGGCTTTGCACACTCGGCAAACGAACAGATTCAACTCGATGTGTGATTGCTAGACAAAGAACCGACATAAAACGAAGGCAGTACTGCGCAAATACAAGTGTCTACCGACAAAAGAAAATACAAGCACAAACACTACTGCAAAAACAAAAATCTTTATTCACAAAGCAAAAAGTCTTTACAAGGGTATTGTGGACTCCCCAGCCTTACAAAATGCCCGGAGGCCTACAAACTTCCGGAGGCTTACAAAAGAGAGAGGAGGAAAAGCAAAAAAAAACAAAAAGGGGTTTGGCCACAGGCCCCGCCCAGACGTCGCCTCCCTTATCACTATCAGCTGGAGGAATGACCACCGAAAGTGGGACCCGAGCATGGAGCTCACCGTCGGCAAACTCCGGAAATTGCTCCTTGACGGCGTCAAGAGCTTTGTTCCATGCGATGGCGGAGGTCTCGCCGAGGATGACGTAGAACTGGTCCGACTCCTTGTAATCAGTCACGGCCTTTCTAGCCCGAGTCTCGGCGACCTCCGCCGCCTGAAACGCCGCCTCGGCATCCCGCCTGCTGGCATCCTTCGCTCTCTTCATGGCTGCAAAGCGATCGGCCAGTTCCATCAATTTCGCCTCGACACCTCGGTGGGACTCACTTAGGCGGTGATAAGACTCCCGGCACTTCGATACGGCGAGCTCCGTGACGGCCGATCAGGCATCAAGGACAGCCATCCTCTCCCTTTCCAGACGCAGCTCGAGTCGCAGATCCTCGGCCTCCGAAGAAGACTCTTCTGCTGACCTCGCAGCATGGAAGGCCCCCTCGGCCTCCATACGAGTAACAAGGGTACAGTGCTGAAGGACCTGGCAAAAAACGGCAGAGAGACTTAGGGACACTCGAACTAAGAAGAGGGCGCTCAAAACAACACATGAAGGAGTACATACCTGAACCACCTCCTGTGCGATAGCCACCATTTGGGCCCTGAGGGTCCCCCGAGGCATCTGGCCCCCGGCCGACTCCTCCATACCGGCAAGAAGGCTGGCAGCAACGAAGAGCCCTGACAGGATCACGAAGTGGGCGTCCCCCTCCTGCACAGGAACCCCCGCGGGAATCTCCGACGGTACCGCACGGGAGACTGTCCTCTTCCTCTTAAGGGGAACCCCGTCTTCGTCCTCTCCTGCATCCCTCGTCTGGGGCTCGGGAACCCGTGGACGCCTTTGGCTTCCGCCGGGGCGATCGTCGGGAGCTCGTAACGATACTGACGGCCCCGCCATCAGCGGCACATTTGGTGCGGGACTCGATTCAGCCGGAAGCACGGCCGCGCCGACGGCCCCCCTCCGGGACTGAGTACCGAGGGCACCAAGAGTCCCGGATCGATCCATTGGTCTTGCCAAAGGGAGAAGCAGGCTCAACTCAGAAGGAGAAGAAGCAAGAGAAAGGAGAATAAGACATCTAACCTGATAGAGAAGTCCTCGGCAACGCAAAAATCTGACCTCAGAGGAGAGCGCCGAGCTTACAAGATCAAGAGTGAGGGAAATATGGAGAGAGATGGGCCCTGAAGCGGACCCCACCTCTATTTATAGCCACCGGCGTCCTCATCCCACGGCGAAAGTCGACTCCCGCAAAAACAACTCTTCGCATTCGACGACCACGATCGCTCCTCCTGTCGCACGCACATTGGCCGGATCCTATCAGACGCCAGAGGTCTGCGTCCCGTCGCGTCAGCCAACCAGCGCCCGGCACGTGGTCTGTCGTTTCAGAAAAAGTACGCGCGATCCGGCGCACCCTCTTTAATGCAGAGATCTCTCCCTGATTCGCTGACATCATCCAGAAAATACAACAGATTACCCGGGGACACGCCTGACGATATCTTCGAAAGGAAGCTCACCTCGGATGACCCGGCAGACCACTCTCGACCCGACACGTCAGCTGGTCGGGAAGAGAGTGAGGGGCTAATGATGATGCTCGATATCGGTGATCTCCCAGATCGTAACACGTGGCAGATGATGTGTCCCAGGGCTCACAAGAAAGGACCTACAGTGGCCGACCAGACCACTCATGTGCCTGTTCTACAAGCAAACGCTGGCTCACCTCCGAGCCTATGCACAATTGGTCTCCTTAGTTTATTAGCTCGTCTTCGGACTACCATAGAACCAAGATACCTCGGCTCTCTCGCCCGTCCGCAAGCTCTCCCGTCGAGGTCATCTTCCTCGGTCTCATCGACCGACCAACGACACCGCTCACAGGCGCAACCGCCATCCCGCGAATCTCGCCATGCGCGAGATATCCGCCGGCCACATCCCACGTTCCACGCCACCACAATCCCCCATTAACGAGCCTGTCTCACCATTAATGGGAGATCTCGCTCATCACGCGGGCGTGACGTCGGGAGCGTAACTGCCGGCGTGATTCTCGCGCCTGCCCTGCCTGCTGCCACCATTATATAAACCCCTTCTTCAGACGGTTTAAGTAAGCCATTTTTA
This sequence comes from Agapanthus africanus, assembly GCA_030015575.1. NCBI lineage: Eukaryota > Viridiplantae > Streptophyta > Magnoliopsida > Asparagales > Amaryllidaceae > Agapanthus > Agapanthus africanus. The sequence goes on along the minus strand of CM057338.1, from coordinate 86,780,229 downwards.
CTCCACTAAGTCGTTACTTTGCTTGAATCTCTAGTCTAACTTGACCGTCGGAAGGTCCTCGGTGATACAACCATCCCGGGACTTCCTTATAGGTAGCTCGGCAACCACAACCTCAAACCCATTGAGATCCACACGCTTCAGGAGCGACAGCCTCCAGATCCAATCTCAGCCACCCATCGCCGCCATCAGCAGATCAACGGAAGGTAACATCTTGGCGCGATCCAGGCCTCGCCAAAAACCCTTCAGAATAATTTCTGAGCCAATCCCCACTTACAGTTCATGAATTTATTAGCATTTTCATCACCAAAACGGATACATATTGTAAATCCCCGTTTCCATTCTAATAAAAGTTCCCGATTCTCTGAATTCCAGTAGTTTCTTTTCTTTTTCCCTCATATTTTGAATTGGTTGTTTATGCTATATAATGGTATTTTCCAAACCCTAAAGTTAAAACCCTAGAGTTAAAACCAAAGCCGTTTAAACTAAAACCTAAACTAAAAACCCAAAATAAAATCAATATTTACACTTAAAGCCGGCCCTTACTATTTTTCCCCAGCCCACTTGATTTTTTATAAATCCTTTTGTAAAACCCTCAGCCCAAAAAAAAAAAATCTTTTTATTAACATTAAAATTCCCGGCCCGCTTACCTCCCTCAGCCCACGAGAAATCCTCAGCCCAAATTTTTCTTCCCGGCCCAGCTTCCTCTAACCGCACCCGCGCCCGCCATCATTCGGACCCGACCCGATCCCTAACCTCCCTTCTTCCCTCGTTCGCAACTGTTCTGGCTCATTTTCACTCCCCTCGTTGCGACCCCCACGTCGCGCCGAGCTCCCCACGTCCCCATCGCCGTCGCCCACGATCCCGACCACGACTCCCTCTAACTCACGCTCTCCAACTCCTCATCTCCCTCTCACTTCCCAACTCCTCAAAACTCTCTAAACCCCGCAAGTTTTCCCCCACGAACCCACTGCTAAACTTCAGACCCTGACCCTCGACGACGACGAACCTCCCTCCAACCTCCTTCTTCATCACCAAGCACCCCAAGTCCCCCACTGCTCTCTCTCCTCACCTTTTCCCCAGCCTCAACCGAGCTCTCTCAACTGCACACCCCACTACCTCTCGGCCACCCTCTGTTCTCAACGCCGGCGAGCCACCACTGCACCTGAACCACCGTCGACCTCTGCAGCCTCCACAGCTCCACCACCTCCTCCGAAACCCACACCCGAGCCCATTGCTCTCTCTCTCTCTCTCTCCCTCTCTCCAAAGAACCCCACTTCTCTATCCTCACTGTTGCACTTCGCCGGAGCGCCGCCGCCGACCATCGTCGACCCCAGCAAGTCCCAAGCGAACCACAGAGCCCTCTAAGCTTCCAGCGCGCACAAGACGACTCCGGAAAAGTCCGACGCAAAAACCCGTGTTTCGATCGAAGCTCGCGCGAACTCGTTCCGTGGCGTACAACGCGCGTTCACGACATTGTTGCTGCCTTGAGACCTCGAGACGTCACCAGGCAAGTGTTTACTTGCTTCATGGTATTATAGTCATGTTACAAACCTAGATCACATAGTTTACGAACTTAATGATTACCTATATATATATCTTGACCAAGGTGTTCGATACTAGTCTCTCATGGATATAACTGTTTAATTTGACGGAAACCGATACCTTCTGTTGGCCCATATAATGTTAAATATAGTGTATGAATCTCGCTGGAAAATACGATTGTTTGTAACAAAACTGATACCCCCAAATATGCCGTTAAAACTAGAATTTTTCTCGTGCCTGAAAACGAATAAAATCACCATAAATCATATGCATACTAGATTGAGACATTCGAGGGCTTAAATCGAAGCCGACTCGATGAACTTTAACCCTATGGAAAATCCTAATGATTCCTGTTCTGTAATCATGATGATAACTGGGTCGGAACACGACTCTGGACTGCAGTCCAGAGCGTTTCTGATTATTGTTTTCTGTTCAAAGGACCTGCGTTACTGTGTTCCTGAAATCATACTTTACAGAACCTTACATTAGATTAGAGATAATTCTGTTAGCTAAGCAAGACAAGTGGTTTCATTCCGATTCTTCGCCGTTTGTTATTTTAAACTATTTTAAAAAGGGCAGAACGTATAACTGTTCAGAACAGATTCTGAAATGACATATTGAGGTTCAACTGTGCATAACTTTCAACGTACAGATGCGATTGAAGATCCGTCTGTTGCGTTGAATACTCTATTGGAAACCCTAGATTTCATGTAACTGTAACGTCGCTAAATTCTGAGCCCAACTGGGTGCAATTCGTGTCGCGAAACGGAAGTTCAGTTCTGAAACTGAATTTCCAGCCGCGTGCACTTAAAATGAAACTGTTATATCTTGAGAACCGGAATCCCGATCGAACTGAAACAAATTCTGATGAATTACTGACTGAGTACTCTATATATCTTACTTACATCACTTCGCCGAATTCTTAACATAATAATTTGTGCAATTTATTTCAGTTCATGACATGCATGTTGATTCATAATATACAGAACTCATTGGTAGCATACATACATATATCATACCCTTGCCATATACTCAGTGTTAGTACGTGTGGACATTGCATTATCGTACGTGATAGATGTTGGTTTAGTTGTGACAAGTATATCAATGGAAAGTGAATATTCGTGACAGTGATTGATACAGTGAACAGTGATAAAAATCGTGCCATTGATATACTTGTACATAACTAGATCAAGATCATAACTAGTGAGAACCTGGGGAAAAAGGGGTGAAATCAAAGTGGAAAGAGTATCGTATTTAGCGGGACCGTGTTTAGAGGATGATCATTCGAACAGAGATATTGATACATGTAGGATAGGATCTAGCGATCCGGCTGACAGGGTTATGTCCCGAGCATGTTGGCCGTTGTCTCGGGTATGTATGAGATTCCTGTTAAACATGATCCTCCTTCCACTATGTGATTTCAAACTCGACCTAGAGACCGATAGGGACACATAACATATTCTGCATCATATAGCGACATAGTGATTGCTGGCATTGTTCTTACACCAGTATTACCTCACATAACTGTTTCACCTTATTATGGTATTATTGTTATTGTGTCGCTCTGACGACCTGAGTATGCATGCTCAGATCCCGTGGGAGGACCAGCACAGGAGACGGACCTATCCTTCGAGTTCACGGAGATTTAGACTGGTGTACCTTCCTTTTCTGCTTTCTATAAAAGTGATCGTAAGTTTGACTTCGGTTAATATTTGTTCTTGTTATCTGTACTTTGTGAACAATGGAATATTAATGTAATAAATTAGTGATGTGATCCCTTTACCACTGCGCTTTATTTACTGATTTCCATGTAATGCTAGAAGCCGAAGTGTGACTACGGCGGGATGATTCCTTGACCGTAGGAGCATGGCTGGCCTAGTCATCCCTCGTTTTCCGTATTTTGGGAAGCGGGGCGTGACACATATATCAAGCAAACAACAAGCACATATGCTTGAGCTCAACACTAGTTTTATATACCATCAGCAATTTGAAGAAGAGATTGACCCAACTCTTCACGCTTCGAAAACATCGGCATATGATCGGCTCTGGTGATCTCAACCACATTGATGTTCACATTAAGGTTCTGAATCATTTGTTGCTGGTATTCTTTCACAATGAGAACATCCTCAGGGCACATTATGTAGAAGCAATGAACGGAGCCGTATTTTTCCATGGAGAATGCAGGTTTGGTCACAAGATCTTCGACGAACAAACATGCCGGCCTCACTAAGTTGTTGGCTAGCATAAGATCCTATACAGACACATGGATGCATCAAGAGAGAGAATTAGATCCATATCGACATTTTCGACCACAAATTCGTCGGATTAACATTTTCGAAAGCAATAGCCAGTTGCCTTTGGTACCATGAGATCTTATACTTGAACATGGATATGTGTTGCATATATTTTTTGACCTAAAAATGTATGGTTTCATAAAATTACCTCTTGTGGGCAGAGCTGGTAGAGCTTTTTCGCCAAGAACTGTGGACCAAAAAGCATGTTAAGACGCCGGTTCTCTTCTGTGGCGCCAACGAAACTGAATTGTGTGTCGAACCATACTGTTTCACGAGTGTGTTGAAATTCCTGTCGCGTTTACATGTAATACATATCGAATGATCCATTGACTATTCGGCACAAAAAGCTAACTAAATTGTTATGCGAGATAGATGAATCAAGATAATAATATCAATTCAAATATGATTAATTATCTCCATATATAATAGGTGTCTTGATCTGATTCCAAATTGCATATGAAAATTGTCGATCCATATAATCTGCCTACTAAACAAATTGGGTTATGGTCGAATTTGATTTCTTTACTTAGCATATGGATCATTCTATAAATAGAAGAAAAAATTTAACAGAGAATCCGCGGTATGAAATAAATCATTATTTTGCATTTATTTATGGGCCACGGTACGAAACAAATTAAAAGAAAATAGAGAATCCGCTATACCTTGGTGACGTAAGAAGGATCATGTTCGCAATCAGGCATCAAGGCCGCAACATGAACCAGAGCAGCGATCTTTTCAGGAAACATATCTGTAGCCAAAGCTATATTGATCCCGTGTTCATATTGTTTGGTGTGTGATTCTGATAGCTTGCGTTGTTTTGGTAGATTATCCGGTTAGTCTTTTTCAGATAATTTGTTTGTATGCAATCCTGATAGATTTTCCGTTGTGTTCTTGGTGTGGTTTATGATTTCTTCGAGGATCACGGGTACAGAAATTACAACATATATTCCTTGGGAATGTTTCCCTTGCTGTACTTTGGCCTAATTTAATTTGCGCATTTTATACTTTCCCTCGGCAGTTTATTCTTTCATTCTTAGAAATAGATAATTTCCGAAAGAACATTAGCAAAAGGGAAAATTCGGTTGGTAGTGTACACATTGCCGTGGAAAATTTGTCTCTCGTAAAAGTTTTCCCTCGCAACTGCATTTTTTTTTCCTGGTGGTTGGAGGGTTGATATTTTGCGACGCCGTCTGAGGAAATTCTCTCATGTGGCTCCTAAGATTTCGTTTCCTCTTATGTATATAATATTCAATTACATGCATATCTGTGTTTATCAAATAGGGTTAATTGCATAACACATAACCCCCGCCCCCTACTTCGTGCGGCACAAGCACCTTTTGCTCAAAATCCGAGAAAACTCTCAAATTCAAACGTTCTTATATTCCCTCCATATCTGATTTGTGATGTAATTTGGATTTTGGAGCATTGTGGTATTATTATAATCTGCAGACAAAGGACACATGAGACTTCCAATTTCATTTCTCAATTTGAAGAAAAACTTTGGAAAATAGGAAAACTTTCTTAAATCTTAAATCATCAATATCATCAAATTTTAAATGGGAAATCTTTTATAAAAAATAAAGAAAAAGAAAATGAAAGGACCACGACCTCATTAAATTAGCATAAGAAATTTGGTAGCTTAAATGACCCCTATAGTATAACTTCACAAAGATTATAATTTCAACTATTACCGAAGACATATATCTATATACGTTCATGTTCATGTGCGAGGCTATGTCCTACTAAGATCACCTTCTCTTTTGGCGGCAACGAAGCTAAGATCTCTAACAACGGATTTGAATACTCGAGAAACGTCGCAACCTCGTCCATTTTCCTGAGATTGATCCCTGAAGCTGAAAGATCGGGGATGGTTACTCGATGGCCGGCCGATTTGAGCAGCGGGGCCACTTTGTACCAGCACCAAGCTCCATGGCCAGCTCCATGAACAAGAATGATGTGTTGTTGCTTCATTTGTATTTAGATGAAGATTTTAGTTTTGTGTACTAAATGTCGTGTGTATTACGTTTTTATATATATGGTGTGACACACACACACACATGAAACAGTACCATCAGTGCCTCGCGATGGTCTAATCTAACCGTCAATCAACGATCCACTCCAATAATCTCGTTCTGTGCATATGGAGTGATCTATGTATGTGAAATTTTAATCGATTTAACACCTTTTATGTCTTCAATCGACTGTCTCCAATATATGACATTTTTATTGTGCTTAAAAGCCATCCATTTTTAAAATGCTTGATCCATTACTTGTAATGTATTATATTAATTAAAATTTCACACATAGATCACTCTGTGTGTAGATCTAAGATGGTCGAAACGGATCATCGATTTAATAGACGGATTAGGACATCCCAAGACGCTGACTAGTAGCTGATAAACCGTTTCCTCATATATATGGCATATTTCTTGAAAACACTCATGTGGTTTGGCCTAATTCCTAAAGGTCTACCGGAGCTTTTTTACTGGTCCAATAACCCCTGTACTTTAATATCTAAAAACCTACTCATAAGCTATTGTGAGATCAATGGCATTGGTCAGAGGGATTGATGCATCCATGTAGCAAGGACTGATATTGTTGCCGTCAAATTATTACATTACCTACTCATCACATTGATTAATTCCATCTAGTCTTTGGATGATAGTGTGGTGCATATGGTCTCAACGGGAAGTTCTGGTCACTTTATTGGGCAAAAGTTGGACGGAAGAAAGACGATCAGAAACAACACTTTCTTGATTCAAAAGTCTGTCATTTTGAAGTTACGTCGTTTTGGCCCGTCTACGTCTAAACGAAATGCGAAACATAATCAATCGGCTCTCCTCTTTGCAAATGATACTTAATAATGACATGTAGCCTTGTTATTGTTAATTTGACATGAATCTTGCTATGGAAAGTTTGCTAGATGAAGAAACGAAGAGAACAGCATACTGGCAGTTCTTCATTATGTGAGTTTTTGGACACCGAGCCTCCTTTTTTTTTTCTTTTTTTTTGGGGGGAAGAAGTCAAGAAAGGCAATCCCAAGATTTTTATAAATCCTGAGGAAGATCAAAATCAAGAAAGATCGCCAACCACTGCTGCTACTGTAAGAGGAAGGGAGGCGGTTGCAACCACGATGGTTGTTGAGATGCAGAAGGAAGTGACTGCACGTGATGCCGAAAGTGGAAAAATGCTTGTGGTAATAACAGTAGTACTGGAGATCAACGGGGGTGGCATTAGCTGCAAGAGCGGTGAGTAAATGTGATGGCCACGATTGTGGCAATATTGCACGATGATAGCCGAGTTGATGGATAATTAACAATAGTTCTCTGTACCATCATCTCAAAAAAATTCATGAATTTATTCCAAAAATATAAAAATAGAAACCAGTATAAAAATTTTTTTTATAGTAAACCAAATTTAATTAATAATTAAAAAAAACCATTTACAAAAATAATTACAAAAATAATTAACAATAGTTCTCTGGTTACGAATGTATTCTCTATCGATTACGAGAGGATATGCACTGGTCGATGAAGATCGATCGGGAAATCCTGCGGCTCTTACACTTAGCCGTATTGGATGCACTCCCGTCTCCCCCTGAAAAAGTAACCCATGACCACCATGGAGAAGCAAATCGTCGTCTTCACTTCTTTCATTCAATGGGTCTTCTTTCACGTCGCAATATCGAGTACTCCGCAAGCTCTCTTTACCACTTCTTTATGCACCGTCGGACTTTAAACCGTCTCGAACTCACTCGAAATACTGCGCTGGGTAATGAGGCCGTTGATGCAATTACAGAGCGGATTAATTCTGTTGCTGCGGAGCTAAGTGACAGAGAGAATTTATTTTTGAAATTTTAGTAATGAATTATGTCGTTGTTATTGTTATTTATATCTATTTTGTTTACGTCATTCTCGTGTATGTTGTGGATGGGTGTACCATGTGTGTGTAATATATCGTGTATGTGTTGGGGTACGGCAGCGCCCCGGCCGTCAATCCGACACCAAATGCGGAACAAAAACTTTTTACAAAACTGGCGCTACCGCAACCTAATACCCGGATCGTTCCATTAACCGTAAACCAGTAAACTGTAAAAGAGTTTGGAAAGATTATACCGATCGATCCGTGTACTTCGGTCTTTAATCTCCGCACCAAACTCCCCGCTGCTGCGCCGACGAAGTCCGCTTCCCGATCTCGCTCGTCGAAATGACAACACGTCATCGAATCTTTATACGGGCACCCGCTTCAAACTAAAGCAACTCGAATATGAAATTTGTTAGCCAACATGTCCAAAATTGATGTAGAGAGAGTGTAAAATATTTTGTCTCAAGACACCCAAACGTTTGGGTGGAGGTAAATTAAAGTTGCCAAGAAGATGAACATGTAAACATGGGATTTTTCATGTAAGAAAAATGAGCTTTCTATGGAAGATTAAGGGCTCGGCCAAAGCAAAAGCTCTCTGGGAATTTCTTGGTGATGAGTTGTGTGATCAATAAAGTTAATTTTACCCAAAGATCTCCACTCGCTCAAAATGAACAGCCACCCTAAATGACTTCACAGCAGCCCCTCTAAATTCAGCCACCTCACCCCTTTTCCCATTCAACCAAAAAACTTAGAACAAACCAAAAGGCAATAAATGCACCCATCACAATCTTGCCAACCCATCCCTCACAGTGCGTTCGAAATTGGGCAGCCCTGTGAAATTCTAAATATCCCAGCAAAGGACAAAAAGCTCACAATAATTAAAGATGAATCAAAATGTTTAAGACGGAAAAAAAACTGGCAACTCCGAAAGTAATTCAGTAACGAATTATGAGATTACCCCTCAATTGTAAAAATATACCCGTATTTGTATTCCGACCGAATACGAATGCAATGAGACGAAATAAATATTCCTACAAAATATAATACTAGGATCCGGTTTAAACCAAATCCCACTAGTATTATCTGTCCGAACCATGACACGTGCACAAGTGCACGTGTATGTTCGAACCCTGCCATAAAACCATACGGCCTCTACAACATTTCGCCTGAACTTGGGAAACTGTCTGTGGGGGACTCTAAAGACTCGTCAATACGCTTGCAGTGGATTTAACCACAAGCCATCAGTGGCACTAGCTGTACGTAACGACTGCCTAGGTATTGACCGAAAGGGAAGTTGACGAGCGAACTCATTCTGAAACCCTACTGAGCCTGTCAGTGACAATATCCGTACAGTCCGGTCTGTTCGTTTATGAGTATCGCATATAGGGCCTAGGGTGCTGGTAAACGTTAGACCCTCAATAGCGGTATAAGTCGTGTCGGAAAGTAGCCCAGAACACCCTGAGAAACTACTGGAATACCCACCAGTAAATCTCGATTACCCTGCTCAGAGATTTTGTGTAATGGCTCTTCTAAACATAGCGCGATCTCACCCTCAATACCGGGAGAGACGAATCCCTGACGATCCGCTCACTGCCTCCATGTGACTCGGGACTGTACCCAACTAAAACATGTTTGCACAACTCCTTTTAGCCGTGGTAGGGTAGTAATCAAAGCACAGTGGAAACTCACACGGGACAAATGACGATCTCAGGTCGACAGACTAACCTGTAGACATGTCACCTGGGAACTGCTATCTGACGACAGATATAATACCAACTAGTATGTTCCCGGCGAGTCCTGTCCGGTGTACTCATAACCCAATGAGCACATGTATATATCTTAGGTGAACCAACACACCAATGGCTTGTGAGACCGGTCACTGCCCCTCGTCGGGGTCTCGACTGTATACACTAGTCTACTCTGGAGTATCGATACCCTGTCTCGAAACTCCCACGACTAAGGACACTTTAAGGATGTGCTTATAGACCCCAGCTCCCACGTATATGATCGCCATCATACTGCTGGCAGTCAAACAAGAATCCTATGGGTTCTATCAATATGCAATAGTGAACTAAAGCATGTACACGATGATAAAAAAAACCAGATCGCATACTATCATCTCGAGCAAGACTGTCCTACCGGTATAGGTCATCTCTCAATCATTGCAATCACGTACCTGCGATCCAATAATTGACTTTTAGGGCACTATATCCTACAGTATGAACACGTGCTTGTGTGAGAGAATCAACGTTTGAATTAAAATGACGTAAAGTATTATTTTGTAAAGAAATAATCATGAAAAATCGGACAGCATCTCCTTTGTAAATTTCGAATAAAATTCATGTACAAGTATAGTAAAGAAATAATATTCACAGACGGAGCTAACTCAACGCCCAAACGGCGGAGACACAATCCACGCACAATATACGACGCCTAAACGACGAAGAATAATAAGCCGGAAACATTAAACAATGTAAAATAAATAATGAATTCATCACAACACAATACAACACGAACACTCATAACAATCTAACGAAGTCGTCGCACCATCCCAAGTGTCCTCTTCGCTGCAGGACATCGAAGCTGTAACGGTCCGGCTTCGTCGACGGCAGGCGGCTGAGACGGCTCTGGCTGTGATGGTCCATGCTCGTACTCATCAGGATGCTGAGACGGCGCCGGCTGTCTCCATCTACGTCGTGCATACGTGATAGGAATGGCAGGTGCGGATGCAGCTGGTGGAGGCACGGGTGGCGGGAGCACGGGTGGTGCAGGGACAGATGGTGAAGGCACAGGTGGTACAGGCACGGCCGGTAGACGTACCTCTTCATCACACTCCTGATCAGGAACTTGATGTTCATAAAGCAGCTCGCTGAGTCTCTGGTGCCACTAATACCCTCATCAGCTATATCCTCCGACGCGTAAATGGTATGGAGTATTGATGGTAAATAAAATAATGAATTTGGTAAAAAAAAGTAAGATTTTAGTTTTAAAAGGTTTGATATAAACTTACCAAATCTCTCTCTATCGGTCCTCGAGGCGTATATAAGGTGGGCGGAGGGGCGGCTGTGATGACGAATTTGCGGGTAATTATCCAATACCAGGAAACATACTGATCTATCGGTATACCCGGCTGTATCTTATCGGCTATGTGGTGTACCTGATCGTACCATCGACCCACCCAAATCTGATACTCCACGAGCCAAGCATCCCTAACCAGTGCTCCACCATGTCGCGGTGTCTGCTCCACCGTGCCTAATATGTGCTTCCTCAAACCGAACTGGTGGAGCACACGGTCTGGCACATGCATCTAAATAATATCGTTGCAGACGATCGATGTCCGTGCACGCCAGAAGCCGGCACCTGCCAAACATAATGGATGTAGAGTGCCCGCAGGTCATGTATGCACGGTGTCCACGCAACTGCTGCCTCCTCTATGACATCGAACTCATTGCGGTAGAAACGGAGGCTGCGATCCGGTGTCACATCCCATGACATGGGCACATTCCACCTGCATAGAGATTACACACAAGTTAATGTTCCAAAAAAAATTGAAATTTGAAATATGCGTATAGTTTCAAATACTTACTGGAATCCATATGGTCTTTAGCCATCTAAAGAGAACCGTGTCGTAATGGTCGGTCGACCAATAAAGAGATATGTCCATGACCATATCTGAAATACAATATGATAGAATTATGTTTTACGTTGAATATCAATTTAATTACGCAAAATTAGTAGAATGCGGTTTTAACTATTGTATACCTGAAGAAGCGTCAAACAGCCCCCAAAACTCTTCTACTCTATCAATGCAGCCATCCTCAGCGCGTTGTAGATGAATGACAGAACTACACTCCCCCACGATAATGTGGCATATTGGTCGAGATCAGCTAAAAGAGGTAATCAAGAAAGACTAACTTTGCTCTTGCTCCTATCCAGAAACAAGCGAACCCCAATCTGATGTAAAATGTAGTCTCGTGCATGCTGCTCAATCGCCGCGGCAGTAGCATCCAAGGCAGGCTCAGCACTAAACGCCTCCCGCAGCTAACTCAAGTGGATGGTACTGCCTCTCCTCTGGCCAACAGGCGGAATCTTACCCAAAAAGCTGGGACACAAATTTGACCAATCATGGCTATACTCCATAACAACCACCTCTCCGTTTATAGGCAGACCAAGCAGCACAGCGACGTCCTGAAGGGTGATAGTCATCTCACCAATTCTAAAATGAAATGTGCAGGTATTTGGTTTCCATATATCTACCAAAGTCGTAATCAAGCCTCTATCCAGACGTATATACTCTAATCTGGATAGAAGATGAAAGCCCGCCCGTTGCAGCCCAGCCTGCACACGGGCATCTCCAACTGGGATTTGGCTGTTTTGGATTGAATGGTCAACCCATGTAATCACCTGATCACTCTGCTAATTACAAAAAGATGACTTGTATCGGTAAAACATAAATAACATATGTAAGTAAAGAAAATAAAACCACAAAGTTTTACCTGTACTACTGCGGCGTTGGCCGACCTGTGGTCAGCCTGCAAGTACAGACCACTCGTATCTATAGGTCCATGATCCATAGGTATATCTGCACAATGAAAAAGTCGAGTTATATTATCTTTGAAAAAATGAGCATGTATAACAAAGAACATATGTTTGTGTGTGTGTGTGTACATGTATATTTGTTTTTTATGGTTGGAAGTGTGTTTGTGTATGCATGTGTGTGTATTTCAAAATATAGGCAGAGATTACCAATGACGACGTGGGGCTGGAGGATTTTTGCATCGTGCCTTATTATGACCATACTCATTGTAGATGCTGTATTTATTTTGCCTACATTCTTCTCGTGAATCATCCATAACACCTTTGATACGAGTAGAACATGGTCGTCATGCTTTTCTCCTACCTATAGGCGGTAATATCATTGGACCGTTGTATGCCTCCCAATATCGGTTATCGGGTACAGGATGAAACAACGGGGCATAAGCAGTTTTGTATTTGGGGACAGAAGTTGGATATGTATGCCCTAGAGGCCGTTATTGTCTATGTATACATGTGGATGCTGGGGATATGTATGTACAGGACAATCTAGCTCAGTTATATAATATATTATTTCAATTGTTTTTATCAGGATATGTGTATTTGTTTCTATTGATACTTTATCCGGCTTGCACATATTGATAAATACTTGATATAGTAATATACTATTATGGTTTGACTTTATCTTAACATGGCATATGTTATACACGTTATTGCATATTGCAGTTACATGTTGATAAAGCCCGTAGGATCTTGCTTGACTACCTGCGTTGTGATGGCGATCATACTTGTGGGAGCATGATAGTCTATAAGCACATCGTTAAATGTCCCAAGTCGCAGGAGTATCGAGATCGGGCATCGATGCTCCAGAGTAGACTTGCGTGTACGTTTCTAAACCCTGATGAGAGGCTGTGGTTGGTCCCACAACCATTGGTGTGATCACCTAAGATTGTATATGGGTGCTCACTAGGGGTGAGTACACTGGACGGAGTCGCTGAGAACCTCTAGATGGTTTATACCTATCGTCAGATAGCGGTTTTCTAGTGACATGTGTACAGGTTAGTCTTTGGACCTGAGATCGTCATTTGTCTCGTATAAGTTCCCACTGTGCTTTGATCACTACCCTACCACGGTTCTACTGAGTCGTGCAAACAGGTTTTGGTTGGGTACAGTCCCGAGCCATATGGAGGCAGTGAGTGATTGTCAGGGATTCGTCTCTCCATGTATTAGGAGTTGATATTGCACTGTGTTCGATTGGTCAGGACCATAAGACCTTGGCCAAGACAGTTGGGATTTACTGATAGGTTGATCGGTAGTTTCCCGGATTGGTCCTGAGCCGTATCAGCATGAATTATCGGGTTATTAGGGTCTGATGCTTACCACCCCTGGATCCAGTATGCGATATTCTTAGACGAAGAGACCGGACTGTACGGATATTATCACGGATAGGCTCAGTAGGGATCCGGATGAGTTTGCTCGTCGGCTTTCCTTTTCGACAGGTACCCGGGTAGCCGTTACGTACAGCTAATGCCACTGACGTGCTTGTGGTTATGGATTTATGCAATAACGTACTGTCGGCGTACTGTCGAGTGTTTAGAGTCCCACACAGAGGGTTTCTCTGCTTCGGGCGAAACGATGTAGAGGCCGTATGGTTTTACGGCAGGGTTCGATCACATACATGTACTTGTGTACGTATGATATTCGGGCAGATAATACTAGCGGGTTTTGGTTTAAGCCGGATCCTAGTATTATATTGTTGGATTATTTTCGTCTCTTTTGTATTCATATTTTTCGGAATACGGATACGGGTATGTATATACGGTGAGGGGTATTCTTGTAATTTGTTACAAGAGTGCTTCAAGAAGAAGAAAGCTCATTATTTGTTTTAACCATTTAGTTAAATGGTTAATGAGGTGGAGATATGAGGTGTTGACTTTTCTTAAGTGAAGCATGGCTACTTGTTGACTCACTTAGTGAGTCATGGGTTAGATATTTTGTGGTGAAGATAGTTTTTTATTATTATCTTTGGCATGCTTACTTTATTAGTCACAAGACTTAGCCATTCTTCATATGAGTTTTCTTGTGTTGCTCTCTACAACATTCTCATCTCCTCCAAATTTCTCTTCTTCTATCTCAAACCCTAATAGTCTTATGTGTTGAGAAACTTAGGGTTCTTGAGACAAAAAAAATCCATCATCACTCTCTACATCACGTGTTGGGGTAAAATTTACACCCTGGTTGACCAAGTCAAAATCAAAGTCAACTCAAAGCCAAGAGGGCCCAAGCCCAGGTCAAGTGGGCCAATGCCCGGGTCGAGCCCAAACATGAAGCGGCCGGCCTCCCCCTATGCCAAAATAAAAATTTTGTAATAAATAATTTTGGTATATTTTTTTTATTCTATTTTATGAATAAATATAAGAAAAATGAGCATAAAACCAAATTTTTGTAAAGCCAATGGCTTATATGCAAAAAGAAATAACATATGAGGCATGGGATAGGCAAAATACCATTTTTGTAAAGCCCAAGGGGCTATATATAAAGTGTATAGCCTATAAAGGAAAAAATAATGAAAATATCCGAACAACATTTTTTCTCTCCCCCCAAAAGAATCAAGATCTGTGATCTTCTCTTTCCTCAAGGTTCTAAAAACCTTCCTCTTTTTTTGAATTAAATCAAGAGTTTAACTCTTCCTTTCTAAAAAATAAATAGTTTTTCACCACAAAACCCACGAAGGGGAGCTTGGATCTCCAATCAGATCTCGAAAAAGGGGGGCTTTTAAGTCTCATCCCCTTTTCTCCAAGATCTCGCCGATCAAGAGAAGGAAGAAGGAGATCCATCTCTAAAAATCTAACTTTGGACAGATCCAAGGCTCAAAAGAAGAGCCAAAGATTCCTAGGATTTTAACTTCTTTCTAGATCTGTTGGAGTTTAATTCCATAAATTAGTTTCTGTCAGGAGTTCAACTCCAAAAACCCCTTTGGAGTTCAACTCCCAAACCTAGAGGCTAGGCCCCTTCCTGCGGGTCTTTCCCGTAGTCACGTGTGCGCCACGTGACCCCGGGCGCTGAGGCGCCCATCGGTCACGTGTGCGCACGTGACCCCCGGGCGCTGAGGCGCCCATCGGTCACGTGTGCGCCACGTGACCCCGGGGCGCTGAGGCGCCCATCGGTCACGTGAGCGCCACGTGACTGATTGTTCGAGATTTTCTGTGTTTAAATTTACCGCAATCAAGACGGTGTCGCTTGGTAGCTAGCCGGTTGAGTACGGATCGATCCGTAGGGAGATGGAATCTTTTTCTTTATGTGTTAACGAGTTAAGTCCAAACAATTGGTGATTTGTTTTAAGTTCTACTAATGAGATAAAAGATGATAAAAAGCTTGCTAGGGTTAGGATTAGGTTAGTTCGAGTTTTAAGAATTCCTCACTTCTTTCAATGCCTTAGTTATTAATATCGGTGTTAAGGTAATCGGCAACAACAGGAATTAGCACGACTAGGAAGAGATTTACAAGTATAAGCTAGGCTTTCCATGCTTAGTTTCTTCTTTTTGATCCTTGTCCATCCGTTCTTGTCTCTTAGCCCTAACCTCCGGTTAATTCAAACACAACCGGTCTAATTAGGGAATCACTGCTATCATGTAGGATAGGATGCCGTAGTGAGCGGATTGTGGTTCAATTAAAAGGAGTCCGAATTAAAAGTGTTGGGCAAAGAAAGGAGTGAGAGAGATTTCCTTCTCTCAAACCTTCCTTCTCCTGTCCTAACAAGTGAGAAATTACTCACCCATTAAAAATATAAAAATGAAACAAAGGGAAGGTAGAAAGAATTTTAGGTTAAGAGGAATTTTACAACTAGCTATTCGAGACCTCACCTAGGCAAGGATCTTACTCAAGCATCATCGTTGTCAAAGAAAAATAGAAAAGGAGATAACAAAAGAAAAGCACTGATTTAATTCTACGCCTAAGTTAACAAATGAAAATTGCAGATAATAAAAATGCGATAAACAATTGCGATAAAAATAAAAGAACTTACTTTTATTGATAACCTCTCAAAAACTCACTACAATTTTTCATAGAGAATTTTAAATTCTAAATCTAAAAAATAAAAAGAGGCCTTTGAGCTTTCCTATTTATACATAAAAAAACCCTAAGTTTACATTCTGATCCATACACGAAATTACAAAACTACCCTTAGAGAGCCGAGTCAAAGCACTGACACTGCCACCGACATGCGCAGACGCGGCAGCGGTTCCACGGCAGAAGTGCCTGATTGGCCGCGGTTCTGCGGCCATTTGGTGGAATCGTGGGGCTATCTTTTCAGGGCTTCTCCATGTTGCTTTTATCTTCTGTTTTATTCACTTGGTTTCTTAGAATCTCTTCAATTTCCTTCCAGATTTCCAACAGTGCAGAATGATGTGGACTTTTGCCTTGAGCTCCGCGTTGAAGTCTTAGATCTTGTGCTGCCCTTGTACTTTGTG
The DNA here is from genome assembly GCA_030015575.1 of Agapanthus africanus. Taxonomy (NCBI): domain Eukaryota; kingdom Viridiplantae; phylum Streptophyta; class Magnoliopsida; order Asparagales; family Amaryllidaceae; genus Agapanthus; species Agapanthus africanus. The sequence continues at coordinate 86,763,527 of CM057338.1, read as the reverse complement.
CATTGAAGTGCCTAATGATTTTCCTTTTGTCCCTTGAACTAGTAGGCGGCGTCATACGAATGGTTAGCGGAGATCAGTATTCATCTGTTGTTGGTCGTAGTCCCGCAATTGTTGCGACTTTTCATGAATTTCACTGTAAAGAGCTGAGAACCTGTAATCTGCAACTATTTAGCAGATATGGATCAAAAGTACCTACTTATATGCAATGTGATTAAAAATGGGAGATATAAAAATGCAAAAATATGATATGAACAGTGACCCCGAGCGCTGAGGCGCCCAATGGTCATGTGTGCGCCACGTGACCCCGGGCGCTGAGGCGCCCAACCACGTGACCCCAGGTGCTGAGGCGCCCAATGGTCACGTGCGCGCACATAACCCCAGGCATTAAAGCACCCATATGCGTGCACGTGACCTCGGGCACCATGCGCCCACGTGCCACGCACGCGTATTTAGAGTATATGTGCGGTCAGTTGTATTTCCAAATATAGAGTAAACAAAACGAAGACAAAGATAAAACGTCACTTATCCACAGTCATGCAAGGCGGGTTTGAGAGATCCCCAGGCCCATCAAGAATCTCGACTTCATCGTCGGCTTCCAGAACTATGGTTTAAAATGAAGGGCATATCTGCATCATTATAAAATTATAAAACAAAAAGGGCAAAAGAATACCGACCTTAGCCAGAAGAGAGTACTATGCTTTATAGAGGTATCGCTTGTGGGGCCGCCATGTCAAGCAATCGCTGGAAGGTTTTCCTAGAAGAAAGATCCACGATGGAAGCCGCCAGCTCCCGCAATTCTGAGGGAAGGAAAGGTTCAGATAACGGAGGGGTCGTTAAAAAAATGTGTATGTATATAAGATTACCATCGATATTTCGTCCGTCTTGAACTGGAGGGATGGCAGCTTCAACAGCTTCCTCTACACCCTCAGATGCATCAAGGAGGATATTCGTGAAATCCGTAACCGGCTGTTCCCCTTCGAACACAGAGACACGACCGCGCAGGTCCGTCTTGCCTGAAATTCGGGGCAGATGCTAATTGGTGCTATCCGTCCACCTCTCCGAAGATGCCATGTTGATTTATGGAACCATATATCGATGGTTTAAACGGATGCGGCCGATGTATCAGACTTCATCAGATTCCCCTTCGTTTGAGGGGGTTTTGATTGTGGGGACGCTCTTCCCTGCAGGCGCAAGCCCCTGCAGTTAATTACGCTATCGCATCGCGGTAACAACTTTTTCCTTCTCCAGATGGTCACTTCATGTCGTGGGTGTTTGTTTTTGTGTTTGGTTGCCCGTTGATTGTATACGGAGACTAATTTATGTTGTCACCCGTAGGGCGTGGATTAGTCCAAATCCGTATCTTCTTAGATTTGGGTTTGGGGATTGGGTTTGAGGATACGTTAGCCTCGTTTGAGACTAAGATTGACTTAAACGTTTGTTAAGGATACGTTAGTCTAATTTCTAGACTAAGATCAACTTAACAGGATCATTTAGATCCAACAAGAAAGCATTCAGCCTCTGTTGATTAGTTTAGGGACATTGCGGTCGATTAGTTTAAGGACATTACGGTCCAATGTTAGTTTAAGGACATCTCGGTCCAGGTTAAGGACATCGTAGTCCGTGGGTTTAAAGGGACCCCACCGTCCAGGTTAAGAACATCGTAGTCCATGAGTTTAAGGACCCCACAGTCCGTAATTTAAAGACATCATAGTCTATGAAGTTTAAGGACATCATAGTCCATGAGTTTAAGGACCCCACAGTCCGTAGTTTAAAAACATCGTAGTCTATCGTAGTCCATGAGTTTAAGGACCCCACAGTCCGTAGAAATGTGTGGTTGTCGGGACCCGTCACCTCTCTGAAGACATTGAAGGATTACAACGACGAGTATCAGAGGAGTAAAGAGATGTACCCTTGAACCGGTGTGAATTGATTGGAAGATCTGTAGCCCAGTTTGGGACTAAGATTGTTCCCTGATTAAAAATCAGGAATTTCCTCAATGAGGCATCACGTGTTCACATATGACCAAGGGTCACATGTTGACACGTGATCTATTTACAGAATTAAAATTTTAAGCAAGCAGAAGTAAAAACAAGTGGCTAAGGAAAGACTCCAAGGGGGCGTCACGTGCTCACACGTGACCAAGGGTCACATGCTGATACGTAATGATCTTTAGCCCAGTTTAAAATAAAGAATTAATTCTAAATGAAGTGGAGTCATGTGCTGACACGTGATAGGCTTTGAAAGCCTTATAAATTAATAGAATTAAATTCTAATTAAGGGAAATCAAAGACCCTAACTGGGAAAGTATTTCTCCAAATCTTTCCAAACAAAAAAAAGGATTATGGGGGACCGTTGGATTAAAAATTCAAGGGTGATTAAAAATCACCAATTTATGGAAAGATTTTAGACAATGAAAGATTTCCCTAAATTTCACCAAAAATAACAAACAGAATATCTTTTGGATTAAAATCCAATGGTGAATAAAATTCACTAAGTGATCTAAAGGATCATATTAGTTATGAAAACAAATAAAATCTTTCAATGAACAATTTACTAAACAAATTGATTCTTTTCCTTCTCTTATAAATAGGAGCCAAGAGAAGAAGAAAAAGGAGAATTTTGGAAGATATAGAATTTTGAGATCTTGAAATTTCTGAAGGCAAATAGCAGAGAGAAAAGAAAGGAGAATTTAATTCTCAAGAAAGAAAACCCTAGGTGAGAAAAGGAAAGGGGTCAAAACTTCAAAAAGAGAATTTAATTCTTAATCTAAGAGTTTAACTCTTCTGGAAAAAAACTTAGTTCTTTCTCTGGTTGAAAATCTGCAGAAGCAAATCTCCCCATAGGTTGAGAATTTAATTCTCATCGGGTTGAGATTTTGCCATGCAGATCCAAGACTTAAAAGGAGAATTGAGTTTAGAGAATTTAATTCTTCCAAATCCACAGGAATTTAATTCCTCCAAGATGAAATTAGGGTTTAACCCTATATGAGAATTTAATTCTCTCAAACTCACAGGAATTCAATTCTTTCAAGATAAAACTAGGGTTTAACCCTATATGAGAATTTAATTCTCCTAAAATTATAGGAATTTAATTTCTTCAAGATGGACAAAACTAGGGTTTAACCCTAATTGAGAATTTAATTCTCTCAAATTTACAGAAACTTGATTCCTCCTAAAATGAAATTAGGGTTTCACCCTATACAGAGAATTTAATTCTTTCACAATAGGAATTTAATTCCTCCAAAATCATAATTAGGGTTTAACCCTACAGAGAATTTAATTCTTAAAAATAAAGAGACTTAAAAGATCTCCATGCATGCAAAGACTAAGATCGCGTGGCCCCACGTGACCCCTGAAAAGATCCCCAAAAATGAGAAGGAAAAAGCTTTGAGAAAATGCCTCACGTGCTCCCACGTGACCTCTGAAACAAAGAGAATAAAAGCAAAGGAAATGTTGGCTCTAGGCGCTCTCACGTGTTACCACGTGACCCCTAATAAAGGCCTTAACAAATCAGTGCATGAGTGCTTATCACGTGATGGCCAAAAGTCAAAAAGTGTTTAACAGTTATTTGCAGAACAAAGTAAAGGAGATATGTCCCCACCTTTGGGCGCCCTCACGTGTCCCCATGTGACCCATTCTTCTCTAGTGTTTAACACTAATTCGAGAGCTTTATTTCCAGTGTTTAACACTGATTTGTCTTCTAGTGTTTAACACTAATTTGAGAATTTTACTTTTAGTGTTTAACACTAATTTGAGAATCTTATTTCCAGTGTTTAAGACTGTTGCCTTCTAGTGTTTAACACTAATTTGAGAGCTTTATTTCCAGTGTTTAACACTGTTGTTCTATAGTGTTTAACACTATTGTTAGCCAAATTGGCTAATTTTCCAAAGGCAAAAGTCTCTCCTTCAAATGAATTTCAAAATTGAGTAAAATTCAGAGCTACAATGTTTAATGCTCAGTCAAAGACAAAAATGTTATCAGAGCCCTCAAACTCTTGTTTAGCATTGCTAAATGATGAGGGGCTGAACCCAGATAAATGTCTAATGGTCCAATAAAGGGCCAACATTTCAAATCTAATTGGACTTAGCCCAAGTTGGCCATAAGTCCTCAATTCAGATTTAACTGAGCCAATGTGCTCATAATCTAATTAATTGATCTTAGTTCCAAATTGGACTACAGATCCCCAATCAACTTTGGTTCAAGGGTACATCTCTTCACTCCTTTGATATTTGTCGTTGTAATCTCTCAACGTCTTCAGAAAGGTGACGGGTCCCGACAACCACACACTTTATAAATTATGACATCTCTAAACTGGACTGTGAGGTCCTTAAACTCATGGACTATGATGTCCTTAACCTCGACCGTGATGTCTTTAAACTAACAATCGACCGTGATGTTTTTAAACTAACAATCAATCGTGATGTCTTTAAACTAACAATGGACTGTGGGGTCCTTAAACCCATGGACTATGATGTCCTTAACCTCGACCGTGATTTCGTTAAACTAACATTGGACTGTGAGGTCCTTAAACTCATGGACTATGATGTCCTTAACCTCGACCGTGATGTCTTTAAACTAACAATGGACTGTGGGGTCCTTAAACCCATGGACTATGATGTCCTTAACCTCGACCGTGATGTCTTTAAACTAACATTGGACCGTGATGTCCTTAAACTAACATTGGACCGTAATGTCCTTAAACTAATCAACCGCAATGTCCCTAAACTAAACAATAGAGCCTAATTGCTCTCTTGTTGGATCTAAACGATCCCGTTAAGTTGATCTTAGTCTAAAATGAGACTAACGTATCCTTAACAAACGTTTAAGTTGATCTTAGTCCCAAATGAGGCTAACGTATCCTTAAACCCAACCCCCCAAACCCAAATCTAAGAAGATACGGATTTGGACTAGTCCACACCCTACGGGCGACAACATACATTAGTCTCCGTATACAATCCACGAGCAACCGAAAACAAAACAAACACCCACGACACAAAGTGACCATCTGGAGAAGGAAAGAGTGGTTACCGCGATGCGGTAGCGTAATTAACTGCAGGGGCTTGCGCCTGCAGGGAAGAGCGTCCCCACAATCAAAAACCCCTCAAACGAGGGGGAATCTGACGAAGTCTACTACATCGGCCGCATCCGTTTAAACCTTCGATACATGGTGCCATAAATCAACTTGGCATCTTCGGAGAGGTGGACGGATAGCACCAAATAGCATCTGCCCCCAGATTCAGGCAAGACGTTTGTCTTCCCGGTTTCCGGCGGTAAACAGATTCTGGCACGCCCGGTGGGACCTTTTCCTCTTTCCACTCTACACTTTGTGTGTCGTGTTCGCGAACGAATCGCGGTTTGCTAATGGTTGCCCTTGGGTTCGAGGTACTAAGATTTGGTGTTTTGCTTGGTGCAGAAAGCGAATGATCAATGGCGTTCACTTGCGAAAAGTGTTCCAACTGCAATTGCAACCCACGCTCCGCCTCATCTGGAGGCATAGCCTACGGGCCCCAAGCGGCTTCCCTGTTCACGATGCCAGTGGAACAGGTCACTCAGGCCACTACTGGATTGTTTTTTGGGACCATGCTCCCGCCAACGAGCTTCAGTGCTCCTATACCAACACCGGAAGCTCCCAAGAAGTCGGTCTTTGATCGGCTTACAACTACTGCGTCCCCTCTCAACGGGTCATCCAGCTCCAGCGCCTCGGTCTTCACCAGATTGGGCCAAAGTTCCTGTAGGCCTAAGCTGAAGCCTGCAATTCAAGAAAAGGTTATTCCGAAGAGAGTAACCAACCCAGCTTCCGAAGTCGTCAAGGCGGCTCCTCCTGCCAAAATGTCGGTCCATACAAGGCTGACTGTTTCGACTCCCACTCCAGTTCCCGTTCCTGATCAAAAATCTGTCTTTGACAGATTGGATACCGCTACTCAACGAATGTCAGTCTTCAAGAGGCTGGTACCGGCGGCGCCTCACCTGAACAAGGGGCAAGACAAAGCCATCCCCATCACCGAACCAACCCCAACGGCTCGACACGCTCGACATCGCCACTGGCGCCGAGTAAGGAAGGCTGGGGGCAACTCCCCCTCTGGGCTAACTCCACCAGCCCCAACGGTGGAAGTCAATACTGCTGTTCCAACTGGGAACAGCTTTAAACTGCTGAACAAGGTGCGCAGGAACTCTCCTACCGCCGTACTGAAAAGATCTCCTCCACCGGTGGAGAATGTCACAGAAGCAAAGCCGGAACAGCCCCCTCAGCGGCTGTCCTCCAAAGTTTACAAAGTCTGGCGACGGGTCTAGGAGTCAGTGATCGATCAGGACTATCTCCGCCGACAGAAGAAGCTGAAGATTCAGCAGGAAGATAACCGTCCTAGTAAGCCGCAAAGGACGACAGACACCTGGGTGCCCGCTGCAACGGCCTCCTCAACGTCAACTGCTCAAAAGAAAAGGAGGCCAGAAAAAGCCCCTATGACTACGACAGATCACAAAGACGCTGAGCCCAAATGCCCTAAGTCTGGGGGCATAATGGTGCATACTGTTTACATGGCTTCCGGAAAAGAGGAAAGCTGCACTTCGACAGGCCACCGGCCGCTCACCCGATCAATAACAAGGGCTCAGGAACAACAACAACAGAAGCTTCAAGAAATGCTGGCTGCAATGGCTGCACTCACTGGACCAAAAGAGAGCCCAGAGGCGTCATCGGAACAACGTCATGAACAAGAAACCGACGCTGACTTCCTACGCAGAATTCTCGAAAAGAAGGACAGAGAAGCTGCAGAACAAGCTGCCAACATAAAACGAATGGCGCTTCTCTTCCAAGACATGGTCGGGATGATATTACAGCCGGATCCCCCAGCTGAAGACCCTCCGATCATTATTGAAGACGACAGAGGGGAGACATCGAATCCTCCCCCGGCTCTTTCAGCAGCCAAAGAGGAAACTATTTCCAAGGCCGCTCTAGATGACTATATTGCTCAACAAATATGAGCTCACCAGGAAAATGAAGCGGCCGGCCAAGTCGTCAAAACTGGGCGACCGTATCCAGGCTGGCATGATCAGATAAAGTACCCGCCGGGCTACACGATCCCTAAATTCCATGTGTACAAGGGGACATGCAATCCCCATCAACATGTCGCTCAGTTCAGGGCTCTTTGTAGCAACATCGGTGGTGATGATAAGCTTTTGCTCCACCAATTCGTCGGCAGCCTGTCGGAGACGGCATTTGAGTGGTACTCCGAACTTCCAAAAGACTCCGTCAAGACTTTTGCAAAAATGGAGTTATTATTCACCTAGCGATTCCCGAGTGCTAGTGAACGCACCCCAATAACGGCATTGATCAATGCCAGGGTGAAGCCAGATGAGACGCGGGTTCAATACGCAATCAGATGGTGGAATCTGTGGTCAAAATTTGAGCAGCGCATCGAAGAAGCACCAGCGGTGGGCATGTTTGTGGGCACCCTAGACCCTCATGCAACTATTTCACAGTTCATGATGTTCTTCAAACCGACCACGTTCCAGGCTTTAATCGACAAGCTAGCCCAGATGGACTAGATGGGTCATAGACCGTCTTCTCCGAAGCCAGAGCCGCGGAACGAAAAGGGTAAAGGGAAGGCGACCTTCGTTGCGAATACCCAACAGCAGCCCAGCGCCCCAAAACTAACGGATCAACTGGAAGAGAGACGGCGCTATTATAATGAGAAAATGAAGCTTCTTTACTCGTTCCCACGGAACAAAACGAAGAGACTATTCGAACTGGCGATGTGCAACAGACATATCAATCTGCCGAATCAAAAGCGACCATTGCAACCCGGCAAAGCGAATAATCCCAATTATTGCCCTTACCACCAAACGGTAAGCCATCCAATCGAAGATTGCTTCGTCTTTAAGGGATGGATCGAGGATCAGTACCAACAAAGAAAGTTTGCGTTGTCTGAGAAGTGGAAAGTAAGCCCACCATAGCCGCACACTCCTAAGAAGACGGATGCACCGGAGGCATCATGCTCTTTTGTTGAAAAAGCTCCATGGGAGGTCGCTCTTTCAGCTAAAACCAAAAGAATGCTGAATGATCTCCAGACATGCCCGGCGATCAGATGGAAGAATCCGCTGGAACCCCAGATCATCGAAAGAATGCTGAAGCCGCGCCCAACTCCAAAGATTGGTGGTGATAGCCAAAGCACACACACCCAGCCATCGAAATCTTCGAAAAAGAAGAAGAAATCCAAGAAGCCCGTGAAGCCTGACGATAAGCGCACGGACCTGCAAAAGTAGATTGACACGCTGGAAGAATATAAGTAGAAGGCGCGGACTCCAATCACGCTCCAAGAGTTCCTCGGCCACGTCCTTGAAGACGGAGATGATGGAGAAGACTCGTCGGATAAATCTGAGGATTACGTAGCAAGTTGCCATGCGATCTCTCACTCGTCGATAGACGATGAAGAAGCTCCTTGTACAGAGAAACTGGGGGCAGGGCCTGAACCGGAACTTCTAGGGCCATCAGACGAAATGATTGATGCATTCCTGAATGAAGCTCTTCTTAAAAGTAAAGCTGATCGGGAGCATGAGATGGCCATATTTGAAAAGGCCAGACACCGGCGACTGGACGAAAGGGTTGAAACACTCCCACCAAATCAATGTGCCTCCGCTGCAAATAAAAGTAGGTTCAGAATGAAGAAAAGGTTTGCTAAAGTAATATCAATGGAGATGAAGCTGCCACCCTCCGAAGGAAATATTCTTGGTGAAGTAGAAACACATCCTAGCTACTGCTCATATCATCGAAAGATTGCACACCCCCACCGAAGAGTGCAACGCTTTTAAAAGGTGGTGGCAGAGATATGTTGCTCACCGGCAACATTTTAAGCGGATGAAATGCAAAACTCGTCGGGAGCGAAGAAGTACGACCGAGGAGCTTAGAAGAACTACCGGCAATTGTCACATGGTCGACGCTGGGGGATCGCAAGTTCTTACTTTTGGGAGCGACTCTGACGAAGAGATGACTCTTGGCCCTCTCTTCAAAGAATCCACCTCGGGAAAAGAGGAAGAACCAAAGACATGTGAAAATATTCAGCTGTGCAATCGTACGCTGCCCGAAAAGAATCTCGGACCTACGAATAGAAAAGATAAGGGAAAAGAAAACGTCCCTGAGGATATCGCCCTAGATGACCAAGTCGTCAAAGAGCTGACCGCTAAAGACCTGCCAAAGAAAAGTAAGGTGGACTACAACGTTCTGGCACACTTGAGGAAGCTACCCTTGCAGCTCAGCATTCTCGATGCTCTTCTGCTATCAAAAGAAGCAAGAGATTCTTTGATCAAGGCGCTGCAGGAGCCCGAGCAATTCTAAGCTTTTCTCGCCGAAGAAAAGATGAATGACGAGCTGGAAAAAGTACACACAGCCGATATCACCTTCGGCGATGAAGATCTCCTCCTCGGGACGTGTGAGCACAACCGTCCCCTTTATGTCTCCGGATACTGTCACGATATCAAGATAGGCAAAATCTTGGTTGATAATGGGTCTTCCGTTAACCTCCTCAACGTGCGAGTGTTGAAGGAAATCCGCATGAGCGTTCAGCACCTCGCTCGTGATAAGATCACCATCTTCGGTTTGGACTCCCAGTCATCACGGACTCTTGGGTCTGTATAACTAACGCTGCGCTTCGGACTACTTGTCACGGACATTAAATTTCACGTCATCGATGCTAAGACCTGCTATAATGCTTTGCTCGGAAGGCCTTGCTTACACGAGTACAACATTATCCCTTCTACACAACACCAGTGTATGAAGTATTTCAAGGATGGTCTCGAGTACACCGTGACGGGGGAGTTGAACCTATTCTCCGTGAACGAAGTCCGAAAGTATGAAGATGCAAAATACTTCTTACCAGATTTTGAAGACACGGAAATATGTCACAAACCGAAGAACAAAGCTATCACCACTATTCCAGTCTTCGGGAATGATACTGAGGAGGAAGAAGAGATAGTTTATTCAAGGCCGCCTCAACGCAACAACCCGGGACCGTCCGCCCCCATGCTGATCTTCGGCAGCGACTCGGAAGACGAGGTTAACGTTATATTTTCCACTCGGCCATCAATACAAGCCTTCGCCGGCGATAATCAGAGTTTGCAAATTACCATGGTTCCGCGGGAGCATTACAAAGAGCTTGATGCACTTGAAGCTTATAGCGTGCAAGAACTCTAGACATTTTACATCCCTCCCAGGCGAAAGGGTGAAGGAGCGATCCTATTCTACCGATCGAGGGAAACTAAAGTAGATAAAGAAGATCTGGAATGGCACCGATTCTACGCTCGACAAGCTCCAACCCATCTGTCTGCCTAGATCTTATACGGAAGGTTTGAAAAGGCTATTAAAGCGTCAAGGAGTACCCTTCAGACAGACTACTCGACAAGCTTGATTCTACAACAGAATTTGGGATGTCCCTGGAACCCAGCGCAAGTTGCCCAATGGTAGAATGGAAACGATCGGGCTTGGATATGTTCAATCCAAAAAACGGGAGCGAGTCCATGGCAGCTACGTCATACATGACTTCGATGAAGAAGAAGACACTCTGCTAAGAAACGCCGATCCTGAACCAAAACAAGGTCTTGTCATCAAAATGCCGATTCCATCGTTTGAAGAATGAATGGACAAGCTAGTAAGGGAAGCAGGTCAGAAGATCCGGGATGACCACAGCCGTGAGATGGCCATTTACGAAAAAGCCAGGATGTTGCGCCTCCTTCAACAGGCCGCGGAGAATGACAATGCACTTCGACGCCAGCCCATCATACAAAAGGCCCGACGCAGAGGCAAAAATAAATCAAGGAGCGGGAAAGGTGTTCGACAGTGACAAAGCGGGACCAAGAAGCCACGCGATCGGGAATCAAACAATCCGGATTCGTCTCTTATAAAGAAGATGGGTCGAGCATACTCTTTTCCTCAGGACAAAACACGGAAAATACTTGATCTTGCCATGAGACATCAAATGATTACCCTCCCAGAGTCCAAGCACCCCGATCAAGCAGGCGAAGTTAATCACCCGGATTATTGCTCCTACCACCAAGCAATAGGACATCCTATCGAAGACTGCTTCACCTTCAAGAACTGGGTCGAATACCAATATCAGCTCGGCAAGTTCGCTTTATCCAGCAGTTGGAGGATAAATCCGCTGCAGAAGCACGAACCAAAAGCTGCGCATACAGCGAGAGTAGAACCAGATCAACATCGGTCTTGGAAGCGAGCTCGTACTTGTCATGTGATAACGCTACCAGAAAAAGAGCTCGAGAATATGAATGACCTCCCTTGGTGCCTCGAAAACGATGATGACGAGGTGATCTCAGAGTTTCCCCCGGCGCTAAAAGAGCTGGAAGATGGAATACATACTACTGCAGATAACATCAAGAAAATTGATTTGGGGACGGCGAGTGACCCGCGACCGACATTCGTCAGTGAGCTGCTGTCTGAAGAAAAGATGACTGCACTAAAAGACGTCTTATGCAGTATAAAGATTGCTTCGCATGGAACTATTCCGAGATGCCAGGATTAGATCCAGAGATTGCTGTCCACAAATTGGGAATATCTCTAGACGTCAAACCGGTCAAACAAGCACCAAGAAGAATGCGGTTCGAGCTTGAGATGAGCATCAACGCCGAGGTCAAAAAGTTGATCGACTCTGGCTTCATTCAAGAAGTTCAGTATCCTGACTGGATCGCCAACATCGTCCCGGTGATGAAGAAAAATGGGATGGTGCGCATATGTGTGGACTTTCGGGATCTCAACAAAGCTTGCCCAAAGGACGACTTCCCGGTACCAGTCACTGAGCTGATGATTGATAACACATCCACTCACGAAGTCTTCTCCTTCATGAAGGGGTCATCAGGATACAATCAGGTAAAGATGCATCCCGAAGACCAGAAGCATACCGCTTTCCGGACCCCTTTGGGTGTATTCTGCTACAAGGTGATGCCTTTCGTCACCTGATGAAGAAGAGATCGAAGCATTTCATACCCCTCGGGCAAATTTCTAGCATTCATCGTACGACATCGAAGCATCGAAATAGATCCGTCAAAGATCAAGGCAATTATGAAAATGTCCCCGCTAAGGACTCTCAAGTAATTGCGGTCTCTCTAAGGGAAGCTCGTATATATCCGGCGATTTATAACCAATCTCTCCGGCAAATGCCATCCTTACAGTCACCTGATGAAGAAGAGAACCTCTTTCGTCTGGGATCGCAAATGCCAAAACGCACTAGACGAAATCAAGCAATACCTGCAGAATCCGCCAGTACTGGCCACTCCGGTCAAGGGAAAGCCTCTCATTCTTTATACAACAGCCATCAAAGGTTCTTTAGGCGCGCTATGGGTATAAGAGAACGGCTAAGGGAAGGAGAGAGCCCTCTTCTATTTGAGTCGAGTTCTACTGGGGGCAGAAAGCAATTATTCTCCCATCGAAAAACACTGCTTGGCATTGATCTTCGCGATAACGAAGCTCAGGCATTATGCGTTGGAGCATGAAGTCCGCCTCATATCGAAGGTGGATCCTCTCAAGTATTTGATGTCAAAGGCCATATTAACAGGACGGCTCGCTAAATGGGCCTTGCTCTTGATGGAGTTCTCGATAACTTATTGGCCTCTCAAGGCGGTGAAAAGCCAGGCCATCGCCGACTTCCTCACTGAACATCCGATACCTGCCGATTCTCCTTTGAATTGCGAACTGCCTGACGAACATGCGTTTGACACGATCGACGGTAGTGATACCCAATGGGAACTTTATTTCTATGGAGCATCTTCCATGAAGAAGCGCAAACAAAGCATCCCCATAATCAAATCAGGGGTATGCCCTATCTTCGTGACTCCACAAGGAGGGATAATGCACTTTTCCTTCTCCTTAACAGAGCCAAGGACAAACAATGAAGCCGAATATGAAGCTTTGATAGCAGGTCTCGAGATCGCCATCGACATGGGGATTGAAAACTTCCTCATATACGGAGACTCCCAACTGGTCGTTAGTCAAGTAAACGGCGACTATCAAACGTGCAAACCAGAACTGGTGAAGTACGGCAAGAGAGTGCAGCAACTGCTGACCCAAATACCTTCCTACACCTTGGAAAGCATACCGCGTGCGGAAGATAGCAAAGCGGATGTATTAGCCAAGCTCGCTAAAGAATTGGCCGACGAGAACCTCGATGACGTAAGAATCGTGGTACAAAACCGTCGAGTTCTTGCATCGGCAGAAATATCTCCGGAGTTGTCCGAGGAAAAGGGGGCGACCGAGCAAATCGCTCTACAAGTAAAAGACCAGGAAAAGGTTGAGGATTGGAGAGAAGTCTTTATAGACTACTTCAAATCCCGCCGAACACCCGAAGATGCGTCCTCAAAACATCAAATCATGAAGCGAGCCCTATCTTTCGCCTTCGTCAATGATACTCTGTATAAGAGGTCATTTGATTTTCTGTGGTTAAGATGCCTGGGACTTGAAGAAGCAAAAAGAGTCATCCAAGAAACTCACGACGGACTCTGCGGTTCTCACCAAGAAGGCCCGAAGATGAAACTGAAGATTAAAAGGATGGGCTACTATTGGCCCACGATGATCCAGGAATGCCTCGAATACGCGAGGCAATGCCACTCGTGCTAGATTCACGGGGAATTCATCCATCATCATCCAAATCCTCTACATCCAACGGTGGCTAGCTGGCCGTTCAAAATGTGGGGGACTGACATAATCGGCCCTATCGAACCAGCATCGTCCAGAGGACATCGATTCATTTTGGCGAAAACTAACTACTTCTCCAAATGGGCAGAAGCAGTACCGCTGAGGGAAGTGAAGACGGAGAACATCCTCCATTTCTTCAAGACACACGTCATTTATCGGTTTGGAACTCCACGACGGATCATCTCCGATAACGGGCCAGCCTGCAGAAGCCACAAGATCAGCCGCTTTGCACAACAACATAATATAGACTGGAGATATTCATCGGTCTACAATCCCCGAGCCAACGGTCTAGTTGAGGCTTTCAACAAGACCTTGACAAAGATCGTGAAAAAGACGGTGTCTCAAAATAAGAAGGACTGGCATGAGAGACTGCATGAAGCTCTCTGGGCGTATCGAACTAAGTTCAAAATCGCCACGAACACAATGCCGTACGCATTGGTATACGGTACAGAGGCGGTACTCCCCCTTAAGATAGAGCTACCCTCTCTACGAGTGGCAGTTCATTACGAGCTAACGGACGAAGAGAACGCTCACCTTCGGCTTATGGAGCTCGATGCCCTTGATGAAACCAGGCTCATGGCGTAACAAAACCTGGAGTCCTATAAAGCAAAGATGACGCGCTCATATAAGAGATTGACTAGGCCGAGGACATTCCGCCAAGGCGAACTCGTGCTAGTGGTCAAAAGACCTATGATCCCCAATTGTGCCAAACGGGGGAAATTCGAGCCGAATTTCCCAGGCCCGTATATCATAGACAAAGTCTACTAGGGTGGAGCCTATCTACTCATGGACATGCATGGTGAAAGACCTTTCAGGCCAATAAACGGCCGCTTCCTGAAGAAATACTACGCTTGACGAGTCATGGCCTAGGTCAATGATAGATGACGACGCCTATGTCCGCTCGCTATCTTCCTAAGCCCAAACTCTATAAGTAGTAACCGGTTAACGGACCGAAACGTTCTTAAACTAACAACGGACCGAAACGTCCTTAAACTAACAACGGACCGAAATATCCTTAAACTAACAACGGACCACTATGTCCTAAAACTAGCCGTTGACCGAGATGTCGATAAACTATGGTGGATTGCAGCATCCCAAAACTGATACAAAAAAAAGAAAAAAAAAGAGAAAAAAGAAAAAGGTATGTCCACAAGAAAAATGAGCACGGATGAAAACCCGAACGGGCTCCGTGAGTAAAAATAGCAGGGCTACCGGCGAGTTTTGTGAAAACCCGAAAGGGCGCAACCTCGTTAGAATAAAAAAAAGAAAAAGAGAGAGAAAAATGGTATGTCCATAAGCAAAATAGGCACGGATGAAAACCCGAAAGGGCTCCGTGAGTAAAAACAGCAGGGCTACTGGCGAGTGTTTGTGAAAACCCGAAAGGGCGCAACCTCGTTAAAAGACACTTGCAAGGTCCTCTCGACTTTGTAAGGAGAAACCACCTGCGTGAGATCCTTACGACTCACAAGAGAGCAACACACTTAGGGATCCCCACGATCCCTAGGGAGAAATTACACTTGCGAGATCCTCACGACTCGTAAGGAGAACCCTCTTATGGGACCCTCACGGCTCATAAGATTCAAAAGTCTTAAGCTACAGGAATCTGAACCTGTTCTTAAGCAGCCCCCACAACCTCCCATACTGCCCTACAAGCGGTTCAATGCTGACCCTTGTATACAATCCACCGGCGCGAATAAACATTTCCCTAACTAAGTCCTATCTGTGACTAGGGATATGTCTATACGGTGAACAACCCTTATAAGTCCTCTCGACTTATAAGGAGAAAACACTCTTGTAAGATCCTTATGACTTATAAGAGAACATGCACTTAGGAATCCTCACGATTCTTAAGGAGAAAACGCACCTACGAGTTCCTCATGACTCGTAGGGAGAAATACATTTATGAGACCCTTACGGCTCATGAAGTCAAAAACCTTAGTCGACAGGATCTTAACCTTGTCTACTAAGCCACCTTTGTTCGATATCGATAGAGGCAAATGATGATTCGCTCCTGGCAATTTCCCAGTTGTAGCGATATTGATACCGAAATCGGTGTCTAATTCTAAGCTTGCAGCGAAAAACCAACGAGCCACACATGCATACGAAATAGCCGAAATGATGGGCCAACTTGCAACAAAACCAGCAAGTAAAAATGTATGCTTGCAAAATAGCCGAAATGATTGGGCAACTCGCAATAAAAAGCAGCGAGTAAAAAATAAAAAAATATAGCCGAAATGATTGGGCGCCGCGAAAAATAGCCGAAATGATTGGGCAATCACGACCTTCGTGATATAAAAACTGAAATGATAGAGCATCGCGGAATAAAATAAAAAAAATAAAAATAATAATATGAATGAAATTTTTGCCCTACAGGTGATATCACAGCAATCCCTGTATATAATCCAGGGGCGCAAACAAAGAGGGAATCACACCTTTTCTCCCCAGGTTTCATTAGAAGAAGAAGCCAAATCTCAACGGTTCACAGATAGCCTGGAGATCATCTCAACATTTGTCTCATTGCAACAGACACAACATCAAGCAAAGCGGAACAGCAGCAACTCCCAGTTCCATGACTCAGCGGTGCACAGATGACCGAGAGTCAAATGCCGACTCCGTGAAATGCGGATAAAGTCAACCCTTCCTGGTCACGTGGAACGCGGCTTATGTCAATCCTGACCCCGTGGGAAATGTCCAGAGCGGATCCTAGTCCTCACAGAGCACGTCAATGACCCCGTGTGAAGCATCCAGAGCGGAGCCTGGTCCTCGCCGAACACGGCAGTGAACCCGTGGGAAGCATCCAGAGCAAAATTCCTGGCAACGTGGAACGCGGCTTATGTCAATCCTGATCCCGTGGGAAACGTCCAGAGCGGATCCTGGTCCTCACAGAGCACGGCAATGACCCAGTGTGAAGCATCCAGAGCGGAGCCCGGTCCTTGCCGAACACGGCAGTGAACCCGTGGGAAGCATCCAGAGTAAAATTCCTGGCCACGTAGAACGCGGCTTATGTCAATCCTGACCCCGTGGGAAACGTCCAGAGCGGATCCTGGTCCTCACAGAGCATGGCAATGATCCCGTGTGAAGCATCCAGAGTGGAGCCTGGTCCTCGCCGAACACGGCAGTGAACCCGTGGGAAGCATCCAGAGTAAAATTCCTGGCTACGTGGAACGCGGCTTATATCAATCCTGATCCCGTGGGAAACGTCCAGAGCGGATCCTGGTCCTCGCAGAGCATGGCAATGACCCCGTGTGAAGCATCCAAAGCGGAGCCTGGTCCTGAACCCCTAAGATGCATCCAGAGTAAAATTCCTGGCTACGTGGAATGCGGCTTATGTCAATCCTGACCCCATGGGAAACTTCCAGAGTGGATCCTGGTCCTCGCAGAGCACGGCAATGACCCCGTGTGAAGCATTCAGAGCAGAGCCTGGTCCTCGCCGAACATGGCAGTGAACTCGTGGGAAGCATCCAGAGTAAAATTCCTGGTCACGTGGAACGCGGCTTATGTCAATCCTGACCCCGTGGGAAGCGTCCAGAGCGGATCCTGGTCCTCGCAGAGTACGACAGTAAAACCGTGTGAAGCATCCAGAGCGGAGCCTGGTTCTCGCCGAACACGGCAGCGAACCCGTAGGAAGCATCCAGAGCAAAATTCCTGGCTACGTGGAACGCGGCTTATGTCAATCCTGACCCTGTGAGAAACGCCCAGAGCAGATCCTGGTCCTGGCAGAGCACGACAGTGAACCCGTGCGAAGCATCCAGAGCAGAGCCTGGTCCTCGCCGAACACGGCGGTGAACCCATGGGAAGCATCCAGAGAAAAATTCCTGGCTACGTGGAACGCGGCTTATATCAGTCCTGACCCCGTGGGAAACGTCCAGAGCGGATCCTGGTCCTCGCAGAGCACGACAATGACCCCATGTGAAGCATCCAGAGCAGAGCCTGGTCCTCACAGAACACGGCAGTGAACCCATGGGAAGCATCTAGAGCAAAATTCCTGGTCACGTGGAACGCGGATAATGTCAACTCTGACCCCGTGGGAAACATCCAAAGCGGAGCCTGGTCCTCGCAGAACACGGCAGTAAACCCGTGGGAAGCATCTAGAGCAACTCCTGATTCCGTGAAATGCGGATAAGGGCAACCTCACCCATCTCTTGCGGGTCCTCACGACTCGTAAGGGAGCAAATTCTCTTGTGAGATCCTTATGACTTTCAACAGAAAACACACTTAGGAATTCTCACGATTCTTAAGAAGAAATTACACCTACGGGATCCTCTCGACCCGTAGAGAGAAAATTCTTTATAAGACCCTCACGGCTCATAAAGTTGAAAAGTCTTAGGAGGCA
Organism: Agapanthus africanus; assembly: GCA_030015575.1. NCBI lineage: Eukaryota > Viridiplantae > Streptophyta > Magnoliopsida > Asparagales > Amaryllidaceae > Agapanthus > Agapanthus africanus. Next base: position 86,745,504 of record CM057338.1, on the reverse strand, counting down.
GATCTTAACCCTGAATCCTAACCCATCGTTGTCCTGCAAAGAGATCGAGATAGACTATCCACAGAATATGTTTAATAAAAGGGACACACCATCGTGAAGAAAAATAAGTGTTTTATTCATGAATCAAAATGAATACAAAGTACAATTCGTGAAAGAACAAAAAATATACTCTTATTCAGGAGTATGTACAAAGGAAGAGTAAAATATATATATATATATACAAGTCTTCAAGTCGGCGGGCGATTTAGCAGATTGGTCAGCTCATCCCTCTTTCGCTGGGCCTCGCCTTCGTGATTCAGTATCACCAAAAGACGAGCCTCTGCTTGAGTCTGCTGGGCCTGGTAGGAAGCAAGCCGGTCTTCAAGCTCCTTTTTAGTGACTTTATAGGCTTCGACCATTTCATGAGTGAACACAGCGGCTTTGTCGTTGACTAACACCTCCTTGATGGCCTCTTGAAGCACTCGCCATAGTTCATACACTTTATTGGCCTTGACCATAAGGTTGGCTTGAAGCTCCCTCAGCGCTTTCGAAGCCAGCTCTCTCTCCGAAAACTTGCGGCCGAGCCTCTTCTCACAGGATATCATATCCACCGCACACCGCTCAATTAGACCCCGCAAGCCCGCCTTCGCAGCCACAACCTCCGAAGAAAGACGTGTACATTCAAGCACATGCAAGAAAGCCTCCACCTGCCGACAAAACTCAACCCAGACTTGCACCACTGCTTCGCTATGATAGGTAGCAAGAAAGGAAAGAGAGCCGTTAGCCTCAGCAGCGAACGCTTCGGCCATGATTAAACTGCCAGCACGAAGTTCCTCGATCAGGGATGACAGAGAGGCGAGGCTTAATTTTGCCATACATTCCGAGGCACGCAGAGCATAGGGACCGGGTGGCATGGCAATGCATGATTTCAGCGTGATAAGGACTGGCAAAGCTGTTCAGATTTATAAACAGTCAGCTGAATGTGTAAGCAAAAGAACTAATGGTACAATGTTAGGACTTTACTTACCCACAGTCATGCAAGAAGGAGCTGAAGGCTCCCTTGGCCTTTCAAGAACCTCAACCTCGTCGTTGGCCTCCAGAACTGTAAAAGACATCAATGTCATTTTGTGGAATGGTAACAATGCTGTGAAAAAGGGGTAAACAACACTAACCTTGCCCGTATGAGAGAACGATGCGCTGAGGAGATATCGCTTGTGGAGCAGCCATCTCCAACAGGCGCTGAAAAGACTGCCTGGGAGATAAATCGGCGATAGATGCCGCCAATCCGCACAATTCTGAAAAGACAAAATTGTTCAGATAATGGAAAGATTACTAATTTAAAATATAGAAGGCTACCTTCGACACTCCTCCCATTCGGAGCTGGAGGGATAGCAGCTTCAGCGGCTTCCTCCGTAACCACGGGCACATCATCGGGAACGCGAACTGGTGTAGCGGCTTCTGAACAAGGAGCAGCGGCTGCTACTTCAGGCTCCAACGAAAGGACGGTAGCCTTGACTACCTGTCCCCTAGTCTCCGAGCCGCCCACAGAAAGGTCCATTAGAGCGGCGACCAACGAAGGTGCCTCCCCCGAGAGAGCAAGCGCTTGGGGAACGGGAACCACCGAGAAAGATTCCGCCACAAGAGCGACAGTTACATCAACCCCCTCCACACTGATTGGTGCTTCACTGGGGATATCAGCAGACTGTATGGCCAAAACACGACTTAGACCCTCCGCCGCCGCCGAAGTCCCTGCAAAGTTTGTACAAGGATAAGGATACATATATGTGTATACAAGTAATATGAAATATTACAAAGGAATATAGAAACATACCGATGCGCAAGGGAGCTTCCGGTATGGCTTGTTCAAGCCGACGCTCCTTCATAAAGAGATGTGCTTGCCGAGGTTCGAGGGTGGACTCGTGGCCGCCGGTCCATAGGGAAAGCGCGTCCTCGGCGTCGGCCGAAATAGCCTGTTTAAGGGCCCTTTCGCCCCATTCTTCCAAAGGGCCAATGAATTGTCGTCGGATCCACGGAGGGTCCTCATAAAAGATGACAGCAGGGTAGGGCTTCTTCGAAATCCTTACGTTCTTCGATTCATCTTGCGAGCGTCTTATGGCTTCAGCCAATTGTGCGGCTTCCTCGGCAGACGAGCTCGGGAAAAGTAGGCCAGCATCCGACTCTTGCAGAGCCAATGGTTTGTCCTGAAGAATGGGCACAGACTCTACTAATGAATCGAGCAGATTGGTAGCCATTTTCCTCTGCCGCTTGGATCCAGAACCGACTGCCGAGGACGACCGTTTCCTCCCTCGTGGAGCCTTGGCACTACGCTGACCAACTTCACCTTCAACGCCCTCGCTTGGCGCTGCGAACGAGGATGACACGGCCATTGTCGACGCCGCGGATGATGATACTATTACTGGCACCCTCTTACCCCTCGATTGAGCCCGGGTACCCAGTGGCATACCAACTGTGGGAGTGAGGTCCACCTCCGCTGCCCCCGGAGTAAGCGCAACGTTGGTGTCCCTCAGGGGAAAGCGAACCGGTGCACACGGTCACGGCGGAACTCCCATGGCCTGAGCCGGAATGGGGGCGCCGTACCCAAGAAGCACCCTCTTCTCCTCAGCAATAATTGGACTGACCTGATGAAGGTACCAGCCCGTGAAGGATCCCACACATCGGGGAATATGGTCAGCTTCAGGAATCATGAAGTAAGAACCAGTGTTCGGCCGCATAAAGTGATGAGTGGCGTCACGAACAGCTTCAGGCGATGGGCTAGGCGCCATTGTAAATGCCTCGAAAGGGACGCCCTGATCATATCCAAGCTGCCGGGCAAAGCGGTGTGGGTTGTACCGCATAAAGAGGGCCGCACTGTTCTGACGAAATACCAGATAACCTGGTCGGATCGCATACAGGTGCATGGATTCTCTGGGCTTCAGAGAAGGTGCCCCCTCTTTCGACGAGTCGTAGAGTTGTTGAATTGGACCTGAAGGAGAGTATAGGGCCCGATCAACGAATACCAATCCACTCATACTAGCATAAGGAGCGATCAACACGCGAATGGCCCCGGACTGAGTCGGGTCAGGAGCAGAAGCACCTACCAGCCGCATGAGTCGCGGAAAAGTGTAGGCGTCATAAAATGTAGGCCTCTGGTGCACAGCAAAGGCCCCCAACACGTGCATCTCAATCCAAGATGTGAAGTAATGAAGAGAAAAGTTTACTACATCCACACCTGGAGTTGAAGTATTAGCCGCGGCGCCTAAACCATGATAAAGATGCGCTAGCGCTGGGATGCCTACGGCCAGCCATGTTCCCTCAGCAATGCGATGAGCAGGATAGATGACCGAGGCTCTCATAAAACGGCGATGCATGGAAATAACGAACCAGCTAAGCCAAACACTGATAAAACCCACAAAGAAAGTCTCCTCATCCATGCCGGGAGCTACAATCGATTCAAAAGATACCGCCGTCATGATAGGGATGTAATACTGCGACATATCCTCTTCCTTAGTTGGCCGCCGGTTCAAACCAAACCCAAAGGGGTCATTAATGTTCGCAAACTTCGGAACCATCTTCGATAGGACACCCTCGCGAAGGAAGCAAGCGATAAAACTCTTAAAAGTGATGCCCTACTCTTCTGATTCTGTGAACAGTTTGTCAAAGATGCCCAGGGCCTTGATCAAACTCGGGCACTTGTGGCGGACGGCATTCTCGGTAGATAGGCCATCGAGCATTACAGGCTCGGTTTCAAAGTTGTACTCATCGGGAAGCAACAATTCCTCATAGAGGGTCCCCCTGATCGGCAGCCCCGAGATCTCGCGAAATTCTTCCAAGGAAATCGAAACTTCGCAATCCCCTAGAAGGAAAGAGTTGGTAGAGAGATTCTATTGGTTCAAGAAGGCCTTAACCCACCAGACATGAGAGGATTGGTAGTGGAAGAGAGACGCATATATCGCTTGATAAAGCCCAACCCTCTACAGTCGTGCGTGATGGGCGGACAAGATACAGCGCGCCCAAAGAAGGTAACCCGTGGGGTGTCGAGGGGTAAGCCCTATTTTGTAAATTTGCCCCCATGGCTGGGCTTCGCCCTGGCAAATGCGGCGTCCCAGAATATCTATAGCCGGGACAGGATGGTTCGGAATACCGGTTGTTGAAGGCTCAAGTCGCCCCATAGGGGTCCAATTCGGTATCTCCACGACAAAGACTGTCCTTAGAGGATCCATCGGCAGGAACAGATAGGTGGGCTCCGTCGGTATCTCGCAAAGAAAACTTCGGCGACCACGGATGATGTGACTATACCAGGTCCCCCACAAAAACAAGTTGGTGCAGTTCGGGTCATGAGCCCTGTCATCGCTATCCCTTCCTCGTCAGATGGCGACTGAGGAAAAGCGGCCTCCGAGCGAGTGAAAGGGAAATACGGAACATAAGTCATTGTGCCTGAAATAAAATAAGGGGAAACGGTTAAAGCGAAGCCAACAGTTTATATATATATATATATATGATTATAAATATATATATATATACAACGACAGAGGACTTATTTTATGGGACCATTGGTTACAAAAACACATGGGTCCCACGAAATCAAGATGGCGGCTTGCTAATGATGAGGCAAAGCAATTACAATGAGACGAAAGAAGATTCTCAATAAATGAACAGTGGATTTCAAATGGCCCTACACATTCCCCAAAAAACAAATCCATCTTGGACTCTGCAAAAATCAAGGGAATTAAATTCCCAGAAAGCACCATTGCAAACCTTTTCTTCTTCTTGGTTGCAAAGAAACAACTCAGGGCAAGAAAACCCCAAGAAGTTCTCTGGAAAAAACTAAGTTCTCCATAGGAATTAAATTCCTTTTGAAAAAAGGGAATTAAATTCCCAGAAACATCTTTTTAGAGCCAAAGCTCTTTGAGATGGAATTAAATTCCATGGAAAATACAAACACCACCATTAACTCCTGAAGATCAGAGAAACCCTAAAGGGTCTGTTGATTAAAGAATGAGTGGTTTTCTTTTTAAAGAACTTAAAAAAAATGGGTTCTTGTTAAAGGGAAAAACCCTTGATGTGGATTTAAGATCCAATGAAAATGTCCGCAAAGTTTTTCAACCGTTCAAATATCATTACCTAAAGAAAGGGTCTTTCTTGAACAGAGTTAAACACTGAAGATTTTCGAAGCAGAGAACTAAGCTCTGAGAACGAGAATTAAATTCTCAAAAGAAAAGTTAGCAAAGGAGAAGATGAGCAAAGTGGAGGCGCTTCTAAAGAGACCCCTGCATTCATAGGATGTGATGGGAAACGTTTCATTTCCCCTATTCCTATACAGATCCAACGGTCACAAAGGTGACAGCGTTTCACTCACGTGCGGACACGTGAGAGCAACGCTGTGGGGGCATTTGTTCCCTGATTAAAAATCAGGAATTTTCTTAATGAGGCATCACGTATTCACACGTGACCAAGGGTCACGTGTTGACACGTGATCTATTTACAGAATTAAAATTTTAAGTAAGCAGAAGTAAAAACAAGTGGCTAAGGAAAGACTCCAATGGGGCGTCACGTGCTTACACGTGACCAAGGATCACGTGCTCATACGTGACCAAGGGTCACATGCTGACACGTGATGGTCTTTAACCCAGTTTAAAATAAAGAATTAATTCTAAATGAAGAGGAGTCACGTGCTGACACGTGATAGGTTTTGAAAGCCTTATAAATTAATAGAATTAAATTCTAATTAAGGGAAATCAAAGACCCTAACTGGGAAAGTATTTCTCCAAATCTTTCCAAACAAAAAAAGGATTATAGGGGACCGTTGGATTAAAAATCCAAGGGTGATTAAAAATCACCAATTTATGGAAAGATTTTAGACAAGGAAAGATTTCCCTAAATTTCACCAAAAATAACAAACAGAATATCTTTTGGATTAAAATCCAATGGTGAATAAAATTTACTAAGTGATCTAAAGGATCATATTAGTTATGAAAACAAACAAAATCTTTCAATAAAAGATTTACTAAACAAATTGATTCTATTCCTTCTCCTATAAATAGGAGCCACGAGGAGAAGAAAAGGGAGAATTTTGGGAGATATAGAATTTTGAGATCTTGAAATTTCTGAAGGCAAATAGCAGAGAGAAAAGAAAGGAGAATTTAATTCTCAAGAAAGAAAACCCTAGGTGAGAAAAGGAAAGGGATCAAAACTTCAAAAAGAGAATTTAATTCTCAATCTAAGAGTTTAACTCTTCTGAAAAAAAACTTAGTTCTTCCTCTGGTTGAAGATCTGCAGAAGCAAATCTCCCCATAGGTTGAGAATTTAATTCTCATCGGGTTGAGATTTTGTCATGTAGATCCAAGACTTAGAGGGAGAATTGAGTTTAGAGAATTTAATTCTCCCAAATCCACAGGAATTTAATTCCTCCAAGATGAAATTAGGGTTTAACCATATATGAGAATTTAATTCTCTCAAACTCACAAGAATTCAATTCCTTCAAGATAAAACTAGGGTTTAACCCTATATGAGAATTTAATTCTCCTAAAATTATAGGAATTTAATTCCTTCAAGATGGACAAAACTAGGGTTTAACCCTAATTGAGAATTTAATTCTCTCAAATTTACAGGAACTTGATTCCTCCTAAAATGAAATTAGGGTTTCACCCTATACAGAGAATTTAATTCTTTCACAATAGGAATTTAATTCCTCCAAAATCATAATTAGGGTTTAACCCTACAGAGAATTTAATTCTTAAAAATAAAGAGACTTAAAAGATCTCCATGCATGTAAAGAACTAAGGTCACGTGGCCCCACGTGACCCCTGAAAAGATCCCCAAAAATGAGAAGGAAAAAACTTTGAGGCAATGTCTCACGTGCTCCCACGTGACCTCTAAAACAAAAAGAATAAAAGCAAAGAAAATGTTGGCTCTGGGCACTCTCACGTGTTACCACGTGACCCCTAATAAAGGCCTTAACAAATCAGTGCATAAGTGCTTATCACGTGCCCACACGTGATGGCCAAAAGTCAAAAAGTGTTTAACACTTATTTGCAGAATAAAGTAAAGAAGATCTGTCCCCACCTTTGGGTGCCCTCACGTGTCCCCACGTGACCCCTTCTTCTCTAGTGTTTAACACTAATTCAAGAACTTTATTTCCAGTGTTTAACACTAATTTGAGAATTTTACTTTTAGTGTTTAACACTAATTTGAGAATCTTATTTCCAGTGTTTAACACTGTTGCCTTCTAGTGTTTAACACTAATTTGAGAGTTTTATTTCTAGTATTTAACACTGTTGTTCTATAGTGTTTAACACTATTGTTAGCCAAATTGGCTAATTTTTCAGAGGCAAAAGTCTCTCCTTCAAATGAATTTCAAAATTGAGTAAAATTCAGAGCTATAATGTTTAATACTCAGTCAAAGACAAAAATGTTATCAGAGCCCTCAAACTCTTGTTTAGCATTGCTAAATGATGAGGGGTTGAACCCAGATAAATGTCTAATGGTCAAATAAAGGGCCAACACTTCAAATCTAATTGGACTTAGCCCAAGTTGGCCATAAGTCCTCAATTCAGATTTAACTGAGCCAATGTGCTCATAATCTAATTAATTGATCTTAGTTCCAAATTGGACTACATATCCCCAATCAACTTTGGTTCAAGGGTACATCTCTTCACTCCTTTGATATTTGTCGTTGTAATCTCTCAACGTCTTCAGAGAGGTGACGGGTCCCGACAACCACACACTTCACAGACTATGACGTCTCTAAATTGGACTGTGGGGTTCTTAAACTTATGGACTATGATGTCCTTACCTCGACCGTGATGTCTTTAAACTAACAATCGACCGTGATGTCTTTAAACCCATGGACTATGATGTCCTTAACCTCGACCGTGATGTCTTTAAACTAACATTGGACTGTGAGGTCCTTAAACTCATGGACTACGATGTCCTTAACCTCGACCGTGATGTCTTTAAACTAACAATGGACTGTGGGGTCCTTAAACCCATAGACCATGATGTCCTTAACCTCGACTATGATGTATTTAAACTAACATCGGACCGAGATGTCCTTAAACTAACATTGGACCGTAATGTCCTTAAACTAATCGACCGCAATGTCCCTAAACTAAACAATAGAGTCCAATTTCTCTCTTATTGGATCTAAATGATCCTGTTAAGTTGATATTAGTCTAAAATGAGACTAACGTATCCTTAACAAACGTTTAAGTTGATCTTAGTCCCAAATGAGGCTAACATATCCTTAAACCCAACCCCCCAAACCCAAATCTAAGAAGATACGGATTTGGACTAGTCCACGCCTTACGGGCGACAACATACATTAGTTTCCGTATACAATCCACGGGCAACCGAAAACAAAACAAACACCCACGACACGAAGTGACCATCTGGAGAAGGAGAAAGTGGTTACCGCGATGCGGTAGCGTAATTAACTGCAGGGGCTTGCGCCTGCAGGGAAGAGCTTCCCCACAATCAAAAACTCCTCAAACGAGGGGGAATCTGACGAAGTCTGCTACATCGGCCGCATCCGTTTAAACCTTCGATACATGGTGCCATAAATCAACTTGGCATCTTCGGAGAGGTGGACGGATAGCACCAAATAGCATCTGCCCCCAGATTCAGGCAAGACGTTTGTCTTCCCGGTTTCCGGCGGTAAACAAAGATCTGTTGAATATTCGTGAGCAGATGGGCTCAGTTCAATATAAGTTGAGGACTTATGGCCAGAATTAGGCTAAGTCCAATAAGATTAAAATGTTTAATATTTTATTGTTCTGGGCTGTTGAGCCTTTACTTGGGCTTGGCCCTTTTAATAATGCTGAGCATTAGATCCTGACATTTTTTGTCTTGTATTGAATGCATAGAATTCATCAGAACAATGTGTGTTCTGACAGCGCACCATGTGGCGTGTCAGGCGCTTTGCGCCAATTAAAGAGCGCATTGTGCTTCTGCCAAGTAGCGCACACTAAAAGGACACGTGTCGCGCTTAGCGCTAAGCGCCAGTTTATGAGCGCATTGCGTTTTTAATTTATGAGCGTGTTGCGCTAGTTTAGTGGCGCACCAGTGAGTGACACGTGGCGCGCTTGGCGCTGAGCGCCAACCCATGAGCGCAGTGCACTGGTTCAGAAGCGCAAAGCGCAAGTTGTATCTGTGGTTGACACGTGGCACGTTTTCGCGCTGAGCGCCGGTCCAAGGAGCTCAAATGCGCAGTTCAAGAGTGCAAGGCACTTTTCAATAGCACAAAGCACATTTGATCAAATTTATGATCTGTGAACAAGTTTATATTCTTTTTAAAGGAGGTTTTGCCTCAAGATTCAAGAACAACAGTTCTTATTTTGGAAAAGGCTTTGCCTTTGTAGATCAATGATCTGTGAATGAAGTAAATACTTCTTTTGTTTTTATGATGAGATCTTTTGATCTCTTTTTATAAAAGACCTTGGTCTTTTATAGATCTATGATCTTTTAAGAAAATAATTCTTCTGTTTTAATGAGATGATTTCATCTCTTTGTTCAAGAATCATTTTTTACCTTGAAGAAATAATCTTCTTTGCTAAGAGCTTGCTCTTATTTCTTTTGAGTTTTCTCAAAGTTTGTAGGGGGTTTCTCTATATCAAACTTGAAGTCTTGGGGCCTTTATATAGGGCAAATTGATTTGTTAAATCAGTTAAAGAGATTTTTCTCTGATTGATTTGAGGATGTTTCCCCACCGTTGGATCTTTGATCCTAGGGTTTCTGTTTTACAGAAGGCGGTCTTCTTGTTTTTAACAAGATTGGAAAGATCTTTCCATAATAGAATTTTAATTCTGATTAATTAATGATTTATCATTATTAGATCTTTTGATCTAACGGTGGGGAATTTTTAATTCCAACGCTAGCGCACCTACGTTTCACACGTGGCGTGCAGCGCAGAGCGCAGCGCAGCCTGCGCTAGCGCACCCGTGTGTGACACGTGACGCGCAGCACCTAGCGCTGGATCTGAAGCGTTGCTTCAAATTTTGAATTTTGAATTTTAAAACAGAGCTTTGCTCTGATTGGGGTGCGCTGCCTAGGGCGCAACGCACCTGGCGCTAGCATATCTGTGTTTGACACGTGGCGCGCAGCGCGCCTTGCGCTGAATCTGAAGCGTTGCTTCAATTTTTAAATTTTGAATTTTAAAACAGAGTTTTGCTCTGATTGGGGGAAACAAATTCCCCCTCACCGTTGCGCTCACGTGGCGCGCACGTGAGTGCAGCGGTGGTAGTATCATAGCCCTTGGATCAACTTAGAAGTTGAATAGGCGGTTCAATGCCTATAAATAGGACCTTTGGTCCCTTAGATGATTATCATCTTCTTTCTTTGAGAATTTTTGTTCAGAGCACAGCTCTTCTGTTTAAGAACTTCTCAAGAGTAAAAACTCTTTCCAAACTTAGGTAAAGTTATAAAAATTTTAATAAATTTTAATAAATTAGGGTTTTACCCATTAACAGAGCCTTGCTCTTTATAGATCTTTGATCTACAGAAAACCCATTTAGGGTTTCATTAGCAGAGCTTTGCTCTCAAGAACCCACACATCTACAGAGATCTTTTGGGGTTTCTTAACCCATAAACAGAGCTTTGCTCTTTAGTTTTCTTAATCTTTGATGAAGAATTCTTAAGAGTTTTTTTTCATGGATCTTGAAGATCCCAGAATTTTTAATTCATAAAAATTAATTGATTTTAATTTTCTTTTCTGATGGGTTTTTCCATCATCATTACAGAGACAGGCTCTTTAAGGAATTTTATTCCCTCATGATCAGAGTTTGACAAGTGTCACTCTGTCATAGAGCTTTGCTCTCAAAGGGAGATTATCTCCTTTTTCCGAGGGATATCTCATTCAATGAGAATTTTCTTGAGGATTTCCTCATTAATTCACAGTCTCATCAATGATGAGACTGTTTTATTAATTATTAATTGATGAATTGTCATCTAGATTTTGTGGGTCCCCCTTTGGTCCCCTTTCCACTGCATTGCAGTGTGGTACAAATTTTAAAGTACCGAGCGTCAGAAATTTAAAATTAAATTATAGCACTGACAGTTGATTTCTGTCCCTCTTTTTTGCAGGCAACATGTCTTTCGATACTTCGTTTCCGTTCATTCGTTCAGAGGTGGTATGACCAGATTATCAGAGGTCGTCGAAGCTTCTCTTGTGCGACGCCGTCGGAACCTATCTCGGCGATCCCGTATGCGGATGCGCCCCCGGTGAACTATGACGTGGAGGTTGTCAATTGGACTTCGGAGGGTCTTCTTCAACCTTCGATCGCCACAGTACCCATGTAGCCGCCGGCGGCATTGGATACCCTGGGGTGGCGCATATGCCAGGGCGAGTCACGCCCTTGGGGACAACCCTACAACATCGGGCTAACTCCCCGTCATCCGGCCGGGTACTTGCAGTGGGCCCGGTACATCTTGTCGGCGAAGAAATCGCAGCTGCTAAAGCTCGGCCTATACCCTGCGGTTTACGCTTCGTTGTTCCAATATTCTGCACCTCCTACATGGTGGATCAAGGCGTTCTTAGAGCAGTGGAACATCCCGACCCATACCTTCCTTCTACTGGACAGAGAGGTTTCCATTTCCTTGGAAGAATTTGCCGAGGTTTCTGGTCTACCGGTCAGGGGGGAGCACTATGAGGAGCTGCTTCCTCCGGATGAGTATGTTTTTGCCACCAAACCGGTGGTGATGGGACTCACGCCAGAGAACGCCATTCAGCACCAGTTCCCTAGTCTGATAAAGGTGTTGAACATGTACGAGAGCCTCTTCCTAGAATCCGGAGGTCGGGGGGGTCAGTTTTGCGGACTTCATTGCCCGGTTTCTTCGCCCAGAGATTTTGTCGCGACGAGGCGAAAAGTTTGCTAAGCTCGACGATCCCTTCGGCTTTGGCTTGGACTGTCAGCCGATACTAGAAACTGATCAGAAGGGTTTTTTTCTTCCTGATACTGCGATCATCCTTCTGTCAGAAATCGCCGCTCCGGGCATTGACGAGGAGGCTTCCTTTCTTGGGTTTCTTGGGCTAGGTTGAGCTGGTTCGCGCTCCCTATGCATCCTCATTACATGAGGCCTTCCGTCTTCTACCCCGCACATCGCATGGTGGCCGGAATACAAGTGGCCATCGGGATCGCCGGGTTAGCCCATTTATACCATGGTCTTAGCGTGGCGGCGGATACCACTGAACCGGGGGTGCATGCTGCCAACTTCCCGATGCATTACTTCACTTCATGGATGGAGATGCACGTGCTCGAGGTCTTTGGCATTCACAAGAGACCTTCGTTTTACGAGAGATGCAATTTCCCACGAATTATGCAGCTGGTTGATGCCTCCATCGTGAGTCCATCACAGCGGGAAGCTAGGGGCTTGCTCCTTCGTCCGCGCACGATCGGAGATGGTATGTCTTTCACGGACAAAGTCCTGACGATCGGCCAGGAAACTTCCAAGACGGTGCTGGCAGTGCGCGACGTTTTTAAGGACGGGGCCTCCGTGTTGAAAGCCCGGGAGATTCTCCATTTATACTCCATCAGGCCGGGCTTTCTTGTATTCAGGCAAAATGATGCGGCGCTATTCATGAGATACAACCCCCATCATTTTTCCCAGCAGCTAAGTTATAATCAAGGGGTCCTGCTGGAGGCTTTCTTGGTAGAACCCGCTGCCACCGAAGAGAGAATGCGGGGTGCGTTGCATCACTTCATGCGCTTGAATACGGGCTCTCACTTCTTTATCAGCGGGCCAAGTTGTGTCCCGAGGGCCCTTAACGTACACGTGGCATGGTATCAACATGCAATGGGTGCTATTATCAGGGAAGAGAGGCGGCTGCTGCTCAATCGCAAGAGTGTGCCCCCTGCCGGTGATCATAACGTCCCTTTGAAGCAACGAACCACTGCCCCCCCTCCGCTAAGAGAGGTCGCTGCAGTTGAGCCTCCACATGTGCTAAGCCCTACGCGCGGGTTGCCCCATGCTCCTGTGGAGACGGTGGATGTACCATCGGTGCCCTGTGTTCCCGCGGAGACGGTAAATGTAGCTTCTCCCGAATCTGGCGTGGGCTCAGACATCGGGACTCACCGTCCCAAAGTGCTTACCAAGCGCAAGCTCATGCTAGCTGCGACCGAAGCTCGCTCACAGAAGAAGAAGATGAAGTCGATCCTTTCAGTCGACGTTGTACTTGGACAGGAGCTTCACGCTCCTTATGGCGAGGGTTTGAGCGAGTATGGGACAAATGAAGGTTTATTCATGCCGCCGGATATTACTGATCTGGCGGCTGCCATTGCAGCTTTTGAGCAATTGGCAAGCCATGAAGCGGGACTGGCTATCCTCGCGCGATCAGGTAACCATTAATTGTATCTTTCGTCATTGCATCATATTTTTATCATCATGTTTTGACTGACACTTTTCCTTCTTTAACAGGCATTTCCACTGAAGAAGCTCTTGCAGCTTCTCTCAAGACTTTTGAGGAAGAGGAAAGGCTTCGAGCATCCTTAGGCATCGGTATGCTTCAATTTATCGTGTCTCCGCTCCCGTTTTTTTTATAGGTGATCTGACCCTGCTTTTTCTTCTTATCGCAGGAACTACCTCTACTCAAGTTATTCCAAGCGTGGCACCGACTTCACAGAGTGGTGCGGAGACGCTTCCTGAACCGGCTATCTAAGTTCCGCCGGTATTGCCGACAGAAGCTTCACTTAAGCAACCGATGACGGATGCCATAACGGCTCCAGAGGTAAATATCGGCGCAGATGAGGATGTCCTGTTAAAGGAGGCCTTTAGAAGATCTGCCCTTACGACCCGGGCGGAGAGGAATCGTAGAATGCGCGTGGCAAGGGAGAGTAGTGCTGCCTTAGCCGCGGGTGCAGGTTCGAGCACCGCTACCCCTGCCCCTACTCCTTCAGAGGATACTCCGGCTGTCTTGTCCACCGCCCACAGACAGGCAGCACATGTCGCTTGGGAAGCAATCGGAAGACCAACTCAAGATAACGTGGCATTGGGTTCTTTTGTCAAGGTTTTTGATTTTCAGGTTCTTATATATCCTATCTTGCAGGGCCGAGTCTTACCGAAGAAGTGGCGGCGACCTCTGAGCCTGGGGTAGCGGTAGAGGGTGTAGCCGTGATTGCCGAACCCGAGACGGCGGTAGGCGAGATGGCTGTGATCGTCGAGCTCGAGGTAGCGGCGGGTGAGACAGTCACAATCGTCGAGCCTGAAATAGCGGTAGGTGAGATGACCACCACTGCCGAGCCCGAGGTGGAGATGGGTGAGATAGCCACAATTGCTGAGCCCGAGGTGGCCGCTCCCTCTCAAGAGTCGGGCACCGCCCCAATCATCGCTCTTTCCGCCTGCGGCTCTTTGCCATATCCTGGCGTCGCAAGCGTTACGACGGCTCTCGTAGAGTCAAGGGATGAGGCGACGGGAGGTGAGACCATCCCGATGGAGGAGGGAGAAGCCGTCGCTATATCAAGTGATGCCTTCATCGCGGTTCCGACCGGCGACTCACCAGGTAGATCTTGGGTCGTTGCTTTTCTTTTTATTCTTCAATCCTTTTCAATCTTTCCTGATAGTATGTATCTTGTTTCTAATGCAGGTGCGGTGATTGTTGAGGTTGCACTACCCGAGGCAGCACCATCAATTACCGCCTTGACGGTTACCACTCCTCTACCTTCTCTCGTACCATCTCAGATATTAGAAGGTACGGATTTATGACCCATCAGTCTTACTTCTAAGCTGTATGACTTATGTACCGACGTTGCATTACTGCGTCCTTGCAGGAGTCCTTTTTGACCACCTGTATCAGGTGCTGCACCCATACTTCTCCTTCCCGTCAGAGATTAGTCCACCTGGTGGTGTCGGTGAGTATCTTTTCTAAACGACGTCCATTCTTTAATGGGAAGTCACATTATTCATAATTCTTCTTTGTATTGCTTGTAGCCTTACAAATTGAAGGAGGGGACGAGGCTATCGTTGCACCACCGGAACTCCCAGCTCTGCCCCCTGTTGCAGCCGGTATATTAGACTCTATTTTTCGTGTATTTTCTTTATTTCCTGAGCCGACATCTGACTATGATCAATTTTGCAGCAATCACATCGACTCCGGCCCCGTTCGAGTCTCGCATTATGATGCCGGCAGTGCCCTTTTCCAGACGTCCATCCTCAAAAGGTGCTGTGACCAGTCTGCGTATGCTGAGCGAATACGTCGAGGAGCTTGACGCGGAGGCTCCTACATCTGCCGCAGATTTCGCTGCCGAGGTCAATCCAATGCTGGCGATGCTTGTGAACTTCCATAATGAAGGCGTCGTCGAGTCTTGGGTTAATCATTGCATGAAAATTGAGGCCTGCCTGCATGAGCTTGAGCTTAGGCGTCTTGCTCCTGAAATTCTGGCCGGGAACTCCCAGCGGGCTGCGTGGGTTGAGCAAAGTGCCCTGTTCCTTCATCATTTCGAACAAGAGGCGATCCTCAAGTGAAAGGAACGTGAGGCGACTTCCGCTGAGTCTGTCCAATTGCGAGCCCGGGTCGAAGCGAATGCTGTGCAGCTGAACTCCATCTTCGAAAGCCTTCAACGATGTATTTCCGACGGGCTGGTGCTGAGGAAGAAGATTGACTTTACTAAACAGGTCGCGCAGAGTCAGGAGGCTGTTCAACAAGAAATTGATGAGAAAATTTCATCCTGTCTGCAGCAACGGGCCCGAGTTGAAGCGGAGCTGGCTGCGATGGCTGACCATGAAAAGGAGTTGAGAGGAGTGCGCGAGCAGCTGGCTGACTTATTGAAAACGCCTCCTTCTCAGTAGCTTCCTTTGCATCAATTAAACACTTGTAATCTTTTGAATAACATGTATCCATTTTTTATTCTTTAATATGATATATCTTGTATTCAATTAAGTTCATGAATAAAGACACATTTTTCTTATCTCCCACTGTCGTTTTCTTCTCTTTGCTGTGTTGTTGGTATGCTACTCCGGCAAGTGTGGCCTGTAGATAATAAAGAACGTTTCATCTTGAACTCTCCGAAAGGTAGTGACGGCTTAGGAAGCAGGTTCAGATCTGCTACCTAAGACTTTTCAACTTCATGAGCCATGAGGGTCTCATGAAGACTTTTCTCCCTACGAGTCGTGAGGATCTCGTAAGTGTAATTTCTCCTTAGGAATCATGAGGATTCCTAAGTGTGTTTTCCCTTATAAGTCGTAAGGATCTTATAAGAGAGTTTTCTTCCTTACGAATCGAGAGGACCCGTAAGTGTTTAATGAGATTGACGTTATCCGCATTTCACGGCATCATTGGGTGATGTATTCCCGAGGCAGGGTCATGTAGATGACGTATTTCCGCGACGGGGTCATGTGGATGTCGTATTTCCGAAACGGGGTCATGTTGATGACGTATTTCCGAGACGGGGTCATGTTGATGACGTATTTCCGATACGGGGTCATATGGATGATGTATTTCCGAGACGGGGTTATGTGGATGACGTATTTCCGTGACGGGGTCATATGGATGACGTATTTCCGAGACGGGGTCATGTGGATGACGTATTTCCGTGACGGGGTCATGTGGATGACGTATTTCCATGACGGGGTCATTTGGATGACGTATTTTCGAGACGGGGTCATGTGGATGACGTGTTTCCGCGACGGGGTCATGTGGATGACGTATTTCCGAGACGGGGTCATGTGGATGACGTATTTCCGTGACGGGGTCATGTGGATGACGTATTTCAGAGACGGGGTCATGTTGATGACGTATTTTCGAGACGGGGTCATGTGGATGACGTATTTCCGTGACGGGGTCATGTAGATGACGTATTTCCGAGACGGGGTCAATTTGATGACGTATTTCTGCGACGGGGTCATGTTGATAACGTATTTTCGAGAAGGGTCATGTGGATGACGTATTTCCGAGACGGGGTCATGTTGATGACGTATTTCCGAGACGGGGTCATGTGGATGACGTATTTCCGAGACGGGGTCATGTTGATGATGTATTTCCGAGACGGGGTTATGTTGATGACGTATTTACGCGACGGGGTTTGTTGATGACGTATTTCCGCAACGGGGTCATGTGGATGACATATTTTCGAGACGGGGTCATGTGGATGACGTATTTCCGATACGGGGTCATGTGGATGACGTATTTCCGAGACGGGGTCATGTGGATGACGTATTTCTGAGACGGGGTCATGTTGATGACGTATTTCCGCGACAGGGTCATGTGGATGACGTATTGTCTGTTGTAATGAGACGAATATCGAAGTGGTCTCCAGCTTGTCTGTGAACCATCGAGGTTTGGAGTAGGGGCTTTGCCGTAGCTCCAGGGTTGATTGCAGCATCTGAATCCTGCTGGAATGGGGAGGAACATTGTTGATGATTTCTAGGCTATCCTTGAACCGTCGAGATTTGGCTTCGTTTTCTGATGGAGCCTGGGGAGGGAAGGTGTGATTCCTTTTTTGTTTGCGCCCCTGGATTGTATATAGGGATTGATGTGATATGACCTGTAGGGCATAGGTTTCATTTTATTTTAGTTCTTTCCGCGATGCTCTATCATTTCAGCTTTTATATCGCGAAGGTCGCGATTGCCCAATGATTTCGGCTATTTTTCGCAGTGCCCAATGATTTTGGCTATTTATTTTATTTTTACTCGCTGCTTTTTATTGCGAGTTGCCCAATCATTTCGGCTATTTTGCATGCATACATTTTTTTTACTTGCTGATTTTGTTGCAAGTTGCCCCATCATTTCGGCTATTTCGTATACATGTGTGGCTCGCTAGCTTCTCGCTGCAAGCCTGGAATTAGACACCGATTTCGGCATCAGCACCGCTACAACTAGGATATTGCCAGGAGCGAATCATCATTTGCCTCTGTCGATGTCGAACAAAGGTGGCTTAATAGACAGGGTTAGGATCCTGTCGACTAAGGCTTTTGACTTCATGAGCCGTAAGGGTCTCATAAAGGTTTTTCTCCCTACGAGTCGTGAGGACTCCTAAGTGTATGGCTTCTCGTAAGTCGTAAGGATCTTACAAGAGTATTTTCTCCTCATAAGTCGAGAGGGCTTACAGGGGGTTCACCGTGCAAACATATCCCTAGTCACGGATGGGACTTTGTTAGGGAAATGTTTATTCGCGGCCGTGGATTGTATACAAGGGTCAATACTGAACCGCTTGTAGGAAAAAATTGGGGGTTGTGGTGGTTGCTTAAGAACAGGTTTAGATCCCTGTAGCTTAAAACTTTCAAATCTTATGAGCTGTAAGGGTCTCATAAGAGGGTTCTCCTTACGAGTCGTGAGGATCTCGCAAGTATAATTTCTCCCTAGAGATCGTGAGGATCCCCAAGTGTGTTGCTCCCTTGTGAGTCGTAAGGATCTCACGCAGGTGGTTTCTCCTTACAAAGTCGAGAGGACCTTGCAGGTGTCTTTTAACGAGATCGCGCCCTTTCGGGTTTTCACAAAACTCGTCGGTAGCCCTGCTGTTTTTACTCACGGAGCCCTTTCGGGTTTTTATCCGTGCCCATTTTGCTTATGGACATACCGTTTTTTTTCTTTTTTTTATTCTTTTTTTTATATCAGCTCTGGGATGCTGCAATACACCGTAGTTTATCGACATCTCAGTCAACAGCTAGTTTTAGGACATAGTGGTCTATCGTTAGTTTAAGGTGTAAGTGCACGGCGGCGCCCCGGCCTCCATCCTGAGGCCAAATGCGGAAGCGATGGTTAACTTTAATTTTCAAACCGGCACCACCGCGCACTAAAACCCGAATCGGGCCATTAACTAGTTCTAGCTAACTACAAGACGGGGAAGAGAGATATACCGAGTGATCCGAGTCCTCCGGTCTTCTCGCCGTCGTCCCGATCTCTCGCGGAATGTCCGGTCTGCACCTCCTCGCCGGAAAGGGCACCACGTCGCCGGCTTCTTTTACGGGCTCCCACCTCTATACCGAGGCAACTCGGGCACGAAGCTGGCAAGTCGACGTGCCCAAGATTTGCTGTAGAATATAGTGTAGAAACATGTCTCATTTGGGGTTATGGAGTTGCCTTTGGTGGAGGAGTGATACTTGGAGTTTTGGAGATTGATCTTGTGGGATTTTTGCAAAGCCAAATGAACAAAACCCCACACCAAATGAATTGGGCAGCCCCTCCCCAATTGGCCGGCCTTGCAAATTGTGGTGGTGAGAAATGGAGTGAGTGAGTGAGTGAAAAAGGATAGCCACAAGAATAATTAAGTGAAAAGAAAATGGTTATCATATTCAACCATCATCAAAAGCATGATGACAAAGAAAGTCAAGCAATGATCACTAACAAATCCACACTCCACCAACTAATCAACAACAACCATGATTGCTCCAAAGTCAAGCCATGATGAAATGAATAAGTCAAATGGTGGAGGAATAATCATGATACAAAAATATGCAAAGACCCCTTCCACAAATGCTTATTTGCACAAATGCAAATAAGCCCTCCTCCACCAATCTTCGGCCAATGGAAGATACAAAGAAATATGGCCGAAACGGAAAGCAAACCGGCAACTCCAGAAAACTGGTCCCGTAATAAATCACAGGAAAAACCCCGCTACTGTGCATACACACCCGCATCTGTATTCCGACCGAAATACAAATGCAATGAGACAAAATCTACACTGTACTATACTAGGATCCGGCTTAAACCAAAGCCGGCTAGTAATATATGTCCGATCCTGATCCGTGCAATACCACACGTGTCTGATCGAACCCTGCCATATCTCCATACGGCCTCTAGTACTAACTGTCCGATCCTGATCCGTGCAATACCGCACGTATCTGATCGAACCGTGCCATATCTCCATACGGCCTCTACAGCGTTTCGCCCGAAAACTTGAGCAACTGAATGTGGGGGACTCTAAAGACTCGTCAATACCTTGGTTGTAGATTTAACCACTAGCACGTCAGAGGTATAAGCCAATACGTAACGGGCCACCAGGTATTGACCAAAAGGGACGTCGATGAGCGAACCCATCCTGACACCCTACTGAGCCTGTCGGTGACAATATCCGTACAGTCCGGTCCGTTCGTCTATGAGCATCGCATGGCGGGCCTAGGGGATTGGTAAAAGTCAGACCCCCAAAAGCGGTACAAGTCGTGTCGGAGTGTAGCCCAGAACACCGTGAGATACTACTTGAATACCTACCAGTAAATCTCCTGCCTCGGCCGAGGGCTTCGTGTAATGGCTCTCCTAGACACAGCGCGACCTCAACCCCAATACCGGGAGAGACGAACCCCTGAAGATCCGCTCACTGCCTCCATGTGGCTCGGGACTGTACCCAACTAAAACCTGTTTGCACGTCTCCTTTGAGCGTGGTAGGGCAGTAATCAAAGTACAGTGGGAACTCACACGAGACAAATGACGATCCCCAGGTCGATGAACTAACCTGTACACATGTCACCAGGGAACTGCTATCTGACGTCAGGTATAAAACCAACTAGCATGTTCCCGGCGAGTCCTGTCCGGTGTACTCATAACCCAATGAGCACCTGTATACATCTTAGGTGAACCAACAGACACCAGTGGCTTGTGAGACCGGCCACCGCCCCTCGTCGGGGTCTCGACTGTATACACTAGTCTACTCTGGAGTATCGATGCCCTGTCTCGAAACTCCCACGACTAGGGACCTTTTAAGGATGTGCTTATAGACTACCAGCTCCCACTTATATGATCGCCCTCATACTGCTGGTGGTCAAGCAAGAATCCTAGGGGCTCTATCAACGTGTAATAGCGACATGTCAGGTCACCTAAAGCAGTACACGATGATAAAGATAAACCAGATAGCATACTATCATCTCGAGTAAGACTGTCCTACTGGGACAAGTCCTCCCTCAATCATTACAATCACGTGCCTGTGATCCAATAATTGACTCTGAGGGCACTATCTCCAACAATCTCCCACTTGCATTCAAGGCTAATTATTGCGGTGTCGCATACTCACAGCCCGTATGATACCGAACACCCAACTCCTCTACTAGTCAGTCTCACAAAGCCTGTTTGCGAAACTATTGCGTTCGAGGAATAGCCTCAGTGAGTGGATCCGCTTTGATGTTTCTTTCTATGTCTCTCTATATCTCAAGTTCGCGGAGAAAGCCATCTCCCGAAATGAGCAATACCTGTCTTAGAATGTATCTGGATGTCTGATGGGACCTAGCTCATAAATGAACTCCAAATCCAAACTTCTTAGACTGTATCGTCAACTGAACTTAATCAGTATCCTGCGCCATGCCTCCCTCAGTATTGCCTTGGACCACCTGTCCAAAATACTGCCCCTCGTCAGAAGGAAAACTATAACTGTGACAACCTCCTTGTCGTCCATGTCACCTTGGAAGCCTGGAATGATAACTGTCTCCCGAAAGAGGCTGTCGTTATCATATCCCTAGAACATCCACTTATGTTCTAAAACTGCTTCCGACTGTTTCTCCAGGATTGGATCAATGTCAACTTATTGCATCTAGTGCAAGAACAACATCTGGTGTGGTACTTGACATCTCATGATTGACTCAATTGCCTGAGCAAGCGATCTGCCAATCATGCACATCGCTCTCCTCTTTAGTCTGTAAGACACCTTTAGAGAGGGCGACTCCATTACCTGCAGGTATACTACCGTGCCAGGAGTCGTCCATTCTAAATACTCTTAGAATGCTGTCTAAGTACCCTGATTGGGAAACCACCCAAATCTAGATCTAAAACCATAGATCTAGTAACCAGTATGTCTGATATAATGTCCAAGTCCCATGTGGAGAAACCACTGTGTGACGACCAAAGTACAACCGATTGTAGTATAGGAGTTTCTTTTCCTATTCTGTGTATGTCATCCAAATACCATGACATCACACCCTACTACCTTTTCAACAGATCCATCCCCTATTCTGATGAAGTCAAACCTATGACTGTCACATCAGAAATTGATGATCTATCTCCGCTATATCTGCTTTAGCCTATAAATAGACATAAGCCACCTGTCCACCAATGCTTCTGCGGCTCCCACTGACTACGACAACCCTCTGGCAGAGTCATATACACGTACGCTTCTGAAGCCAGTTCAGAACGACGCTATACTCATCCTTCTGCCGGGTCTCACAGTCTGGAACAACAGCAATGGTAAGGGTGGGTAAACAAGAACCTCCCTGTCACCGTCCTTGAGGCTACCAGAGTATCTCTCGGGTGCCTGAGGTTACCCACCTTATCTGCGGAGTGGCCAATGGATGTCAATCCAGATTGAATCTTTAGGTTCCTATCAAATCTTCAGTAATCGTTTGTGGTTCTGGAATCACTTCCAGTTCTACCATACTCCCACTACTGTTTTCTGAAAAAAAATCCATTTTTATTAAAACTGTGGCGAGTCTAGAACAATATCGCTATTGTTCTTCCAGATGGTAGAAAGTCAACCCTTGTCATAGCCTGGGTCAACCCACAAACAGTCATTACAGAAACGTGCCTTGAGTTGTCCAGTGTCTGGTTTTAATCATAAGCCAGACAACTCCCCGTACCTTAACATCGTTAAGATATGAACTGTTCTATATCCAATACAGGAACAGAGGCACTGATTTAATTGAACCAGATTCAAATCATGCAGCTATCTCCAGTGCATGTTAACTAAATGGAAGGAGGCCGATCAGCGTTACTCAACTTAGGAATGCTTTCAATTATGAGTAACCTGAAAGAGAAGCAAGTTCTCTTTATCATTACTATCAACTGAATACCATATACAAGTATCTACATCTTCGATCACTTTGAAGAATCCCGATACTTGCAACTCCTGGTTCTCTACTTTATTCAAATACCTATAACTTCTCAAAATTCGGACCCTGTGTTTCCACGAAACACATGTCTAAAAACTAGAGAAGTCATAAGTAAACCGAATATAGTATGAGGACCAACCCCTCTGTCCTTATGGATACTGGACAACATACAATACTCTGTATAAGTTCCTTGAGTCTGATAACTCAATCCCTGTGTGTCGCAGGTTGAAAACTGTACCTTTGGTTATGAAGAATTACACCGCTGTTTAATACTCCTTACCTAACCATCCACTGATATAGGTAAATGTCATAGACATAATTTCAAAAAAGTATATCTCACTCTATGAAAATAGACGTACAGATATATCAATTTGAAATTGGTGCATAACAGCGGATATTCAAAACCAAATATTTGCCGACCGGCAAACAACCCATGTGACTTCCTCAAATATCACCGATTACAACGAATCCCGATATAATGAGGATGATCACCCAATTCCCAATAACTCACTCCCACTCATCATCTGTAAAACCATACAGATGTGAGAATCAAACTTGGTAAATACATACCCTGGAGTAAGTATCTAATCGGGAAATCAGTTTTCTTTTAACAGTACACAGTGAAACTGAAACATTGAAATGATTCGTAGGGGTATCCGGGTATTCCTAGTAATGCCTCTTCCATTATCAGATTCACAACTGTAACCGTATAATTCTTTGCCACCTCTCCAAATCCCTTTTTATGTCTTTAGTCATTACCTTCTGCACACCCCTTCAGGCCAAATGGTTTTCTTCCTTCCCTACCGTTCGGCACCAGCCTATGGTTTGGAAGAAGACTATCCAATAAGCATAATGGGTGTACTGTCCTAATCCTAGGAGCACTCGCAATGCGAGAGAAGGTGAAGATAAAAGACACCTGAATAAATCTTATTCCTATTTCTCCTGAACCAGAATCCATCCCCGAACTGGAACAAGTTCCTTTCGAGTTCGTATATAACCATACGATGGAGTATCCAATAAACTGTGGATCTTCGTAGTGATACGGAGTGTCCTGGAGAAATACAAAGGTGAAGTGGGAGTGGTAATGAAATACCTGGTTTTGTCGTGAATATCAGTCGCAATTTATTTTGCCCTCTTACTAATCTCTTTCTTTGTCTTTACATAATACCTTCTGTACACCATCATTAGGCTAATTGGTTTTCTTCATTCCCTACCGGTCGGCACCTGCCTATGGTTTGGAAGAAGACTATCCAATTTGCGTAATAGGTGTACTATCTCCTAAACCAAGGAGTACTCGCAACCTGAGAGAAGGTAAAAGGAAAAGACAACTGAATAGTCCTATCCGTTTTCTCCAGAACCGGAAACCATCCTCGAATAAATCCCTTCAAGTTCGTATATAACCATATGATGGTTTGGTCCAATGGAAGTGGACGTTCGTAGTAATACGGGGTGTCCTGGAGAAAAGGGTAAAAGTAGGAGTGGCAATGAGGTATGCAACTCTGACAATCCAAAAGCCAGTGTTTAAGAAGGTTCGGTCAACTTGGTCTCTGAGTCATAGTCTTAGGGTCGGGTTAATGGTCGCTGCCAAAGAGAGAGAGAGAGAAAAGAAACACTCAGCGTGCACTCTAAGCTAGATCAGAATGGTTATCACTTTATCTAATCTGGAAACCTCCCACTGTAACGTCAAATTCTTCTCCAAACCCAAAAGAAGAATTAGTCGGGATCACCCGAGGAGTAAACCAACTCATCAGCGGGAATCGGGATCCAACTATTATCGTATGATAACGTGACGGAATCCGCTCACGGTGTCACACTCCAGAAGGTATGCACATATCTGGCAAGTTTCAATTCTTTTGAAACTCCCGATGTGATTTCTGCCCCATGCTCTTATGACCTTGACTTTGGCCAACATATCATAAGTCACATGTCAAGTTCTACCCGTCATTCTCCAGGTTAATTTGAACCCACCCGTACCTACCCTTGACTTTGGCCAAAATGGCAGTACGACTGTCCCAAACCAACGCATCTATCTATGTTGTATATGAATACCCAATAGCTACCAATCACTGTGCCTTGACTTTGGCCAACATACACAGCTTGAATACTATTGACCACCCATATGAAATGACGGAGGGCTAAGAATGGTTTCTGGCGAAAACCTTTAATGTAATGAACTTGATA
This sequence comes from Agapanthus africanus, assembly GCA_030015575.1. NCBI lineage: Eukaryota > Viridiplantae > Streptophyta > Magnoliopsida > Asparagales > Amaryllidaceae > Agapanthus > Agapanthus africanus. The sequence goes on along the minus strand of CM057338.1, from coordinate 86,720,613 downwards.
TCGTTGAAGAAACGGATAGCTTTTAAAAGTATAGTGACGAAAACCTTTACTAAAGAGGTCACTCCCGGTGAAGGGATCTCGGCTCTTTCCCCGTAGAATGAGGTGCAGGATATTCCAACTGAATACCACGGTGCAAAGCAAAAGTAATCGGCTATAGTGAAGTCATTGCCCTGACGCAAACTTTTTGTCCAAGGGGTCACTCCCGGTGAAGGGATCTCGGCCCTTGCCTCGTCGACTGAGGAGCAGGATATTCCAACTGAATACCACGATGCAAAACAAAAGTGAACGTCCTTGCAATAACAGCTTTTTGAAAAGTGTTCCAACAACATCAGATTAGGTTTGTTTTTAACTTGCATTGATCCGAATCAATGCAGTCCCATCAATTGATCACACCACAAAGAACGAAAATATACTGATGTACGTATATGCCATCCGCATTCACCACTGGGTCCCGTCATTACCCGTTAGGTTAGCTAACTAACGACAGAGCGGAGACTGGACTAGCGTGGATGCAAAACATATACAACATCTACTAATATATATATACCAATATATAATATTTCGCTCAAGGCGTGATAAAAAATGCAACATCACAGAAATGTACAGCATCACAGAACAATATAGATATCTGGGATCCCCGGGTTTCACAGAGCCACTACTGAAACCCGACGTTCCCCTGGTCGTGTGGATAGCCTGTGCAATGAAATCCTAGACCCCTACGGGCGCGGCAAGTTACCCGCCAAAACCTGAAGCGAGGCAGCCCCCTTCAGCACCGTGAATGGACCACCCAGCACTTCACGGAATCCGGTAACTTGGGCACCCCTCCTGGGTCAACCTGTACCCCCTACGAGTGCGGCGAATAGCCCGCCAATTCTAGAGTGAAGCCCCCTCCGTCTCAATGCCATGAGATGCGGGCTTGTTGCACTCTAGAACCCAGCTATCCGTGCACCCCTCCGCGGGGTAATCCTAGTACAGAAAGTAAAATATACATACAACGGGTACATCGACCGCAACCTGGCCGTGCCCCAAAAAAATAATACAAACAGGCAGTGACGGCAGTCCACATGTCGGACGCTCGCCCTGCAATATCAAATGTACATAATACAACAAAAACTGTACTAGCATTGCATCCAGGCTATCCCCCACGACCGATCCGCAACATCACAGCAAAATCACAGAACATCAACGTGAAAGTCACGTTCGCAAATCCGTCTAACCGGGCTATAGCAGTTAGACAGGATTTACTGATCAAGTGACATTCACGGTCGCAGATATAATGTAAATACTATGAAATAATGTGTTTAAAATATCCGATCGATCAAAATTATAACAAGTGGGCCCCAAGTACTACTGTAGCACATCAAGAAATTCTGGGCCCAAAAATAATATTCCAAAACCCCTATTTTCATCACAGGAGGCCTCTGTAAAAAATTGGTGCACTGATCACTCAAAAGCGCGGCGGAACCGCGGCCCAAGCAGGGGTTTGGCCGCGGTTCCGCGGTCGAATAATGAGATCTCGCCACCAAATTTCTACAATAGGCTTATACTTCCATGTACATTATTCTGAGACTACCTGAAAAAATTTTCGAGACAAAAAAATTTCGACAGAAAACTGTTGTTTTGAAAAACACGGTTTTGGAACATTTGATCAATCGGAAGTGAAAAAAACACATTAGACAAAGCTAGACTATGTTAATGGCGAGGCTCTAATACCACTGTAAGTGCACGGCGGCGCCCCGGCCTCCATCCCGAGGCCAAATGCGGAAGCGATGGTTAACTTTAATTTTCAAACCGTCACCACCGTGCACTAAAACCCGGATCGGGCCATTAACTAGTTCTAGCTAACTACAAGACGGGGAAGAGAGATATACCGAGTGATCCGAGTCCTCCGGTCTTCTCGCCGTCATCCCGATCTCTCGCGGAATGTCCGGTCTCCACCTCCTCGCCGGAAAGGGCACCACGTCGCCGGCTTCTTTTACGGGCTCCCACCTCTATACCGAGACAACTCAGGCACGAAACTGGCGAGTCGACGTGCCCAAGATTTGCTGTAGAATATAGTGTAGAAACATGTCTCATTTGGGGTTATGGAGTTGCCTTTGGTGGAGGAATGATACTTGGAGTTTTGGAGATTGATCTTGTGGGATTTTTGCAAAGCCAAATGAACAAAACCCCACACCAAATGAATTGGGCAGCCCCTCCCCAATTGGCCGGCCTTGCAAATTGTGGTGGTGAGAAATAGAGTAAGAGAGTGAGTGAAAAAGGATAGCCACAAGAATAATCAAGTGAAAAGAAAATGGTTATCATATTCAACCATCATCAAAAGCATGATGACAAAGAAAGTCAAGCAATGATCACTAACAAATCCACACTCCACCAACTAATCAACAACAACCATGATTGCTCCAAAGTCAAGCCATGATGAAATGAATAAGTCAAATGGTGGAGGAATAATCATGATACAAAAATATGCAAAGCCCCCCTCTACAAATGCTTATTTGCACAAATACAAATAAGCCCTCCTCCACCAATCTTCGGCCAATGGAAGATACAAAGAAATATGGCCGAAACGGAAAGCAAACCGGCAACTCCAGAAAACTGGTCCCGTAATAAATCACAGGAAAAACCCCGCTACTGTGCATACACACCCGCATCTGTATTCCGACCGAAATACAAATGCAATGAGACAAAATCTACACTGTACTATACTAGGATCCGGCTTAAACCAAAGCCGGCTAGTAATATCTGTCCGATCCTGATCCGTGCAATACCGCACTTGTCTGATCGAACCCTGCCATATCTCCATACGGCCTTTAGTACTAACTGTCCGATCCTGATCCGTGCAATACCGCACGTATCTGATCGAACCGTGCCATATCTCCATACGGCCTCTACAGCGTTTCGCCCGAAAACTTGAGCAACTGAATGTGGGGGACTCTAAAGACTCGTCAACACCTTGGTTGTGGATTTAACCACTAGCACGTCAGAGGTATAAGCCAATACGTAACGGGCCACCAGGTATTGACCAAAAGGGACGTCGATGAGCGAACTCATCCTGACACCCTACTGAGCCTGTCAGTGACAATATCCGTACAGTCCGGTCCGGTCGTCTATGAGCATCGCATGGCGGGCCTAGGGGGTTGGTAAAAGTCAGACCCCCAAAAGCGGTACAAGTCGTGTCGGAGTGTAGCCCAGAACACCCTGAGATACTACTTGAATACCTACCAGTAAATCTCCTGCCTCGGCCGAGGGCTTCGTGTAATGGCTCTCCTAGACACAGCGCGACCTCACCCCCAATACCGGGAGAGACGAACCCCTGAAGATCCGCTCACTGCCTCCATGTGGCTCGGGACTGTATCCAACTAAAACCTGTTTGCACGTCTCCTTTGAGCGTGGTAGGGTAGTAATCAAAGTACAGTGGGAACTCACACGAGATAAATGACGATCCCCAGGTCGATGAACTAACCTGTACACATGTCACCAGGGAACTGCTATCTGACGTCAGGTATAAGACCAACTAGCATGTTTCCGGCGAGTCCTGTCCGGTGTACTCATAACCCAATGAGCACCTGTATACATCTTAGGTGAACCAACAGACACCAGTGGCTTGTGAGACCGGCCACTGCCCCTCGTCGGGGTCTCGACTGTATACACTAGTCTACTCTGGAGTATCGATGCCCTGTCTCGAAACTCCCACGACTAGGGACCTTTTAAGGATGTGCTTATAGACTACCAGCTCCCACTTATATGATCGCCCTCATACTGCTGGTGGTCAAGCAAGAATCCTAGGGGCTCTATCAACGTGTAATAGCGACATGTCAGGTCACCTAAAGCAGTACACGATGATAAAGATAAACCAGATAGCATACTATCATCTCGAGTAAGACTGTCCTACTGGGACAGGTCCTCCCTCAATCATTGCAATCACGTGCCTGTGATCCAATAATTGACTCTGAGGGCACTATCTCCAACATAAGGACGTTTTGGTCCATTGTTAGTTTAAGGACGTTTCGGTCCGTCTTTAGTTTAAGAATATTTCGGTCCGCTGTTAGTTTAAGGATGTTTCGGTCCGCTGTTAGTTTAAGGACGTTTCGGTCCGTTGCCGGCTACCACTTATAGAGTTTGGGCTTAGGAAGATAGAGAGCGGACATAGTTGTTGTCATCTATCATTGACCTAGGCCGTGACTCGTCAGGCGTAGTACTTCTTCAGGAAGCGACCGTTTATTGGCCTGAAGGGTCTTTCACCATGCATGTCCATGAGTAGATAGGCCCCACCTTGGTAGACCTTGTCTATGATATACGGGCCTTCATAGTTCGGCTCGAATTTTCCCCGTTTAGCAAGATTGGGGATCATAGGTCTTTTGACCACTAGCACGAGTTGGCCTTGGCGGAATGTCCTCGGCCTAGTCAATCTTTCGTATGAGTGTGTCATCTTTTCTTTATAAGCCTCCAGATTTTGTTGCGCTATGAGCCGGGTTTCATCAAGGGCATCGAGCTCCTCAAGCCGAAGGTGAGCATTCTCTTCGTCCATTAGCTCGTAATGAATTGCTACTCGTAGAGACGGTAGCTCTATTTCGAGGGGAGTACCGCTTCCGTACCAAATACCAACGCGTACGGCGTTGTGTCAGTGGCTGTTTTGAACGCAGTTCGATACGCCCAGAGAGCTTCATGCAGTCTTTCATGCCAGTCCTTCTTATTTCGAGACACCGTCTTTTTCACAATCTTCGTCAAGGTCTTGTTGAAAGCCTCAGCTAGACCGTTAGCTCGGAGATTATAGACTGAGGAGTATCTCCGGTCTATGTTATGCTGTTGTGTGAAGCGGCTAATCTTGTGGTTTCTGTAGGCTGGCCCGTTATCATAGATGATCCGTCTCGGAATTCCAAACCGATAAATGATGTGTGTCTTGAAGAAATGGAGGATATTCTCCGTCTTCACTTCCCTCGGCGGTACTGCTTCTGCCCATTTGGAGAAGTAATCAGTCGTCGCCAAAATGAATCGATGTCCTCTGGACGATGCTGGTTCAATGGGGCCGATTATGTCAGTCCCCCACATTTCGAACGGCCAGCTAGCCACTGTTGGATGTAGTGGATTTGGATGCTGATAGATGAAGTCTCCGTGAATCTGGCATGAGTGGCACTGCTTCGCGTATTCGAGGCAGTCCTGAATCATCGTGGGCTAATAGTAGCCCATCCTTTTTATCTTCAGCTTCATCTTAGGGCCGGCTTGGTGAAAACCACAGAGTCCGTCATGAGTTTCTTGGATGACTCTCTTTGCCTCTTCAGGTCCCAGGCATCTTAGCCACAGAGAATCAAATGACCTTTTATACAGAGTATCATTGACGAACGCGAAAGACAGAGCTCATTTCATAAGCTGATGTTTTGAGGACGCATCTTCAGGCGTTCGACGGGATTTGAAGTAGTCTATAAAGACTTCCCTCCAATCCTTAGCCTTTCCCTGGTCTTTTATTTGTAGGGTTGCTTGCTCGATCACTCCCTTTTCTTCGGACGACTCCGGAGATATTTCTGCCGGTGTAAGAACCCGACGGCTTTGCACAACGATCCTCACGTCATCGAGGTTTTCGTCAGCCAGTTCTTTAGCGAGCTTGGCTAATGCATCCGCTTTGCTATTTTCCGCACGCGGTATGCTTTCCAAGGTGTAGGAAGGAATTTGAGTCAGCAGTCGCTGTACACTCTCGCCATACTTTACCAACTCTGGCTTGCACGTTTGATAGTCGCCGTTTACTTGACTAACGACCAGTTGGTAGTCTCCGTATATGAGAAGGTTTTCAATTCCCATGTCGATAGCGATCTCGAGACCTGCTATCAAAGCTTCATACTCGGCTTCGTTGTTCGTTCTCGGCTCTGTTAAGGAGAAGGCAAAGCGCATTATCCCTCCTTATGGAGTCACGAAGATGAGGCCTACCTCGGACTTGATTATGGGCGTGCTTTGTTTGCGCTTCTTCATAGAAGATACTCCATCGAAGTAGAGTTCCCATTGGGTATCATTCTTTCTTCTCTCCCCGTCGATCGTGTCAAACACATGTTCATCTGGCAATTCGCAGTTCAAAGGAGAATCGGCGGGTATCGAATGCTCAGCGAGGAAATCGGCGATGGCCTGACCTTTCACTGCCTTAAGAGGTCGATAAGTTATCGAGAACTCCATCAAGAGCAGGGCCCATTTAGCGAGTCGTCCTGTTAATATGGCCTTCGACATCAAATATTTGAGAGGATCTACTTTTGATATGAGATGGACCTCATGTGCCAATACATAGTGCCTGAGCTTCGTTATTGCGAAGATCAACGCCAGGCAGTGTTTTTCGATGGGAGAATAATTGCTTTCTGCTCTCAGGAGAACTCGACTCAAATAGTAGAGGGCTCTCTCCTTCCCTTTGTCGTTCTCTTGTGCCCATAATGCGCCTAGCGAACCTTCGAGGGCTGTTGTATACAGGACGAGAGGTTTTCCTTTAACGGGCGCGGCTAGTACTGGCAGATTCTGCAGGTACTGTTTGATTTCGTCCAGTGTGCTTTAGCATTTATGATCCCAGACGAACGGGGTTCCCTTCTTCATTAGGTGACTGTAGGGGCGACACTTGCCGGAGAGACTGGCTATAAATCGCCGGATATACACGAGCTTCCCTTGGAGAGACCGCAATTGCTTAAGAGTCCTTGGCGGAGGCATTTCCATAATCGCCTTGATCTTTGACGGATCTATCTCGATGCCTCAGTGACGATGAATCCTAGGAATTTTCTTGAGGAAACTCCGAACGCGTATTTGAGAGGGTTCATCTTCAAGTTATATTGCCGAAGGCGCTGAAACACGATCTTCAGATGCTATAAATGTTCCTCGTATGATTTGCTTTTAACTACGAGGTCGTCGATATAGCATTCGACGATTTCATGTATGAGGCCATCCAAGATCTTCGTCATGGCCCTCTAATAGGTGGCACCAGCGTTCTTTAGGCCGAATGGCATCACCTTGTAGCAGAATATACCCAAAGGGGTCCGGAAAGCGGTGTGCTTCTGGTCCTCGGGATGCATTTTTATCTGATTTTATCCTGATGAGCCGTCCATGAAGGAGAAAACTTCATGAGTGGACGTATTGTCTATCATCAGCTCAGTGACTGGTACGGGAAAATCATCTTTCGGGCAAGCTTTATTAAGGTCCCAAAAATCTACGCAGATGCGCACCGTCCCATTTTTCTTCATCACTAGGACGATATTGGCGATCCAGTCAGGATATTGAACCTCTTGGATGAAGCCGGAGTTGATTAGCTTTTTGACCTCAGCGTTGATACTCATCTCAAGCTCGAGCCGCATTCTTCTCGGTGCTTGTTTGATCGGCTTGACATCCGGAGATATCGCTAATTTGTGCACAGCAATCTCTGGATCTAATCCTGGCATCTCGGAATAGTTCCATGCAAAGCAATCTTTATGCTGCATAAGCACGTCCTTTAGCGTAGCCACCCTTTCTTCAGACAACAGCTCACTGACGAACGTCGTCCGCGGGTCACTTGCCGTTCCCAAATCAATTTTCTTGAGGTTATCTACAGTAGTATGTATCCCATCCTCCACCTCCTTTGGTGCCGGCGGAAATTCTGAGATTACCTCGTCATCATCGTTGTCGAAGCACCGGGGGAGGTCATCCATATTCTTAGGCTCTTCTTCTGACAACGTTATCATATGACAAGTACGAGATCACTTCCAAGACCGATGTTGATCTGGTTCTGCTCTTGCGGCTTTGGGTTCATGCTTCTGCGGCAGGGTTACTCTCTAGCTGCTGGATAGAGCGAACCTGCCTTGCTGATACTGGTCTTCTACCTAGTCTTTAAATGTGAAGCAGTCTTCGAGAGGATGTCCTGTTGCCCAGTGATAGGAGCAATAGTCTGGGTGAGAGACCTCGTCTGCTTGTTCGGGATGCTTGGACTCTGGAAGTGTCATCATCTGGTGTTTCATGAAAAGATCGAATATCTTCTTTGTCTTGTCTTAAGGAAAAGAATATGCTCGACCCATCTTCTTTATAAGAGTGAATCCTGGCTGCTCTATTCCTGATCGCGTGGCTTCTTTGTCCCGCCTTGTCGCTGTCGAACGCTTTTCCCTTTCTTTGATTTATTTTTGCCTCTGCGTCGGGCTTTTTGTACAACAGGTTGACAAGGAGGAGCATTTTCATTTTTCGTAGCCTGTTGAAGGAGGCGTTGGGTCCTGACTTTTTCGTAGATGGCCATTTCGCGATTATGGTCGTCTCGAACCTTTTGACCCGCTTCCCTTATAAGCTTGTCCATTTGTTCTTCGAACGACAGACTGGGCATTTTCACGGCGGGAGCTCTTTCTGGTTCAGGGTTAGCATCTTTCCATAGAGCATCTCCTTCTTCATCAAAGTCATGTATGACGTAGCAGTCGCGGAGTAGCTCCCGTTTCTTGGATTGAACATACCCAAGCCCGGTCGTTTCCATTCTCCCGTTGGACAACTTTCTTTGGGTTCCAGGAACGTTCCAGATCCTGTTATAGAATCGTGCTTGTCGCGCAGTTTGTTTAAGGGGTACACCTTGGCGTCTCAGGAGTCTCTTTAGTCCGTTCGTGTAATATCTGGGCAAACAGATGGGCTGGAGCCTTTCAAGTGTAGAATCCGCGCCATGCCGGATTTCTTTCTCCACTTTGGTTTCCCCGGATCGGTAGAATAGCATCGCCTTTTCACCTTTTCGCCTGGGAGGGACGTAGAATGTCTGCAGTTCTTCTACACTGTAGGTATCAAGCGCGTCTAGTTCTTCATGATGCTTGGGCGGAACCATGAAAACTTGCAAACTTTGCTCTTCATCAGCGAAGCTTTGTATTGATGGCCGAGCAGAGAATACAGCATTGACCTCATCTTCCGAGTCACTGCCGAAGATCAACATAGGAGCGGACGGCCCCGGCTTGTTGCACTGGGGCGGACCTGAGTAAACTATCTCTCCTTCCTCCTCGGTATCACTCCCGAAGACTGGAATAGTTGTGATAGCTTTGTTCTTCGGTTTGTGACATCTTTCCGTATCCTTAAAATCTGGTAAGAAGTATTTTGCATCTTCGTACTTGCGGACTTTGTTCACGGAGAATGGATTTAGCTCTCCTGTCACAGTATACTCGAGACCATCTTTGAAATATTTCATACACTGATGTTGTGTAGAGGGGATGATATTGTACTCGTGTAACCAAGGCCGGCCGAGCAAAGCGTTATAGCATGTTTTGGCGTCAATGACGTGGAACTTGATATCAGTGACGAGCAGCCCGAAGAGTAACGTCGGTATCACGGACCCAAGCGTTCGTGATGACTGAGAGTCGAACCCGGAGATGGTGATTTTGCCGCGAGCGAGGTGTTGAACGCTCATGCATATCTCCTTTAGCACCCTTACATTAAGGAGATTGACGGATGACCCATTGTCGACTAGAATTTTACCTATCTTGATGTCATAACAGTATCCGGAGACATATAGGGGACGGTTGTGCTCGCATGTCCCAAGGAGGAGATCTTCATCGCCGAAGGTGATATCGGCTGTGTGTACTTCTTCTAGCTCGTCCTTTATCTTTTCTTGGACGAGGAAAGCTTGGAATTGCTCGGGCTCTTGCAGTGCCTTGATTAAAGAATATCTCGCCTCTTTAGATAGAAGAAGGGCGTCAAGAATACTGAGCTATGAGGGTATCTTTCTCAAGTGTGCGAGGACGTTGTAGTCCACCTTGTTTTTGTTTGGCGGGTCCTTGGCTGTCAGTTCTTTGACGGCTTGGTCATCAAGGACGATACCCTCAGAGACTTTTTCTTTCCCTTATCTTTTCTATTTGACCCGCTGTTCGAGGGCCCAAGATTCTTTTCGGGCAGAGTACGGTTGCGCAGCTGAATATTTTCACAGGTCGTCGGTTTTTCTTCTTTTCCCAAGGTGGACCCTTTAAAGAGAGGGCCAAGAGTCATTTCTTCATCGAAGTCGCTCCCGAAGATGAGAACTTGCGATCCCCCGGCGTTGACCACGCGATAGTTGCCGATAGTTCTTTTATGCTCCTCGGTCGTACTTCTTTGCTTCCGACGAGTTTTGCGTTTCATTCGCTTGAAATTTTGCCGGTGAGCGACATATCCTTGCCACCATCTTTTATAAAAGTTGCACTCTTCGGTGAGGTGCGCAATCTTCCGATAATATAAGCAGTAACTAGGATGCATTTCCGCTTCTCCAAGAACGTTTCCTTCGGAGGGTGGCAGCTTCATTCCCATTGATATGGCTTTAGCGAACCACTTCCACGTCTTGAACCTGTTTTTATTCGCAACGGAGGCACTTGATCTGGCGGGAGTGTTTCAACCCTTTCGTCCGGTCGCCGGCGTTTGGCCTTTTCAAATATGACCATCTCACGCTCCCGATTAGCTTTACTTTTCAGAAAAGCTTCGTTTAGGAATGCATCGATCATTTCGTCTGATGGCCCTGGAAGTTCCGGTTCAGGATTTGCCCCCAGTTTCTCGGTGCAAGGAGCTTCTTTATCGTCTATCGACGAGTGAGAGATCGCATGGCAACTTGCCACATAATGCTCAGATTCATCCGACGAGTCTTCTCCATTATCGTCATCTCCGTCCTCAAGGACGTGGCTGAGAAACTCTTGAAGTGTGACCGGAGTCCGCGCCTTCTGGTTATACTCTTCCAGCGCGTCAATCTGCTTTTGCAGGTCCATGCGCTTGTCACCAAGCTTCATGGGCTTCTTGGATTTCTTCTTCTTCGAAGATTTTGACGGCTGGGTGTGAGTGCTTTGGCTATCACCACCGATTTTTGGAGTTGGGCGCGGCTTCAACATCCCCTCGATGATGTTAGGCTCCAGTGGATTTTTCCACCTAATTGCCGGACATGTGTGGAGATCCTTCAGCATTCTTTTCGTCTTGGCTGAAAGAGCGACCTTCCATAGAGCTTCTTCTACGAGAGAGCATGATGCCCCCGAAGTATCCGTATTCTTGGGAGTGTGTGGCCGAGGCGGGTTCACCTTCAAATTCTCAGATAATACGAATTTTCCCTGCTGGTATTGATCTTCTATCTAGCTTTTGAAGATGTAACAATCCTCGATCGGATGGCCCAACATTCGGTGGTAAGGGCAATAGTTAGGATTGCTAGTGTTGCCTGGTTGCACTGGGCGTCTTGGCTCTGACAGAGTAATGAGCCTGTTGCGCAGTGCAAGTTCGAATAACTTCTTCGTCTTGTCTCGAGGGAACGAGTAAGGGCGTCTCATTTTATCTTCGAGAGATCGAGTTCTGTTATTTTGGCGATCAACTGGTCTCGGGCCACCAGGCTGCTGTTGAGCATTGGCGACGATGATTGCTTTCCCCTTTCCCTTCTCATTTTGAGAGTCCGGCTTTGGAGGAGACAGTCTATGACCCATCTGGTCTATTTGGGCCAGTTTTTCGATCAAGGCTTGAAATGTGGTCGGCTTAAAGAACATTATGAATTGTGAAATAATTGCATAAGGGTCTAGGGTTCCCACAAACATGTCCACTGCCGGTGCTTCTTCGATCCGCTGTTCACATTTTGACCACAGATTCCGCCATCGTATTGCGTATTGGACCCACGTCTCGCCTGGCTTCACCTTGGCATTGATCAATGTTGTAATCGGGGTGCGTTCACTAGCACTTGCAAATCTTTGCATAAATAACAGCTCTATCTCCGCAAATGTCTTGACAGAATCGTTCGGGAGTTCAGAGTACCATTCGAACGCTGTCTCCGACAAGCTGCCAACAAACTGACGAAGCAAAAGTTTATCATCGTCCCCTATGTTGCCGCAAAGAGCCCTGAACTGGGCGACATGCTGGTGAGAATTGCCCATCCCTTTGTATACATGAAATTTAGGGATCGTGTATCCCGGAGGGTATTTTATTTGGTCATACCAGCCTGATACGATCGCCCAGTTTTAACAACATGACCGGTTGCTTCATTCACCTGGTGAGCTCGTATTTGCTGAGCTATATAGTCATCCAGAACGGCCTTGGAAATAGTTTCCTCTTTGGCTGCTAAAAGAGCCGGAGGAGGGTTCGATGACTCTCCTCTGTCGTCTTCAATAATGATCGGAGGGTCTTCAGCTGGAGGATCCGGCTGTAATATAATCCCGACCATGTCTTGGAAGAGAAGCGCCATTCATTTTATGTTGGCAGCTTGTTCTGCTGCTTCTCTGTCCTTCTTTTCGAGGACTCTGCGGAGGAAGTCAGCATCGGTTTCTTGTTCATGACGCTGCTCTGATGACGCCTCCAGGCTTTCTTTTGGCTCGGTGAGTGCGGCCATTTGCGTCAGCATTTCTTGAAGATTCTGTTGCTGCTCCTGGGCTTTTGTCACGGATCGGGTGAGCAGTCGGTGACCCGTCGAAGTACGGCTTTCCTCTTTTCTGGAAGCCATGTAAACAGTATGCACCATTATGCTCCCAGACTTGGGGCGTTTGGGCTCAGCATCTTCGTGGTGTGCCGTAGTTACAGGGGCTTTCTCTGGCCTCCTTCTCTTTTGAGTGATTGACGTTGAGGGGGCCGTTACAGCGGGCACCCAGGTGGTTGTCGTCCTTTGTGGCTTGCCAGGACGGTTCTTTTCCTGCTGAACCTTCAGCTTTTTCTGTCGGGGAGGATAGTCTTGATCAATCACCAACTCCTGGACCTGTCGCCAGACTTTGTAAACTTTAGAGGACAGCCGTCGAGGGGGATGCTCCGTCTTTGTTTCTGTAACATTCTCCACCGGTGGAGGAGATCTTTTCAGTACGGCGGTAAGAGAGTTCCTGCGCACCTTATTCAGCAATTCAAAGCTGTTCCCGGTTGGAACAGCAGCGTTGACTTCCACCGTTGGGCCTGGTGGAGTTAGCCCAAAGGGGAAGTTGCCCCCAGCCTTCCGCACTCGGCGCCAGTGGTGACGCCGAGCGTGTCGAGCCGATGGTGTTGGTTCGGTGATGGGGATGGCTTCGTCATGCCCCCTGTTCTGGTGAGGCGTTGCTGGTACCAGCCTCTTGAAGACCGAGGTCCGTCCAGCAGCAGAGTCTAACCTGTCAAATAAAGACTTTTAAGCAGGAACGGGAGCCGAAGAGGGAGCCGGAACAGTCAGTCTTGTAAAGACCGACCCTTTGGCAGAAGAAGCCGCCTTGACGACTCTGGGAGCAGGGATGGCTATCCTTTTTGGAATAACTTGTTCTGGAATTGCATGCTTCATCATGGGCCCACATGAACTTTGGCCCAGTCTGGTGAAGACTGAGGTGCTGGAGCTGGACGACCCATTGAGGGGGGCCGCTGTAGTTGCAAGCCGATCAAAGACCGACTTCTTGGGAGCTTCTTGTGTTGGTATAGGAGCGCTGAAGCTCGTTGGCGGGAGCATGGTCCCGAAAAACAATCCAGTGGTAGCCTGAGTGACCTGTTCCACCGGCATCGTGAACAGGGAGGCCGCTTGGGGCCTGTAAGCTATACCTCCAGCTGAGGTGGAGCGTGAGTTGCAATTGTAGTTGGAACACTTCAAGCAAGTAGACACCATTGATGTTTCGTTTTCTGCGCCAAGCAAGAAACCAAATCTTAGTACCTCGAACCCAAGGGCAACCATATCAAACCGCGATTCGTTCACGAACACGACACACGAAGTGTGGAGTGGAAAGAGGAAAAGGTCCCACCGGGCGTGCTAGAATCTGTTCCTCTCCGAACACAGAGACACGACCGCGCAGGTCCGTCTTGCCTGAAATTCGGGGCAGATACTAATTGGTGCTATCCGTCCACCTCTCTGAAGATGCCAAGTTGATTTATGGCACCATGTATCGAAGGTTTAAACGGATGCGGCCGATGTAGCAGACTTCGTCAGATTCCCCCTCGTTTGAGGGGTTTTTGATTGTGGGGACGCTCTTCCCTTCAGGCGCAAGCCTATGCAGTTAATTACGCTACAGTATCGCGGTAACAACTTTCTCCTTCTCCAGATGGTCACTTCGTGTCGTGGGTGTTTGTTTTTGTGTTTGGTTGCCCGTGGATTGTATACGGAGACTAATTTATGGTGTCTGCCGTAGGGCGTGGATTAGTCTAAATCCGTATCTTCTTAGATTTGGGTTAAGGGATTGGGTTTAAGGATACGTTAGCCTCGTTTGAGACTAAAATCGACTTAAACGCTTGTTAAGGATACGTTAGTCTAATTTCTAGACTAAGATCAACTTAACAGGATCATTTAGATCCAACAAGAAAGCATTCAGCCTCTGTTGTTTAGTTTAGGGACATTGCGGTCGATTAGTTTAAGGACATTACGGTCCAATGTTAGTTTAAGGACATCTCGGTCCAGGTTAAAGACATCGTAGTCCGTGGGTTTAAAGGGACCCCACCGTCCAGGTTAAGGACATCGTAGTCCATGAGTTTAAGGACCCCACAGTCCGTAATTTAAAGACATCGTAGTCTATGAAGTTTAAGGACATCATAGTCCATGAGTTTAAGGACCCCACAGTCCGTAGTTTAAAGACATCGTAGTCTATCGTAGTCCATGAGTTTAAGGACCCCACAGTCCGTAGAAATGTGTGGTTGTCGGGACCCGTCACCTCTTTGAAGACGTTGAAGGATTACAACGACAAGTATCAGAGGAGTAAAGAGATATACCCTTGAACCGGTGTGAATTGATTGGAAGATCTGTAGCCCAGTTTGGGAGTAAGATCTGTTTAATATTCGTGAGCAGATGGGCTCAGTTCAATATAAGTTGAGGACTTATGGCCAGAATTAGGCTAAGTCCAATAAGATTAAAATGTTTAACATTTTATTGTTCTGGGCTGTTGAGCCTTTACTTGGGCTTGGCCCTTTTAATAATACTGAGCATTAGATCCTGACATTTTTTGTCTTGTATTGAATGCATAGCATTCATCAGAACAATGTGTGTTCTGACAGCGCGCCAGGCGCTTTGCGCCAATTAAAGAGCGCATTGCGCTTCTGCCAAGTAGCGCACACGAAAAGGAAACGTGTCGCGCTTAGCGCTAAGCGCCAGTTTATGAGAGCATTGCGCTTTTAATTTATAAGCGCGTTGCGCTAGTTTAGTGGCGCACCAGTGAGTGACACGTGGCGCGCTTGGCGTTGAGCGCCAGCCCATGAGCGCAGTGCGCTGTTTCAGAAGCGCAAAGCGCAAGTTGTATCTGTGGTTGACACGTGGCACGTTTTGGCGCTGAGCGCCGGTCCAAGGAGCGCAAAAGCGCAGTTCAAGAGTGCAAGGCACTTTTCAATAGCGCAAAGCGCATTTGATCAAATTTATGATCTGTGAACAAGTTTATGTTCTTTTTAAAGGAGGTTTTGCCTCAAGATTCAAGAACAACAGTTCTTATTTTGGAAAAGGCTTTGCCTTTGTAGATCAATGATCTGTGAATGAAGCAAATACTTCTTTTGTTTTTATGATGAGATCTTTTGATCTCTTTTTATAAAAGATCTTGGTCTTTTGTAAATCTATGATCTTTTAAGAAGATAATTCTTCTGTTTTAATGAGATAATTTCATCTCTTTGTTCAAGAATCATTCTTTATCTTGAAGAAATAGTCTTCTTTTGCTAAGAGCTTGCTCTTCTTTCTTTTGAGTTTTCTCAAAATTTGTAGGGGGGTTTCTCTATATCAGACTTGAAGTCTTGGGGCCTTTATTTAGAACAAATTGATTTGTTAAATAAGTTAAAGAGATCTTTCTCTGATTGATTTGGGGATGTTTCCCCACCGTTGGATCTTTGATCCCAGAGCTTCTATTTTACAGAAGGCAATCTTCTTGTTTTTAACAAGATTGGAAAGATCTTTTCATAACAGAATTTTAATTCTGATTAATTAATGATTTATTATTATTAGATCTTTTGATCTAACGGTGGGGAATTTTTAATTCCAGCGCTAGCGCACCTACGTTTGACACGTGGTGCGCAGCGCAGCCTGCGCTAGCGCAGCCTGCGCTAGCGCATCCGTGTTTGACATATGGCGCGCGGCGCGCCTAACGCTGGATCTGAAGCGTTGCTTCAAATTTTGAATTTTGAATTTTAAAACAGAGTTTTATTCTGATTGGGGTGCACTGCCTAGGGCGCTGCGCACCTGGCGCTAGCGCATCTGTATTTGACACGTGGCGCGCAGCGCGCCTAGCGCTGAATCTGAAACGTTGCTTCAATTTTTAAATTTTGAATTTTAAAACAGAGTTTTGCTCTGATTGGGGGAAACACCGGCATGGCAGTCTCCAATAGAGGGACAAAAGCCGCCGCTGAAGGCCCTAAGGCGGGGATAACAGTTTCAGCAATCTCTTCTACACCCTCCGGTGTGTCACTAGAGATATTTATACGATCTATAACCGGCAAGACCACCTTTGCTGGAGGAGTAGACGCTGAAGGAACAGAAGCCATCACCGGAAGCTCCACAGCGGGGATAGTAGCTTCAGTAATCTCCTCTACACCCTCCGGTGCGTCACGGGAGATATTCGTAGAATCCGCAGCCATGGCTTAATCTGGGCTCAAACCCATTTCCGCTGCAGAAGTTTCTGCTAAGTTTTTACAAAGATAAGGAGACATAAAAATAATACAAATTACTTGCTAAAAGAAAGACAAGAAAAATACGCATACCAATACGCCAGGAAGCTTGAAGTATGGATTTTTCAAGCCGTTGTTCTTTTCTGATCAAATGCGCTCACCGGGTTTCAATCGCAAGTAAATGACGACCCATCTTTAGTGCAAGCTCGTCTTTAGAAACAACCGAGATAGGCTGTTTGAGAGCCCGTTCTTCTTCCATTAACAAAGGACCCATGGGTACCCTAGGTAATAATGGGTCAATGTCATAGAATACAACGGGGGGAAGGGTTTCTTCGGGAGGCGCACGTTTTCAGTCTCATCTTGTGAGTGCCTTAAAGCCTCGGCCAATTGAGTAGACTCCTCAGCAGACGAAGCAAGAAAGTGAAGACCGTCGTCCGGCTCCTGCGTAGATATCGGCTCGTCCTGAATAAAGGGCTCGGATTCAAGCAAAATGTCGAGTAGGCCGGCGACCGATTTCTTTCTCCTTTTGGAGCCTGTGCTAACGCTAGCAGAGGAGCGCTTCCTTCCCTTTGGTGCTTTGGCACGACGCAGCCCAACTTCTCTTTCAGTATCACCCTTGGGTGACACCACCGCTGGTGCTTTATCAGGAACTTCCGCCTCGGCTCTAGTACACACCGGCATACCAGCAGTGCAAGGGGATGATTCTACTCTGTGGCTTTAGGGATAAGCACCAAACCGCTATCCCTCAGAGGAGGGTGAACCACCGACCGCGGCCGCAATGAGGCGCTGGTGACCTGAGCCGGAACGGGAGCTTTACACTTGAAAATCACCCGTCTCTCCTCTGCAATGACGGGACCGACCCGATGGTGATACCAACCCTTGAAGGACCCCACAGGCTTCGAAAGATAGTCGGGCTCCGGGATCATGATGAGGGAGCCAGTGTTTAACCGCATGAAATGGTGAATGACATTGCGAGTAACCTCTAGGGAGAGGGCAGGCTCAACTATAAATGCCTCGATAGGAACGCCTTGGTTGTTGCCTAACTGCTGGGTGAGCGATGCGGATTATACCGTGTGAAGAGAGCAGTGTCATTCTGGAGGAACACCAAATAACCCAGCCTGATTGAGTATAGATGCATAATCTCCTTAGGCTTTAAAGCTGGAACCCCATTCTTTGAAAAATCAAACAATTGCTGAACGGGCCCTGTTGGAGCAGAGAGGACTCGATCGCTAAAAACCATTCCGCTTTCATTCGAGTATGGATTGAGCAGTACACGGAGAGCTCCTAACTGGGTCGGATCGGGAGCGGAAGCATCAACCAACCTCATGATCCACAGGAAAGTATATGAATCATAAAAATCTGGTCGTCGGTGCACAGCGAACGCTCCTAACATGTGCATCTCGATCCACACATAAAGTAGTGAAGGGAGAAATTCACGGTATCCGCACCCGGGATCGAAGTATTAGCGGTAATGCTTAACCCATGATATAAATGCGATAATCCCTCAACACCAACAGCTAATCGCGCCCCTTCAGATATGCGGTGAGCAGGGTAGAAGACGGAGGCTCTCATGAAACATCGATGCATCGGCATGGAAAACCAGCTGAGTCAGAGATTGATAAAGCCAATAAAGAAAGTTTATTCGTACATGCTAGGGTCCACAATCGCATCGAAAGCTACGGCCGACGGGTTTGGAATATAAAACTGCGGCAGGTCTTCCTCTTGGCCAGCAGTTTCTTCAGCCCGAATCCAAAAGGGTCTTCAATTTTCGCGAATTTTGGAGCCTTCTTGGATAAGACATCCTCGCGGAGAAAGCAGGTAATGAAAGCGTCAAAAGTGACACATTGCCCTTCCGATGTCACGAAAAGTTTTTCAAAGATACCCAGGACCTTGATTAGACTTGGGTGCTTGTGACGAACGGCGTTCTCAGTCGTCAGGCCATCAAGCATAGCGGGCACCGTAGCAAACACGTACTCATTAGAAGGCAGTAACTCTTCGTAATGCTCTCCCCTCATCAGCAACCCTGAAATTTCGCGAAACTCCTCCAGTGAGATCGAGACTTCGCGATCCCCAAGCAAGAACGTGTTTGTAGGAAGATTCCATTGGTTCAAGAAAGCCTTGACCCACCAGACGTGAGGGGCGTGATAATAGAATAATGAATCATACACTGCTTGGTACAACCCAACCTTATGCAGCCGTGCGTGTTGGGCAGAGAGAATGTATCGAACCCAAGAAAGGTAGCCCACAGGATGGCATGGGGTAACGCTTACCTTATACACCTGCCCCCAGTGTCGGGCTTTGCCCTGACATATCCGACGCCCCAAGAGATCAATGGTCATCGTAAGTTGATTAGGTATCCTTGTCGTCGACTGCTCAAGCCGGCCTGTGGGGGTCCAATTAACCGCTTCCAACGCATAAACCGTGCGCGGACGCTCTATCAATGACATCGAGCGGATAGGTTCTGTTGGCACTTCACAAGTAAAGCTACGACGACCCCTGATGATATGACCATACCACACCCTCCATAAGATAAGACTCGTATGGTCCTTGTCATGCGCCCTAATCATCGCCATAATTTTGTCATCCGATGGAGATTGAGGAAAAGCGACTTCTGAGCGAGTGTAAAGGAAGTCAGGAAGTGAGTCCATCGTTCCTGAAATACGAGGGGAATGGAAAAACCCGTTTTAAAAAATATATAATAATAAAAAATAATAAAATAATATAAAATAAAATTAAAAAACGTGATGTTTGTTTCACAGGACCATTGGCTGCAAAACCAATGGACCCCACAAAATCAATATGGTGGCTCACCAATGACGAGACAAGATAATCATTGCGAGAATCAAAAAGGATTCTCATTAAATAATCACTGGAGTTTAAACAAACTCTGGGCATCCTTAAAGAAAAATGAGTTCTGTTAAAATACCCAACAAATTCAAATTTGTGAAAATAAAGGTAAAACCCTATAATAAAAATATACTCAAGAACACCAGGGAATAAAATTCCCTGTTCCCCGCCGAAACACGGAAACGCAACCGCGCAGGTCCGTCTTGCCTGAATTTCGGGGTAGATGCTAATTGGTGCTATCCGTCCACCTCTCCGAAGATGCCAAGTTGATTTATGGAACCATGTATCGAAGGTTTCAACGGATGCGGCTGATGTAGCAGACTTCGTCATATTCCCTCTCACTCGAGGGGTTTTTGATTGTGGGGACGCTCTTCCCTGCAGGCGCAAGCCCCTGCAGTTAATTAAGCTACCGCATCGCGGTAACCACTTTCTCCTTCTCCAGATGGTCACTTCGTGTCGTGTGTGTTTGTTTTGTTTTTCGTTGCCCGTGAATTGTATACGGAGACTAATTTATATTGTCGCCCGTAGGGCGTGGATTAGTCCAAATCCGTATTTTCTTAGATTTGGGTTTGGGGTTGGGTTTAAAGATACGTTAGTCTCATTTGAGACTAAGATCAACTTAAACGTTTGTTAAGGATACGTTAGTCCAATTTTAGACTAAGATCGACTTAACGGAATTGTTTAGATCAAACAAAAGAGCATTTGGGCTCTATTGTTTAGTTTAGGGACTTTGCGGTCCATAATTAGTTTAAGGACATTACGGTCCAATATTGGTTTAAGGACATCTCGGTCCGAGGTTAAGGACATCATAGTCCATGGGTTTAAGGACCCCACAGTCCAAGGTTAAGGACATCATAGTCCATGGGCTTCAGGACCCCACAGTCCAGTTTAAAGACGTCATAGTCTATGAAATGTATGGTTGTCGGGACCCGTCACCTCTCTGAAGACGTTGAAGGATTACAACGATAAATATCAGAGGAGTAAAGAGATGTACCCTTGAACCAATTTTGGTTTAGAGATCTGTAGTCCAATTTAGGACTAAGATCTGTTAAAAGATTTATGAGCATATTGGCTCAATTAATCTGCATTGAGGACTTATGGCCAATCTTGGGCTAAGTCCAGTCAAGTTAAAATGTTATCATTAATTTTGGGCTGTTGAGCCTTTATTTGGGCTTGGCCCTGACAGTGTTTTTGTCTTTTACTGAATACTGAGCATTCCTCATAGCCATGGGTATATTGAAGAACAATTTATGTTCTATCAGCGCAACACATGGTGCGCTTGGCGCTTTGCGCCAGTCAAAGAGCGCAGTGCGCTTCTGCCGAGTAGCGCACACGTGAGGGACACGTGTTGCGCTTGGCCCTAAGCGCCAGATGATGGACGCATTGCGACGGTTTATGAGCGCAGAGCGCTAGTTTATGAGCGCATTGCGCTATTAGTGCAGTGGTGCACACGTGAGTGACACGTGGTGCGCTTGGCGCTGAGCGCCAGTCCATGAGCACAGTGCGCTATATCAAGAGCGCAAAGCGCTAACTGTTAAGTGACGCCTACGTGAGGGACACGTGTCGTGCTTGGCGCTGAGCGCCAGTCAATGAGCGCAGTGCGCTATGTTTGGAGGCTGAGGCTCTTTAAAATTAAGAGCGCCAAGGCTCTGCAACGCTTTGCGCTAGATGTGGAGCGCTAAAGTGCTTCTTTTATGCAACTTAGATCAGTTTGCGCCCTATAAATTAAATTCTCTTTTTATAAGAGATTTTGTCTCAAGGTTCTAAGAACAAAGTTCTTATTTTATAGGAGATGTTTCAATCTCTTATTTTGGTGAAAGGCTTTACCTTTATGGATCTGTGATCCTCAAGAGAATTGAATTATTCTCCCCCCTCCCCTTTATAATAAGATGTTCATGATCTCTGAAAAACAATTTGTCATATAGATCTATGATCTATGAGAAGAATTATGTTCTTATTTTTATGATGAGATCCTTTGATCTCTTTGTAAAAGACCTTGGTCTTGTAGATCTATGATCTTTAAAGAAGTGAATTTTTCTTTTTAATTATGAGATAATTTCATCTATCTGTTCATCATCATCATTTTTTTTTACCTTGAAGAAAATCTTATTTCTCTGAGAGCTTGGATCTTCTTTCTGAGATCTCTTAAAACTTATGGAGGGGTTCCTTTCTTTTTTTTCTCCCCCTTAGACTTGAAGTCTAGGGGCCTTTATATAGGACAAGCTGATCAGTTCAATCAGTTAAGGAGATCTTTTCTCCATTTGATTTGGGAATTTCCATCGTTGGATCTTTGATCCAAGGACTTCTGATTTACATAAGACAATCTTCTTGACAAGATTGGGAAATCTTCTAAACAGTATTTATTCTATGTTTTTGGTGATTTTTAATCACCATTGGATCATTGATCCAACGGTGCTCTGATTTACAGAGCACAATCTTTTTGTTTGGAAAGATTTTGAGCAATCTTTCCTTAACAGAATTTAATTCTGATTAATTGATAATTTATCATCTTTATTGGATCTCTGATCTGACGGTGGGGAGCTTTTAGTTCCAGCGCTAGCGCACCCGTGCTTTGCACGTGGTGCGCTGCTTAGAGGGCAGCGCAATTAGCGCTAGCGCACCCGTGCTTTGCACGTGGTGCGCTGCTTAGGGCGCAGTGCACTTGGCGCTGCTTCTGAAGCCTTACTTCATTTTAAATTTCAAATTTTGAACAGAGTTTTGCTCTGATTGGGGGAAACATTCCCTAAAGGCCTTCTCGATCTTTCAGAGCTAAGCTCTTTGATGAGGAATCAAATTCATTTTAAGCAATGTGATTAAATTCCAGAAACCCCCATGATTGGAAACAAAAAAAATGGAATTAAAATTCCAAAGATCCTCAAAGATCAGAGGAGAAACGTCCGATCTACACAAAAGATTATGTCTTTTTGATCTCTAAGAGATCGGTTACAGAAGAGAGCAAAGCTCTTGCAGTGGATTTAAAATCCATAAAAAATTAGAGAAAAAGGGTTTCTTGTTCCTAAGAGATAAATATTGTTCAAGATCTTTGCCCAAAAGAGTTTTTTAACAGAGTTTAACTCTGAAATTTCAACGGGCTGAAAACTGAGCTGTAAAAGGAGAATTAAATTCTCAAGAGAAAGGCTAAGGAAGAAGACGAAGAAACAGTGGCCATCTCAAGAGCTAAGCCCTCGTATTTATAAGACATGATGGGAATGGTTCATTTCCCCGTTCCCCTAAGCAATCCAACGACTGTAAAAATGGACAGCGTTGCATTCACGTGCAAGCCACGTGAGAGCAACGCTGTGGGGGTATTTGTTTCCTTATAAAAAAAAGAAGAAGAAGAAGATAAGAGAAAGAAAGGGGAAACTACCCACTAAACAAGCCTCACGTGTTAAACACGTGAGCGCCTATATGCAAAGCATATAGACGCTGCAATCAAACAACAGATAAGTTAAACAAAGCCTCACATGCTAAACACGTGAGGACACCTCCTTACATAGAATTAAATTCTACTTAATGAACCGTTGGATCAAAGATCCAACGGTGATTAAACATAGAATTAAATTCTATTGGAAAGAATATTTTCTGTTAAACAGAGAGTTAATGGATCAAAGATCCAAAATATTTTCTATATCTTTCTAAACAGAGAAAAATTATACTCTGTTAAACTAAGCACCATTGGATTAAAAATCCAATGGTGATTAAAATTTCACCGCTCGATAGAATTTTATTCTATATATGAGAGAATATCCCCAATCTTGTTAAAAATAAGAACAATATCTTCTATAAAAACATAAGTCCTTGGATAAAAAATCCAACGGTGGGTAAAATTTCCCAAATTAATTCTGAGACCAATAAAATCAATTAAGATCTCTCAATGAGAGTTTTTCTCAGAATTAAACAAACTTCTCTCCACTATATAAAGAACCCGAGACTTCAAGTCCCAGAGAGAGAAAGAACTCCCCAGAGGATTAAAAAAAGAATATACGATGAGCTTTTGAGAAATAGGAGAATTTAATTCTCAAAGAAAAGACTTGTTTCCTTGAAACACTAGGTAAAAAGAAAACACATCTCCTTTGCCTCTCTAAGGGTTTAACCCTTCATATAAGAACTCGGTCCTTTTCTCTGGTTGAGATTTACAGAAGCAAATCTTCCCACAAGTTGAGAATTTAATTCTCATTGGGGATATTTGCTCTACAAAATTCAAAACTTAGGGGAAAAAAACTCTCATTGGGGATATTTGCTCTACAAAATTCAAAACTTAGGGGAAAAAAACTAAGTTACATAAAAAATGGGAGGAGAAGAACGGGAACACATAGGAATTTAATTTCTCTAAAAATTAGGGTTTAACCCTATATAAAAAACTTAGTTTTTCAATAAAAAAAATAGTGATCCAAGATCTCCAAGACCAAATTGTTAGTGCTTAGCACTATTTCGAAGCCTCGCGTGTTTTCCACGTGAGTGCTTCAAACGAACAAGGAAAATAACCAAAACTTTCTCACGTGTTTACCACGTGATTTGGTTAAGAGGAAAATAAGTAAAAGAAAGAGAAAACTACAGTACTCCAGCATCAATAAAGGAAAAGAGGACACCCACGTTCTTTGCACGAGAACCAAGTGCTTAGCACTTATATAAAAGATGGGGGAATAAAACCCAAAGAGCAGTGCCCATATTTGGGGTTCCTCACGTATGTCACGTGAGCGCCATAAAACCCTAGAATTTAACACTAGTCTGGCGCCCATATTTGGGGTGCCTCGCGTGTGTCATGTGAGCGCCATAAAACTCTAATGTTTTACAGTAATCCAGTGGCCACGTGAAACGTACGTGAGCAGTATTCCTCGGTACTTAGCACTGTTGGAGACTCAATCTTAGCCCAAATTGGCTAAAGTTTTCTGAGATTAGACCTCTTTGAAACTAAAACAACCGAGCCCATGTGCTCATATTTTCCCAAATTGACATCAGTCTCAAAAATGTCTAGTGGTCTCCCATTGATGATATCCCAAATGATACTCATCTTATATCTCTTAAGATAATTTTAGTCTCAAATATGACTAACATTCCTTAGGTCTACAGCAGCACCATCTTTTCCCTCAAATATGGGATTTGGTTTAAGGGTACATCTCTCCACACCTCTGATATATGTCGTTGTAATTCTTCAACGTTTTCAGAGAGGTGGCGGGGCCCGATAACCAACAACTCGTTGGTGCACTTCCAAATTGACGTGCACACCTCAAATCAGACTGCACCCCAAATTGGACACATTTCATATCAACATCGTTGTCATCCCGTCATGTAACAAATACACGTGCGCACAAGATGGACAACGGACGAGACGTCCTTAAACTAATATCTCACCTCCAAAATGGTGATCAACAGACCGAGACGTCCTTAAACTAAAATCTCACCTCCAAAATGATGATCAACGGACCGAGATATTCTTCAATTAATATTCGTCTCAAAAATGGCGACAATGGACCGAAATGTACCTAAACTAAGACAACATAGCCCAAATGCTCTCTTGTCGGATCTGAAACAAAAATAATCATAACACTTTGTTAAGTAGATCTTAGTCTCAAATTGGATTAACGTATCCTTAACAAAAAACCAACCGAGCCCCAACTGCTCATATACATTTAAGTCGGTCTTAATCTCAAACCAGATTAACGATTCTTAAATAAAACAAACCCAAATCTAAGATATACGGATTTAGAATAATCCACACCCTACGGGCGACAACATAAATTAGTCTCTGTATACAATCCATGGGCAACCTAAATAAATAAAACACACACGACATGAAGTGAACTTCCGGAGCAGGAGAAAGTGGTTATCGCGATGCGATAATATAATTAACTCCAGAGGCTTGCGCCTGCAGGGAAGAGCGTCCCCACAATAAAAAAAACCCCGCAAACGAGGGGGAATCTGACGAAATCTGCTACAACGGTCGCATCCGTCCAAACTCCGATATACGGTGCCATAAATCAACTTGGTATTTTCGAAGAGGTGGACGGATAAATCCAAATAGTATCTGCCCCAAAAATTCAGGCAAGACATCCTAGCATCCCGGTCACGTCTTTCAGCGGTGAACAAACACATACTTCAGTGGTCTGTGTAGATATCTACCCGTTCACCAAGAAGATAACGACGTCAAATCTTGAGAACAAAGATAACGGCTGCCAACTCCAGATCATGCGTCGGATAGTTGCGCTCATGAAGCTTCAGTTGTCTTGATGTATAAGCTACAATTTTACCGTGCTGATGTAGAACATATCTGTAGGGTGTTTTTCGTCACCCCATTGAGATGGGAATACGCGCGCGCTTGTCAGGCGTACTACAGATTCCCCCTGCCTAGGGTAGGCCGGGGTTTAATGATTGTGGGGATCCGAATCTCCGGCAGCCGCGGACTAAGCTGCCGTTAATTACCCCTCGCCTTTGGGGCGAGGGAACCTCCGATTAACGGGTTAAACTGGTCATGCGAACCCAATGTGCGGTGTGCGTGTGTTCTGTTTTGAAAGGGGGTTTTGGATATATCGGGAGCCACGCAGAGTTTTTACGGGGGTCCCGCTACCCGGATAGCGGGCTGGGGGTCAAGGGGGCTAGCAGCCCCCTTACGGGGTTCGGGGCAGCGCCCCGGCCTGAAAAAATTTTTTGAGGGGGAGAATGTTGCGGAGTATGTGTATGTGTACATTTGTATACAAATGTATATATATACATATAAATATAAATAAAGGGGAAAAGGCATCCAAAGGATGCGTGGGGCAGCACCTTGGGCGCTGTGCGCGTTGGTGCTGTGCGCTCAGGCGCAAGCGCGCCACGTGTCGGCACGTGGGCGCTTTGCGCATGAGCGCTGCGCGCAGGTGCGCAAGCGCGCGCGCGCCACGTGTCGGCACGCGGGCGCTTTGCGCGCTTGCGCAAGCGCGCAGGTGCGCAAGCGCGCGCGCCACGTGTCGCGCGCCACGTGTCGGCCCGCGGGCGCATTGCGCACTTGCGCAAGCGCGCAGGTGCGGAAACGCGCGCGCGCCACGTGTCGGCACGTGGGCGCTTTGCGCACTTGCGCAAGCGTCCAGGTGCGCAAGCGCGCGCGCCACGTGTCGTCACGTGGGCGCTTTGCGCACTTACGCTGCGCGGTGGAGAGGACAAGAGGCTTTTAGCCTGAGAAAAGATTTCTCAAAGAGAAATCAGAGAGGAGTCGGGCTCCTGAATGTGTTCTGGGTTTAATGGGAATGGTTCTTCTTCTTCCTCCTGTTGCTTGCTGGATCTTGAAGATTAAGAGATGTGAAATCTCAAAATCTCTCCTTTTTAAGATCTGATGACAGATCCAAGTTCCCCTTTGTGGGTTTTGTGGTGGAAAACTATTTAGTTTTGAAAAAGGAAGAGTAAAACTCTTGATTTAATTCAAAAGAAAGAGGAAGGTTTTTGGAACCTTGGAGAAGGAGCAGGAGGCACAAAGAACCCTAGTTTTTGGGGGAATGAAAAGTGTATTTTTTTTTATTCATCATGTTGCCTTATATAGGCTTACATATTTACATATAGCCCCTTGGGGCTTTACAAAATGGCATTTTGCCCATCCCATGGCTCATGTGCCATTTCATTTTTGCACATAAGCCATGGGCTTACAAAATATTGGCTTTATGCCCATTTTGTTTACATTCATGCATAAAAAATTACATAAAAATTATTTATGACATGATTTTGTTGTTGGCATGAGAGAGGCTGGTTGCGGGCTCGACTTGGGTATAGGCCCGCTTGACCTGGGCTTGGGCCTACCTAGCTTGGGGGTTGACCTTGACTTTGACTCGGTCAACCGGGGTGTAAATTTTTACCCCAACAAATTGCCCCCCATCAATAAATGCACACCGCACATGTGGGTCGTGTGCATGAAATTGATGGATCTTCTTTCGCATGGAGGCGACTTGCTTTGGTTCCCACTTTTTGGGATGCACTGCCCTTTTTACGACATGGACGGTCGGTGCTTGATGCGTCTCCGAGACGGAGTGTCCGTGGTAGACGTTTCCCTGGCCCGGAGTGATCTGGTTTCTGCTTTGTAGGAAGCCTGCACTGCCCTTTTTACGACATGGACGGTCGACGCTCTGATCCGAAGCGATTTGGGTTCCCAATTTGCGGGAGCCTGCACTGCCCTTTTTGCGACATAGACGGTCGACGCTCTGATCCGAAGCGATTTGGTAGATGTGTCCCCGGCACGGAGTGTCGCTGGTCGACGTTTCCCCGAGGCGGAGTGTCTGCTGTAGGACGTTTCCCCGAGACGGAGTGCCTGTGGTAGGACGTATCCCCAAGACGGAATGCCTGTGGTAGGACGTTTCCCCGAGATGGAGTGCCTGTGGTTGGACGTATCCCCGAGACGGAGTGCCTGTGGTAGGACGTTTCCCCGAGACGGAGTGCCTGTTGTAGGACGTTTCCCCGAGACGGAGTGCCTGTGGTAGGACGTTTCCCCGAGACGGAGTGCCTGTTGTAGGACGTTTCCCAGAGTCGGAGTTCCTGTTGTAGGACGTATCCCCGAGACGGAGTGCCTGTGGTAGGATGTATCCCCGAGACGGAGTGCCTGTTGTAGGACGTTTCCCCGAGTCGGAGTGCCTGTTGTAGGACGTATCCATGAGACGGAGTGCCTGTTGTAGGACGTTTCCCCGAGACGGAGTGCCTGTTGTAGGACGTTTCCCCGAGACGGAGTGCCTGTTGTAGGACGTATCCCCGAGACGAAGTGCCTGTTGTAGGACGTATCCCCGAGACGGAGTGCCTGTTGTAGGACGTATCCCCGAGACGGAGTGCCTGTTGTAGGACGTTTCCCCGAGACGGAGTGCCTGTTGTAGGACGTATCCCCGAGACGGAGTGCCTGTGGTTGACGCAGAGGTCGATGTTGGAATTAGTTGGTTTGATTTGTTTGATTTGAGTTGACATTAGCATCGCTATACTGGAATATGGTACCAGGAGCGAATCATCATCTGTCTTTGAGAGGATTTGGGAATTGGGGTTTTTGTTTGGCATCTGCATTGCTGCACTGGAATAATGCCAGGAGCAACTCATCATGTGCCCAGAGAGGATTTGGATTTGGTTTGTTTGGCATCTGCATTGCTGCACTGGAATAATGCCAGGAGCAACTCATCATGTGCCCAGAGAGGATTTGGATTTGGTTTGTTTGGCATCTGCATTGCTGCACTGGAATAATGCCAGGAGCAACTCATCATGTGCCCGGGGAGGATTTGGATTTGGTTTGTTTGGCATCTGCATTGCTGCACTGGAATAATGCCAGGAGCAACTCATCATGTGCCCAGAGAGGACTTGGGAGAGATTGGGATCGTTTTACGCCCGTGGATTGTATACGGTTTTGCAGGATGTATGATCCAGACCGTAGGGCCATAAAAATTTTAGGGCTTTGTTGGCGTCTGCGTCGCTGCACTGGAATATGGTACCAGGAGCGACTCATCATTCGCCGCTTGGGGATTGGAATTTGGAATTTGGTTGGCGTCTGCATCGCTGCACTGGAGTATGGTACCAGGAGCGACTCATCATTCGCCTTTTGGGGTATGGGGAGCGATGGCTTAGGAGACAGGTTTGGATCCCTATCACCTAAGACTTCTCAATTTTATGGGCCGTGAGGGTCCCATAAAAGCATTTTCTCCCTACGAGTCGTAAGGATCCCGCAGGTGTATTTTCTCCTTAAGAGTCGTGAGGACTCCTAAGTGTGTTTTTCCTTGGTGAGTCGTAAGGATCTCACGAAGGTTTGTTCTCCTCATGCATCGTGAGGACACATGAGTGGGTCTTTCCAATGAAGCATAATTCCAAAGGCGGAGACCAGCCGCGTAACTGGTGGTTGCGGTGGGGCATGGGTATGCTGAGAATTATTTGAGCCCGTGGATTGTATACGGTAGTCAATTTGGGGACTGGCCGTAGGGCTGAAAGAATTTTGGGAAATTGGATTTTTGTTTGGCGTCTGCATTGCTGCACTGGAATAATGCCAGGAGCAACTCATCATCCGCCCTTGTTTTTTTTGTTTTTTTTTGTTTTACCGCGATTGCTCTATCATTTCAGCTTTTCTTATCGCGAAGGTCGCGATCGCCCTATCATTTCGGCTATTTATTCGCGGTTGCCCCATCATTTCGGCTTTATTTTCATTTTCATTTTTACTCGCTGATTTTTATTGCGAGTTGCCCCATCATTTCGGCTTTTCTTTATTTTTCTTTTATTTACACATTTTTTTATTTACATTTTTTTTTACATTCCCAGTTTAACGACTTAGAGGTCGATTGTTCCCAGTTTAATGACGTGGTGGTCGATTATTCCCAGTTTAAAGACTTGGTGGTCTGTTGTTTCCAGAGAAAGGCGGGTGTTTGAGAGAATCAGGTCCCTGAAGGACTTCGGTCCCCGTCTGTATGAAATTGACGGTCGCAGCTTGATTGTTTGTTAACACGCCAGGGGACAATGATATTTCTCCTGCCTTGTATTGTTTCTCGACCCAATCCTTGAAGATGCAACAGTCTTCAATAGTGTGCCCCAACACTCGGTGGTATGGGCAAAAGTTGGGATGATCAGTCTTGTTTGCTTCACTTAGCCTTTTCGGTTCTGGTAGCCGCAGGCCATTCTTCAGAGCATCTTTAAAAATTTTGTGGACCTTGTCCCTTCGGAAAGAGTAGACCTTATTTCTTCTTTCCTCCAAAGTTGGCTCTCGAGGCTGGTCAGTTTTTGCTCCGCCCGTTCTCTGCTTATTTGGAGAATCGGTGATACTAGAACTTCCGCCTTTTCGGTTGTCGTCCCTCCAAGGTTTCGGTCTGTTTGTGAACTGAAGATCCTGAGCGGACTCGGGCTTTGAGCGTTCCAACGTTTGGACCTTTTTGGTCAGCTCTTGGAATGTTTTGAGACCCGCGGTACATAGAAACGGGGCCATCCAGTTGTTGAGATTTCCGACGAGGAGACTGACAGATTGGTCCTGCTCTATCGGCGGTTCGCATTTGACGGAGAGATTGCGCCATCGGGTTATAAAATCCGTGCTGCTTTCGTCGCTCTTGGGCTTGGTCCTCAAGAGCTCGGCAATGGTAATCTTATCGCTGACGCTCATGAACCTCTG
This sequence comes from Agapanthus africanus, assembly GCA_030015575.1. Classification (NCBI taxonomy): domain Eukaryota; kingdom Viridiplantae; phylum Streptophyta; class Magnoliopsida; order Asparagales; family Amaryllidaceae; genus Agapanthus; species Agapanthus africanus. The sequence goes on along the minus strand of CM057338.1, from coordinate 86,690,252 downwards.
CCGAAACAGAGACTCCATTTGGACAAAAGTTGTGACGGAGCCATCCGGTATGCTCGCGTACCAGTCGAAAGCAACATCGGTCAAGCTATTAACGAACTGGCGGAGGAGAAGCGCATCATTGCCCCCAGTATTCCCGCATGAGGCTTTGAAGTGGGCGATGTGCTGATTCACATTTCCCGTCCCATCGAATCTCCCGAATTTGGGGATGACATAGCCGCTAGGAAATTCCACCAGATCATACTGAGCAGGATATGGCCTCCCACTACTGCTGATATCTTTTTGCACTTCGGCTTCGGCCACCAATGTTTTGACTTTGCTGGTAACCAAATCCATGATTTGATCTTGAGTTAGCGGGTTACTGTCATCGGTGGCCAAGACATTCCCCGAGATAGGATGCGACTGATTTTCATACGGTCCGCCCACTTTTGGATTTGAGGGAATAGGCGTCGGCTGTCTCGGGACACCATTTCCTGGTTCATGAGTAGAGCCATGTGCTTGATTGGGCGGCTGAGAGGCAAGTTGGGCCGTGAGTTGTAGGACGACATTTGTCAAGTCGTCAATTTTTGAGTAGAGCTTGGCCATCTCCTTGTCTTTGCTTCTGAGCTGCTTTCGGAGCTCTTGAAGCAGCTCTTGCTCCGCGGTCCTGGGGCGGAAAGTCGGCTCTTCTTCGCTTTCTGAGCCCGACTCCTCATGGACCGAAAGGTCTTTCTGCCTATCATCCTCATCGAGAGGGTTTTCATCACCTAGCAGAGGCGGCTGTTTTTGGGAAGCGGCCACCACATTCAAGCCAGCTTGGGTTTGAGATGTGGTAGCCCCGTCCTTGCTCTTGCTGCGCGTGCTTACCATGTAGACAGTGTGGACCACATACCCAGCCATTTTCTCATCTTCGGCGGGGTAATCCTGTTCTTCGAACCTCATGAGGTTTAGCCTGGCAGTAGCCCTAGCCCTTTTGTTGGCTCTATATCTGAGCATTTTCTCCCTCAGCTTCTCGATTTTGAAGGCTTGGCCGGCATCTGCTACCCGGGAAGCCATTGTGAGTTGATCAGAGGGGAGTTTAGAGAAGACACCCGATCGAGCAGTGGTCAAGGGCACCACTGGAGCTTGCTCAGGACGCGTTGTAGCTTTATTGGTGTTGATGGCCTTGCCCCCAGCTGGGGCCGAGGAAATTCGTTCAGACACCGACTTGCGTTTGGGTTGGGGCGCCCTTGAGATCACCACATTTGGTCTCCTGCCTTTCGAGACCGGTTTGTCTGCCACCGGGGCTTGAGGAGCTGGGATGGCGCCAACTGGCATGAACATGATAGAGCCGAATGGTAGCAGCGGCTCCTCCCATTGTCGCGCAAGACTGGCCGGGAGGACCGTCCTGGAGTCTATCTTCATCGTGTAAGAGACGGGAGCCGTGCTAAGAGATGAGTTCATCACTGGAGACATTGTTGAAAGATGACTGCTTGAAGACCTGCATGAAAGAGCATTATTTTAGTATAAATACAGATATGTACATTGATTGAGTTCGCATGAACGCTTAACCCGAAATATGGGAGGAGAGACAATGTCCCACCGGGCGTGCCAGAATCTGTAGGGTGTTTTTCGTCACCCCATTGAGATGGGAATACGCGCGCGCTTGTCAGGCGTACTACAGATTCCCCCTGCCTAAGGTAGGCCGGGGTTTAATGATTGTGGGGATCCGAATCTCCGGCAGCCGCGGACTAAGCTGCCGTTAATTACCCCTCGCCTTTGGGGCGAGGGAACCTCCGATTAACGGGTTAAACTGGTCATGCGAACCCAATGTGCGGTGTGCGTGTGTTCTGTTTTGAAAGGGGGTTTTGGATATATCGGGAGCCACGCAGAGTTTTTACGGGGGTCCCGCTACCCAGATAGCGGGCTGGGGGTCAAGGGGGCTAGCAGCCCCCTTGCAGGGTTCGGGGCAGCGTCCCGGCCCGAAAAATTTTTTTGAGGGGGAGAATGTTGCGGAGTATGTGTATGTGTACATTTGTATACAAATGTATATATATACATATAAATATAAATAAAGGGGAAAAGGCATCCAAAGGATGCGTGGGGCAGCACCTTGGGCGCTGTGCGCGTTGGTGCTGTGCGCTCAGGCGCAAGCGCGCCACGTGTCGGCACGTGGGCGCTTTGCGCATGAGCGCTGCGCGCAGGTGCGCAAACGCGCGCGCGCCACGTGTCGGCACGCGGGCGCTTTGCGCACTTGCGCAAGCGCGCAGGTGCGCAAGCGCGCGCGCCACGTGTCGCGCGCCACGTGTCGGCACGCGGGCGCTTTGCGCCCTTGCGCAAGCGCGCAGGTGCGCAAGCGCGCAGGTGCGTAAGCGCGCGCGCCACGTGTCGTCACGTGGGCGCTTTGCGCACTTGCGCTGCGCGCTGGAGAGGACAAGAGGCTTTTAGCCTGAAAAAAGATTTCTCAAAGAGAAATCAGAGAGGAGTCGGGCTCCTGAATGTGTTCTGGGTTTAATGGGAATGGTTCTTCTTCTTCCTCCTGTTGCTTGCTGGATCTTGAAGATCAAGAGATGTGAAATCTCAAAATCTCTCCTTTTTAAGATCTGATGACAGATCCAAGTTCCCCTTTGTGGGTTTTGTGGTGGAAAACTATTTAGTTTTGAAAAAGGAAGAGTAAAACTCTTGATTTAATTCAAAAGAAAGAGGAAGGTTTTTGGAACCTTGGAGAAGGAGCAGGAGGCACAAAGAACCCTAGTTTTTGGGGGAATGAAAAGTGTATTTTTTTTTATTCATCATGTTGCCTTATATAGGCTTACATATTTACATATAGCCCCTTGGGGCTTTACAAAATGGCATTTTGCCCATCCCATGGCTCATGTGCCATTTCATTTTTGCACATAAGCCATGGGCTTACAAAATATTGGCTTTATGCCCATTTTGTTTACATTCATGCATAAAAAATTACATAAAAATTATTTATGACATGATTTTGTTGTTGGCATGAGAGAGGCTGGTTGCGGGCTCGACTTGGGTATAGGCCCGCTTGACCTGGGCTTGGGCCCACCTAGCTTGGGGGTTGACCTTGACTTTGACTCGGTCAACCGGGGTGTAAATTTTTACCCCAACAATATCCTAATCTTTTACTGGATGCATCGCAATGCACTACGAAATCTCCAAATTGGTCGGTATGACGAGAATAGTTGCTGATGTCAATCTTGACTTGAATTCTACGAAACCTTGCTCGCATGCTTCTGACCACACGAATTCTTCATATTTGCGTGTGAGCTTAGTCAGGGGTGTTGTAATCTTCGAAAATGCTTGAATAAATTTTCGGTAGTATCCCGCTAATCCCTTCTTCACTTGATTAGTATCTTCTAAGTTTCCTTGCACTAATTCTTTACGTTTTCTTTTCTAAGATGTTGATTTTAATATCTTTGAAGAATGGGTTGCATTAGACTTGAATTAATAGATTAGTACCTTCTATTTGTCATGTATGTAGAATGTGACAAAAAATATCAGGAATCTGATAGGATAAGCAATGGACGCGATTGGAGAATAAAGTTTAAACGTACTTTGGCAGCCAGGGTAAGAGAGGATCTGAGGGCTCTTAAGCTTTTTTCCAACGACTGGCGTCCGTATAATCTCAATTATGATATCCCAAGATGGAGATGGAGCTGCAACAGGGAATTCTTGGTCAGGTTTTTGTATAAGATAATCAAGCGGAGGGGAGGAAAGGGAAGGAAATATTCGGCACATTTGGAAGGCTAAGATACCAAGTAAATTAAAGGTTTTTAATTGGCTAGTGTCTAAAAGGACGGTATTGACCAAAGATAACTTGATTAAAAGGAAGTGGCAAGGGCGCTCCGATTGTGTGTTATGCAATAGCGGCAAATAAACTGACGATCGCCTCTTCTTCACTTGCGGCTTCATTAAAGATGGGTGGGCACACTTTTGCACGAGGAATAATATTTTTCAGATACCGACTTCTATCAGTGGGGTGTGGGGAAACTGGCGTCAGGACTTAGGAGGGACACGAATAGGAGAAATTGGGATATTATAATCATAGGAATTACGTGGGGAATTTGGCGAGAGCGTAACGAGAGAATTTTTAGGGGAATACATAATAATGTCTACAAAGTGGTCTCTCATATCTCGTCTTTGATTCTCATCTGGTCTTGCTTGCTTGCAGATAAATCAAAATTGAAGATTTGGAAGATGGTCCTAGAGACAGAAAGATTGGTAGCTGAAGCAGACTCTACTCGTGGGGAAGAGAGGGGGACGACCCGGAGACTGAAGATGGTGCATGGAGGGAGTGCATAGAGGGAAGCTTGGCATAGAAGGATAAGGCGATGGAGATCTGTTTCATGTTCCTTCAGTGCTTGTGGTATTTTGGACGTTTGTAGCCTTTTTGTTACGCCGATGTGGTTATAAGACTTGATGTATGTTTTGGAGGATGTATTTTGCTTATTTTGGCCTGATGACCTATGATGTATTCATTAATTAGAAACTTTTTAATAAAATTTGGTGGCTAATTATCCACCTTTTCAGAAAAAAATGACAGAATAAGCAAAATATAAAACAAAAAAGAAAATGGCGGTGCACAAGAGCAAAATATATACTAATCACAAATATGACAGTCTTGCCCGTATGGCAGCTTGACACACATGGTTTATAATCAATCACATGCGATAGTTTACGATACAACTAATCGTCTTAGAAAACAACTTACCAGAGATTGTTGAGCATATATCTTGAATGATGCAAAATTCGAAAGCTAATTATTAATTCTCACTTGCTTATTCATTCATAATACATTATCAAAGAGCTGGCATTTTCATCTCCACAACAGTTCATCATACAGATCAACTAATCAAGCAACTGCTAATTCACAATCTCATGTGTGATTTCAAGTAGAAATTGACATAGCTCTTGGGGCTTCGAAAGCATCGGCATATGATCCGCTCCGACGATTTCGACCACCTTGTTCACCTTATGATTCTCAATCATCCATTGCTGGTGCTCTTTTGAAATCTGAGCATCCTCACTGCACATTATGAAGAAACATGGCACCGAGCCATATCTATCCTTGGAAAATGCAGGTTTGCTCTCTAGATCTTTTACAAACAAGCATGCTGGCCTCGCCTGCGTCGTTGTTAACATGATATCCTATATATATGCATACACATCAGTAATCGACACAAAAAACACTGCTCGTGTAGCAAATTACAAAAATGTGTTGGACACCCTTCAGCTTTATTGAAAACGGGGCCAAGCTTGTTGGCTCCCCGAGCTTGTATTAGAGCTTTTGCATTTTATTATTGATCTTTAATAAATGTTAGTGTGGTACACAAGAAACTTTATTTAAAGATGCATGCGGTTAAAAGAGAATGAATTTGTAAGTTATAAGGAGTTCATAAGATCGAGGAAGGTTGAATAAAAAAAATATCGCGGGATTAATTTAACCCACGTCCTACATTCTCAGAGAGTGGGGAAAAAAGGAATGAACTGTAAGTAACCTCTTGTGATCCATGAGGACAAACTTTGGTTGCAATGAACTGGGGACCAAAAAGCACAGTGAGTCGCCTATCGTCGTCAAGGCCTATGAAATTGAATTGTGAGTCCATCCATGTATGTTCGTCGCCATGCTTCAAATCCTGCCACAGTAAAATTGAGTGAATATTGCCCGGTGAACTTTAAACATGGTTTGCTTTAGTGCCGTCTTAAAATTTCCTACATCTTATCTTTGGATTTCTCTAGTTTTAATTGTTTTTTTTTCCTAATTTGAGAGGCATGGTGTGTGCTTATTGTATTTGTGGTTTATATATATTAGTCTTTTGAGAACCTCTGTAGTTCATTAAATATTTCTTAATGAAACACATGATTGTCTTAATTTTTCCCATCTTTTCTCATAAAAGAAAAACAAGCTATAAGCTAGAGGTGTACACAAATGGTTTTTTTTTCTTGAAATAGGGTGTTTAGATATTAAAATTAGTAAAATAGTGTAGTTAGAAGGCGGGTTTATGAAACCCGCCGCTGACATTTAAAAATTAAAGAGCAGGTTCTTAAAACCCGCCCTACTTACAAACCCCACCCCACCCCCATGCCTCCCACCCCACCCTACCCCCATGCCTCCCCCCCCTCCAACCCCACCCCTGAAGAGGGCGGGTTCTCTCTAGCTAGAACCCGCCCCTCTATTTTAGGGGGGCGGGTTCTAGGAACCCGCCCAAAAAAAATTAAAATTATAAAATCAAAATAATTTAAAATTTAAAATAAAAGTATTATTAAATTAAAAAATTAAATTCTTTAAATGGGTTCCAAAAACGTACATGCCGGATAGAGCTGGTTCCAAAAACCCGCCCTCGCACAAATATTGGAAAATAAAATTGTTGTTATTTTTAGGAATAAGTGTTATTACCGTTTATATAGAAGTCGGATTTGGATAGAGCGGATCAATCTTATCTAATATTTGTTCAATATAATCCAATATTTGTTTTTGGAAGTCGGGTTTTTGGAAACCATCATATCTGCCATACAGTGAAGGACGGGTTCTTGAAACCCGATTTACTAGTATTCCGGTTAAAGATGAAATTATTTTTTTAATTTAATAATATTTTAATTTTTAATTTTTAATTCTTGATTTTTAAATTTTTTTGGGACCCGCCCCCTGCGCCCTCCTCCCCCCTAAAAAGAGGACAGGTTTCCAGAACCCGCCCTCTCCTTAAAAAAGGAGAGGGCGGGTTGAGGGGTGGGCGGGTTCTTAGAACCCGCCCTCCCCATGGAAGGGGGAGGGTGGCGGGTTCTTAGAACCCGCCCTTCCCATGGAAGGGGGAGGGTGGGTTCCTCGAGCCCGCCCTGCATGGGTGGAGGTGGGGTGGGCTGAGGTGTGGTGTGGGGTGGTGTGGGGTGGGACGGTGCATGTGAGCAGGGCAGGTTCTGATCAAACCCGTCCTTCACTTTGTAAATATCAATAGCGGGTTCTTGGAGCCCGTCTTATAACAGTAGCATCCCCAAATCGCCATATTCTGATAATTACAATTTAAACTACCCTATATTGCGAATTTTAATATCTAAACACCCTATTTAGAAAAAAAAAACATGCAAAAATTCATATATATATGAAAATCATAACATTTTAATAATATATCTAATTAATAAATTATAGATATATCAAAATAACAGAATTAAAAACTCTATTTATTTTTTAAGGATTTTAACTCCACACGGCCCTTTATCTGAGATATTTTCTTTATTCCCTCATGATCTGACTATTCACATCTAAAACTTACTCATCCATCCTCCTCTAACGTTTTCCATTTTCCCAGAACTCTATTGTTACTCTTACTATCCCTCCAACGTTTTTAGCCATTTCAGCTCAGGAATTCTCTCCATCTCTCTGATCTCTCTTTGTTATCTCACCATCTTCTCTCTACCCTCTCAAATCCATAGTCAATAACATGAGTACCTATAGCATTCTTGGCAAGTTCCTTCTCCGAAACAACATAACCATATCCAGGATTGATTGATCCACAATAGAAGCGGCATCCAAAGAGTTTGTCGTTGACGTTTGGTGGCTCACGGCAAACACGTCGTGCAAGAGGATAGCCACAAAAACATGAATTTGTTGGTTCTGGCTATAGAGATGGAGAGCTCGAAGAGAAATCAATGGCCATTTCATCGAAAACAACTCAATTCATCAGACCATAGATTTTAATTTGGAAGAGGAAACTCAATTTTAAACCCTTAAATTCTATTTTGAGACAAAGTGGAATAGGGATCGATTGATTTGGATCAACTCCTCTATTTTGGGACAAAGTGGGATAGGGATCGATTGATTTGGTTCAATTCCTCAAACCCTAAATTTTATATTTTAGGAGAGAAAACTCAATTTAAAACACTAAAATCCCATTTGGAGATGAAGCGGGTTAAAGATTGAGTGATTAAGGTTTTAAATAAGCCCCAATTGAATTATCGTACCCCTATTAACAGAGTTAAAAGAACATTTCTTTAAGATGATATTTCTGACGGTTAAGGAGAGGGTGGAGGAGTAACATAAGGGGCCAGCGAGGAATTGAGATAAATAGTCAAATGAAGGATAAAGAAAATACCTCTGATTAGTAGGGGCGTGAGGTTTAAAACGCTATTTTTTAATATATTATTAAATTTAGCTGATCACATTCATGGCAAGTGCCAAAGCGGCAATGATCATTATAATTAGACTGGATCAAAATTGATACAAGTATTACATGGATAAAAATGGCAATACCTTCAAGGCATAAGAAGGATTATGAGCACAATCAGGCATCAAAGCCGCAGCGAAAACAATAGCAGATACTTTCTCAGGAAACTTATCTGCCGCCAGAGACGCGTTAATCCCACCGAGGCCATGCCCGACTAAGATCACGTTCTCTTTTGGTGGCAACGAAGCCAAGATATCTAACAACGGCTTCGAATAATCGTCGAAAGTTCCGACTTCTTCGATCTTCCTCTCGTGGGAACCTGAAGCCGCAAGATCCGGGACGGAAACCCGGTGGCCCGCCGATTTGAGCAGCGGGGCCAGTTTGTACCAGCTCCAAGCTCCATGGCCAGCTCCATGTACAAGGATAAAGTGTTGCTGCTTCATTTCTGTATATGATGTGTATAATTCATAAATGTGCAGGTTTTATGCATAAGAAAGATGCCTTCATGTTGCACGTTTGAAGTTTTTAAATTTGGAGGCATTCAATTTTATGGGTCATGGTGGGGGCTTGTCCTGCAGCAAATGATAATCATGAATTTTTTTTTTTACTGTTTTAATACGGTGTCAGATTTTTTTTTTGTAAAAACACGTTTCTCCCGACCCGAGGTCATAAACCATAGAGTTATGATGCAATCGCAGGAAATTCATTTGGCACAGAATTGCTCGATCCGCTGGGGCATGTGTTAGAATTGTTAGAACTTGTTGGTGTTTTCTATAAAACTTGGGCAAGGTTTCAAACTATTAATTATATGTTATTTTTTTTACTTATTAACAAATAATCTTAGTAGCTCGGCTAGTTTGATAATGTTTTGCTTTCCAATCGGGTCTAGAGTTCAAAAGATTGATTGATTAATTCTCTCCTAGATGATATAGGTACTTGGGGTTGGGCTTTGGCTTGGGTTGTATTGCGCACACAACACTTTGCACTTGGGCTATCCATCAGTTACAAAGATGTGTAACCGATGAGGCTCTTGGGCTGAGCTCAGACCAGAGGGCTGATATCAGTGAAAAAAGAGAGGAGAGAAAAATTGAGAACAAAAGAATATCGCAAAAGTCTTCTCGCCCATCACATGTCAAGAATACATGGAATATTGTAAAATATTATCGCCCATCAAAATTAGTCAAAATCAAAAGAGTGCTCAGCCTGTACACCGGGATCCGACGAGCATCGTCCATCACTTCGAGATTACAGAGTTGTTGGTTGGTGCACACCGGAACTCCAGTTGTTGTTTCTCGGAATAGTTCGGTTTTGGAATCATTGCATCGGAGTAAGCCAAATCTGCTTTAAGTTCCGCGTTCAAGCACGGACAGCAGCTCTCTGATCTAGCAATAGATCATCGTCCTATTTGATGTAGCAATGGATCGTCCCTTTCGATCTAGCAATATATCGTCCCTTTTTTGATCTAGCAATATATCGTTCCTTTTTTGATCTAGTGATAGATAACCGATCCAGCGTTAGATCGTTCTAACTTGATCTAGTAATAGGTCTCGCTTGAAGAACAGACTTTTAAATTTGTTGTCCATTCTGTTTCATTACTCCAACAAGAGCATAAAAGTAGACGTGGGATACTCCCTTCTTTTTTCCCTTAATTATCTCATTATTATTTTTTTAAAGAAATTGTACTTCTATATAGATATTGTCTCTTTATCTAGTAAAGTGATGGATCACAGCCAGTCTGCATGGCACAAATATCAGGATCATATAATTTTGTTTGGTTCTCTTTGGGATATAGACGAAAATGTTAATAATTAAATAACCACCATGTGCTTCATGCAACTCATAATAGGTTGATAAAAAAATAAAAAATAATGGCTAGAAGGCGAAGATATATAGTATATTACAGGTTGTGTATTATTATTGTAACCGAAGTTGTGTAACACAAGTTATATTTTATAGGAGGGTTAATTGAAGAAAACACCCATGTTAGTTTAGGCTCCTTGGCCCCTCAAATCATTTATTAGCACATACATCCCCTCTATTCATGTTCAAGTATTTTATAATCCGTCAAATTCATTTCTAAATTGCTCAAATAAATGGTCTAGCTTAAGTTTAGAGCTTATTTATGTTTTGTTTATGTTGTTTAGAGCAAATTTTCATCGATTTTTTTAGGGTTTTGGACGATGAATAGAGGGTGTTAGAGCTAATAAATGACTTGAGAGGATGTAAGTGCCACACAGTATGAACTTCAGGAGTGTTTTATGCAATTATAGTATTAATTGTGTGCAGGCTATTTTTTTCTTCAAGCAAAGATAGAATATTATGTTTGCAATTTCCATGGTGGCACTAGATATTCCGCATCCTCGTACTAACATATATATACTAACATATATATACGAGAACTGATGATGCTCGATATCGGTGATCTCCCAGATCGTGACACGTGGCAAATGACGCATCCCAGAGCCCACAAGAAAGGACCTACAGTGGCCGATCAGACCACTCCTGTGCCCGTCCTACAAGCAAACACTGGCTCACCTCCGAGCCCCTGCACAATTGGTCTCCTCGGCCTACCAGCTCGTCTTCGGGCCACCACAGAACCAAGATACCTCGGCTCTCCCGCTCGTCCGCGAGCTCTCCCGCCGAGGTCATCTTCCTCAGTCTCATCGACCGACCAACGACACCGCTCACAGGCGCAACCGTCATCCCGTGAATCTCGCCATGCGCGAGATATCCGCCGGCCACATCCCACGTTCCACGCCATCACGATCCCCCATTAACGAGCATGTCTCGCTATTAATGGGAGATCCCGCTCATCACGCGGGCGTGACGTCGGGAGCGTAACTTCTGGCGTGATTCTCGCGCCTGCCCTGCCTGCTGCCACCGCTATATAAACCCCTTCTTCAGACGGTTCAAGTAAGCCATTTTTACTCCACTAAGCCGTTACACTGCTCGGATCTCGAGTCTAACTTGACCGTCGGAGGGTCCTCGGTGGTACAACCACCCCGAGACTTCCTTGCAGGTAGCTCGGCAACCACAACCTCAAACCCATTGAGATCCACACGCTTTAGGAGCGACAGCCTCCAGATCCAATCTCAGCCACCCATCGCCGCCATCAGCAGATCAACGGAAGGTAACATCTTGGCGCGATCCAGGCCGCGCCAGCTGACACTGTCTGTGGGAAATCTTTGATTCCACAAAAACAAAAGTTCATTTTCCGATCTCAATCCAATGGTGAGCGATCATCACGAAGATCCAAGCACTAGCCGCCGCCTCCCCCTCAACGGAGGCGCGGACGAACCTCCCCCGCCTCGGGACCGGGACCCCTACGGAGGGAGAGAAGGCTCCGCTCCCGCCGGCACGACCGATCGCCGCCTCGCTATTTCCAACGGCTGCAGGCCCCACGGGCCAGCATACTCAATGACCTGGCGGCCCCGCTTCGCTGGGCTCCGAGGTCTTGCGCCAGAGAGCTTCGCCCCGATTCTCGTCGCATCCCTGTCCCTCTCGAGGCGATGGCGGTCAGCTCTCCTGTTCGCAGGCATGACCGGCACCCCCTCACTCGACGGGGGCACGCATGCGAGACTCGCCACGACAGCTCAAAAGCGACCTCGCCGGAAGGCATAAGGAACCTCACTGTAGGGAACCGAGGCTCATCGAAAATCATGGTCATGAAGGCGGGGGGTACGTCGAGTACCTGCGAGACTCAGTATCCCACGCCAGCCGCGGAGGCCGACAGCCGCCCGAGGAAGAAGGCCAGGGAGGTCGAGCCGATCACTTTTGACGACGGGGACTTTCACGGCATATCCTTGCCCCACAATGACCCCCTGGTGATTACGGCTCGGGTCCATCAATACGAGGTGCACAGGATCCTGGTCGACTCGGGAAGCTCCGCAGACATTCTCTTCTATGACTGCTTTCTGCGCATGGGACTCACCGCGGCAGACCTGAGGCCGACCTCCTACGTCCTTTCAGGATTCACCAACCACTCCATCCCGACAGAAGAGGTGATCACTCTACAGTTCAATGTCGGAGAGGCCGGCCGTACGCGGACATTGCCGGTGGAATTCATCGCAGCGAGGATTCCATCGGCCTATAACATCTTCCTCGGCCGTCCCACGTTGAACTCCCTCCGGACCCAGATATCGACCTACCACCTGGCGATGAAGTTCCCTCTCGACCAGGGCGGGATAGGTCGGGTCTGTGGAGACCAGCGAATTGCAAAGGTTTGCTTCACCGCAACATCTTCATCGGATAGGACGGCCGACGATGTCGAAGGTGAAGGTGACATCAAGAGTTCTCTGGACACTCGTGATGAGCAAAAAGAGGTCCGAGGGACCCCGGTGGAGCCTCTGACAGAGGTCCCCCTCGTGGAAGGGGACGACGAAAAACTCATTCAGATCAGGTCGCTTCTGACAGGAACTCAGCGAGACGACCTGGTTTATTTCCTCGGAAACAACTCCGACGTGTTTGCCTGGGAACCTTTTGACATACCTGGGATTGACCCCAAAGTTATATCTCACAAGCTCGGGATAGATCCTACGGCTCGACCCGTCAGGAAAAAAAAAGCGAAGCTTCGCCCCGGTCAAACAGAAGGCTATCGAGGACGAGGTGGATCGGCTCCTCACCGCCGACTTCATTCGGAGTGTGCCCTATTCGGAGTGGCTAGCGAACATAGTCCTAGTCAAAAAGTCAAGCAGGAAGTGGTTCACCGACCTCAACAAAGCGTGCCCCAAGGACAACTATCCCCTACCTCGGATAGATCAGCTCGTCGACAGCTCGGCAGGCCACGAGCTATTGAGCTTCATGGATGCCTCTCCGGCTACAATGAGACCCGTATGAATCCGGCAGACGAAGACCTTACCGCATTCACAACAGACTGGGGGTATACTGCTACAAGGTGATGCCCTTCAGCCTCAAGAACGCTGGAGCTACGTACCAACGGTTGGTCAACCGCATGTTCAAGCCACAGATCGGCAGGAACATGGAAGTTTACGTCGACGATATGCTCGTCAAATCGGTCTCGTTGACCGACCACTCCAAGGACCTGGGCGAGGCCTTCGAGGTACTCCGCAAGTTCAAAATGAAGTTGAACCCCGCCAAATGCGCATTCGGGGTCACCGGAGGAAAATTCCTCGGTTTCGTGGTCACCCACTGCGGGATCGAGGCTAACCCGGAAAAAATCGACGCTATCCTCAACATGACCGCGCCCAATACTAACGTCGAGATCATGCGACTGACGCGGCGGGTAGCCGCTCTGAGCCGTTTCATGTCAAGGTCTGGGGAAAAGTGTAGCGTCTTGAAAAGTCGTTTTGGTGTTTTCCTGAAATTCGGTGAAAATTCGGTATTTTTCCGAAAACCGTCTTTCTCGATATTTTGCAGTTTAGGGCTAATTATACTTAAAATGGATAGGTAATTACTTGTTTTTAGTGACTAATGAGTTAATTATGAAATTTTGGTCATTTAAAAATTTTTCCCTATTTTTTTCAATTTTTTAATATTATTTAAGCCGGTAAGAAAATACATTAAATAAGCGATAAATACAAATTTTTCCGGGCTAAATTTAATCTCTAAAATTATGATAATTATATTCTAGTGATAACATGAATTTTTAGTAATTTATTTTGATTTTTAACCAATTTTTATAAATTGAAACGAAATTATTGATTTTTGGGCTAAAACTTGCAATTTTTGAGTTGTAGGGGGCCTTTTTGCATAAAATTTCTTTTGTAAAACCCCTCTATCTTTTCCCTCAGCCCAAGAACAGCCCAAGTCTTGGCCAAGACCAGAAAATTCTGACCTCTCTCTTTCTTGAGTTGTTTCTTAAGTTATTTGATAGTTTATGGATTTAATTTAAATAAAATGGTTAATATATGATACTTTTGACTTTAGAAACTTGACCAAGACTTTTCCTCACTTGCCCACACCCCCCACCTTACCTCCAACCTGGCCGAAACTGAACCCTCCCCTTCTTCATCTTTTTCCTTTTCATTTTTCTTCAATTTTCTTCAAAAAATTGCAAGAAAATTCAACAAATATCCATAAATCCTTCTCTTTTTCAACACAAAATCCTTATGCTACCTCTTCTCAAGCCTAATATGGTTGAAATCATGTGGAAAGGAGGCATCTTTGGAGGAAACCTTCTTGCTTGATCTAGTGATCAAGAGGTATAAATTTCCATCTTGTTAAATTCCTTGTTTAAGTGCTTATGTGTTATGGGTTAGTGTTAATTTAGTGTAGTTAATCTAGTTTCCTTAGATTTTGTTTGAAAAATGAACTAGGTTTTGAACCATGATAATTTAATTAAGTTGTTATTTTGTTAATCTAGTTGTTAATGACTAATCTATATAGTTACCTTGTTGTTGTAGTTTCAACTTTGCTAAATTAGTTAACTTTTGAAATGTGAAATTGTTATTTTAGGATTTCAAGAAAAGGTTTTTGTATGGAATTGGTATTTGAAACTTGATTAGTGAGTTGTTTAGGGTTTAGAAACCCTTATTTAGTTGATTAAACCTAATTTGTTAACTAGTATTTTGCTAACCTAAATCTAAGAGATGAACTTGCTAATTGGGGTTGATATTAGTGTTAATTAAGTTTTTCAAGTATGGTTTTTGATTTGCAATGGCTATTTATAAAATCAAGAAAAGGTTTTGTTATGTAAATTAGGTTTTTAAGCTTAGTCAATGGTTTAGAAATTGTGTTTTGGCTAACTTTTTGGTTAGTTTGGAATGTTGGCGTTGGATGGTGTTGACTTGTCGCTATATTGTCGATGTTTGCATCAAATTGCAATTTCTGCTTACTAGATTTTTTTATCAAAGTTATGTGATGAATTAATTGTGGCATCTTGATGATTGTGTTGGCTTGTCCTACGACTTTTAGGATGCGTGAGTGCGGTTTTTGGGTAGTCGGGTGTTAGTTTTGCCGGGTGACCCAAATCGGCGTTTTTGGCAGTTTTTGCGATTTTCGCGTGTGTTCCGCGCACTTTGTGCACGTTGTACCCAGTTAGCGAACTTTAGTAGTTTCGTTGGGGTTTTGCGTCGTTCTTGTTATGTAACCTTATATTTGGTATTGATATAAATTCCAGGTTCGGTCGCGGAGACGTCTGACGCGGCGTGAAAGGGAAAGGCGGTGATCGGACACAGCTAGCCAGGAATCCCTGTGAGTAGATTTAACATCTACGGGGGACGATCGTCTGGATGGCGCAAGTCGCCCGATAGATTTAGTTAACTGGAAAATAGTAAATTGGATAATCACTTGTGACATTAGAATAATAATAATACTGGCATGATAATTGCTGCAATTAGATCAATAGGTTATACCATATATGCAAACTCAATTGTAGGACACATGCACCATTACCAGGTTTTTATATGCAGCACGAGCACTATTCATGTTTACACACACACCCTGGTAATTGCCATGCCACCACACTAGATAACCTTTAATTTAAACCTTTTATTAATTGGTACTTAAATTTGTGCTATTTCCTTAAAATGAAACCTTAGGATTGCTATTCATGTGCATGTACTTCATCATATTCATTGTTCATGCTTAATACATTAATCACACATCGCAACTTGATTATTGATATCGTACGCATTCATTAGCATTGATATATGCACTTATAAGGATTTCTTGAGATTTTATGATATTGCTGGATTTCGGGGGAAAGCCGCAAAATTTCCAAACTTATGATATTTTTAAAACATGTAAATTGCGGTTTTCTAGTGATGTAAGTGTCGTCCACCATGAGTTTGCTGTGGCTTTGGAAATCCGTGTCGAGGAGTGGAGGAACCGGCACGGGTACATGGTGGGCCCGGTAAGGTACCCCGGGGCAAGAGGAATGTGGTGATGACGTTGAGCCTGGCAGGGGACGGATTACCTACCGGTGACTGTTTGGGACGGCGGATATCCAGAGGATACCGACCGTGGCCGCTTGATGATGAGATATTGATATTTGAGATGGGTCAGCCGGACGGCTGAGGCCAGAGATACATTTATGAGATTTGAGACAGCTTTTGGGTGTCGTTGCTGGACACTGATTTTCGTCGATTCATTGACATTATGCTGGCATTCTAAAAGAGTTTCAAAAACAAAAAGAGATAAAATATTTCTTATATATACCTATTGAGACCTCAGATTTTCATGTTGCATGCATATTGGTACACTGATGTTATATACACACCTGCTAGTGCATCCAGTCATACCTGTATTTTAGATACTAGGATGCTTGTGTGCATGCATACGATAGTCTTTGTAGATGCTATTTATTACTCACGAGTTGGCAACTCACCCCCGTTGTGCCACAGTCTTTTGCAGGTCCGCTCCGTCAGTTCAGTAGCGGCAGGCGCACTTGTCTTTTGCCTCTTTTGCCTGAGCTCGAGAGTTGCTCATAGGTGGGTTATGTTAAATTTTGTACCACCTTGCATATTCTTGTATATTCTTGTATCTAGTGTACTCCATCTACTGTTCTATCAGATTATTGTATATTGACCTAGAGATGAGACTGTGAGGTTTGTGGATTTTTTTTCTGTATTTGGGGTCGAGCTCACTTGAGCCGACATGCTACTTTTTCATGCTTCCTTATGCTTTATTATGCTTTATTATGCTTGTTGTCATTTACATTGCGTGGGATTTGTGACCGCCGTATGGCGAAGAGCTAGCTCCCGCTTGGGGATGCCCTATTTTGTGGATTCATGTATATATTTTGTTGTACCCATTTTTGGGGGTCAGTATTTACAAAGGAGACTCTGCCGAAATTTTCGGGAAAAATTTGTATTGTTTTAAAAAGTGTTTTACATGACTTATTGATAACTCGCTTTCAATTGATTGGGTTTTCTTCACTCTTTTGCTTCATTGGGTTTGTTTTCTGGGCTTTGGCTTACTTATTTTACGGACGCCTTTAGACGTTTCGTAAACTTAAGTGCCAGTCACGTTCCGTACCCTGCGGGTCGTGACAAAGTTGGTATCAGAGCGATAGGTTTTACCTTTGCGAGTGTAGGATGACCCTTGGTAGATGGAGTAAGTGACTTAAGCAGGGTAACGTAGCGTGCGTATGTCCGCGGCATACTTACGATACGGTACTCCGCCTAAGTGACTTTAGGATATACTTGCTTGAAAAATTTCTTCTTCAATTCCGTGTATCCTATGATCCTATTGCACTGTCCTTACTATCCGCTTTCCTGTAACAGCCACTATGCCGCCGAAGGCTACGAGGGCACAGAGGGCTGCCGCCAGAGACGAGATTCGAGCTGGCTCGTCCGAGGCTAGGACTGAGCAGGGTGGTATGCCTACGCCGCAGGGACAGACCGATCCACCTTCCCCAGGCCGTATGGATAGGCTCGAGACCGGTATGGAGGAGTTGCGACAGATGATGGGAGGCATGCAGGAGCTGCGTCAGATGGTAGGATCCCTAGTTGCAGCCAGTCGTACACCGAGGCAGGATGACGTACCTACTACATCACAGACGACCATGATACCTGCTCCTACTACTACCATTGTGTCTATTCCGGTTTCACTACAGGACTTCATGAGGCTGAGACCTCCAGTATTCACCGGCACCGAGGCAGCGGAGGACCCACAAACGTTCCTTGATAGTTTAGCCAGGATCTGCCGTTCGCTGAGATGTTCGGATGATCGATGGGTAGAGCTTGCCAGTTTCCGACTAGAGGGTCTCGCGCAGACATGGTGGGAGTCAGTCTTGAGAGGTCGAGCTGCAGATCTACCGCCTATGACATGGGCCGAGTTTACAGCGGTCTTTCTAGCCCGTTTCCTTCCAGAGAGCGTTCGTGACGCCAGAGCTCGCAGTTTCGAGGCCTTAGTCAAGACACCTGGGATGACGGTGTCTGAGTATGATATCCAATTTACACAGTTATCCCGATATGCTCAGTATTTGGTGGATACCGAGGAGAAGATGGTGAAGAGGTTCGTACAGGGACTTGATGCCCAGCTATATCTTGCCATTGGCGCCCAGCGCTACGACACTTATTCAGCGGCTAGGGATACGGCATTACGGATGGAGGCACGCATATCACAGACTCCGGCCGTTTCTGGGCCGAAGAGGATGCGCACCGATGTACCGCCTCAGAGGCAGCGCGCCAGATTTTTTCCGAGAGATAGGCCTGGCAGAGGATTTGGACGGGGACAGTTATATGGTTCTTATTCCCAGGGGCAGCAGCCATCGCCAGGATGTTTTGGGTGCGGGAGTTTGCACCATCTTGTCAGAGACTGTCCGGTGAGACGACAGGGAGTAGCGACAGTTCCGCATGTGACCCTACCACCATCACCACCCCCTCCTCAGAGAGCCCTACTTCCTACCCCAGGCGATGCTCCACGCCAGTTAGGTGCACCGAGAGGCCGTGGACGCGGCGGTCCTGTTCAGAGAGGACGAGGAGGCAGAGGCCGAGGTCGAGGTCAGCCCGCTATCGGTGGAGGACAGGCCCGAGTTTTTGCTTTGACACCGCAGGATGCGCAGGCATCCAATGCCGTTGTGACAGGTACTTTGCCAGTTTGTTCTTTCGATGCACGGGTGTTATTCGACCCAGGTTCTACACATTCGTACGTATCTACACACTTTGCACCGATGTTGGGCCGTGAGTCGTCGTCGTTAGATCAGCCGCTTGTTGTTGTTACTCCGGTAGGCGAGTCGTTTGTCGCTCGTTTTGTATTTCGTTTGTGTTCCGTTCGTATCGGGGAGAGGGATTCATCAGTTGATTTGATACTCCTCGATACGTTGGACTTTGATGTGCTTCTGGGCATGGATTGGCTAGCCACTTGTTATGCTTCGGTGGACTGCCGTGAGAAGGCAGTCAGTTTTAGCTTTCCGGGAGAGCCAGTCCTTGTTATTCAGGGAGACCGCAGTGTCGCCCTTCCCAGCTTAATTTCTTCTCTTCGCGCTGGTCAGCTCTTGCGGAAGGGATGTCAGGGATTCTTAGCGTTTGTTTGTGATACTCGAGCTGCAGAGGTTCCGTTGGACCAGGTCCCGGTAGTTTGTGAGTTCCCTGATGTTTTCCCTGATGAGCTACCTGGGCTACCGCCTGAGCGCGATGTTGAGTTCTGCATTGATTTGATTCCCGGTTCGGGGCCTATTTCTATACCACCGTATCGGATGGCCCCGGCAGAGCTTCGAGAGCTGAAGGAGCAGTTGCAGGATTTGTTGGATAAGGGGCTTATTCGACCGAGTGTTTCTCCGTGGGGTGCTCCGGTCCTGTTTGTCAAGAAGAAGGATGGAAGTTTGCGCTTATGTATCGACTACCGCCAGCTGAACAAAGTTACCATTCGGAACAGATATCCGTTGCCGCGCATTGATGATTTGTTCGACCAGCTTCAGGGTGCGGGGTATTTTTCGAGGATCGACTTGCGATCAGGATACCATCAGCTGCGAGTCCGACAGGAGGATATACCGAGGACAGCTTTCCGTACACGCTATGGCCACTACGAGTTTTTGGTGATGTCGTTCGGACTCACCAACGCCCCAGCAGCATTTATGGATTTGATGAACCGTACATTCAGGCCGTATCTTGACTTGTTCATCATCGTGTTTATCGACGATATCTTGGTGTACTCCCGGAGCAGAGAGGAGCACGAGCAGCACTTGCGGATTACGTTACAGACTCTGAGGGAGCACCAGCTGTTCGCGAAGTTCTCCAAGTGTGCATTCTGGCTGGACAGCGTCGGATTCTTGGGTCACGTGGTTACGAGAGACGGCATTTGTGTGGACCCGAAGAAGATTGAGGCTGTTCAGCAGTGGCCCCGACCTACATCGGTTACTGAGATCCATAGTTTTCTAGGCTTGGCGGGCTACTACAGGCGTTTTGTTCAGGACTTCTCCCGTATAGCTGCACCGTTGACCAGTTTGACCCGGAAGGGAGTTCCTTTCGTTTGGACAGAGGAGTGCGAGCGCAGTTTTCAGCAGCTACGGACATGTTTGACTACGGCGCCGGTATTATCTTTACCTTCGGGATCAGGCGGATTTGTTGTCTACTGTGATGCTTCGCGAGTGGGATTAGGATGCGTTTTGATGCAGCATGGCCGGGTGATCGCTTATGCTTCTCGGCAGTTGAAGAAGCATGAACAGAACTACCCCACTCATGATTTGGAGATGGCTGCAGTGGTCTTTGCACTGAAGATTTGGCGACATTACCTTTACGGCGAGTCGTGTCAGATATTCACCGATCACAAGAGCTTAAAGTACATATTTCAGCAGCGAGACCTGAACCTCAGACAGCGTCGTTGGATGGAGTTGGTGAAAGACTACGACTGCGAGATCTTATATCACCCCGGCAAGGCGAATGTGGTGGCAGATGCGTTGAGTAGGAGGCCCGGGGGTAGTCTATCCTTTTTGCGCGCAGTGCAGAGGCAGTCGTCAGCAGATTGGCAGATGTTATGCGACAGCCGAGTTAAGTTCGAGTTCACTCAGACAGGGGGACAGCTCGCGCATGTTCGTGCACGCCCACAGTTGCTTGACCGTATATATGAGGCACAGCGTAGTGACGACCGTTGCTCAGAGATCATGGCACAGATGGGACAGGGCAGATTTTCCGAGTTCATGGTTGACGATCAGGGGATTTTACGATATGGATCTAGACTGTGCGTACCAGATGCTGATGGATTGCGGCGCGACATTCTTGAGGAGGCACACCGATCAGTGTATAGTGTCCACCCCGGTTCCACCAAGATGTACCATGATATGAGAGAGACCTACTGGTGGGACGGGATGAAGAGGGACATTGCGGAGTTCGTTTCGAAATGCCTGACTTGTCAGCAAGTCAAGGCCGAGCACCAGAGGCCCGCAGGAGAGCTACAGCCGTTACCCATTCCAGAGTGGAAATGGGAGCAGATTTCGATGGACTTCGTTGTGGGTCTACCCAGGACCAGTCGAGGGTACGACTCCATCTGGGTGATCGTGGATAGATTGACGAAAGCGGCTCACTTCCTTCCAGTGAAGACGACTTTCAGCTTCGCTCAGTATGCTCAGCTCTATATTGATGAGATCGTGCGACTACATGGCGTACCGACTTGTATCGTGTCAGATCGAGGCACTCAGTTCACCAGCCGACTTTGGCAGAGACTTCAGGAGGCTTTGGGCACTCGATTGAGCTTCAGCACAGCGTTTCATCCGCAGACCGACGGACAGTCAGAGCGGACCATTCAGACTCTCGAGGACATGCTCAGAGCGTGCGTTTTAGACTTTGGGGGTAGCTGGGATCGTCATTTACCTCTAGTGGAGTTCTCCTACAACAACAGCTTCCAGGATACTATTCAGATGGCACCTTTCGAGGCATTGTATGGGAGGAGATGCAGATCGCCCGTTTGTTGGACAGAGCTCAGCGAGAGCAGTATTTTGGGGCCGCAGCTTGTTGAGGAGACGACAGCGAAGATTCAGTTGATCCGAGACCGGATGAGAGCGGCTCAGAGCAGGCAGAAATCGTATGCAGACAGGCGCCGTCGCAGTTTAGAGTTCGCAGTTGGCGACCATGTTTTTCTGAAGGTCTCACCAATGAAGGGCGTGATGCGTTTTGGGCGAAAGGGGAAGCTTAGCCCTAGATTCGTAGGTCCCTTCGAGATCCTCGAGCGTGTCGGCGCTGTTGCATATCGTTTGGCTCTTCCACCCAGCTTTCCCGATGTCCGCCCCGTCTTCCATGTTTCGATGCTCCGCAAGTACCTTCACGACCCTTCGCATGCGATTCAGCACCCGACAGTCCAGCTAGAGCGCGACCTTTCTTTTGCAGAGCAGCCGGTGGCCATCTTGGATCGGCAGGAGAAGAAGTTGAGGTCGAAGATTATACCAACCGTCAAGGTCCTTTGGCGTAGCCCGAGCAGCGAGGAGGTTACCTGGGAGACCGAGGGCGAGATGAGGAAGAAATATCCCCATCTCTTTGAAGGTACGCGTAGCTAGATTTTTTTAAATTCGGGGACCGAATTTCTTTAAGGGGGGAAGATTGTAGCGTCTTGAAAAGTCGTTTTGGTGTTTTCCTGAAATTCGGTGAAAATTCGGTATTTTTCCGAAAACCGTCTTTCTCGATATTTTGCAGTTTAGGGCTAATTATACTTAAAATGGATAGGTAATTACTTGTTTTTAGTGACTAATGAGTTAATTATGAAATTTTGGTCATTTAAAAATTTTTCCCTATTTTTTTCAATTTTTTAATATTATTTAAGCCGGTAAGAAAATACATTAAATAAGCGATAAATACAAATTTTTCCGGGCTAAATTTAATCTCTAAAATTATGATAATTATATTCTAGTGATAACATGAATTTTTAGTAATTTATTTTGATTTTTAACCAATTTTTATAAATTGAAACGAAATTATTGATTTTTGGGCTAAAACTTGCAATTTTTGAGTTGTAGGGGGCCTTTTTGCATAAAATTTCTTTTGTAAAACCCCTCTATCTTTTCCCTCAGCCCAAGAACAGCCCAAGTCTTGGCCAAGACCAGAAAATTCTGACCTCTCTCTTTCTTGAGTTGTTTCTTAAGTTATTTGATAGTTTATGGATTTAATTTAAATAAAATGGTTAATATATGATACTTTTGACTTTAGAAACTTGACCAAGACTTTTCCTCACTTGCCCACACCCCCCACCTTACCTCCAACCTGGCCGAAACTGAACCCTCCCCTTCTTCATCTTTTTCCTTTTCATTTTTCTTCAATTTTCTTCAAAAAATTGCAAGAAAATTCAACAAATATCCATAAATCCTTCTCTTTTTCAACACAAAATCCTTATGCTACCTCTTCTCAAGCCTAATATGGTTGAAATCATGTGGAAAGGAGGCATCTTTGGAGGAAACCTTCTTGCTTGATCTAGTGATCAAGAGGTATAAATTTCCATCTTGTTAAATTCCTTGTTTAAGTGCTTATGTGTTATGGGTTAGTGTTAATTTAGTGTAGTTAATCTAGTTTCCTTAGATTTTGTTTGAAAAATGAACTAGGTTTTGAACCATGATAATTTAATTAAGTTGTTATTTTGTTAATCTAGTTGTTAATGACTAATCTATATAGTTACCTTGTTGTTGTAGTTTCAACTTTGCTAAATTAGTTAACTTTTGAAATGTGAAATTGTTATTTTAGGATTTCAAGAAAAGGTTTTTGTATGGAATTGGTATTTGAAACTTGATTAGTGAGTTGTTTAGGGTTTAGAAACCCTTATTTAGTTGATTAAACCTAATTTGTTAACTAGTATTTTGCTAACCTAAATCTAAGAGATGAACTTGCTAATTGGGGTTGATATTAGTGTTAATTAAGTTTTTCAAGTATGGTTTTTGATTTGCAATGGCTATTTATAAAATCAAGAAAAGGTTTTGTTATGTAAATTAGGTTTTTAAGCTTAGTCAATGGTTTAGAAATTGTGTTTTGGCTAACTTTTTGGTTAGTTTGGAATGTTGGCGTTGGATGGTGTTGACTTGTCGCTATATTGTCGATGTTTGCATCAAATTGCAATTTCTGCTTACTAGATTTTTTTATCAAAGTTATGTGATGAATTAATTGTGGCATCTTGATGATTGTGTTGGCTTGTCCTACGACTTTTAGGATGCGTGAGTGCGGTTTTTGGGTAGTCGGGTGTTAGTTTTGCCGGGTGACCCAAATCGGCGTTTTTGGCAGTTTTTGCGATTTTCGCGTGTGTTCCGCGCACTTTGTGCACGTTGTACCCAGTTAGCGAACTTTAGTAGTTTCGTTGGGGTTTTGCGTCGTTCTTGTTATGTAACCTTATATTTGGTATTGATATAAATTCCAGGTTCGGTCGCGGAGACGTCTGACGCGGCGTGAAAGGGAAAGGCGGTGATCGGACACAGCTAGCCAGGAATCCCTGTGAGTAGATTTAACATCTACGGGGGACGATCGTCTGGATGGCGCAAGTCGCCCGATAGATTTAGTTAACTGGAAAATAGTAAATTGGATAATCACTTGTGACATTAGAATAATAATAATACTGGCATGATAATTGCTGCAATTAGATCAATAGGTTATACCATATATGCAAACTCAATTGTAGGACACATGCACCATTACCAGGTTTTTATATGCAGCACGAGCACTATTCATGTTTACACACACACCCTGGTAATTGCCATGCCACCACACTAGATAACCTTTAATTTAAACCTTTTATTAATTGGTACTTAAATTTGTGCTATTTCCTTAAAATGAAACCTTAGGATTGCTATTCATGTGCATGTACTTCATCATATTCATTGTTCATGCTTAATACATTAATCACACATCGCAACTTGATTATTGATATCGTACGCATTCATTAGCATTGATATATGCACTTATAAGGATTTCTTGAGATTTTATGATATTGCTGGATTTCGGGGGAAAGCCGCAAAATTTCCAAACTTATGATATTTTTAAAACATGTAAATTGCGGTTTTCTAGTGATGTAAGTGTCGTCCACCATGAGTTTGCTGTGGCTTTGGAAATCCGTGTCGAGGAGTGGAGGAACCGGCACGGGTACATGGTGGGCCCGGTAAGGTACCCCGGGGCAAGAGGAATGTGGTGATGACGTTGAGCCTGGCAGGGGACGGATTACCTACCGGTGACTGTTTGGGACGGCGGATATCCAGAGGATACCGACCGTGGCCGCTTGATGATGAGATATTGATATTTGAGATGGGTCAGCCGGACGGCTGAGGCCAGAGATACATTTATGAGATTTGAGACAGCTTTTGGGTGTCGTTGCTGGACACTGATTTTCGTCGATTCATTGACATTATGCTGGCATTCTAAAAGAGTTTCAAAAACAAAAAGAGATAAAATATTTCTTATATATACCTATTGAGACCTCAGATTTTCATGTTGCATGCATATTGGTACACTGATGTTATATACACACCTGCTAGTGCATCCAGTCATACCTGTATTTTAGATACTAGGATGCTTGTGTGCATGCATACGATAGTCTTTGTAGATGCTATTTATTACTCACGAGTTGGCAACTCACCCCCGTTGTGCCACAGTCTTTTGCAGGTCCGCTCCGTCAGTTCAGTAGCGGCAGGCGCACTTGTCTTTTGCCTCTTTTGCCTGAGCTCGAGAGTTGCTCATAGGTGGGTTATGTTAAATTTTGTACCACCTTGCATATTCTTGTATATTCTTGTATCTAGTGTACTCCATCTACTGTTCTATCAGATTATTGTATATTGACCTAGAGATGAGACTGTGAGGTTTGTGGATTTTTTTTTCTGTATTTGGGGTCGAGCTCACTTGAGCCGACATGCTACTTTTTCATGCTTCCTTATGCTTTATTATGCTTTATTATGCTTGTTGTCATTTACATTGCGTGGGATTTGTGACCGCCGTATGGCGAAGAGCTAGCTCCCGCTTGGGGATGCCCTATTTTGTGGATTCATGTATATATTTTGTTGTACCCATTTTTGGGGGTCAGTATTTACAAAGGAGACTCTGCCGAAATTTTCGGGAAAAATTTGTATTGTTTTAAAAAGTGTTTTACATGACTTATTGATAACTCGCTTTCAATTGATTGGGTTTTCTTCACTCTTTTGCTTCATTGGGTTTGTTTTCTGGGCTTTGGCTTACTTATTTTACGGACGCCTTTAGACGTTTCGTAAACTTAAGTGCCAGTCACGTTCCGTACCCTGCGGGTCGTGACAAAAAGTGCCTCCCATTCTTCAAAGCTCTAAGGAAAATCCCGAGGTTCGAGTGGTCAGAAGAGTGCCAGACCGCCTTTGACCAATTAAAAAGACATCTTGCTACGCCATCGCCGCTCACCCGACCAGTGGAAGAAGACAAGCTATCACTGTATCTGGCGGTATCTGACCAAGCAGCCGGCTCAGTGCTCGTTCGAGAGGTCGACGGAGCGCAGAGGCCGGTGTACTACGTGAGCCACGTCTTCAAAGACGCGGAAACGAGGTACCCAGCCATAGAGAAGATTGTCTTGGCACTCGTTATGGGCTCAAGGAAGCTACGACACTACTTCTAAGCATACACTATCCTTGTTCTCACCGAGCGCTCGCTGGGGGCTATCCTCGCCTCACCCGAATCTTCGGGCCGTCTAAAGAAATGGAGGTGGGAACTGTCCCAGTTTGACATAAAATACCACCGAGACAGGCCATCAAAGCACAAGCCCTGGTCGACTTTATCGTCGAGTGCACCATCCCCAGCAAGGAACCGGAGCCCGCGCTGACCCTCGCGGATCAACACCCGATCGTGGGGAGACCCGACTCGGTCCCTGAGTGGGTCATCTATATCGACGGGTCCTCAACCGAAGAAGGCTGTGGCGCCGGCCTTATCATTCGGGGCCCGAGCGAGGCAGAAATGGAATATTCCCTAAATCTCGGATTCAAGGCTTCAAACAACACGACAGAGTACGAGGCCCTGCTGGCAGGACTTCGCATGGCCTTCAGGATGGGGCTGAAGACAATTTGAATCCGCAGTGACTCAGCCCTAGTCGTTGGCCAAGTGAGCGGCCACTTCAAGGCTCGGGAACCTCTGATGGTGAAATATCTGGCCGAGTGTTTTCCCCAATCAGAGCAAAGCTGTGTTTTAAAATTCAAAATTTAAAAATTGAAGCAATGCTTCAGATCCAGCGCTAGGCGCGCTGCGCGCCACGTGTTAAACACAGATACGCTAGCGCTAGGTGCGCTGCGCCCTAGGCAGCGCACCCCCAATCAGAGCAAAACTCTATTTTAAAATTCAAAATTCAAAAATTGAAGCAACGCTTCAGATTCAGCGCTAGGCGCGCTGCGCGCCACGTGTCAAACACGGGTGCGCTAGCGCAGGCTGCACTGCGCTCTGCGTTGCGCGCCACGTGTCAAACGTAGGTGCGCTAGTATAAAGTGCACTGCGCTCTGAGCAGCGCGCCACGTGCAAAGCACGGGTGCGCCAGGCTGGAATTAAAAATTCCCCACCGTTAGATCAAAAGATCTAATAATAATGATAAATCATTAATTAATTAGAATTAAAATTCTGTTATGGAAAGATCTTTCCAATCTTGTTAAAAACAAGAAGATTGTCTTCTGTAAAACAGAAACCCTAGGATCAAAGATCCAACGGTGGGGAAATATCCCCAAATTAATCAGAGAAAGATCTCTTTAACTGATTTAACAAATCAATTTGCCCTATATAAAGGCCCCAAGACTTCAAGTCTGATATAGAGAAACCCCCCTATAAATTTTGAGAAAACTCAAAAGAAGGAGAGCAAGCTCTTGAAAGAAGATCATCTCTTCAAGGTAAAAAGAATGATTCTTGAACAAAGAGATGAAATCATCTCATTAAAAAAAAAGAATTATCTTCTTAAAAGATCATAGATCTATAAAAGACCAAAGTCTTTCATAAAAGAGATCAAAAGATCCCATCATAAAAGTAAAAGAAGTATTTACTTCATTCATAGATCATTGATCTATAAAGGCAAAGCCCTTTCAAAAATAAGAACTGTTGTTCTTGAAATTTGAGGCAAAGCCTCCTTTAAAAAGAACATAAACTTGTTCACAGATCATAAATTTGATCAAATGCGCTTTGCGCTATTGAAAAGTGCCTTGCACTTTTGAACTGCGCTTCTGCGCTCCTTGGACCGGCGCTCAGCGCCAAAACGTGCCACGTGTCAACCACGTATGCACTTGCGCTTCTGAAACAGCGCACTGCGCTCATGGGCTGGCGCTCAGCGCCAAGCGCGCCACGTGTCACTCATTGGTGCGCCACTAAACTAGCGCAACGCGCTCATAAATTGAAAGCGCAATGCGCTCATAAACTGGCGCTTAACGCCAAGCGCGCCACGTGTCACTCACTGGTGCGCCACTAAACTAGCGCAACGCGCTCATAAATTGAAAGCGCAATGCACTCATAAACTGGAGCTTAGCGCCAAGCGCGACACGTGTCCTTTTCGTGTCCGCTACTTGGCAGAGGCGCAATGCGCTCTTTAATTGGCGCAAAGCGCCTGGCGCGTCACGAGACGGGCTGTCAGAACACACATTGTTCTGATAAATGCTATGCATTCAATACAAGATAAAAAGAATGTGTCAGGATCTAATGCTCAGCATTATTAAAAAGGGCCAAGCCCAAATAAAGGCTCAACAGCCCAGAACAATAAAATATTAAACATTTTGATCTAATTGGACTTAGCATAATATTGGCCATAAGTCCTCAACTTATATTTAATTGAGCCCATATGCTTACGAATATTTAACAGATCTTAGTCCCAAAATAGACTACAGATCTTCCGACCAACTCACACCGGTTCGAGGGTACATCTCTTTACTCCTCTGATATCTGTCGTTGTAATCCTTCAACGTCTTCAGAGAGGTGACGGGTCCCGACAACCACACATTTCACGGACTGTGGGGTCCTTAAACTCATGGACTACGATGTCCTTAAACTTCATAAGACTATGATGTTTTTACACTATGGACTGTGGGTTCCTTAAACTCATGGACTACAATGTCCTTAACCTGGACCGAGATGTCCTTAAACTAACATTGGACTGTAATGTCCTTAAACTAATCGACCGCAATGTCTCTAAACAAAACAATAAAGTTCAAATGCTCTTTTGTTGGATCTAAATGATCCTGTTAAGTTGATCTTAGTCTAAACATTAGACTAACGTATCCTTAAATAAAGTTTAAGTTGATCTTAGTCCCAAATGAGGCTAACGTATCCTTAAACCCAACCCCCAAACCCAAATCTAAGAAGATACGGATTTGGACTAATCCACGCCCTACGGGCGACAACATAAATTAGTCTCCGTATACAATCTACTGGCAACCAAAAACAAAACAAACACCCACGACACAAAATGACCATCTGGAGAAAGAGAAAGTTGTTACCGCGATGCGGTAGCGTAATTAATTGCAGGGGCTTGCGCCTGTAGGGAAGAGCGTCCCCACAATCAAAAACCCCTCAAACGAGGGGGAATCTGACGAAGTCTGCTACATCGGCTGCATCCGTTTAAACCTTCGATACATGGTGCCATAAATCAACTTGGCATCTTCGGAGAGGTGGACGGATAGCACCAAATAGCATCTGCCCCCAGATTCAGGCAAGACGTTTGTCTTCCCAGTTTCCGACGGTAAACACCGAGGTAAGAAAACTTCGGAAGAACTTCGACGAAGTCCAGATAGAACAAATACCCAGGCAGCTCAATGCCCAAGCCGACGCCCTGAGCAAGCTGGCCTCATCCTACTCGGCCAACAACAAGCGGTCTATCCTCTTTGAAACCTTGCCACGGCCCAGCGTGGAAGATGGTACGACAATACTTCATGTGTATACAGCGCAGGAAGACGTCCAGGACTGGAGGAAGCCCCTCGTGGAATTCCTAAGGGACGGAATGCTCCCAGAAGATCGGGGAGCAGCCCGCCGTCTCCGGGCCAAAGCCCGTCACTTCGTCTGGAGCAATGAGAACCTTTACAAGAAATCCTTCACTCAGCCCCTGCTCCGGTGTGTCGACCCCCACGAAGACGACTATGTCCTCCGTGAAATCCATGAAGGGGTCGGCGGCGCACACCAAGGGGCCCGAACCTTAATCCAGAAGGCATTGCTCCAGGGGTACTACTGGACAACTATTCACGAGGATGCCCAGAAGCTCGTCAGGAGATGCAAAAGTTGCCAACTCCACGGAAGCATACCTCGCCTTCCGGCTACCGAGCTGACCGCACTGACCTCCCCATGGCTGTTCGTCCAGTGGGGATTGGTCATGATAGGCCAGTTTCCTACCGAGGCAGGCGGGCACAAATATGTCCTCGTCACAGTAGATTACTTCACGAAGTGGATTGAGACTGTCCCCATCAGGAGACCGGACGCCACCATGACCATCAAGTTCCTGCAGAACAACCTGATACACCGGTTCGGCATCCCGAGGTGTATCATCACCGACTACGGGACGAACTTCGAAAACAAGAAAGTGAAGGATTTCTGCAACGAATATCATATCCTCATGAAGTTTGCCGCGGTCGCGCATCTCCAATGCAACGGGAAGGCCGAGGTTGCTAACCGGGACGTCCTCCGAAGTCTCCGGACCCACCTAGAAGGACGCCAAGACGGTTGGGTCGAGGAATTGTCCCGGGTCTTATGGGCCCTGCGCACGTCAAAGAAGACCCCCACCGGGGAAACCCCTTTCAGCCTCTGCTACGGGACCGAGGCGATGGTCCCGGCGGAGATCGGGCTACCCAGTCACCGGGTCGAACACTTCGATGACGAAGCAAACACCACGGCACTATGGACCAACCTAGACATCTTGCTGGAGAAACGGGACCGAGCTCAAACCTGGGCTGCTGCCTATCAGCAGCAAACTGCCCGATACTACAACGCGCGGGTCAAGCGTCACTCCTTCAAGACCGGAGACCTGGTCCTACGGCGAAACGAGTTCGTCGATCAAGGCAGTCTGCATAAGTTCTCCCCGAAATGGGACGGTCCTTTCCTCGTCTCCGAAGTACTTCCCGGCGGGGCCTACCGCTTACAGGACGCGGACGGCCGCAAGTTTCCACGGCCTTCTGAGAAGTTAAGCTGTACCAATGAAACAGATACCTACGAGTGTGTACCTCTCCTTTCTCAAAGGCAATGTAAATTTTTCTAAAAAGTTATTTCTACTTAAATAATAAGAGGAGAACGCTAGAGCATTGCAAAAAGAGGAATTTTGTTAATTCAAAAAGGTACTATGGGCTCCTTAGCCTTACAAAAAGGGGGGTTACAAAAGAGGTGGAACGGGATCGAGGAAGTACTCCTGGTGATACTCGGAGTAGATCTCCGTCAACCGGGCCCTAGCCGCTGCAGCCCGCTCCTGCCGACGCTGCATGCGGACCCGGGACGCCACGGAAGCACCCGACTCACGGCCCGCAGAGCCTTGACCCACGATGTACCTCATCTAGAAACATTCAAGAATCAGAAGAAAGGATCGGTTGTGCCTGGCCTTCGAGATAAGGCCGAACAGGAAGATCGAATGCACCTTGTCAAGCACCTCGTCCAGAAGCTCCTCAGTGAAGGGGTTGTCCAACCCCGGGGACCTCCTCCAGGTCACGTACATCAGGAGCTGGAGCAAGGACGACCGCCGAGGGAGGAAACGGCCGAAGTGATCCTCGAGGCGTCGAACCACTCCCCGGCACCCCTCCTCGGACAACGATTGGTCATACAAGGAGACATCACCAAGGGTGATAATCTCTTCGATCAAATACACGCGCCCAGTCATCTCGAAAGTAAGCGGTGCCAAAGGAACTGCCATCTCCTTCCCTACTTATAGCTTCAAGCAGAATCTTCAAGGACCCGGATTCTCGGGCATGCCAGCACGAATCTTGGGAATCACAGCAACTACCCCAATGCCACGCCGCCACGTGGCGAAACTGGCACGACATTCCGAAACGCTTCGCGTTCGTAGCACGTGTCACTCGCGACTGTCAATCTACCCTGCTCGGCTATCCCTGGCCGGTAGCCCGCCTACCCCACAACGCCAGGGATCTAAGCCCTCACTAAGAGGCAACCGAGCAGCTTCACTTCTTGGTTCATCCTTGGCAGGCTTCCCACGGCCCCTCCAGCGCCAAGGATAGAAGCCCTCACCAAGAGGCAGCCCTGCAGCTACCCTGCTCAGCTATCCCTGGCTGGTAGATTCCTTATCCTAAGCCCTCACCAAGAGGCAGCCCTGCAGCTACCCTGCTCAGATATTCCTGGCTGGTAGCTTCCCTACCCCCACAACGCCAGGGATCAAAGCCCTCGCCAAGAGGCACCGGACAGCAACCCTGTTCGGCCATCCTTAAGGACAAAAAGCCCTCGCCAAGAGGCACCGGGCAGTAATCCTGCTCAGCCATCCTTAGTAGGCCACTTACGGCCCCTCCCGTGCGAAAGATGAAAAGTCCTAGAAAGAGGCAACCGGGCCCACCCTTGCTCGGTTATCCCTGGCTGGTAGCTTCTCTACCCCTCGAAGCCCTCGCTAAGAGGCAGCCCTGCAGCTACCCTGCTCGGCTATCCCTGGCCGGTAGCTCGCCTACCCCACAACGCCAGGGATCTAATCCCTCACTAAGAGGCAACCGAACAGCTTCACTGCTTGGTTCATCCTTGGCAGGCCTCCCATGGCCCCTCCAGCGCCAAGGATAGAAGCCCTCACCAAGAGGCAGCCCTGCAGCTAC
The DNA here is from genome assembly GCA_030015575.1 of Agapanthus africanus. Lineage (NCBI taxonomy): Eukaryota > Viridiplantae > Streptophyta > Magnoliopsida > Asparagales > Amaryllidaceae > Agapanthus > Agapanthus africanus. Next base: position 86,658,062 of record CM057338.1, on the reverse strand, counting down.
CCTGCTCGACTATCCCTGGCTGGTAGCTTCCCTATCCCACAACGCCAGGGATCGAAGCCCTCACCAAGAGGCAGCCCTGCAGCTACCTTGCTCGGCTATTCCTGGCCGGTAGCTTCCCTACCCCACAACTCCAGAGATCAAAGCCCTCGCCAAGAGGCACCGGGCAGCAACCCTGCTCGGCCATCCTTAAGGAAAAAAAGCCCTCGCCAAGAGGCACCGGGCAATAACCCTGCTCGGCCATCCTTAGTAGGCCACTTACGGCCCTTCCTGCGCTAACGATGAAAAACCCTCGAAAGAGGCAACCGGGTCCACCTTTGCTCGGTTATCCCTGGCTGGTATCTCCCTACCCCAACAAACCAGAGATCAAAGCCCTCGCCAAGAGGCAACTGGGACCGCCCTTACTCGGTTATCCCTGGCTGGTAGCTCCCTACCCCAACAAACCAGGGATCAAAGCCCTCGCTAGGAGGCACCGGGCAGTAACCCTGCTCGGCCCGTCCTTGAGGATCAAAGCCCTCGCAAGAGGCAACCGGGCCCGCTCTTGCTCGGTTATCCCTGACTGGTAGCTCCGTACCCCAACAAATCAGGGATCAAAGCCCTCACCAAGAGGTACCGGGCAGTAACCCTGCTCGGCCATCCTTAGTAGGCCACTTGCGGCCCCTCCCGCGCTAAGGATCAAAGCCCTCGCAAGAGGCAACCGGGCTCGCTCTTGCTCGGTTATCCCTGGCTGGTAGCTCCCTACCCCAACACACCAAGGATCAAAGCCCTCGCCAAGAGGCACCGAGCAGCTACCCTGCTCGGCCCCATCCTTAGTAGGCCACTCACGGCCCCTCTCGCGCTAAGAATCAAAAGCCCTCGTAAGAGGCAACCAGGCCCAACCTTGCTCAGTTATCCCTGGCTGGTAGCTCCCTACCCCAACACCCTAAGGATCAAAGCCCTCGCTAAGAGGCGCCGAGCAGCTACCCTGCTCAGCTACATCCTTAGTAAGCCTCTCACGGCCCCTCCCACGCTAAGGAACATGACCTCACCAAGAGGCATCCGGTTCTACGTCTAAGCGATCTTCACCTCGACTTCGGGGCCATGGAGATACCGTCCCCCTGCCGGGCTTTGCACACTCGGCAAACGAACAGATTCAACTCGATGTGTGATTGCTAGACAAAGAACCGACATAAAACGAAGGCAGTACTGCGCAAATACAAGTGTCTACCGACAAAAGAAAATACAAGCACAAACACTACTGCAAAAACAAAAATCTTTATTCACAAAGCAAAAAGTCTTTACAAGGGTATTGTGGGCTCCCCAGCCTTACAAAATGCCCGGAGGCCTACAAACTTCCGGAGGCTTACAAAAGAGAGAGGAGGAAAAGCAAAAAAAACAAAAAGGGGTTTGGCCACAGGCCCCGCCCAGACGTCGCCTCCCTTATCACTATCAGCTGGAGGAATGACCACCGAAAGTGGGACCCGAGCACGGAGCTCACCGTCGGCAAACTCCGGAAATTGCTCCTTGACGGCGTCAAGAGCTTTGTTCCATGCGATGGCGGAGGTCTCGCCGAGGACGACGTAGAACTGGTCCGACTCCTTATAATCAGTCACGGCCTTTCTAGCCCGAGTCTCGGCGACCTCCGCCGCCTGAAACGCCGCCTCGGCATCCCGCCTACTGGCATCCCTCGCCCTCTTCATGGCTGCAAAGCGATCGGCCAGTTCCATCAATTTCGCCTCGACACCTCGGTGGGACTCACTTAGGCGGTGATAAGACTCCCGGCACTTTGATACGGCGAGCTCCGAGATGGCCGATCAGGCATCAAGGACAGCCATCCTCTCCCTTTCCAGACGCAGCTCGAGTCGCAGATCCTCGGCCTCCGAAGAAGACTCTTCTGCTGAACTCGCAGCATGGAAGGCCCCCTCGGCCTCCATACGAGTAACAAGGGTACAGTGCTGAAGGACCTGGCAAAAAACGGCAGAGAGACTTAGGGACACTCGAACTAAGAAGAGGGCGCTCAAAACAACACATGAAGGAGTACATACCTGAACCACCTCCTGTGCGATAGCCACCATTTGGGCCCTGAGGGTCCCCCAAGGCATCTGGCCCCCGGCTGACTCCTCCATACCGGCAAGAAGGCTGGCAGCAACGAACAGCCCTGACAGGATCACGAAGTGGGCGTCCCCCTCCTGCACAGGAACCCCCGCGGGAATCTCCGACGGTAGCGCACGGGAGACTGTCCTCTTCCTCTTAAGGGGAACCCCGTCTTCGTCCTCTCCTGCATCCCTCGTCTGGGGCTCGGGAACCCGTGGACGCCTTTGGCCTCCGCCGGGGCGATCGTCGGGAGCTCGTAACGATACTGACGGCCCCGCCATCAGCGGCACATTTGGTGCGGGACTCGATTCAGCCGGAAGCACGGCCGCGCCGACAGCCCCCCTCCGGGACTGAGTACCGAGGGCACCAAGAGTCCCGGATCGATCCATTGGTCTTGCCAAAGGGAGAAGCAGGCTCAACTCAGAAGGAGAAGAAGCAAGAGAAAGGAGAAGAAGACATCTAACCTGATAGAGAAGTCCTTGGCAACACAAAAATCCGACCTCAGAGGAGAGCGCCGAGCTTACAAGATCAAGAGTGAGGGAAATATGGAGAGAGATGGGCCCTGAAGCGGACCCCACCTCTATTTATAGCCACCGGCGTCCTCATCCCACGGCGAAAGTCGACTCCCGCAAAAACAACTCTTCGCATTCGACGACCACGATCGCTCCTCCTGTCGCACGCACATTGGCCGGATCCTATCAGACGCCAGAGGTCTGCATCCCGTCGCGTCAGCCAACCAGCGCCCGGCACGTGGTCTGTCGTTTCAGAAAAAGTACGCGCGATCCGGCGCACCCTCTTTAATGCAGAGATCTTTCCCTGATTCACTGACATCATCCAGAAAATACAACAGATTACCCGGGGACACGCCTGACGATATCTTCGAAAGGAAGCTCACCTCGGATGACCCGGCAGACCACTCTCGACCCGACACGTCAGCTGGTCGGGAAGAGAGTGGGGGGCTAATGATGATGCTCGATATCGGTGATCTCCCAGATCGTAACACGTGGCAGATGATGTGTCCCAGGGCTCACAAGAAAGGACCTACAGTGGCCGACCAGACCACTCATGTGCCCGTTCTACAAGCAAACGCTGGCTCACCTCCGAGCCTATGCACAATTGGTCTCCTTAGTTTATTAGCTCGTCTTCAGACTACCATAGAACCAAGATACCTCGGCTCTCTCGCCGGTCCGCAAGCTCTCCCGTCGAGGTCATCTTCCTCGGTCTCATCGACCGACCAACGGCACCGCTCACAGGTGCAACCGCCATCCCGCGAATCTCGCCATGCGCGAGATATCCGCCGGCCACATCCCACGTTCCACGCCACCACAATCCCCCATTAACGAGCCTGTCTCACCATTAATGGGAGATCTCGCTCATCACGCGGGCGTGACGTCGGGAGCGTAACTGCCGGCGTGATTCTCGCGCCTGCCCTGCCTGCTGCCACCATTATATAAACCCCTTCTTCAGACGGTTCAAGTAAGCCATTTTTACTCCACTAAGCCGTTACTTTGCTTGAATCTCTAGTCTAACTTGACCGTCGGAAGGTCCTCGGTGGTACAACCATCCCGGGACTTCCTTGCAGGTAGCTCGGCAACCACAACCTCAAACCCATTGAGATCCACACGCTTCAGGAGCGACAGCCTCCAGATCCAATCTCAACCATCCATCGCCGCCATCAGCAGATCAACGGAAGGTAACATCTTGGCGCGATCCAGGCCTCGCCAAAAACCCTTCAGAATAATTTCTGAGCCAATCCCCACTTACAGTTCATGAATTTATTAGCATTTTCATCACCAAAACGGATACATATATCAAGCAAACAACAAGCACATATGCTTGAGCTCAACACTAGTTTTATATACCATCAGCAATTTGAAGAAGAGATTGACCCAACTCTTCAGGCTTCGAAAACATCGGCATATGATCGGCTCCGGTGATCTCAACCACATTGATGTTCACATTAAGGTTCTGAATCATTTGTTGCTGGTATTCTTTCACAATGAGAACATCCTCAGGGCACATTATGTAGAAGCAATGAACGGAGCCGTATTTTTCCATGGAGAATGCAGGTTTGGTCACAAGATCTTCGACGAACAAACATGCCGGCCTCACTAAGTTGTTGGCTAGCATAAGATCCTATACAGACACATGGATGCATCAAGAGAGAGAATTAGATCCATATCGACATTTTCGACCGCAAATTCGTCGGATTAACATTTTCGAAAGCAATATCCAGTTGCCTTTGGTACCATGAGATCTTATACTTGAACATGGATATGTGTTGCATCTATTTTTTGACCTAAAAATGTATGGTTTCATAAAATTACCTCTTGTGGGCAGAGCTGGTAGAGCTTTTTCGCCAAGAACTGTGGACCAAAAAGCATGTTAAGACGCTGGTTCTCTTCTGTGGCGCCAACGAAACAGAATTGTGTGTCGAACCATACTGTTTCGCGAGTGTGTTGAAATTCCTGTCGCGTTTACATGTAATACATATCGAATGATCCATTGACTATTCGGCACAAAAAGCTAACTAAATTATTATGCGAGATCGATGAATCAAGATAATAATATCAATTCAAATATGATTAATTATCTCCATATATAATAGGTGTCTTGATCTGATTCCAAATTGCATATGAAAATTGTCGATCCATATAATCTGCCTACTAAACAAGTTGGGTTATGGTCGAATTTGATTTCTTTACTTGGCATATGGATCATTCTATAAATAGAAGAAAAAAATTAACAGAATCGAATATAGAAAACATACGATCGAATCGGATCGATAAATGTCCTATCTAGTCCTACGTACATTGCTTCTAATATTAATTATGCAATCAAGCTGTCACAGACCTGTCGGCATTGATTAATAATGTATTAAATTTGGCACGGTATGAAATAAATCATTATTTAGCTTTTATTCGCTTTCAAAATGATTAAAATTCCGTTCCATCCATCTATCTACGAAAATTGACATTTGATAATACCTTTTTCGGATTGATATTGAATTAAAAGAAAATAGAGAATCCGCAATACCTTGGTGACGTAAGAAGGATCATGTTCGCAATCAGGCATCAACGCGGCCACATGAACCAGAGCAGTGATCTTTTCAGGAAACATATCTGCAGCCAAAGCTATATTGATCCCGCCGAGGCTATGTCCTACTAAGATCACCTTCTCTTTTGGCGGCAACGAAGCTAAGATCTCTAACAACGGATTTGAATACTCGAGAAACGTCGCAACCTCGTCCATTTTCCTGAGATTGATCCCTGAAGCTGAAAGATCGGGGATGGTGACTCGATGGCCGGCCGATTTGAGCAGCGGGGCCACTTTGTACCAGCACCAAGCTCCATGGCCAGCTCCATGAACAAGAATGATGTGTTGTTTCTTCATTTGTATTTAGATGAAGATTTTAGTTTTGTGTACTAAATGTCATGTGTATTACGTTTTTTTTATATATGGTGTCACACACACACACACACATGAAACAGTACCATCAGTGCCTCGCGATGGTCTAATCTGACCGTCAATCAACGATCCACTCCAACAATCTCGTTCTGCATATGGAGTGATCTATGTGTGTGAAATTTTAATCGATTTAACACCTTTTATGTTTTCGATCGACTGTCTCCAATATATGACATTTTTATTGTGCTTAAAAGCCATCCATTTTTAAAATGCTTGATCCATTACTTGTAATGTATTATATTAATTAAAATTTCACACATAGATCGCTCTGTGTAGATCTAAGATGGTCGAAGCGGATCGTTGATTTGATAGTCGGATTAGGATATCCCAAGACGCTGACTAGTAGCTGATAACCCGTTTGGCTTATTTCTTGAAAACACCCATGTGGTTTGGCTTAATTCCTAAAAACCTATCTGAGCTTTTTTACTGGTCCAATAACCCCTGTACTTTAATATCTAAAAACCTACTCCATAAGCTATTGTGAGATCAATGGCATTGGTCAGAGGGATTGATGCATCCATGTAGCAAGGACTGATCTTGTTGCCGACAAATTATTACATTACCTGCTCATCACATTGATTAATTCCATCTAGTCTTTGGATGATAGTGTGGTGCATATGGTCTCAACGGGAAGTTCTGGTCACTTTATTGGACAAAAGTTGGACGGAAGAAAGACAATCAAAAACAACACTTTCTTGATTCAAAAGTCTGTCATCTTGAAGTTACAGAATAGGTCGTTTTGGCCCGTCTACGTCTAAACGAAATGCGGAACATAATCAATCGGCTCTCCTCTTTGCAAATGATACTTAATAATGACATGTAGCCTTGTTATTGTTAATTTGACATGAATCTTGCTATGGAAAGTTTGCTAGATGAAGAAACGAAGAGAACAGCATACTGGCAGTTCTTCATTATGTGAGTTTTTGGACACCGAACCTCGTTCTTTTTTTTTCTTTTTTCTTTTTTTTGGGGGGAAGAAGTCAAGAAAGGCAATCACAAGATTTTTATAAATCCTGAGGAAGATCAAAATCAAGAAAGAACGCCAACCGCTGCTACTGCTGTAAGAGAAAGGGAGGCGGTTGCAACGACGATGGTTGTTGAGATGCAGAAGGAAGTGACTGCACATGACGCCCAAAGTGGAAAAATGCTTGTGATAATAACAGTAGTACTGGAGATCTACAAGGGTGGCATTAGCAGCCAGAGCGGTGAGTAAATGTGATGGCGACGATTGTGGCAGTATTGAGGTGAGTAAATGTGATGGCGACGATTGTGGCAGTATTGAAGAGACGATAGCCGAGTTGATGGATAATTAACAATAGTTCTCTATACCATCATCTCAAAAAGAGTTCATTATTTTATTCCAAAAACATAAAAATGGCAACTATATATATCAAGCAAACAACCCGTCTCTCTCTCTCTCTGTATATATAGATAATGGAGGAAGAGGTAATGGGAGGAAATTTTCATCGTGTTTTTCGACAATCGGAATCCACCATCTTCATCGTTATCATCTAAGATGTGGGTACGCCAAATTTCATGTGATTCTACAACTTTTTCACCGTTGATTTAGCAATGTAAAAAGTTCTATTGTCGGTAAACCGTTAATTTTGAACCCACTGATTCAACGGTGAAAATGTTGTAGAATCACATGAAATTTGGTGTATTAATATCTTAGATGACAATGATGACGTTGATGGGCGCCGATTGTCGGAAAACACTACGGAGGGCGTACTTTTTCAATGTCGTAGGAGGAAATTTCCTCGCATCTTTCCTCCATTATTCTCATATATATATATATATGAGAATAATGGAGGAAAGATGCCATAGGAGGGAATTTCCTTCTATGGCGTCGAAAAAGTACGCACTCAGTCGTATTTTCCGACGATCGGAATCAATCATCTTCATCGTTATCATCTAAGATGTGGATACGCCAAATTTCATGTGATTCTACAACTTTTCATCGTTGAATTAGTGGATTCAAAATTAACGGTTTACCGACAATAGAACTTTTTACATTGCTAAATAAACGGTGAAAAAATTGTAGAATCATATGAAATTTGGCGTACCCATATCTTAGATGATAACGATGAAGATGGTAGATCCCGATCGTCGGAAAATACGACGGAGTGCGTACTTTTTCGACGCCATAGGAGGAAATTCCCTCCTATGGCCGCTTTCCTCCATTATTCTCTCTCTCTCTCTCTCCATATATATTTGTATGCTTGAGCTAAACGCTAACTAGTTTTATATATCATCAGCAATCTGAAGGAGAGATTGACCCAGCTCTTCGGGCTTCGAAAACATCAGCATATGATCAGCACCGGCAATCTTGAACCACATTGATGTTCACATTATGCTTCTGAATCATCTGTTGCTGGTATTCTTTCACAATGAGAACATCCTGAGGGCACATTATGTACAAGGAAGGGGCTGGGCCATATTTATCCTTGGAGAATGCGGGTTTGGTCACAAGATCTTCAATGAACAGACATGGCGGCCTCACAAGGTTGTTGGCTAGCATAAGATCCTGTACACAGACACATTGATGCACCAAGAGAGAACTAGATCCGTGCTAGAAATGAAATTCAGATTGCAACATCCATATTGCCACTTGCCAGATAAACATCTGTCGGTATTACTATGTTGGCAAATAGATGTATCGCCGACGGACTAATCACATGATCGTTGAACTTACAGCATTCCGAGTGATTACTATTCGCAATGACACTTTCTGTAGATGTGTTGTGTTTTTACAAAAAAGACGCATCAACGTTATATATAATGGGCATAATTTTTAACAATATTCTTTATTACCAACCGAGAGTTTTCCCCGGCATAATTTCAGTCAGTAATGAAAACGTGTCTCTTTGAAATATTGTCACGTCCAGAGATCGGGACGTGACCGGTCGGTCGCAATTCCCTTACCAAGAGAACTGCAAGACCTAACTAAATAAAAGTTATGCCCGAGATAGGGGCGCGGTCAAAAATTCTCAATGGAATTTGTTAATTTTTGTCCCGAAAAAGCATTTCTTTAGTCTGGCATGCGAGCAACACAATAGAGCTAAACTAATGCTTGGAGTGGATTAAATAGAGTTGTGCGATATCTCAATATCCAGTCTATAAAGCATCCTCGGCTTGCTGATGAACATTAAAGTTGATATAAATATAATTCTCTTGGGCTTTTACTATTAACTTCAAAGTGTGTTGAAATTCCTCACATTTACATGTAATATCGAATGATCCATTCACTATTTGTCACAGAAATCTAACCAAATAGTTAAGCCATCTTATATCGATGAATCAAGATTAGAAATATTAATTCAAATGTGACTAATTATCTCCATAATTGGTGTCTTGAACCGAATCTGATCCAAAATAGCATATGAAAATTGTCTATTCATGCATATATGGATCATTCTATAAATAGAAGAAATAAAATTAACAGAATCGAATATAGAAAAACATACGATCGGATCGGATTGATAAATGTCCTATCTGGTCCTACATTGCTTCTAATATTAATTATGCCATCAAGCTGTCACAGACCTGTCAGCATGGTTTAATAATGTGTTTAATTTTAGCACGGCATGAAATAAATCATTATTTAGTATTTATTCTCTCAAAAAGATTTAAATTCCGTACTATCCATCTACGAAAATTGACATTCGGTTTTACCTTTTTTCATATTGATATTGAATTAAAAGAAAATGGAGAATTCACGATACCTTGGTGACGTAAGACGGATCATGTTCGCAATCAGGCATCAAATCCGCAACATGAACCAACGAGGCGATCTTTTCAAAAGAAAAAAACAACTGCAGCCAAAGCTATATTGATCCTGCCAAGGCTGTCCTAAGAACATCTTCTCTTTCAGCAGTAACGAGGCTAGGATATCTGATAACGGCTTCGAATAATCGAGAACCGTTGCCACCCTGTCCATTTTCCTCAGGTTGATCCCTGAAGCTGAAATATCAGGAATGGTGACTTGATGGCTGGCGGATTTGAGCAGCACGACCACTTTGTACCAGCACCAAACTCCATGGCCAGCTCCACCAACATAAAGGATATGGTGTTGCTTCATTTGTATTTAGATGGAGATCTTGGTTTTGTGTATGAAATGTAATGTGTATGAGAATAATGGAGGAAAGAGGCCATAGAAGGGAATTTCCTCCTATGACGTCGAAAAAATACAACCTTCACCATTTTTTCCGACGATCAGCACCCATCATCATCATCATCATCGTTATCATCTAAGATGTACATACAACAAATTTCATGTGATTCCACCACTTTTTCACCGTTGAATTAGCAATGAAAAAAGTTCTATTGTCGGTAAACCATTAATTTTGCACCAACTAAATCAACGGTGAAAAAATGGTATAATCACATCAAATTTGGTGTATCCACATCTTAGATGATAAAGATGGAAGTGATGTATGCCGATCGTCGGAAAAAATCATGGAGCATGTATTTTTCCGACTCCATAAGAGGAAATTCCCTCCTATGGCACATTTCCTCTATTAACCTCTCTCTCTCTCTCTTTATATATATATATATATATATATATATATATATATCTGAGGCCGCGGCCCTATACAAAAATTCTCGGAATTTAATGACTACTAACGCGTTCATCAAGCGGATAGAAAAATTAACGGCTTTATCTATATAGGAAAATTGAGCTTATGTGATAATGCCAACATCAAGTGTCCGAATACTATCAACTGATCAACCATGAAGTGGCTACTAAATCAGATATCAGTTGCTGCAGCTACCATGTATATACTGCACGGAATAACCAAGAAAGTCTCTCAAACCCTCCATTCTAATGTTTGGAGGTAAAGGCCAGCCTTGGATGAGTGGAAACTGGACTCGACGTCCATTTATTAATGGGATAGGATTGCTCAACTCTCATCAAGGAGACCATCAAATTCATCAGATGACAGAAGTTGAATTTCTAAAAATTAAAAAGTTAGTGGGCAAAGTTACCAGGAGCATTTTGACGAAAAAATTGAACACAATTCACAGCCTTAGCAATTGTTAAATCCATATCAAGTGTACAGGTAACAAAGAAACTCAAAATTAAAACCAAAACATAAAATGAATTTTATAAAGAAGAAGAAGAAGAAACATTACATGGTAAAATTATAGGTTCTTATGAAATACCAAGCCTGAAAGACCCCAAAGTTATGTTCTCCTATCAGTACCAGACACAAGTCTTGATAAGCAAACTAATAGCCTCCATAACAGAACAGCATCACCCATAAAAAAAGCACTGATGCGTAAAAACTCAAAACTAACAGAAAAAAGCAGCAAATTTTACCCTCAGGGAACAGCATCAGCAGCCTCTGCATGGCCCTCGTCCACAGCACCACCATTAGCCTCGGCCTCAGCAACCGCATCCATAACCTTCTCCACATCCTCCTCAGCCGGCGGCTGCACCTGCTCCTCCTCTGGTAGCGGCTCCTCCACATAATCATTCTCAAACGCATCCGCAGGCACCTCATAGATCCTCACCTGCGGCTTCATCGGGTCCTTCACAAGCACATACTTACCCTCACTAAGCTTCATGCAAAGATCCACAATCGACTTGACAATCCCCCACATGTTCGAAGTGTTCAAATTGATCTGCGCCGCAAACTCTTTAGGCTTATACCCAACAACGCTCAGTATGGTATGGTTAAAATGATCCCTAGGATGAACCCTTGATACATAGCCCAGCTTCATCATATCAGCGCTCGCGAGCAGAGCTTGAGCGGTCCATTTGGCAAGCTTGTTCCCGTTGTTCTTAAGCTCGGTCGCGAGCACAGCTCCTCTTTGGGTTTCAAGCTTCTGCCTCCAGTCAACACCGGTATATTTCGGATCAAACTCGTTAAGGGCATTGAGCGTACAGAACGACCTTTGCCCCTTAACATCAGAGACGGCATGAACCTCGCACCTAGCGATCAAATACATTTCCTCATCAAGCTTCCATCGACGATAACGGTACCCGACAGAAGCAACCTCTTCTCCTTCAGAAGCAAATGGGTTCGGCTCGTCAAAAGCCACCTTATTCCCGTCCCTAACAAGAACCTGCTGCGAAAAGTTCTGGTTGATGTAAGTAGCCTCGATGGCAAGCGAATGTGCAGAGTTTATATCCTCTTTGGCATCAGGCAGGATCTCCTGCGAGGTCTCGTTGACAGACAAGAGGTCCAGCTGAGACCCGTCTCGCTTGTCGAAGAAGAGCTTGTTCCCGACCCTCTGGATCACAATATCCCATGAGTAAACCGACCTCGGGGCACACATCAACGCGGAGAGTACGGCGTCGGTGGCAAAGACGGTGGCTTTGTCCTCGTTCGCCAGCCTGCGGATCACGGGATCGTCCGTGGTGGTGACCTTGAAGAAGTTTCTGGACTTGAAACTCTGGAGACGGCGGTCGCTCTTAGGGTTCAGGCGGTCGAAGGAGCGGTCGTAGGACTCGAGGGCCCCGCATACGAGGAGATCCTCTGGCTGGTCCGGGACGGAGAAGGAGAGCTTGGTGAAGGTGGAGAAGGGGATCTGGTCGAGCATGGTCCATTCGGGCTGGATGTCGACGCTGGACTTGAGGGTCGGGGAGTCGCGGCGGTTGTGGTGGTGGTGGGCGTGGGAGTTGGGGTTGTTCTGGTTGGAGCGGTGGCTCTGGTGGTAGAGGCGGTCGCGGCGGGCCCGCTCCTTCTCGGCCTCGCGCTTCTTGGCCTCGACCTCCTCGTCGCGCCGTTGGGGGAGCTGCGGGCGGTTCTGGAAGCGCCAGCGGGGGCCGAACTTTGGGCGGGGAGGGGGCTTGCTGTCGACGAGGCGGAAAGAGGCGTCGGAGGCGGAGGGATCGAGGTCGAGGGCGAAGTCGAAGGCGGAGGAGGAGTCGCGGGCGGCGTTGTTTGGGTGGTTGGGGAAGTTGGGGTTGTTGTTGCGGGTGAAGTCGGCGATGCGGCCCAGCTTGTCGGAGCGGGAGAAGGGGGCGAAGGGGATGCGCGCGCCAGCCATCGGGGTCTCCGGTGGGCCCCAGCCGTCGGGGTTGAACGGTACGACGCCGATCTCGAACGCCATGGGAATTCTTTGAGTGGTTTGGAGAGAGATCGAAGGAGAGGGGGGCGGCGAAGTAATTCAAAAGAATTTTTCTATTTATTTAGGGTTTCGTTTCTGTGTCTGGAAGAAAGCTTCTCCAACTTGAATTGGGCCTTCTTGGTAATTTGGAAATTTCCTTTTTTGTTTTGACAACTGATCATTGCGTAAATTGTCATAAAGCCTTTGGACGGCTAAAAACTTGTGTAAAATCCCCTCGTATTTTTCAAAAGCTTTGTGAGAAAATCCTTGGGCCTCATCTGAATCAGGCCTGCTATTATAATTGGGATGGAGTGACCAAAACGTTCTTTCTTCTCGCAACTGCCTTCAAACTTTTCTCCATATCTCTCTATCGATCTCGCGAACCTCTCTCTGACCTCCTCTGTTGCTGCCGTCGCCGTCAACGAATCTCGCCGCAGCCTCATCGCCGCCTCTAACTCGATCGCGGCCGCCCCATCACCTCCCCATCCTCTTCAACCTTCGACACCCGTCTCTATTATTTCATTCTCTTTGATCCCCAGTTGATCCTTAACCCTACATCTCTTTAGAAATCCATTTTCATCCTTTTCCCTTCTCTCATCCATCTCAACATGAAGCATTATCTGGAGTATTAGCTCCTCATGCCCAAGTTTTGAATTTTTTATTTTTCCAGAATTAGTGAATTTATGGTTTACTTGGAACGTAGAAGACGACCAACAGTTTTTTTCCCCTCAATGAAACTGGGGAACCCAGTTGAAATTTTATTAATATTTTAAGTAAATGAGTGGGCTGAATCCATACACCAAAATCCTATAAAAAAGCTATATATACAACAATAGAGTGAGCCTAGGGGTTTTTAAAAACATTTCTAAGGCTGTGCCTCAGATATTAACGAGCTTCAGATACAAACTATTTCTTTCTTCCTTACTTCAGTAATAGTAAAATTTGCAGATCTCAAATATTTCTAAGCTTATTCATCAGGTTGTAGCATGTTCTTCACTGTTTCTTTTTTGTTGACGAAATCTAACCCGAGGCAAGACCGAAAGGTCCAATCTTGCGAAGTTTGAATTTATCCTGGTATTGCTAACGGTGTAAACGAGCAGCTTACTTCAGTTCTTTGTTCTTCATGAGAAAGATAGTCTGCATCCACTTTATTTACTAGGAATTTTATAGCTTGAACAATGTAATTTTAACTTCCAAGGTATTTTTTGCCATCTGAGATGCAATCAACAAGAAACTTATAATCAGTTTCCGCCGTCACCCCTTTAATCTTCATATGATAACAATACAATAAGCCATCTAGCAAGGTTCTAGTTTCTGCTTGCAAACTATCTCCTTCACCATGATAGAAATGTGAAGCAAATTTAATTATCCCTGTAAAATCTTTGAGTCCCGCTCCTCCTTAAGACTTTTTCTGATTTAGTTGGGGACCTAAAGTTGAGTTGTGTATTTCGTCTCCATCATTTAAGTGCATAATTTACTTTGTTTTGGTATGCGGTGGACTTGTAGTGATTCATCTACATTTATTGTGGATTGAGTTTTGTTTTTAATTCTTCATATATATATATATATATATATATATATATAAAGAGAGAGAGAGAGAGAGAGAGAGTTCGACTGGGATCCTATCGGAAGGATTTAGAAACAAATCCCTTCCACTTTTTCACCATTAAATTAACTTTGGGATTTGTGCATTCAATTATGTTATGTTTGGTAATAAATGAATTTTTTTATCCAATTATGTTATGTTATGTTTGTTAATTTGACGTCCGTAACGAGCTGTCCAAAACGGAGTGTCAAAATGACGGATCCCAATGTCTGTGAAGATTGCGAATCGAACCCGGAAATTGTAATCTTCTCGCGGCCGAGATGTCGGACATCCATAGACAGTTCTTTGAGCACTTTGAGATTCAATAAATTGACCGAAGACCCGTTGTCGACAAGTATCTTATTTATCCTCCGGTCGCCGCAGTATCCAGCCACGTAGAGTGGTCGATTGTGTTCGAAGGTGCCTAGCAGCGAGTCTTCTTCACTGATTATAATGTCGGCTGTATTAACTTCTGCGAACTTACCTTTCATATCTTCTTCCGCAAAGAACGCTTAAAAGTGCTCGGACTTTTACAGCGTCTTGATGAGAACATCCCGTAGCTCTTTCAATAAAAGGAGAACATCATAAATGCTTAGATGCGATGGAAACTTCTTCAAGTGTGTCAGGATGTTATAATCTACCTCATTTTTCTTAAGCAGACCTTTTGCAATGACATCTTTGGCGACTTCCTTATCCACGTCGATCTCTTCAACGATCTGTTCGCACCTGTTTAAGTGCTCACTTATATATATGTGCGCACTTGATAGGAGAATAACTTCAAAGGCATGCGCACTGATATATGTGCACACTTGATGGAATGATCTTTAACGCTCGCACTTAGCATAAATTCTTAAATGAGATATGCATGTACATACACACATGCAGAGTGCGCATATGTTTAAATGACCAATCAGTGGAAGGGCATTTGTTGGAAGTGAAATATTCATTAGACAACAATAAAAACATGCATTTAAATAAACATTTTATTCCATGGCGAAAAGATCACCAAACACGGTATCCGGATTACAGGAATTAGTGAAACAAAATACGAAATTCTCTAACTCTCTCTCGGCCCTCTCAACCATGTCAAAACTGTTAGTGATATATGCCCTAGAGGCCATTATTATATCATACTGGATTGTATATTACTTAATAGAAGCTTGGGATATACACGGATATGGTAACAGTCTTGCTCAAAATGGTAGTATATTACCTGGTTTGTTTTTATCTCAATATGTGCATGTGTTTTCTTAGCATATCGCTTATACATATTGGTAGAGCTCTTAGGATGTTTGCTTGATTACCAGCGTTGTGATGGCAGTCACACTAGTGAGGGTTGGGTAGTCTATAAGTATATCCTATACACCCTAGTCGTAGGATTATCGAGACGGGGCATCAATACTCCACAGTAGACTAGTGTATACGCTTCTCATCCCAGCAGGGAAGATGGTCTGTCCCACAGCCATCAGTACGTCGTACTGGAGATAGTATGCAGGTGCTCATTAGGTTATGAGTACACTGGACAGGACTCATCGGGAACTGTTGGTGGGTATTATACCTTTTGTCGGGTAGCAGTTCTCAGGTGACATGAGTACAGCTTAGTCCGTCGACTTGACACTGCTAATTCGCCTCGAGTGTGTTCCCACTGTACTTTGATTACTACCCTACCACGGCTCAAAGGAGTCGTGCAAACAGGTAGTAGTTGGGTACAGTCCCGAAACACTTGGAGGTAGTGGCGGTTAGATAGGATTCGTCTCTTCCGGTATTGGCGGTTGATATCGCGCTGTGTTCGGAATGCCATTACACAAAGTCTTTGGCCAAGACAAGCGAGTTTACTGGTAGGTACTCCAGTAGTTTCTCAGGGTGTTTTGGGCTACTCTCTGACACGACTTGTTGCGCTATTAGGGGTCTGACGATTACCACCTCCTAGGCCCGATATGCGATACTCTTAAACGGACAGATCGGACTGTACATAGATTGTCACATTCAGACTCAGTAGGAGTTCCGATGGGTTTCCTCATCGGCCTTCTTATCGACACATACCTGAATAGCCGTTACGTGCAGCTAGTACCGCTTGCGGCTTGTGGTTAAACCCACTGCCAGCGTATGTAAGTCTACGGTAGCGTTCCGACCGTCAATCTGAGGCCAAACGCGGAACAAAAATTTTTACTAAACCGGCGCTAACGCAGACTTTTACCCGGATCGTGCCATTAACACTAAACTAGCTAACTACAAAGATGATAGAATGGCTATACCGATCGATCCGTGTCCTTCGGTCTTTAGCCACCATCCTTAGCTCCTCGCGGCATCTCCGATCTCGCTCGATCTCCGATCTCCTCGTCGAAGTGGCACTACGTCAAGCAATCTTTTTACGGGCTCCCGCTTCAAAACCGAATCAACTCGGACATAAAGTTTGCTAGCCAACATGTCTAAGGTGAAGTAGAGAATGTGTGTGATCAGTTTGTCTCAAGACACCTATGGATTCTCAACTCATGAGAGAGATGGGTGGAGATTGAAGAAGAAGCTATTGGAGGAAATTGTGAGCTCAAGAGAAGAAGAAGTGAAGTGGCTTGTGTTGTGTGTGATATTTTGAGAGAGAGAGATATCAATAATCAAAACCCCAAGCCTCTACTTGGCTGCCCCTCTCTCTCCAAAATATCCCCACTAATCATAATTAGCTCCAAAATCAATCCATGTCACATTTAATGGTCACACAAACCAAGACCATGAGTCACCAAGTGTATGTGACATGAAATGATGCATATGGACAAAACTTGCACTCACATTTTCCACCACTAAATATTTAAACTAAATGTTTAATCCAACAAAAAGATATGGCATCAACTAAAGTAAACTCGTGACGGATCACAAGAATACCTCTCATCTGTATATACATACCTGTATATACATACCTTCATCTGCATTCCGACAGAATACGAATGCAATGAGACGAAAGTAATCCAACAAATCTAATACTAGGATCCGGCTTAAACCAAAGCCCACTAGTATGATCCGTCCGATTATGATCTGTGCACAAGTGCATGTATATGATCGAACCTTGCCATAAAACCATACGGCCTCTACAACGTTTCGCCCGAACTTGGGAAACTTTCTGTGGGGGACTCTAAAGACTCGTCAATACGCTGGCAGTGAGTTTAACCACAAGCACGTCAGTGGTACTAGCTGTACGTAACGGCTGCCCATGTATTGAGCAAAAGGGAAGCTGGCGAACGAACTCATCCTGAAACCCTACCGAGCCTATATGTGACAATTTCCGTACAGTCCGGTCTGTTCGTCTAAAAGTATCGCATATCGGCTTAGGGGGATAGTAAACTTCAGACCCCCAATAGCGGTATAAGTCATGTCGGAGTGTAGCCCAAAACACCTTGAGAAACTACTAGAATACCTACCAGTAAATCTCACCTGCCTTGGCCAAGGACTTTGTGTAATGGCTCTCCAGACACAGCGCGATATCAACCCCCAATACCGGGAGAGACGAATCATGTCTAACCGCCACTGTCTACAAGTGCTTCGGGACTGCACCCAACTACTATCTGTTTGCACGACTCCTTTGAGCCGTGGTAGGGTAGCAATCAAAGAACAGTGGGAACACACTTGAGGCAATGTAGCAGTGTCAAGTCAACGGACTAAGCTGTACTCATGTCATCTGGGAACTGCTCCTGACGATAGGTATAGTACCAATCAGCAGTGCCCCTGCGAGTCTGTCCGGTGTACTCATAACCCAATGAGCACCTGTCTACTATCTTAGGTGAACCAACTGACACCAATGGCTTGTGAGACCAGCCACCGCCCCTCGTCGGGGTCTCGATCTGTATACACTAGTCTACTCTGGAGTATCAATGCCCTGTCACGAAACTCTCTCGACTAGGGACCATTTAAAGATGTGCTTTTATAGACTACCCAACTCTCACGTATATGATCGCCATCATACTGCTGGTAGTCAAGCAAGAATCCTATGAGCTCTATCAACGTGTAATAGTGATCTGTAATGTCATCTGAAGCATGTACACGATGATAAAGTCAAACCAGATAGCATACTATCATCTTGAGTAAGACTGTCCTACCGGTATAGGTCCTCCCTCAATCATTGCAATCACGTGCCTGCGATCCAATAATTGACTTTGAGGGCACTATATCCAACAACTCCCACTTGCACTCAAGGCTAATTATTGCGATGTCGCATACTCACAGCCCGTGTGATACCGAACACCAAACTCCTCCACTAATCAGTTTCACAAAGCTCGTTTATATAACTATTGCGTTCGAGAAATAGTCTCAGTGAGTGGATCCGCTCTGATGTTTCTTTCTATGTCTCTCTTTATCTCAAGTTCGCGGAGAAAGCCATCTCCCGAAATGAGCAATACCTGTCTTAGAATATGTCTGGATATCTGATGGGACCTAGTTCATAAATGAACTCTAAATCCAGTAAACTTCTTAGACTGTATCGTCAACTGAATTAAATCAGTATCCAGCGCCATGCTACCCTTAGTATCTGCTTGGACCACTTGTCCAAACTACTGCCTCTCGTCAGAGGGAAAACTATAACTCTGACAGTCACTCTGTCATCCAGGTCACCTTGGAAGCCTGGAATGATAACCGTCTCCCGAAGGAGGATGCCGTTATCAAATCCCTAGAACATCCACTTATGTTCTAAAACTGCTTCCGTACGTTTCTCCAGGATTGGATTAATATCTCAACTTATTGCATCTAGTGCAAAAACAACATCCGGTGTGGTACTTGACATTTCATGATTAACTCAATTGCTAAAGCAATTGATATGCCAATCATGCACATCTCTCTCCCCTTTAGTCTGTAAGACAGCTTTAGAGAGGGTGACTCCATCACCTGCAGGTACACTACCGTGCCATGAGTCCTCCATTCTAAAACACCTTTAGAATACTGTCTAAGTATCTAGATTGGGAAACTACCCAAATCTAGATCTAAAACCATAGATCTAGTAACCAGAATGCCTGATATTATATCCATATTCTTTGTAGAGAAACTACTGTGTGACAACCACAGTATAACCGATCGTAGTATAGGAATTTCACTTCCTACTATGTGTATGTTATCCAGATACCAGGACATCACACTCTACTACCTTCTTAACGGATCCATCCCTTATTCTGATGAAGTCATAACCTATGACTGTCACATCAAAAATAGACGATCTATCTCCGCTATATCTGCTTTAGTCTATAAATAGACACAAGCTACTTGTCCACTATGCTTCCGCTGCTCCCACTGACTACGGCAACCTTCTGGCAGAGTTATATACACGTGCACTTCTAAAGCTAATTTAGAATGACGCTATACTCATCCTCCTGCCGAGTCTCATAGTCTGGACCAACAGTAATGGCAAGTCTAGGTAAACAAGAACCTCCATGTCACCATCCTTGAGAATACCGGAGTACCTCTCGGGCGCCTGAGGTTACCCATCATATCTGTGGAGTGGTTAATGGAATGTCAAATTTGATTGAATGTTTAGGTCCTATTAAATTTTCAGTAATCGTTTGCGGTTTTGGAATCACTTCCAGTTCTACCATACTCCCACTACTGTTTTCTGAAAAGTCCATTTTTACCAAAACTGTGGCGAGTCAAGAACAATATCACTATTGCTCTTCCAGATGATAGAAAGTTAACCTTCATCATAGCCCGGGTTAACCCACTGACTATCATTACAAAAACGTGTCTTGAGTTATTCAGAGTCTGCTTTTAAGCATAAACCGGACAACTCCATATACCTTAACACCGTTAAGATATGATCCATTCTATATACAATATAGAAATAGAGACACTGATTTAATTGGAACCAGATTCAAATCATGCAGCTGTCTCCAGTGCATATCAACTAAATGGAGAGAGGCCAATCAGCATTACTCAACTTAGGAGTGCATCCAAACATGAGTAACCTGAAAGAGAAACAAGTTTCTCAAAAACCATTACTATCAACTGAATACCAAACACAAGTATCTAATCCTGATACTTGCAACACCTGGTTCTCTACTTTATTCTTGTACCTATAGCTTCCCAAAACTTGGACCTTGTATTTCTACGAAACACATGTCTAAAACTGGAGAAGTCACAAGTAAATAGAATATAGTACGATGACTAACCCCTCTGTCCTAATGGACACTGGACAACATACAATACAATGTATAAGTCCTCTGAGTTTAATAACTCAAAACCTGTGCGTTGTAGGTTGAAAACTGTACTATGGTTATGAAGAATTACATCGCTATTGAATGCTCCTTACCTAACCATCAACTGATATAAGTAAATGTCATGGACATAACTTCAAAAAGTTATATCTCACTTTATAAAATAAACGTACAGATATATCAGTTTGAAATTGGTGCATAACAATGGATATTCAAAACCAAATATTTGCCGCGAGACAAAAACCCAAGCGATTTTCTCAAATATCACTAATTACAACGAATTCCGATATAATAAGGATGATCACCTAATTCCCAATAACTTACTCCCACTCATCATCTGTAAAACCATACAGATGTGAGAATCATACCTGATAAATACATACCCTGGAGTAAGGATCTAATTGGGAAATCAGTTTTCTATTAACAATGCACAGTGAAACTGAAACATGAAAATGTTTCGAAGGGGTATTCGGATATTCCTAGTTATGCCTCTTCCATTATCAGATTCATGACTGTAACCGTATATTTCTTTGCCATCTTTCTAAATCCCTTTATTTTTCTTTACTCATTACCTTCTGTACACCATCGTTAGGCTAAATGGTTTTCTTCCTTCCCTACCGTTCGGCACTAGCCTATGGTTTGGAAGAAGACTATCCAATAAGCGTAATAGGTGTACTGTCCTAATCCTAGGAGCACTCGCAACCTGAGAGAATGTAAAGATAAAAGACAACCGAATAAACCTTATTCTTATTTCTCCTGAACCAGAATCCATCTTTGAACTGGAACAAGTTCCTTCGAGTTCGTATATAACCATACGATGGATTTATCCAATGGAAGTAGATGATCGTAGTGATACGGGGTGTTCTGGAGAAATACAAAGATGAAGTAGGAGTGGCGATAAAATATGTGGTTTGGTCGTGAATGATAGCAGTCGCAATTTATTTTGCCCTCTTTTTAATCTCTTTATTTGTCTTTACTCATTACCTTCTGTACACCACATTTAGGCTAATTGGTTTTCTTCATTCCCTACCTTTCGGTACCTGCCTATGATTTGGAAGAAAATTATCCAATAAGCGTAATAGGTGTACCCTCTCCTAATCCTAGGAGCCCTCACAACCTGAGAGAAGTAAAGGGGAAAGACAACTGAATGGTCCTATTCAATCTCTCCAGAACCAAAATCCATCCTCAAATTTGGAACAAGTTTCTTCGAGTTCGTATATAACCATACGATGGATTTATCCAATGGAAGTGGATGTTCGTAATGATACGTGGTGTTCTGGAGAAATGCAAAGGGTAAAAGAAGGAGTGGCAATGATATATGCAACTCAGACAATCCAAAAGCCAGTGTTTTAAGAAAGTTCGGTTAACTTGGTCACTGAGTCATAGTCTAGGGTCGGGCCTGGTCGCTGCCAAAGAGAGAGAAAAGAAACACTCTGCGTGTAATCTAATCTAGATCAGAATGGTTATCAATTTATCTAATCAGGAAGCCTCCCACTGTATCCTCAAATTCTCCTCCAAACCTGAAAGAAGAATTAGTCGGGATTATCTAAAATCACCCGAGGAGTAAATCAACTCATCAGCAGGAATCGGGATCCAACTATCATCGCATGATAACGTGAAGGAATCCATTCACGTTATCACACTCCAGAAGGTATGCGCATGCCTGGCAAGTTTCAGTTTCTTTAGAAACCCCCGATGTGATTTTTACCCCATGCTCTTATGACTTTGACGAAGGCCAACATATCATAAGTCACACGTCAAGTTGTATCCGTCATTATCCAGGTTAATTTGAACCCACCCGTACATACCCTTGACGAAGGCCAAAATAGTAGTACGACTGTCCCAAAATAACGCATCTATCTATGCAACAAAAAAGTAACAAATAGCTACCATACACTATGCCTTGACGAAGGTCAACATACATAGCATGAATACTAAGTGCTACCTGTCTGAAATGACGGAGGGCTACGAATGGTTTTTAGCGAAAAACCGTTAACGTAATGAACTTGATATCGTTGAAGGAATCGGATAGTTTTTTACAAAAATATAGTGGTGAAAACCTTTGCTAAAGAGGTCACTCCCGGTGAAGGGATCTCGGCTCTTTCCCCGTAGGATGAGGTGCAGGATATTCTAAACTGAATACCGCGATGCAAAGAAAAAAGTAATCGACTATAGTGAAGTTATTACCCTGACGCAAACTTCTGCCCAAGGCGTCACTTCCGATGAAGGGATCTCGGCCCTTGCCTCGTCGAATGAGGTGCTGGATATTCCAAACTAAATACCGCTGTGCAAAGCAAATGAAAACGTCCTTGTAATAACACCTTTTTGAAATTTGTTCCAATAACATCGAGTAGGTTTGTTTTCCTTGTATTGATCTGAATCAACGCAGTCCCATCAATTAATCACACCAGAAAAGAACGAAAATATGATGTACGTATATGCCATCCGCATTCGCCACTGGGTCCCGTCATCACCCATTAGGTTACTTAACTAATGACAGAGCGGGGACTGGACTAGCGCGGGTGTAAAACATATACAACATCTACTAGTATATATATCAATATATAATAATCGCTCCAGGCGTGATAAATGCAACATCACAGAAAAGTAATAAGTATTACAGAACAAAACAGATATGTGGGAGCCCCGGGTTTCCTTTGAGCCACAAGCGAAACCCGACGTTCCCCCGGTCGTGTGGATAGCTTGTGCAATGAAAACCTAGACCTCTACGAGTGCGGCAAGTTACCCGCCAAAACCTAAAGCGAGGCAGCCCCCTTCAGCAAAATGAATGGACCACCCAGCACTTCACGGAATCTGGTAACTTGAGCACCCCACCTTAGGTCAACCTATACCCCCTACGAGTGCGGCGAATAGCCCACCAATTCTAGAGTGAAGCCCCCTCCGTCTCAAATCCATGAGATGCGGGCCCGTTGCCCTCTAGAACCCGGCTATCCGTGCACTCCACCGCGGGGTAATTCTAGTACAGAAAAGAAAATATGTCCAATGGGTACATCGACCTCAACCTGGTCGTGTCCCAAAAGTATTATATACAAACAGGCAGTGACGGCAGTCCACATGTCGGACGCTCGCCCCGCGATATCAAATGTACAAATAAAACTAAACTGTACTAACATTGCACCAAGCTATCCACCACGACAAATCCGCAACATCACAGCACAACACAGAATATCAACGTGAATGTCACGTTCGCAAACCCGTCTAAAAGAGCTATAGCAATTAGACAAGATTTACCGCTCGAATGATATTCACAGTCGCAGATAGTAATGTAAATACTGTTAACTAACGTATTTAAAATTCCGATCGACAAAACTTCTCGAAGTGGGCCCCAAGTGTAAATCCAGCACTCAAACAAATCTGGGCCAAAACAAAACATCTCAGAAACCACAATTCCATATGAAAGAGCTACAGAAAATATTTGGTGTTCTGTTGCCAATAAATGACCGCGGAACCGCCGCAAATAGGGGTTAAATGCGGCGCTTCCGCGGCTGTTTAGAGGCATCACGAGCCCAAATTTTTGGTGTTCTCTTAAAAAAGCATGCTCGTATTTTTAAGCCTCTGGAAAATATTTTTGACCACTTTTGAAAATCGGCAGAAACTATAAAAATGGAATCGTGATTTCGGAAACTTTGTTCGATCAAAATTTTAAACATGTTAGAACAACCTAGTAAGGGGTTAATGGTATGGCTCTGATACCATGTAAATCTACGATAGCGCCCTGGCCGTCAATCCGAGGCTAAACACGGAACAAAAACTTTTACTAAACCGGCGCTAACGCAGACTTTTACCCGGATCGTGCCATTAACACTAAACTAGCCAACTACAAAGATGATAGAATGGCTATACCGATCGATCCGTGCCCTTCGGTCTTTAGCCACCATCCTTAGCTCCTCGCGGCATCTCCGATCTTGCTCGATCTCCGATCTCCTCGTCGAAGTGGCACCACGTCAAGGAATCTTTTTACGGGCTACCGCTTCAAACCCGAAAAACTCGGACATGAAGTTTGCTAGCCGACATGTCCAAGGTGAAGTAGAGAATGCGTGTGATCACTTTGTCTTAAGACACCCATGGATTCTCAACTTATGAGAGGGATGGGTGGAGGTTGAAGAAGAAACCATTGAAGGAAATTGTGAGCTCAAGAGAAGAAGTGAAATGGCTTATGTTGTGTGTGATATCTTGAGAGAGAGAGAGAGAGATCAATAATCAAAACCCCAAGCCTCTACTTGGCTGCCCCTCTCTCTCCAAAATATCCCCACTAATCATAATTAGCTCCAAAATCAATCCATGTCACATTTAATGGTCACACAAATCAAGACCATGAGTCACCAAGTGTATGTGACATGAAATGATGCATACGGACAAAACTTGCACTCACATTTTCTACCACTAAACATTTAAACTAAATGTTTAATCCAACAAAAAGATATGGCATCAACTAAAGTAAACTCGTGACGGATCACAAGAATACCCCTCATCTGTATATACATACCTGCATCCGCATCCCGACTGAATACGAATGCAATAAGACGAAAGTAATCCAACAAATATAATACTAGGATCCGGCTTAAACCAAAGTCTACTAGTATGATCCGTCCGATCATGATCCGTGCACAAGTGCACATATATGATCGAACGCTGCCATAAAACCATACGGCATCTACAACGTTTCGCCCGAACTTGGGAAAATTTCTGTGGGGGACTCTAAAGACTCGTCAATACACTGGCAGTGGGTTTAACCATAAGCACGTCAGTGGTACTAGCTGTATGTAACGGCTGCCTATGTATTGGGCGAAAGGGAAGCTGATAAGAGAACTAATCCTGAAACCCTACTGAGCCTATCTATGACAATCTTCGTACAGTCCGGTCTGTTCGTCTAAGAGTATCGCATATCGGGCCTAGGGGGATGGTAAACGTCAGACCCCCAATAGCGGTATAAGTCGTGTCGGAGTGTAGCCCAGAACACCTTGAGAAACTACTAGAATACCTACCGGTAAATCTCACTTGCCTTGGCCAAGAACTTTGTGTAATGGCTCTCCAGACACAGCGCGATATCAACCCCCAATAGCGGGAGAGACGAATCATGTCTAACCGCCACTGCCTCCAAGTGTTTCGGGACTGCACCCAACTACTACCTGTTTGCACGACTCCTTTGAGCCGTGGTAGGGTAGCAATCAAAGAACAGTGGGAACACACTTGAGGCAATATAGCAGTATCAAGTCAACGGACTAAGCTGTACTCATGTCACTTGTGAACTGCTCCTGACGATAGGTATAATACCAATCAGCAGTGCCCCTGCGAGTCCGTTCGGTGTACTCATAACCCAATAAGCACCTGTATACTATCTTAGGTGTACCAACTGACACCAATGGCTTGTAAGACCAGCCATCGCCCCTCGTCGGGGTCTCGATCCGTATACACTATTCTACTCTGGAGTATCAATGCCCTGTCATGAAACTCCCTCGACTAGGGACCATTTAAGGATGTGATTATAGACTACCCAACTCTCACGTATATGATCGCCATCATACTGCAGGTAGTCAAGCTAGAATCCTGTGGGTTCTATCAACGTGTAATAGTGATCTGTAATGTCACCTGAAGCATGTACACGATGATAAAGACAAACCAGATAGCATACTATCATCTCGAGTAAGACTGTCCTACCGGTATAGGTCGTCCCTCAATCATTGCAATCACGTGCCTGCGATCCAATAATTGACTTTGAAGGCACTATATCCAACAACGTATTCTCGAGATGATAGTATATCCTACAGGCGGTCCAATATCGGCCCTTGTATACAATCCATGGGCACAAATAAACGTTCCCTCACCTAATTCCACCAATGGCGCGAAATTTCCACATTTGGTGAACAACACTTGTCACGCCCCGCTTCCCGGTATACGGCGAAGGGGACGGGACCGGTCCGCTACGTATATACTCAGAAGTACGTACACTAAACGTATCTAAGCAATATAAAGGTAAATCACAAGAGACAAGAGATATAAAATAACAGCAACTTTATTTCTTAACATTCTTTTGTACAATGCATGAAAAATAAATACATCTGGAATAAATGTGATACCTAAACAATGGCATAACAGGAAATGAAAAATACTGAATAGAAAAAGGTACAATGTCTAGAGCTCGGGGTCTTCGAGGAACTGATCTAAGTCTTCACTGGTGGGCTCGATCTCTGCTGTGTCCAGATTACCTGACGACATTCAAAGAAGGAAGAAATAGAATGTCGTCAGCAAACAGGTCGCTCGGTAAGTCCCAAAGATAAGAGAGAATTAGAAAAGACAGAATAAGAGGTATCTTCTAAAGTTGTATAATATTGTAGAATATTGTGTTTACGCTGTTGTTTGTAGCTTGGTACGGAAGGATGCCAGTGTATACGAGAGGGGTCTCAGTATGCTAGAGACCAGGGCAAACGGAATGTACAAGGAACCGTTAAGCCATGGTACAACAACAACGGAATATAGGTTAGGTGTCTTAATCTTACCGTCTCGTGCCACTTCTAACACCTTCCGCACCAATCTACCCCTTAAATTCCGTAGTGTTTTGATTGTATTGTTATATTGTATTGTATAAGTTGGATGGCTGACCAAAACCATGATATCAGTAAACAGATTGCAACTGCATAATCATGTAGACGGAATAACTGGATAATGGATGTATATCCATGGTTTGATTCAGTCAAGTTATATAGATTGATAACTGGATTCATGGATTCATATTGAATTAAAATATAATAGGTTGTAAATTGATTTGAATCATATTCAAGTCAGATATAATCAGACTCAAACCCGAGTCAGACAATTAGAAATGTAGATCGCAATTTTGATTATTTCTCAAACCTATAATTGCTAGGGTCCTTAGGGTAATTTACAAAACTTGAGGGGGTTTTATGTAAAAATACTTTTATATACTTTTCAAAATACACCTCAAGTATTTATTATTCATCTTTAGAGTTGCAATGAATGTGGATTTTATATTGTGATATTTCTAGTGAAAATATCCTAATTTCATAAATAAAGGTATTTATCTGTAATATTGATTTATTTGAAATTCATGGTATTTTAATGTAAAATTTATTCTTGTGATTTTTAGAAAAAATGGAATATTTATATTATAACAAAATAGATATTTTAATGATAAATATACATATATTTACACAAAAATTATTTCAATAAATATTTTATATTCTAAAAATCTCATTTTTCTTAAGATGTCGTATTTTAAATCTTTCGAGACCGAATGCTCCTTGCGGAGGTCTGAATCTCGCACTAATAAGCCCGAGGGTGCACGATAAACCGTACTATCCCGAACGGGTTTCCCAAAAATGGGTTGTAGCAGCGCTTTGCAAACATTGTAAATTACTAAATCCTTTAGAAAACGGTTTTATAAAATAAATGGTATTTATTTGTAAAAAGTCAATTTTCCGTATTTTAGATTCTAGGGTTTTCTAATTCAACTAGATTATTTCTAAATGGTCTAAATGACAAGTTGTTAGATGGCTCAAATCGCTTCTTCACCGCCAATTGTGGCCAGGTAAGTACAAGTGAAGAAAGAAGGGATCCGCTCACGAATCATCGTGAGACGGGCCTTTTAAAGTTACCTTTCTCACTTGCCTAGCCTAGACACCACAAAGTCAGGTTTAGATAAATGATCGATATCCACAACTTATCGTATTTTCATATTAAGAGGTATTTAGTTTAAAAGTGTAACAAGCTAAAACTTTTAGAAATGTTTTTTTTAAGAATATGGTATCTAAATGAAAATATTGTTTTATCGTATTCTAAGTTTTTCAATGGTATCTTGTTAGGTTGTATGTAAGTGTGTGAGGAGGTAGGTCATTACCTCGTGATCTACTTTAAAAGTATAGCAAGTTAATGAGATTAAATGTGAAATCGAAACATTTTGGTATTTAAGTAAAAAAATACGATAATTTGGGAATGCTATCATTTCATGTGATGAAACTTGTTCAAATTCTTTGATTAGTGTTTAATAGTCAACATAAAGATGTTTAAGCATGAATTTATTGGTGAGAAGTATATTTAAAGAAAACCGAATCGGAAATCGGATTTGTTCCGATTCCGTCGGGTTTTGTAATTTCGTATTTTTTAGAAAAAGAGAGAGAGTGGTTAGAATGGGACTTACGGGTTTGGACAACACGAGAGTGATAAGGAAGAAGAGGGTTCGCCGGTACGTCGATTCGTCGCCGCGAGTTCCTAGCACGATCACCGGAAGTTCGCCGTAGATTTCGTCAGAGGTTCGCCTTTCGCTCGTTTTCAAAGTATACAAGATCTCTTGGAATTTTGAGAGAGTGGGCTCAGAAATTTGGGATGAGAGGGTAGAGGGTAGGGGGTGTATTTATAGGGTTAGGTTAGGGTTAGGGTAGGTGTAGGGTTTTTAATTAAAAAATATAAAAATCATTAAAAAAATAGAGTAAATGGGGGTTAATGGGCTCTCTGTAACCGATCTGACTAATTAAAGTATGCAGGGGGGTTGAGAATAAAAAGATACCCAACTTCGATGTTGGGGGCTCGGCCGGCCGGCCGAGTCGGGCCGTGTCGGAGGGTCGGTGGGTGGGGGGTCTCCTGGGGTGCTTACTGATGCATTTACATTTTCATGTGTAGTAGGAAATTTATGAGAAATGCACGTGTAACTGTTGGTATTCTAAAAAATCAAAAATAAAATAATATTAAAAATATTGTGGGGCATGGGATTTGAACTCTGGTGACTTGGTTCAGTAGTGTAAGGTATTACCAATGAGCTACAAGCTCCTTCTTGTAATTATGGTGTGAAATAAATATTTAAAGAGATATCAGTAACATTAAATACTCCAAGTATACATTGAATTTAAATCATTTCTCTGTACATTAAAAATGGAGTTGTTACAGTCTACCCTCCTTACAAAAATTTCGTCCTCGAAATTTACAACTTTTATTTTAGGACTAGTTCACAAAGAGGTGTGGATATCTAGTACGCATTTCATCCTCCCTTTCCCAAGTCGACTCTCCTGGAGTGTCTTTCCTCCACATCACTCGAACCAAGTTAACTTTCTTGTTCCGAAGTGTCTTCACTTTCCTGTCCAGGATCTCCACAGGCTGTTGCTCACAAGATAAATCAGGCTGTATAGTGAGCTCGAAATGATCGAGAACATGGCTGGGGTCACTCACATACCTTCTGAGTTGGGATATGTGGAACACATTATGCACTCCTTCCAATGAAGGTGGAAGCGCTAAGCGGTATGCCACTTCACCGACTCGTTCGAGTATGTCGAACGGTCCAATATATCTCAGACTTAGCTTTCCCCGTCTTCCAAACCGGATCACTCCGCGGTTCGGATATATCTTTAAGAATACGTGATCTCCTGGCTGGAACTCCAAGTGTCGTCTTTTTGCATCAGCCCAGTGCTTCTGTCGATCTTGGGCTATGCGCATCCTTTTCCTGATAGTACGAACCACATCAACAGTCGCTATTATCATCTCTGGTCCAAGAAGTTCCCTATCTCCGATGCCGTCCCAACTTAATGGCGATCGACACTTCCTTCCATACAATGCTGCAAAAGGTGCCATTCCTATGCTTGCTTGGTAGCTGTTGTTGTACGAAAACACCATAAGATGTAGGTGATCTTCCCACGATCCTTTGAAGTCTAACATACACGCTTTGAGCATATCCTCCAAGATCTGAATAGTTCGTTCCGACTGACCATCTGTTTGTGGATGATAAGCCGTGCTGAAGTTCAGACTTGTTCCCAAGCTTGCTTGCAGACTCTACCAAAATTGCGATCGGAACCTGGTGTCACGATCGGAGACAATGCAGACCGGTACTCCATGAAGTCTCATAATTTCCTGTATGAGTTCATGGGTATCAGAGATAGTACATTATGAAGAGTTTAAATTTTTAAATAGATTATTACCTCCATGTACTTCTTTGCTAGTGTCTCAGTAGATTGGCCAACTCGAAATGGGATGAAGTGAGCCGACTTTGTGAGTCGATCTACAATGACCCATACGGCATCGTTACCCTTTGTGCTGCGAGGAAGAGCAGTCACAAAATCCATCGTGATGTGTTACCACTTCCATTCTGGGATTGATAACGGTTGAAGTAATCCAGCAGTCCTGTGATGTTCAGCCTTTACTTGCTGACACACCAAGCATTTTGCGATGCTTCTGGCTACTTCACGCTTCATTCCATACCACCAATAATTTTTGTAGGGTTCCTAGGCATCCTAATGAGGTCTCACAAGGCATCGAACATGCCAATTTCAAAAATTCTAGGTGCCGAGAAACCCGACTACGGATCGATAACTAGATGTCTAGGCGAACATAGAACTAGTTAACACTTAACTAATGAGAAAACGGAAATACAACCTTTGTAGATCCGGTGCTCCACCTCCATAGCTCCGCAACGAAGTCCTCTCCGCTGTCCAAGTCAAATCCGGGCTCTAGGATCGGCTTCGTCGGAGAATGGGCAAGCTAGGTCGTCGATGTCCATGCCGAAGATGATCTACGTCGAGGCATCGCTAGATCAAGCTCACAACTTCACCAAGTCATTAAACTTGTGAAGTAAACACACTCTACTACTTGGCAAGAGGTAGAGGATGAAGAAATAGGAGTTGGGTTAACTTTAGAATTGGATTTCTCACTCTAATTCATCAATCACCATTGATGAGGTAAGCTTTCTTCACTTCAAGCAAGGAAGAAGAAGAAGAAATGTTATGATAAGTTCTAAAATAAAAAGAATAATTAAATCATTCTTATCATAACATAACCATGATTATGTGTAGAGATTGAACTAGGGTTAATTCAAATGGTTAGGTTAAGCATGAGATAAGAATGGTGGACAAAGTCAAAGGTTCATGAATCTTCATGAAAAAAACAAAGAAAGCCTCCATTCTTCTCATTTCATTTTCCAAAAAGAAAATAAATAAATAAATAAATAAATAGATATGAAAAACAAAACCCTAACCATTTGAATAACCATGGTTTAATCTTTACACAAACTCAAGTTAGCATGCATCATCAAACATGATACATACAAGTGCACAAAAACATATCGCATATGCAATGCGCACGAACCAAGTGAGAAAATCCGTCTAAAGTGAACCGATACTAGTTAATGCAAAGTAATATATCAAATATATAATTATACATTAAATCATTAAATCAACACTTGATTCAATGATCCGGTCATGCGCACATAACCGACTGGTATCATTAGTAACATCTTATCGAATCAACACTTGATCCGATAACCCGGCTATATCGCATATAACCGATCAATGTCACATCGCGAGAATCGAATACAGTATCACATACTCGTATTATTCTCGGTCCCGCACATATCTCATATGCGCTCCTATTTCGTTTCGCTTGAGCCAGGAAACCTCTGTGTAGGACTCTAAAGACTCGTCAATACGCCGGCAGCAGGCGATGATCATATCAAACACCCACAAGCCGCAAGCGGTCTGCTAAACGTAACGGCCACCCGGGTATTGAACGATCTAAAGATCGACGAGCAAGCCCGCTCACACTCCAGTGAATCCGACCAGTAACACTACCGTACAGTCCGGTCTGATCGTCTGATATGTCGCATATCTCGCCTAGGGGTGGTAAACGTCAGACCCCAATAGCTCAATAAGTCGTGTCGATATGAGGTCTATAACTGTTCGAGAAACTACTGGTAACACTTACCAGTAAATCTCAGCAACCCTGGCCAGGGATTTCCTGTTATAGCCAATCGAACACAGCGCAACATCAACCCCCTATACCGGGAGAGACGAATCCCCTCCTATCGCTCATTGCCTCCATATGACTCGGGACTGTACCCAAAAACCACCGTTTTGCATGCCCTCTTGGACGTGGTAAGATGGAAATCAAAGCACAGTGGGAACCACACAAGACTCTATGACGATCTCGGGTCAACAGACTACTCTGTACCAGTGTCACCAGAGAACTGCCATCTGACGTGAGGTATAATACCATCTGGGAGTTCTCGGCGAGTCCGTCCAGTGTACCCAGTCTCTACTGGGCACCCGTATATCATCTCTGATGTCAAACACCAATGGATATGGGATCATCCATCGCCCATCTGTATGGGTCGAGAAGCTACACGCTAGTCTACTCTGGTATATCGATGCCCCGTCTCGATACACCCACGACTAGGGACTTTGAAGGATGTACTTATGGACTACCATGTCCCCACTAGTATGATCCGCATCATAGTCCAGGTAGTCAAGCACACATCCTAAGGGCTTTACCAACATGTAACAGAGAGACAATCAGTATACACGTTAAGGTAAAGTTCAACCAGATAGCATACTATCATGTCGAGCAAGAAAGTCCTCCCTATATATGTCCCAGCATCCACTACAATATACATCCTATGTACAGTAATGGCCTCTAGGGCATACATATAACTAACAATTTTGACATAGATCTTTGTACATTTTGGTACCTCCAGGGTGTACTGAGTAGGGAGAGCTGTGAGCTTCTTTCATTAACTCTTCCCGAACATGACCTTTTGGTACACACAATCTGCTGCCGTATCTCAAAGATCCATCTTCATGGATGATGAAGTCTGTTCTGAGTCCATTCTCCACTTGTTCTCTGATCCTTTACAACTTAGCATCACTTGCTTGAGCTGCTTTGATCTGATTGACAATGGTTGATTGAACTTATAAATTCATCAAACTTGAAGCATTACCTGGCATGACTACTTCAATCTCCATATGATGCAAGTCTTGTTGAAGCTTCCACTGAGCGGTGAGATTCATTGCTAATGGTTGGCGACTAAGAGCATCAGGTACTACATTCACCTTCTCTGGGTGATATTGCAAATTGATGTCAAAGTCTGCCATGAGTTCTAACCATCTTCTCTGCCGCATATTCAACTCCTTCTGAGTAAACACGTACTTCAGGCTCTTATGATCTGTGTAGATGTTCACTTGTTCACCAAGTAGATAATGATGCTAAATCTTGAGAGCCAAGATGACGGCTGCCAACTCCAGATCATGCGTCGGATAATTGCGCTCATGAATCTTCAGCTGTCTTGAAGCATAAGTCACAACCTTACCGTGCTGATGTAGAACACATCCTAATCCCTTACCGGATGCATCGCAATGCACTTCGAATCCTCCAGATTGATCCGGTATGACGAGAATAGGTGCTGATGTCAACCTTGACTTGAGTTCTACGAAAGCTTGTTCGCATGCTTCTAACCACATAAATTCTTCATCTTTACGTGTGAGCTTGGTCATGGGTGTTGCTATCTTTGAAAAGCCTTCAATAAACCTTCTGTAATATCCAGCTAAACCCAAGAAACTTCGAATATCTTTCACTGACTATGGTGTAGGCCATTCGCTAACTGCTGAAACTTTCGCTGGATCCACAGAGATTCCTTCTCCTGATACGATGTGTCCAAGAAAACCAACTTGCGTTAGCCAAAACTCGCACTTGCTGTACTTGGCATAGAGCTGGTGTTGTCGAAGAGTTTTCAGGACAAATCGTAGGTGCTCCGCATGTTCTTTTCGACTCTCAGAATACACCAGGATGTCGTCGATGAAGATGACAACAAACCTGTCTAAGTACTCCCGGAAAACTTGATTCATAAGGTTCATGAATATTGAGGGTGCGTTGGTCACTCCAAATGGCATCACTAGAAATTCGTAATGTCCATAGCGAGTTCTGAAAGCCGTTTTGTGAATATCAGCTTTCTTGACCTTCACTTGATGATAACCTGAACGAAGATCTAATTTAGAGAAAACACAAGATCCACTTAGCTGATCGAATAAATCATCGATGCGCGGGAGTGGATACTTGTTCTTTATAGTGACTTCGTTCAAGGCTCTGTAATTGATGCACATTCTGTATGAACCTTCCTTCTTCTTCACAAGTAGTACAGGTGATCCCTAATTTAAAGTGCTGGGACGAATCTATCCTTTCGCCAGTAATTCGTCCAACTGTGTTCGGACTTCCTTCAAACCTTCCGGACTTAAACGATAGGGTGCTTTGATCACCGGTTGTGCTCCTTATACTAAATCAATACTGAATTCAAGAGCTCGATCGGGAGGCAAACCTGATAGATCGTCAGGAAATACATTGTCGAACTCTCGAACCACATCTGGCCTTGATTCTTCCTCCGCTTGAGCTGCTGCAACTACTGCTTCTCTTGGCTTCGCTTTGTAGGTACTTGGCTCCAGTGTACGGTCTCCGCTTTTGAAATAGAAGACCGGATGATCTGGAATCTCGAATACTACCCTCCTTTGACGATAGTCAATGGTAGCATAAAAAGTTCCAAGCCAACCCATTCCTAGAACCACATCGAAGTTCGGTATGTCCAGCACTTTGAAGTCAGCATAAAACTCTCTGCTGCAGACGACGACTGGACACAAGCTGTATCCCATGGTTGCCTATAGAACGCCATTTCCTGAACTGACATTCCAGCTGGATACAAGTGGTGAGACTGGAATCGCATGGGTTCGAACAAACCGTTGCGACATAAAGCAGTGTGATGCTCCAGTATCAAACAGTGCTAGTGCAGGGATTGAGGATACTAAGATTGTACCTAAGGTATGTGGGATATGTTTTAGGTATAGGGAAAGTGTGTAAATAAACAAGACTAAAAGAAAAGTTTGAGAAGGAAAGTTTACCAGTGATGACTTGGCCAGTGGCCTCAGCTTCTTCCACGGACATCGTGAAAGCCTGGCGCTTTGGTATATTCCTCTTGGCCTGAGGAGCATTCCTCGGAACATTCCTTTGAGCTTGATGGAACTGACGAGGAGGTGGTGCAGCTTGTGGTCCTCTGGGTGGTGCAGGTAGTGCAGGTCTTGGAGCAGGTGCCTGAAGGGCTGGTCGCTGCGGATAGGTAATTGTTTGCCTGGGTGCAGCCACTGGGTTTTGTCTTTGGGGACAAGACCCAATATCATGAGTAGCTGAGCCGCAGACTAAGCAAAGACGGTTGGCTTGACGACAGTCTTTCATCATATGTCCAGTTCTCTTGCAGTAGGTGCAAAAGGCTGGGCTGGGACGATGGTTCGGTACTCCGGGTCGCCTTGGCACGAAAGGTAGTCTGGACGAGGCTCCACCTGCCATCTGGTTGGCAGGGCGTTTGACTCCTGCAGACTAAGGTTTGCCCCTTGCTTTTATCACTGCCTCATAACTGCGGGCAGCTTCCAGAGCATCCTCATGAGTCAGAAAATTTCCTGTGGCTAGATCAGCCTGAATATTCATGTCCAGTCCTTATTGAAAGCGACGGGCTCTGATCTCGTCCGTCGGTATCAAGTGTGCCGCGAATCTGTTTAAAGGATTGTGTTAGCTGTGTAGTATGTGAGATTTAAAAGTTGAACTATTGTGACATATCTTACCGGCTTAGCATGGTAAATTCAGCGTCGTACTTATCTACTGACTTGTCCCACATCGAACCTTGTTGTAGATGAATGAACTGCTGCTCCATGGCAAACCTGACAGTCACAGGGAAGTATTTTGCGTCGAACTTCTCGCGAAAAGTCTTCCATTAAATAGGCTGTACCAGACGGCTTTCTTCCGCTTTCCACCAGTTGCGAGCATTGTCCGTGAGTTGTAGTTTCGCCACACGGACCCAAGCTATGTCTGGCACTTGTGCTGCTGCCAGATCATCTTCTATACTTTGTGCCCATTCTTCAGCTTAAAGAGGGCTTCCTTTTCCGGAGAACTACTTGGGATGTAAAGCCCTGAATTGCTTTACCCCCGGTGCGTCGGTCTCAGAACGGTTCAGGAGTTGTTGCTGTCCCTCAAGAAGGCCGCGGATCGCCTCAAGTAGCACTGTTTGCTTGGTGGGTGGCGCAGGAATAGCTGGTGTGAGAGGTAGTGCTGGAGGTGTGTTGTTGACGTTGGTGCTGGTGTTGTTCGGGGAATTCATAACCTTGAAGAAAATTTTGGGTTAGGACAGATTCAAGTACATGAAATGATAAGATTCAAGGAATAGAAAATTGTAAGATTCAAGAAACATGAATTGTAAAGAATGTTTTAGTTTCTGGTTCTTGTGTTATATTGCTTAGGTTGTTCACACAGAACAGAACTGCATGTTAGTAATTCATACAGCTCAGACCTGCATGGGCTACCAACAAAACCTGCGCTTCCCGGTATACGGCGAAGGGGACGGGACCGGTCCGCTACGTATATACTTAGAAGTACGTACGCTAAACGTATCTAAGCAATATAAAGGTAAATCACAAGAGACAAGAGATATAAAAATAACAGCAACTTTATTTCTTAATATTCTTTTGTACAATGCATGAAAAATAAATACATCTGGAATAAAAGTGATGCCTAAACAATGACATAACAGGAAATGAAAAATACTGAATAGAAAAAGGTACAATGTCTAAAATTCGGGGTCTTCGAGGAACTGATCCAAGTCTTCACTGGTGGGTTCGATCTCTGCTGTGTCCAGATTACCTGACGACATTCAAAGGAGGAAGAAATAGAATGTC
Organism: Agapanthus africanus; assembly: GCA_030015575.1. Lineage (NCBI taxonomy): Eukaryota > Viridiplantae > Streptophyta > Magnoliopsida > Asparagales > Amaryllidaceae > Agapanthus > Agapanthus africanus. The sequence continues at coordinate 86,621,202 of CM057338.1, read as the reverse complement.
GTCAGCAAACAGGTCGCTCGGTAAGTCCCAAAAATAAGGGAGAATTAGAAAAGACAGAATAAGATGTATCTTCTAAAGTTGTATAATATTGTAGAATATTGTGTTTACGCTGTTGTTTGTAGCTTGGTACGGAAGGATGCCAGTGTATACGAGAGGGGTCTTAGTATGCTAGAGAGCAGGGCAAACGGAATGTACAAGGAACCGTTAAGCCACGGTACAACAGCAACGGAATATAGGTTAGGTGTCTTAATCTTACCGTCTCGTGCCACTTCTAACATCTTCCGCACCAATCTACCCCTTAAACCCCGTAGTGTTTTGATTGTATTGTTATATTGTCTTGTATAAGTTGGATGACTGATCAAAACCATGATATCAGTAAACAGATTGCAACTGCATAATCATGTAGACGGAATAACTGGATAATGGATGTATATCCATGGTTTGATTCAGTCAAGTTGTATAGATTGATAACTGGATTCATGGATTTATGTGTTCATATTGAATTGGAATATAATAGGTTGTAGATTGACTTGAATCATATTCAAGTCAGATATAATCAGACTCAAATCCGATTCAGACAATTAGAAATGTAGATCGCAATTTTGATTATTTCTAAAACCTATAATTGCTAGGGTCCTTAGGGTAATTTACAAAACTTGAGGGGGTTTTATGTAAAAATACTTTTATATACTTTTCAAAATACACCTCAAGTATTTATTATTCATCTTTAGAGTTGCAATGAATGCGGATTTTATATTGTGATATTTCTAGTGAAAATATCCTAATTTCATAAATAAAGGTATTTATCTGTAATATTGATTTATTTGAAATTCATGGTATTTTAATGTAAAATTTATTCTTGTGATTTTTAGAAAAAGTGGAATATTTATATTATAACAAAATAAATATTTTAATGATAAATATACATATATTTACACAAAAATAATTTCAATAAATATTTTAAATTCTAAAAATCTCATTTTTCTTAAGATGTCGTATTTTAAATCTTTCGAGACCGAATGCTCCTTGCGGAGGTCTGAATCTCGCACTACTAAGCCCGAGGGTGCACGATAAACCGTACTATCCCGAACGGGTTCCTTAAAAATGGGTTTTAGCGTCGCTTTGCAAAGATTGTAAATTACTAAATCCTTTAGAAAACGGTTTTATAAAGTAAATGGTATTTATTTGTAAAAAGTCAATTTTCCGTATTTCAGATTCTAGGGTTTTCTAATTCAACTAGACTATTTCTAAATGGTCTAAACGACAAGTTGTTAGATACCTCAAATCGCCTCTTCACCACCAATTGTGGCCAGGTAAGTACAAGTGAAGAAAGGAGGGATCCGCTTACGAATCATCGTGAGACGGGCCTTTTAAAGTTACCTTTCTCACTTGCCTAGCCTAGACACCCCAAAGTCAGGTTTAGATAAATGACCGATATCCACAACTTATAGTATTTTCATATTAAGAGGTATTTAGTTTAAAAGTGTAACAAGCTAAAACTTTTAGAAATGGTTTTATTAAGAATATGGTATTTAAATGAAAATATTGTTTTATCGTTTTCTAAGTTTTTCAATGGTATCGTGTTAGGTTGTATGTAAGTGTGTGAGGAGGTAGGTCGTTACCTCGTGATCTACTTTAAAAGTATAGCAAGTTAATGGGATTAAATGTGAAATCGAAACATTATAGTATTTAAGTAAAAAAATACGATAATTTGGGAACGCTATCATTTCATGTGATGAAACTTGTTCAAATTCTTTGATTAGTGTTTAATAGTCAACATAAAGATGTTTAAGTATAAATGTATTGGTGAAAAGTGAAATTTTATAGAAAATCGAATCGGAAATCGGATTTGTTCCGATTCTGTCGGCTTTTGTAATTTCGTATTTTTTAGAAAAAGAGAGAGAGGTTAGAATGGGACTTACGGGTTTGGACAATACGAGAGTGATAAGGAAAAAGAGGGTTCGCCGGTATATCGATTCGTCGCCGCGAGTTCCTAGCATGATCACCGGAAGTTCGCCGTAGATTTCGTCGGAGCTTCGCCTTTCGCTCGTTTTCAAAGTACACAAGATCTCTTGGAATTTTGAGAGAGTGGGCTCAGAAATTTGGGATGAGAGGGTAGAGGGTAGGGGGTGTATTTATAGGGTTAGGCTAGGGTTAGGGTAGGTGTAGGGTTTTTAATTAAAAAATGTAAAAATATATAAAAATCATTAAAAAATGGAGTAAATGGGGGTTAATGGGCTCTCTGTAACCGATCTGACTAATTAAAGTATGCAGGGGGGTTGAGAATAAAAAGATACCCAACTTCGATGTTGGGGACTCGGCCGTCCGGCCGGCGGCGCCGGCCCGAGTCGGGCCGAGTCGGAGGGTCGGTAGATGGGGGGTCTCCTGGAGTGCTTACTGGTGCATTTACATTTTCATGTGTAGTAGGAAATTTGTGAGAAATGCACATGTAACTGTTGGTATTTTAAAAAATCAAAAACAAAATAATATTAAAAATAATGTGGGGCATGTGATTTGAACTCTGGTGGCTTGGTTCAGCAGTGCAAGGTATTACCAATGAGCTACAAGCTCCTTCTTGTAATTATGGAGTGAAATAAATATTTAAAGAGATATCAGTAACATTAAATACTCCAAGTATACATTGAATTTAAATCATTTCTCTGTACGTTAAAATTGGAGTTGTTACAACACTTGCGGGTCCTCTCGACTTGCAAGGAAAAAATACTCTTGTGAGATCGTTACGACTTACAAGAAAAGATATCACTTAGGAGGCCTCACGATTCCTATGGAGAAAATACACCTGCGGGATACTTACGACTCGCAGGGAGAAAATACCTTTATGAGACCTTTACGGCTCATAAAGTCAAAAAACCTTAGTCGACAGGATCCTAACCCTGTTTGCTAAGCCACATTTGTACGAATCGACAAAGGCAAATGATGATTTGCTTCTGGCAATATCCCAGTTGTAGCGATGCTAATGCCTAAATCTGTATCAAATTCCAAGTCCTTTCACGGAATATGATGATTCGTTCCTGGCAATATTTCAGTCGCAGCGATGTTGATGCTAAGATTGGTATCAAATCTCGAGTTCCATACTCGCAATAAAAATCAGCGAGCAAAAAATGCATATGAAATAGCCGAAATGATGGGGCAACTCGCAATAAAAACTAGCGAGCAAAATATATGCATATAAAATAACCGAAATGTTTGGGCAACTTGCAATAAAAAGCAGTGAATAAAAAGAAAAAACAACCGAAATGATTGGGCACCGCGAAAAATAGCCGAAATGATTGGGCAATCGCGACTTTCGCGATATAAAAAGCTGAAATGATAAAGCATCACGGAAAGAAACAAAACAAATGAAACTTCTGCCCTGCAGGCGAGTCCACGTCGACCCCTGTATACAATCCATGGGCGCAAATGAAAAAGGGAACCACATTTTCCCACGAGACTCCATTAGAAGGAGAGCCAGGTCTCGACGGCAACATTTATAGCCTAGAGATCAACAACGGTGTTTCTTCTCACTCCAGCAGGATGCAGACGCGACGTCAACAAAATGGAGCCATTGCAAAGTCCCTAGTTTCAAGACTCAACGGTTCACAGATAACCTAGAGACAACTTCGACATTCGTCGCAATATTGCAGACACAATGTCAATAAGAGAAGCAAAGGAAGATCCCTAGCTTCAGGGTCTCGACGGCAACATCTACAGCCTAGAGATCAACAATCGCGTTCCTTCTCATTCCAGCAGGATGCAGATGCAACGTCATCAACCGACCCCAGGGTCAAAATAGTGGAGCCATGGCAAAGTCCCTAGTTTCAAGACTCGACGGTTCACAGATAACCTAGAGACAACCTCGACATTCATCCCAATATTGCAGACGCAATGCCAACAAACGAAGCAAAGGAAGATCCCTGGCTTCAGGGTCTTGACGGCAACTCAAATGAGACTTGAAAGACTATCGGAGATCATCCCACACCAGCGCGGAGTGGTCATGACTCTTCGGGGATCCCAAACTGAGCCTAACCTCAAGTAAAAATCGGCATGGAATATCTCTAACGCTTGCTCTTCCGACGGTAATATCACCTGGGAGATTACTTGAAGACGTCTTGTCCAGTCCCCGAAGAGATTAGAGACACGACAGTCGTGGGGCTACTCGAATAGCAAGATTGCATATCGAGGAATGCATCAGCCAGCGCGACGGTACGACGGACAAAAACCCTAGTACCACAGACCCTAATGGACTTCTATCAGCAGAGGTTAACTGTGACGTTTGGACATTCTTGCGAGAACTTCTCGATTCGTCTCGACTCGTAGGGAAAATAATGTCCCTGCGAGAACTTCTCGACTCGTCTCGACTCATAGGAAAAAGCCTTAGGCGGCAGATATCAACCTGTTTCCTAAGCACTGGGGCCCTGCAAGTGAGTCCAAGATGGACTATTGCATACTATCCATAGACCACACTCTCCAAAGCCGAATATCGACAAGGAGGGAAAAAACCACTTATGAGTCCTCTCGACTTGTAAAGGGGGAAAATTCTCTTGTGAGATCCTTACGACTCTCAAGAGAAAATGCACTTAGGAGTCCTCACGACTCCTAAGAAGAAAATACACCTACGGGATCCTCTCGACTTGTAGGGAGAAAAGTTTTTATGAGACCCTCACGGCTCATAAAGTTGAAAAGACTTAGGCGGCAGATCCAAACATGTTTCCTAAGCCATCGCTGCCCTATGAGGAGGTCAAGATGGACTATTCACGGGCCACATTTGCCGGAGTTACATGCCAATATGAAATAAAATATGTCTTTTATTCATGAATTCAAATGAATACAAGGTACATTTCATAAAGGAATAAAATGAATATAGAATACTCTCATTCAGGAGTGAATACAAAAAGAGAAAAGGAAAATATACAAAAAAAGAGAGAAAATCTTCAAGCCAGCGGATGGTGCAATAGGCCGGTAAGTTCGTCATGCTTCCGCTGGACCTCGGCTTCAAGCTCCGTAATTACGGCAAGACGGGCCCCCGCCTGAGTCTGCTGAGTCTGATATGAAGAAAACTGACTCTTAAGCTCTCTTTCGGCAACTTTGTGGGCTTCAACCATCTCGTGAGTAAAGATAACGGTTTTATCAAGGGCTACCACCTCCGTGATAGCTTTTTGAAGCACCCGCCAAATTTCGTACGCATGGGTAGTCTTGGCAATAAGCTGAGCCTGAAGTTCCCCTAAAGCATTCGAAGCTAACCCCCTCTCCGAAAATTTCCAATTGAGCCTTTTCTCGCATGACTGCAGATTGGCTGCGCACCATTCGATCCATCCCCGCAGGCTCGCTTTTGCAGTTAAAATGTCAGAGGGAAGGCGTATGCACTCAAGCCCATGTAGACAAGCCTCCACTCGACGACTATACTCAACCCAAACATGCACCAACGTTTCGTCATGATAGGTGGCAAGAAAAAGCAAGGAAGTGTTGGTTTCGGCAGCAAATTCTTCGGCTGTCACAGAACTACCAGCGCGAAGATGCTCAATGAGAGCCGATAAGGAGTGAATGCTTTGTTTCGCCATCCGCTCAGACGCACATCGGGCGTATAGGCCCGGTGGCATAGCGATTCGAGACTCTAACAGGGTCAGGATTGGCAAATCTGTCAAGATTTATAAACAGTCGACGAGACTGGCAAACATGGAATAAATAAAACAATGCCAAGGATAAAACTTTACTTACCCACAGTCATGCAAGGGGGGTTTGAAAGATCCCCAGGCCTATCGAGGATCTCAACTTCATCATCAGTTTCCAGAACTGCAGAGTGCATATTGGCATCGTTATAAAAAAATGATAATAAAACAAAAGGGTCAAAGAACGCTGACCTTGCCCGGAAGAAAAGACTATGCTTTGCGGGGATATCGCCTGTAAGGCAGCCATATTGAGTAGACGCTGGAAGGACTTCCTGGGAGATAGATCCACGATGGACGCCGCCAATTCCCGCAATTCTGAAGGAAAGAAGGGTTCAGATAACGGAGAGATCATTAAAATGAAATGTAGATGATTACCTTCGATGCTCCGCCCGCCTTGAACCGGAGGGATAGCAGCTTCAGCAGCCTCCTCCACACCCTCAGGTGCATCACTGGAGATATTTACTGGCGTGGCAGCTTCCAATTCGGAAATAACAACCGCCACTGCAGGCTCTGAGGAGGCAACAGCGGTCTCAGTGATCCTTTCTACGATCTCCAGGACGCCACCAGAGAGACCCACTAGATCTACGGCTGGTAAAGTCACCTCTGCTAGAGAAATAGGTCCGAAGGAAAAGAAGCTGCCACCGAAAGCTCCAAAGCAGGAACATCGGCTGTAATGATCTCCTCTACACCTGGGGTGCGTTACGAGAGACATTCGTAGAGTCCACAGTTATGGCCCGATCTGGATTCGAATCCTTTTTCGCCGTCGAAGTCCCTGCAAAGTTTTCACGAAAATGAGAAAACATAAAAATAATACAGACTATTCGCTAAAAGAAGGACATGAGAAAGACGCATACCAATGCGCCAAAGAACTTGAAGTATGGCTTTCTCCAGACGTTTTTCCTTCCTTGCTAAGTGCGCTCGTCGGGGTTCAAGTGCAGACGAATGACTGCCGGTCTTTAAGGCAAGTTCGTCTTCGGAGGCAATCGTTATGGGCTGTTTGAGGGCCCGTTCTTCCTCCATTAGCAAAGGACCCATATGTACCCGCCGCAATGATGGAACAACGTCATAGAAGATAACCGGAGGGTAGGGCTTTTTCAGGATGTGCACATTCTCAGTCTCATCCTGTGAGCGCCTTAAAACCTCAGCCAACTGCACGGCTTCCTCGGCGGACGAGCCAGGGTAAATAATGTTAGTGTATATGCCCTAGAGGCCATTACTGTATCATACTAGTTTGTATATTACTTAATGGAAGCTTGGGATATTCACCTTGTATAAACAATCTTGCTCAATATAGTAGTATGCTACTTGGTTTGTTTCTGCTTCAATGTGTACTTGTGTTTATTTCAGTATATCACTTATACGCATTAGTGGAGCCCTTAGGATCTTTGCTTGATTACCAGCGTTGTGATGGCAGTCACACTAGTGGGGGCTGGGTAATCTATAGGCACATCCTTATACAGGTCCCTAGTCGTAGGACTATCGAGACAGGGCATCGATACTCCGGAGTAGACTAGCGTATGCGCTTCTCATCCCAGTGTGGGAGATGGTCTGTCCCACAGCCATCAGTACGTCGTACTGGAGATAGTATACGGGTGCTCGTTGGGTTACGAGTACACTGGACAGGACTCGTCGGGAACTGACAGGTTGGTATTATACCTATCGTCAGTTATCAGTTCCCAGGTGACATGAGTACAGCTTAGTCCGCTGACTTGACACTGACACTTCGCCTCGAGTGTGTTCCCACTGCACTTTGATCACTACCCTACCACGGCTCAAAGGAGTCGTGCAAACAGGTGGTGGTTGGGCGCAGTCCCGAAGCACTTGGAGGCAGTGACGGTTAGACAGGATTCGTCTCTCCCGGTATTGGGGGTTGACATCGCGCTGTGTCTAGGAGAGCCATTACACGAGTAGTCCCTGGCCAGGGCAAGCGAGATATACTGGTAGGTTTCCAGTGTTATCTCAGGGTGTTTTGGGCTTCACTCCGACACGACTTGTACCGCTATTGGGGGACTGACGTTTTACCGCCCCCTAGGCCCGCCATGCGATGTATCAGACGAACAGACCGGACTGTACGGAGAATGTCACATTCAGACTCAGTAGGAGTTCAGATGGGGTTTCACCTTGTCAGCCTTCTTGTCGGCATCTACCTGGGGACCGTTACGCACAGCTAGTGCCGCTTGCGGTCTGTGGTTAAACCCACTGCCAGCGTAGTGTCGAGTCTTTAGAGTCCCACACAGAGGGTATTCGCCTCTGGGCAAAACAGAGTAGAGGTCGCATGGTTTTGCGACAGGGTTCGTTCTCATCCGCGCACTTGTGCACGTTTGGAGTCCGGACGGATTATACTGGCAGGCTCTGGTTTGAGCCAGATACTGGTATATGTTTTGGGGGTTGCTTTTATATCTTGGTATTCTTGTTCCTCGGAACGAGAATGCAGGTGTGTATGCACAGTTGCTTGAGGCGGAGAATGAGGTTTTCCATTAGGGTTTCGGATCGGGTGCGTATGCACAGTTGACAGTTATCATTTTCCAAACCCTAATGAATTTGTATATTATCTATTAATAATAGTAATTAAATAAGAATTATGTTATGGTTGTTTTTCTTGTTGACTTGTTGACCTTGGTTGACTTGTTGACCATTGACCACTTTTTCATGCCTTGAAAGTCTTCCTTGATTCATGCTTACACTTCATTAAAAGAGGTATGATAGTGGTCATTCCAAAATAACCATCAACTATTCTTATTTCAATTATTATCATTTAGATAATTCATTTCTTTTGAATATGGTTGCAAGAAAGAAATAATTGAGCTCATTCTATCATTCTCACTCTCTCTCCTCATTTCATCTTCTTCCTCCTCTTGAAAAGAGAAACCTTCTCATGTGTTGAGATTCATTCTCTTTAGATAGAAAAGCAAACCCTAATCACTCTCTACTCATTCTAGGATGAAGGATTAGCAAGCCGGAAACCCTAGTTCACTCAAAGATCGAGGAAGAGCCCAAAGTCGAACCTTCGAGGTGGATCCATCTTCGACGGGAGAAGGCGACGAAAAGAGAACCATCAACCTCTACAAGGTTTGAAGAAGAAGGAGTTCAAGTTTAGGTATAACCATCTTCCATAGTAGCTAACTCTCTTTAGCTTGTTAACTAGTTTTAGTTTAGACAACGATCCCGACAAAGTTTAGTCCATGTTGCCTCTTGCGATAAAAATTCGTTTTTTATACCGTTTCCGCCTCCCCGTAAGTACCGGGGGTCGCAATATGGACTTACAGTGGTATCAGAGCCTAACTAAACTTAAACTAGCTTGGTAGTAAGGTGTAACGAAGTTCGGAACCGAAAAATCGCAAAACCGGAAAATCAAAACCCTAACTTTCTGTTGAATTTTTTTCTGCTCAAATTGAAAAACTTTATACTTGTAAAATCGTCTCAGGGTTTTCTAAGAACACACAAGAAAAACGATATCATGATTCCTCCAAACCGCCGCGCTTCCGCGGCCTCACCTACTCATTTGGCCGCGGAACCGCCGCAAGTTGGTGTCATCTTGGCATCGTTTTTCGTGCAGTGTTCTTCTGTGTTGGTTTTGGGATTTTTAAGATATATTATATGTACCCAGATTTTCCAGAACTGAAATTCACTTTTGGGGTCCTATAATTCCGTATTTTTTTCCGAACTTCACTGCACTTTGGCTATGTTGGTTATATCTGTGATGTTTGCATGTATTGAACGTCGGCTAATCGCTATAAGTCGATTAGTCGGGGTTATACATGATCTGTAATGTTCTGGAATGTGTATATGAATGTGTTGGACTGTCGCGGGTGAATAGCCGGGGTGGATGTGAGATGAGCTTTTGTTTTTCTTTCATTCATTGTAAATGTAAATTGATGTAATAATATTATTTGTTTGGCCGCACAACCGGGTCGGGGTTGTAGCCGTCATTGTATAATTCTTTTTACTGTTTTTGCTCCTAGGATAGACCCATGGTGGGGTGCACAAACTACCGGGAACTTGGCGGGTAGTTTGCCGCACCCGTAGGGGTCTTGGGTGGGGTATTTGCTATTCACCGCGACCGTGTTATCCGCTTTTCGTTTCAGGCTCGAAAGGAATGCGGATTGCTAGTATATCCAATGTATTCATCTGTGATCTGTAATGTCTATCATTGCTTTCTATTTAGGCGTTGCTTATGTTTTACAGCCGCGCTAGCCCAGCCCCCGCTCTGTCGTTAGTTAAGTAACCTAACGAGTGATGACGGGACCCCGTGGCGAATGCGAATGGCATAAGCGTACGTCATATTTTGGTTGTTTTCTGCAATGGTAGGAATTAAATGATGGGACGCATTAAAAGAACTAATGCAAGAATATCACGCATTAAAAGAACTAATGCAAGATAATAAACCAAGTTTAAGTCGATGGAACACTTTCGAAAAAACCACTCGGTTCTTTTCAAAACTAACTTTTAAATGCGGAGCTTGAGCCACTCCTTCTAAAAGCTATCTCGTTCCATCGATTATATCAAGTTCACTACGTTCACGGTTTCGCCAAAACCATCCGTAGCCCTCCGTCGTTTCATATGAATATTCAACAGTATTCAAGCTGTGTTTGTTGGCCTTAGTCAAGGCACAGTGTTTGGTAGCTGGTGGGTATTCATATGTTGCATAGATAGAATGCGTTGGTTTGGGACAGTCGTATTGCCTTGTTGGCCATAGTCAAGGGTATATACGGGTGGGTTCAAATTAACCTGGATAACGACGGGAAGAACTTGACATGTGACTTATGATTTGTTGGCCTTAGTCAAGGTCATAAGAGCATGGGGCAAAAATCCACATCGGGAGTTTCATAAGTACTGAAACTTGCTAGATTTGCATACCATTTGGAGTGTGATGATTATGGTAGGATTCCTTTATTTTCGTCACGCGATGATATTTGGATCCCGATCCTACTGTGAGTATATGCTACTCCTCGGGAAATTTCTCACTAAACGATCAATGCTATAAACCTAGTAGGTGCCTAGAAAGGTGTTAGCGGGGCTACGCCCCCAGGGAAAAGAGGTTCTTAAATTAAGGAACTTCGCGAAAGCGTTGGAAAACCTCCCTCGAAGTACCGACACTGGCCTGGCTGAACGGTTAAGCAAGTATTGTACGGTGGGATTGATCCCGGCTAATTCTTCCTTTGTGGTTTGAGGAGGGATTCGAGAGACAGTGGGAGCCATCCTGTTTAGACAAATTAAAAACCATTCTAAACTTGCAAGAGCATCGTGCTAAGTGTTTCTTCTCTCCCCCTGCAGCGACCAAATCGAAATGACTGGACTTAAGTTACTTCTAGATAAAAACATATTGACAGGGCCAAACTACAAAGATTGGCTCAGGAATGTCAAATTGGCAATCTCTTACGACAAGCTGGGGTATCTTCTTACCAGCAAAGCTCCCCCCGTCCCAGGTCCCACCTCCAGCGTCGCGGATAAGGAAATCCGTAAGACTTGGGAGATAGACAGCGCGAAGGCCAGATGCCTCGTACTTGCCTCGATGGACAACGACCATCAGAGGAGGCACGAGAATATGGATTTGGAATCCATATTTCTTCATACAAAAGAACTGTATGGAGAGCAGTCTCGTATCGCAAGATACGAAGTGTCGAAGAAGTTATTTTCGACAAAGTTGGCCGTCGGATCATCGGTAGCGGACCACGTGCTTAAGATGATTGGCTACACTGAGGAGCTCGCGGAACTTGGGACCACGTTGGATAGTGAACTTTACACGGATATAATTCTCCAGTCCCTTCCATCCACTTACGCCCAGTTCATACTGAATTTCAACTTGCAAGAAAAGGAAGTTGAACTTTCAGAACTCCTCAACCTGCTGAGGAGCGCAGAGGGCACCCTACAGAAGGGTAGGGATACATCCACTTTGTTTGTAGGAGGATCTTCTTCTTCTAGGTCCAAGGCGAAAGCCAAGGGAAAGAAGAAGAAAGCCCCCGCCAAACCAAGAGGCGGTGTTAGTAAAGTGGGTGCGAAGGGAAAGGAAAAGGCAACAAAGATAGCGGGGAAGCTTGTTGGTAAAGAGGAATGCTTCTATTGTCACAAGAGTGGACACTGGAAGAAAGATTGCAGGGCTTGGAAAGCCAGGACACAGGAACTGAAGAAGGTTGCGGCTTCAGCTTCAGGTGTGTATGTTATTGAAAACTGTCTTTCTATAAACTCTACTTCCTGGGTATTGGATACCGGATCAGGATCTCATATCTGTAATTCTTTGTAGGCGTTGAGAAACCGTAGGTTTTTGAAGGCAGGTGACATGACCCTCAGAGTTGCGAACGGAGCTAGCATGGATGCTAAAGCCGTGGGGGACTATCACCTGGGAATGACAGATGGGCATGTTTTGGTTTTGCGTAATTGCTTTTTTGTACCCAACGCAACTTGTAATATCATTTCTGTATCTTTGGTTTCTAAAGAAGGTTATGAATTTGCGTTTGTAAGTAATGTTGTAAACATTCACCTTAATCAAGTTCTGATTGGGTCAGGTACACTGAGCAATGGTATATACGTATTAAACCAACCACAGATTTTCAATGTCCAGAATACACACAAAAGAAAGTCTCCAGATATCAATCAGGCTTTCTTATGGCATTGTAGACTGGGTCACATCAATGAGACACGGTTAACTAAGTTACATAAAGAAGGATACTTGGATCCGTTCGAGTATCAGTCTTATGCCACTTGTGAATCTTGTCTTATGGGAAAGATGACAAAAACTCCGTTCACTGGACACGGAGAAAGAGCGAGCGAGCTCTTGGGACTCATACACAGTGACGTGTGTGGTCCAATGTCTACACATGCCCGAAGCGGTTATTCATACTTCATTACTTTCACAGACGATTTCTCTAGGTATGGACATGTCTTCTTAATGAAGCACAAATCCGAGGCCTTTGAGAAATTTCGGGATTACAAGAATGAAGTTGAAAAACAAACAGGCAAAAGTATCAAGATCCTAAGATCGGATCGAGGTGGTGAATACTTGAGTGCCGAGTTCCTGGACTATTTAAAAGAGAATGGTATTCTCTCTCAGCGTACTCCTCCATACACTCCGCAACATAACGGTGTATCAGAAAGGAGGAATCGAACCCTATTAGATATGGTTCGTTCCATGATGAGTAAGGCTGAGTTACCGCGATCTTTCTGGGGATATGCACTAGAAACAGCTGCACATCTCTTGAACCAAGTTCCTACTAAGACTGTGCCTACCACACCATATCAGATGTGGAGTGGGAAGAAACCCTGTCTTAAAGCCTTTAAGACATGGGGATGTCCGGCTTTTGTAAAAAAGCAGCATGCGGACAAGCTCGAGGCACGCTCAGTACAGTGCAAGTTTGTGGGATACCCAAAGAACTCCAAGGGGTATCTATTCTATTACGCAGAGGAGCAAAAAGTCCTTGTTTCTCGTCATGCCCACTTCTTGGAAACTGAGTTTTTGGAAAATCAGATAAGTGGGAGCGCAGTAGAACTGGATGAAATTCCAGAACCTCAGACTATTACTGAAAGCTTAGTGGAACCAGAGGGTTCAAAAGAACAGGACATTCCTATGCCGCTCCGTAGAAGTAGTAGGCAGTCTCATCCGCCCGAGAGATACTACGGTTTTCTCATAGACGGGGATAGAGAGGATTGCATCATAGACTATGATGAGCCTACTAGCTTCCAGCAGGCCGTTCAGAGCATTGACTCGGTAAAATGGCTGGATGCAATGCGGACCGAAATGGAGTCCATGTACACCAACAAAGTATGGACGTTGGACATTGCTCCAGACGGGGTAAAACCCGTAGGATGCAAGTGGATCTTCAAAAGGAAGATTGGTGTAGATGGACAGGTTGAGACCTATAAAGCTAGACTTGTAGCAAAGGGTTTCCGTCAAAGACCTGGCTTGGACTACGACGAAACCTTTTCTCCAGTGGCTATGCTGAAATCCATTCGGATCCTTCTTGCCATTGCTGCCTTCCACGATTATGAGATTTGGCAGATGGACGTAAAAACCGCTTTTCTAAATGGAAATTTAGAGGAGTGTGTCTATATGGATCAGCCAGAGGGTTTCATTCAGAGTGGGAGCAGCGGAAAGGTGTGCAAGTTGCTTAAGTCCATCTATGGACTAAAGCAGGCATCGCGGAGTTGGAACATCTGTTTTGATGAGACGGTCAAGGAATTTGACTTTATCAAAAATCCAGATGAACCATGCATCTATAGTAGATTTGTAGCGAGAACTGTGGTATTCCTTGTTTTATACGTGGATGACATTCTCTTAATAGGAAATGACATTCCTATGCTACAATCTGTCAAGGGTTTCTTGTCACACAGGTTCTCCATGAAAGACCTGGGTGATGCCTCTTACATCCTGGGGATCCGGATCCATCGTGATAGATCCAAGAGGATATTAGGACTTTCACAGTCCAGGTACATCGACACCGTACTGAAAAGATTCAGTATGGAAGATTCCAAGCGCGGTAACTTACCGGCTTGTCACGGGATCACCCTCTCTAAAGAGATGTCTCCCAAGACTGATTTGGAGAGGGATCGCATGTCTATTATACCCTACGCTTCTGCGGTAGGCTCTATAATGTATGCGATGTTGTGTACCAGACCGGATGTAGCTTATGCACTGAGTGTAGTAAGCCGGTATCAGTCAAACCCTGGGGAGAAACATTGGATAGCGGTAAAGAACATTCTCAAGTACCTGAGGAGGACTAAGGAGATGTTCTTGGTGTATGGCGGAAAAGACCTCCAGATTGAGGCCTTTGCTGACTCCAGCTTCCAGAGTGACAAGGATGATTCCAAGTCCATGTCGGGTTTTGTCTTTACCCTCAATGGAGGGGCGGTGTGTTGGAAGAGTTCCAAACAGGAAACCGTTGCAGACTCGACTATGGAAGCGGAATACATCGCTGCATCTGATGCCGCAAAAGAAGCTGTCTGGATAAGGAAGTTCTTAAAAGAACTTCAGGTGGTTCCGTCCATTGTTGACCCAGTACCTCTGTATTGCGACAACAACGGGGCTATAGCTTTAGCAAAGGAACCCAGGTCCCATCAGAGATCCAGGCACATCTTGAGGCGGTATCACCTGATCAGGGAGATCGTGGATCGCAAGGAGATCGAGGTTCGGAGGGTTGCTTCAGAAGAGAACACTGCAGATCCATTCACCAAGGCCCTACCCCAGACTCAGTTCGAGCGGCTGATCGAGATGATAGGTCTTCGATACGCCAGTACATGGCCTTAGTGCAAGTGGGAGATTGTTAGTGTATATGCCCTAGAGGCCATTACTGTATCATACTAGTTTGTATATTACTTAATGGAAGCTTGGGATATTCACCTTGTATAAACAATCTTGCTCAATATAGTAGTATGCTACTTGGTTTGTTTCTGCTTCAATGTGTACTTGTGTTTATTTCAGTATATCACTTATACGCATTAGTGGAGCCCTTAGGATCTTTGCTTGATTACCAGCGTTGTGATGGCAGTCACACTAGTGGGGGCTGGGTAATCTATAGGCACATCCTTATACAGGTCCCTAGTCGTAGGACTATCGAGACAGGGCATCGATACTCCGGAGTAGACTAGCGTATGCGCTTCTCATCCCAGTGTGGGAGATGGTCTGTCCCACAGCCATCAGTACGTCGTACTGGAGATAGTATACGGGTGCTCGTTGGGTTACGAGTACACTGGACAGGACTCGTCGGGAACTGACAGGTTGGTATTATACCTATCGTCAGTTATCAGTTCCCAGGTGACATGAGTACAGCTTAGTCCGCTGACTTGACACTGACACTTCGCCTCGAGTGTGTTCCCACTGCACTTTGATCACTACCCTACCACGGCTCAAAGGAGTCGTGCAAACAGGTGGTGGTTGGGCGCAGTCCCGAAGCACTTGGAGGCAGTGACGGTTAGACAGGATTCGTCTCTCCCGGTATTGGGGGTTGACATCGCGCTGTGTCTAGGAGAGCCATTACACGAGTAGTCCCTGGCCAGGGCAAGCGAGATATACTGGTAGGTTTCCAGTGTTATCTCAGGGTGTTTTGGGCTTCACTCCGACACGACTTGTACCGCTATTGGGGGACTGACGTTTTACCGCCCCCTAGGCCCGCCATGCGATGTATCAGACGAACAGACCGGACTGTACGGAGAATGTCACATTCAGACTCAGTAGGAGTTCAGATAGGGTTTCACCTCGTCAGCCTTCTTGTCGGCATCTACCTGGGGACCGTTACGCACAGCTAGTGCCGCTTGCGGTCTGTGGTTAAACCCACTGCCAGCGTAGTGTCGAGTCTTTAGAGTCCCACACAGAGGGTATTCGCCTCTGGGCAAAACAGAGTAGAGGTCGCATGGTTTTGCGACAGGGTTCGTTCTCATCCGCGCACTTGTGCACGTTTGGAGTCCGGACGGATTATACTGGCAGGCTCTGGTTTGAGCCAGATACTGGTATATGTTTTGGGGGTTGCTTTTATATCTTGGTATTCTTGTTCCTCGGAACGAGAATGCAGGTGTGTATGCACAGTTGCTTGAGGCGGAGAATGAGGTTTTTCATTAGGGTTTCGGATCGGGTGCGTATGCACAGTTGACAGTTATCATTTTCCAAACCCTAATGAATTTGTATATTATCTATTAATAATAGTAATTAAATAAGAATTATGTTATGGTTGTTTTTCTTGTTGACTTGTTGACCTTGGTTGACTTGTTGACCATTGACCACTTTTTCATGCCTTGAAAGTCTTCCTTGATTCATGCTTACACTTCATTAAAAGAGGTATGATAGTGGTCATTCCAAAATAACCATCAACTATTCTTATTTCAATTATTATCATTTAGATAATTCATTTCTTTTGAATATGGTTGCAAGAAAGAAATAATTGAGCTCATTCTATCATTCTCACTCTCTCTCCTCATTTCATCTTCTTCCTCCTCTTGAAAAGAGAAACCTTCTCATGTGTTGAGATTCATTCTCTTTAGATAGAAAAGCAAACCCTAATCACTCTCTACTCATTCTAGGATGAAGGATTAGCAAGCCGGAAACCCTAGTTCACTCAAAGATCGAGGAAGAGCCCAAAGTCGAACCTTCGAGGTGGATCCATCTTCGACGGGAGAAGGCGACGAAAAGAGAACCATCAACCTCTACAAGGTTTGAAGAAGAAGGAGTTCAAGTTTAGGTATAACCATCTTCCATAGTAGCTAACTCTCTTTAGCTTGTTAACTAGTTTTAGTTTAGACAACGATCCCGACAAAGTTTAGTCCATGTTGCCTCTTGCGATAAAAATTCGTTTTTTATACCGTTTCCGCCTCCCCGTAAGTACCGGGGGTCGCAATATGGACTTACAAATAAGACCGGCGTCCGACTCCTCCATAGCTATCGATTCGTCCTGGATGAAAGGCTCGGACTCAAGCAACGTGTCAAGTAAGCCGGCGACCGATCTCTTCCTCCTCTTAGATGTAGGGTTACTAGACACTAGAACAAGATTCTACAAGGCATCAACCATGCCAAAATCAGATTTTTCATGTGCCGAACAACCCTAACCAAGATCTTAGACTAGAGATTAGGCGAAACAAAGAGCAAGTAAACAACTTTACTTCTAAGAGTTTGGGATTACAACTTTTGTAGTCCGTTCCTTCGCTTCATAAGCTCCGTGTTGAGGTCCCTTCACCGCGATCATCATGTACCCGGACTCTAGAGAGGCTGCATGAAGAGAAAGATGCAATCTTGCTTCCGATCTTCAATAACAAAAATGATCTACCTTGAAAAAACTCAAACCCAAGCTCTTGCTTTGCTAAACAAGTATTAGCAAAGCAAACACCCTAATCTAAGTGGCTAGAATAGATGAGGATGATGGAGTAGGAATTTAGCTCTCATTTGTTTTCGATTTCTCACTCATATTCATCACTTATGAAAAAGCCAGAAAGCTTTTTCCAAAGGAAGAAGAAGAAGAAATTACTTTGTGATGAATAATGAAAACTTGTGTGTGGTTAGAAATGCAATCATGGGTTAAGAATGAAGACTTAACCCATGTAGAGAATTTACTATGGTAAAGGGTTTGGGTTTGGTTAAGAAATATCAACCAAATATCTTTACAAAATATCTTTGGTTAAAAACAAAAACAAAGCTTCTAGAAGCTTCAAGAAAGCTTAACCCTAATCCAAACCCTAACCATGTTTAAACTCCACAAAACATGTTGCATTTGTAACCTTAACTTGTTACAATATTATATATCACATACATAATATATTTTGTAACAAAATAAAATAATACAATTAACATATATCACATATATATCAATGTATTACCCGAGTGAGAAAAAGAATCTTTAAGTGAGCTTATACTAGTTAATGTAATTTAATATATCAAATATATAATTATAAATTAAATTATCGAATCAACACTTGATCCGATAATCCGGCTATTTCACAAATAACCGACTAATATAATCTGTATCAGTTCATCGAATCAACACTTGATCCGATGACCCGGCTATATCACATATACCCGGCCGATATCTCATATCACGAGAATCTAATACGGTGTCATATACACGTATTGTTCTCGGTCCCGCACATGTCATATATGTGCTCCTATTCCTTTTTGCCTGAGCCAGGAAACCTCTGTGTAGGACTCTAAAGAATCGTCAATACGCCGGCAGTAGGTGATGATCATATCAAACACTCACAAGCTGCAAGCGGTCAGCTAAACGTAACAGCCACCCAGGTATTGAGCAATCAGAAGATCAACAAGCAAGCCTGTATATTCTCCCATGAATCCAACCAGTAACACTCCCGTACAGTCCGGTCTCTTCGTCTGATATGTCGCATATCTCGCCTAGGGGTGGTAAACGTCAGACCCCAGTATCTTGATAAGTCGTGTCGATATGAGGTCTATAACAGTTCGAGAAACTACTGATAACACTTACTAGTAAATCTTAGCAACCCTGGCCAGGGATTTCTAGTTATAGCCAATCGATCATAGCGCAACATCAACTCCCTATACCGGGAGAGACGAAACCCCTCCTATCGCTCATTACCTCCATGTGATTCGGGACTGTACCCAAAAGCCATCATTTTGCACGCCATCTTGGACGTGATATGATGGAAATCAAAACACAGTGGGAATCACACAAGACTCTATGACGATCTCCGGTCTACAGACTAACCTGTACCAATATCACCAGAGAACTGCCATCTGACGTGAGGTATAATACCATCTGGGAGTTCTCGGCGAGTCCGTCCAGTGTACCCAGTCTCCACTGAGCACCCGTATACCTTCTCTGATGTCAAACACCAATGGATATGGGATCATCCATCGCCTATCATATGGGTCAAGAAGCGCATACGCTAGTCTACTCTGGAGTATCGATGCCCTGTCTCGGTATTCCCACGACTAGGAACATTTGAAGGATGTACTTGGCGACTACACTGTCCCCACTAGTATGATCTGCATCATAGTCCTGGTAGTCAAGTACTCATCCTAAGGGCTTTATCAATATGTGACATAGAGATAATCAGAGTATATGTTAAGATAAAGAGTAACCAGATAGCATACTATCATGTCGAGCAAGAAAGTCCTCCCTATATATGTCCAAGCATCCACTACAATATACAACGTATGTACAGTAATGGCCTCTAGGGCATACATATAACTAACAATCTCCCACTTGCACTAGGGCCATCTGTTGTAGTATCTCATACTCAACAATAAGCTGTGGTTGAAGTATCTCATACTCAACCATCCCATGAAAGTCTCTACTGGGAAATAGGCCTTTGTGAGTGGATCCGCGCTGTTGTCCTCCGTGTCTACTCTCCTAACCTCGATCTCCCTGGAGATCAACCATCTCCATGATCAGGCGATACTGCCTAAGAATATGTCTGGATCTCTGATGGGACGGGGGTTCCTTGGCATAAGCCACAAATCCATTGTCATACAATGGCAGGAACGAAGTTCATCTCATGAACTAATATATATCCAGACTGCCTCTTTGGTATCATCTTTGGTAGCGATGTATCTTGCCTTTAATCGTCTAGTATTTCACGGTATCTAGCTTGGAACTCTTCCAACATACCATCCCTCTACTGAGGGTAAAGACAATGCCTGTGACTGACATTCAGTCGTCCTTATCACCCTGGAACCTTTCCAGTGATTCTCTCCAGGATCGATTGATACCATCTTACTACAACTAGTGAGAATCCTAACATCCAATTAGATCTATCTCATAGATCCATAACCCAGGATTTAGGAGGTATCACCTTGATCCTATAGAGAATCTTTGTGATAAGAGGATATTGACCAAGCGTAGTATAGGAAACTCCTTTCCTATCAAGAGTATGTCATCCACGTACTATACGAGGATCACCACCATACTCTCTACTACCTTTTTGTATATACAATGTTCATCTACCATTTTGATGAAGTCAAACTCTTCGACTACCATCAAAACAGACGTTCCAACTCCGCGATGCCTGATTTATCGCATAAAACAACTTGCACACGTTTCCGCTGCTCCCACTGTCTACGAAGCCTTCTGGCTGTGTACTTATAGACGCTCTCTTCCAAATCATCATTTAGAAAAGCAGTCATGACACCCAACCGCCAAATATCGTAGTCATGGTATGTAGCAGTGGCAAGTAAGATCTGGATGGACTTAAGCATAGCTTTGAAAGTCTCAACTTTTCCATGTACACCAAGTAATCTTCTCAAGATATACTTGCTTCTGATGGGGATTTAACCCTTCAGATAAAGCAACCAAAGTCCATACTTTGTTGGTGTATATAGATTCCATCTCAGATCGCTTAGCATCCAGCCATTCTTACAGAGTCCCTACTCCTGATGGCCTGCTCGAAACTAGTTGGGTCATCATCTCATGATGCGATCCTCGCTCCCACTGTCATAGAGAAAACCGAAGTATCTCTCAGGTGGGTCAGGAACTCTACTAGATCGGCGGAGAGGCTGAGGTTCGTTGGTTACTATTGAATCCTTCGGTTCTACCAAATCATCAGCTGCAGTTTGTATAGCTGGAACTCTTTCCAGTTCTACCTCATGACCACTAATTTCTTCACAAGAAATTCCCTTTCACAAAGGTGGCATGCTGAGAAACAAAACATCTTTTGTTCCTCGATGTGGTAGAAGATATTCCCTTGCGAATGCTTCGGATATCCAACAAACTTTCACAGAATTGACCTTGCCTCGAGCTTGTCTGGATTATGCTTTTAGACATAGGCCGGACAACCCCAAATCTTAACTTCCTTAAGAGATGGTCTCTTCCCATACCATATCACATATGGAGTGGTAGGCACCTGATTTAATTGGAACCCTATTCAATAGGTATGCAGCTTCACAAGTGCATAACTCCCAAATGGAAATAGGAAACTTAGTAGTACTCATTATAGAGCGCACCATATCAAATAGGGTGTGATTGCTCCGCCCCGATACACCGACGTGCTGTGGTGTATACGGAGGAGTAATGCTGAGAAAGAATCTCATTCTCCTTTAGAATAGTCCAGGAATCCCGTGCTCAAGTATTCTTCTCCCTGATCACATCAAAGGACATAATACTTATACCCGTTTTGGTTCTCTACTTCTAACTCATATTCATTGAATTTCTCAAAAGGTTCAGACTTGTGTTTCAATAGGAACACATGTGCGAATCTTGAGAGACCATCAGTGAATATAATAAAAAACAAAGAACCAGTCCTGGCATGTGTAGACAGGGGACTTTCATACATCATCATGTATCAATCCCAAGAGTTCACTAACTCTTTCTCTATTTCCAATAAACAGAGCTGTAGTCATCTTATCTTTGTGACATGACCGGCAAGTTTCACAAGATGTAAATTCAAACAAATTTAAATATGTATCTAAATGTAACTTGGCTAGTCGGGTCGCATTGATATGACTTAGTCTACAATACCTCAAGAAGGATTCGTTCATTTCTGAACTTTTCCTATTGTGTGTGTTCTGTATACTAAGAACTGTGGTTTGATTTAGAACGTCTATGCTTTTAGATAATGTGCCTGAACCGATCAACTCTTGATATAGAAAATGTTCAAAACATTATCCAACAATACAAAATTATATCCTTCTTTACTAATAAAGAAAATGATATGATGTTGTATATCAGGTTCGGTATCTAATAACATTCGTTCAGAATCAATGTATTCTGGTAATACAGGGTGATAACTGCCAACAGACTTGGCTGCAACACTTGCATCATTTCCAACTCTTGAAACTTATCACCCGTTTTCAGTTCTCTACCTATCTGTAGCCCATGTAACATATTACATTTGCGGGATCCTGATCCGGTATCTCATACCAAGGACGTAAAGGATACTGAGAAACAGTTCTTGGTAATAAACACACCCGAAGAAGATGCATCAACATGTACTTTCTTCGTTTGGGCGGCAGGGGAATTCTGATAATCCCCTATTTCCTGCTCGGTCTTATAACAATTATAAGTTGGAGCGGGACCAACGTTTCCTAGCGCCGTATAACAAGCGGGTTCGGTCAATACATCCGTATTATTATATTGATTAAGGCGTGACATAGTCGCAACCAGGAGAGAGAGAGAAGAAAACACCCTGCGTGCGCGTTTTGCAAGATTAGATTGGTTATTAATTTATCTAATCAGGATGGCTCCCACTGTTTTAGTCAAATTTTCCTTCAAACCCTAAAAGGTAAGACTAGCCGGGATTAATTACACCCTACAAGTTCGCCAATCTTTCGACCAGGCCAGTGTCGGTAATTTGAGAGAGGTTCCCCGTGCTTTCGTACGGGCCTAATTAAAGTAAATCTCGTTTTCCCAGGGGCGTAACCCCGTTAACACCTTTCTAGACACCTACTTTGATCGGCTAATTGTAATGTGTAAAACTCTCCCAGGAGTAACTCTTACTCGCGGTGGGTATCGGGATCCAACTATCTCATAGAAGGTATGCAATTTCATTGCAAATTTCAACACTTGAAATTCCCAATAATATTTTACCCCAAGCGTCCTATGACTTTGACGAATGCCAAACAACCCATAGTCCGCTAGTCAAGTTCAACCTGTCATTTCCTGATTGAATTAAACCCACCCGAACGACCCTTGACGAATGCCAAACAACGCCGTACGAATACCCTAATTCAATCGCATCGTATGCTAGGAGATAAGCACTAGTTAGCTACCGTACACTACGTCTTGACGAATGCCAAACTACCGCAGCACGAATACTAAGTAGTACTTATCTGAAATGACAGAGGGCTACGACATGTTTTTAAGAAAAACCCTTTGCGTAATGAACTTGATATCGTCGTAGAATCGAGTGATTTTAAATGGAGTGTTTTTGAGGGTTTTACTAGTTTTACTAAAGAGGTCACTCCCGGTGAAGGGATCTCGGCTCTTTCCTCATCGAATAAGGTGTAGGATATTTCACAAATATCACTATGCAAAGCAAAAGCTATAGAAGCAATCAAAAGACAAACCGAGTGTGTAGCATCTGCTAGTTTTGCTAAAGAGGTCACTCCCGGTGAAGGGATCTCGGCTCTTTCCTTATCGAATAAGGTGCTGGATATTCTACAAGGAATGCCGCTATGCAAAGCAAGAACTAGAGCTACCAATTTTTAAACAAGTTTCTACAACATTTTTACGTTTCTTTTAGTTTCATTAATCTCATTAATGAAGTCCCATTTTATATGCTTCACAAGCATCACATTTGAAACGAAAACAACAATATACAATATATATCTCATATATATAATATAAACATTCGTCTCAGACAGTAATATGATCTCATCACAGAACATTGCAGCAGAAGATGACATATGAAATATTGGATATACTAGGAGGTTCGTGTTTTAATACGAGCCTGTATAAAACACGGATTCCACGGTCGCGATGAATAGCCAAATCCACATCCCTAGACCCCTACGAGAGTGGCAAGTAACCCTGCCAGTTCTAGAGTTAGGAGACCCGGTCTCGACTCCTTGAGATGGTCTCCCACTGTACCCTAGAACCCGGTTACTTATGCTCGCCGCCTTGAGTCTATCCTAATGCGGAAAAATAAATAATATACAATGGTGACATCATCCTCAGCCCGGAAGTGCCCCAATAAAAAAATATTACATACAATGAATTTTACATGAATGAAAATGAAAAAATCTCATCTCACATAAAAACCCCGGCTATTCAAAACACGACGATCTAATATAACATATCACAGCAACACATAATATCACATATCATCAACGTAAGTAAATATGCGTATCCCAATTGTCGTTGATATATAGCAACGAAACCGGTGATACACCACATATTACACTTACGGTCGCGGAAAAGAAAGTGTAAAACTACAACAGTTGGAATCCGCAACCTTCTTAGACATCTCATGCCTAACCAAATGAATTCCTTAGACATCGCATGCCTAACAATTATAAATCCCGCATTTTAGTCTTGATCTCGAAAACACTTTTCAATATCTTGTCGGGCAATTCAACAAGATTCCCGACATCCTGATCGAATGCTCGTCACAAACTTTAGTAGACGGCCGCACCCTCAGATGCCGTCGACGAAGTGCAGTAAGGCGGAACACCGCTGCCGCGAGCACCCGAACGGATGCTTTTGGCGACGAGGTTCTCCTACAGTCACTTGGTCGGGGGCTATGGGGCGTGGCTATCTATTAAGTTTACCCGGCGAGTATCCGCGTACGCAACTTGATTGCGACGGACTTTTGATCACATCAAAATTCCGTGGCAACCGATCAAATAAGACTAAATTGCTAGATTTATAACATTCAAATTAGTTATCTCATAACTACTTGTGGATTCCAAATATTGTATCACATTCCAGATAAATAGACAATGTTAAACTTTTCGATCGAATAAACAAACACCCAAGATTTCCCAAATAGCTCAACACTTGAGCGGAGTTCAAAAAGTATCCATCACATGCCACAGTACCAATGGTCCAGCCGCAGAAGGGTCAAACCAACGCCTCACATTTGGCAACGCCGTACTGCCCCAAACCCTAAGGTTTAGAGGCGGTTCAGACGGTCACATAATCGAGTTAAGGTTTGTGTTCTTCTAGAGGGTCTAGCGCGTTACTTGCACGACTATGAATGTTCTTTAGTTCAGGAAAAAAATCCAACACTTGGAAATTTTCCGGCAGGGGAAAAAGTGAGTTATTGATATCCGTTCGAACTTTTTAACACGTTCTAAATTACCCGGAAAAACTTAAACGAAGTTAAAATTTCCGATCGAATCAACGAATACAAAAGATCTCCAGAAAACTCAACACTTGAGTAATATTAAAAATTCCCAGAAGCATGTAGAAATACCTACGGATGTTACTGTGAAAAATCTAACCCTAATACCTAAGTTCGGCCGCGGAACCGCCGCGCAAGGCATGGTATTGCCGCGGTTCCGCGGCGACTTAAGGGGATTAGTGGTTCGTTTTTCGCAATAATCCTTAGAATTCCCTGCTTAATTTTCTAAGTATTTTTAATACAGAAAAAATCAACATTTTAAAAATTTTCCAGAGCAGGGGTGTATTGCGACGTTTCGGAGTTCGATTGGACTTTAAACTTCGTCTAGACTTCGCCTAAAACTCTAGCTTGGCTCTGATACCACTGTAGGGTCACTAGGCACTAGAACAAGGTTCTACAAGGCATCAACCATGCCAAAATCAAAATTTTCATGTGCCGAACAACCCTAACCAAGATCTTAGACTAGAGATTAGACGAAACAAAGAGCAAGTAAACAACTTTACTTCTAAGAGTTTGAGATTACAACTTTTGTAGTCCGTTTTTTCGCTTCATAAGCTCCGTGTTGAGGTCCCTTCTCCACGATCATCATGTACCCGGACTCTAGAGAGGCTCCATGAAGAGAAAGATGCAATCTTGCTTCCGATCTTCAATAACAAAGATGATCTACCTTGAAGAAACTCAAACCCAAGCTCTTGCTTTGCTAAACAAGTATTAGCAAAGCAAACATCCTAATCTAAGTGGCTAGAATAGATGAGGATGATGAAGTAGGAATTTAGCTCTCATTTGTTTTCGATTTCTCACTCATATTCATCACTTATGAAAAAGCTAGAAACCTTTTTCCAAATGAAGAAGAAGAAGAAATTACTTTGTGATGAATAATGAAAACTTGTGTGTGGTTAGAAATGCAACCATGGGTTAAGAATGAAGACTTAACCCATGTAGAGAATTTACTATGGTAAAGGGTTTGGATTTAGTTAAGAAATATCAACCAAATATCTTTACAAAATATCTTTAGTTAAAAACAAAAACAAAGTTTCTAAAGGCTTCAAGAAAGCTTAACCCTAATCCAAACCCTAACCATGTTTAAACTCCACAAAACATGTTGCATTTGTAACCTTAACTTGTTACAATATTATATATTACATATATAATATATTTTATAACAAAATAAAATAATACAATTAACATATATCACATATATATATCAATGTATTACCTGAGTGAGAAAAAGAATCTTTAAGTGAGCTTATACCAGTTAATGTAATTTAATACATCAAATATATAATTATACATTAAATTATCGAATCAACACTTGATCCGATAATCCGGCTATTTCACAAATAACCGACTAATATAATCTGTATCAGTTCATCGAATCAACACTTGATCTAATGACCCGGCTATATCACATATACCCGGCCGATATCTCATATCGTGAGAATCTAATACGGTATCACATACACGTATTGCTCTCAGTCCCGCACATGCCATATATGTGCTCCTACTCCGTTTTGCCTGAGCCAGGAAACCTCTGTGTAGGACTCTAAAGAATCGTCAAATACGCCGGCAGTAGATGATGGTCATATCAAACACCCAAAAGCTGCAAGCGGTCAGCTAAACGTAACAGCCACCCAAGTATTGAGCAATCAGAAGATCAACAAGCAAGCCTATACCCGTGAATCCAACCAGTAACACTCCCGTACAGTCCGGTCTCTTCGTCTGATATGTCGCATATCTCGCCCAGGGGTGGTAAACGTCAGACCCCAGTAGCTTGATAAGTCGTGTCGATATGAGGTCAATAACAGTTCGAGAAACTACTGATAACACTTACCAGTAAATCTCAGCAACCCTGGACAAAGATTTCTAGTTATAGCCAATCGATCACAGCACAACATCAACTCCTTATACCGGGAGAGACGAAACCCCTCCTATCGCTCATTGCCTCCATGTGATTCAGGACTGTACCCAAAAGCCACCATTTTGCACGCCCTCTTGGACGTGGTATGATGAAAATCAAAGTACAGTGGGAATCACACAAGACTCTATGACGATCTCGGGTTTACAGACTAACCTGTACCAATGTCACCAGAGAACTGCCATCTGGCGTGAGGTATAGTACCATCTGGGAGTTCTCGGCGAGTCCGTCCAGTATACCCAGTCTCCACTGAGCACCCGTATACCTTCTCTGATGTCAAACACCAATGGATATGGGATCATCCATCGTCTATCATATGGGTCAAGAAGCGCATACGCTAGTCTACTCTGGAGTATCGATGCCCTGTCTCGGTACTCCCATGACTAGGAACATTTGAAGGATGTATTTGCCGACGCTGATGACACTACCGCTGGTGCTTCACTAGAAGCTTTTGCTTGAGCTCTAGTGCGCACTGGCATACCAGCAGTGCGAAGAGTCAATTCTGTTTCTGCGGCCTTAGGGATAAGAACCACGCCGCTATCCCTCAATGGAGGGCAAACCACTGTCTGCGACCGCAACAGAACGCCAGTGGCTTAGGTCGGAACTGAAGCTCTACATTCAAAAAGTACCCGCTTCTCCTCAGCAATGACGGGACCGACTCGATAACGATACCAACCCGTAAAAGACCCCA
The DNA here is from genome assembly GCA_030015575.1 of Agapanthus africanus. Lineage (NCBI taxonomy): Eukaryota > Viridiplantae > Streptophyta > Magnoliopsida > Asparagales > Amaryllidaceae > Agapanthus > Agapanthus africanus. The sequence continues at coordinate 86,593,703 of CM057338.1, read as the reverse complement.
CACACCTTGGAAGGTAGTCGGACTCAGGGATCATGAAACGGGAGCCGGTGTTCAACCGCATAAAATGATGGATGATGTCACAAGTGACTTCCATAGACAGGGTGGTCTCAACTAAGAACGCCTCGAAAGGGACACCCTGGTTATAACCCAATTGCTGGGCAAAGCGGTGCGGATTGTACCGCATAAAAAGAGCCATGTCATTCTAACAGAATACCAAGTAGCCCGGCTTAATCGAGTACAAGTGCATAACTTCTTTAAGCTTTAAAGATGACGCTCCTCCTTTTGATAGATCAAAAAGCTGTTGGACAGGCCCCGCAGGAGCAGAGAGGATTCGGTCACTAAACATCATCCCTCCCTCGTTTGAATACGGGTTGAGCAACATGCAGAGGGCCCCCAGCTGAGTCGGATCGGGAGCAGAAGCATCCACCAACCTCATAACCCGTGGGAAGTTATAGAAGTCATAGAAATCTGGCCGTTGATGTGTTGCAAATGCTCCCAGTACATGCATCTCGATCCACGACGTGAAGTGGTAGAGGGAGAAATTCACGACATCCGCGCCTGGAGTGTAAGTATTTGCCGCAACGCTTAATCCATGGTATGGGTGCGACAGTCCCGCAATACCGACGGCCAATCGTGCCCCTTCAGCTACGCGATGAGCGGGGTAGAAGACAGAAGCTCTCATGAAGCGTCGATGCGTCGGAATGGCGAACCAACTGAGCCAAAGGCTGATGAAGCCAACAAAGAAGGTCTCTTCGTCCATGCTAGGGACCGCAATCGCATCGAAGAACACGGCAGACGAAATCGGAATATAAAACTACGGCAAGTCATCCTCTTTGGCCGGCAGTTTATTCAACCCAAACCCAAAAGGGTCGTGAATGTTCGCAAACTTCGGAGCCTCTTTGGATAAAGCGTCTTTACGGATGAACCAGGCAATGAAGCTCTCAAAGGTGACGCCCTGCCCCTCAGACTTCGCGAACAGCTTCTCAAAAATACCTAGAGCCTTGATTAAACTGGGGTACTTATGGCGGATGGCGGTTTCGATCGTCAGGCCGTTAAGCATAGCCGGCATGGTCGCGAACACATACTCGTCGGGAGGCAGCAGCTCTTCATAATGCTCTCCCCTGATGGGCAGCCCAGAGATCTCGCAAAACTCTTCCAGTGAAATAGAGACTTCGCGATCCCCTAGCAAGAAGGTGTCGGTGGGAAGTTTCCATTGATTCAGAAAAGTTTTAACCCACTAGACGTGAGGGGCCTGGTAATGGAAAAGAGACGCGTACACCGCTTGATATAGCCCAACCTTCTGCAACCTTGCACGGTGGGCGGAAAGAACATACCAAGCCCAAGGAAGATAGCCTACTGGGTGGCGAGGGGTAAGCCCTACTTTATAAACTTGTCCCCAGGGTTGTGCTTCACCTTGACAGATATGGTGCCCCAAGATGTCTATGGCCGGAAAGGGCTGGTTGGGTATCCCGGTTGTCGGCGGCTCAAGCCGGCCTGTAAGAGTCCAATTAGCCGCTTCCACCGCATAAGCGGTCTGCGGGCGCTCTATCAGTAGTATGGGGCGGAGTGGCTCTGTTGGAACCTCGCAAGTAAAGCTGCGGCGGTCCCGGATGATGTGACCATACCAGACTCCCCATAAGAGCAAACTAGTACAGTCTCTATCATGGGCCCTGATCATCGCTATAGCCTCCTCATCCGACGGTGATTGCGGAAAAGCGGCGTCTGAGCGAGTAAAGGGAAAGTAGGGAAGACAAGCCGTTGTTCCCGAAATAAGGAAAAGAAAAGCCGTTATTGAAACCTATATATATATATATGGAAACGACAGAAAGTTTGTTCCATGGGACCACCGATTGCAAAACTAATGGACCCCACAAAATCAATGTGGTGGCTCACCAATAATGAGACAGGACAATCATTGTAAGAATAAAAAAAGATTCTCATTAAACAGACATGAGAGTTTAAAAAAACTCATGACATCCTCACAGAGAAAACAAGTTCTGTTAAAACACCCAACAAATTTAAATTTGTGCAAATAAGGAAAAAAACCCTATGAAAATATTCTCAAGAACGCCAGGGAATGAAATTCCCGAGGGGCCCTCTTGATCTTTAGAGATAAGCTCTTCGGTGAGGAATTAAATTCCTTTTATGCGGTGGAATTAAATTCCAAAAACCCCCATGACGAGAAAACGAAAAATAAAATTACAATGCCATGAATCCTTAAAGATCAGAGGAGGAATGCCCAAGACATTGAGCTTTACTACTCAAAAATCACGTCTTTGGATCTCTAAGAGATGGGTTTCAGAAGAGAGCAAAGTTCTTATGGTGGATTTAAAATCCAGAAAAAATTTTAAGGAAAGGGTTTCTTTGTTGTTCAAGATCTTTACCTAAAAAATGTTTCTTTTTCTGACAGAGTTACTCTGAAATTTCAATGGGCAGAGAGTTAAGTTCTGAAGAAGAGAATTAAATTCTCAAAGAAAATAAGGAAGGAAGAAGATGAATTCCCAAAGACAGGACCCCCTGCATTTATAAGACGTGACGAGGACGATTCATCTCCCCGTTCCCCTAGGCAGATCCAAGGGCTATAAGGGTGACAACGTTGCACTCGCGTGCAAGTCACGTGAGATCAACGCTGTGGGAGCATTTGTTCCCTTATAAAAAAAGAGAAAAAAGGCGATGGGAAAAATTCCCCTAATGGAGTATTACGTGCCCACACGTGATGCGACATGGAACAAAGATTATAGGCATTATGCTTAATTATTAAGGCTTAAATTAAGCCTCACGTGTAAACACGTGAGCATCGATATACAAAGTATATAGGCGCCTTTTAAAACAAATGACGGACCAGAAAGGCTCACGTGTCAGCACGTGATGCCCTCTTTTAGCTGTTGCAAATACGCAAATGAGTTTAACTCTGTGGGGTCACGTGCTACACGTGTGTAGTCTCAAATGCCTTCTGAGCCGATAGAATTAAATTCGAAGTAAAGGGATCAAAACCCTATTTGGAAAATATTTCCTTAAATCTTTCTAAACAAGAAAAGATTACTCTCTGTAAAACAGAGCACCGTTGGATTAAAAATCCAATGGTGATTAAAAATCACCAAGCTACAGAATAAGCTCTGTATGGGAAAATATTTCCCTAATCTTGTTAAAAACAAGAAAAATATCTTCTGTAAAACAGAAATCTTGGATCAAAGATCCAACGGTGGATAAAATCCCCGAATCAATTAAGATCTCTCAATGAGAGATTTCTTTAACTAAATCAACAAATTTGCCTCTACTATATAAAGGACCCAAGACTTCAAGTCTTGCACAGAGGAGACCCCCATAAGATTTGAGAAACAAAAAAAAAAGAGCTCTCTTTTAGAAAAGAAACCCTAGGTAAGAAGAAAGACATAGAGATCATTTTATCTCTTCTTCGCTATTTCAAGAGTTTAACTCTTTTAAAAAGAACTTAGTTCTTTCTCTGGTTGAGGTCTGCAGAAGCAGATCTCTCCACAAGTTGAGAATTTAATTCTCATCGGGAAGATTCTGTCATGCAGACTTAAAACTTAAGGGAAAGAACTAAGTTTGAAGAATTTAATTCTTCTGAAAGATAAAGGAATTTTAATTCCTCTGATAAAACTAGGGTTTAACCCTGCATAAGAATTTAATTCTTATAAAAATAAGGGACCTGAAATTCTCAAAACTCAGATCAATATTTCCATGCACATAAAAGAAATGATTAGCGTTCAATCCTATCACGACAGATCACGTGTTCCCCCGTGAGCACCTCTGAGGAACAAAAAGGAGCGATTGAGATCGAGTCACGTGATCCCACGTGACCCCCTAATAGTGCTTAGCACTTATAAATGGAAAAGGGGAATAAATCAAAGACAGTTCATATTTTTGGGATGCCTCACGTGATCCCACGTGACCCCCTAATAGTGCTTAGCACTTATAAAAGAAAAAGGGAATAAATCAAGGATAGTTCCCATTTTTGGGACGCCTCATATGATCCCACGTGACCCCCTAATAGTGCCCAGCACTTATAAAAAAAAGGGGGAATAAACCCAAAGAAGCAGTGCCCAATTCTCAGGCGCCTCACGTGCTACACGTGAGCGCTTCAAATTTCAGTGTTTAACACTGCTTTAGAGCCTCACGTGGGAGAACGTGAGCGCCGAGAAGATATTAGTGTTTAACACTATAATAGGCCAACCCTAGCCTAAACTAGACAAGTCTCCCGAGGCCAAAACTCTTTTGATCGCCAATTAACCGAGCCTTGCTATGCTCAGGTCTCCCCAAATCGATCTCAGTTCCAAAGATGACTAATGATCTCCTAACAGATGGTATCTAAAATGGTGTTTATTCCACCATGATCTTTCCCTTTAATCTGGAGTTTGGTTCAAGTGTACATCTCTCCATACCTTTGATACATGTCGTTGTAATTCTTCAACGTCTTCAGAGAGGTGGAGGGTCCCGACAACCAACGGCTCTTTGGTATACTCCCAAACCCATGAGCACATCCCAATGGACCGTAATGTCCTTAAACTAGCTATGGACCGTAACGTCCTTAAACTAAACCCTCACCCCCAAAAAATGGTGATCTATGGATCATAACGTCCCTAAACTAAAACGATAGAGCCCAAATGCTTTTTTGTTGGATCAAAAATGATCCTGAACCCCCGTTAAGTAGATCTTAGTCCAATATCTGACTAACGTATACTTAACAAACATTTAAGTTGATCTTAATCTCAAACAATGTTAACGATCCTTAAATCAAACTAAACCCAAATCTAAGAATATACGGATTTGGACTAATCCATGCCCTACGAGCGACAACATAAATTAGTCTCCGTATACAATCCACGGGCAACCGAAAATAAAACAAACACATACGACACGAAGTGACCTTTTAGAGCAGGAGAAAGTGGTTACCGCGATACAGTAACGTAATTAACTACATGGGCTTGCGCCTGCAGGGAAGAACGTCCCCACAATCAAAAAAACCTCGCAAACGAGGGGGAATCTGACGAAGTCTGCTACAATGGCCGCATCCGTCCAAACCTCCGATGCACGGTGCCATAAATCAACTTGGCATCTTCGGAGAGGTGGACGGATAAAACTAAATAGTATATGCCCCTAAATTCAGGCAAGACGTTTGTCTTCTCGGCTTTCGGCGGTAAACAACCAAACATGACTATTTGCATCTAAACCTGAATACAAGATCAATCATGCAACATGACTTGATGTAACCAAACCATGGCTATATCTTGACTTGACTACATGCCTACTTGATACATCCTGAAACTATTTACATAAACAACTTATACCATGGTCTCGGCAAGTCTGATAACTACAATCTATACATTATACATTACGGGGTTTAACAGGGTAGGCTGGTACGAAATGTGTTAAAAGTGGCACGATGATGGACACTAAAAGACACCTACATGAACATCATGTGCCGTTGTCCCATAGATTTTGACGGGGTCTTATACTACGGGTTACCATAGTCCATGGGGAAAGTTGGACTCCTCTCGTATACACTGATACCTTTTGTATCAAGCTACAAACAACTACGTTAGTATAACAAACATAAACCTGTATAATTTACCAGTTCTATTCTCTTTACTTGTCTATTCTACTCTTTCTTTTAAGACTTATCGAGCGCTAGTTCGCTGACGACATTTCTTTCTCTTCTTTCTTTGGAATGTTCGTCAGGAGGACCCGAATCTCAGGAGACCGAGCCCAGTCAGGACGATTTGGAGCAGTTCATAGAAGAGCCAGATTTCTAGGCTTTTACTTGTACTTATTTTTTTTTCAGCTCATATGCCACTGTTTAGGCATCGCTTTCTATCATTGTACTTTTCTTTTCAGTTGTATGTAAAAAAAGAATGTTAATAAAAGTTGCTGTTATTATTACATCTCTTGTTATTCTTGTGTATTCATTTTTATATTGCTTATTTACGCTTAACGTATTTACCTCTGAGTAAATACATCGTGGCCTGTCACGTCTACTTCTCCGTAACTGGGAGGCGGGGCGTGACAAATATAAATCAATTAAATCAATCTAAAACCAGATTGAGATCAAAACAAATCAAACAAACCCTAATTTCTTCTCTCCTATAAATAGGAGCCTCATATAAAGAAATCGGACGCTCGAAATCACCCATAAGCTTGAAAAAATATCAAGTTTTTTTCTTCCTCAGCAAACAAGCACGCAAAGTAGAAATAAGGAGAAAAACTTCTATGTTCCTTCATTAAAAATGCTTTTGCTTTTAAACAAAAGCCTTTGCTTCTTTTTCGAATCCATTGATTCGCTATTAAAAGATCAAATGATCTTAAGATTCATCCCTCGTTCATAAAATTGAGGGCCGACAATACTCAACCCAAACATGCACCAATGTTCCGTCATAATAAGTGGTAAGGAAAGGCAAAGAAGTATTGGCTTCAGCAGCAAATTTTTCGGCTGTAACAGAACTACCATCACGAAGATCTTCAATGAGGGCCGACAAGGAGTGAATGCTTTGTTTCGCCATCCTTTCAGACACACGTCGGGCATATGGGCCCGGTGGCATAGAGATTCAGGACTCTAACGGAGCCAGAGCTGGCAAAACTGTCAAAATTTATGAATAGTCAGAGAGACTAGAAAATATGGAATAAACAAAACAATGCCAAGGGTAAAGTTTTACTTACCCACAGTTATGCAAGAGGGGTTTGAAAGATCCCCAGGCCCATCAAAAATAAAATCGCATGTAGGGTTATATTAGCATCGTTGTAAAAAAGTGAAAATAAAGCAAAGGGGTCAAAAAATACCGACCTTGCCCGGAAGAAAGGACGATGCTTTGCGGGGATATTGCCTGTAGGGCAGCCATATCAAGTAGGCGCTGGAAGGACTTCCTGAGAGATAGGTCCACTATAGAAGCCGTCAATTCCCACAGTTTTGAAGGAAAGAAGAGTTCAGATTACGAGGGGATCATTAAAATAAAATGTAAGAGATTACCTTCGACGCTCTGCTCGCCTTGAACTGGAGGGATAGCAGCTTCGGCAGCCTCCTCTGCATCCTTAGGCACATCACCGGGGATATTTGCTAGTGTAGCAGCTTCCAGTTGCGGAGAAACGACCGCCACTTCAGGCTCCAAAGAGGGAACAGTAGCCTTGGCGGTCCGTCCTAAGATCTTCAAGATGCCACCAGAAAAATCCATTGGGTCTATGACCGGCAAAGTCGCCTCTGTGGAAAGTACAGACGCTGAAGAAGTGGAGGTCATCACCGGGAGCTCTAAGATAGAACTAACAGCTTCGACAATCTCTTCTATACCTTTCGGTGTGTCATTAGAGGCATCCATAGGGTCCACGGCCAATGGGGTCATCTCCGCTGGAAGAATTAACATCGAAGGAATAAAAGTCACCACCGGAAGTTCCACAACAGGAACGGCGGCTGTAGTGATCTCTTCTACACCTGCCAATACGTCATGGGAGACATCTATAGAATCGACGGTCATGACACGACCTGGGCTCAAATCCTCTTTCGTTGCTGAAGTCCCTGCAAAGTTTTCACAAAGATAAGAAGATATAAAAAAAAAGCGATACAAATTACTTGCCAAAAGAAAAATACGGAAAACACGCATACCGATACGCCAGTATGCTTCTAGTATGGCTTTTTCAAGCCGTCGTTCCTTCCTGAGGAAATGTGCTCGCCGGGCTTCAAATACAGATTCATGCCCACCGATCTTCAGCGCCAGCTCATCTTCAGAAGCAGCTGAGATGGGCTGCTTAAAGGCTCTTTCATCTTCCCTTCACAGAGGACCCATATGTACTCTCCGTAGCGAAGGGGGATCTTCGTAGAAGATAACCGGGGGGTAGGGCTTTTTTGGGATGTGCACATTTTCAGTCTCATCCTGCGAGCGCCTTAAAGCTTCAGCTAATTGCGCCTCTTCCTCAGCGAATGAGCCAGGGTAAATAAGACCATCATCCGGCTCTTACATGGAGATGGGTTTGTCTTGAACAATAGGCTCAGATTCCAGCAAGAGGTCAAGCAAGCATGCAACTGTTTTCTTCCTCCTTTTCGAGCTGGAGCTAACACTAGAAGAGGATCGCTTCCTTCCCCACGGCATTTTGGCGCAACGTTGGCCAACCTCGCTTCCGGTATCTCCTTTTGGCGATACTACAGCTGATGACACCGCCACTGATGGCACTGTCGCTGGCGCTTCATCGGAGGCCTTTGGCTGAGCTCTAGTGCGTACTGGCATCCCAGCAGTGCGAGGAGTCAATTATGTTTCTGCAACTTTCGGGATAAGAACCACGCCGCTATCTCTCAATGGAGGGCGAACCACCGTCCGCGGCCGCAACGGAACACCAGTGGCTTGGACCGGAGCCAACGATCGACACTCAAAGAGTACCCGCCTCTTCTCGACAATGACGGGACCGACTCGATGACGATACCAACCCGTGAAAGACCCCACACACCTTGGGATATAGTCAGCCTCGGGGATCACGAAACGGGAGCCGGTTGTTCATATTAGATTTTTGCATTTTTATACCGCCCATTCTTAATCACATTGCATATAAGTAGGTATTTTTGATCCATGTCTGCTAAATAGTTGCAGGTTACATGTTCTCAGCTCTTTACAGTGAAATTCATGAAAAGTCGCAACAAATGTGGGACTACGACCAACAAACAGAGAAATACGGGTTTCCGCACACTATCCGTATAATGCCACCTACCAGTTCAAGGAACAAATGGAAAATCATTGAGCATTTCAATGCACAAAGCACAAGGGCAGCACAAGATCCAAGACTTCAAACGCGGAGCTTAAGGCAAAAGTCTACTGTTGAATATCTGGAAGAGAACTGAAGAGCTTTTAAGAAACCAAGTGTTCCAAACAGAAGACAAAAATAACATGAAGAAACCCTGAAAAAATGAACCACCAAGTCTACCAAATGGCCACGGAACCATGGCTAAACAGGCTCTTTCGCCGCGGTTCCGCTCGTGTCGGTGGCAGTGTCGGTGCTTTGACTCGGTTTTTGGGGTTGTTTTGTAATTTCATGTATGGATCAGAATGTAAATCTAGGATTTTTCCTATCTATAAATAGGAGAGTTCAAAGCCAAATTAGTATGCCTCTTTTTATTTTCTATCTAGAATTTAATTCTCCATTGTAATAAGCTTTTAAGAGGTATCAATAAAAGTAAGTCTTTATTTTTATTTTGTCTCGCATTTTCTTATCGCATTTTTTATTCTGCAATTTTCATTTGTCAATTTAGACGTAGAATTAAATTAGTGTTTTTCTTGTCTTTTATTCTTTTATATTTCTTTTTAACAACGATGATGCTTGAGTAAGATCCTCGCCTAGGTGAGGTCTCAAATAGCTAGTTGTAAAACTCTTCTTAAACCTAAATTCTTTCTTCCATCCCTTTTATTTTATTTTTATCTTTATAATGAGTGAGTAATTCCTCACTTGTTAGGGCAGGAGAAGGAAGGTTTGAGAGAAGGAAATCTCTCTCACTCCTTTCTTTGCTCTACACATTAAATTTGGACTCTCTTTAATTGAACTATAATTCGCTCACTATGGCACCCTATCCTACATGATAGCGGTGATTCTCTAGTTAGACCGGTTGTGGTTGAATTAACTGGAGGTTAGGGCTAAAGCCAAGAACGGACGGACAAGGACCAAAAGGAGGAAACTAAGCATGGAAAGCCTAGCTTAGACTTGTAAGTTTCTTCTTAGCCGTGCTAATCCTCGTTGTTGCCGATTATCTTAACACCGATATTTATAACTAAGGCATTGAAAGAAGTGTGAAATTCCTAAACTTGAACTAACCTAATCCTAACCCTAGCAAGTATTTTATAACCTTTTATCTCATTTGTAGATCTTAAAACAAAACCCGACTTAATCGGATTTAACTCGTTAAAACATAAAGAAAAGGATTTCATCTCCCTGTAGATCGACCCGTACTCAACCAGGTAGCTACCAAGCGACACCGTATTGATTGCGGTAAATTTAAACACAGAAAATCTCATAAAAATCACCGGTGTTCAGCTACATAAAGTGATGGGCGACGTCACACGTGACTTCCAGTGATGGAGTAGGCTTAACTAAGAACGCCTCGAAAGGGACACCCTGGTTATAGCCCAACTGCTGGGCGAAGCGATGCGGATTGTACCGCATAAAAAAGGTCGCGTTATTCTGCCGGAATACTAAGTAGCCCGGCCTAATCGAGTACAGGTGCATGATCTCCTTAGGCTTTAAAGACGACGCTCCACGTTTCAACAAATCAAAGAGCTGTTAGATAGGCCCCACGGGAGCAGAGAGCACTCGGTCGCTAAAAACCATCCCGCCCTCGTTGGAGTACGGATGAAGCAGCATGCGGAGGGCTCCTAGCTGGGTCGGATCAGGAGCGGAAGAATCCACCAACCTCATAACCCGTGGGAAAGTATAGGAATCATAAAAATCTGGCCTCCGATGCGCTGCGAACGCTCCCAGTACATGCATCTCGATCCACGACGTGAAGTAGTGGAGGGAGGAATTCACGACATCTGTACCTGGGGTTGAAGTGTTGGCCGCAACACTTAATCCATGATAAAGATGCGACAGTTTCGCAATGCCAACGGCCAACCGTGCCCCTTCGGCTATGCGATGAGCGGGGTAGAAGACGGAAGCTCTCATGAAGCGTCGATGCGTCGGCATGGTGAACCAACTGAGCCAAAGACTGATGAAGCCGACGAATAAGGTCTCTTCGTCCATGCCAGGAGCCGCAATTGCATCGAAAGGCACGGCCGACGAGGCCGGAATATAAAACTGCGGCAAGTCCTCTTCTTTGGCCGGCAGCTTATTCAGCCCAAACCCAAAAGGGTCGTTAATGTTTGCAAATTTTGGAGCCTCTTTTGATAAAACATCTTCACGGAGAAAACAGGCGATGAAACTCTTAAATGTGACGCCATGTCCTTCTGATTTCGCGAACAGCTTCTCGAAAATACCCAGAGTCTTGATTAGACTGGAGTACTTATGACGGACAGCATTTTCAGCCGTCAAGCATAGCAGGCACGGTCGTGAACACGTACTCATCGGGAGGCAGCAAATCTTCATAATGCTCTCCCCTGATCGGCAATCCGGAGATCTCGCGGAACTCTTCCAGTGAAATCGAGACCTCATGATCCCCTAGCAAAAAGGTATTGGTAGGAAGATTCCATTGGTTCATGTCATGCCCCGCTTCCCAGTATACAGGCAAAGGACCCGATGAGGCTGCTATGTATTTACTCAGAAGTAAACACGCTAAGCGTATCTAAGCAATATAAGTAAAATGCACAAGAGACAGAGTCAATAGATATAATTGAATATCAACTTTATTTATTCACATTCTTTTTACAATACATCTGAAAAGTCAATACATGGAATGAAAAGCAATGCCTAAATACTGGCATAACAGAAATGTAAAGGAAATGTACAAGTGTAACTACAGCTCGGGATCTTCAGTAAACTGGTCCAAGTCTTCGATGCTGGGCTCGATCTCTTGAAAGTCCAAATCACCTGACAACATTACAAAGAAGAAAGAGAAGAAATGTCGTCAGCGAACAATCGCTCGGTAAGTCCCAAAGATAAGGGAGAAGTAGAATAGAGAGAGAGTGATTTTTAAAGTTATATTATATTGTTATAATGTTGTAATTAGTGTTAACGCTGTTGTTTGTAGCTTGGTACAGAAGAGGCCAGTGTATACGAGAGGAGTCTCACTTGCCCCGGAGACTAAGATATCAGGAACACAAGGAACCGTTCATGCCACGGTACAACAACAATTGAATTCAGGTTAGGTGTTTTATAGTTGCTGTCTCGTGCCACTTCTAACACCTTCCGTACCAGTTTACCCCTTATAAACCCCGCGATGTCTTGATCGTATTGTTTGTATTGTATTGTAAATTGTATTGTCTTGTATTATAGATTGTATAGATGGATGACTTACCGAAACCATGATATCAGTAAATGGATGTAATTGGAGAATCATGTAGATGGATGTATATCTATGGTTCGGTTCGGTCAAGTTGTATAGATTGTATAGATTGAACATATTGAATATATGGATTCATGCATTCATGTTGAATTGTAGTTTGATACTTGAATCATATTCAAATCAGATTGATTATGTTGAGACTCAGTCTGAGTCGGACTATTAGAAAAGAAATCGAATCCTGAATTAGGTTTTGGTGTTATCGGTAACCGCTGCACATGGACGGCAGGATTTGTGTCTTTTTCAAAGACGATTACCGTGTTGATAACACCGTTTGTTAAGTTGTCTATCTTAAATAGGCAAGCACCCATATCTCCGACTCCTTGAGGCTTAAGAGACTGGTCCCGCTTAAACCTATGTTTACTAGGGTCCTTATTGTAATTTAGCATAACTTGAGAGCGTTTTATGTAAAAATAATTTTGTATAATTTTCAAAATATACCTCAAGTATTTTATTATCGTCTTTAGAGTTTTCATTGATGTATATTTTATCAATGTAACATTTCTAGTGAAATAAAACCTATTTTTCATAATATATGGTATTTATTTGTAATATTGGAATTGTATGGTATTTTCTTGTAAATAGAATGTTTTTCTTGAATTTTGGAAATGTGGAATATTATAGATACTAAAAATGGATATTTTGATATTAATTACATATATATATATATATTTATTAAAAATATAAGTTTTATTTATAATAGAAATCACATTTTCTAAAGAAAATTGTATTTTAAATCTTTCGAGACAGAATGATCCTTACGGAGGTCTGCATCTCGCACTACTAAACCCGAGAATATGCGATAATCCACACCATCCCGAACGGGTTCCCCGAAATGGGTTGTAGCAGCACATTGCAAAGATTTGTTAAAAATACACATCTTATAGAAAAAGGTTTTGTAGTTTATGGTATTTATTTGTAAAAATCGTATTTCCGAATTCTAGGTTCCCAAAAGGTATCGTGCTATGATAGAGATGTGTGTTGTGAGGAGGTAGGTCATTATCTCGTGAATTATCTAAAGGTATAGCAAGGGCAAATAATGTTTTATGTCGAAACTAAACTATATGGTATTTTTCTGTAAAAGTGCTATAAAAATTGAAATATAAATTCTTTTGATATGAAACCTGTCAATGTTGGGGTCGAAAATTGCACCCCGGTTGACCAAGTCAAAGCTAAGGTCAACCCCAAGCCAGGTGGGCCCAAGCCCAGATCAAGTGGGCTCATGCCCGAGTAGAGCCCGAACATGAAGCGGCCGGCCTCCCTTATGCAAATAAAAAATCATGTAATAAATAATTTTGATGTAAGTTTTTATGCATGAATGTAAGCAATGGGCAGAAAGCCAAAAATTTGTAAACCCCATGGCTTATGTGCAAAAAAAGAAATAGGCACATAAGGCATGGGGTGGCACAAATGCCATTTTGTAAAGCCCAAGGGGCTATATGTAAATGTGTAAGCCTATATAAGGCAACATGATGATGAATAAAGCATACACTTTTCATTCTCTAAAACTCTAGGGGTTTTGTGCCTCCTTCTCCTTCCTCAAGATTCTAAACCTTCTTCTCATTTTCAATTAAATCAAGAGTTTTACTCTTCCTTTTCCAAAACTAAATAGTTTTTCACCACAAAACCCACAAAGGGGAGCTCAGATCTTTCATTGGATCTCAAAAAGAGGAGATTTTTAAATCTCACCCCCTTTCTCCAAGATCCGACCAACCGAGAGGAAGAAGAAGGAGACCCATCTCCAGAAATCTCATCTTAGGAAGATCCAGGGCCAAAGGGGGGAAACAAAGCAGCCCTCTTTGATCATTTCTAATTTTTTTTAGGAGTTTAACTCCATTCAAAATCTGTTGGAGTTCAACTCCATAAATTAATCTCTTTTTAGGAGTTTAACTCCAGAAGTCAAATCGGGAGCACAGCTCCCAGTGCAGGGATAAAGTCCCTTTTTCTGTTGACGTCCAGCGCTCAGAGCGCTCGCGCCCACGTGCCAAGCATGTGGGATGCCCAGCGCCCAGCCTGTGTGCCATGCACGTGAGGCGCTGGCCCCCACGCGTCCTTTGGACGCTTTTTCCTCTTTTATATATATGTACACACACACACACACACTCCACGACACTGTCCCTGTTAGAAAAAAATTTCTAACGGGGCGCTGCCCGGCACCCCGCAAGGGGGCTGCTAGCCCCCTTGACCCCCAGCCCGCTATCCGGGTAGCGGGACCCCCGTAAAAACTCTGCGGGCCCTCCCGATATATCCAAAACCCCTTCAAAACACAACACTGCACATTGAGTTCGCATGTCCAGTTTAACCCGTCAATCGGAGGTTCTCTCGCTCCAAAGGCGAGGGGTAATTAACGGCAGCTTAGTCCGTAGCTGCCGTAGATTCGGATCCCCAGAATCAATAAACCCCCGCCTACCCCAGGCAGGGGGAATCTGTAATGCGCCTGACAAGCACGTGCGTACTCCCATCTCAATGGGGTGACGAAAAACACCCTGCAAATTCTGGCACGCCCGGTGAGACCTATCTTTCCTCCCATATTTCGGGTTAAATATCCATGCGAACTCAAACAACATATACATTGATTGCCTGTACTGAAACCATGCTTCTATTTGCAGGTTAACGACTTTCGACTGCAATCTTCGAACGCAAGTCGGTATTTGAACGACTTTCGTTGGCCCCAGCTGGGGGCAAGGCCATCAACACCGACAAATTAATAAGGCATCTCGGACAAGTTCCAGCGGTGCCCCTGACAACTGCTCAATCGGATATCTTCTTTAAGCTCCCCGTCAGATGACCACCAAGTCGTTAAACTGGAAACAGGTGACCACTAAGTCGTTAAACTGGAAACAGATGACCTCTAAGTCGTTAAACTGGAAACAGTAGACCTCTAAGTCTTTAAACTGGAAACAGATGACCTCTACGTCTTTAAACTGGAAACAGATGACCTCTAAGTCGTTAAACTGGAAACAAATGACCTCTACGTCGTTAAACTGGAAACAGACGACCACCACGTCGTTAAACTGGAAACAAATGATCTCTAAGTCGTTAAACTGGAAACAATAGATGACCTCTGAGTCGTTAAACTGGAAACAAATGACCTCTACGTCGTTAAACTGGAAACAGACGACCACCACGTCGTTAAATTGGAAACAGATGACCTCTAAGTCATTAAACTGGAAACAGTAGACCTCTGAGTCTTTAAACTGGAAACAGATGACCTCTAAGTCGTTAAACTGGAAACAGACGACCACCACGTCGTTAAACTGGAAACAGATGACCTCTACGTCGTTAAACTGGAAACAGTAGACCTCTAAGTCTTTACACTGGAAACAGATGACCACCAAGTCGTTAAACTGGAAACAGATGACCACCAAGTCGTTAAACTGGAAACAGGTGACCACCAAGTCGTTAAACTGGAAACAGATGACCTCTAAGTCGTTAAACTAGAAACAGATGACCTCTAAATCGTTAAACTGGAAATAGACGACCACCATGTCGTTAAACTGGAAACAGATGACCTCTAAGTCGTTAAACTGGAAACAGTCGACCACCACATTGTTAAACTGGGAACAGCCGACCACCACGTCGTTAAACTAGGAACAATCGACCTCTAAGTCGTTAAACTGGGGATGTAAAAATGTGTAAATAAAACAAAAATAAAAAATAAAAAATAAAAAGCCGAAATGATAGGGCAACCGCGAATAAAAGCCGAAATGATAGGGCAATCGCGACCTTCGCGATAAGAAAAGCTGGAATGATAGAGCAATCGCGGTAAAACAAAAAAACAACAAAAATGAAAACAAAAAAAACAAAACAACGGCGAATGATGAGTCGCTCCTGATACCATATTCCAGTGCAGCGATGCAGACGCCAACCAAAATCCAGTTTCCCAAAATTCTTCCAGCCCTACGGTTGGTCCCCAAGATGACTGTCGTATACAATCCACGGGCTCAAATAATTCTCACTATGCCCATGCCCCACCGCAATCACCAGTTACGCGGCTGGTCTCCGCCCTCGGAATTATGCTCCATTGGGAAGACTCACCCATGTGTCCTCACGATACATGATGAGAACAAACCTTCGTAGGATCCTTACGACTCACAAAGGAAAAACACACTTAGGAGTCCTTACGACTCCTAAGGAGAAAATACACCTACGAGATCCTTTCGACTCGTAGGGAGAAAATGTTTTTATGGGACCCTCACGGCTCATAAAATTGAAAAGCCTTAGGTGATAAGGACCTAAACCTGTCTCCTAAGCCATCGCTCTCCAATAGGAAAAGGCAAATGATGAATTGCTCCTGGCACACGTGCTTCAGTGTCAGCAACGCTGATGCCTACCCTAACCCCAAAATTCCAAACTTCCGATCCAATAGACCCCTGTGTTTTAAAAATGGGAACAGATGACCTCTAAGTCGTTAAACTGGAAACATATGATCTCTAAGTCGTTAAACTGGGCACAATAGACCCCTAAGTCTTTAAAAGGGGAACAGATGACCTCTAAGTCGTTAAACTGGAAACAGATGACCCCTAAGTCATTAAACTGGAAATAAGGGAAATCCATTCATGTGTCCTCATGATGCATGTGGAGAACAAAACTTGCGTGATCCTTACGACTCGTAAGGAAACGCCTTCATGGGATCCTTACGGCTCACAAAGGAAAGACATACTTGGGGGTCTTCACGACTCCTAAGGAGAAAGTGCACCTACGGGATCCTTACGACTCGTAGAGAAAAAATGCTTTTATGGGACCCTTACGGCCCATAAAATTGAAAAGCCTTAGGTGATAGGGATCTAAACCTGTCTACTAAGCCATCGCTTCCCAACAGGGAAAGGCAAATGATGATTCGCTCCTGGTACCATATTCCAGTGTAGCAGTGCTGATGCCGACCCAAAAACCAATTCCCAAATCCTACCGGGCCAAATGATAAGTTGCTCCTGGTATTATTCCAGTGCAGCAATGCAGATGCCGACCAAAACCAAAATCCCCAAATCCTCTCATGGCAAATGATGATTTGCTTATGGTACCATATGCCAGTGTAGCGATACTGATGTCAACCCAAATCAAATCAAACCAACAACCTCTGCGGCGGAATCATGCTTCGTCTCAGAATGTACCCCGTGTCGAAATCATGCTTCGCCTCGGAGTATCCACCTGCCATGTCAGAATTATGCTTCGCCTGGGAATCATCCTCTACATCAAAACCAGTGACACTCCGTGCCGAGGAAACGTCGACCACAGACACTCCATGCCGGGGAAACGTCAACCAGCGACACTCCGTCTCGGAGAAACGTCCAACACAGACACTCCATGTCAGGGAAATGTCCAACACAGACACTCCATGCCGGGAAAACGTCGACCAGCGACACTCCATCTCGGGGAAACATCCAACACAGACACTTCATGCCGGGGAAATGTCGACCAGCGACACTCCGCCTCGGGGACAAGTCGACCAGCGACACTCCATGTTGGGGAAACGTCACAAACAAACACTCCATGCCGGGGAAATGTCACATACAGACACTCCGTCTCGGGGAAACGTCACAAACAGACACTCCGTGCCGGGGACACGTCAACCAGAGACACTCCACCTCGGGGAAACGTCGACCAGCGACACTCCATGCCGGGGGCACGTCGACCAGCGACACTCCATGCCGGGGAAAAGTCGATCAGCGACACTCCGTACCGGGGAAAAGTCAACCAGCGACCTCCCTGTCGGAATCATGCTCTGCCTCGGAATCAGGTCAACCAGCGACACTTTATGCCGGGGACAAGTCGACCAGCGACACTCCGTGCCGGGGACAAGTCGATCAGCCGGCGACACTCTGTGTCGGGGAAAGTCGATCAGCGACACTCCGTGCCGGGGACAAGTCGACTAGTGACCTCCCTGTCGGAATCATGCTCCGCCTCGGAATTAGGTTAACCAGCAACATCTGTGCCGGGGACAAGTCGACCAGCGACACTCCGTGCTGTTGACAAGTCGACCAGCGACACTCCGTGCCGGGGACAAGTTGAACAGCCAGCGACACTCCATGCCGGGGACAAGTCGAACAGCCAGCGACACTCCGTGCCGGGGACAATTCGATCAACGACACTCCGTGCCGGGGAAAAGTCGAACAACCAGCGACACTCCGTGCCGGGGACAAGTCGATCAGCGACACTCCATGCTGGGGGCACGTCGACCAAAACACTCCGGGCCAGGGAAACGTCTACCACGGACACTCCACCTCGGAGACGCGTCAAGCGTCGACCGTCCATGTCGTAAAAAGGGCGGTGCAGGCTTCCCATAAATAGGGAACCAAATGGCTCCGGGCCAGGGAAACGTCTACCTCGGACACTCCGCCTCGAAGACGCATCAAGCATCGATCGTCCATGTCGTAAAAAGGGCAGTGCAGGCTTCCTACAAAGCGGGAACCAAATCACTCTGTGCCGGGGAAACGTCTACCACGGACACTCCATCTCGGAGACGCGTCAAGCATCGACCGTCCATGTCGTAAAAAGGGCAGCGCGGGCTTCCTACAAAGCGGGAACCAAATCACTCCGTGCCGGGGAAATGTCTACTACGGGCACTCCGCCTCGGAGACGCGTCAAGCGTCGACCGTCCATGTCGTAAAAAGGGCAGCGTAGGCTTCCTACAAAGCGGGAACCAAATCACTTCGTGCCGGGGAAACGTCTATTACGGACACTCCGTCTCGGAGATGCATCAAGCGTCGACTGTCCATGTCGTAAAAAGGGCAGTGCGTCCCAAAAAGAGGGAACCAAATCAAGTCACCTCCACATGAAAGAAGATCCATCAATTTCATGCACACGGCCCACATATATGGTGTGCATTTATTGATGGGGGGCACTTTGTTGGGGTCGAAAATTGCACCCCGGTTGACCTAATCAAAGCTAAGGTCAACCCCAAGCCAGGTGGGGCCAAGCCCAGATCAAGTGGGCTCATGCCCGAGTCGAGCCCGAACATGAAGCGGCCGGCTTCCCCTATGAAAATAAAAAATCATGTAATAAATAATTTTGATATAATTTTTTATGCATCAATGTAAGCAAAATGGGCAGAAAGCCAAAAATTTGTAAACCCCATGGTTTATGTGCAAAAAAAGAAATAGACACATAACGCATGAGGTGGCACAAATACCATTTTGTAAAGTCCAATGGGCTATATGTAAATGTGTAAGCCTATATAAGGCAACATGATGATGAATAAAGCATACACTTTTCATTCTCTAAAACTCTAGGGTTTTTGTGCCTCCTTCTCCTTCCTCAAGGTTCTAAACCTTCTTCCCATTTTCAATTAAATCAAGAGTTTTACTCTTCTTTTTCCAAAACTAAATAGTTTTTCATCACAAAACCCACAAAGGGGAGCTCAGATCTTCCATTAGATCTCAAAAAGATGAGATTTTTAAATTTCACCCCTTTCTCCAAGATCCGGCCAACCGAGAGAAAGAAGAAGGAGCCCCATCTCCAGAAATCCCATCTTGGGAAGATCCAGGGCCAAAAGGGGGAAACAAAGCAGCCCCCTTTGATCATTTCTAAAATCTTTTTAGGAGTTTAACTCCATTCAAGATCTGTTGGAGTTCAACTCCATAAATTAATCTCTTTTTAGGAGTTTAACTCCAGAAGTCAAATCGGGAGCATAGCTCCCAGTGCATGGACAAAGTCCCTTTTTCTGTTGACGCCCAGCGCCCGCGTGCCAAGCACGTGGGGCGTTGGCGCCCAGCGCTCAGAGCGCTCGCGCCCACGTGCCAAGCACGTGGGACGCCCAGCGCCTGCGTGCCATGCACGAGAGGCGCTAGCCTCCACACGTCCTTTGGACGCTTTTTCCTTTTTTATATATATGTATGTATATATATACACACACACTCCACGACACTATCCCTGTTTAACCCCCCGATATATCCAAAACCCCTTCAAAACACAATACTGCACATTGAGTTCGCATGTCCAGTTTAACCCGTCAATCAGAGGTTCTCTCGCTCCAAAGGCGAGAGATAATTAACGGCAGCTTAGTCCGCGGCTGCCGGATATTCGGATCCCTACAATCAATAAACCCCCGCCTACTCCAGGCAGGGGGAATCTGTAATGCGCCTGACAAGCGCGCGCGTATTTCCATCTCAATGGGGTGACGAAAAACACCCTACAGTCAATATGTTTTGTTAATGTTTAATGATCATGATGTGAGAGTTTGGTATTATTGTATTTAAGAAAAATATGATTTTTAAGGAAAAACCGAATCAAAAGTCGATTAACTCCACTTCCGTCGGCTTTTAGAATTCTAAGTTTTTAGAATAGTAAAGAGAAGGGGGATGTAACAACCCTAATTTTCTGTACAACTTTCTGTACAATTTTACAAAAATACAGAAAGATATTCTTTTGCCTGAGCACAAGTTATAAATTTGTTTTGCTTTTTAATAGCAAGAAAGAGCTTGTAGCCCATTGGTAAGACCTTGTACTGCTGAACCAAAGCACCAGGGTTCAAATCCCATCACCCATATTATTTTTATTATTGATTTCTTTTTAAATTTTTAGAAGTCCAAGGGTCTACACGTGCATAACTAGTAAAAACCCCACGTCACATGTAAAACAAACTAACCCAGGAGTATCACCATACGATATTGGACACGTAGCAGCGAGCCCCAGCCCTACTCGGCCGACTCGGGCCTGCGACTCGGCCGACTTGGCCGGCGGGGCCGGGTGAACTCGGCCAAAATCCGAGTTGGCTTTCATGACTCTTATGCCTCTTGGTCTTCTTAAAACCCCTATATACTTTAATTTCTCTGCACAATAACAGAGACATTAAAAACCCCCATTAACCTATTTTTAATAAAAATTTTAATACAATTTTCAATACAACCTTTCACCTACCCTAACCCTAGTTTTACCCTATAAATACCACCCGTAAACACACACCCCTCACTCACAAATTCTGTCCAAATTCTCAAGAAAACTCTCTAAAATTTTTGTGTACAAGTGGAGTTAGCGAAGAGCGAA
The DNA here is from genome assembly GCA_030015575.1 of Agapanthus africanus. Taxonomy (NCBI): domain Eukaryota; kingdom Viridiplantae; phylum Streptophyta; class Magnoliopsida; order Asparagales; family Amaryllidaceae; genus Agapanthus; species Agapanthus africanus. Next base: position 86,572,744 of record CM057338.1, on the reverse strand, counting down.
ACTCCGGCGAACATCCAACGACGACGCTAGGAGCTCCCGGCGACGAAACGGCGCACCGGCAACTCTTACGTCCCCCTCTTCCTCATCCCTAACCTCTAAGCTAGTAAGTCTCACCTCCCTCTTCTCTAATCTATTCTTAAAACTTGTTTTACTAAAACCCGACGGAAGCGGAGTTAATCCAACTTCCGATTCGGTTTTCTTTGAAAAGTTCAATTTTTCTTAAACACAACCATATCAAACTCTTACATCTTGACTATTAATCATTAACAAAACATGTCGAACAAGTTTCATAGCAAAATATTTCATTTTGTAACTTTTACCGCTCTTTTTCAGTAAAATACCATGTAATTTAGTTTCGACTTTAAAACATCATTAATCTTGCTATACCTTTAGATAGATCATGAGATAATGACCTACCTCCTCACAACACTCATATGCAACATAGCAAGATATCTTTCGGGAATATAGAATACGGGAATACGAATTTTACACTTAAATACCTTTTACTTATAAAAACCATTTTCTACAAGATTACGTATTTTTAAACAAATCTTTGCAAAGCGCCGCTACAACCCATTTGGGGAACCCGTTCGGAATGGTGAGGATTATCGCACATCCTCGGGTTTATTAGTGCGAGATGCAGACATCCGCAAGGAGCATTCGGTCTCGAAAGATTTATAATATAAATATCTTAAGAAAATGAGATTTCTAGAAATATAATAAATTAAAATTATTTTCATATAAATATATATATAAGTATTATCAAAATATCTATTTTTGTTATAATATCAATATTCCAACTTTTTTAAGTCAAAAGAATTACTTTACATGAAAATACCATGCAATTCTATACATTTCCAATATTACAAATAAATACCATGTATTATGAAAACTAGGTTTTATTCACTAGAATTATCACATATATAAAATCTACATCTATGAAAACTCTAAAGACGACAATAAAATACTTGAGGTGTATTTTGAAAATTATAACAAAACTATTTTTACATAAACCCCCCTCAAGTTCTATAAATTACAATAAGGACCCTAGTAAACATAGGTTTAAGCGGGACCAATCTCTTGAGCCTCAGGGAGCCGAAGAAGTGAGTGCTTGCCCATTTAAGCTAGAAAACTTAACAAACGGTGTTATCAACACGGTAATCGTTTTTGAAAAAGACACAAATCCTGTCGCACATGTGCAGCGGTTACCGATGACATCAAAACCTAATTCAGGATTCAATTTCTTTTCTAATTGTCTGACTCAGACTGAGTCTCAATATAATTAATCTGACTTGAATATGATTCAAGTATCAAACTAAAATTCAACATGAATCCATGAATCCATATATTCAATCTGTTCAATCTGTATTGACCGAACCGAACCATGGATATACTTCCATTTACATGATTCTCCAGTTACATCTATTTACTGATATCATGGTTTTGGCTAGTCATTCTATTATACAATCTATATTACAAAATAATACAAGTTGTAATACAATACAAACAATACTTCGCAAGGTTTAAGGGGTAGATTGGTACGGAAGGTGTTAGAAGTGGCACGAGACTGCAAAATTTAAGACACCTAACCTGAATACAATCGCCGTTGTTCCGGGCATTCTAATGGAGGCTTGTACTTCCATTTGCGTTTAGTCTCTGGCATATAGAGACTCCTCTCGTATACACTGGGATCCTTCTGTACCAAACTACAAACAACAACGTTAACCATATAATACAACTTTAAAAGTTACACTCTCTCTCTCTGTGTGTTTATTCTACTTCTCCCTTATATTTGGGACTTACCGAGCGACTGTTCGCTGACGACATTCCTTCTCTTTCTTCTTTGGAATGTTGTCAGGTGATTCGGACCTTCAAGAGATCGAGCCCAGCGCCGAAGACTTGGACCAGTTTACTGAAGATCCCGAGCTGTAGTTACACTTGTACACATTTCATTTCAGTACCTTCCATTTTTGTTATGCCATTATTTATGCATTGCTTTCATTCAGATGTATTTACTTTTCCATGCATTGTACAAAAGAATGTTAATAAATAAAGTTGTCATTTTATTACATTTGTCTCTTGTGTATATTTCTTTATATTGCTTAGTTACGCTTAGCGTATTTACTTCAGAGTAAATACGTAGAGGCCTCGTCGCGTCCCCTGCCCGTATACCGGGAAGCGGGGTATGACAGGTTTTGTTGGTGGCCCATGCAGGTCATCCAGTAGCTTGGGTATTGACTAAACCGCACTACTATGCAGTTCTGTTCTGCGTGAACAACCTAAGCAATATAACACAAGAACCAGCAACTAAAACATTCTTTACAATTTATATTCCTTGAATCTTATTATTTCATATACTTTGAATCTGTCCTAACCCAAATTTTTCTTCAAGGTTATGGATTCCCCAAACAACACCAGCACCAACTTCAACAACACTCCACCTCCACTATCAATCACACCTGTCGTCCCTGCTCCGCTCAACGAGCAGACGGTTCTGCTTAAGGCGATCCGCAGCCTCCTACAAGGACAGCAGCAGCAGACTGCTCTTTTAATGAACCGTCCCGAGGCAGAAGCACCTGGGGTGAAGCAATTCAGGGCTTTGCACCCCAAACAGTTCTTAGGAAAAGAGATCCGACTAGAAGCTGGGGAATGGGCTTAGAGCATCGAAGATGATCTGGCAGCGGCACAAGTGCCAGAAATAGCTTGGGTCCGTGTTGCGAAACTGTAGCTCACGGACAATGCACGGGTCTGGTAGAAGGCGGAAGAAAGACGTCTTGATCAACCCATCGAATGGAAGACTTTCCGAGATATGTTCGACGCTAAGTACTTCTTTGAGACTACCAGGTTTGATATGGAACAGCGGTTCATCCATCTGCAACAAGGTTCAATGTGGACCAAGTCGGTAGATGAATATGACATTGAATTCACCATACTTAGTCGGTAAGATATGTCTCAATGTTCGATTTTATATCACATACTACACTGCTAACACAAGACCGTAACAGATTTTGAGGCCCATCTCATACCGACTGCTAAGATCAGAGCTAGAAGATTTCAGCAAGGGTTGGACCCGGAAATCCAAGCAGCTCTCCAACCTATGATTTGGCTCTGAAAGCTGCCCGAAAATATGAGGCAGTGGTGAAGAAGAAGGGCAGACCTCAATCTGCCGGAGTGAAGCGCCCTGCCAATCAGATGGCAGGAGGAGCCTCTCCAAGGCCAACTGTTGAACTCAGAAGACTGGAAGAATTGAATAACCAGCCAAGTCCTGATTTTTGCTTTTATTGCAAGAGGGAAGGACACTTGTGGAAGGACTGTAGGCGCGCAAAAGGCCTATGCTTGGTTTGTGGCGCATCCAATCACGGCATTGGAAACTGTCCTTATAGATGCAATCCGGCTCACACACCCACCATCTACCCGCAGCGGCCAGCTATCCAGGCTCCTGCAACTCGTCCTGCACTCCCAGCACCACCTCCACATAGAACTCCTATACGGCCAAATCGCCAATTCCATCAAGCACTGAGGAACATGCCTCGAGGACAGAGGAATGTGCCTCCAGCAAGGAAGAACGTGCCACGGCGACAGGCTTACACCTTAGCAGCCGTATAAGCCGAGACAGTTGACCAAGGTAACACTAGTAAGTCTCTTTCATATTTTTTGTACCACCTTATTATTTTTCATACACTATCAGTACTTCAGTCACCAAACTTTCCTTGAAACTGTTACACTCTCCTTTTACAAATTTCGAGGACGAAATTTTTATAAGGAGGGTAGAATGTAGCAACCCTAATTTTCTGTACAACTTTCTGTACAATTTTTCAAAAATACAGAAAGATATATTTTTGCATGAGCACAAGTTATAAATTTGTTTTGCTTTTTAATAGCAAGAAGGAGCTTGTAGCTCATTGGTAAGACCTTACATTGCTGAACTAAAACACCAGGGTTCAAATCCCATCACCCACATTATTTTTATTATTGATTTATTTTTAAATTTTTAGAAGTCCAAGGGTCTACACGTGCATAACTCGTAAAAACCCCACGTAACATGTAAAACAAACTGACCCAAGAGTATCACCATACGACATTGGACACGTAGCAGCGGGCCCCGGCCAGACTCGGCCGACTCGGGCCTGCGACTCGGCCGGCGGGGCCGGGTGAACTCGGCCAAAATCCGAGTTGGCCTTCATGACTCTTGTGCCTCTTGGTCTTCTTAAAACCCCTGTATACTTTGATTTCTCTGTACAATAACAGAGACATTAAAAAAACCCATTAACCTATTTTTAATACAATTTTTAATACAATTTTCAATACAACCTTTCACATACCCTAACCCTAGTTTTACCTTATAAATACCACCCCTAAACACACACCCCTCACTCACAAATTCTGTCCAAACTCTCAAGAAAACTCTCTAGAATTTTTGTGTACAAGTGGAGTTAACGAAGGGCGAAACTCCGGCGAACTTCCGACGACGACTCTACGAGCTCCCGGCGACGAAACGGCATACCGGCAACTCCTACGTCCTCCTCTTCCTTATCCCTAACCTCTAAGCCAGTAAGTCTCACCTCTCTCTTCTATAATCTATTCTTAAAACTTCTTTTACTAAAACCCGACGGAAGCGGAGTTAATCCGACTTCCGATTCGGTTTTCTTTGAAAAGTTTAATTTTCCTTAAACACAACCATATCAAACTCTTACATCTTGACTATTAATCATTAAAAAAACATGTCGAACAAGTTTCATAGCAAAATATTTCATTTTGTAACTTTTACTGCTCTTTTCCAGTAAAATACCATGTAGTTTAGTTTCGACTTTAAAACATCATTAATCTTGCTATGCCTTTATATAGATCACGAGGTAATGACCTACCTCCTCACAACACTCATATGCAACATAACACAATATCTTTCGGGAATATAGAATACGGGAATACGAATTTTACACTTAAATACATTTTACTTATGAAAACCATTTTCTACAAAATTACGTATTTTTAAACAAATCTTTGCAAAGCGCCGCTACAACCCATTTGGGGAACCCATTCGGGATGGTGAGGATTATCGCACATCCTCGGGTTTAGTAGTGCGAGATGCAGAGCTCTGCAAGGAGCATTCGGTCTCGAAACATTTAAAATACAAATATCTTAAGAAAATAAGATTTCTAGAAATATAATAAATTAAAATTATTTTCATATAAATATATATATATATATATATAAGTATTATCAAAATATCTATTTTTGTTATAATATCAATATTTCAACTTTTCTAAGTCAAAAGAATTACTTTACATGAAAATACCATGCAATTCAATACATTTCCAATATTACAAATAAATACCATGTATTATGGAAACTAGGTTTTATTCACTAAAATTGTCACATATATAAAATCTACATCTATAAAAACTCTAAAGACGATAATAAAATACTTGAGGTGTATTTTGAAAATTATAACAAAACTATTTTTACATAACCCCCCCTCAAATTCTATAAATTACAATAAGGACCCTAGTAAACATAGGTTTAAGCGGGACCAATCTCTTAAACCTCAGGAAGCCGGAGAAGTGAGTGCTTGCCTATTTAAGGTAGACAACTTAACAAACGGTGTTATCAACACGGTAATCGTTTTTGAAAAAGACACAAATCCTGCCGCCCATGTGCAGCGGTTACCGATGACATCAAAACCTAATTCAGGATTCAATTTCTTTTCTAATTGTTTGACTCAGACTGAGTCTCAATATAATTAATCTGACCTGAATATGATTCAAGTATCAAACTACAATTCAACATGAATTCATAAATCCATATATTCAATCTGTTCAATCTATTCAATCTGTATTGACTGAACCAAACCATGGATATACTTCCATTTACATAATTCTCCAGTTACATCCATTTACAGATATTATGGTTTCGGCTAGTCATTCCATTATACAATCCATATTACAAAACAATACAAGTTGTAATACAATACAAACAATACAAATAATACTTCGCGGGGTTTAAGGGGTAGATTGGTACGGAAGGTGTTAGAAGTGGCACGAGACTGCAAGATTTAAGACACCTAACCTGAATACAATCGCCATTATTCCGGGCATTCTAAAGGAGCCTTGTACTTCCATTTGCCTTTAGTCTATGGCATATAGAGACTCCTCTCGTATACACTGGCATCCTTCTGTACCAAGCTACAAACAACAGCGTTAACCATATAATACAACTTTAAAAGTTACACACACACTCTCTCTCTGTCTATTCTACTTCTCCCTTATCTTTGGGACTTACCGAGCGATTGTTCGCTGACGACATTTCTTCTCTTTCTTCTTTGGAATGTTGTCAGGTGATTCGGATCTTCAAGAGATCGAGCCCAGCGCCGAAGACTTGGACCAGTTTACTGAAGATCCCGAGCTGCACACTTGTACACATTTCATTTCAGTACTTTCCATTTTTGTTATGCCATTGTTTATGCATTTCTTTCATTCAGATGTATTTACTTTTCCATGCATTGTACAAAAGAATGTTAATAAATAAAGTTGTCGTTTCATTACATTTGTCTCTTGTGTATATTTCTTTATATTGCTTAGTTACGCTTAGCGTATTTACTTCAGAGTAAATACGTAGCGGTCTCGTCGCGTCCCCTGCCCGTACACCAGGAAGTGGGGCGTGACAGGTTTTGTTGGTGGCCCATGAAGGTCATCCAGTAGCTTGGGTATTGACTAAACCACATGCGGCCCTACCATACAGTTCTGTTCTGCGTGAACAACCTAAGCAATATAATACAAGAACCAGCAACTAAAACATTCTTTACAATTCATATTCCTTGAATCTTATTATTTCATATACTTTGAATCTGTCCTAACCCAAATTTTTCTTCAAGGTTATGGATTCCCCTAACAACACCAGCACCAATTTCAACAACACTCCACCTCCACTACCAATCACACCTGCCGTCCCTGCTCCGCTCAACGAGCAAACGGTTCTGCTTGAGGTGATCTGCAGCCTCCTAGAAGGACAGCAGCAGCAGACTGATCTTTTAATGAACTGTCCCGAGTCAGAAGCACCTGGGGTGAAGCAATTCAGGGCTTTGCACCCCCAAACAGTTCTCAGGAAAAGAGAGCCCACTGGAAGCTGAGGAATGGGCTCAGAGCATCGACGATGATCTGGCAATGGCACAAGTTCCAGAAATAGCTTGGGTCCGTGTTGCGAAACTGCAGCTCACGGACAATGCACGGGTCTGGTGGAAGGCGAAAGAAAGCCGTCTTGATCAACCCATCGATTACAAAACTTTCCGAGACATGTTCGACGCTAAGTACTTCACTGAGACTGCCAGGTTTGACATGGAACAGCAGTTCATCCATCTGCAACAAGGTTCAATGTGGACCAAGTCGGTAGATGAATATGATGCTGAATTCACCATACTCAGTCGGTAAGATATGTCTCAATATTCGATTTTATATCACATACTACACAGCTAACACAAGACCGTAACAGGTTTGCGGCCCATCTCATACCGACTGCTAAGATCAGAGCTAGAAGATTTCAGCAAGGGTTGGACCCGGAAATCCAAGCAGCTCTAGCTACAGAGGATTTTCCAACCTATGATTTGGCTCTGAAAGATGCCCGAAGATATGAGGCAGTGGTGAAGAAGAAGGGCAGATCTCAATCTGACGGAGTGAAGCGCCCTGCCAATCACATGGCAGGAGGAGCCTCTCCAAGGCCAACTGTTGAACTCAGAAGACTGGAAGAATTCAATAACTAGCCAAGTCCCGATTTTTGCTTTTATTGCAAGAGAGAAGGACACTTGTGGAAGGACTGTAGGCGCGCAAAAGGCCTATGCTTGTTTTGTGGCTCATCCAATCACGGCATTGGAAACTGTCCTTATAAACGCAATCCGGCTCACACACCCACCAACTACCCGCAGCGGCCAGTTATCCAGGCTCCTGCAACTCGTCCTGCACTCCCAGCACCACCTCCACGTAGAACTCCTGCACTGCCAAATCTCCAATTCCATCAGGCACTGAGGAACATGCCTCGAGGACAGAGGAATGTGCCTCCAGCTAGGAGGAACGTGCCACGGCGACAGGCTTACACCTTTGTAGCCGTAGAAGCCGAGACAGTTGACCAAGGTAACACTAGTAAGTCTCTTTCACATTTTTTGTACCACCTTGTTATTTTTCATACACTATCAGTACTTCAGTCACCAAACTTTCCTTGAAACTTATTAGTTATATGTATGCCCTAGAGGCCATTACTGTACATACGATATATATTGTAGTGGATGCTGGGACATATATAGAGAGGACTTTCTTGCTTGACATGATAGTATGCTATCTGGTTACCCTTTATCTTAACATGTACTCTGATTGTCTCTATGTTACATGTTGATAAAGCCCTTAGGATGAGTACTTGACTACCAGGACTATGATGCGGATCATACAAATGGGGACAGTGTAGTCGCCAAGTACATCCTTCAAATGTTCCTAGTCGTGGGAGTACCGAGACAGGGCATCGATACTCCAGAGTAGACTAGCGTATGCGCTTCTTGACCCATATGATGGGCGATAGATGATCTCATATCCATTGGTGTTTGACATCAGAGAAGGTATACGGGTGCTCAGTGGAGACTGGGTACACTGGACGGACTCGCCGAGAACTTCCAGATGGTATTATACCTCACGTCAGATGGAAGTTCTCTGGTGACACTGGTGCATGTTAGTCTGTATACCCGAGATCGTCATAGAGTCTTGTGTGATTCCCACTGTGCTTTGATTTCCATCATACCACGTCCAAGAGGGCGTGCAAAAAGGTGGCTTTTGGGTACAGTCCCGAATCACATGGAGGCAATGAGCGATAGGAGGGGTTTCGTCTCTCCCGGTATAGGGAGTTGATGTTGCGCTGTGTTCGATTGGCTATAACTGGAAATCCCTGGCCAGGGTTGTTGAGATTTAATGGTAAGTGTTATCAGTAGTTTCTCGAACTGTTATAGACCTCATATCGACACGACTTATCAAGCTACTGGGGTCTAACATTTACCACCCCTAGGCGAGATATGCGACATATCAGACGAAGAGACCGGACTGTACGGGAGTGTTACTGATTGGATTCACGGGAGAAAGTACAGGCTTGCTTGTTGATCTTCTGATCGCTCAATACCTGGGTGGCTGTTACGTTTAGCTGACCGCTTGCAGCTTGTGGATGTTTGATATGATCATCACCTACTGTCGGCGTATTGACGATTCTTTAGAGTCCTACACAGAGATTTCTTGGTTCAGGCAAAACGGAGTAAGAGCACATATATGATATGTGCGGGACCGAAAACAATACGTGTATATGATGCCGTATTAGATTCTCGCGATATGAGTTATCGGCCGGGTATATGTGATATAGCCGGGTCATCAGATCAAGTGTTGATTCGATGAACTGATACAGATTATATTAGTCGGTTATTTGTGAAATAACCAGATTATCGGATTAAGTGTTAATTCGATAATTTAATGTATAATTATATATTTGATATATTAAATTACATTAACTGAAATAAGATCACTAAAAGATTCTTTTTCTCACTCGGGTAATACATTGATATATATGCGATATATATTAATTGTATTATTTTATTTTGTTACAATAAATATTGTATATGTGATATATAATATTGTAACATGTTAGGGTTATTAATGCAACATGATTAGTGGAGATTAAACATGATTAAGGTTTGATTTGGGTTAATTTTTCTAGAAGCTTCTAGAAGCTTTTTGTTTTGTTTTTGCAAAGATATTTTCTAAAGATATTTTGTTATGATATTTGTTAACCCAACCCAACCCTTCACCATGGTTCATTCTCTACATGGGTTAAGTTATCATACTTAACCCATGGTTGCATTTCTAACCACACATGGATTCATTATTCATCACAAATGGCTTTGGTTATTCTTCTTCTTCTTCCTTGGAGAAAAGCTTTCTAGCTTTTGCTCTTGTGATGATGTTGAGTGAGATTAAGAAAACTAATGAGAGCTAAAAACCCTACTTCATCATCCTAATCTATTCTTGCCAATTAAATTAGGGTGTTCACTTCATTTAGTGAGTGAGAGCTTGTGTTATAGAAACTTCAAGGTAGATCATCTTAGTTATCGAAGATCGAAAGCAAGCTTGCATCTTTCTCTTCGTGGAGCCTCTCTAGAGTCCGGGTACTCGATGATCGCAGCGAAAGGAGCTCAACACGGAGCTTTAGAAGTGAAGGACCAGACTACAAAGGTTGTAATCCCAAACTCTTAGATGTTAAAGTGTCTAACATGCTTTGTTTCGCCTAATCTCTAGTTTAAAGATCTTGGTTAGGGTTGTTCGGCACGTCTAAATTTTAAATCGGGTATGGTTGATGCCTTATAGACCCTTGTGAGAGTGCCTAGTAACCCTACAGTGGTATCAGAGCCAAGCTAGAGCTTTAGGCGAAGTCCAGGCGAAGTTTAAAGTCCGATCGAACTCCGAATACCCGTAAAACCCTAGTTTCTGGAAATTTTTTCAAAATGTGATTTTTTCTGCATTAAAAATACTCAAAAAAATCAGCAGGGAATTCTAAGGATAATTGTAAAATACGACCATCTAATTCCATTAAAGCACCGCGGAACCGCGGCAAGACCCTTGCTTGCGCGGCGGTTCCGCGGCCGTCTCTGGGCATTAGGGTTTTATTTTGTACAGTACCATCCGTAGGCACTTCCTGATGCTTCTGGGAATTTTTAATTATACTCAATTGTTGAGTTTTCTGGGTTGTATTGGGAGCTCGTTGATTCGATCGGAAAGTTTAACTTCGTTTAAGTTTTTCTGGGTAATTTTAGAACGTGTTAAAAAGTTCAAACGGATATAAATAACTCGCTTTTTTCCCTGCCGGAAAATTTCCAAGTGTTGGATTTTTCCGTAGTTTAAGAACAATCTTAGTCGTGCAAGTAACGCGGTGGACCCTCTAGAAGAACACAAAACTTAACTCGATTATGTGACCGTCTGAACCATCTCTGAACCTTAGGGTTTGGGGCAGTACGGCGTTACCACATGTGAGGCGTTGGCTTGACCCTTCTACGGCTGGACCATTGGTACTGTGGAATGTGATGGATACTTTTTGAACTCCGCTCAAGTGTTGAGCTATTTGGGAAATCTTGGGTGTTTGTTTATTCGATCGGGAAGTTTAACATTGTCTATTTATCTGGAATGTGATACAATATTTGGAATCCACATGTAGTTATGAGATAACTAATTTGAATGTTATAAATCTAGCAGTTCAGTCTCAGATGATCGGTTGCCATGCGATTTTGATGTGATCAAAAGTCCGTCGCAATCACGTAGCGTACGCGGATACTCGCCGGGTAGACTTAATAGATAACCACGCCCCATAGCCCCGACCAAGTGACTATAGGAGAACCCCGTCGCCAAAAGCATCCGTTCGGGTGCTCGCGGCAGCGATGTTCCGCCTTAGTGCACTTCGTCGACGACATCCGGAGGTGCGGCCGTCTACTAAAGTTTGCGACGAGCATTCGATCAGGATGTCGGGAATCTTGTTGAATTGCCCGACTTGATATTGAAAAGTGTTTTCGAGATCGAGACTAAAATGCCGGGTTTATAATTGTTAGGCATGCGATGTCTAAGGAATTCATTTGGTTAGGCATGAGATGTCTAAGGAAGTTGCGGATTCCAACTGTTGTAGTTTTACACTTTCTTTTCTGTGACCATAAGCGTAGTATGTGGTGTATCGCCGGTTTTGTTGCTATATATCAACGACAATCGGGATACGCATGCTTGCTTACGTTGATGATATGAGATATTATGTGTTGCTGTGATATGTTGTATTGGATTGTCATGTTTTGAATAGCCGGGGTTTTATGTGAGATGAGGGTTTTTATTTTCATTCATGTAAAATTCATTTGTATGTAATATTCTTTTATTGGGGCACTTCCGGGCTGAGGATGATGTCACCATTGTATATTATTTACTTTTCTGCATTAGGTAGACCCAAGGCGGGGAGCACAAGTAACCGGGTTCTAGGGTCCAGTGGGAGACCATCTCGAGGAGTCGAGACCGGGTCTCTTAACCGTAGAATTAGCAGTGTTGCTTGTCGCTCTCGTAGGGGTCTAGGGATGTGAGTTTGGCTATTTATCGCAACCGTGGAATCCGTGTTTTATACAGGCTCGTATTAAAAACACGGACCTCCTAGTATATCTAATATTTCATATGTTATCTTCTGCTGCAATGTTCTGTGATGAGATCATATTACTGCCTGAGACGAATATTTATATTATATATATGAGATATATGTTATATTGCAGATTTCGTTTCAAATGTGATGCTTGTGAAGCATATTAAAATGGGACTTCATTAATGAGATTAATGAAATAAAAGAAACCTAAAGATGTTGTAGAAACTTATTTAAAAACTGGTAGCTCTAGTTCTTGCTTTGCATAGCGGTGTTCCTTGTAGAACATCCAGCACCTTATTCGATAAGGAAAGAGCCGAGATTCCTTCACCTGGAGTGACCTCTTAAGCGAAACTAGCAGATGATACAAACTCGGTTTGTCTTTTGATTGTTTTTATAGTTTTTGCTTTGCATAGTGATATTTGTGAAATATCGTGCACCTTATTCGATGAGGAAAGAGCCGACGATCCTTTCACCGAGAGTGACCTCTTTAGCAAAACTAGAAAAGGCCTAAAAAACATTCTATTTAAAATCACTCGATTTTACAACGATATCAAGTTCATTACGCAAAGGGTTTTCTTAAAAACCTGTCGTAGCCCTTCGTCATTTCAGATAAGTACTACTTAGTATTCGTGCTGCGGTAGTTTGGCATGCGTCAAGGCGTAGTGTACGGTAGCTAACTAGTGCTTATCTGCTAGCATACGATGCGATTGGATTAGGGTATTCGTACGGCGTTGTTTGGCATGCGTCAAGGGTCGTACGGGTGGGTTTAATTCAATCAGGAAATGCACGGGTTGAACTTGACTAGCGGACTATGGGTTGTTTGGCATGCGTCAAGGTCATAGCACGCTAGGGGTAAAATATTATTGGGAATTTCAAGAGTTGAAATTTGCAATGAGATTGCATACCTTCTATGAGATAGTTGGATCCCAATACCCGCTGCGAGTAAGAGTTACTCCTGGAAGAGTTTTACACATTACAATTAGCCGATCAAGTAGATGTCTAGAAAGGTGTTAATGGGGTTACGTCCCTGGGAAAACGAGGTTTACTTTAATTAGGTCCGTGCGAAAGCACGGGGAACCTCCCTCAAAATACCGGCACTGGCCTGGCTGAAAGATTGGCGAACTTGTAGGGTGTAATTAATCCCGGCTAGTCTTTCCTTTTAGGGTTTGAAGGAAGATTTGACTAAAACAGTGGGAGACATCCTGATTAGATAAATTGATAACCAATCTAATTTTGTAAAAGCGCACGCTGAGTGTTTTCTTCTCTCTCTCTCCTGGTTGCGACTATTTCACGCCTTAATCAAGATAATAATACGGATGTATTGACCGAACCTGCTTGTTATACTGCGCTAGGGAATGTTGGTCCCGCTCCAACTTATAATTGTTATAAGACAGAGCAGGAAATAGGGGATTACCAGAATTCCCGTGCCGCCCAAACGAAGAAAGTGCATGCTGATGCATCTTCTTTGGGTGTGTTCATTACCGAGAACTGTTTCTCAATATCCTTTAGGTCCTGGGTATTTGATACCGGATCAGGATCCCACATATCTAATTTGTTACATGGGCTACAGATAGGTAGAGAACTGAGAATGGGTGATAAATTTCATGAGATAGAAACGGTGCAAGCGTTGCAGCCAAGTCTGTTGGTAGTTATCACCCTGTATTACCAGAATACATTGATTCTGAAAGAATGTTATTATATACCGAACCTGATATACAACATCATATCAGTCTCTTTATTAGTAAAGAAGGATATAATTTTGTATTGTTGGATAATGTTTTGAACATTTCCTATATCAAGAGTTGATCGGATCAGGCACGTTATCTAAAAGCATAGACGTTCTAAATCAAACCACAGTTCTTAATGTACAGAATACACACAAGAGGAAGAGTTCAGAAATGAATGAATCTTTCTTGAGGCATTGTAGACTAGGTCATATCAATGCGACCCGACTAGCTGAAGTTACATAAAGATGCATATTTAAATTAGTTTGAATTTACATCTTGTGAAACTTGCCGGTCATGTCACAAAAATAAGATGACCACAGCTCCGTTTATTGGAAACAGAGAAAGAGTTAGTGAGCTCTTGGGATTGATACATGCTGATGTATAAAGGTCCCCTGTCTACACATGCCAGGACCGGTTCTTTGTAGTTCATTACATTCACTGATGATCTCTCAAGATTCAGACATATGTTCCTGTTGAAACACAAGTCCAAAACTTTTGAGATAATCACAGAATATAAGTTAGATGTAGAGAACCAAAAACGGGTATAAGTATTATGTCCTTTGATGAGATTAAGGAGGAGAATACTTGAGCATGGGATTCCTGGACTATTCTAAAAGAGAATGAGATTCTCTCTCAGCATTACTCTTCCGTATACACCACAGCACGTCGGTGTATCGGGGTGGAGCAATCACACCCTATTTGATATGGTGCGCTCTATGATGAGTACTACTCAGTTTCCTATTTCCTTTTGGGAGTTATGCACTTATGAAATTGCATACCTATTGAATAGGGTTCCAATCAAATCAGTTGTCTACCACTTCATATGTGATATGGAATGGGAAGAGCCCATATCTTAAGTAAGTTAAGATTTGGGGTTGTCCGGCCTATGTCTAAAAGCAAAATCCGGACAAGCTCGAGGCAAAGTCAGTTCTGTGGAAGTTTGTTGGATATCCCAAGCATTCGCAAGGGAATATCTTCTACCAAATCGAGGAACAAAAGATGTTTTGTTTCTCAGCATGCCACCTTTTTGAAAGGGAATTTCTTGTGAAGAAATTATTGGTCATGACGTAGAACTGGAAAGAGTTCCAGCTATACAAACTGCAGCTGATGATTTGGTAAACCCGGAGGATTCAATAGTTTCCAACGAACCTCAGCCTTTCCGCCGATCTAGTAGGGTTCCTCATCCACCTGAGAGATACTTCGGTTTCTTTATGACAGTGGGAGCAAGGATTGCATCATGAGATGATGACCCAACTAGTTTCGAGCAGGCCATCAGGAGTGGGACTCTGTAAGAATGGCTGGATACTTAGCGATCTGAGATGGAATACTTATACACCAACAAAGTATGGACTTTAGTTGCTTTATCTGAAGGGTTAAATCCCCATCAGGAGCAAGTATATCTTGAGAAGATTACTTGGTGTACATGGAAAAGTTGAGACTTTCAAAACTATGCTTAAGTCCATCCAGATCCTACTTGCCACGGCTACATACCATGACTACGATATCTGGCGATTGGGTGTCATGACTGTTTTCTAAATGATGATTTGGAAGAGAGCATCTATAAGTACACAGCCAGAGGGCTTCATAGACAGTGGGAGCAGCGGAAACGTGAGCAAGATGTTTTATGTGATAAATCAGGCATCGCGGAGTTGGAACGTCTGTTTTAATGTAGTAGTCAAAGAGTTTGACTTCATCAAAATGGTAGATGAACCTTGTATATACAAAAAGGTAGTAGAGAGTATGGAAAATCCTCGTAGAGTACGTGGATGACATACTCTTGATAGGGAAGGAGTTTCCTATGCAACGCTCGGTCAATCTCCTCTTATCACAAAAATTCTCCATATAGGATCAAGATGATACCTCCTAAATCCAGAGTTATGGATCTATGAGATAGATATAATTGGATGTTAGGATTCTCACTAGTTGTAATGAGATGGTATCAATCGATCCTGAGGAGAATCACTGGAAAGGTTTCAGGGTAATAAGGATGACTGAATGTCAGTCGCAGGCATTGTCTTTACCCTCAGTGGAGGGACGGTATATTGGAAGAGTTCCAAGCTAGATACCGTGACTTACTAGACGATTAAAGGCAAGATACATCGTTACCAAGGATGCTATCAAAGAGACAGTCTGAATATATATAAGTTCATGAGGTGAACTTCGTTCCTACCATTGTGTGACAATAGAGTTGTGGCTTATGCCAAGGAACATCCATCCCATCAGAAATCCAGATATAATTCTTAGGCAGTATCACCTGATCATGGAGATGGTTAATCTCCAGGGAGATCGAGTTTAGGAGAGTAGACACAGAGGACAACAGCGCGGTTCCACTCAAAAAGGCCTTTTTCACAGTAGAGACTTTTATGGGATGGTTGAGTATGAGATACATCAACCAGAGCTAATTGTTGGGTATGCTATACCACAACAGATGGCCCTAGTGCAAGTGGGAGATTGTTAGTTATATGTATGCCCTAGAGGCCATTACTGTACATACGATGTATATTGTAGTGGATGCTGGGACATATATAGAGAGGACTTTCTTGCTCGACATGATAGTATGCTATCTGGTTACCCTTTATCTTAACATGTACTCTGATTGTCTCTATGTTACATGTTGATAAAGCCTTTAGGATGAGTACTTGACTACCAGGACTATGATGCGGATCATACTAGTGGGGACAGTATAGTCGCCATGTACATCCTTCAAATGTTCCTAGACGTGGGAGTACCAAGTCAGGGCATCGATACTCCAGAGTAGACTAGTGTATGCGCTTCTTGACCCATATGATGGGCGATAGATGATCTCATATCCATTGGCGTTTGACATCAGAGAAGGTATACGGGTGCTCAGTGGAGACTGGGTACACTGGACGGACTCGCCGAGAACTCCCAGATGGTATTATACCTCACGTCAGATGGCAGTTCTCTGGTGACACTGGTGCAGGTTAGTCTGTATACCCGAGATCGTCACAGAGTCTTGTGTGATTCCCACTGTGCTTTGATTTCCATCATACCACGTCCAAGAGGGCGTGCAAAAAGGTGGCTTTTGGGTACAGTCCCGAATCACATGGAGGCAATGAGCGATAGGAGGGGTTTCGTCTCTCCCGATATAGGGAGTTGATGTTGCGCTGTGTTCGATTGGCTATAACTGGAAATCCCTGGCCAGGGTTGCTGAGATTTACTGGTAAGTGTTATCAGTAGTTTCTCGAACTGTTATAGACCTCATATCGACACGACTTATCAAGCTACTGGGGTCTGACGTTTACCACCCCTAGGCGAGATATGCGACATATCAGACGAAGTGATCGGACTGTACGGGAGTGTTACTAATTGGATTCACGGGAGAAAGTACAGGCTTGCTTGTTGATCTTCTGATCGCTCAATACGTAGGTGGCTGTTACGTTTAGCTGACCGCTTGCAGCTTGTGGATGTTTGATATGATCATCATCTACTGCCGGCGTATTGACGATTCTTTAGAGTCCCACACAGAGGTTTCTTGGCTCAGGCAAAACGGAGTAGGGGCACATATATGATATGTGCGGGACCGAGAACAATACGTGTATGTGATACCATATTAGATTCTCGCGATATGAGTTATCGGCCGGGTATATGTGATATAGTCGGGGCATCGGATCAAGTGTTGATTCGATGAATTGATACAGATTATATTAGTCGGTTATTTGTGAAATAGCCGGATTATCGGATCAAGTGTTGATTCGATAATTTAATGTACAAATATATATTTGATATATTAAATTACATTAACTAAAATAAGCTCACTAAAAGATTCTTTTTCTCACTCGGGTAATACATTGATATATATGCGATATATGTTAATTGTATTATTTTATTTTATTACAATAAATATTGTATATGTGATATATAATATTGTAACATGTTAGGGTTATTAATGCAACATGATTAGTGGAGATTAAACATGATTAATGTTTGATTTGGGTTAATTTTTCTAGAAGTTTCTAGAAGTTTTTTGTTTTGTTTTTGCAAAGATATTTTCTAAAGATATTTTGTTATGATATTTGTTAACCCAACCCAACCCTTCACCATGGTTCATTCTCTACATGGGTTAAGTTATCATACTTAACCCATGGTTGCATTTCTAACCACACATGGATTCATTATTCATCACAAATGGCTTTGGTTATTCTTCTTCTTCTTCCTTGGAGAAAAGCTTTCTAGCTTTTACTCTTGTGATAATTTTGAGTGAGATTAAGAAAACAAATGAGAGCTAAAAACCCTACTTCATCATCCTAATCTATTCTTGCCAATTAGATTAGGGTGTTCACTTCATTTAGTGAGTGAGAGCTTGTGTTATAGAAACTTCAAAGTAGATCATCTTAGTTATCGTAGATCGAAAGTAAGCTTGCATCTTTCTCTTCGTGGAGCCTCTCTAGAGTCCGGGTACTCGATGATAGCAGCGAAAGGACCTCAACACGGAGCTTTAGAAGTGAAGGACCGGACTACAAAGATTGTAATCCCAAACTCTTAGATATTAAAGTGTTTAACATGCTTTGTTTCGCCTAATCTCTAGTTTAAAGATCTTGGTTAGGGTTGTTCGGCACGACTAAATTTTAAATCGGGTATGGTTGATACCTTATAGACCCTTGTGAGAGTGCCTAGTAACCCTACAAAACTGTTACACTCTCCTTTTACAAATTTCGAGGACGAAATTTTTATAAGGAGGGTAGAATGTAACAACCCTAATTTTCTGTACAACTTTCTGTACAATTTTTCAAAAATACAGAAAGATGTACTTTTGCATGAGCATAAGTTATAAATTTTTTTGCTTTTTAATAGCAAGAAGGAGCTTGTAGCTCATTGGTAGACCTGGCACTGCTGAACCAAAGCACCAGGGTTCAAATCCCATCACCCACATTATTTTTATTATTGATTTATTTTTAAATTTTCAGAAGTCCAAGGGTCTACACGTGCATAACTCGTAAAAACCCTACGTCACATGTAAAACAAACTGACCCAGGAGTATCACCATACGACATTGGACACATAGCAGCGATCCCCGGCCCTACTTGGCCGACTCGGGCCTGCGACTTGGCCGGTGGGGCCGGGTGAACTCGGCCAAAATCCGAGTTGGCCTTCATGACTCTTGTGCCTCTTGGTCTTCTTAAAACCCCTGTATACTTTGATTTCTCTTCACAATAACAGAGACAATAAAAAAAACCCATTAACCTATTTTTAATACAATTTTTAATACAATTTTCAATACAACCTTTCACCTATCCTAACCCTAGTTTTACCCTATAAATACCACCCCTAAACACACACCCCTCACTCACAAATTCTGTCCAAACTCTCAAGAAAACTCTCTAGAATTTTTGTGTACAAGTGGAGTTAACGAAGGGCGAAACTCCGGCGAACTTCCGACGACGACTCTACGAGCTCCCGGAGACGAAGCGGCGCACCGGCAACTCCTACGTCCTCCTCTTCCTCATCCCTAACCTCTAAGCCAGTAAGTCCCACCTCCCTCTTCTCTAATCTATTCTTAAAACTTCTTTTACTAAAACCCGACGGAAGCGGAGTTAATCCGACTTCCGATTCGGTTTTCTTTGAAAAGTTCAATTTTCCTTAAACACAACCATATCAAACTGTTACATCTTGACTATTAATCATTAACAAAACATGTCGAACAAGTTTCATAGCAAAATATTTCATTTTGTAACTTTTACCGCTCTTTTTCAGTAATATACCATGTAGTTTAGTTTCGACTTTAAAATATCATTAATCTTGCTATACCTTTAGATAGATCACGAGGTAATGACCTACCTCCTCACAACACTCATATACAACATAGCATGATATCTTTCGGGAATATAGAATACGGGAATACGAATTTTACACTTAAATACCTTTTACTTATGAAAACCATTTTCTACAAGATTACGTATTTTTAAACAAATCTTTGCAAAGCGCCACTACAATCCATTTGGGGAACCCGTTCGGGATGGTGAGGATTATCGCACATCCTCGGGCTTAGTAGTGTGAGATGCAGACCTCCGCAAGGAGCATTCAGTCTCGAAAGATTTAAAATACAAATATCTTAAGAAAATAAGATTTCTAGAAATATAATAAATTAAAATTATTTTCATATAAATATATATATATATATATATATATATATATATAAGTATTATCAAAATATCTATTTTTGTTATAATATCAATATTCCAACTTTTCTAAGTCAAAAGAATCACTTTACATGAAAATACCATGCAATTCTATACATTTCCAATATTACAAATAAATACCATGTATTATGGAAACTAGGTTTTATTCACTAGAATTGTCACATATATAAAATCTACATCTATGAAAACTCTAAAGACGATAATAAAATACTTGAGGTGTATTTTGAATATTATAACAAAACTATTTTTACATAAAACCCCCTCAAGTTCTATAAGTTACAATAAGGACCCTAGTAAAGATAGGTTTAAACGGGACCGATCTCTTGAGCCTCAGGAAGCCGGAGAAGTGAGTGCTTGCCTATTTAAGCTAGACAACTTAAGAAACGGTGTTATCAACACGGTAATCGTTTTTGAAAAAGACACAAATCCTGCCGCCCATGTGCAGTGGTTACCGATGACATCAAAACCTAATTCAGGATTCAATTTCTTTTCTAATTGTCTGACTCAGACTGAGTCTCAATATAATTAATCCGACTTGAATATGATTCAAGTATCAAACTACAATTCAACATGAATTCATGAATCTATATATTCAATCTGTTCAATCTATTCAATCTGTATTGACTGAACCGAACCATGGATATACTTCCGTTTACATGATTCTCCAGTTACATCCATTTACTGATATCATGGTTTCGGCTAGTCATTCCATTATACAATCTATATTACAAAACAATACAAGTTGTAATACAATACAAACAATACTTCGCGGGGTTTAAGGGATAGATTGGTACGGAAGGTGTTAGAAGTGGCACGAGACTGCAAAATTTAAGACACCTAACCTGAATACAATCGCCATTGTTCCGGGCATTCTAACGGAGCTCTGTACTTCCATTTACCTTTAGTTTATGGTATATAGAGACTCCTCTCGTATACACTGGCATCCTTCTGTACCAAGCTACAAACAACAGCGTTAACCATATAATACAACTGTAAAAGTTACACACACACTCTCTCTCTGTCTATTCTACTTCTTCCTTATCTTTGGGACTTACCGAGCGATTGTTCGCTGACGACATTCCTTCTCTTTCTTCTTTGGAATGTTGTCAGGTGATTCGGACCTTCAAGAGATCGAGCCCAGCGCCGAAGACTTGGACCAGTTTACTGAAGATCCCGAGTTGTAGTTACACTTGTACACATTTCATTTCAGTACTTTCCATTTCTGTTATGCCATTGTTTAGGCATTGTTTTCATTCAGATGTATTTATTTTTCCATGCATTGTACAAAATAATGTTAATAAATAAAGTTGTTGTTTCATTACATTTGTCTCTTGTGTATATTTCTTTATATTGCTTAGTTACGCTTAGCGTATTTACTTCAGAGTAAATACGTAGCGGCCTCTTCGCCTCCCCTGCCCGTACACCGGGAAGCGGGGCGTGATAGTGGAAAAGGGACTTACTGGATTTTAGATTAGAGAAGAGGAAGAGGGAGTGGTAGGAGGTGCCGGTGCGTCGTTTCGTCGCCGGGAGCTCTTAGGGTCGTCGTCGGAAGTTCGTCGGAGCTTCGCCCTTCGCTAACTCCACTTGTACACAAAAGTTCTTGGGATTTTTTCTTGAGAGTTTGGGCAGAGTTTGTGAGTGAGGGGGGTGTTTAGGTGTGGTGTTTATAGGAAAAACTCTAGGGTTTAGGGTAGATGAAAGGGTGTGATAAAATTGTATTAAAATTTGTATTAAAAATTGGATTAATTGAGGTTTTGAATGGCTCTGTTAGTGTGCAGGGTTTTTAAACTATACAGGGGTTATAAGGAGGCCAAGAGTCACAGAAGTTCAGAAGGGAAAATCGGATTCTGGGCTGACTCGGCCGGCGGCGGCGGCCGATTCGACCGAGTCGCCATCCGAGTTAAGCCTAGTCAGGCCGAGTTCGGCCGCCACGTGTCCCTTGCCTCTTGGTTAGTACAGTGAGGTCGTTTGTTTTTAGTGTGACCTTTGGTTTTACGGGCTTTGCACGTGTAGACTCTTGGGATTCTAAAAGATTAAAGGAATTTTAATCAAAAATAATGTGTGGGTGATGGGATTTGAACTCTGGTGCTTTGGTTCAGCAGTGCAAGGTCTTACCAATGAGCTATAAGCTCTTTCTTGCTCATTAGAAGAAAATCAAATACTTATATTACTCACAGGAAATGCAAATGCCCCAAGTATACATTAACTTTAAATGAATTTTATGTACACTAAAATTGGAGTTGTTACAGTCTACCCTCCTTACAAAAATTTCGTCCTCGAAATTTATAAAAGGAAAGTGTAACAGATTCAAGGAAAGTTTGGTGACTGAAGTACTGATAGTGTATGAAAAATAATAAGGTGGACAAGGGTTTTAAAAATGTGAAAGAGACTTACTAGTGTTACCTTGGTCAACTGTCTCGGCTTCTACGGCTGCTAAGGTGTAAGCCTGTCGCCCTGGTACATTCCTCCTGGTTGGAGGCACATTCCTCTGTCCTCGAGGCATGTTCCTCAGTGCCTGATGGAATTGGCGATTTGGCTATGCAGGAGTTCTACGTGGAGATGGTGCTGGGAGAGCAGGACGAGTTGCAGGAGCCTGGATAGCTGGCTGCTGCGGCTAGTTGGTGTGTGTGTGAGCTGAGTTGTATCTATAGGGACGGGTCTCAATTTTGTTATTAGACGCGCCACAAACTAGGCACAGGCATTTTGCGCGCCTAAAGTCCTTTATCAAATGTCCATCTCTCTTGCAATGGAAATAGAAATCAGGTCTTGGCTGGTTATTAGGTTCTTCCGATCTCCTGGGTTTGAACAATAGCCTGGAAGAGACTCCTCCTGCCATTTGAGTGGCAATGCGCTTCAAACCGGAAAATTAAGGTCTACCCTTCTTCTTCACCACTGCCTTATATCTTCGGGCAGCTTTCAGAGCCAAATCATAGGTTAGGAAATCCCCTGTAGCTAAGGAAGCTTGGATTTTCGGGTCCAACCCTTACTGAAATCTTCTTGCCCTGATCTCAGCAGTCGGTATGAGATGAGCCGCAAACCTGTTACGGTCTTGTGTTAGCTGTGCAGTATGTGTTTTTAGAAAAACGGATACTGAGACGTATCTTACCTGCTGAGTATGGTAAACCCAGCATCTTATTCATCTACAGATTTGGCCCACATTGAACCTTGTTACAGATGGATGAACTGTTGCTCCATATCAAAGCGGGCAATCTAAGGGAAGTACTTTGTGTTAGTTATATGTATGCCCTAGAGGCCATTACTGTACATAGGATGTATATTGTAGTGGATGCTGGGACATATATAGGGAGGACTTTCTTGCTCGACATGATAGTATGCTATCTGGTTGCTCTTTACCTTAACGTGTATACTGATTGTCTCTCTGTTACATGTTGGTAAAGCCCTTAGGATGTGTACTTGACTACCTGGACTGTGATGTGGATCATACTAGTGGGGACATGGTAGTCCATAAGTACATCCTTCAAAGTCCCTAGTCGTGGGTGTATCGAGACGGGGCATCGATATACCAGAGTAGACTAGCGTATACCTTCTCGACCCATATAGATGGGCGATGGATGATCCCATATCCATTGGTGTTTGACATCAGAGATGATATGCGGGTTCTCAGTAGAGACTGGGTACACTGGACGGACTCGCCGAGAACTCCCAGATGGTATTATACCTCACGTCAGATGGCAGTTCTCTGGTGACACTGGTACAGAGTAGTCTGTTGACCCGAGATCGTCATAGAGTCTTGTGTGGTTCCCACTGTGCTTTGATTTCCATCTTACCACGTCCAAGAGGGCGTGCAAAACGGTGGTTTTTGGGTACAGTCCCGAGTCACATGGAGGCAATGAGCGATAGGAGGGGATTCGTCTCTCCCGGTATAGGGGGTTGATGTTGCGTTGTGTTCGATTGGCTATAACAGGAAATCCCTGGCCAGGGTTGCTGAGATTTACTGGTAAGTGTTACTAGTAGTTTCTCGAACAGTTATAGACCTCATATCGACACGACTTATCGAGCTATTGGGGTCTGACGTTTACCACCCTTAGGCGAGATATGCGACATATCAGACGATCAGACCGGACTGTACGGTAGTGTTACTGGTTGGATTCACAGGAGTGTGAGCGGGCTTGCTCGTCGATCTTCTGATCGCTCAATACCCGGGTGGCCGTTACGTTTAGCAGACCGCTTGCGGCTTGTGGGTGTTTGATATGATCATCACCTGCTGCCGGCGTATTGACGAGTCTTTAGAGTCCTACACAGAGGTTTCCTGGCTCAAGCGAAACGAAATAGGAGCGCATATGAGATATGTGCGGGACCGAGAATAATACGAGTATGTGATACTGTATTCGATTCTCGCGATGTGACATTGATCGGTTATATGCGATATAGCCGGGTTATCGGATCAAGTGTTGATTCGATAAGATGTTACTAATGATACCAGTCGGTTATGTGCGTCATGACCGGATCGTTAAATCAAGTGTTGATTTAATGATTTAATGCATAATTATATATTTGATATATTACTTTGCATTAACTAGTATCGGTTCACTTTAAATGGATTTTCTCGCTCGGTTGTGCGCATTGCATATGCGATATGATTTTGTGCACTTGTTTGTATCATATTTGATGATACATGCAAATTAGGGTTTGTGTAAAGAATTAAACCTTGGTTAAAGAAATGGTTAGGGTTTTTTATTTGATTATTCATTTATTCATTTGTTTTTATTTTTGGAAAATAAATTGCATAAAATAGAATGGTGGCTTTCTTTTGTTTTCTTTCATGAAGCTTCATGAACTTTTGACTTAGTCACCATTTTGTCTCATGCTTAACCCTAACCAATTCAATCAACTCAAGTTAATTCTCTACACCTAACCATGGTGAGAATTATGATAAGAATGGATTTTTATTTATTCTATTATTCTTATCATAATAATAGATCATCTTCTTGCTTTCTTCTTCTTCTTCATTTTCAAGAAGAAAAGCTTGACTACATCAATGGTGGATTGATGAAATGAGTGAGAAATCCAATTTTAAAGTTAACCCACTTCCTATTTCTTCATCCTCTACCTCTTGCCAAGTAGTAGAGTGTGTTTTCTTCACAAGTTTCTTGACTTGGTGAAGTCGGAGCTTGATTTAGCGATGCCTCGACGTAGATCATCTTCGGCGTGGACATCGATGACCTAGCCCGTCCATTCTCCGATGAAGCCGACGCTAGAGCCCGGGACTTGTTATGGACAGCGAGGAGACTTCATTGCGGAGCTATGGAGGTGGAGAACCGGATCTACAAAGGTTGTATTTCCGTATCTCTTAGTTAAGTGTTAACTAGTTTACTTTTTCGCCTAGACATCTAGCCGACGATCCGTAGTCGGGTTTCTCGGCACCTAGAATTTTTGAAATTGGCATGGTTGATGCCTTGTGAGACCTCATTAGGATGCCTAGGAACCCTACAGTGGTATGATGACGTCATCGTACACTGTTTGCACAGTAACTCCTATTATATTATGCTGGATTTTCTGGGTATTTTTAAAATTTATTCAAGAGTTGAATTTTCTGGAGTTGTTTTGGGGATTCGGTGTTTCGATCGGGGTATCAAATTTTATCTATTTGGCTTTCCGAATAAATTTTAGAATATGTTAAAAAGTTCGACCGGATATAAATACCCAATTTTTCCCCTGTCGGGAAATTTCCAAGTGTTGGATTTTTCCGTAGTTTAACGACGTTCTAAGTAGTGCAAGTAACGCGATGGACCCTCTAGAAGACAACAAACCTTAACTCGATTATGTGATCGTCTTGAACTGCCCTTTGAACCTTCGGGTTTGGGGCAGTACGGCGTGCCACATGTGAGGCGTTGGCTTGACCCTTCTACGGCTGGACCGTCGGTACTGAGGCACGAACTGAATGTTGTTAGACTTATTTCATGTGTTGATCTGTATCGGGAAAAATTGGGTGTTCGATCGGAAAGTTTGACATTTTCTATTTATCCGGAATGGGATACAATAATTGGAATTCACAAGAAGTTATGAGATAACTGAATGAATGTTATAAACATAGCAGTTTAGTCTCACTTGATCGGTTACCACGGAATTTTGATGCGATCAAAAGTCCGTCGCAATCACGTAGCGTACGCGGATACTCGCCGGGTAAACTTAATAGACAGCCTCACTCCATAGCCCCGACCAAGTGACTGTAGGAGAACCCCGTCGCCGAAAGCATCCGTTCGGGTGCTCCCGGTAGCGGTGTTCCGCCTTGGTGCACTTCGTCGACGGTATCGGGGGTGCAGCCGTCTACTAAAGTTTGCGACGAGCATTCGATCAGGATGTCGGGAATCTTGTTGAATTGCCTGACTTGATATTGAAAAGTGTTTTCGATAATGAGACTAAAATGCGGGGTTTATAATTGTTAGGCATGCGATGTCAAAAGAATTCATTTGGTCAGGCATGCGATGTCTGAGGTGATTGCGGATTCCAACTGTTGTAGTTTTACACTTTCTTTTCTATGACCGTAAGTGTAATATGTGATATCGCCGGTTTCGTTGCTATATGTCAACGACAATTGGGATGCGCATATTTACTTACGTTGATGACATGTGATGTTATGTGTTGCTGGATATGTTATATTGGATCGTCGTGTTTGAATAGCCGGGGTTTTTTATGTGAGATGAGTGTTTTTCATTTTCATTCATGTAAAAACTTGTATGTAATATTCTTTTATTGGGGCGCTTCCAGGTTGCGGAAGTTGTCACCTCTTGTATATTATTTACTTTTCCGCACTAGGATAGACCCAAGGAGGAGGGCACAAGTAACCGGGTTCTGGAGTCCAGTAGGAGACCAACTCGAGGAGTCGAGTCCGGGTCTCCTAACTCTAGAATTGGTAGGGTTGCTTGCCGCTCTCGTAGGGGTCTAGGGGTGCGGGTTTGGCTATTCATCACGACCGTGGAATCCGTGTTTTATACTGGCTCGTATTGAAAACACGGACGTCCTAGTATATCCAATATTTCATATGTTTCTTCTGCTGCGATATCTGTGATGTGATCATGTGATGTTCTGTGATAGATACAGTATATAGTATATATGATATATTATATAGACGTTACTTATGTTTTACACCCGCGCTAGCCCTGCCCTGCTCTGCCGTTAGTTACCTAACCTAACGGTGCACGAGGGGACATCGAGACGAATGCGGATAGCATAAGTGTACGTCGTATTTATCTGTGATGTTTAGGTACTTAATGATGGTACTTCATTAATGTGATTAATGAAATAAAAGAAACCTAAGATGTTGTAGATTCGAATTTCAAAATAAAACAGGTAGCTACAGTTCTTGCTTTGCACAGAGGTATATGTGATATATCCTGCACCTTATTCGATGAGGAAAGGACCGAGATCCCTTCACCGGGAGTGACTCCTTTAGCAATATCTGGCAGATGCTACACACTCGGTTTGTCTTTTGATTGCTTTTAAGTGTTTTTGCTTTGCACGGTGATATATACGATATATCCCGCACCTCATTCGACGAGGAAAGGACCGACGATCCCTTCACCGGGAGTGACTCCTTTAGCAAAACTAGAAAAGCCTCAAAAGCACTCCATTTTAAAACCATTTGATTCTACAACGATATCAAGTTCATTACGCAATAGGTTTTCAGAAAAACCTGTCGTAGCCCTCCGTCATTTCAGATACGTACTAGTTAGTATTCGTGCTGTGGTTGTTTGGCATGCGTCAAGGCGTACTGTACGGTAGCTAACTAGTGCTTATCTGCTTGCATACGATGCGATTGGATTAGGGTATTCGTACGGCGTTGTTTGGCATGCGTCAAGGGTCGTGCGGGTGGGTTTAATTCAATCAAGAAATGTACGGGTTGAACTTGACTAGCAGACTATGGGTTGTTTGGCATGCGTCAAGGTCATAGCGAGCTAGGGGCAAAATATTATCGGGAATTTCAAGTGTTGAAATTTGCAATGAGATTGCATACCTTCTATGAGATAGTTGGATCCCGATACCCGCTGCGAGTAAGTGTTACTCCTGGGAGAGTTTTACGCATTACAATTAGCCGATCAAGTAGGTGTCTAGAAAGGTGTCAACGGGGTTACGCCTCTGGGAAAACGAGGTTTACATTAATTAGGTTCGTGCGAAAGCACGGGGGACCTCCCTCAAAGTACCGACACTGGCCTGGCTGAAAGATTGGCGAACTTGTAGTGTGTAATTAATCCCGGCTAGTCTTTCCTTTTAGGGTTTGAAGGAAGATTTGATAAAAAGCAGTGGGAGCCATCCTGATTAGATAAAATAATAACCAATCTATTCTTGATAGAGCGCACGCTGAGTGTTTTCTTCTCTCTCTCTCCTGGTAGCGACCATATCACGCCTTAATCAAGATAATAATACGGATTATTGACCGAACCTGCTTGTTATACTGAGCTGGGGAACGTTGGTCCCGCTCCAACTTATAATTGTTATAAGACAGAGCAGGAAATTGGGGATTACCAGAATTCCCGTGCCGCCCAAACGAAGAGAGTGCATACTGATGCATCATCTTCGGGTATATTCATTATACAGAACTGTTTCTCAGTATCCTTTACGTCCTGGGTATATGATACCGGATCAGGATCCCACATATGTAATATGTTACATGGGCTACAGATAGGTAAAGAACTGAGAACGGGTGATAAGTTTCATGAGGCAGAAAACGGGGCAAGAGTTGCAGCCAAGTCTGTTGGTCACTGTCACCCTGTATTACCAATACATTGATTCTGAACGAATGTTATTAGATACCGAACCTGATATACAAAATCATATCAGTCTCTTTATTAATAAAGAAAGGATATAATTTTGTATTGTTGGATAATGTTTTGAACATTTCCTATATCAAAAGTTGATCGGTTCAGGCACGTTATCTAAAAGCATTGATGTTCTAAATCAAACCACAGTTCTTAGTATACGGAACACACACAAGAGGAAGAGTTCAGAAATGAACGGATTCTTCTTGAGGTATTGTAGACTAGGTCAGATCAATGCGACCCGACTGGCTGAAGTTACATTTAGATGTATATTTAAATCAGTTTGAATTTACATCTTGTGAAACTTGCCAGTCATGTCACAAAGATAAGATGACCATAGCTCCGTTTACTGGAAACAGAGAAAGAGTTGGTAACTCTTGGGATGATACATGTTGATGTATGTAGGTCCCCTGTCTACACATGCCAAGACCGGTTCTTTGTACTTCGTTACATTCCCTGATAATCTCTCAAGATTCAGACATATGTTCCTGTTGAAACATGAGTCCGAACCTTTTGAGATATTCACAGAATATAAGCGAGAAGTAGAGAACCAAAACACGGGTATAAGTATTATGTCCTATGATGAGATCAGGGAGGAGAATACTTGTGCATGGAATTCCTGGACTATTCTAAAGGAGAATGAGATTCTCTCTCAGCATTACTCCTCTGTATACACCATAGCACGATGGTATATCGGGGCGGAGCAAATACACCCTATTTGATATGGTATGCTCTATGATGAGTACTACTGAGTTACCTATTTCCTTTTAGGAGTTATGCACTTGAGAAGCTGCATACCTATTGAATAGGGTTCCAATCAAATCAGTTGCCTACCATTTCATATGTGATATGGAAAGGGAAGAGCCCATGTCTTAAGCTAGTTAAGATTTGGGGTTGTCCAGCCTATGTCTGAAAAGCAAAATCCGGACAAGCTCGAGGCAAGATCTGTTATGTACAACTGGAAAGGTTCCAGCTATACAAACAACAGCAGATGATTTGGTAGAACCAAAGGATTCAGTAGATTCCAACGAACCTCAGCCTCTCCGCCGATCTAGTAGGGTTCCTCACCCACCTGAGAGATACTTCGGTTTCTCTATGACAGTGGGAGCGAGGATTGCATCATGAGATGATGACCCAACTAGTTTCGAGCAGGCCATCGAGAGTGAAGACTCTGTAAGAATGGCTGGATGCTTAGTGATCTGAGATGGAATCCTTATACACCAACAAAGTATGGACTTTGGTTGCTATATCTGAAGGGTTAAATCCCCATCAGGAGCAAGTATATCTTGAGAAGATTACTTGGTGTAGATGGAAAAGTTGAGACTTTCAAAGCTAGACTTGTTAAAGGTTTTCGTCATCGACCAGGAGTGGATAATGATGAAACCTTTTCCAGAACCTATGCTTAAGTCCATCCAGATACTACTTGCCACGGCTACATACCATGACTATGATATCTGGTGGTTGGGTGTCATGACTGCTTTTCTAAATGATGATTTGGAAGAAAGCGTCTATGAGTACACAGCCAGAGGGCTTCGTAGACAGTGGGAGCAGCGGAAACGTGTGCAAGATGTTTTATAGGATAAAGCAGGCATCGCGGAGTTGGAACATCTATTTTGATGGATTAGTCAAAGAAGTTGACATCATCAAAATAGTAGATGAACCTTGTATAAACAAAAAGGTAGTAGGGAGTATGGTGATGATCCTCGTAGAGTACGTGGATGACATACTCTTGATAGGGAAGGAGTTTCCTATGCTACGCTCGATCAATCTCCGCTTATCACAATGACTCTCCACATAGGATCAAAGTGATACCTCCTAAATCCTGGATTTTGGATCTATGAGATAGATCTAAATGGATGTTAGGATGCTCACTAGCTGTAGTGAGATGGTATCAATCGATCCTGGGGAGAATCACTGGAAGTGTTCCAGGGTGATAAAGACGACTGAATGTCAGTCGCAGGCATTGTCTTTACCCTCAGTAAAGGGACGGTATGTTGGAAGAGTTCCAAGCTAGATACCGTGGCATACTAGACGATAAAGGCTGGATACATCGCTACTTAAGATGCTACCAAAGAGACAGTCTGGGTGTATATTTGTTCATGAGATGAACTTTGTTCCTCCCATTGTGTGACAATGGAGTTGTGGCTTATGCCAAGGAACGCCGGTCCCATCAGTGATCCAGACATATTCTAAGGCAGTGTCACCTGATCATGGAGATGGTTGATCTCCAGGGGATTGAGGTCAGGAGAGTAGACTCAGAGGACAACACAGCGGATCCACTCACAAAGGCCTGTTCCCAGAGAGAGACTTTTATGGGATGGTTGAGTATGAGATACTACAACCACTGCTACAGATGGCCCTAGTGCAAGTGGGAGATTGTTAGTTATATGTATGCCCTAGAGGCCATTACTGTACATAGGATGTATATTGTAGTGGATGCTGGGACATATATAGGGAGGACTTTCTTGCTCGACATGATAGTATGCTATCTGGTTGCTCTTTACCTTAACGTGTATACTGATTGTCTCTCTGTTACATGTTGGTAAAGCCCTTAAGATGTGTACTTGACTACCTGGACTGTGATGTGGATCATACTAGTGGGGACATGGTAGTCCATAAGTACATCCTTCAAAGTCCCTAGTCGTGGGTGTATCGAGACGGGGCATCGATATACCAGAGTAGACTAGCGTATACCTTCTCGACCCATATAGATGGGCGATGGATGATCCCATATCCATTGGTGTTTGACATCAGAGATGATATGCGGGTGCTCAGTAGAGACTGGGTACACTGGACGGACTCGCCGAGAACTCCCAGATGGTATTATACCTCACGTCAGATGGCAGTTCTCTGGTGACACTGGTACAGAGTAGTCTGTTGACCCGAGATCGTCATAGAGTCTTGTGTGGTTCCCACTGTGCTTTGATTTCCATCTTACCACGTCCAAGAGGGAGTGCAAAACGGTGGTTTTTGGGTACAGTCCCGAGTCACATGGAGGCAATGAGCGATAGGAGGGGATTCGTCTCTCCCGGTATAGGGGGTTGATGTTGCGCTGTGTTCGATTGGCTATAACAGGAAATCCCTGGCCAGGGTTGCTGAGATTTACTGGTAAGTGTTACTAGTAGTTTCTCGAACAGTTATAGACCTCATATCGACACGACTTATCGAGCTATTGGGGTCTGACGTTTACCACCCCTAGGCGAGATATGCGACATATCAGACGATCAGACCGGACTGTACGGTAGTGTTACTGGTTGGATTCACAGGAGTGTGAGCGGGCTTGCTCGTCGATCTTCTGATCGCTCAATACCCGGGTGGCCGTTACGTTTAGCAGACCGCTTGCGGCTTGTGGGTGTTTGATATGATCATCACCTGCTGCCGGCGTATTGATGAGTCTTTAGAGTCCTACACAGAGGTTTCCTGGCTCAAGCGAAACGAAATAGGAGCGCATATGAGATATGTGCGGGACTGAGAATAATACGAGTATGTGATACTGTATTCGATTCTCGCGATGTGACATTGATCGGTTATATGCGATATAGCCGGGTTATCGGATCAAGTGTTGATTCGATAAGATGTTACTAATGATACCAGTTGGTTATGTGCGTCATGACCGGATCGTTAAATCAAGTGTTGATTTAATGATTTAATGCATAATTATATATTTGATATATTACTTTGCATTAACTAGTATCGGTTCACTTTAAATGGATTTTCTCGCTCGGTTGTGCGCATTGCATATGCGATATGATTTTGTGCACTTGTTTGTATCATATTTGATGATACATGCAAATTAGGGTTTGTGTAAAGAATTAAACCTTGGTTAAAGAAATGGTTAGGGTTTTTTATTTGATTATTCATTTATTCATTTGTTTTTATTTTTGGAAAATAAATTGCATAAAATAGAATGGTGGCTTTCTTTTGTTTTCTTTCATGAAGCTTCATGAACTTTTGACTTAGTCACCATTTTGTCTCATGCTTAACCCTAACCAATTCAATCAACTCAAGTTAATTCTCTACACATAACCATGGTGAGAATTATGATAAGAATGGATTTTTATTTATTCTATTATTCTTATCATAATAATAGATCATCTTCTTGCTTTCTTCTTCTTCTTCATTTTCAAGAAGAAAAGCTTGACTACATCAATGGTGGATTGATGAAATGAGTGAGAAATCCAATTCTAAAGTTAACCCACTTCCTATTTCTTCATCCTCTACCTCTTGCCAAGTAGTAGAGTGTGTTTTCTTCACATGTTTCTTGACTTGGTGAAGTCGGAGCTTGATTTAGCGATGCCTCGACGTAGATCATCTTCGGCGTGGACATCGATGACCTAGCCCGTCCATTCTCCGATGAAGCCGACGCTAGAGCCCGGGACTTGTTATGGACAGCGAGGAGACTTCATTGCGGAGCTATGGAGGTGGAGAACCGGATCTACAAAGGTTGTATTTCCGTATCTCTTAGTTAAGTGTTAACTAGTTTACTTTTTCGCCTAGACATCTAGCCGACGATCCGTAGTCGGGTTTCTCGGCACCTAGAATTTTTGAAATTGGCATGGTTGATGCCTTGTGAGACCTCATTAGGATGCCTAGGAACCCTACACTTTGCATCGAACATGTCACGGAAAGTCTTCCATTCGATCGGCTGGGTGAGACGGCTTTCTTCCGCCTTCCACCAAACCCGTGCATTGTCCGTGAGCGGCAGCTTCGCAACTCGGACCCAAGCTATTTCTAGCACTTGTGCTGCTACCAGATCATCTTCAATGCTCAGAGCCCATTTCTCAGCTTCTAGAGGGCTCTCTTTTCCTAAGAAGTTCTTGGGGTGCAGTGCCCGGAATTGCTTCACTCCGGGTGCTTCCGCTTCTGGACGGTTCAAGAAACCGAGTCGCCAGCTGAGTTAGGCCGAGTTCGGCCGCCACGTGTCCCTTGCCTCTTTTTTAGTACAGTGGGGTCGTTTGTTTTTAGTGTGACCTTTGGTTTTACGGGTTTTGCACGTGTAGACTCTTAGGATTCTAAAAGATTAAAGGAATTTTAATCAAAAATAATGTGCAGGTGATGGGATTTGAACTCTGGTGTTTTGGTTCAGCAGTGCAAGGTCTTACCAATGAGCTACAAGCTCTTTCTTGCTCTTTAAAAGCAAATCAAATACTTATAGTACTCACAGGAAATGCAAATACCCTAAATATACATTGACTTTAAATGAATTTTATGTACACTAAAATTGGAGTTGTTACAGTTCAGGAAAGCTTTAACCCACCAGACGTGAGGAGCCGGGTAATGAAAAAGAGACGCGTACACCGCTTGATATAACCCAACCTTCTGCAACCGTGCACGGTGGGCGGAGAGAACATATCGAGCCCAAGGAAGATCGCCGATTGGGTGGCGAGGGGTAAGCCTTACCTTATAAACTTGTCCCCAGGGTTAGGCTTCACCTTGACAGATGCGGTGCCCCAAGATATCTATAGCCGGCAAGGGTTGGTTGGGTATCCCGGTTGTTGATGGCTCAAGCCGGCCCGTAGGAGTCCAATTAGCCACCTCCACCGCATAAGCAGTCTGCGGACGCTCCATCAGCGATATTGGGCGAAGATGGTCTGTTGGCATCTTACAAATAAAGCTGCGACGGCCCCGGATGATGTGCCCATACCAAACTCCCCATAAAAGCAAACTAGTATAGTCCATGTCATGGGCCCTGATCATTGCCATAGCCTCCTCATCCAACGGCGATTGCGGAAAAGCGGCATCTGGGCGAGTAAAAGGAAAGTAGGGAAGAGAAGCCATTGTTCCTGAAAAGGGGGAAAGAAAAGCCATTAATGAAACCTATATATATATATATATATATATGTATGTATATATAATAGAGGGAAACGACAGAAAGTTTGTTCCATGAGACCACTGATTCCAAAACTAATGGGCCCCACAAAATCAATATGGCGGCTCACCAATGATGAGACAGGACAATCATTGTGAGAATCAAAAAAGATTCTCATTAAACGGACACGGGAGTTTAAACAGCTCTTGACATTCTCATAGAGAAAACAAGTTCTGTTAAAATACCCAACAAATTTGAATTTGTGCAAATAAAAAAAAACCTTTGAAAATATGCTCAAGAACACCAGGAAATGAAATTCCCGAGGGACCCTCTTAATCTTCAGAGCAAAACTCTTTAGTGAGGAATTAAATTCCTTTTATGCGATGGAATTAAATTCCAGAAACTCCTATGATGGGGAAAAGAAAAATAAAAATGCCATGAATTCTTAAAGGTCAGAAGAGGAATGCCCAAGACATTGAGGTTTACTACTCAAAGATCATGTCTTTGGATCTCTAAGATATGGGTTTCAAAAGAGAGCAAAACTCTTATGGTGGATTTAAAATCCCGGAAATTTTTTTAAGAAAAGGATTTCTTTGTTATTCAAGATCGTTACCTAAAAAGGGTTTCTTTTTCTGACGGAGTTTAACTCTGGAATTGAAATGGGCAGAGAACTAAGCTCTGAAAAAGAGAATTAAATTCTCAAAGAAGACAAGGAAGGAAGAAGATGAAAGAACAGTGGCTTCACAAAGACCAAAACCTTGCATTTATAAGACGTGACAAGGGCGGTTCACCTCCCCATTCCTCTAGGCAATCCAACGGCTGTAAAGGTGACAGCGTTGCACTCACGTGCAAGCCACATGAGAACAACACTGTGGGGGCATGTGTTCCCTTATATAAAAAATATATATATAATAAAAATAATAATAATGAATAATGAATAAAAAGCGATGGGAAGTACAACCCCAAATGGAGCATCACGTTCCCACACGTGATGCGCCTTGGAGCAAAGAATATAGGCATTGCGCTTAACAAATAAGGCTGAAATTGAGCCTCACATGCAGGCACGTGAGCATCTATATACAAAGTATATAGGCGCCTTCCCAAAACAAATAACATGCCAGAGAAGCTCACGTGTCAGCACGTGGTGTCTTTGCTGGGCTTAACTTCGTGTAGGTCACATGCCACACGTGACATTCCTGAACATCAGCTCACGTGCCAACACGTGATGCCTTTCTCTGAGACTGCTGCATAAAAGCAAACCAGTTTAATGCCATGAGGGGTCACGTTCTACACGTGAGGGTTCCTAATGCCTTATGAGCCGATAGAATTAAATTCTAAATAAGAGAGATCAAAACCCTATTTGGAAAATATTTCCTCAGATCTTTCTAAACAAGAAAAATTATGCTCTGTAAAATAGAGCACCGTTGGATTAAAGATCCAATGGTGATTAAAAAAATCACCAAGCTACAGAATAAGCTCTGTATGAGAAAATATTTCCCCAATCTTTCTAAATAAGAAAGATTACGCTCTGTAAAACAGAGCACCGTTGGATTAAAGATCCAATGGTGATTAAAATCACCAAGCTACAGAATAAGCTCTGTATGGGAAAATATTTCCACAATCTTTCTAAACAAGAAAGATTACGCTCTGTAAAAATAGAGCACTGTTGGATTAAAGATCCAATGGTGATTAAAAATCACCAAGCTACAGAATAAGCTCTGTATGGAAAATATTTTCCTAATCTTGTTAAAAACAAGAAAAATATCTTCTGTAAAACAGAAGTCCTTGGATAAAAAATCCAACGGTGAATAAAATCCCCGAATCAATCAAAAAATCTCTCAATGAGAGATTTCCTTAACTAAATCAACAAACTTGTCTCTACCATGTAAAGTACCCGAGACTGAAAGGAACAAGAGAGAAGACCCCCCCATAAGATTTGAGGGAAAAAAGTGGACGGGTTCTCTTTCAAGAAATGAAACCCTAGGTAAAAAAAAGGACATAGAGATCATTTTATCTCCTCATACAAGAGTTTAACTCTTCCAAACAAGAACTTAGTTTTTCCTCTGGTTGAGGTCTGCAGAAGCAGATCTCCCCACAAGTTGAGAATTTAATTCTCATCGGGGAGATTCTGTCACGCAGTTCCAAAACTTAAAGGAAAGAACTAAGTTTGAAAATTTTAATTCTTCCAAAAGATATAGGAGTTTAATTCCTCTGACAAAACTAGGGTTTAAGCCTGCATAAAAAAAAGAACGACTGAGATCGATTCACGTGATTCCACGTGACCCCCTAATAGTGCTTAGCACTTTCAAAAGGAAAAGGGAATAAACCCAATGACAGTCCCCGTTTTAGGCGCCTCACGTGCTCCCACGTGACCCCCAAACAGTTGTTCAACACTCATATGAAAAAAGGGGAAATTCCAAAGATAGTTCCCACTTTGGGGCACCTCACGTGATCCCACGTGACCCCCTAATAGTGCTTAGCGCTTTCAAAAGAAAAAGGGGGATAAATCCAAAGACAATTCCTATTCTGGGGCGCCTCACGTGATCCCACGTGACCCCCAATAGTGCTTATCACTTTTAAAAGAAAAAGGGAATAAACCCAAAGAATCAGTGCCCAACTCTGGGGTGCCTCACGTGTCCACACATGATGGCCACGAGATTTAAGTGTTTAACACTTATATGTATAAACGGAGATTTAAACCTAAAGATACCACACCAACTCTCGGGTGCCTCATGTGAGCACTCTAAATTGCAGTGTTTAACATTGCTTTAGAGCCTCAGGTGGGAGCACGTGAGCGCCAAGCAAATATCAGTGTGTAACACTGTGAGAGGCCAACCTTAGCCCAAATTAGCCAAGTCTCCTGAGTCCAAAACCGTTTGACCATCAATCAACTGAGTCCTCCTATACTCCGGTCTCCCCAAATCGATCTTAGTTCCAAAGATAACCAATGATTATCTAACACATGGCATCTAAAATGATGTTCATTTCACCATGGTCTATCCCTTCAATCTGGAGTTCGGTTCAAGGGTATATCTCTCCACACCTCTGATACATGTCGTTGTAATTCTTCAACGATGTCAGAGAGGTAGAGGGTCCCGACAACCAACAGCTCTTGGACGCACTCCCAAGCCCATGAGCATACCCCTATGGACTGTAATGTCCTTAAACTAGCTGTGGACCGCAACGTCCCTAAACTAAACCCTCATACCAAAAATTGTGATCTATAGACCGTAACGTCCTTAAACTAAAGCAATAGAGCTCAAATGCTCTTTTGTTGGGTCTGATTGATCCAAAACCCCTACCGAGTAGATCTTAGTCTAAAATTAGACTAACGTATCCTCAACAAATATTTAAGTTGATCTTAATCTCAAACGAGATTAACGATCCTTAAATCAAACCAAACCCAAATCTAAGAAAATACGGATTTGGACTAATCCACGCCCTACGGGCGACAACACAAATTAGTCTCCGTATACAATCCACGGGCATCCAAAAATAAAACAAACACACACGACACGAAGTGAATATCTGAAGTAGGAGAAAGTGGTCATCGCTACGCGGTAACGTAATTAACTGCAGGGGCTTGCGCCTCCAGGGAAGAGCGTCCCCGCAATCAAAAACCCCTCACAGTGAG
This sequence comes from Agapanthus africanus, assembly GCA_030015575.1. Taxonomy (NCBI): domain Eukaryota; kingdom Viridiplantae; phylum Streptophyta; class Magnoliopsida; order Asparagales; family Amaryllidaceae; genus Agapanthus; species Agapanthus africanus. The sequence goes on along the minus strand of CM057338.1, from coordinate 86,534,462 downwards.
GGGAATCTGACGAAGTCCGCTACAACGGCCGCATCCATCTAAACCTCCGAAACACGGTGCCATAAATCAACTTGGTATCTTCGGAGAGGTGGACGAATAAATCTAAATAGTATCTGCCCCTAAATTCAGGCAAGACGACCTACGCGGTTTCGTCTATGTTTTCGGCGGTAAACAATCTTATAGCAGAATATGCCCAACGGGGTCCGGAAGGCGGTATACTTCTGATCTTCAGGATGCATTTTTATTTGATTGAATCCTAAAGATCCATCCATGAAGGAGAAGACCTCATGGGGAGACGTATTATCAATCATCAGCTCTGTAATGGGTATTGGGAAGTCATCCTTCGGGCAAGCTTTGTTGTGTCCCGAAAGTCCACGCAGATGCGAACCGTCCCATTTTTCTTCATCACTGGAACGATATTAGCGATCCAGTTGGGATATTGAACTTCTTGGATGAAACCGGAGTCAATTAGTTTCTTGAGTTCAACGTTGATACCCATCTCAAGTTCGAGTCAAATCCTTCTTGGCGCCTGTTTGATTGGTTTTATACCTAGCGATAAAGCCAGTTTATGTACTTCCACTGTTGGATCTAGACCCGGCATTTTAGAGTAGTTCCAGACGAAGCAATCTTTATACTGCATGAGCACGTCTTTTAACGTGGCCACCTGTTTTTCAGATAGTAGCTTACTGACGAACGTTGGCCTTAGATCGTTTTCCTTCCCTAAGTCGATTTTTCTTAGGTTGTCCGCCGTAGTGTGTATCCCATCTTCCAGCTCTTTCGGTGCTGGTGAAAACTCTGAGATCACCCCGTTCTCGTCTTCATTTGCGAAGCACCTGTAGAGGTCATTCATAGTCTCGTGTCCTCCCTCTTTTAAGAGTGTTATCATATAGCAGGTATGAGTTCGCTTCCATTCTCGATATTAAGCCGGTCCTATCCTGACGATATAAGCCCTCTTTGGCTCATGCTTTTGTGGCGGGGTTACCCTCCAGTTGTCGGATAACGTAAATCGGCTTTGTCGATACTGGTGTTCTACCCAGTCTTTGAAGGTGAAGCAGTCTTCAAGGGGGTTACCTATTACTCGGTGATAGGAGCAATAATCTAGATGATGGACCTCGTTTATTTGTTTGGGGTTCCGATACTCCGGAAACACTATCATTTGGTGCTTCATGATAAGGTTAAATATTTTCCTTGTCTTATCTTGAGGGAAAGAGTATTCCCGACCCATCTTCTCTATAAAGGATGGGCTCCAATCAAGTTTTTCTCGATTGCACGGCATCTTGGATCCGCTTTATTGTTTTCGAACGTTGTTTGCGTTCTTGGCCCTGGTTTTGTCTACATTTTAGGGTTTTCCCCTTTTGCGAGAATATATAGCGGGCCGGGATGAAGAGCATTGCAGTCTAATTTCTCCGCAGATTGTTGGCGAGACGCTGCGTCTTGGCCTTTTTATAAAAGGTCATTTCGCGGCTGTAGTTGTCCCGGCTCGTTTGACAAGATTCTTTTATTAACTTGTCAATTTGTTCTTCCAGTGACGGACTTAACATTTTTAGAGCGGGATCTCACTCCAATTTTACGTCACGACTATTTGGAAGAGCGTTTTCCGCTTCACTTGAGCTGTTTACGACGCGGCAACCGTAGATCTGCTCCCGTTTCTTGGACCGAATATATCCGAGCCCGGTTGTCTTCATCTTCCCGTTGGGCATCTTTCGCTGAGTCCCGAGAATATACCAAATTTTTTTGTAGAATTGAGCTTGTCGAACAGTTTGTTCGAGGGGCACACTTTGGCATCTTAACAACTTTTTTAATCTTTCCGCGTAATATCTTGGCAGATGGATGGGTTGAAGCCTGTCGAATGCAAAATCGGCACCATGCCAGACTTCTTTTTCTACTTTGGTCTTATTAGATTGGTAGAAGTGGATCGCCTTTTCACTCTTTCGCCTAGGGGGCACGTAGAAAGTTTGTAACTCTTGTACGCTGTATGTATTGAACGCATCAAGTTCCTTGTAATGTCGAGACGGAGCCATTGTAATTTGTAGACTCTGATCTGCTCCGGCAAGAGTCTGCATTGACGGGCGGACGGAGAACACTGTATTGGCCTCGTCCTCTGAGTCGCTGCCAAAGACCAAAATAAGAGTAGATGATCCGGGTTTATTGTTTTCTTTTTGGGGTTGCCCCAAGTAGACTATTTCTTCGTCTTTCTTGGTATCGCCCCCAAAGATCGGGATAGTGGCGATGGTTTTGTGCTTATTCTTCGACTTATTGCACCTTTCAGTATCCTCGAAGTCTGGTAGGAAGTAGTTTGAGTCTTCGTATTTTCGGACTTCGTTTATGGAGAATGGATTTAGCCCTCCCGTGATGGTGTATTCCGAGCCGTCTTTGAAATATTTCATACACTGATGTTATGTAGAAGGGATAACGTTGTACTCGTGTAACCAAGGCCTGCTGAGCAAAACGTTATAGCAAATCTTGGCGTCAATGACATAAAATTTGATACCAGTAACGAACAGTCCGAAGCATAGTGTCAGTATTACGGAGCCAAGCATCCGTGATGACTGTGAGTCAAACCCGGAGATGGTAATTTTATTTCGGGCAAGGTGCTGAACGTTCATGCAAATCTCACGTTGAGAAGGTTAACGGAGGATCCGTTTTCGACAAGGATTTTCTATATCTTGATGCCGTGGCAGTACCCAGTGATGTATAATGGGTGATTATGTTCGCATGTGCAGGGTTGCCTAGCACGGCAGTAAGGTTTCGGGAGGTATCGTCCATGCCAATTTCAAAAATTTGTCGTTCTAGCTAACCATAACCCTAGAATCGTTACTAGAAAATCCGACGAAACAACATGTAAACACCTTTACATTTAAGTGAATGAGAAATACAACCTTTGTAGACCGGTCCTTCACTTCTAATGCTCCGTGTAGTAGTCCCTTCTCTGCAAATCACGAACACCCGAACTCTAGAAAGGGTTCCCTTGAAGAAATGAACAAGCTTGCACGAAGTCTTCGAGGCCGAAGATGATCTACGTCGAGGAGACTCAAGCTCATGCTACCTCTTCACTAATTGTAGATTAGTGAAGCAAACACCCTAAACTAAATGGCTAATATGGTAGAGGATGATGAAGTAGGAAATGGGCTCTCTTTAGATTTAATTTTCTCACTCATTTTCATCATCTCCCAAAAGCTAGTGAGCTTAAGGAAGGAGATGAAGAAATGCAACCATGGAAAATTGCAAGTGTAGAATGATAACCATGGGTGAGTTAATATCATATATTAACCCTTGTAGAGACTAAACCATGACTAATGTAATGGTTGGGTTAATAAATATCTTAAGTATGACAAAATGAGTGGACTTGGTCAATGGTTCCACAAGCTTCTCCAAGCTTCAACCATTAAACCAATTTCCACTAATTTTGATTAACCTTAAATAATTAAAACCCTTCATTACATGTAGCATGGTGTGAGTCTCATACACCAATGTCACATGTGGTATCTAGCATGACACAAAAACATGTACATTAATATATATCACATATACACTAATGCACACTAGTGAGAAAGATAAATCATAAGTGAGCTAATATTAGTTAATGTAACTTAATATATCAAATATATAATTATACATTAAATTATTAAATCAACACTTGATTTAATAATCCGGCTATATCACATATAACCGACTAATATCATGTGTATCAACTTATCGAATCAACACTTGATTCGATAACCCGGCTATATCTCATATAACCGACCGATGACACAAATCGTGAGAATAGAATACGGTATCTCATATCGTATTAATCTCGGTCCCGCACATATCACATTTGTGCTCCTACTTCGTTTCGCATGAACCAGGAAATCTCTTTGTAGGACTCTAAAGACTCGTCAATACGCCGGCAGTAGGTGATGAACATATCAAATACCCACAAGCCGCAAGCGGTCTGCTAAACGTAACGGCCATCCGGGTATTGAGCGATCAGAAGATCAACAAGCATGCCTACTCATACTCCTGCAAATCCAATCAGTAACACTACCGTATAGTCTGGTCTTTTCGTCTGATATGTCGCATATCTCGTGTAGGGGTGGTAAGTCAGACGCCGGTAACTTGATAAGTCGTGCCGATATGAGGCTCATAACTGGTCAAGAAACTACTGATAACACTTACCAGTAAATCTCAGAAACAGCCCTGGCCAGGGACTTACTGTTATGGCTAATCGAGCACTGCGCAACATCAACTCCCTCTACCGGGAGAGATGAATCCCCTCCTATCGCTCATTGCCTCCATATGACTCGGGACTGTACCCAAAAACCACCGTTTTACACATTCTCTTGAACGTGGTAAAGTGGAAATCAAAGTATAGTGGGAATTACACAAGACTCTATGACGATCTCGGATCGACAGACTAACCTGTACCAGTGTCACCAGAGAACTGCCATCTGACGTGAGATATAATACATCTGGGAGTTCTCGGATGTAGGGTTCTTAGGCACTCTTACAAGGGTCTGTAAGGCATCAACCATGCCCGATTTAAAATTTAGACGTGCCGAACAACCCAAAGCCGGGATCTTTGCTAGATTATTAGGGTTTAATATGCAAGTAAATATCTTTACAACTAAAAGTGAGAGATTACGACCTTTGTAGTCCGCTCCTTCACTTCATAAGCTCCGAGTAGAAGTCCCTTCGCCGCGATCCACAAGCGCCTGGACTCAAGAGAGGCTCCACAACTCGAACGATCCATGCTAGCTTGTAGTCTTCCTTTTCTCCGATGATCTACCTCGAAATTTCTATAACTCAAACTCTCTCTCTCTAATGAGATGAACACCCTAATCTAATTGGCTAGATTAGATGAGGATGATGGAGTAGTATTTAAGCTTTCCTTTTATATCAAATTCTCACTCTTAATCATCACAAAATGAAAACCTAGTAAGCTTTCTCAAAGCTCAAGGTTGAAGAAGAAGAAGAAAAATGAATTAATTCCTTTTATGATGAATAATGAAATAATATATGATTAATAATGCAACCATGCTCAAGGATGACAAGGATAACTCATGTAGAGATTTAACTAGGGCTAGGGTTTGGGTTGGGTTAAACAATGAGTCACTAGAAAATATCAACCATAATATCTAAGCTCATGACAAAAGAAAAACCTTCTAGAAGGTTCATGAAAGAACTAACCCAATTCAAACCCTAACCTTGTTTAATCTCCACTAAACAAGTTGCATTAGTAATCATATCATATTACAATAATATATATCACATATACATTATATATTTGTAACAAAAGAAAATAATACAATTAACATATATCGCATATATATCGATGTATTATCTGGTGAGAAAATGAAATAATAAAGCGAGCCAATATTAGATAATGTAATGCAATATATCATATATATTATTATACATTAAATTATCGAATCAACACTTGATCCGACAATCCGGCTATATCGAATATAACCGACTAATATATCATGTACCGATTCATCGAATCAACACTTGATCCGATAATCCGGCTCATATCAAAATATCGCGAGAATATAATACGGTATCTCATATCGCATTATCTTCGGTCGTGCACATATCACATATGTGCCCCTACTCCGTTTTTCCTGACTCAAGAAATATCTGTGTAGGACTCTAAAGAATCGTCAATACGCCGGTAGTAGGTGATGATCATATCAAACACCCACAAGCTGCAAGCGGTCAACTAAACGTAACAGCCACCCAAGTATTGAGCGATCAGAAGATCAACAAGGTAGCCTGTACATTCTCCTATGAATCCAATCAGTAACACTCCCGTACAATCCGGTCTCTTCGTCTGATATGTTGCATATCTAGTCTAGGGGTGGTAACCCCAGTAACCGATAAGACGTGTCGATGTGAGGCTCATAACGGGTCGAGAAACTACTGGTAACACTTACCAGTAAATCTCTATATCAGCCCTGGCCAGGGACTTCCAGTTATAGCCAATCGAACACAGCACAACATCAACTCCCTATACCGGGAGAGACGAATCCCCTCCTATCGCTCATTGCCTCCATGTGATTCGGGACTGTACCCAAAAGCCACCGTTTTGCATGCCCTCTTGGACGTGGTAAGGTGGAAATCAAAGCACAGTGGGAATCACACAAGACTCTATGACGATCTCGGGTCTACAGACTACCATGTACCAGTGTCACCGGAGAACTGCCATCTGACGTGTGGTATATCACCATCTGGGAGTTCTCGGCGAGTCCGTCCAGTGTACCCAGTCTCCAGTGAGCACCCGTACACCATCCTTGATGTCAAACACCGATGTATATGGGATCATCCATCGCCCATCATATGGGTCAAGATGCATATACGCTAGTCTACTCTGGTGTATCGATGCCCTGTCTCGACACACCCTCGACTAGGAACAGTTATAGGATGTACTCATCGACTACTCTGGCCCCACTAGTATGATCTCATCATAGTCCCAGTAGTCGAGTACAGATCCTAAGGGTTTTATCAACATGTGAGAGTAAGACAGTAAACATATACAAGTCAACATGTTAAGATAAAGTGAAACCAAACAACATACTATCATGACGAGCAAGAAAGTCCTCTCTATATATATCCAAGCATCCATTATAATATACATCATATGTACAACAATGGCCTCTAGGGCATATACATAACTAACAATCTCCCACTTGCACTGAGGCCAGCTGTTGTAGTATCTCATACCTCGCATCCTAAATAATCTCTCAAACTGTATCTGGGGAATGGCCTTCGTGAGTGGATCTGCAGTGTTGTCCTTCGTATCTACTCTCCTGACCTCGATCTCCCGGCGATCAACTATCTCCCTGATCAGGTGATACCGCCTCAGAATATGTCTGGACTTTTGATGGGACATGGGTTCCTTGGCCAAAGCCACGGCTCCATTGTTATCGTAATACAGAGGTATTGGATGTTCAATGGATGGAACCACACTAAGTTCACTAATGAACTTCTTTATCCAGACAGCCTCTTTGGCAGCATCGTTGGCGGCGATGTATTCAGCCTCCATCGTCGAGTCTTCAACGGTATCCTGTTTGGAACTCTTCCAACATACCGCCCCTCCATTGAGGGTAAAGACAAATTCCGAGTGCGACTTAGAGTCGTCCTTATCACTTTGGAAGCTGGAATCGGTAAAGGACTCCACCTGGAGTTCTCCGTTACCATACACCAAGAACATCTCTTTAGTCCTTCGTAAGTACTTGAGAATGTTCTTCACAGCTGTCCAGTGACTCTCTCCAGGATCTGCTTGATACCGACTCACTACACTTAGTGAGTATGCTACATCAGGTCTCGTACATAGCATCACATACATGATAGAGCCTACTGCCGAAGCATAGGGTATCCCTTGCATGCGAGCTCTCTCCAAATCAGTCTTGGGAGACATCTCTTTGGAGAGAGTGAGTCCAGAGATCGTGGGTTGGTTCCCACGCTTGGATTCTTCCATACTAAACCTCTTTAGTATGGTGTCAATGTACCTGGATTGGGACAATCCTAGTATTCGTTTAGATCTATCTCTATAGATCATGATTCCCAATATGCAGGAGGTATCACCTAGATCTTTCATTGAGAATCTTTGTGATAAGAAGAGCTTGACTGATTGCAGCATAGGAACATCATTTCCTATCAAGAGTATGTCATCCACGTACAATACGAGGAATACAACATTACTCTCTGCAACCTTCTTATAAATACAAGGTTCATCTATATTTTTGATGAAGTCAAACTCTTTGACTACAACATCAAAACAGATGTTCCAACTCCGCGATGCTTGTTTTAACCCATAAATGGATTTAAGCAGCTTGCACACCTTTCCGCTGCTCCTACTATCTACAAAGCCCTCTGGCTGAGTCATGTACACACACTCTTCTAAATCACCGTTTAGAAAGACGGTCTTAACATCCATTTGCCAGATTTCATAGTCATGGTATGCAGCAATGGCAAGTAAGATCCGGATGGACTTAAGCATAGCCACTGGAGAAAAGGTTTCGTCATAATCCACACCTGGTCGTTGATGAAAACCCTTTGCAACAAGTCTAGCTTTGAAAGTCTCAACTTTTCCATCTACACCAATTTTCTTTTTAAAGATCCACTTCCTCCCAATGGGTTTTACCCCTTCAGGAGCATTTTCCAAAGTTCATATTTTGTTGGTGTACATGGATTCCATCTCAGACCGCATTGCATCCAGCCATTTCACAGAGTCACCACTCGTGATGGCCTGCTCGAAACTAGTCGGGTCATCATCTTCCATGATGCAATCTTCGCTTCCACCATCAATGAGAAAACCGTAGTATCTCTCAGGTGGATGAGAAACCCTGCTAGATTGGCGGAGAGGCTGGGGTTCGTCAGGTACTACTGAATCCTCTGGTTTTACCAAGTCTTCTGTTATAGTTTGTGTTGCTGGAACCTCTTCCAGTTTTACCTCAATGCCACTAATCTGTTTCATAAGAAAACCTTTTTCTAAGAAAGTGGCATGTCGAGAAACAAACACCTTTTGTTCCTCGGGGTGGTAGAAGATATACCCTTGTGAATTTTTGGGATATCCTACAAACTTACATAAGACAGATCTTGTCTCGAGTTTGTCCGGTTTTTGTCTTTTGTCATAGGCCGGACAACCCCATATCTTAACATACTTAAGAGATGGTCTCTTCCCTTTCCATATCTCATATGGAGTGGTAGGCACTGATTTGGTAGGAACCATATTCAATAGGTGTATGGTTGTTTCAAGCGCATACCCCCAGAAATAAATAGGCAACTCAGCAGTGCTCATCATAGAGCGCACCATATCTAATAGGGTGTGATTCCTCCGTTCCGATACACCGTTGTGCTGTAGTGTATAAGGAGGAGTAAGCTGAGAGAGAATCCCATTCTCTTTTAGATAATCCATAAAATCATTGCTCAAGTATTCTCCTCCTCGATCAGATCGAAGGATCTTAATACTTTTGCCCGTTTGGTTCTCTACTTCGTGCTTATATTCTCTGAATTTCTCAAAAGCTTCAGATTTGTGTTTCATCAGGAACACATGTCCGTATCTAGAGAGATCGTTAGTAAATGTAATGAAGTATGAAGAACCGTTCCTGGCATGCGTAGACATAGGACCGCATATATCACTATGTACCAGTCCCAAGAGTTCCGTAACTCTTTCTCCGTGTCCACTAAACGGAGTTTTGGTCATTTTACCTTTGAGACATGAATGGCAAATATCATAAGATGATAATTCGAACGGATTCAAATATCCATCCTCATGTAACTTAGCTAGTCGTGTCGCATTGATATGACCAAGTCTACAATGCCACAAGAAGGATTCGTTCATTTCTGAACTCTTCCTCTTGTGTGTGTTTTGTATATTAAAGACTGTATTTTGATTGAGAATGAATATGCCATTATGTAACGAGCCTGATCCAATCAACTTTTGATCTAGGAATATGTTCATAACATTATCCTTTACTACAAAATTATATCCTTGTTTACTTAATAAAAAAACTGATATAATGTTGCACATCATGTTCGGTATATAATATCACTCATTCAGAATCAGTGTATTACTACTTGGTAATACAAGGTGATATTCGCCAACTGCTTTAGCTGCAATACTTGCACCATTCCCTACTTGAACGGAACGATCACCTTTTCCCAGTTCTCTACCTTTACGTAGCCCATGTAACAATTTACATATGTGGGATCCCGATCCGGTATCTAATACCCAAGACGTAGGGTGAACTGAGAAACAGTTCTCAATAACTAACACACCCGAAGAAGATGCATCAGCATGCATGTTCTTTGTTTGGGCGGCGTGAGAATCCAGATATCCTCCTATTCCCTGTTCTGTCTTATAACTCTTATAAGAAAGAATGGGACCAACGTTCCCTTTCTCAGTATAATAAGCGGGTTCAATCAATACATCTATATTATTATCTTGATTATGGCCTGACATGGTCGCTACCTGGAGAGAGAGAGAAGAAAATACTTTAGCATATGCTCTTGCAAGATTAGATTGGTTATTATCTTATCTAATCAGGATGTCTCCCACTGTTTTTATCAAATCTTCCTTCAAACCCTAAAAGGTAAGATTAGCCGGGATTAATTACATCCTACAATTTCGTCAATCTTTCAGCCAGATCAGTGTCGGTACTTGAGGGAGGTTCCCCGTGCTTTTGCACGGACCTAATTAAAATAAACCTCGTTTTCCCAGAGGCATAACCCCGTTAACACTTTTCTAGACACCTACTTGATCGGCTAATTGTCTTGTGTAAAATTCTTCCAAGAGTAACTCTTACTCGCAGTGGGTATCGGGATCCAACTATCTCATAGGAGGTATGCAATCTCATTGCAAATTTCAACACTTGAAATTCCCGATAATGCTTTTGCCCCTAACGTGCTATGACCTTGACGAATGCCAAACAACCCATAGTCCGCTAGTCAAGTTCAACCCGTACATTTCTTGATTGAATTAAACCCACCCGTACGACCCTTGACGAATGCCAAACAACGCCGTACGAATACCCTAATCCAATCGCATCATATGCTGCAGATAAGTAGTAAATAGCTACCGTACACTACGCCTTGACGAATGCCAAACTACCGTAGCACGAATACTAAGTAATATCTATCTGAAATGACGGAGGGCTACGCAGGTTTTTCAAAAAACCATGAGCGTAATGAACTTGATATCGTCGTAGAATCAAGTGGTTTTTGGAAATAGGAGTGTTTTTTAGGCTTTTTCTAGTTTCGCTAAAGAGGTCACTCCCGGTGAAGGGATCTCGGCTCTTTCCCCATCGAATAAGGTGCAGGATATATCATATATACCGCTGTGCAAAGCAAGAACTATATAAGCTGTCAAAAACTAAACCGCGAGTTTGTAGCATCTGCCAGTTTCGCTAAAGAGGTCACTCCCGGTGAAGAGATCTCGGCTCTTTCCTCATCGAATAAGGTGCAGGGTATATCATATATACCGCTATGCAAAACAAAACTGTAGCTACCTTTTTTATAAAGTTTTGATTCTACAACATCTTTTAGGTTTCTTTTCTTTTTATTAATCTCATTAATAAATCCCATCATCTTATGCTTTCTAAGCATCACAGAAGAAACGAAAACAGTAATATTTATATATCAGCACATATATATAGTATAAGCATTCGTCTCAGGCAGTAATATGATCTCATCACAGAACATTGTAGCAGAAGAACATATATGAAATATTGGATATACTAGGATGTCCGTGTTTTTAATACGAGCCGGTATAAAACACGGATTCCACGGTCGCGATGAATAGCCAAACCCACATCTCTAGACCCCTACGAGAGCGGCAAGTACCACTGCCAATTCTAGGGTTAAGAGACCCGGTCTCGACTCCTCGAGATGGCCTCCCACTGGACTCTAGAACCCGGTTACTTGTGCTCCCCTCCTTGGGTCTACCTAATGCGGAAAAGTAAATAATATACACTGGTGACATCAACCTCATCCGGAAGTGCCCCAATAAAAGAATATTACATACAAATGAATTTTACATGAATGAAAATAAAAACCCTCATCTCACATAAAAACCCCGGCTATTCAGAACACGACGATCCAATATAACATATCACAGCAACACATAATATCTCATATCATTAACGTAAGTAAGTATGCATACACCGATCGTCGTTGATGTATAGCAACGAAAACCGGCAATACAACTACATACTACACTTACGGTCACAGAAAAGAAATTGTAAAACTACAACATTTGGAATCCACAATCACTTTAGACATCATAAATCCGAAATATCACACACTTCGCATTTCATGCCTAACTATATGAATTCCACATATTGTATCACATTCCAGATAAATAGACAGTATTAAACTTCCCGATCGGACAATCAAATACCCAAGATTTCCTAAATAGCTCAACATTTGAATGGAGTTCAAATAATCCCAGAATATGTCACAGTACCAATGGTCCAGCCGTAGAAGGGTCAAGCCAACGCCTCACATATGGCACGCCGTACTGCCCCAAACCCTAAGGTTTAGAGGCGGTTCAGACGGTCACATAATCGAGATAAGGTTTGTGTTCTTCTAGAGGGACCACCGCGTTACTTGCACGTTTTTCCGAAAGATTTAAACTCAAGAAAAATTCAACACTTGAAAGTTTTTCGTGCCGGGAAAAATGAGTTAATGATATCCGTTCGAACATTTTAATAGTTTCTAAATTATCCGGAAAAAGAACGAAATTAAATTTTCCGATCGAATCAACGAATTCAAAATAATCCCCAGAACACTCAACTCATGAGTCAGATTAAAAATACCCAGAAATATACTTAATCACCTGCGGATATTATTGTGCCAAAACGAGTCAATAAGTCTTCTGTACGGCCGCGGATCCGCGGCACAAGCGTGCTATTGCCGCGGTTCCGCGGCGGTTTGTACGGCTTATTCCCTGGTTTTCCACAGTAATGCTTATATTTCCCTGCTGATTTTTTTGAGTATTTTTAATGCAGAAAAAATCACATTTTTAAAAATTGTCCAGAGAGGGGGTCAAAATCGGTGTTTCGGGGTTCGATCGGAGTTTTAACTTCGTATACACGTCGCCTAATGCTCTAGCCATGGACTTCGTGACCATTCTCCTTCGCAGCACGAAGGGTAACGACACAATTTGGGTTATTGTGGATCGACTCACCAAGTCGGCTCACTTTATTCCATTCCGAGTTGGTCAGTCAATCGAGACGTTAGCAAGGAAGTATATAGAGGTGAGTATAAATCTAAAGTATAATTTATACCTTCAAGATGTACCATATTTGATACCCATAAACTCATGCAGGAGATCATGAGATTATATTGAGTATCTGTTTGCATCGTCTTCGATCGTGATACAGGATTTCGATCATAATTTTAGCAGAGTCTGCAAGCTATTATGAGAACGAGTCTGAATTTCAGCAAGGCGTATCATCCACAAATAGACTGACAGTCCGAGCGAACAATTCAGATTCTGGAAGACATGCTGAGAGCCTGTATGCTAGATTTCGGAGGTTCGTGGAAAGATCACCTACACTTTGTGGAGTTTTCATACAACAACAACTATCATGCCAGTATTGGGATGGCACCATTCGCAGCACTCTATGGACGGAAGTGTCATTCCCCGCTGAGTTAGGACGATATGGGAGATCGTGAACTTCTTGGACCAGAGATGATCGTAGCAACTGTAGATGTGGTTCGCACGATCAGAAAAAGATACACGGCCCAGGATAGACAGAAGCATTGGGCAGATGCCAAGTGTCGACATCTGGAGTTTCAACCCGGAGAGCATGTATTCCTAAAGATCTCTCCAAACAGAGGAGTGATACGTTTTGGCAAGAGGGGTAAACTCAGTCCAAAATATATCGGACCGTTCGACATATTCAAATGAGTTGGAGAAGTGGCATACTATTTGGCCTTACCACCCTTATTGGAAGGAATGCACAATGTGTTCCACATATCCCAGCTACGACGATATGTGAGCGACCCCAGCTACATACTTGATCACTCAAAACTCACTGTACAAACTGATCTGACTTGCGAGCAGCAGCCAGTCGAGATCCTGGATCGAAAGGTGAAGACATTGCGGAACGAGTAGGTGAATTTAGTCCGAGTGATGTGGAGAAACTATTCGCCGGGAGAATCAACTTGGGAAAGAGAAGAAGATATACGTGCACGATACCCTTATCTTTTTGAAAATTAGTCCCTATATAAATTTCGCGGACGAAATTTTTATAAGGAGGGTAGAATGTAACGACTCTGAAATCCTTGTACAGAATTATTTGTTTAAATATATTAAAAAAAAGGGTATTTCAGCCTGTGTAGGAGTTATAAGTCATTTTTGTTTAATAAAAGCAAGAAACAACTTGTAGCTCACTAGTAAAGCCTCCACACTGCTGTGACATAGCCTGTGTGTTCGAATCGCATTAGTCCCAAATTTTTTTAGTTTTTTCTTTTTAATTTTTCGGAAGCCAAAGAGCTGCACGTGCAATTCACGGAGAATTGAAAGGTTTCAAAAAAATCAAACAGGCGCAAAGAGGAGTAAACGCCAATCTAAGCACGTGGCATGAATCAAGATGCAATTGCTCCAATCTCGACCGCCCAAAACCCCCTTGGATCGCTACCGACGGTTGGATCACCCCCGTTCGACTCCGTGCTTTGCACACATGCCTCTTCAGCTCTCTTCTACTCCCCTGCACTGTTTGATTTCCCTGCAATTAAACAGTGATTATTCAATTCACCATTTAACACCCATTTTAATTCTTTTAATCCAAATTTTAATGCTCCAACCCTAAATGCTTCACTATAAATACCACCCCATCCCCTAGCTCTTCCCCATTCTGAGATTTCTATCAAAAATCCTTTCAAACTCTCTAAATACCAAGTGGAGTTAAGCACCCAAGAGGAGTAGCAAGCCAAGCTCGACGACCGGAGCATCTCCGACAAGACCACGACCCCCAAAGGCTTCCCCTCTCCCTTGTTAATAAGCTAAACCCGTAAGCTCTATTTTCTCTCTATTTCTTTCATCTCAAATCATCTTCTAAAAATACATCGACAAAGTGGAGTTAACTCCGATATAATGCTATTTTTAACACTTGTACTCCACTTTATAAGCAAAATAGGTCAAACTAACATCCTCACACAACTCGTAACCTTATTTACAATCATTTTGCTTTTTGTTTAATAAATTTTCCATGTTGTATAATCATTAAACAAAGTTTTCATAAAAATACCATGAATTTTAAAATAACCGTATTTTCAATAATTAGGGTATATATCTTTAGATCATTCACGGGATAACGACCTACCCCACATGCACACTATGGTTTCATAGCACAAGCTTCTAAACATAGGGAATGTGTTCCTAAAGATCTCTCCGAACAAAGGAGTGATACGTTTTGGTAAGAGGGGTAAACTCAGTCCAAGATACATCGGACCACTCGACATACTCGAACGAGTTGGAGAAGTGGCATACCGTTTGGCACTACCACCCTCATTGGAAGGAGTGCACAATGTGTTCCACATATCCCAATTATGACGATATGTGAGCGACCCCAGCCACATACTTGATCACTCAGAGATCACTGTACAGACCGATCTAACTTGCGAGCAGCAGCCAGTCGAGATCCTGGATCAAAAGGTGAAGACATTGCGGAACAAGGAAGTGAACTTGGTCCGAATGATGTGGAGAAAAGATTCGCCAGGAGAATCAACTTGGGAAAGAGAAGAAGATATGTGTGCACGATACCCTTAGCTTTTTGAAAATTAGACTCTTTATGAATGTAAATTTTGAGGACGAAATTTTTATAAGTATGGTAGAATGCAACGACTCTGAAATCCCTGGACAGAATTATTTGTTTAAATGTATAGGAAAGGGTATTTCAGCCTGTGTAGGAGTTATAAGTTATTTTTGTTCAATAAAAGCAAGAAGAAACTTGTAGCTCACTGATAAAGTCTCTACACTGCTATGACATAACCTGTATGTTTGAATTCCCACAGTTCCAATTATTTTTTAATATTTTTCTTTTCAACTTTTTGGAAGCTCGAGAGTTGCACGTGCAATACACGGAGAAACGAAAAGTTTCAGAAAAATCAAACAGGATAAATGAGAAGTAAAAACAGAATTATACATGTGGCACGAATCTCAAGGTGATTCACCCAAATCCGACCGCCCATTTCTTCCTTCTTGCCACCACTGATGGCCCCCTTTTCCTCAATCGCTTCCGTGCTTTGCACACACGTCTCTTCAGCTCCCCTCTACTCCCCTGCACTATTTGATTTCCCTGCAATCAAACAGAGACCTTTCAAGTCCCTAATTAACACCAATTTTAATTCTTTTAATCCATCTTTTAATTCCTAAACCATAAATTCTTCACTATAAATATCACCCCATCCTCTAGCTCTCCTCCATTCTGAAATTTCTATCAAAAATTCTCTCAAACGCTCTAAGTACCAAGTGGAGTTGAGCAACCAAGTGGAGTAGCAAGCCAATCTCGACAATCGGAATATCTCCGACGAGATCACGACCCCCGAAGGCATCCCCTCTCTCTTATTACTAATCTAAACCTGTAAATCCCTTCATCTCTCTCTTTTTTCACTTCAATATAATTTTTAAAACATATCGACAAAAGCAGAGTTAGCATATAACCTTCGTCTTTAAAATAATTTTTTGTCACTATGCCATGTTTAAAAGTTCATACCGATTCCCTAATATCACTTCAAAGTAATATTCACATCAAATACCTTTTTATGTAACCAAAATTTCATATCCAATAATCATATAGCGAACTTTTTCATAAAAATACCATGAACTTTAATATAACCGTGTTTTCAATAACTAGAGTATATACCTTTAGATCATTCACTGGGTAACAACCTACACACATGCACACTATGGTTTCATAGCACAATATTCTAAATATATGTTTGGTTCAAAGAATAGGTTTTACATTAAAATACCACAGTTTTACAAAAAAGGTTTCTTTTAGTCGATATTTTAAAATTCTTGGCAATTGCGACTCTACAACTCTCGTTAGAGGACCTGCTAATGGATGGTGCGGATTATCGCACATTCTGGGGATATTAGAGCGAGATGCAGAACTTCTCACGGAGTATTCGTGTAACACCCAAGCACTGTTATATTATATTGATTTGGGTATTTTCAAATCATGCGGTAAATTTCTTTCCTATTGTTTCTTTTGGGTTGCGGATAGTACAATTGGTAGTTGTGGTTATTATCCGACCCGACCCGTATGTTTGAAACCCATCATGATTCAAGATTACATCAAATATTTGCTAGTACAAAGGATCCATACAAACATATTTTATAATACAAAATATCTTTTTATAATACAAAATAAAATCAAATAACATATTTTCTTATCTAGCCTTACATGTCATAGTACCCCATATCATATGGTGGTACCCATATATCATGATTCATGTCCTAATTGTTAAACAAACTCGTTTTTGATTGCTATGTATATTTACGTAGATTCATATTTGGGGGTATATAATTTTATTATCAGAATATCGCATTATAGTTTAAATTCTTACGTATATTCTCCATATTAAAAAACTAGATTTTTGAATGGATACGGGTAATATTTGGAGAAATCCGATATTATCTGTAGAATCTAACTATATATATATTTTATATAAATTAATATATACTAACTCTTATATATAATATACATATAATATATTAATTAAAATAAAACTCTCTCTCTCTCTTTCTCTCGCCTCTCTGTTTCTCTCTCTCTAATATATATATATATATATATATATATAACACCTCTCTCTCCTCCTTCGTTTCTTCTCCTACGAGAACCCGAACCCTAACCCACCTCCATCTCCCCGTCGCAGTCCTTACCGTCGCCGTCCCCATTGCCTTTACCTCCCTTACCTCGCCGCCATCACCTCTACCTCTTTCTCCTCTCTCCGACGACCTCAAGCCCCAAACCCACCTCGCCTACACCTTTTCCCGATCACACCTAGAACCATCCTCCATTGCCGGAAACCCCTCGTCACCGGGAAATCCATCACTACCGACAACCTCTTCACCCTCCTTGTTTCTTAGAACACCCATACACCACCGCCGACCCTGCATCTTCCCCGATCACCCTCAAAGCTCACAGCCACACCCTTTCCACCTCGCCGTCGACCTCATCACCATCACCTCATCACCCATCTTTCCTCTGCCGTCACATACCCCAGAACCCCAATAGCCACCTCCTCTCTTCTTCTTCTTCTTTCTTATTTTTTTCTTTTCTTGATCCCCGATCGTCTCGCCGGAGTTGCGCGCGTCGTCGTCGATCCAGACGACCCAGCCACTGTCGTCATCTAGCTCTGTCACCACGCTGCTCAGCTAGGTCCAGTCCTGCGTGAGTGAGTTTGTGCCGTAACTTTATTTCGACGTCGGAACGTGATATCCGTATCTCGACATGAGATACGATCGGGCAAGTTCTAAACTTGCAACATGCTATGTTATTATATCAATATCTATTTGATAAATTATAGTGCATGTGTTTAATATTCAGCAGAAATTACCGATTTACCATTTTATAGCATCCGTCTGTATCCGTACCGATAATTGTTTAGCTAATTGCATGCTGGAACGTCACGATATTATCATACTACTATAACAGTTCAATATGTTACCTAGATTGCATCCTACATGGTAATAGACGTATAACAGTTATTACAGATAGATATAAATGCATCATAGCATTAGTTGTGTTTCGATATTGATTACAGTTTTACATTGGTATCTTTTTTGGTTAATATATAGTACATGGTATGTTCACGACACATTACCAGACTTGTTACTTGGATCCTATTGCTAATGCCAATAATCCTTATTGTTGTTCTGATGGACGTGACTTGTTATCTGTATAGACAAGACATATACCTGCTTGATCCTATGTTGGCATTAAATTTATATCGGCAATACCTGACTTGAACATAGAATCTTGGGGGGAAAAGGGAAATCAAGAATGTAACTAAAACGTAACTCAAGATGATATTATTATTGTTTGCCGTGATTTCGGGCGTTATGGAATAATCATTATTATTGTTTGCCGTATTTCCGGGCGTTACAAAATAATCATTGTTTGCCGTGTTTCCGGGCATTCCGAAATAATCATTGTTTGCTGTGTTTCCGGACGTTACGAAATAAATCATTGTTTGCAGTGGTTCCGGGCGTTACGAAATAAATCATTGTGCCATGGTCCCGTAGAAGTTTGAACGGGATATATACTGTTGAGTTACGACGAGGATTACATTAATTGATTTTAAAGACTTCTAAAATAGATAACTTAGAAGCACAGACTTTAGAATACGCATCACATACATATAGCTCACTATTTATACCTGTGTTATTATTTATATGCATGTTTAATGATAGCATCATATCCTGGTTATTATTATTCTTTTGATATTATGACGCACTGACGTCTGGGTTTTGTATGGCCCAGTTCCTCTACTTTTATCGCAGGCAGATCAAGAGCACTTTCGCAATCAAGCTGAGCAATGAGGATCTAGCTATTTAGTTTAGAGACTCTTAGTTTATTTATTTCAGCGGTTTTATTTCTATTGATGTGAGCCTATATTAGGACGTGATTCAGATACTATGGTTTATTGGATCTTGATTAGTTTCCGCTTTATGCATTTCTTGATTTTAATTATTGTGGTAGATGAACATGTGTTAGCTAGATTATATATTTTACTGTTCTTGATATCCGATAGACAGTCGTAATGTGACTGTGGAGGGATGATTCCTAACCACAGGTAGCATGGTTGGCTCTGTCACGTGCCGTAGTTACGTATCTTGGAAAGCGGGGCGTGAAAGGGTTTATTTGGTATCAAAACCATATGATTTAGGGTTAGTCAAGTTTGGTTTATTTGTAGTTGGGTATCGAACCCAATACCCTAACCAGGAAACCCGAAATTAGGAATATGTCCTGCCACAATACTATCTTGCCAGTCTTGAAGCTAAAGTTTTTATTGAATCATGTTTACCGTTACTAATCTCTTTCAGTGTCTTGACTTTAGAATTATGGCGGATAGAGATTTGATATCATACAAGAGGCGTGTTGATAACGCCGCATTGCTTGGAGTTGTACATGGTATGCTGGAAAACCAGAAGAGGCAAACTAAGCTAAATCAGCGGCAGGCCGAGGCTTTCCAGGAGAGTCTGCGGACGGTCCAGCAGTCCGTAGTTACAGCGGAACCCAGGCCAACACAGCATGAGGGCACCATGGTAGACTTAGAAATCTCGGTCCGTCCACATTTACAGGATTGGAGGAGCCATTGCCAGCAGAGCAGTGGCTAGTTGATACAGAGAACCTACTCGTCGCCGCGCAGATCCCAGATGAGAAAAGGATGGATGTAGTACGCATCCAATTAGCGGATTACGCTCGTGAGTGGTGGCTCGTAAAGGAGACCCGTCTAACCAAGCCGATCGGTTGGGTAACGTTTTCGTAAAGTTTCTTGAAGAAGTTCTTTCCGCAGTCTGCTCGGGAGGAATTGGAAGAGAAGTTTATTAGTTTGAAACAAAATGGCGGATTCGTAGATGCACATGCGGCTGGGTAGACTCGGCTCAGTCAATTTGCGGGGCCTTTGGTTGCCAATAAGGCAGATAGGGCACGGAGGTTTATGCACAGCTTGGATGTGGAGATTCAGAGACACATCATATCTCTGGGATTGACCATCTTCTCCCAAGTTCTCAAGGCGGCTAGAGAACAACAGAGTTTATCAGTGAAAGTAAAGAGTACTCAACCGCAAGATG
The DNA here is from genome assembly GCA_030015575.1 of Agapanthus africanus. NCBI lineage: Eukaryota > Viridiplantae > Streptophyta > Magnoliopsida > Asparagales > Amaryllidaceae > Agapanthus > Agapanthus africanus. The sequence continues at coordinate 86,514,169 of CM057338.1, read as the reverse complement.
TTGTGGTGCGGAAGCTGGCGTTTACGTCAAACAGAGCTCCTGTACGCAGATGCATTCCGATAAATAAACAGGGGACAATGCCAATGAAAAGGATCTCTGTTTCAACGCAGAAGCAGGATGTGATTTGTGATTACTGCCAACGACCGGGTCATTTCCGTAGGGAGTGCCGGATGAGGCTGGGTCAGTGTCTGGTTTGTGAAGCTGCTGATCATCGAATGCAAACTTGTCCATCGAGAGTTCAGTTGAAGGGTGATGCTCCGAGAGCACAGCAAAAGCAGATTACTCAGGGGCCTAACCAAGCACGAGCCTTCACCTTAACGGCCGAGGAGGCCAGGCGTCAGATGACGTTGTTTCAGGTATCCTACTCGTTTATAATTTTCCCGCATTGGCATTATTCGATTCAGGTGCATCCCATTGCTTCATGTCGTCCAAGTTTATTAGTGCACACTCTATTCCACACATTACCTGTCTAGTTGCTGGGACATACACACTGGGAATGGGAGAATTGTATCTAGTAGTGGGTGCAAGGGTTGCTTGATCGTTATTTGCGGACGGGAGTTATTCGCGGATTTCTTGGTGATTGATACTGGCGGCTATGATGTTGTCTTGGGAATGGAATTTCTTGGCACTTTCCACGCTCACATTGATTGTAGGGCAAGAAAAGTGATTTTCCAGATTCCCGGACATCCGGAGTTCATATTTTTGGAAGGTAGCAGATTTGTCGGGCCAGTCGAATTTAGGGCTAGGCCGACTAATGTCGTTCTTTCGTCAATGGAAATAAACAAGGAGGAAGTGCCAGCAATAGTTCGGGACTTTATGGATGTATTCGAGGACATCTCGGGTTTACCGCCAAAACGAGATGTGGAGTTCGCGGTTGATCTTATTCCTAGAACAGCACTGATTTCAAGGCTTATTATCCAATGGCGCCGGTGGAACTGGAAGAGGTAAAGAAATAAGTTACCGAATTACTAAAGAAGGGTGGGATTCGCAGCATCAGTTCATCATGGGGAGCTCCAGTTCTTCTAGTCAAGAAGAAGGATGGCATGCGGAGAATGTGCATCGATTATCGAGAATTAAATCGGGTGGCTATTAAGAACAAGTACTCAATCTCTCGCATCGGCGAATTATTCGATCAACTCAGTGGCGCGAGGGTATTCTCGAAGTTAGATTTGCGATCCGGATATCATCAAGTTCGGGTGAAATCAGAAGATATTTGCAAGACAGCGTTCCGAACTCAATATGAGCATTACGGATACCTAGTGATGCCATTTGGAGTTACTAACGCACCGACAATATTTATGGACTTGATGAACCAAATCTTTTCTCCGTACCTGGACCAGTTCGTAGTGGTGTTCATTGAAGATATTCTGGTCTATTCGAGGAGCAAAGAAGAGCATGCAGAACACTTGAGGATCGCGCTGCAGACATTGAGACAAGAAAATTTATATACTAAGATGAGCAAGTGCGAGTTTTGGCTCGAAGAAGTAAAGTTCTTGGGCTATGTCGTATCCGGAGATGGAATTGCTGTTGACCCTGAAAAGAATACAGTTGTTTATGATTGGCCAATTCCAAAGAATGTATGGGAGATCAGAAGTTTTCTTGGGCTTGCCGGATACTATAGAAGATTTGTGGAGAACTTCGCTGGAATAGTAGAACCATTGACCAAACTAACACGAAAGGAAGTACCATTCGCATGGACCGAGAAGTGTGCGTCGGCTTTTAAAGCGCTCAAGCAAAGATTGACCACCGCTCTTATTCTGACAGTGCCAGATGGTTCCGGAGGGTTAGTTATTCATAGCAACGCATCTGGGAAAGGCTTGTGATGTGTTCTAATGCAGCATGGAAAGGTCATAGCTTATGTGTCAAGACAATTGAAGACTCATGAGAAGAACTACCTAACTCATGATCTAAAGTTAGCAGCAGTGATTTTCGCTCTGAAGATTTGGAGACACTACTTATTGGGCGAAAGGGTAAAAGTATTTACCGATCATAAAAGTCTAAAGTATGGGTTCACACAGAAATAGCTCAACATGAGGCAGCGTAGGTGGCTAGAGCTGATGGCTGACTATGATCTTGATCTCAAATACCATATGGGGAAAGATAATATAGTGCCGGATACTCTAAGTCGGTTGCCAGCGATACGAAGGTTGACTGCACAGAAGGAGATTATAGCTGATCTTCAGAAATTCGATTTGGAGATTGTACTACCGAATTCTTTGGGACAGTTGATGCAGTTGCAAGTACAGTCATCCTTGATCGATAACATTAAAGCAGCACAGTCACACGATCCAAGATTGCATAAGTTTCTAGAACAAGTAGAAACGGGACTTCGAACGGATCTGTTGATTCATGAAGATAGCTCGTTATGATATGGTAGTCGTTTATGTGTGCCCAAAGGAGATGTTCGTGAAGAAGTCATGAAGGAGGCTCATAGTTCCGCGTATTCCGTACATCCGGGAGGCACAAAGTTGTACAGAGAACTGCGACAACATTTCTGGTGGGAAGGTATGAAAAGGGAGATTGCTCGCTACGTATCGAAATACTTGGTGTGTCAGCAAGTCAAGACTGAATATCAAAGGATAGCTGGTTTGTTGCAACCACTTCCGATTCCTCAATGGAAGTGGGAACATATCACCATGGATTTCGTGACAGCATTACCACAGAGTCCAAAGTGCAATAATGCAGTTTGGGTGATTGTCGATCGATTGACCAAGGTAACTCATTTTATACCATTTCGTGTTGGTCAATCGACGGAGGCTTTGACAGAGCAGTACAAACAGGAGATTGTGAGATTGCATGGAGTACTCGTGAGCATCGTTTCGGATCGTGATACTCGATTTCTATCACACTTTTGGAGGAGTCTACAGAAAAGTTTGGGAACTCGCTTGAACTTTAGCACAGCCTATCATCCGCAAACAGATGGCCGGTCTGAAAGAACGATCCAAAGTCTTGAAGATATGTTGAGAGCATGCATGTTGGACTTCAAAGGTTCATGGGAGGATCATTTGCACTTGGTGGAGTTTTCATACAATAATAGTTTTCAGGCGACTATACAGATGGCTCCATTCGAAGCATTATACGGTCGTAAGTGTCGCTCTCCTGGTTGTTGGGATGATATTGGAGAGAAAAAATTATTGGGACCGGATCTTATTATGCAAACGGTGGAAAAAGTTAACGTGATCTGAAATCGTATGAAGGTGGCACAAGATCGGCAGAAAAGTTGGGCTGACACTGGACGAAGACCTTTGGAGTTCACAGTTGGTAATCTTGTATTCTTAAAGATATCACCGACTAGAGGAGTGATCCGATTTGGTAGTCGAGACAAGCTTAGTACTCGATTCGTGGGGCCTTTCGGTATTATCGAGCGTGTAAGAGAAGCAGCTTATCGATTGGCTTTACTACTATCCTTGGTGGGTGTTCATGACGTGTTTCATATATCTCAACTCTGCAAGTATGTTTGAGATGAGATGCACGTCCTAGATCACTCGGAACTGACAGTAAGAGAAAATTTAACATATGAAGAGCGACCAATGGCGATTGTGGATCGACAAGAAAAAGTCCTCAAGAATAAAGTTATCCCACTAGTACTTGTTTCTTAGGGGAATCGTTCGCATGGAGAATCTACTTAGGAACGTGAAGACGATATTTGACAGAAGTTTCCACACCTCTTTTTTTAGATCCATGCTTTCTTATCTTTTCTTGTTCCGGGAATTTCAAGGACAAATTTTTTTTGTAGTTAGATATAATGTAACACCCTAGCGCTGTTATACTATATTGATTTGGGGTATTTTCAAATCTTGCGGTAAATTTCTTTCCTATTGTTGCTTTTGGGTTGCGGATAGTGCAATTTGTAGTTGTGGTTATTATCCGACCCGACCCGTAAGTTTGAAACCCATCATGGTTCAAAATTACATCAAATATTTGCAAGTACAGAGAATCCATGCAAATCTAGATTTTATAAACATATAAATATATTTTAGACTCTAAATATCTTTTTGTAATACAAAATAAAATCAAATAACATATTTTCTTATCTAGCCTTACATGTCAGAGTACCCCATATCATGTGGTGGCACCCATATATCATGATTCATGTCCTAATTATTAAACAGACTCGTTTTTTATTGCTACGTATATTTACGTAGATCCGTATTTGGGGTATTTGTTTTTATTATTAGGATATCGCATTATGGTTTAAATTCTTCCGTATATTCTCCATATTGAAAAACTAGATTTTTGAATGGATATGGGTAATATTTGGAAAGATCCGGTATTATCTGCAGAATCTAACTATATATATTTTATATATATTAATATATACTAACTGTTATAATATATGAGAATAATGGAGGAAAGAGGCCATAGGAGGGAATTTCCTCCTATGGCGTCAAAAAAACACACGCTCTATCGTGTTTTCCGACGATCGGAATGTATCATCTTCATCGTTATCATCTAAGATGTGGGTACACCAAATTTCATGTGATTCTACAACTTTTTCACCGTTGATTTAGCAATGTAAAAAGTTCTATTGTCGGTAAACCGTTAATTTTGAACCCACTAATTCAACGGTGAAAAAGTTGTAGAATCACATGAAATTTGGTGTACCTACATCTTAGATGATAACGATGAAGATGATGCATTCCGATCATCGGAAAACACGATGGAAGGTGTGTTTTTTCGACGCCATAGGAGGAAATTCCCTCCTATGGCATCTTTTCTCCATTATTCTCATAATATATATATATAATATATTAATTAATATAAATAACACACTCTCTCTCTCTGTTTCTCTCTCACTTTCTCTCTATGTTTCTCTCTCTTTAATATATATATATATATATATATATATATAAACAACACCTCTCTTGCTCTCCTCCCTCGTTTCTTCTCCTACGAGAACTCGAACCCTAACCCACCTCCATCTTCCCGCCGCAGCCCTCACCGTCGCCGTCCCCATTGCCTTCACCTCTCCTACCTCGCCGCCATCACCTCCACCTCCACTTCTTCTCCCCGACGACCTCAAGCCCCAAACCCACCTCGCCTGCACCTCTTCCCGATCACACCAAGAACCATCCCCCATCGTCGGCAACCCCTCGTCGTCGAGAAACCCATCACTACTGACCACCTCTTTACCCTCCTCGTCTCCCAGAACACCCATACACCACCACCACCGACCCTGCACCTTCCCCGACCACCCTCAAAGCTCATGGCCACACCCTCGTTACCTCGCCATTGACCTCGTCATCATCACCTCGTCGCCCATCTCTTCTTTACCGTCACATACCCCAGAACCCCAACAGCCACCTCCTCTCTTCTTCTTTCTTGTTCTTTTCTTTTCTTGATCCTTGATCGTCTCGCCGGAGTTGCGCACGTCACCAATGATCTAGACGACCCAGCCACCGTCGTCATCTAGCCCTGTCACCATGCTGCTCAGCCAGGTCTAGTCCTGTGTGCATGAGTTTGCGCCGTAACTTTATTTCGACGTCGGAACGTGAGATCCGATCAGGAAAGTTCTAAACTTGCAACATGCTATGTTATTATATCAATATCTATTTGATAAATTATAGTGCATGTGTTTAATATTCAGCAGAAATTACCGATTTACCATTTTATAGCATCCTTCTGTATCCGTACCGATAATAGTTTATCTAGTTGCATGCCGGAACGTCACGATATTATCATACTACTATAACAGTTCAATATGTTACCTAGATTGCATCCTACATGATAATGGACGTATAACGGTTATTACAGATAGATACATATGCATCCTGGCATTAGTTATGTTTCGATATTGATTACAATTTTACATTGGTGTCTATTTTGGTTAATATACAGTTCGTGGCATGTTCACGACACATTACCAAACTTGTTACTTAGATCCTATTGCTAATGCCAACAATCATGATTGTTGTCCTGATGGACGTAACTTGTTGTCTGTATAGACAAGACCTGTATCTGCTTGATCCTGTATTGGCATTAGATTTATATCGGCAATACCTGACTTGAACACAGAACCTTGAGGAAAAAGGGGAAATCAAGAATGTAACCAAAACGTAATTCAAGATGATATTATTATCGTTTGCCGTGATTCCGGACATTACGAAATAATCATTATTATTGTTTGCCGTGTTTCCGGGCGTTACGAAATAATCATTATTTGTCGTGTTTCCGGGCGTTACGGAATAATCATTGTTTGCCGTGGTTCCGAGTGTTACGGAATAAATCATTGTGACGTGGTCCCATGGGGGTTTGAACGGGATATATATTGTTGAGTTACGATGAGAATTACATTAATTGATTTTAAAGACTTCTAGAATAGATAACTTAGAAGCACAGACTTTAGGATACACATCATATATATATAGCTCACTATTTATACATGTGTTATTATTTATATGCATGTTTAATGATAGCATCATATTCTAGTTATTACTATTCCTTTGATATTATGACGCACTGATGTCTGGGTTTTGCATGGCCCAGTTCCTCTACCTTTATCGCAGGCAAATCAAGAGCACTTTTGTAATCAAGCCGAGCAATGATGATCTAGCTATTTAGTTTAGAGACTCTTAGTTTATTTATTTCAGCGGTTTTATTTCTATTGATGTGGGCCCATATTGGGACATGATTCAGTTACTATTGTTTATTGGATCTTGATTCGTTTCCGCTTTATACATTTCTTGATTTTAATTATTGTGGCAGATGGACATGTGTTAGCTGGGTTATATATTTTAATGTTCTTGATATCCGATAGACAGCCGTAATGTGACTGTGGAAGGATGATTCCTAACCATAGATAGCATGGTTGACTCTGTCACGTGCCGTAGTTACGTATTTTGGAAAGCGGAGCGTGACAATTCGATCTCGAAAGGAAATAAAAATAGAGTTTTTAAGAAATACAGCTTTTCTAAACAAAACTAAATTTTGGAAAATTATATAAAACAATGAACCCGTATTTTCAATAAAAATATATTATGAACCCATATTTTTAAAATTAAAGATTAGAATTTTAATAAAATACCAACAAGTTTCCAAAAGTAGTATTTTTTCATAAAAATACCAGAAACTTTTGAAAGCTAGGTTTTATCATTAAAATACCACAACAGTTAAAATACATGTTCATCAAAATTCTAAATACTATAAATCACCATCGAGGTTTATTTTAAACCATATTAAAGTATATTTCATAAAAACCCCTCGAGAAATGCAAATAATATAAATACAAAATAAACAACAATAATAAATATTAAAGAACTCTAGATTAATATAGGTTTAAACGGTATCATTTCTCTTGAGCCCCGAAGAGCTGGAGAAAGTGAGTGCTTGCCTAATCAGGTTAGACAACTTAACGGAGTTATTAATGGCAATTGTCTTGGAAAAAGACACAAATCCTGATGTTCATGTGTAGCAATTGCCGATTTCTCCCAAACATAAGATCTATAACAGTTAAATTAATTCATATGAAAAAGACTATAATCCGAATCTAAACTTGAATATGAACTCGAACCCAATCTACTCGAACGAACTTGACTCAAACCAAGTTTACAAATTGACATGACTCGCATTTTACTCGACTCGCTCGATTTCATTCTACATATTTTGCAATCTATGGTTTCGATCAAGACATATTATAATCAATCAATCAAATTAATTAAGTATCTTATACAATTACAGACTATTTATACTCAGGTGCTTGGGATAGTTTCTTGTGTGAATCCAACGGAGCTTCAGGGGTCCCGTATTAATCTCTTCTTTATTTTACTCGAATATCAGTCGGATCAACTCCTCCATAGCCTAGAGTCCCGATACTAACACATGAAATAGACCCGTTTTTACTTGCTCCTGGGCCCCCACTCTTGAGCTCGTGAATACTTCTACGGTTACGTTGATATTCACACTTGGAACTTAACATTAACATAGTGACCATTTAGAGACCTATAGTATATATACCCATGAATCATATACTTTTACTCGTCATATATATATTCTACACTTGTCATTTTTACTCTTACTTTATCCTTGGGACTTACCGAGCGCTAGTTCGCTGACGGGCATTCCACTCACTTTGGTTTCTTTGGAATGTTCGTCAGATACGGGCGAGACGGAGGAAGTGAAGGCAACAAAGGAGGACGACAACCAGATTGCTACTCAGGATTAGCTTAGCTTCATTTTTCTTCCAGCTTATGTATGCCACATGTTTAGGCTTTTCCTTTTATTGTATTTACTTTTCAGTTGAAACTCATGTACTTGTAAATATTTGAAATTGAATGTAAATAAAGATATTTGTTGAAAATTTTACAGTCTCCATTTATTCTTACATTGTTTATTATTGTTTCAATACGCTTAGTATATTTATTTAGAGAACGACCTTCTCTGGATAAATATGCCGCGGGCTTGCCACGTAATCGTTTCTATCTACTGGGAAGCGGGACGTGACAACCTTGCTTTTCTTTTTCCCCGGCGGACTCTTCTTCAGTTAGGGAGTTATGTAATCCGCCTCTCCTGCGGCCTCTTCCTCCAAATGTCGTCGCTTGGCTTTTTCATATAAGGCCATTTCACGCCGTTGGTTCTTTTTGGTGGCTTGGAAAGCCTCTATCGGCGGTTTATCGATCGAATCTTTATGGGAGGGGTTTAAAGCATTGGGCACTGCCCCTGCCCCCTGTATAGCCCTGTCATCTGCCGACAGTGCATCTTCTTCTTACTCGACTTCAAGAGTAAGGGAGACTGTATCTTCTTCCTCATCTCTTACCAAGGCGTGAGAAACCATATGGTACGTATGAGAAGTCATCTTGCAACTTCCTACACGTTCCTCTTCTTCTACTGCTGAATCTTCCTCTTCTACATCATTACTTTCAAGAATGTGTTGTAGGAATTCTTCGAGCGTTACGGGCGTTCGTGCTTTCTAGTTATACTCTTTCAGTGCGTCAATATATTTCTGTAAGTCTGTACAGCTGTCCACATATTCAGCCCGTGGCACAAGCTTCTTCGTCTTTTTTTTTTGCTAGACGTTTTGACTTGGGGTCTTTTCCTCTCATTAGCCATCTTCGGAACGAGAAGTGGCTTTAGCATCCCTTCAATAATATGAGGTTCAACCGGGCTCTTCCACCGGATTACGGGGCATGTGTGCAAATCTTTCAACATTTTCTTCGTTTTTGGTGAGAGAAGCATCTCCCACGGAGCTTCTGCTACCCTAGAACAGGATGCTCCATGCATATACGCTTTCTTAGGGACGTGCCTTTATGGAGGTTCCACCTTCCAGTTATTTGTCAGTTTGATCTTGCCTTACCTATACTTGTCTTCAACCCAGTTCTTGAAGACAAAACAGTTCTCAATCGGGTGGCTGACGAGCCGGTGATAAGGACAGTAGTTAGGGTCATTAAACGATCTAGATTGTGCTGGACGTCGGGTCTCGAGCAACGTCACCATCTTGTTCTTCATGGCTAAGTCGAATAATTTCTACATCTTATCATGGGGAAAGGAATACTTACGTCCCATCTTTTCTTCAAGGGAGAGACCTAAGCGACTATCATTTTGGCAACCTCCTGCCTTGAAGCTACCTGTTTGTTGTTTGTTGGATATGTATGCCCTAGAAACCTTCATTGTATAGGATGCTAGGGATATGTATGTACAGGACAATCTTACTCGATATGATAGTATGCTATTTGGTTTATCTTTATCTTAACATATGATGTGTTTCATATCTTGTATACATGTTGATAAAGCCCGTAGGATCCTTGCTTGACTGCCAGCGTTGTGATGGCAATCATACTTGTGGGAGCTGGGTAGTCAATAAGCACGTCATTAAAATGTCCCTAGTCATGGGAATATCGAGACTGGGTATCGATACTCCAAAGTAGACTAGTGTATACATATCTAGACCCTGACGAGGGGCGATGGATTGGTCCCGTAGCTATTGGTATGGTGTACCTAAGATTGTATACATGTGCTCACTGGGGGTGAGTACACTGGACGGACTCGCCAAGAACTGGTTAGATGGTATTATGCCTAGCGTCTGATAGCAGTTCTCTGGTGACATGAGTGCAGATAGTCTGTCAACCTGAGGTCATTATTTTTCTTATGTGAGTTCCCACTGTGCTTTGATTACTATCCTACCACGGCTCTACTGAGTAGTGCAAACAGGTTTTAGTTGGGTACAGTCCCGAGCCACTGGAGACAGTGAGCGACTGTTGGGGATTCGTCTCTCCTGGTATAGGGAGTCGATGTCGCGCTGTGATCGGTTGGCCAACACCATAAATCCTTGGCCAAGGAGGATTGAGAATTACTAGTAGTTGGACCAGTAAATTCTCGGATGGTCTTGAGCCACACCGACACGACTTGTCAGGTTATAAAGGGTCTGATGTTTTCCATCCCCCTAGACCTTGCATGAGATACTTTCAGATGAATAGACCGGACTGCACGGAGATTGTCATAGACAGGCTCAGTAGAGGTTCGGATGAGTTCCCTCATCAGCCTTCTTTTTGATAGGTGCCTCGGTAGCCGTTACGTACAGCTATTGCCATCGACAGACTTGTGGTTAAACCCACTGCCAGTATACTGTCGAGTCTTTAGAGTCCCACACAGAGGGTTTCTCTGGTTCAGGCGAAATGATGTAGATGTCGTATGGTTTTACGTGCAGAGTTCCGATTATATACGTGCACTAGTTGCACGAATGTTGTTCGGACGGATAATACTAGTGGGTTTTGGTTTAAGCCAGATTCTAGTATTATATTATTGGATTATTGTTATCTCATTGTATTCGTACTTTTTTGCAGTACGAATACGAGTATGTATATACGGTGAGGGCATTCTTTTAATTTCATAAGAGATGCTTCTAGAAGCGGACACCTCATTATTAGATTTATCTATTTTTTGAAATAGATTAATGAAGTGGAAAATGGAGATATTTGTGGCATGGTTGAAGCATGGCTAATTCATTTGTTTATTGCATTTGACTTTATTATTCAAGCATGGTTTCTAATTTTCTATTGAAAATGTTCCATGCTTGATTATTGTGAATGACTTAGCCATTCCTCACTTGCCTCAACACCTTAGTTCATTTGAGTTTTCTCATTCCCTCTCCATTTTTTTGCTCCTCTCCTTCTTCCACAAACCCTAACCCTCACATGTGTTGTGAATCCTAGGGTTTTTGAGATAAAATACTCTAATCATCTCTCTATATCTCCTAAGTTATCTAGATTAGCAAACTAGATACTTTAGTTGCCTTATTCTTAAGGTTAAAACTTGAACCATAGACTCTCGGGTGGATTATCATCGACACGAGGAGGCCGACGACCGAATTTGATTCAAGCCATCTAGGAGCTTAAGAAGAGGAGAAGAAGACCCGAAAGACTTAAACTCTAGAGGTATAAAACTCTTACCGAGTAGTTAGAACCTCTTTGCAGTATAGCTAGTGTAACGCCCCACGCCCCAGTACAGATGGTATTGTCCGCTCTGGCCGAAACCTCACGGTTTTTTCCTTTAGAGCGAACCGGACCCGACCAGGGGCCACTTCTCAGGAGGTCACCCATCCCAAAACTTCCTTGGCCCGAGCACGCTTAACTACGGAGTTCTCAAGCTCCTGTAGTTCCGGTTCACTTAAAAGGCACCTCTGTAATTGAGGGTGGTATCATTATATTTATAATGCAGTCCGGTCCTCTTTCGGAATGTGTTCCGAAGATTCCCCATTGTTCTGCAGTGGGTCCCACGGACTCTAGAGGTTGCCTCCACAGATTCAAGAGGTGTCCCCCGCCCCTTGGTATGACAATTGGCGTGGCACTTTGTTCTGTGTGGCACTTTGCTCCATGAACAAGAACCGGGTCCCGACATTCTTTCCCACCTTTGAACAATAGTTCGTCCTCGAACCACAGACCTACTACTGAGGGACCTGCATAGGCCACCGTAAATGTAACGCTCTATGCCCCAGTACAGATGGTATTGTCCGCTCTGGCCGAAACCGCACGGTTTTTTTCCTTTAGAGCTAACCGGACCCGACCAGGGGCCACTTCCCAGGAGGTCACCCATCCCAAAACTTCCCTGGCCCGAGCACGCTTAACTACGGAGTTCTCAAGCTCCTGTAGTTCCGGTTCACTTAAAAGGCGTCTCTGTAATTGAGGGTGGTATCATTATATTTATAATGCAGTCCAGTCCTCTTTCGGAATGTGTTCCGAAAATTCCCCGTTGTTCTACAGTGGGTCCCACGGACGCTAGAGGTTGCCCCCACAAATTCAAGAGATGGCCCCCGCCCTTTGGTATGACAATTGGCGTGGCACTTTGTTCTGTGTAGCACTTTGCTCCGTGAACAAGAACCGGGTCCCGACAGCTAGTTAGGGTTTCTGAAAAATCTTGGTTGTTTGGTCAATGTTACAAAGTCTTGAAAATCGTTTTTTATGTATTCCGCCTCCCCGCGAACCCGCGAGGTGTGCGACATCGACTTACACCGGTATCAGAGACACATAAACCTTAACTAGCTAGTTAGCAAGTAGTTAGAATTTCGATCGACGGAAAAATACCCGAAATCGCATTTCCATATATATGCTTGCTGTCGTTTTTTAAAACTGTTCAAAAAATTTATTACGGTGGCCTTAAAAATACATGCAGGCTTTTTTAAAACCACGAAAAAATTTTGAGCAACTGAAGCACCAACTAGACCGCGAAACCGCGGCCAAATAAGTCTTTGGGCCGCGGATCCGCAGCCAAGCCAATTTTCTCTAAATTTCTTCTGTTATTCTAGTCCTTGGAAATATGATTTTTGGCATATGTGGTTTTTACCCAGATTTGTTTGTGTACTGGTTTGTGTATGGGGTAAACACGGAAAATGATTATCAATCGAAATTCTAAGTTCTTGGCATGTGTTGCTAAACATCTGCTAATTAATGTATGTCGATTAGTAGGGGTTGCACATATCTATATTTTGATGATGGTTTGTGTATATGAAGTATTGGATCGTCGTGAATGAATAGCCGGGGAGATGTGAGAAGAGTGTTCTTTTCTTTTATTCATGTATATTTGTAAAATTGATGTAATATTCTTTTGCGGGGCACATCCGGGTTGAGGTTGTAGCCACCCTAGTATTATTTCATTTATTTTTCTTGCACCTAAGATAGACCCAAGGTTGGGTGCACAAACTACCGGGTTCTTGAAGTGCCGAGTGGCCTACTCATTTTATTAAGGGAGGTTGTTTCACTTCGGAAATTTGGTGGGTAGTTTGCTACACCCGTAGGGGTCTAGGGTGGGGTTTGGCTATTCATCATGATCGTGGAATCCGTTTTTCATTCTAGGCTAAAACGAAACACGGAATCCTAGTATATCCAACATATTCATCTGTGATGCTGTGATCTGTGATCTAGAATGACTATCATTACGTGAGACGAATGGCTATATATATATAATAAATGTTGCTTATGTTTTGCACCCACGCTAGTCCATCCCCCGCTCTTCCGTTAGTTAAGTAACCTAACGGTGCATGACGGGGCCCCGTGGTGAATGCGAATGGCATAAGCGTACGTTCTATTTTTGTTTTTTTCTGCAATGATAAGGTTAATTGATGGGACCAAATTAATATTGATTAATGCAAAGTAATAAACCTAAAATCTGATGTCGTTGGAACAATTACAAAACCACTCGGTTTTCTTCAAAAAGCAATTTTAAAAGCGGAGCTTAAACTACTCCTTTTCAAAAGCTATTCGGTTCCTTCGACTATATCAAGTTCATTACATTAACGGTTTTCGTCAAAACCTGCCGTAGCCCTCCATCATTTCAAATAGGTATCTACTAGTATTCATGCTATTTGTTTTGATCTTCGCCAATGCATAGTGTTTGGTAGCTAGTGGGTGCTTATCTGTAGTATAGATGGATGCATTAATTTAGGACAATCGTACAACTGTTTTGACCTTCGTCAAGAGCTTGTACGAATGGGTATAGATTAATCTGGACAATGACAGGTTGAACTTGACTTGCGACTTATGATGTTTTGACCTTCGTCAAGGTTATAAGCACTCGGGGCAAAAATCATATTGGGAGTTTCAAACATACGGGAAACTTGCTAGTGTTGCATACCTTTTGGAGTGTAGTGTTTTTGATAGGCTTCCTTCAAAATCATCACACAATGAAAGTTGGGTCCTGATCCTACTGTGAGTATCCGCTGCTCTTCGGGAGAATTTTTTCACTTTATAATCAATACTATAAACCAAGTAAGTGCCTAGAACGGTGCTAACGGGGCTATGCCTCCAGGGAAAAGAAGTTATGCAATTAAGGAACTTCGCGAAAGCGTTGGAAAAGCTCCCTCGAAGTACCGACACTAGCCTGGCCGAAAGGTTAAGCAAGAATTGTGAGGTGCGATTAATCATGACTAATTCTTCTTTTAGGGTTTGAAGAAGAATTTGAGGAAACAGTGGGAGCCATCCTGTTTAGATAAATAATAACCAATCTAAACTTGCAAGAGCATATGCTGGGTGTTTCTTTTCTCTCTCTCTAAATTGCAGTGACCATGACGGGACTTAAGTTAATACTAGATAAAAATAAACTCGCTGGGCCAAATTATAAAGACTGGCCGAGGAATGTCCATATGGCCCTTACATATGATAAGGTCCCATACGTCCTCACGGCGAAAACTCCCCCTGTTTCCGGTCCAGAATCCTCGATCGCGGACATCGAGGTCCGTAAGACCTGGGATCTTGATTGCTCGAAAGCCAAGTGCCCCGTGCTGGCCTCCATGGATAATGAATATCACAAGCTGCACGAGAAGATGGACCTTGCTTCCATCTTCCTCCGTACTAAAGACTTATATGGAGAGCGATCTCGTATCGCAAGATATGAGACCTCGAAGAAATTATTTCAAGAGAGATTGGCTATCGGATCTTCTGTTGGGGACCACATCTTAAAGATGATTTCTCTCATAGAAGAGCTCGCGGACCTGAGAACTACGTTGGATAACGAGTTGTACATCGACTTAATTCTACAGTCCTTTCCCTCCACCTATGCCCAATTCATATTGAATTTCAATATGCAAAGGATGGAAGTTTCACTTCCTTGTTCACCGCCGAAAGACGCGACTGGAGCGTTAGGATGTCTGGCCTAAATTTTGGAGGCAGATGCTATTTGGATTTATCTTTCCACCTCTCCAAAGATGCCAAGTTGATTTATGGCACCGTATATCGGAGGTTTGGACGGATGCGGCCATTGTAGCGTGACTTTGTCAGATTCCTCCTCGTTTGCGAGGGTTTTTTTTATTGTAAGGACGCTCTTCCCTGCAGACGCAAGCCCCTGCAGTTAATTACGTTACCGCATCGCGATAACCACTTTCTCCTGCTCCGGAAGTTCACTTCATGTCGTGCATGTTTTTGTTTGTTTTGGTTGCCCGTGGATTATATACGGAGACCAATTTATGTTGTCGCCCGTAGGGCATGGATTAGTCCAAATCCGTATATCTTAGATTTGGGTTTGTTTTTTATTTAAGGATCGTTAATCTATTTTGAGATTAAAATCGACTTAAATGTATGTGAGCGGTTGGGGATCGGTTAGTTTTTTGTTGAGGATGCGTTAGTCCAATTTGAGACTAAGATCAACTTAATAAGGTCTTAGGATCATTTTTTGCTTCAGATCCAACAAAAGAGTATTTGGGCTCTGTTGTTTTAGTTTAAGGACGTCTCGGTCCGTTATCGCCATTTTGGAGGCGAAGTTTTAGTTTGAGGACATCTCGGTATGTTGATCACCATTTTAGAGGTGCGGTTTTAGTTTTAAGGACGTCTCGATACGTTGATCCCCATTTTGGAGGTGAGATTTTAGTTTAAGGATGTCTCGGTCCGTTGATCACCATTTTGGAGGTGAGGTTTTAGTTTAAGGACGTCCCGGTCCATTGATCACCATTTTGGAGGTGAGGTTTTAGTTTAAGGACGTCTTCGTCCGTTGATCACCATTTTGGAGATAAGGTTTTCCGGTTCCTTTGTACATGTGGAACGTTGGAAATATGTATTCTGGAAGGTATTGTATTTGATCGTAGCATGCCGGATACGGTCACCCAGTTTTGACAGTTTGGCTAGCCGCTTCACTAGCTTGATGAGCTCGTATTTGTTGAGCTATATAGTCATCGAGAGCGGCCTTAGAGATTGGTTCCTCCTTAGTTGCTGATAGAGCCGGAAGAGGGTTTGATATTTCCCCTCTGTCATCCTCGATGATTATCGGCGGATCTTGAGCTGGAGGTTCTGGCTGGATCATCATTCCAACCATATCTTGGAACAAAAGCTCCTTCTGCTTTATATTAGCAGCTTGTTCCACGGCCTCCTTATCCTTTCTTTCCAGTACCCTTCGTAGGAACTCTGTATCGGTCTCCTGCTCCCGGCGCTGTTCAGATGCTGATTCCGGGCTTTCTTTCTTCCCGGTGAGTGCTGTCATTTTTGTCAACATCTCCTGGAGCTTTTGTTGTTGCTCCTGAACTTTTGTCAACGACTGAGTTTGCGGTCGATGACCCACGGAAGCACGACTTTTCTCTTTCCCGGAAGCCATGTAAACCCTGTGTATGATCATGTCCCCAGACTTGGGGCGTTTGGGTCCATCGCCTTTAGAATTTGCCACCGGCAGTGGGAGATTCTCCAACCTCACCCTTTTGTGGGAGGTCGAAGTTGAAGGAGCCGTGGTAACAGGCACCCGTGTTGAAGACATCCCTCTCTGTATGACAGAGGGATAGTCCTCCTCTTGCCGAGCCTTCATTTTCTTCAGTCGGCGAGGGTAGTCTTTGTTGATCACAGAATCCTGGACTTTCCGCCAGACCCTGTGGATTTAGGAGGACAGCCGCTGAGGGAGCTGCTCCGGTTTTGCATGCGTCATGTTTTCAGCAGGAAGTGGACATTTCTTCAACACCGTGATTGGGGAGTTCTTTCACACCCTCCTAAGCGGTTCAAAGTTGTTCCCAGTTGGAACAGCAGCGTCAACTTCCACCATTGGAGCTGGTGAGGTGAGTCCGGAGGGGGCGTTGTCCCCAGCTCTTCTCACTCGGCGCCAGTGGGTCGTCGAGTGTGCCTTGCATATGAGACCACGTCAGTTGTGGAAGCAGCTCCGTCGTGCCCCCTGCTTTGGTGAGGGGCTGCGACTGGTGCCAGCCTATCAAAGACTGACGTCCTTTGAGAGAGAATAGCCAATCTTTCGAAAGCTGACTTTCTGGTAAAGGAAGCACTTTTGATGACTTCACTTGCCGGAGGAGTTAGGAGGACTATCCGTTTTGGGATAGTCCTTTCGGGTATCGCGAGCCTCTTTGCGGGCCCACTTGAGCTTCGGCTCAGCCTGTTGAAGACTGAGTTGGCAGACTTGGACGACCCGTGGAGAGGGGCCGTGGTGGTTGCAAATCGATCGAAGACTGACTTCTTGGGAGCTTCCTGTGGTGGCACTGGGGCGCTGAAGCTTGCTAGCGCGAGCATGGTCCCGAAGAACAATCCAGTGGCGGTTTGAGTCACCTGCCCCATCGGCATTGAAAAAAATAGAGGCCGCATTGGGCCCGTATGTCACTCCTCCAGTTAGGGCGGAGCGGGAGTTGCTGTTGCAGTTTGTGCAGCTGGAAGCCATTGATGTTATATTCTTCTTCTGCACATGAACAAGACACCAAATCTTAGTACCTCGAGTCTAAGGGCAACCATATCAAACCACGATTTTGTTCGCGAGACACGATACACAAAGTGTGAAGTCGAAAGAGGAAAAGGTCCTACCGGGCGTGCCAGAATCTGTTCACTGCCGAAAGACGCGACCGGGACGTTAGGACGTCTGGCCTGAATTTTGGGGGGCAGATGACTAGGGTGCAAGAAGTGCTAATACTTGAACCCTAAATGAGAGTAGAGAAGATCAAGAGAGGGTTTTTCTCAAGCTCAAGTGTTTCTCAACACATGAGAGGGAGAGAGAGCTTGAGGGAGAGGAAGAACAAGAGAGAGAAATGAAATGATAGAATGAGAATAATTGAACCATTCTCACAAGTATATGTGTATTATTTTAATTAAATAATTAGCTAGATAATTGTCATGGTTAATCATGACATGACCATTATCATTTCAATTTGCTAAGATCAAAAAGCATCTTCCAAAAGAAATGATGATGGTCAAAGTGTCAACCTAGGTCAACAAGTCAAAGAAGTCAAATGGTCAACAACCATAACCATGGACAATTATTAAACTAATTATTAATTAACAATAATACACACATAAACATTAGGGTTAGTAAAATGACAATAGCCATTAACCATAAGCAAAGTCCTCTCCCTCAATCTCAAGCAACTGTGCATACGCACCCGCATTCGTGATCCGAGGAACACGAATACACTGAGAAAAACCAATCTCAAATCATATACTAGGATCCGGTACTCCTAGCTTGGAGTTGAAGCCAAAGGTTGAGGCTTTCGGGTGGATCTTTCTTTGACGGGAGAAGACGACAAGGTGACCTCCTTCCACTACTTCTAGGAGCAAGGAGAGAAGGACAAAAGACCAAAGGTATAACCTTTCTACCACTTAGCTACTTTCAAGTTAGCTTTAGCAAGTTTTGTTTAGTAAAGATCCTTAAAGCATAGTCCATGTTGCCTATAGTTGATAAAAATCCGATTTTTATTATGTTTTCCGCCTCCCCGTAAGCACCGGGGTGGGCAACGTGGACTTACAGTGGTATCAAAGCCTAACTAAACATAAACTAGCTAGTTAGTGAAGTGTAACGAAGTTCGGAACCGAAAAATCCAAAAACCAAACTTTTCAAAAACCCTAGTTTCTGTTAAATTTTTTTCTGGTCAAAACAAAATTTGTCATACACCTAAAATCATCTCAGGGTTTTTTAAGGATAACCACCAAAAACGAGCCAGAGATCTGACCAAACGACCGCGTTTCCGCGGCAATAGCAAGCTATTGCCGCGGAACCGCGGCCGTCTTGTCTCCTCTCTGCCTCGATTTTGGTGCAGTGTATCTCTGGATTGGTTTTAGGATTTTTGAGATATATTATATGTGCCCAGATTTTCCAGAATAGAAATTTGTTTTTGGGGGCCTATAATTCCGTATTTTTTCCGAACTTCACTACACTTTGACTATGATGGTTATATCTGTGATGTTTGCATGTATTGAACGTCGGCTAATCGCTATATGTCGATTAGTCGGGGTTATACATATCTGTGTTCTGTGTTTGATATTGGTTTGTTTATATGAATGGGTTGGATCGTCGCGGGTGAATAGCCGGGGTGGATGTGAGATGAGTGTTGCTTTTCTTTCATTCATTTGTAATATGTAAATTGATGTAATATTATTATTCGTTTGGCCGCACAACCGGGTCGGGGTTGTAGCCGTCATTGTATAATTCTTTTTACTGTTTTTGCTCCTAGGATAGACCCATGGAGGGGGTGCACAAACTACCGGGTATCTCGAAGTGCCGAGTGGCCTACTCACGGTGGTGAGGGAGGTTGCTTCGCTTTGGGTACTTGGCGGGTAGTTTGCCGCACCCGTAGGGGTCTTGGGTGGGGTATTTGGCTATTCACCGCGACCGTGTAATCCGCTTTTCGTTGCAGGCTCGAACGGATTGCGGATTCCTAGTATATCCAATGTATTCATCTGTGATCTGTAATGTCTATCATTGCTGTATATTTATATATGATAACTATTTAGACGTTGCTTATGTTTTACAGCCGCGCTAGCCCAGCCCCGCTCTGTCGTTAGTTAAGTAACCTAACGGGTGATGACGGGGCCCCGTGGTGAATGCGAATGGCATAAGCGTACGTCATATTTTGGTTGTTTTCTGCAATGGTAGGATTAAATGATGGGACGCATTAAAAGAACTAATGCAAGAAAATAAACCAAGTAAAAGTCGATTGGAACACTTTGAAAACCACTCGGTTCTTTTCAAAACTAAACTTTTAAACGCGGAGCTTGAACCACTCCTTTTAAAAGCTATCTCGTTCCATCGACTATATCAAGTTCACTACGTTCACGGTTTCGCCAAAACCATCCGTAGCCCTCCGTCGTTTCGTATGGATATTCAATAGTATTCAAGCTATGTTTGTTGACCTTCATCAAGGCATAGTGATTGGTAGCTGTTGGGTGTTCATATGTAGCATAGATAGATGCGTTGGTTTGGGACAGTCGTACTACCTTGTTGACCTTCGTCAAGGGTATGTACGGGTGGGTTCAAATTAACCTGGATAATGACGGGTAGAACTTGACATGTGACTTATGATTTGTTGACCTTCGTCAAGGTCATAAGAGCATGGGGAAAAAATCCACATCGGGAGTTTCAAAAGTACTGGAACTTGCTAGCGCTGCATACCATTTGGAGTGTGATGATTCTGGTAGGATTCCTTCGGTTTTATCATGCGATGATATTTGGATCCCGATCCTACTGTGAGTATATGCTACTCCTCGGGAAAACTCTCACTTAACGATCAATGCTATAAACCTAGTAGGTGTCTAGAAAGGTTTTAGCGGGGCTACGCCTACAGGGAAAAGAGGTTACTTAATTAAGGAACTTCGCGAAAGCGTTGGAAAACCTCCCTCGAAGTACCGACACTGGCCTGGCTGAACGGTTAAGCAAGTATTGTACGGTGAGAAAGATCCCGACTAATTCTTCCTTTGTGGTTTGAGGAGGGATTCGAGAGACAGTGGGAGCCATCCAGTGTAGACAAATTAAAAACCACTCTAAACTTGCAAGAGCATCATGCTAAGTGTTTTCTTCTCTCTCTATTAATTGCAGCGACCCAGTGACCGCACCTAGGTTACATCTAGATAATAAGATGACTGAATCTGACTGTTTTGACTGGCAAAGGTCTGTCCAGATGTCCATTGCCCAGGACAAGCTGGGACACCTCTTGACTGATCCAACCTCTGCCGTCTCAGGTCCAGTTTCCCCTGTCATGGATATTGATATCCATAGGACATCGGAAGAAGACTGTGCGAAAGCCAAGTGCCTCGTGTTAGCCTCAGTTGATGGTGTATACCAGAGGCAGCACGAGAAGATGGACTCAGTTTCTATCTTCCTCCATAACAAAGTTTTATATGGAGAGCAATCTCGTATCGCAAGATATGAGACCTCGAACGAATTGCTTCCAGCGAGGTTGGCTATCGGGTCATCTGTAGGGGGAAACGTCCTTACAGAGACCAGCTCTTTTGAGCTCTCGGACCTGAAGACCACGTTGAAGAACGGGTCAGATGCTGACTCAGTTCGACAGTCTCTACCTACTACCCTAAAGGAAACTAGGGAAGTAGAAAGAAAGGGAACGGCAGAAGTTTCAGGAACAGATGTAGAAAAAGAGGGATGTTCCTATTGTTGCGGGAATGAACATGGGCAGAAGGATTGCAGGGCTTGTAAAGCCAGTAGCCAGAATTCGAAGCATGTTGTGGCTTCGGCTTCGGGTGTGTTTGTGATAGAGAACTGTATGTCAGTTAACCCTACTTCCTGGGTATTGGATACCGGGTCAGGATCTCATATCTGTAATTCATTACAGGCTTTGAGAAACCGTAGGGTTATCAGGAAAGGTGATATGACTCTCAGGGTTGCTAACGGAATGAGCATGTATGCTGTATCCGTAGGGGAATATCATCTAGGACTGACAACTGGGCAGATATTGATTCTGCGTAACTGTTTTTATGTACCAGGTGCGACTTGTAATATCATATCTGTATCCTTGATTTCTAAGGAAGGATATGATTTTACTTTTGTAAGCGATGTAGTTAACATCCACCTAAATCAAGTTCTGATTGGGTCAGATACATTACAAAACGGTATATACGTATTGAATCAAGCTCAGATCTTCAGTGTCCAGAACACACTTAAAAGAAAGTCTCCGGAAAAAAATCAGGCTTTCTTATGGCATTGTAGACTGGGTCACATTAATGAGACACGGTTGACAAAGTTACATAAAGAGGGATACTTGAATCCGTTTGAGTATCAGTCTTATGCCACTTGTGAATCTTGTCTCATGGGAAAGATGACAAAGACTCCGTTCACTGGACATGGAGAAAGAGCGAGCGAGCTCTTGGGACTCATACACAGTGATGTGTGTGGTCCAATGTCTACACATGCGTGAAGTGGTTATTCATACTTCATTACTTTCACCGATGATTTCTCTAGGTATGGGCATGTCTTCTTGATGAAGCACAAATCCGAGGCCTTTGAGAAATTTCAAGAATACAAGAATGAAGTTGAAAAACAAACAGGCAAAAGTATCAAGACACTGAGATCTGATCGAGGTGGTGAATACTTGAGTGCCGAGTTTCTGGGCTACCTAAAAGAGAATGGAATTCTCTCTCAGCTTACTCCTCCATACACACCACAACACAACGGTGTATCGGAAAGGCGGAATCGAACCCT
The DNA here is from genome assembly GCA_030015575.1 of Agapanthus africanus. Lineage (NCBI taxonomy): Eukaryota > Viridiplantae > Streptophyta > Magnoliopsida > Asparagales > Amaryllidaceae > Agapanthus > Agapanthus africanus. The sequence continues at coordinate 86,491,855 of CM057338.1, read as the reverse complement.
ATTGGATATGATTCGTTCCATGATGAGTAAGGCTGAGTTGCCGTGATCCTTCTGGGGTTATGCGCTAGAAACAGCTGCATATCTCAGATGTGGAGTGGGAAGAAACCCTGTCTCAAGTACCTTAAGACATGGGGATGTCCAGCTTTTGTAAAAAAGCAGCATGCGGACAAGCTCGAGGCACGTTCAGTACTGTGTAAGTTTGTGGGATACCCGAAGAACTCCAGGGGGTATCTTTTCTATTCCGCAGAGGAACAAAAGGTTTTTGTTTCTCAGCATGCCCACTTCTTGGAAACTGAATTTTTAGAAAATCAGATAAGTGGGAGCGCAATAGAACTGGAAGAAATTCCAGAACCACAAGCTATTACTGAAAGCTTGGAAGAACCAGAAGTTTCAAGAGAACCGGACATCCCAGCGCCACTCCGTAGGAGTAGTAGGCAGTCTCATCCGCCCGAGAAATACTACGGTTTTCTCATAGACGGGGATAGAGAGGATTGCACCATGGATCATGGTGAGCCTACTAGCTTCCAGCAAGCCATCCAGAGCGGCGACTCGGTAAAATGGCTGGATGCAATGCGGGCCGAGATGGAGTCTATGTACACCAACAAAGTTTGGACTTTGGACTTTGCTCCAGAAGGGGTAAAACCCGTAGGATGCAAATGGATCTTCAGAAAGAAGATTGGTGTAGATGGGCAGGTTGAGACCTATAAAGCTAGACTTGTAGCAAAGGATTTTCGTCAAAGACCTGGTTTGGACTATGACGAGACCTTTTCTCCAGTGGCTATGCTAAAATCCATTCGGATCCTTCTTGCCATTGCCGCCTTCCACGATTATGAAATCTGGAAGATGGACGTAAAGACGGCTTTCCTAAATGGAAATTTGGAAGAGTGCGTCTATATGGATCAGCCAGAGGGATTCAATCAGAGTGGGAGCAGCGGTAGAGTGTGCAAGTTGCTGAAGTCCATCTATGGACTTAAGCAGGCATCGCGGAGTTGGAACATCTGCTTTGATGATACTGTCAAAGAATTCGACTTTATCAAAAACCCAGATGAACCATGCATTTACAGTAAGATTGTAGGGAGAACTGTAGTATTTCTCGTCTTGTACGTGGATGACATTCTCCTAATAGGAAATGATATTCCTATGCTACAGTCAGTCAAAGGATTCTTGTCGCAGAGGTTCTCCATGAAAGACCTGGACGATGCCAACTACATTCTGGGGATCCAGATCTATCGTGATAGATCTAAGAGGATGTTGGGACTTTCACAGTCAAGGTACATCGACACCATACTGAAAAGGTTCAGTATGGAAGATTCCAAGCGCGGTAATCTACCGGCTTGTCATGGGATCACCCTCTCCAAAGAGATGTCTCCCAAGACTGATTTGGAAAGGGATCGCATGTCTATTATACCCTACGCTTCTGCGGTAGGCTCTATAATGTATGCGATGTTGTGTACCAGACCAGATGTAGCATACGCATTGAGCGTTGTAAGCCGGTATCAGTCGAACCCAGGGGAGAAACACTGGATAGCGGTAAAGAACATTCTCAAGTATCTGAGAAGGACTAAGGAGATGTTCTTGGTGTATGGCGGAAAAGACCTCCAGCTTGACGCCTTTGCTGACTCCAGCTTCCAGAGTGACAAGGATGACTCCAAGTCCATGTCGGGTCATGTCTTTACCCTCAATGGAGGGGCGGTTTGCTGGAAGAGTTCCAAGCAGGAGACCGTTGCTGACTCAACTATGGAAGCGGAGTACATAGCTACTTGCGATGCCGCAAAGGAAGCTGTCTGGATGAAGAAGTTCCTCACGGAGCTTCAGGTGGTTCCTACCATTGTTGATCCAATACCGCTGTATTGCGACAACAACGGAGCTATAGCTTTAGCGAAGGAACCCAGATCCCATCAGAAGTCCAGGCACATTTTGAGGCGGTATCACCTGATCAGGGAGATCATAGATCGCCAGGAGATCGAGGTAAAGAGAGTAAATATGGAGAACAACACTGCAGATCCACTCACGAAGGCCCTACCCCAGACTCAGTTCGAGCGGCTGATCGAGATGATAGGTCTTCGATACGCCAGTACATGGCCTTAGTGCAAGTGGGAGATTGTTAGTGTATATGCCCTAGAGGCCATTACTGTATCATACTAGTTTGTATATTACTTGATGGAAGCTTGGGATATTCACAGTTGTATATACAATCTTGCTCGAAATGGTAGTATGCTACTTGGTTTGTCTCTGCTTTAATATGTGCATGTGTTTCTTTTAGCATATTGCTGGTATACATATTAGTAGAGCCCTTAGGATCTTTGCTTGATTACCAGCGTTGTGATGGCGCTCACACTCGTGGGAGCTGGGTGATCTATAAGCACATCCTTATACAGGTCCCTAGTCGTTGGACTATCGAGACAGGGCATCGATACTCACTAGTAGACTAGCGTATGCGCTTCTCATCCCAGTGTGGGAGACGGTCTGTCCTACAGCCGTCAGTACGTCGTACCTGAGATAGTATACGGGTGCTCGTTGGGTTACGAGTACACTGGACAGGACTCGTCGGGGACTGTTGGTTGGTATTATACCTATCGTCAGTTATCAGTTCCCAGGTGACATGAGTACAGCTTAGTCCGTTGACTTGACACTGTCACTTCGCCTCGAGTGTGTTCCCACTGCACTTTGATTACTACCCTACCACGGCTCAAAGGAGTCGTGCAAACAGGTAGTTTTTGGGTGCAGTCCCGAAGCACTTGGAGGCAGTGACGGTTAGACAGGATTCGTCTCTCCCGGTATTGGGGGTTGACATCGCGCTGTGTCCAGGAGAGCCATTACACGAGTAGTCCCTGGCTAGGGCAAGCGAGATATACTGGTAGGTTTCCAGTGTTATCTCAGGGTATTCTGGGCTTCACTCCGGCACGACTTGTACCGCTATTAGGGGACTGACGTTCACCGCCCCCCTAGGCCAGCCATGCGATGTATCAAACGAACAGACCGGACTGTACGGAGATTGTCACATACAGGCTCAGTAGGAGTTCAGATGGGGTTCACCTCGTCAGTCTTCTTATCGACATCTACCTGGGGACCGTTACGTACAGCTAGTGCCGCTTGCGGTCTGTGGTTAAACCCACTGCCAGCGTAGTGTCGAGTCTTTAGAGTCCCACACAGAGAGCTATTCGCCTTTAGGCAAAATGAGTAGAGGTCGTATGGTTTTGCGACAGGGTTCGTTCACATTCGCGCACTTGTGCACGTTTGCTGTCCGGACAGTTTATACTAGCGGGCTTTGGTTTAAGCCGGATCCTAGTATATGATTTGAGATTGGTTTTTCTCAGTGTATTCGTGTTCCTCGGATCACGAATGCGGGTGCGTATGCACAGTTGCTTGAGATTGAGGGAGAGGACTTTGCTTAGGGTTAATGGCTATTATCATTTTACTAACCCTAATGTTTATGTGTGTATTATTGTTAATTAATAATTAGTTTAATAATTATCCATGGTTATGGTTGTTGACCATTTGACTTCTTTGACTTGTTGACCTAGGTTGACACTTTGACCATCATCATTTCTTTTGGAAGATGCTTTTTGATCTTAGCAAATTGAAATGATAATGGTCATGTCATGATTAACCATGACAATTATCTAGCTAATTATTTAATTAAAATAATACACATATACTTGTGAGAATGGTTCAATTATTCTCATTCTATCATTTCATTTCTCTCTCTTGTTCTTCCTCTCCCTCAAGCTCTCTCTCCCTCTCATGTGTTGAGAAACACTTGAGCTTGAGAAAAACCCTCTCTTGATCTTCTCTACTCTCATCTAGGGTTCAAGTATTAGCACTTCTTGCACCCTAGTTACTCCTAGCTTGGAGTTGAAGCCAAAGGTTGAAGCTTTCGAGTGGATCTTTCTTTGACGGGAGAAGACGACAAGGTGACCTCCTTCCACTACTTCTAGGAGCAAGGAGAGAAGGACAAAAGACCAAAGGTATAACCTTTCTACCACTTAGCTACTTTCAAGTTAGCTTTAGCAAGTTTTGTTTAGTAAAGATCCTTAAAGCATAGTCCATGTTGCCTATAGTTGATAAAAATCCGATTTTTATTATGTTTTCCACCTCCCCGTAAGCACCGGGGTGGGCAACGTGGACTTACAAGATGCTATTTGGATTTATCCGTCCACCTCTCCGAAAATGCCAAGTTGATTTATGGCACCGTGTATCGGAGGTTTGGATGGATGCGGCCGTTGTAGCAGACTTCGTCAGCTTCCCCCTCGTTTGCAGGGGTTTTTTTTAATTGTGGGTACGCTCTTCCCTGCAGGCGCAAGCCCCTGCAATTAATTACGTTATCGCATCGCGATAACCACTTTCTCCTGCTCCAGAAGTTCACTTCGTGTCGTGTATATGTTTTTGTTTGTTTTGGTTTTGATTGCCCGTGGATTGTATACGGAGACTAATTTATGTCGTCGTCTGTAGGGCGCGGATTAGTCCAAATCCGTATATTTTTAAATTTGGGCTTGGGTTGATTTAAGGATCGTTAATCTGGTTTGAGAATAAGATCAACTTAAACATATAAGCATTTGGAGCTCGATTGGTATTTTTGTTAAGGATACGTTAGTCCAATTTGAGACTAAGAGCTACTTAATAAGGTCTTAGGATCATTTTCTGCTTCAGATCCAACAAAAGAGCATTTGGGTTCTGTTGTTTTAGTTTAAGGACATCTCGATCCGTTATCACCATTTTGGAGGCGAAGATTTAGTTTGAGGACATCTCGGTCTGTTGAGGTGAGGTTTTAGTTTAAGGACGTCTCGGTCCGTTGATCACCATTTTAGAGGTGAGGTTTTAATTTAAGGACGTCTTGGTCCATTGTCCATCTTGCGCGTACGTGTATTTGTTACATGACGGGATGAACAACGATGATTTGGGATGCACCCAGTTTGGGGTGCGGTCTGATTTGAGGTGTGCACATCAGTTTGGAAGAGCACCAAAAAACCGTTGGTTGTTGGGACCCGCCACCTCTCTGAAGACGTTGAAGAATTACAACGACGTGGATCAGAGGTCTGGAGAGATGTACCTTCAATTCCCGTATTTGAGGGAAAAAGAAGTTAGTGGTAAACCTGGAAATCATTAGTCATATTTTGAGACTAAGATTTCCTCGGGAGGATGTGGGATGAGTATCGTTTTGGATATCATCAGTTGGAAGATCAATAGTCGTATTTGGGACTAAGATCAGCGTGGGAATTCATAAACACATGGACTCAGTTGATCTGAATAAGGGAGATTTATCCTCAGGGGACCTAGCCAATTTGATCTTGGTCCATTCAGTTTTTTTATTGAAAAGTGCCAAACACTTGTTTGGGCTCTATTTGATCAGTCCCCTTTTTGTAAAAGGGCTGGGTACTTATAAAGTTCTGACGCTCACGTATAACCATGTGGGCTCTCAGTCATGGGGATTGCCCAATAAGTGTTAAACACATTACGCCTTTTTGCCTTTGTATGGAGTGTTGTTTCCTGATTAAAAATCAGGAATTACCTCAATGGGGTATCACGTGTTCACACGTGACCAACGGTCATATGATGACACGTGATGGTTAAAATCTCATCAAATAGAAATGATAACAAACGGCTTAAAGATGGCTCAATTGGGGTCACGAGCTCCCACGTGACCAAGCGTCACGTGCCAACACGTGACAGGCTTTGAAAGCCTTACAGCTTAACAGAATTTAATTCTAAAAATCGGGAATTACCTCAATGAGGTATCACATGCTCACACGTGACCAATGGTCACGTGTTGACACGTGACAATCAAAACAGAAATAAAATAACAAACGTCTGAAGGAAATACCTCAATGAGGTGTCACGTGCTCACACGTGACCAATGGTCACGTGTTGACACGTGATGGTTACAACTGAAGCGTAAGTAAACGCTGAGAAAAGGACTCAATTGGGGGTCACGTGCTCACACGTGACCAAGGGTCACGTGTCAGCACGTGACTGGTTTCGAAAGCCTTACAGTTAATAGAATTAAATTCTAGAAGCTTCTAAATCTTTCCAAATGGAAAAGGATTATGGAGACCGTTGGATTAAAGATCCATGGGTGATTAAAAATCACCAATTTACGGAAAGATTTTAGACAAGGAAAGATTTCCCTAAGAATGTCACCAGAAATAACAAACAGAATATCTTTGGATTTAAAATCCAACGGTGAATAAAATTCACTGTATGATCTAAAGGCTCATATTAATTATGAAAACAAACAAAATCTTTCAATGAAAAATTTGCTAAACAAATTGATTCTTTTACTTCTCCTATAAATAGGAGCCAAGAGAAGAGAAAGGAAGGTTTTTTGGAGATAGAGTTTTGGGAATCTTGAAAATTTAAAGAGAAAAAGAAAGGAGAATTTAATTCTCAACAAAGAAAAACCCTGGGTGAGAAAGGAAAGGGGATCAAAACTTCAAAATGAGAATTTAATTCTCAATCTAAGAGTTTAACTCTTCTGCAAAAAGAACTTAGTTTTTCCTCTGGTTGAAGATCTACAAAGAGCACATCTCCCCATAAGTTGAGAATTTAATTCTCATCGGATTGAGATCCTGCCATGCAGATCCAAAACTTAGAGTGAGAATTGAGTTTAGAGAATTTAATTCTCCCAAAACAAAATTAGGATTTAACCCTATATGAGAATTTAATTCTCCCAAAATTATAGGAATTTAATTCCTTCATGATGAACTTGGGGTTTAAACCCTATCTGAGAATTTAATTCTCCTACAATTATAGGAATTTAATTCCTTCAAGATGGACAAAACTAGGGTTTAACCCTAATTGAGAATTTAATTCTCTCAGATTTACAGGAATTTAATTCCTTCTCAATGATAATAGGGTTTCACTCTATATAAGAATTTAATTCTTTTACAATAGGAATTTAATTCCTCCAAAATCATAATTAGGGTTTAACCCTATTAAAGAATTCAATTCTTGAAAATAACAGAGAACTTAAAAGATCTCCATGCATGCAAAAGATTAAGGTCACGTGTCCTCACGTGACCCCTGAAAAGATCCCCAAAATGAGAAGGGAAAAAGCTCGGAGGCAATGCCTCACGTGCTCCCACGTGATTCCTAAAATAAAAGAGAATAAATTCAAAGGCAGAACCATTCTTGGGCGCCCTCACGTGTCCCCACGTGACCCCTAGTAAAATGCTTTAATAATCAATGACTGGAAGCCCACCACGTGCCCACACGTGATGGCCTGAAGACCAAAAGTGTTTAACACTTATCTGAATATCCTGAGAACAAAATAAGGGGATCTGGCCCCACTTTTTGATGCTATCACTTGCTCCCACATGACCCCTCCCTCTTCTAGTGTTTAACACTAATCTGATAATTTTGTTGCCAGTGTTTAATACTGTTATCTGTTAGTGTTTAACACTAATTTGAGGATCACATTTCTAGTAATTTGATAATCTGATTACCAGTGTTTAACACTGTTGTTCTTTAGTGTTGAACATTAGCTTCAGCCCAATTGACTAATTTTCTAGAGGCAAAGCCTCCCCTTCAATGGACCAACAGAGGGCTAATATTCCAAACTTGATTGGACTTAGCCCAAGAAGGCCATAAGTCCTCAATTCAGACTTAACTGAGCCAATATGCTCATAATATAATTAATTGATCTTAGTTCCAAATTGGACTACAGATCACTTAATTCACTTTGGTTCGAGGGTACATCTCTTCACTCCTCTGATATTTGTCGTTGTAATCGTTCAACGTCTTCAGAGAGGTGACTGGTCCCGATAACCACACACTTCACAGACTATGATGTCCTTAACCTTGACTGTGAGGTCTTTAAACTCACGGACTATGATGTCCTTAACCTCGACCGTGATGTCTTTAAACTAACACCGGACTGTGGGGTCCTTAAACTCATGGACTATGATGTCCTTAACCTCGACCGCGATGTCTTAAAACTAACGCGGACTATGAGGTCCTTAAACTCACGGACTATGATGTCCTTAACCTCGACCGCAATGTCTTAAAACTAACAATGGACCGTAATGTCCTTAAACTAATTATCGACCGCAATGTCACTAAACTAAACAATAGAGTCCAATTGCTCTCTTGTCGGATCTAAACGATCCCGTTAAGTTTATCTTAGTCTAAAATTAGACTAACGTGTCCTTAACAAACGTTTAAGTCGATCTTAGCCTCAAATAAGACTAACGTATCCTTAAACACAACCCCCCACAAACCCAAATCTAAGAAAGATACGGATTTGGACTAGTCCATGCCCTGCGGGCGACAACATAATTTAGTCTCCATATACAATCCACGGGCAACCAAACACAAAACAAACACCCACGACACGAAGTGACCATATGGAGAAGGAGAAAGTTGTTACCGCGATGCGGTAGCGTAATTAACTGCAGGGGCTTGCGCCTGCAGGGAAGAGCGTCCCCATAATCAAAAACCCCTCAAGCGAGGGGGAATCTGACGAAGTCTGCTACATCGGCCGCATCCGTTTAAACCTTCGATACATGGTGCCATAAATCAACTTGGCATCTTCGGAGAGGTGGACGGATAGCACCAATTAGCATCTATCCTGAATTTCAGGCAAGACGAACCTGCGAGGTCGCGTCTCTGTGTTCGGAGGGGAACAGATTCTGGCATGCCCGGTGGGACCTTTTCCTCTTTCCACTCCACACTTCGTGTGTCGTGTTCGCGAACCAATCGTGGTTTGCTAATGGTTGCCCTTGGGTTTCAAGGTACTAAGATTTGGCGTTTTGCTTGGTGCAGAAAGCAAAAGATCAATGGCATTCACCTGCTCAAAGTGTTCCACATGCAACTGCAACCCACGTCCTGCCTCAACTGGGGGCGTAGCCTACGGGCCCCAAGCGGCTTCCCTGTTCACGATACCCGTGGAACAGGTCACTCAAGCCACCACAGGGCTGTTTTTCGGGACCATGCTCCCGCCAACGAGCTTCACCGCTCCCGTGCCCGTACCAGAAGCTCCCAAGAAGTCGGTCTTCGATCGACTTACAGCTACCACGGCCCCTCTCAACGGATCGTCCAGCACCAGCGCCTCAGTCTTCTCCAGATTGAGCCAAAATTCATATGGGCCCACAATGAAGCTTGCAATCCCAGAGAAGGTTATTCCGAAGAGAGTAACCAACCCTGCTCTCGAAGTCGTCAAGGCGGCTTCTCCTGCCAAGGGGTCGGTCTTTACAAGACGGACCGTCCCAACTCCCACTCCCGCTTCTGCTACTCAAAGGACATCAGTCTTTAACAGGCTGACACCAGCAACGGCCCCTCACCTGAACAAGGGGCAAGATAAGGCCATCCCCGTCACCGAGCCAACTCCATCAGCTCGACATGCTCGACGTCGCCACTGGCACCGAGTAAGGAAGGCCGGGGGCAACTCCCCCTCTGGGCTAACTCCACCAGCCCCGACGGCGGAAATTAATGCTGCTGTTCCAACCGGGAACAGCTTTGAGCTGCTGAATAAGGTGCGTAGGAATTCTCCTACCGCCGTACTGAAAAGATCTCCTCCTCCGGTGGTGAATGTTGCGGAAACAAAACCAGAACAGTCCCCTCAGCGGCTGTCCTCCAAGATCTACAAAGTCTGGCGTCAAGTCCAAGACTCGGTGATTGATCCAAATTTCTTCCGCCAACAGAAAAGGGTAAAGGTTCAACAAGAAGGAAGCCATCCTGCCAAGCCATGAAAAGCTATCTGGGTGCCCACCACGACGGCCCCCTCAACTTCGACCGCTCATAAGAAAAGAAGGCCGGAGAAGATCCCCGTGCCTGCGACAAATGTCAAAGGCACTGAGCCCAAACGCCCTAAGTCTGGGGGCATGGTGGTGCATACCGTCTACATAGCATCCGGGAAGGAAGATAGCCGCGCTTCTACAGGCCACCGACCACTCACCCGATCCATCACAAGAGCTCAGGAACAGCAATAGCAGAAGCTTCAGGAGATGCTGACTGCCATGGCCGCACTCACCGGGCCAAAAGAAAGCCCGGAGGCGTCATCGGAACAACGTCACGAACACAAGACTGATGCTGAATTCCTTCGGAGAATGCTCGAAAAGAAGGACAAGGAGGCTGCGGAACAAGCGGCCAATATAAAGCAAATGGCTCTTCTGTTCCAAGACATGGTGGGTATGATGATCCAGCAGGACCCTCCAGCTGAAGATCCTTCGATTATCCTCGAAGACGACAGAGGAGAAACATCAAATCCACCTCCGGCTCTTTCAATAGCCAAAGAGGAAACTATCTCCAAGGCCGCCCTGGATGATTATATTGCTCAATAAATACGAGTTCACCGGGCAAATGAAGCGGCTGGCCAGGTCGTGAAGACTGGGCGATCGTATCCAGGCTGGTATGATCAGATAAAATACCCACCGGGCTATACGATCCCGAAATTCCACGTGTACAAGGGGACGGGCAATCCCCACCAGCACGTCGCCCAGTTCAGAGCTCTGTGCGGCAACACCGGGGGCGATGATAAGCTTTTGCTCCTCCAATTCGTCGGCAGCTTATTAGAAACGGCGTTTGAGTGGTACTCCGAACTTCCAAACGACTCCGTCAAAACTTTGGCAGAAATGGAGTTATTATTCACCCAGCGATTCGCGAGCGCAAGTGAACGCACCCTGATAACAGCATTGATCAATGCGAGAGTAAAGCCGGGCGAAACTTGGGTTCAATATGCAATCCGATGGTGAAATCTGTGGTCGAAGTGCGAACAGCGCATCGAAGAAGCACCAGCAATAGGCATGTTCGTGGGCACCTTAGACCCTCATGCAACTATTTCATAGTTCATGATGTTCTTCAAACTGACCACGTTCCAGGCTTTAATCGATAAGTTGGCCCAGATGGATCAGATGGGTCATAGACCGTCTCCTCCGAAACCAGAATCGCGGAACGAAAAGGGTAAAGGGAAGGCGACCTTCGTTGTGAACACCCAACAACAGCCCAGTGCTCCAAAACTAACGGATCAGTTGGAAGAGAGACGGTGCTATTACAATGAGAAAATGAAGCGCCCTTACTCATTCCCGTGGGATAAAATGAAGAGGCTGTTCGAGCTGGCGGTGCGCAACAGGCTTATCAATTTGCTAAATCCAAGACGACCACCGCAACCCAGCGAAGTGAATAATCCCAATTACTGCCCTTACCACCAAACGGTAAGCCATCCGATCAAGGATTGCTTCGTCTTTAAGGGATGGATCGAGGATCAGTACCTATAAGGCAAGTTTGCGTTGTCTGAGAAGTGGAAAGTAAACCCACCACAACCGCACACTCCTAAGAAGACGGACACACCGGAGGCAACGTGCTCTTTTGTTGAAGAAGCTCCATGGGAGGTCGTGCTTTCAGCCAAAACCAAAAGGATGCTGAATGATCTCCAAACATGTCCGGCGATCAGATGGAAGAACCCGCTGGAGCCCCAGATCATCGAAGGGATGCTGAAGCCGCGCCCAACTCCAAAGATTGGTGGTGATAGCCAAAGTGTTCATGCTCAGCTGTCGAAATCTTTGAAAAAGAAGAAGAAATCCAAAAAGCCCGTGAAGCCTGGAGACAAGCGCACGGACCTGCAGAAACAGATCGACGCGCTGGAAGAGTATAATCAGAAGGCGCGGACTCCAATCACGCTCCAAGAGTTCCTCAGCCACGTTCTTGAGGGCGAAGATGATGGAGAAGACTCGTCGGGTGGATCTGAGGATTACGTAGTAAGTTGCCATGTGATCTCTCATTCATCGCTAGACAATGAAGAAGATCCCTGCACAAAGAGACTGGGGGCAGGTCCCGAGCTGGAATTTCTATGGTCGTCAGACGAAATGATCGACGCCTTCCTGAATGAAATTCATCTGAAAAGTAAAGCCGATCGGGAGCATGGGATGGCCATATTTGAAATAGCCAAACGCCGACGACTAGACGAAAGAGTCGAGACACTCTCGCCGAATCAAGGAACATCCGTCGCGGATAAAAACAAGTTCAAAACAAGGAAAAGGTTTGCTAAAGCCATATCAATGGGAATGAAGCTACCACCCTCTGAAGGAAACACTCCTGGTGAAACAGAAACACATCTTAGCTACTGCTTATATCATCGAAAGATTTTGCACCCTACCGAAGAGTGTGATTCTTTTAAAAGATGGTGGCAGGGATATGTTGCTCACCGGCAACATTTTAAGCGGATGAAACGCAAAACTCATCGGGAGCAAAGAAGTGCGACTGAGGAGCATAAAAGAAATACCGGTAACTGTCGCATGGTCAACACCGGGGGATCGCAGATTCTCACTTTCGGAAGTGACTCCAACGAAGAGATGGCTCTTGGCTCTCTCTTTAAAGAATCCATAATGGAGAAGGAGGAAAAACCGAAGGACTGTGAAAACATTCAGCTGCGCAATCGCACGCTTCCAGAAAAGAATCTCGGACCCACGAGTAGAAAAGATAAGGGAAAAGAAAAGGTCTCCGAGGATATCGTCCTGGACGACCAAGTCATGAAAGAACTGACTGCCAAGGACCCGCCAAAGAAGAGTAAGGTGGACTATAACGTTCTGGCGCACTTGAGGAAGTTACCCTCACAGCTCAGTATTCTCGACGCTCTTTTACTATCCAAAGAAGCAAGAGATTCATTGATCAAGGCGCTACAAGAACCAGAGCAATTCCAAGTTTTTCTCGCCGAAGAAAAGATGAAGGACGAGCTAGAGGAAGTACACACAGCCGATATCACCTTCGGCGACGAAGACCTCCTCCTTGGGACGTGGGAGCACAACCGTCCCCTCTATGTCTTAGGATACTACCACGATATAAAGATAGGCAAAATCCTGGTCGACAATGGGTCTTCCGTCAATCTCCTCAACGCGCGAGTGTTGAAGGAAATCTTCATGAGCGTCCGGCATCTCGCGCGTGATAAAATCACCATCTTTGGTTTTGACTCCCAATCATCGCGGACTCTCGGGTCTGTGATATTGACATTACGATTCGGGGTACTTGTCACGGATATTAAATTTCGTGTCATTGACGCCAAGACATACTATAACGCTTTGCTCGGCCGGCCTTGGTTACACGAGTACAACATCATCCCTTCTACACAACATCAATGTATGAAATACTTTAAGGATGGTCTCGAGTATACCGTAACGGGAGAGCTGAACCCATTCTCCGTGAACGAAGTCCGTAAGTACGAAGATGCAAAATACTTTTTGCCAGATATCGAGGACACGGAGAGATGTCACAAACCGGAGAACAAAGCTAACACCACCATTTCGGTCTTTGGGAGTGATACTGAAGAAGAGGAAGAGATAGTTTATTCATGCCCACCCCAGCACAACAAGCCAGGACCGTCCGCTCCTATGTTGATCTTTGGCAGTGACTCGGAAGATGAGGTCCATGCTATATTCTCCGCTCGGCCTTCAATACAAACATTCGTTGATGAAGAGCAAAGTTTGCAAGTTGCCATGGTTCTGCCCAAACATCATAAAGAACTAGACGTGCTTGATACCTATAGTGTGGAAGAGCTGTAGACGTTCTATGTCCCTCCCAAGCGAGAAGGCGAAAAGGCGATCCTATTCTACCACTCCGGGGAAACCAGAGTGGAGAAAGAAGTTTGGCATGGCGCCGATTCTACACTTGATAGGCTACATCCCATCCGTTTGCCTAGATATTACACAGAAGGCTTGAAAAAGCTATTGAAGCGCCAAGGAATACCCTTCAAACAGACCGCTCGAAAAGCTAAGTTCTATGACAGGATCTGGAACGTTCCCGGAACTCAGCATAAGTTGCCCAACAGGAGAATGTAAGCGATCGGGCTTGGATATGTTCGGTCCAAAAAACGGGAGCTACTCCGCGACTGCTATGTCGTACATAACTTTGATGAAGAAGGAGATGCTCAATGGGGAAATGCTAACCCTGAACCAGAAAGAGCCCCCGACGTGAAAATGCCCAGTCTGTCGTTCGAGGAACAAATGGACAAGCTTATAAGGGAAGCTGGTCAAAAAGTTCGAGACAGCCATAATCGCGAAATGGCCATCTACGAGAAAGCCAGGACTCAGCGCCTTCTTCAACAGGCTGCGAAAGATGAAAAGGCTCCTCCCTGTCAACCCGTTGTGCAAAAGGCCCGACGTAGAGGCAGAAACAAGTCAAAAAGCGGAAAAGGCGTTCGACGGCGACAAAGCAGGACCAAGAAGTCACGCGATCATGAATCGAGCTGTCCGGATTTGTCCCTTATGAAGAAGATGAGTCGGGCATACTCTTTTCCTCAAGACAAGACAAAGAAGATACTTGGTCTTGCCATAAGACATCAAATGCTTACACTTCCGGAGTCCAAACACCCTGAGCAAGTCAACGAGATCTCCCACCCAGACTATTGCTCTTATCACCGAGCAATAGGACATCCTCTCGAAGACTGCTTCACTTTCAAGAACTGGGTCGAAGACCAATATCAGCTCGGCAAATTCGCTCTATCTAACAGCTGGAGGATAAATCCGCCACAGAAGCACGAACCAAAAGCCGCCCATACAGCAAGAATAGAACCAGGTCAATATCGGTCTTGGAAGGGAGCCCGTACTTGTCATATGATAACGATATCAAAAGAAGAACCCGAGAATATGGATGACCTCCCCTGGTGCTTCGAAAACAATGATGACGAGGTGATCTCAGAATTTCCACCGGCGCCGAAAGAGCTGGAAGATGGAATACATACCACTGCAGATAACCTCAAGAAAATCGATTTGGGGATGGCAAGTGACCCACGGCCGACGTTCGTCAGCGAATTGCTGTTTGAAGAAAGGGTGGCTACATTAAAGGACGTGCTCATGCAGCATAAAGATTGTTTCGCATGGAATTATTCCGAGATGCCAGGACTAGACCCAGGGATTGCTGTCCACAAACTGGAAATATCCCCGGACGTCAAGCCAATCAAACAAGCACCGAGAAGAATGCGGCTCGAGCTTGAGATGAGCATTAACGCCGAGGTCAAGAAGCTGATCAACTCTGGCTTCATCCAAGAAGTTCAGTACCCTGACTGGATCGCCAACATCATCCCAGTAATGAAGAAGAATGGGATGGTGCGCATCTACGTAGACTTTCGGGATCTCAATAAAGCCTGCCCGAAGGACGATTTCCCAGTACCGGTCACTGAGCTGATGATAGATAACACGTCCACTCACGAAGTTTTCTCCTTCATGGACGGATCGTCGGAATACAATCAGATAAAGATGCATCCCGAAGACCAGAAGCACACCACTTTCCGGACCCCTTTGGGCATATTCTGCTACAAGGTAATGCCTTTCGGTTTAAAGAACGCCGACGCCACCTACCAGAGGGCCATGACGAAGATCTTCGATGACCTCATACATGAAATCGTTGAATGCTACATCGACGACATCGTGGTTAAAAGCAAATCATATGAGGAACATCTCGAGCATCTGAAGATCGTATTTCAACGCCTTCGACAATACAACTTGAAGATGAACCCTCTCAAATGCGCGTTCGGGGTGTCCTCAGGCAAATTCTTAGGATTCATCGTCCGACACCGAGGTATCGAGATAGATCCGTCGAAGATCAAGGCGATCATGGAAATGCCTCCGCCAAGGACTCTGAAGCAATTACGGTCTCTCCAAGGGAAGCTCGCGTATATTCGACGATTTATAGTCAATCTCTCCGGCAATTGCCGCCCCTACAGCCACCTAATGAAGAAGGGAACCCCGTTCGTCTGGGATCACAAATGCCAAAGCGCACTGGACGAAATCAAGCAATATCTGCAGAACCCGCCAGTGTTGGCCGCTTCGGTTAAGGGAAAGCCTCTCATTCTATATACAAAAGCCCTCGAAGGTTCCTTAGGCGCATTATGGGCACAAGAGAACGACCAAGGGAAAGAAAGAGCTCTCTACTACCTGAGTCGAGTTCTCCTGGGGGCAGAAAGCAATTATTCTCCCATCGAAAAACACTGCCTGGTGTTGATCTTCGCGATAACAAAGCTCAAGCACTATGCGTTGGCGCATGAAGTCCGTCTCATATCGAAAGTGGATCCCCTCAAATATCTGATGTCAAAGGCCATACTGACAGGGCGACTCGCTAAATGGGATTTACTCTTAATGGAGTTCGCAATAACTTATCAGCCTCTTAAAGCAGTGAAAGGCCAGGCCATCGCTGACTTCCTCGCTGAACATCTGATACCGGCTGATTCTCCCTTGAATTGCGAGCTGCCAGACGAATATGCGTTTGACACGATCGACGGAAGTGGTACCCGATGGGAACTTTATTTCGATGGAGCATCCTCCATGAAGAAGCGCAAACAAAACATGCCAATAATCAAATCAGGGGTAGGCCTCATCTTCGTGACTCCACAAGGAAGGATAATACGCTTCGCTTTCTCCTTAACAGAGCCGAGGACGAACAATGAAGCCGAGTATGAAGCTTTGATAGAAGGTCTCGAGATCGCCATCAACATGGGAATTGAAAACCTCCTCATATATGGAGACTCCCAGCTGGTCGTTAGTCAAGTAAATGGCGACTACCAAACGTGCAAACCAGAGTTGGTGAAGTACGGCGAGAGAGTGCAGCAACTGCTGACCCAAATTCCTTCCTACGCCCTAGGAAGCATACCACGTGTGGAAAATAGCAAAGCGGATGCATTAGCCAAGCTCGCTAAAGAACTAGCCGACGAGAACCTCGATGACGTGAGGATCGTTGTGCAAAGCCGTCGGGTTCTTGCACCGGCGGAAATATCTCCGGAGTCGTCCGAGGAAAAGGGAGCGACTGAGCAGATGGCCCTGCAAATAAAAGACCAAGAAATGGTTGAGGATTGGAGAGAAGTCTTTATAGACTACTTCAAATCCCGTCGAACACCTGAAGATGCATCCTCAAGACATCAGCTCATGAAACGAGCCCTATCTTTTGCCTTTGTCAATGACACTCTGTACAAGAGGTCATTTGATTCTCTGTGGTTAAGATGCCTAGGACCTGAAGAGGCGAAAAGAGTCGTTCAAGAAGTTCATGACGGACTCTGCGGTTCTCACGAAGCAGGCCCGAAGATGAAGTTGAAGATTAAACGGATGGGCTACTACTGGCCCACGATGATCTAGGACTGCCTCGAATACGCGAAGCAATGCCACTCGTGCCAGATCCATAGCGACTTTATCCACCAGCATCCAAATCCACTACATCCAACGGTGGCTAGCTGGCCGTTCGAAATGTGGGGGACTGACATAATCGGCCCCATCGAACCAGCACCGTCCAGAGGACATCGATTCATTTTGGCGACGACTGATTACTTCTCCAAATGGGCAGAAGCAGTACCGCTGAGGGAAGTGAAGACGGAGGATATCCTCCATTTCTTCAAGACGCACGCTATTTATCGGTTTGGAACTCCGCGACGGATCATCTCCGATAACGGGCCAGCCTACAGAAGCCACAAGATCAGCCGCTTCGCACAACAGTACAACATAGACTGGAGATACTCCTCAGTTTATAATCCCCGAGCTAACGGTCTAGCTGAGGTTTTCAATGACCCTGACAAAGATCGTGAAGAAGACGGTGTCCCGAAATAAGAAGGACTGGCATGAGAGACTGCATGAAGCTCTCTGGGCATATCGAACTACGTTTAAGACGGCCACGAACACCACGCCGTACGCGTTGGTATTCGGTACAGAAGCGGTACTCCCCCTCGAGATAGAGCTACCCTATCTACGAATGGTAGTTCATTACGAGCTAACGGATGAAGAGAACGCTCACCTTCGCCTCGAGGAGCTCGATGCCCTTGATGAAACCCGACTCCTGGCGCAGCAAAATCTGGAAGCTTATAAAGCAAAGATGACGCGCTCATATGAAAGATTGACCAGGCCGAGGACATTCCGCCAAGGCGTACTCGTGCTAGGGTCAAAAGACCTATGATCCCCAATCGCGCCAAGCGGGGAAAATTCGAGCCGAACTATGAAGGCCCGTACATTATAGACAAGGTCTACCAAGATGGAGCCTATCTACTCATGGACATGCATGGCGAAAGGCCTTTCAGGCCAATAAATGGTCGCTTTCTGAAGAAATACTACGCCTAATGAGTCACGGCCTAGGTCAATGATAGATGACGACGACTATGTTCGCTCGCTATCTTCCTAAGCCCAAACTCTATAAGTAGTAGCCGGCTAACGGACCGAAACGTCCTTAAACTAACGACGGACCGAAACGTTCTTAAAACTAACAACGGACCGAAACTTCCTTAAACTAACGACGGACCGAAACGTCCTTAAACTAACGACGGACTGAAACGTTCTTAAACTAACAACGGACCGCTGTGTCCTAAAACCAGCTGTTGACCGAGATGTCGATAAACTACGGTGGATTGCAGCATCCCAAAGCTGATACAAAAAAGAAAAAGAATAAAAAAAAAGAGAAAACGGTATGTCCATAAGCAAAGTGAGCACGGATGAAAACCCGAAAGGGCTCCATGAGTAAAAACAGCAGGGCTACCGGCGAGTCTTGTGAAAACCCGAAAGGGCGCAACCTCGTTCGAATAAAAAAAAAGAAGAAAAAGAAAAGAAAAAAAACAAAAAGGGGAAAAACGGTACGTCCACAAGCAAGATGGGCACGGATGAAAACCCGATAGGGCTCCGTGAGTAAAAACAGCAGGGCTACCGGCGAGTTTTGTGAAAACCCGAAAGGGCGCAATCTCGTTAAAAGACACTTGCAAGGTCCTCTCGATCTTGTAAAGAGAAACCACCTGCGTGAGATCCTTACGACTCACAAGGGAGCAACACACTTAAGGATCCCCATAATCCCTAAGGAGAAACCACACTTACGAGATCCTCACGACTCGTAGGGAGAATCCTCTTATGGGACCCTCACGGGTCATAAGATTTGAAAGTTTTAAGCTACAGGGATCTAAACCTGTTCTTAAGCAGCCCCCACAACCTTTAATACGGCTCTACAAGTGGTTCAGTATTGACCCTTGTATACAATCCACGGGCGCGAATAAACATTTCCCTAACAAAGTCCCATCCGTGACTAGGGATATATTTACACGGTGAACAGCCCTTGTAAGTCCTCTCGACTTATAAGGAGAAAGCACTCTTGTAAGATCCTTACGACTTATAGGAGACCGTGCACTTAGGAATCCTCGCGACTCCTAAGGAGAAAACACACCTATGAGATCCTTACGACTTGTAGGGAGAAATACCTTTATGAGACCCTTACGGCTCACGAAGTCAAAAGCCTTAGTCGACAAGATCTTAACTCTGTCTACTAAGCCACCTTTGATCGATATCGACAGAGGCAAATGATGATTCGCCCCCGGCAATATCCCAGTTGTAGCGATGCTGATGCCTAAATCGGTATCAAATTCCAAGTCCTTTCATGGCAAATGATGATTCGCTCCTGGCAATATTCCAGTCGCAGCGATGTTGATGCTAAGATTAGCACCAGATTCCAAGTGCCATACTCGTGGTGAAAAGTCAACGAGCCAAACATGCATACGAAATAGCCGAAATGATGGGGCAACTTGCAACAGAAGCAGCAAGTAAAAGAAAAAAGGTATGCATGCAAGATAGCTGAAATGATTGGGCAACTCGCAATAAAAAACAGCGAGTAAAAATAAAAGAAATAGCCGAAATGATTGGGCACCGCGAAAAATAGCCGAAATGATTGGGCAATAGCGACCTTCGCTATATAAAAAGCTGAAATGATAGAGCATCGCGGAAATAAAAAAAAAATGAATGAAATTGATGCCCTACAGGTGATATCATGTCAATCCCTGTATACAATCCAGGGGCGCAAACAAAGAAGAAGTCACACCCTTCCTCCCCAAGCTTCATCAGAAGGAGAGGCAAAATCTCAATGGTTCATAGACAGCCTAGAGATCATCTCAACACTCGTCTTATTACAATGGACACAACATCAAGCAAAGCGGAACAGCGGCAACTCCCAGTTCCATGACTCGGCGGTGTACAGATGAACGAGAGTCAAACTCCGACTCCGTGAAATGCGGATAAAGTCAACCCTTCCTGGTCACGTGGAACGCGGATAATGTCAACTCTGACCCCGTGTGAAGCATCCAGAGCGGAGCCTAGTCCTCGCCGAACACGGCAGTGAACCCGTGGGAAGCATCTAGAGCAAAATTCCTGGCTACGTGGAACGCGGATTATGTCACTTCTGACCCCATAGAAAACGTCCAGAGCGGATCCTGGTCCTCGCAGAGCACGACAGTGAACCCGTGTGAACCATCCAGAGCGGAGCCTAGTCCTCGCCGAACACGGCAGTGAACCCGTGGGAAGCATCTAGAGCAAAATTCCTGGCTACGTGGAACGCGGATTATGTTACTTCCGACCCCGTGGAAAACGTCCAGAGTAGATCCTGGTCCTCGCAGAGCACGGCAGTGAACCCGTGTGAAGCATCCATAGTGGAGCCTAGTCTGTAGGGTTACTAGGCACTCTAATAAGGTTCTACAACGCATCAACCATGCCCGTTTCAAATTTTAGCCGTGCCGAATAACCCTAAAAAAGATCGTTGCTAGAAAATTAGGGTTTTACATGCAAGTTAAACTCTTTAACACTAAGTGAATACGAAATACAACCTTTGTAGATCGGTCCTTCACTTCTTAAGCTCCTTGTAGTAGTCCCTTCGCTGCGATCATCGAACTCCCGGACTCTCGGACGGCTCCATGAGAAGAGGCAACGGTATTGCTTGAAGTCTTCGAGGCCGAAGATGATCTACGTCGAGAAAATACGAACTCAAGCTTCTACTTCACTAACCAAAGAATTAGTGAAGCAAACACCCTAAACTAAAGTGCTAGTCTAGTAGAGGATGGTGAGATAGGAAATGGGTACACTTTAGAATTTCTTTTCTCACTTTGTATCTCTCTCTTTTTCAAACCCTAGAAAGAAAATCAAGGAGGAAGAAGATGAGCTCAAATGAGAATGAAACTTTTTAAGAGAGAGAATGAGCTAACCATGGTGAGTGAGTATCATATACTTAACTCATGTAGAGACATAACCATGGCTAAATATATTGGTTAGGTTAAAAAATATCCAAAGCAAAACAAAAAGGGTTGAATTTGTCAAAGCACTCACAAGCTTCTACAAGCTTCATGTATTTAAAAAATATTCACTAATTTTGTATTTACTTTGAATATTAAAAACCATACCAATATATATATAATGGTGTATGTCTCATACACCCATGACAAGTGTATCAACATCCATGATACAAATAGTAAACACAAATAAATATATATCACATATATATCAAGTTGTGCACAAGTGAGAAAAAATGAATGCTTAAGTGAACCAATGTTAGTTAATGTAAATTAGTATATCACATATACAATTATACAATAAATTATTAAATCAACACTTGACTTAATAATCCGGTTATATCACATATAACCGACTAACATCCAATGTATCGACTTATCGAATCAACACTTGATTCAATATCCCGGTTATATCGCATATAACCAATCGATACAAACATCGCGAGAATACAATAAGGTATCACATACTCGCATTATTCTCGGTCCCGCACATATCACATATGCGCTCCTATTTCGTTTTGCCTGAGCCAGTATAACCCCTATGTAGGACTCTAAAGACTCGTCAATATGCCGGCAGTAGGTGATGATCATATCAAACACCTACAAGCCGTCAGCGGTACTAGCTGGACGTAACGGCTACCTGGGTATTGAGCGATCAGAAGATCAGCAAGCAAGCCCGCTCCAACTCCTGCAAAAGCCTGATAGTGACACTACCGTACAGTCCGGTCTCCTCGTCTGATATGTCACATATCAAGTCTAGGGGTGGTAAACGTCAGACCCCAATAATTAATAAGTCATGCCGATATGAGGCTCATAACGGGTCGAGAAACTACCGGTAACACTTACCAGTAAATCTCTAAACCAGCCCTGGCCAGGGACTTCCCTATTACGGCCAATCGAGCATAGCGCAACATCAACCCCCAATACCGGGAGAGACGAAACCCCTCTTATCGCTCATTGCCTCCATGTGAATCGGGACTGTTCCCAAAAACCACCATTTTGCACGCCCTCTTGGACGTGGTAAGGTGGAAATCAAAGCACAGTGGGAATCACACAAGACTCTATGACAATCTCGGGTCTACAGACTAACCTGCACCAGTGTCACCAGAGAACTGCCATCTGACGTAAGGTATAATACCATCTGGGAGTTCTCGGCGAGTCCGTCCAGTGTACCCAGTCTCTACTGAGCACCTGTATATCATCTCTGATGTCAAACACCAATGGATATGGGATCATCCATCACCCATCTATATGGGTCGAGAAAGTATACGCTAGTCTACTCTGGTATATCGATGCCCCGTCTCGATATACCCACGACTAGGGACCTTGAAGGATGTACTTATGGACTACCATGTCCCCACTAGTATGATCCGCATCATAGTCCAGGTAGTCAAGTACACATCCTAAGGGCTTTACCGACATGTAACAGAGAGACAGATCAGTATACACATTAAGGTAAAGAGAAACCAGATAGCATACTATCATGTCGAGCAAGAAAGTCCTCCCTATATATGTCCAAGTATCCACTACAATATACATTACATGTATAGTAATGGCCTCTAGGGCATCCATATAACTAACAATCTCCCACTTGCACTAGGGCCATCTGATAACAGTGGTTGTAGTATCTCATACTCAACCATCCCATAAAAGTCTCTCTCTGGGAAATGGCCTTTGTGAGTGGATCCGCCGTGTTGTCCTCTGAGTCTACTCTCCTGACCTCGATCCCCTGGAGATCAACCATCTCCATGATCAGGTGACACTGCCTCAGAATATGTCTGGATCACTGATGGGACGGGCGTTCCTAGGCATAAGCCACAACTTCATTGTCATACAATGGTAGGAACGAAGTTCATCTCATGAACTAATATACACCCAGACTGCCTCTTTGGTAGCATCTTTGGTAGCGATGTATCCAGCCTTTATCATCTAGTATGCCACGGTATCTAGCTTGGAACTCTTCCAACATACCGTCCCTTTACTGAGGGTAAAGACAATGCTTGTGACTGACATTCAGTCATCCTTATCACCCTGGAACTTTTCCAGTGATTCTCCCCAGGGTCGATTGATACCATCTCACTATAACTAGTGAGAATCCTAATATCTAATTAGATCTATCTCATAGATCCAAAACCCAGGATTTAGTAGGTATCACTTTGATCCTATATGTAGAATCATTGTGATAAGCGGAGATTGACCGAGCGTAGCATAGGAAACTCCTTCCCTATCAAGAGTATGTCATCGACGTACTCTACGAGGATCTCCACCATACTCTCTACTACCTTTTTGTTTATACAAGTTTCATCTACCATTTTGATGATGTCAAACTCTTTGACTAGCACATCAAAACAGACGTTCCAACTCCGCGATGCCTGCTTTATCACATAAAACATCTTGCTCACGTTTCCGCTGCTCCCACTGTCTATGAAGCCCTCTGACTGTGTAATTATAGACTCTCTCTTCTAAAACATCATTTAGAAAAGCAGTCATGACACCCAACCGCCAGATATCGTAGTCATGGTATGTAGCCGTGGCAAGTAGGATCTGGATGGACTTAAGCATAGCTACTTAGAAAAGATTTCATCATAATCCATACCTGGTCAATGATGCAAACCTTTAACAAGTCTAGCTTTGAAAGTCTCAACTTTTCCATGTACACCAAGTAATCTTCTCAAGATATACTTGCTCCTGATGGGGATTTAACCCTTCAGATAAAGCAACCAAAGTCCATACTTTGTTGGTGTATAAGGATTCCATCTCAGATCGCTAAGCATCCAGCCATTCTTATAGAGTCCCCACTCCTGATAGCCTGCACGAAACTAGTTGAGTCATCATCTCATGATGCAATGCTCGCTCCCACTTTCATAGAGAAACTGAAGTATTTCTCAAGTGGGTAAGGAACCCTACTAGATCGGCGGAGAGGCTGAGGTTCGTTGGTTACTATTGAATCCTCCGGTTCTACTAAATCGTCAGCTGTAGTTTGTATAGCTGGAACTCCTTCCAGTTCTACCTCATGTCCACTAATTTCTTCTCAAGAAATTCCCTTTCACAAAGATGACATGTTGATAAACAAAACATCTTTTGTTACTCGGTTAGGTAGAAGATATTCCCTTGCGATTGCTTGGGATATCCAACAAACTTCTACAGAATCGACTTTGCCTCGAGTTTGTCCGGATTTTGCTTTTAGATATAGACCGGACAACCCCAAATCTTAACTGACTTAAGAGATGGGCTCTTCCCTTACCATATCTCATATGGAGTGGTAGCCACCTGATTTGGTTGGAACGCCATTCAATAGGTATGCAGCTGCACAAGTGCATAACTCCCAAAAGGAAACAGGAAACTCAGTAGTACTCATCATAGAGCACACCTTATCATATAGGGTGTGATTGCTCCGCCCCGATACACCGACGTGCTGTGGTGTATACGGAGGAGTAATGCTGAGAGAGAATCTCATTCTCCTTTAGAATAATCCAGGAATTCCGTGCTCAAGTATTCTCCTCCTTAATCGCATCAAAGGACATAATACTTATACCTGTTTTGGTTCTCTACTTCTAACTTATATTCTGTGAATATCTCAAAAGGTTCGGACTTGTGTTTCAACAGGAACATATGTCTGAATCATGAGAGATTATCGGAGAATGTAATGAAGTACAAAGGACCGGTCTTGGTATGTATAGACAGGGGACCTTCATACATCAGTATGTATCATCCCAAGAGTTCACTTACTCTTTCTCTATTTCTAATAAACGGAGCTATGGTCATCTTATCTCTGTGACATGACCGGCAGGTTTCACAAGATGTAAATTCAAACTAATTTAAATATGCAACTATATGTAACTTCAGCTAGTCGGGTCGCATTGATATGACCTAGTCTACAATACCTCAAGAAAGATTCGTTCATTTCTGAACTCTTCCTCTTGTGTGTGCTCTGTATACTAAGAACTGTAGTTTGATTTAGAACGCCAAAGGTTTTAGATAACATTCCTGAACCGATCAACTCTTGATATAGGAAATGTTCAAAACATTATACAAAATTATATCCTTCTTTACGAATAAAGAGACTGATATGATGTTGTATATCAGGTTCGGTATCTAATAACATTCGTTCAGAATCAATGTATTCTGGTAATACAGGGTGATAGTGACCAACAGTCTTGGCTGCAACACTTGCACCGTTTTCTGTCTCATGAAACTTATCACCCGTTCTCAGTTCTCTACCTATCTGTAGCCCATGTAACAGATTACATATACGGGATCCTGATCCGGTATCTCATACCCAGGACGTAAAGGATACTGAGAAACAGTTCTCTGTAATGAACACACCCGAAGATGATGCATCAGTATGCACTTTCTTCGTTTGGGCGGCACGGGAATTCTGGTAATCCCCTATTTCCTGCTCTGTCTTATAACAATTATAAGTTGGAGCGGGACCAACGTTCCCCAGCGCAGTATAACAAGCGGGTTCGGTCAATACATCCGTTTTATTATCTTGATTAAGGCGTGACATGGTCGCTACCTGGAGAGAGAGAGAAGAAAACACTCAGCGTATGCTCTTGCAAGATCAGATTGGTTATTATTTTATCTAATCAGGATGGCTCCCACCGTTTTTATCAAATCTTCCTTCAAACCCTAAAAGGAAAGACTAGCCGGGATTAATTACAACCTACAACTTCGCCAATCTTTCAGCCAGGCCAGTGTCGGTACTTTGAGGGAGGTTCCCCGAGCTTTCGTACGGACCTAATTAAAGTAAACCTCGTTTTTCCAGAGGCGTAACCCCGTTGACACCTTTCTAGACACCTACTTGATCGGCTAATTGTAATGTGTAAAACTCTCCCAAGAGTAACAATTACTCGCAGTGGGTATCGGGATCCAACTATCTCATAGAAGGTATGCAATCTCATTGCAAATTTCAACACTTGAAATTCCCAATAATTTTGCCCCAAGCATCCTATGACCTAGACGGAGGTCAACAAACCACAGGGTGCAAGTCAAGTTCAACCCGTCATTTCTTGATTGAATCAAACCCACCCGCACGACCCTTGACGGAGGTCAACAAGGTCGTACGACTACCCTAATCCAATCTGCATCATACGCATAAGCAGATAAATACTAGTTAGCTACCGCACACTACGTCTTGACGGAGGTCAACAAACGTAGCACGAATACTAAGTAGGATTTATCTGAAATGACGGAGGGCTACGACAGGTTTTTCTAAAAACCTATTGCGTAATGAACTTGATATCGTTGTAGAATCAAATGATTTTAAAATGGAGTGTTTTTTAGGCTTTTGCTAGTTTCGCTAAAGAGGTCACTCCCGGTGAAGGGATCTTGGCTCTTTCCTCGTCGAATGAGGTGCAGGATATATCATATATATCACTGTGCAAAGCAAGAACTAGAAAAGCAATCAAAAGACAAAACCGAGGGGTGTAGCATCTGCCAGTCATTGCTAAAGGGGTCACTCCCGGTGAAGGGATCTCGGCCCTTTCCTTATCGAATAAGGTGCAGGATGTTCTACAAGGAACACCGCGATGCAAAGCAAGAAGTGTAGCTACCTGTTTTTGAAAATTCGATTCCACAACATCTTTTAGGTTTCTTTTTTTCTTTCATTAATCACATTAATGAAGTCCCATCATTTAAGTCACCTAAACATTACAGATAAATACGACGTACACTTATGCCATCCGCATTCGCCTCGATGTCCCCTCGTGCACCGTTAGGTTAGGTAACTAACGGCAGAGCAGGGCAGGGCTAGCGCGGGTGTAAAACATAAGTAACGTCTATATAATATATCATATATACTATATACAGTATTTATCACAGCACATCAAATGATCACATCACAGATATCGCGGCAGAAGAAACATATGAAACATTGGATATACTAGGACGTCCGTGCTTTATTTTGACCCTCTATAAAACACGGATTCCACGGTCGCAACGAATAGCCAAACCCACACCCCTAGACCCCTACGAGAGCGGCAAGCAACCCTACCAATTCTAGAGTTAGGAGACCCGAACTCGACTCCTCGAGTTGGTCTCCCACTGGACTCCAGAACCCGGTTACTTGTGCTCTCCTCCTTGGGTCTATCCTAGTGCGGAAAAAAATAATATACAAATGGTGACATCAACCTCATCCCGGAAGTTCCTCAATAAAAGAATATTACATACATTTTATTTTACATGAATGAAAATAAAAACTCTCATCTCACATAAAAACCCCAGCTATTCAGAACGCGACGATCCAATATAACATATCCAGCAACACATAACATCACATGTCATCAACGTAAGTAAATATGCGCATCCCAATTGTCGTTGACATATAGCAACGAAACCGGCGATATCACATATTACACTTACGATCATAGAAAAGAAAGTGTAAAACTACAACAGTTGGAATCCGCAACCTCCTTAGACATCGCATGCCTAACAATTATAAACCCCGCATTTTAGTCTCCATATCGAAAACACTTTTCAATATCAAGTCGGGCAATTCAACAAGATTCCCGATAATTTGATCGAATGCCCGTCGCAAACTTTAGTAGACGGCCGCACCCCCGGATGTCGTCGACGAAGTGCACTAAGGCGGAACACCGCTGCCGTGAGCACCCGAACGGATGCTTTTGGCGACGGGGTTCTCCTATAGTCACTTGGTCGGGGCTATGGGGCATGGCTGTCTATTAAGTTTACCCGGCAAGTATCCGCATACACAACGTGATTGCGACGGAGTTTTGATCGTATCAAAATTCCGTGGCAACCGATCATTTGAGACTAAACTGCTATGTTTATAATATCCAAATTAGTTATCTCATAACTACTTGTGGATTCCAAATATTGTATCACATTCCAGATAAATAGACAATGTTAAACTTTCCGATCGAATGATCAAACACCCAAGTTTTCCATCTAGTTCTCAACACTTGAGGGGAGTTTAAAAACATCCATCACATGCCACAGTACCAATGGTCCAGCCGTAGAAGGGTCAAGCCAACGCCTCATATGTGGCAACGCCGTACTCCCCCAAACCCTAAGGTTCAAAAGGCAGTTCAAGATGGTCACATAATCGAGTTAAGGTTTGTTGTCTTCTAGAGGGTCCATTGCGTAACTTGCACGATTCAGACGTTCGTAAACAACGGAAAAATCCAACACTTGAAAATTTTCCGGGTCGGGAAAAAGTGAGTTATTGATATCCGTTCGAACTTTTTAACGCGTTCTAAATATCCGGAAAACAAAACGAAATTAAATATTCCGATCGAATCAACGATTACAAAATAAACCCCAGAATACTCAACACTTGAGTCAGTTTTAAAAATACCCAGAAAAATGCAGGAATAGGTAAGGATGTTACTGCACAAAGAACCGTCCCTAATCCCATTTTATTGTCACGGAACCGCCGCAAAAGGTGGGTTATTGCCGCGGTTTCGCGGCCACGTGGAGGACTTAGGGGCTCATTTTTCATCGTAATTCTTAGAAAACCCTGCTGAATTTTTTAGGTATTTTTCATACAGAAAAATCCCAGTTTTGAAAAATTTTCCAGAGAGGAGTTTACTTTGTCGATTCCGGGTTCGATCGGGGTTTTAACTTCGTTAACACATCGCCTAATACTCTAGCTAGGCTCTGATACCACTGTAGGGTTACTAGGCACTCTAATAAGGTTCTACAACACATCAACCATGCCCGTTTCAAATTTTAGCCGTGCCGAATAACCCTAAACAATATCGTTGCTAGAAAATTAGGGTTTCACATGCAAGTTAAACTCTTTAACACTAAGTGAATACGAAATACAACCTTTGTAGATCGGTCCTTCACTTCTTAAGCTCCTTGTAGTAGTCCCTTCGCTGCGATCATCGAACTCCCGGACTCTCGGACGGCTCCATGAGAAGAGGCAACGGTATTGCTTGAAGTCTTCGAGGCCGAAAATGATCTACGTCGAGAGAATACGAACTCAAGCTTCTACTTCACTAACCAAAGAATTAGTGAAGCAAACACCCTAAACTAAAGTGCTAGTCTAGTAGAGGATGGTGAGATAGGAAATGGGTACACTTTAGAATTTCTTTTCTCACTTTGTATCTCTCTCTTTTTCAAACCCTAGAAAGAAAATCAAGGAGGAAGAAGATGAGCTCAAATGAGAATGAAACTTTTTAAGAGAGAGAATGAGCTAACCATGGTGAGTGAGTATCATATACTTAACTCATGTAGAGACATAACCATGGCTAAATATATTGGTTAGGTTAAATAATATCCAAAGCAAAACAAAAAGGGTTGAATTTGTCAAAGCACTCACAAGCTTCTACAAGCTTCATGCATTTAACAAATATTCACTAATTTTGTATTTACTTTGAATATTAAAAACCATACCAATATATATATAATGGTGTATGTCTCATACACCCATGACAAGTGCATCAACATCCATGATACAAATAGTAAACACAAATAAATATATATCACATATATATCAAGTTGTGCACAAGTGAGAAAAAATGAATGCTTAAGTGAACCAATGTTAGTTAATGTAAATTAGTATATCACATATACAATTATACACTAAATTATTAAATCAACATTTGACTTAATAATCCGGTTATATCACATATAACCGACTAACATCCAATGTATCGACTTATCGAATCAACACTTGATTCGATATCCCGGTTATATCGCATATAACCGATCGATACAAACATCGCGAGAATAGAATACGGTATCACATACTCGCATTATTCTTGGTCCCACACATATCACATATGCGCTCCTATTTTGTTTTGCCTGAGCCAGTATAACCCCTATGTAGGACTCTAAAGACTCGTCAATACGCCGGCAGTAGGTGATGATCATATCAAACACCCACAAGCCGTCAGCGGTACTAGCTGGACGTAACGGCTACCCGGGTATTGAGCGATCAGAAGATCAGCAAGCAAGCCCGCTCCAACTCCTGCAAAAGCCTGATAGTGACACTACCGTATAGTCCGGTCTCCTCGTCTGATATGTCGCATATCAAGTCTAGGGGTGGTAAACGTCAGACCCCAATAACTGATAAGTCATGCCGATATGAGGCTCATAACGGGTCGAGAAACTACTGGTAACACTTATCGGTAAATCTCTAAACCAGCCCTGGCCAGGGACTTCCCTGTTACGGCCAATCGAGCATAGCGCAACATCAACCCCCAATACCGGGAGAGACGAAACCCCTCCTATCGCTCATTGCCTCCATGTGACTCGGGACTGTACCCAAAAACCACCGTTTTGCACGCCCTCTTAGACGTGGTAAGGTGGAAATCAAAGCACAGTGGGAATCACACAAGACTCTATGACGATCTTGGGTCTACAGACTAACCTGCACCAGTGTCACCAGAGAACTGCCATCTGACGTAAGGTATAATACCATCTGGGAGTTCTCGGCGAGTCCGTCCAGTGTACCCAGTCTCTACTGAGCACCCGTATATCATCTCTGATGTCAAACACCAATGCATATAGGATCATCCATCGCCCATCTATATGGGTCGAGAAGGTATACGCTAGTCTACTCTGGTATATCGATGCCCCGTCTCGATACACCCACGACTAGGGACCTTGAAGGATGTACTTATGGACTACCATGTCCCCACTAGTATGATCCGCATCATAGTCCAAGTAGTCAAGTACACATCCTAAGGGCTTTACCAACACGTAACAGAGAGACAGATCAGTATACACGTTAAGGTAAAGAGTAACCAGATAGCATACTATCATGTCGAGCAAGAAAGTCCTCCCTATATATGTCCAAGCATCCACTACAATATACATCACATGTATAGTAATGGCCTCTAGGGCATACATATAACTAACATAGTCCTCGCCGAACACAGCAGTGAACCCGTGGGAAGCATCTAGAGCAAAATTCCTGGCTACGTGGAACGCGGATTATGTCACTTCTGACCCCGTGGAAAACGTCCAGAGCGGAGCCTAGTCCTCGCCGAACACGACAGTGAACCCGTGGGAAGCATCTAGAGCAAAATTCCTGGCTACGTGGAACGCGGATTATGTCACTTCTGATCCTGTGGAAAACGTCCAGAGCGGATCCTGGTCCTCGCAGAGTACGGCAGTGAACCCGTGTGAAGCATCCAGAGCGGAGCCTAGTCCTCGCCGAACACGGCAGTGAACCCGTGGGAAGCATCTAGAGCAAAATTCCTGGATACATGGAACGCGGATTATGTCACTTCTGACCCCATGGAAAACGTCCAGAGCGGATCCTGGTCCTCGCAGAGCACGGTAGTGAACCCGTGTGAAGCATCCAGAGCGGAGCCTAGTCCTCGCCGAACACGGCAGTAAACCCATGGGAAGCATCTAGAGCAAAATTCCTGGCTACGTGGAACGCGGATTATGTCACTTCTGACCCCGTGGAAAACGTCCAGAGCGGATCCTGGTCCTCGCAGAATACGGCAGTGAACCCGTGTGAAGCATCCAGAGCAGAGCCTAGTCCTCGCCGAACACGGCAGTGAACCCATGGGAAGCATCTAGAGCAAAATTCCTGGCTACGTGGAACGCGGATTATGTCACTTCTGACCCCGTGGAAAACGTCCAAAGCGGATCCTAGTCCTCGCAAAGCACGGCAGTGAACCCGTGTGAAGCATCCAGAGCGGAGCCTAGTCCTCGCCGAACACGGCAGTGAACCCAAGGGAAGCATCTAGAGCAAAATTCCTGGCTACGTGGAACACGGATTATGTCACTTCTGACCCCGTGAAAAACGTCCAGAGCGGAGCCTGGTCCTCACCAAACACGGCAGTGAACCCGTGTGAAGCATCCAGAGCAAACATTGGACTGTGGAGTCCTTAAATCCACAGACTATGATGTCCTTAACCTCAACCGTGATGTCTTAAAACTAACATCGGACTGTGGAGTCCTTAAATCCACGGACTATGATGTCCTTAACTTCGACCGTGATGTCTTAAAACTAACAATCAATCGTAATGATTTTAAACTAATTTCACCTTGGTTCAAGGGTACATCTCTTCACTCCTTTGATATTTGCCGTTGTAATTCCTCAACGTCTTCAAAGAGGTGACGGGTCCCGACAACCACACATTTCATGAACTGTGAGGTCCTTAAACTCATAGACTATGATGTCCTTAACCTCGATCGCGATGTCTTAAAACTAACATTGGACTGTGAGGTCCTTAAACTCATGGACTATGATGTCCTTAACCTCGACCGTGATGTCTTAAAACTAATGACGGAATGTGGAGTCCTTAAATCCACGGACTATGATATCCTTAATCTCGACCGTGATGTCTTAAAACTAACATCGGACTGTGGAGTCCTTAAATCCACGGACTATGATGTCCTTAACCTCGACCGTGATGTCTTAAAACTAACAATCAATCGTAATGATTTTAAAATAATTTCACCTTAGTTCAAGGGTACATCTTTTCACTCCTTTGATATTTGTCGTTGTAATTCCTCAACGTCTTCAAAGAGGTGACGGGTCCCGACAACCACACATTTCATAGACTGTGAAATCCTTAAACTCATGGACTATGATGTCCTTAACCTCGACCGCAATGTCTTAAAACTAACATTGGACTGTGAGGTCCTTAAACTCATGGACTATGATGTCCTTAACCTCAACCGTGATGTCTTAAAACTAATGACGGACGGTGGAGTCCTTAAATCCACGGACTATGATGTCCTTAACCTCGACCGTGATGTCTTAGAACTAACATCAGACTGTGAGGTCCTTAAACTCACGGACTATAATATCCTTAACCTCGACCACGATGTCTTTAAACTACGATATCCCGGAAAACATCCAAAGCGGAGCCTGGTCCTCGCCAAACACGGCAATGAACCCGTAGGAAGCATCCAGAGCAACCCTTAACTCCGTGAAATGCGGATAAAAGACAACTTCATCCATTACTTGCGGGCCCTCACGGTTCGTAAGGGAGTAAATTCGCTTGTAAGGTCCTTACGACCTTCAAGAGAAAACACGCTTAGGAATCCTCACGATTCTTAAGGAGAAATTACACCTACGGGATCCCCTCGACCTGTAGGGAGAAAAACTCTTTATGAGACCCTCACGGCTCATAAAGTTGAAAAGTCTTAGGAGGCAGATCTTAACCCTGAATCCTAAGCCATCGTTGTCCTGCAAAGAGATCAAGATAGGCTATCAGCAGAATACATTCAATAAAAAAGGACGAACTGTTGAGAAGAAAAATATGTCTTTTATTCATGAACCAAAATGGATACAAAGTACAATTCGTGAAAGAACAAAATAATGTACTCTTATTCAGGAGTATGTACAAAGGAAAAACAAACAAAAAACATATACAAGTCTTCAGGCCGGTGGGCGATTTAGCAGCTTGGTCAGCTCATCCCTCTTTCCCTGGGCCTCAACCCTTTCGCGGTAGCTTTGTGAGCCTCAACCCTTTCGCTAGTGAACACCGCGGCTTTATCGATGGCTACCATCTCTTTGATGGCCTCTTGAAGTACTTGCCAGAGTTCATACGCTTTATTGGTATTGGCTGTAAGGTTGGCTTGGAGCTCGTTCAGCGCCTTCGAAGCTAGCTCCCTCTCCGAAAACCTGCGGCTGAGCCTCTTCTCACATGACACCATATTCGCCGCGCACCGCTCGATTAAGCCCCGTAAGCTCGCCTTCACAGCCATAGCCTCCGAAGAAAGGCGAGTACACTCAAGCACATGCAAGCAAGCCTCCACCTGCCGACAAAACTCAACCCAGACTTGCACCACCGCCTCATTATGATAGGTAGCAAGAAAGGGAAGAGAGCCGTTAGTTTCAGCAGCAAACGCTTCAGCTGTGATTGCACTGCCCGCACGAAGCTCCTCGATCAGGGATGACAGGGAGTCGAGGCTTAATTTCTCCAGATGGTCTGAGGCTCGCAAAGCATAAGGGCCGGGCGGCATGACGATGCGCAAATCCAGCGCTGTGAGAACTGGCAGGGCTGTTCAGATTTGTAAAAGATCAGTGAAACTTTTAAGACAAAGAACAAGTGGGATAATATTGAGACTTCACTTACCCACAGTCATGCAAGAAGGAGCTGAAAACTCCCCTGGTCCTTCGAGGACCTCAACCTCGTCGTCGGCCTCTAGAACTGTAAAGGACATCAACGTCATTTTGCGAAATAACAACAATGCTATGAAAAGATGGTAAACAACACTCACCTTGCCCAGACGAGAGGACAATGCGTTGAGGAAATATTGCCTACGGAACGGCCATCTCCAGCAGGCGCTGAAAGGATCGCCGGGGAGACAGATCGGCAATAGAGGCCGCCAGTCCGCGCAATTCTGAAAAGACAAAAGAGTTCAGATAACGGAAAGATTACTAGTTTAAAAAGTGGAAGGTTACCTTCGACGCTCCTCCCATTCTGAGCTGGAGGGATAGCGGCTTCAACGGCTTCCGCCGCAACCTCGGGTACAGTATCAGGGACACGAGCTAGTGTAACGGCCTCTGAAGAAGGAGCAGCGGCAGCCACTGCGGGCTCCAACAAAAGGGGGTGGTCTCGACTATATCCATCCCAACCTCTGGGCCGCCCTCAGGAAGATCCGTGGGGACGGCGACCACCAAGGGTGCCTCTCCTGAAGGAGCGAGTGCTTCGGGAGCAAGAACCACCGCAGGAGGCTCTATCGCGAGAGGGATAGTGTCGTCAACCCCCTCCACATCGAGTAATGTTTCATTAGGAGTGTCAACAGGCTCTACCGTCAGTAAGCCTGTGGGAACCTCCCCCATCACCGAAGTCTCTGCAACATACACACAAGAATAAGAATACATATATACAAGTGCAGACAATATGAAATATTACAAAGAAATACAGGAACATACCAATGCGTAAGGAAGCTTTCAATATGGCTTCTTCAAGCCGATGCTCCTTCTCAAGGAGGTGTGCTCGCCGAGGTTCAAGAGTGAACTCGTGGCCACCAGTCCACAATGAAAGCGCGTCCGCAGCATCCTCCGAAGCAGCCTGCTTAAGAGCCCTTTCGCCCTATTCCTCCAAAGGGCCGATGAACCGCCGCCGGATCCACGAATGGTCTTCGTAAAAGATTGCGGCAGGGTAGGGCTTCTTCGGAACCCTTACGTTCTGAGACTCATCTTTAGAACGTCTTATAGTCTCAGCCAATTGTGCGGCTTCCTCGGCAGCTAAACCCGGAAAAAGTAAGCCAGCATCCGACTCTTACACGGTCAACGGTTCATCCTGAAGAATGAGCTCAGACTCTACTATAGAGTCGAGCAGGTTGGTAGCCACCTTCCTCCGCCGCTTGGGTCCAGAAGCGACCGTCGAAGATGACCGTTTCCTCCCCCGTGGAGCCTTGACACGACGCTGACCCGCCTCACCTTCAACACCCTCATTTCCAGCACCCTTGCTTGGCGGTGCTGCCGAGGACGACACGACCATTGTCGACGCCGCCAGCGGTGGTACTGCTATTGGCGCCTTTTTACCCCTTGACTGAGCTCGGGTATCTAACGGCATACTAATTGTGGGGGGTAAGGTCCACCTCCGACTCCCCTAGAATGAGCGCAACACTGGTGTCCCTCAGGGGAAAGCGGACCGGTGCACGCGGCCGCAGCGGAATTCCCGCGGCCTGAGCCGGAGCAAGAGCGCCATAGCTAAGAAGCAACCTCTTCTCCTCAGCAATAACTGGGTTGACCCGATGAAGATACCAGCTTGTGAAGGACCCCACGCATCAGGGAGTATGATCTGCTTCGGGGATCATGAAGTAAGAACCAGTGTTCAACCTCACGAAGTGATGAGCGGCATCACGAACAGCTGTGGGTGAAGGGACCGGCGCAACCGTAAAAGCCTCGAAGGGGACGCCTTGATCATATCCAAGCTGCCGGGCGAAGCGATGCGGATTGTACCGTATAAACAGAGCCGCACTGTTCTGACGGAATACAAGATAGCCCGGTCTGATCGCGTACAAGTGCGTGGCCTCCCGGGGCTTCAGAGAAGGCACCTCACCTTTCGACTGGTCGTGGAGTTGTTGAATCGGACCTGAAGGAGCAGATAGAACCCGATCCATAAATACCAGTCCGCCCGCGCTAGCATAAGGAGCAATTAACACACGAATAGCCCCGAACTGAGTCGGGTCGGGAGCAGAAGCGTCCACCAGCCGCATGAGTCGCGGAAAAGTATAGGCGTCATAAAATGCGGGTCTCTAGTGCGCAGCAAAAGCCCCCAACACGTGCATCTCAATCCAAGATGTAAAGTAGTGAAGGGAGAAGTTTACTACGTCCACACTGGGAGTTGAGGTATTAGCGGCGGCGCCCAATCCATGATAGAGATGCTCTAGCGCCGGGATGCCTATGGCCAGCCGTGTCCCCTCAGCGATACGATGAGCCGGATAGATAACCGAGACCCTCATGAAGCGGCGATGCATAGGGATGACGAACCAGCTGAGCCAGACACTGATAAAGCCCACAAAGAATGTCTCCTCGTCCACGCCGGGAGCTGCAATCGATTCAAAGACACCGGCGACATGATAGGAATATAATACTGCGGTAAATCCGATTCCTTAGTCTGCCGCCTGTTCAAACCAAACCCAAAGGGGTCGTTGATGCTTGCAAACTTGGGAGCCGTCTTCGACAGGACATCCTCGCGAAGGAAGCAAGCGAAGAAGCTCTTGAAAGTGACGCCCTGCTCCTTAGATTCTGTGAACAGTTTGTCGAAGATGCCCAGCGCCTTGATCAAACTCGGACGCTTATAGCGGACGGCGTTCTCGGTAGACAAGCCATCAAGTGTTGCGGGCTCAGTCTCAAAGACGTACTCGTCGGTAGGCAGCAACTCTTCATAAAGTGTCCCCTTGATCGGCAGCCCCGAGATCTCGCGAAATTCTTCCAAAGAAATTGAAACTTCACTGTCCCCCAAGAGGCAAGTATTGGTGGGGAGATTCCACTGGTTCAGGAAAGCCTTAACCCACTAGACATGAGGAGACCGGTAGTGGAAGAGGGACGCATATATCGCCTGATAAAGCCCAACCTTCTGCAGTCGCGCGTAATGGGCGGACAGGATGTATCAAGCCCAAAGGAGATAGCCCGTAGGGTGTCGAGGGGTGAGCCCTATTTTGAAGATCTGCCTCCATGGCTGGGCCTCGCCCTGGCAAATGCGGCGTCCCAGAATGTCTATGGTCGGGATCGGATGGTTCAGGATACCGGTCATCGAAGGCTCGAGCCGTCCCATCGGAGTCCAATTATGCATCTCCACAGCGAAGACAGTCCCTAGAGGATCCATCGGCAGGAACGGAAAGGAAGGCTCCGTCGGCACTTCGCAAAGAAAACTCCGGCGACCCCGGATAATATGACCATACCAGGTCTCCCACAAAAGCAAGTTGGTGCAGTTCGGGTCATGAGCCCTGATCATCGCCATCACTTCCTCATCAGATGGCGACTGAGGAAAAGCAGCCTCCGAGCGAGTGAAAGGAAAGTACGGAACGGAAGTCATTGTACCTGAAATAAAATAAGGGGAAACTGTTAAAAGCGAGGCCAACGGTGTATATATATATATGACTATAAATATATACATATAAAAAGACAGTGGAAGAAAGCGACAGCGGACTCATTTTATGGGACCATTAGTTACAAAACACGTGGGTCCCACGAAATCAAGATGGCGGCTGGCTAATGATGAAGCAAAGCAATTATAATGAGACAAAAGGAAGATTCTCATTAAATAGACAGTGGATTTCAAATGACCCTACGCATTCCTTTAAAAAGAAATTCATCTTAGACTCTGTGGCAAATCAAATAGAATCAAGAGAATTAAATTCCCAGAAAGAGACATTGCAAGATTCTTCTTCTTGGTTGCAAAGAGACAACTCAGGATAAGAAAAGCCCAAGAAGCTCTCTGGGAAGAACTAAGTTCTTCAGAGGAATTAAATTCCTTTTGAAAAGGGGAATTAAATTCCCAGAAACATTTTTGAGATGGAATTAAATTCCATGGAAAAAGGCAAACACCACCATTAATCCCTGAAGATCAGAGAAACCCTAAAGGGCCTGTTGATTAAAGAATGAGTGGTTTTCTTCTTAAAGAACTTAAAAATGGGTTCTTGTTAAAAGGGAAAGCCCTTGGTGTGGATTTAAAATCCGAAGAGTTTTATATGTATGAAAGTTCTTCGATCGTCCAAAGCCATTACCTAAAGAGATGGGTCTTTCTTAAACAGAGTTAAACTCTAAAGATTTTGGAACAGAGAACTAAGCTCTGAGAATGAGAATTAAATTCTCAAAAGCAAAGTTTGCAAGGAAGGAGAAGCAAGAGTGGAGGCGCTTCTGAAGAGACCCCTGCATTTATAGGATGTGATGGAAATGCTTCATCTTCCCAATTCCCTAGATGGATCCAACGGTCACAAAAGTGACAGCATTGCACTCACGTGCAGACACGTGAGAGCAACGCTGTGGGGGCATTTGTTTCCTGATTAAAAATCAGGAATTACCTCAATGAGGTATCACGTGTTCACACGTGACCAACGGTCACGTGATGGTTAAAATCTCATCAAACAGAAATGATAACAAAAGGCTGAAAGATGGCTCAATTGGGGTCACGAGCTCCCACGTGACCAAGCGTCACGTGCCAGCACGTGACAGGCTTTGAAAGCCTTACATCTTAACAGAATTAAATTTAAAAATCAGGAATTACCTTAAAGAGGTATCACGTGCTCACACGTGACCAATGGTCACGTGTTGACTCGTGACAATCAAACAGAAATAAAATAACAAACGGCTGAAGGAAATACCTCAATGAGGTATCACGTGCTCACACGTGACCAATGGTCACGTGTTGACACGTGATGGTTACAACTAAAGCGTAAGTAAACACTGAGAAAAGGACTCAATTGGGGGTCATGTGATCACACGTGACCAAGGGTCACGTGTCAGCACGTGACTGGTTTCGAAAGCCTTACAGTTAATATAATTAAATTCTAGAAGCTTCTAAATCTTTCCAAATGGAAAAGAATTATGACGACCGTTGGATTAAAGATCCAGGGGTGATTAAAAATCACCAATTTATGGAAAGATTTTAGACAAGGAAAGATTTCCCTAAGAATCTCACCAGAAATAACAAACAGAATATCTTTGGATTTAAAATCCAACGGTGAATAAAATTCACTGTATGATCTAAAGGCTCATATTAATTATGAAAGCAAACAAAATCTTTCAATGAAATATTTGCTAAACAAATTGATTCTTTTCCTTCTCCTATAAATAGGAGCCAAGAGAAGAGAAAGGAAGGTTTTTTGGAGATAGAGTTTTGGGAATCTTGAAAATTCAGAGAGAGAAAGAAAGGAGAATTTAATTCTCAACAAAGAAAAACCCTAGGTGAGAAAGGAAAGAGGATCAAAACTTCAAAAAGAAAATTTAATTCTCAATCTAAGAGTTTAACTTTTCTGCACAAAGAACTTAATTCTTCCTCTGATTGAAGATCTGCAAAGAGCACATCTCCCCATAAGTTGAGAATTTAATTCTCATCGGGTTGAGATCCTGCCATGCAGATCCAAAACTTAGAGGGAGAATTGAGTTTAGAGAATTTAATTCTTCCAAAACAAAATTAGGGTTTAACCCTATATGAGAATTTAATTCTCCCAAAGTTATAGGAATTTAATTCCTTCATGATGGACTTGGGGTTTAAACCCTATCTGAGAATTTAATTCTCCTACAATTATGGGAATTTAATTCCTTCAAGATGGACAGAACTAGGGTTTAACCCTAATTGAGAATTTAATTCTCTCAGATTTACAGGAATTTAATTCCTCCTCGATGATAATAGGGTTTCACTCTATATAAGAATTTAATTCTTTTACAATAGGAATTTAATTCCTCCAAAATCATAATTAGGGTTTAACCCTATTAAAGAATTCAATTCTTGAAAATGACAGAGAACTTAAAAGATCTCCAAGCATGCAAAAGATTAAGGTCACGTGTCCTCACGCGACCCATGAAAAGATCCCCAAAATGAGAAGGGAAAAAGCTCGAAGGCAATGCCTCACGTGCTCCCACGTGACTCATAAAACAAAAGAGAATAAATTCAAAGGCAGAACCATTCTTGGGCGCCCTCACGTGTCCCCACGTGACCCCTAGTAAAACGCTTTAATAATTAATGACTGGAAGCCTACCACGTGCCCACACGTGATGGCCTGAAGACCAAAAGTGTTTTACACTTATCTGAATATCCTGAGAACAAAATAAGGGGATCTGGCCCCACTTTTTGATGCTATCACTTGCTCCCACGTGACCCCTCCCTCTTCTAGTGTTTAACACTAATCTGATAATTTTGTTGCCAGTGTTTAACACTGTTATCTGTTAGTGTTTAACACTAATTTGAGGATCACATTTCTAGTAATTTGATAATCTGATTACCAGTGTTTAACACTGTTGTTCTTTAGTGTTGAATACTAGCTTCAGCCCAATTGACATTTTTTCTAGAGGCAAAGCCTCCCCTTCAATAGACCAACAGAGAGCTAATATTCCAAACTTGATTGGACTTAGCCCAAGAAGGCCATAAGTCCTCAATTCAGACTTAACTGAGCCAATGTGTTCATAATATAATTAATTGATTTTAGTTCCAAATTGGACTACAGATCACTTAATCCACTTTGGTTCGAGGGTACATCTCTTCACTCCTCTGATATTTTTCGTTGTAATCCTTCAACGTCTTCAGAGAGGTGACGGGTCCCGATAACCACACACTTCACAGACTATGATGTCATTAACCTTGACTGTGAGGTCTTTAAACTCACGGACTATAATGTCCTTAACCTCGACTGTGATGTCTTTAAACTAACACCGGACTGTGGGGTCCTTAAACTCATGGACTATGATGTCCTTAACCTCGACCGCGATGTCTTAAAACTAACGCGGACTGTGAGGTCCTTAAACTCACGGACTATGATGTCCTTAACCTCGACCGCAATGTCTTAAAACTAACAATGGACCGTAATGTCCTTAAACTAATTATCGACCGCAATGTCACTAAACTAAACAATAGAGTCCAATTGCTCTCTTGTCGGATCTAAACGATCCCATTAAGTTGATCTTAGTCTAAAATTAGACTAACGTGTCCTTAACAAACGTTTAAGTCGATCTTAGCCTCAAATAAGGCTAACGTATCCTTAAACACAACCCCCCATAAACCCAAATCTAAGAAAGATACGGATTTGGACTAGTCCACGCCCTACGGGTGACAATATAACTTAGTCTCCGTATACAATCCATGGGCAACCAAACACAAAACAAACACCCACGACACGAAGTGACCATATGGAGAAGGAGAAAGTTGTTACCGCGATACGGTAGCGTAATTAACTGCAGGGGCTTACGCCTGCAGGGAAGAGCATCCCCACAATCAAAAACCCCTCAAGCGAGGGGGAATCTGACGAAGTCTGCTACATCGGCCGCATCCGTTTAAACTTTCGATACATAGTGCCATAAATCAACTTGGCATCTTCGGAGAGGTGGACGGATAGCACCAATTAGCATCTGCCCCGAATTTCAGGCAAGACGAACCTGCGAGGTCGCGTCTCTGTGTTCAGAGGAGAACAAGTGCTATGCACTCTATATAGCGCCCACGTAGAAAGCACGTGAGGCTTTAGGCGCTAAGCGCTGCCTATTGAGTGCTAACCACTCTTCCATTCTGTGGTGCCTACGTGAGAGACACGTGAGGCGCTGGACGTTGGGCGCAGCTCATTGAGTACTAAGCTATAACACCCCAGTTCATTTATACCAATTCCAGTTCACGTATTTCTTTATTTATGATATTTTCTTGATTTATCGTGTTTTGGGTACGAGTGGTATTTTACATTTTACATTGCATTCGACCCGACCCGCTTACTTGAAACTTGTTTGACTCATATTTATGAATTATCTTGACTTGTTACATAGACATGTGCACTTTCATAAATACTGCATACTGGCATTTTATCCTGCATTGCATCTTTTACCATATAACATTTTTAAGTCACGTAAAATATTTTAAAAATACGTTACATGGCCTGCATGATACCCCTAACCCCGTGGTAGCATCCGTGCATCTTGTTCTCGTCCCGCTCAGTGAAACGGACGTGTTTGGATGGCTACGCGCACGTACGTGCATCCGTTCTTGGGGGTATGCATTTTCGTTACCCGAGTATTTATTTTGAAATTTGGTCGTCGCATATATTTTTCATATTTTAAATCTAAATTTTTAGACCCGACCCGGGCGTGTTTTGGACTATTTTTGTATCCCGCCAAAATTCAAATTTATTAATATAATATTTATTTTAAAACGATTACATTTAAAATTTATCTAACTAATTTTATTTTTATAATCTAAATCCTAACACTTTTAACTCTCTCTCCTCTCTCTTCTCTTTCTCTCTGTCTTCCACTGACAAACAAGATTCTCTCTCCTCACTGTTCTATCTCTCTCTTCTCGATCTCTCTCTCTTCTCTCTATCTCCCTCCCTCTCTCTCTCTCTCTCTCCCCCCCTCATCATCTTCTTCATTAAAATTTTCTTCGCCCGCAAGAACTCATACGAAGAAAACCCTCGTGAACCCTAGCTCTTGCCCATCGCCGCCATCGCCTCCCTCGCAATCACCTCAACCTCATCTTCTTCTCCTCACCTCCTCAACCCCATCCTCACCTCTCTTCTCCTCTGCAGCCTAAACCAAACCCATCTCCCACTGCACCATCAACTTGCACCCCTCATCGCCGCCTCACCGCCAGTGACCCCCGTTGTCCTCGTCACCTCCCTTCTCCCCATACACTCACCTTATCCCTACCTCAACCTCCTCCTCAACCCCAGAGCCACTCCCTCTCTTTCCCCGAGCCTACACACCCACTTCTACCGCCACCTCCTCGTCGCCGCCATGCCTCGTCGTCGCTGACGACCGTCCCTGCATCACCACCATCTCGCCCTCGACTCCTCTCCTCTTCCCTTCTCCCCAAAACCCTCAGCTACACCTCACAACCAAGCATAACCCCTAGCTGCCCCTTGCCGAAAAACCATCGCCGCATACCCTCACGCCGACGACCCCTCGTCGTCGTCGTCCCCTTCTCCTTTCCTTGCAACTCCTACAACCCAGAGCAACCAACTCCTCTCCCTCTTCTTTCATTTCTCTTCTTCTTCTTCTCTCTTCTTCGCTTGGTTCTCGGTTTCCGACCGTCGCCGGAGCCGTGCTCGTCGCCGACGATCCGGGCGACCCAGTAGATGTCCATATCCAGCGTGGTCGTGTTCTTGCAGTACCTGGTTCTGTTCTGTGCCCGCGTGGACACATCGCGACATTTTCCCGACATTCGACATTGTCGTGCGTATCCGTATCGCGATCCATCGAGGCAAGTTTATCTTGCTACATGCTATAATACCATAATCTATATCTATTTGAATTGTAATACTTCAAAATAGTTAATTTTGCAATCCACATTATTGTTTTCAGTTTTGTTGATTTATTCGATACCCGTCTACATCCATTCATATCATTTCAGATCTAGGTCATAAAAACTTATCTTGTTACATACTATACTATTATATACTGCATCAAATTGAATAGTTGCATCTCATATTGATTAGTTATATATCTCGCACTTGTTAGTTTATCATTTTACGGTTGTATGATGTCCGCTTGCATCCATATCATATAGAATGCATATAGCTGCATTTACAGATCTTATTAATAACCTAATATTGTTGTTTTAATACCCCATGTTTAATAAAGTAAAACCTAATTAGTTTTAGAACTATTAAAAGTAACCCTAATCGATAGTGTGCATCCATGTCTTTGACTTTCTATCTATGTGCATACCATTCATGTTAGTTCATTTTATTAGTACTCTATACTTGATTTTGTGCACCCATACTTGTTACAGTTTGATTATGAGCACCCACTTGACACTTGTGCACTACATGACATGACCTGATACACTACTACTGACATGACTTGATACCTGTACACTACTTGACATGACTTGATACATGTACACCACCTGACATGACTTGATACATGTACACCACCTGACATGACCTGATGTACCACAGCTTGACATGTTACCTGATCTTGTTACTAATGCCGACAATCTTGACCTGTTGTCCCTACGGACATTTCCTGTTGTCTATACAGACAAACCTGTTCCTGCTTGATCCTGTGTTGGCATTAGTCTCAGATTTTTTAAATACCTAACTTACACACATGACTTGGGGGCATGGGGAAATCAAGAATGTAGCTGAACGTAACTCAAAGGGCTATTATATCATTTTATCGTGGTCCCGTGGGGAATGAACGGGACATAAACTCACAGTCTATTACATCATTTTACCGTGGTCCCGTGGGGAATGAACGGGGCATAGGCCGATGGGTTACGCTGAAGATTACATTAATTGATTTCGAATAACTTTAGAGTAGATAACCCTGTAGCACAGTTTAGACTACTCACTGCACTTCACCTGTATATATCCTGTTCACTGATCTATACTCATGTTACTGCTTATTTCCTGATAACTTGTTACTGTTTATACTTCATGCCTGCATGTCTCATTATATCCCGCTTGCTTAGAATTATTGATATTATGACGCACTGACGTCTGGGTTTTGCATGGCCCAGATCCCTTATCCTTGTCACAAGCTGCCCAGGAGTATTTTGATCAACAGGCTGAGCAGTGAGGACCTGTTATTAGTTTAGTTTAGCTTTCCTTTCAGTATTTTATTCTTGATGTGAGCCCGTATTATGGGACGTACATTCCAGATCATTATTTTATTTGAATCTTTTGCTTCCGCATTATTTTATTTCATGACTCTTTCATTCTGACTTATGGACATGTATTAGATAGTTTATAACTGTTCTTGATATCTCTAAACAGCCGTAATGTGACTGTGGAGGGATCTTTCCTAGCCACAGGTAGCATGGTTGGCTCTGTCACGTGCCGATCTTAG
The DNA here is from genome assembly GCA_030015575.1 of Agapanthus africanus. Lineage (NCBI taxonomy): Eukaryota > Viridiplantae > Streptophyta > Magnoliopsida > Asparagales > Amaryllidaceae > Agapanthus > Agapanthus africanus. The sequence goes on along the minus strand of CM057338.1, from coordinate 86,446,982 downwards.
CGCACTCTAGGAAGCGGGGCGTGACAGGGTTTGTTTGGTATCAGAGACATAGGATCTAGGTTAATCAGGTTTGATTCTTTTGTAGTTGGGTATTGGACCCAATACACGAATCAGAATACTCGTGATTAGGAACATGTCCTGCCACTTTACCATCTTGCCATTCTTAAATCTTAACTTCCTCCTGATCCTTACCTTGACGATATGCAAATCTCTTTGCATCTCGACTTGAAACTTTTGGTTCCCTATTATTTATGTCTAGGATTCGGGCGACTTGAGTGGAGTTATGTGATTGTAACTATGTACCGTGGCATGGTTACAATGCGGTACTCTATTTAAGTAACTTGGAGTTCTAGTCTTGATTCATATCCTTGATTCATGTCATCATTCATCGCAAATTTTGAATCTTGTTCATCATACTAATCCTCTTTGGTGTATTCGTTGCAGAATCATGACGGACAGAAGTTTGAAGACATACCAGAGACGTGTGGATGACGCCGCCTTACTTGGGATAATTCGTGGCTTGCTAGAGAACCAGAAACGACAGACTGAGCTGAACCAACGGCAAGCCGAAGCTTTTCAGGAAGGTTTGCGGACCGTCCAGCAGTCCGTAAACAATGTTGTGGCCAAATCAATAGAGTGTGTGGGTACCGTGGCGGATTTCAGGAGACTTGGTCCGTCCGTTTTCACTGGTCTGGAAAAGCCGTTGCCAGCAGAGCAGTGGCTAGTCGATACAGAGAATTTGCTTGTTGCAGTACAGATTCCAGAGGACAAGAGAGTGGATGTAGTACGCATCCAATTGGTAGACTATGCCCGTGAATGGTGGCTTGTTGAAAAGACCCGCTTGCCCAAGCCGATCAGTTGGGCAGATTTTTCGAAAAGTTTCTTGGAGAAGTTCTTCCCGCAGACTGCACAGGAGGAAATGGAAGAAAGATTTATCAGTTTAAAGCAGAATGGCGGATCCGTGGATGCACATGCGGCTGAGTGGACACGGCTCAGTCGATTCGTTGGACCTTTGGTGGCCTAAAAAGCTGATAGGGCATGAAGGTTTATACGCAGTTTGGATATGGACATCCAGAGGCAAATTATATCTCTGGGTTTGACCACTTTCTCACAAGTACTTAAAGCGGCTCGAAAGTGGCAGAGCCTATCAATGAAGACTGGAAATACGCAGCAGCCGACAGTTGCGGTACGGAAGCCGGCGTTGTTCCCGCCAAAATTTTTGGCTGAAAACCCGCTTCGTATAAAATAATAACAATAAAAGAAATAAATAAATAAATAAATAATAAAGGAGAAAATCTCCCTTTCAGAGCAAAGCTCTGTTCAAATTCCAAGGCGGGAAATGAAGCAACGCTTCTGTTTCCCCCAATCAGAGCAAGGCTCTGTTTTAAACATTCAAAAAATAAAGAAAGCAACGCTTCAGATAACTTGCGCTCTGCGCTGCGCGACACGTGTCAGCGCAGTTGCGCTGCGCGACACGTGTCAAGCGCAGGTGCGCTTGCGCCAACTGTGCCAGCACTAAATCAGAATTAAAATTCTAGAAAGATCTTTCTAATCTTGTTAAAACAAGAAGATTATCTTCTGTAAAACAGAGGCCTTAGGATCAAAGATCCAACGGTGGGGAAATATCCCCAGATCAATCAGAGAAAGATCTCTGTAACTAACCTAACAAACTAATTGGCCCTATATAAAGGCCCCTAGACTCCAAGTTTCAGATATATAGAACTCCTCTAAAAATTTTGAGAAGAACTCAAAGAGAGAAAAGGTAAACCTTTGAAAAAAGAAGAATTTCTTCAAAAAAGATCAATGATCTAAGAACAAGATCAAGATCTTTAATAAAAAAGAAAAAAAACATCATAAAGATTCCATCACAAAAATTAAAGAAGTAATTTACTTCATTTCTAGATCCTTTGATCTATATAAAAGCATTGCCTTTTGATAAGAATCAGAACCATTGGTTCTTGAAATCTTTGGAACAAGAAAAACTTGTTTTCTTTGATCTAAATTTGATCAAGATGCGCTCTGCGCTATGGAACAGTGCCTTGCACTTCTGAAATGAGCCTCTGCACTCTTGGGTTGGCGCAAGTCACCAGAACACGCCACGTGTCAACCCCAGAATAATTTGCGCTGTTGCGCTCCTTGGACTGGCACAAGTCACCAGAGAGCGCCACGTGTCAATCTGCGCCTTGCGCTCCCAAAAACAGAGCACTGCGCTCTTGGATTGGCGCACTGCACCAGAGCGCGCCACGTGTCAGCAGCGCAATAGCGCAGCGCACTGCGCTTGCGCTCAGCAGAGCGTGACATGTGTCACCTCTACATGCGCTAGCGCCTTCCTCTCTTTAATAGGCGCAGAGCGCCTGACAGGCCACGTGGCGCGCTGTCAGACCATTAAATGCTCTGCATTATTAAAGAAAAGGGACAGAGCCCAATTAAAAAGGCCTAACAGGCCAAAATAAATGTTGTGCATTTAATTAAAAAGCTTAATGCTGTGCATTATTTTGAAAAGGGGCAGAGCCCAAGCAAAGGTCTAAACAGGCCAATCATGAACAAAATATTTTCAAATGGACTTAACCCAATTCTGGCCGTAAGTCCTCAAATTAAATAGAACTGAGCACAACTGCTCTCCCAAATCAATTTACACCCGGTTCAAGGGTACATCTCTGAACTCCTCTGATATTTGTCGTTGTAATCCTTCAACGTCGTCAGAGAGGTGACGGGTCCCGACAACCACACATTGCTACGGGTTGTGGGGTCCTTAAACTCATGGACTATGATGTCCTTAAACCAATATTCGTCCTCAAAATGGGAATGTTGGACCACCATGTCCCTAAACTGGAAATGGACCACCATGTCCCTAAACTGGCAGTGGACCACCATGTCCCTAAACTAGAACAATAGAGCCCCCAAATGCTATCGTGTTGGATCTAAACGATCCTGTTAAGTTGATCTTAGTCTCAAATTGGACTAACGTATCCTTAACAAACGTTTAAATTGATCTTAGCCTCAAATATGGCTAACATGTCCTTAAACCAATATTCGTCCCCAAAATTGGAATGTTGGACCACCATGTTCTTAGACTGGAAATTGAGCCCCCAAATGCTCACTTGTCGGATCTAAACGATCCCGTTAAGTTGATCTTAGTCTCAAATTAGACTAAAGTGTCCTTAATGAACGTTTAAGTTGATCTTAGCCTCAAATATGGCTAACGTATCCTTAAACCAAAACCCCAAACCCAAATCTAAGAAAATACGGATTTGGACTAATCCACGTCCTACGGGCGACAACATAAATTAGTCTCCGTATACAATCCACGGGCAACCACAAACAAAACAAACACCCACGACACGAAGTGAACATCTGGAGAAGGAGAAAGTTGTTACCGCGATGCGGTAGCGTAATTAACTGCAGGGGCTTGCGCCTGCAGAGAAGAGCGTCCCCACAATCAAAAACCCCTCGAACGAGGGGGAATCTGACGAAGTCTGCTACATCGGCCGCATCCGTCTAAACCTTCGATACATGGTGCCATAAATCAACTTGGCATCTTCGGAGAGGTGGACGGATAAAAACAAATAGCATCTGCCCCGAATCTCAGGCAAGACGTCCCTGTCGCGCCGTCCTTCGGAGGGGAACAGATTCTGGCACGCCCGGTGGGACCTTTTCCTCTTTCCACTCCACACTTCGTGCGTCGTATTCGCGAACGAATCGCGGTTTATTAACGGTTGCCCTCGGGTTTCAAGTTACTAAGATTTGGTCTATTGCTTGGTGCAGAAAGCAAACAGCAATGGCGTTCAACTGCTCGAACTGCTCCAACTGCAACTGCAACCGACGCTCCGCCTCACCTGGAGGTGTAGCCTATGGACCTCAGGCGGCATCACTGTTCACGATGCCGGTGGAGCAAATCACCCAGGCTACTACTGGACTATTTTTCGGGACCATACTCCCGCCAATGAGCTTCACTGCCCCGGTGCCCGTACCGGAAGCTCCTAAGAAGTCGGTCTTCGATCGACTTGCTACTACCACGGCCCCTTTCAACGGGTCGTCCAATTCCAACTCCTCGGTCTTTACCAGGCTGAACTCGAGCTCCAAAGGGCCTACCAAGAAGCCCATAATACCTAAAGTGGCCATCCCAAAGAAGATAGCCATCCCTACTCCTGAAATCATCAAGGCGGCTTCTCCTCCCAGAGGGTCGATCTTTGCGAGATTGACTGCTCCCGTTCCCGCTCCCGCTCAGAAATCTGTTTTTGACCGGTTGGACAAGGCTTCTCAACGGACGTCAGTTTTCAAAAGGCTGACACCCGCGACAGCCCCCCACCTGAATGAGGGGCAAGACAAAGCCGTCGCTGAACCAATCCCAACAACTTGTCGTGCCCGACGTCACCACTGGCGCCGAATAAAGAAGGCTGGGGGCAACTCCCCCTCTGGGCTAACTCCACCAGCTCCAACGGTGGAAATTAATGCTGTTGTTCCAACTGGGAACAGCTTCGAGCTGCTGAATAGGGTACGCAGAAATTCGCCAACTGCGGTGCTCAAAAGATCTCCTCCACCGGTAGAGACCGTCGTAGAAACAAAGCCGGAGCAGTCCCCGCAACGGCTGTCTTCCAAAGTCTACAAGGTTTGGTGATGAGTCCGAGAATCGATGATTGATCCGAATTTCTCCCATCAGCATAAGAAGTCGAAAGTCCGACAGGAAGAAAACCGCCTTGTTAAGCAACGGAAGACGACGGCCACCTGGGTGCCCGCTGCAACGGCCCCCTCAACTTCGATGGCCCATAAGAGAAGAAGGCCGGAGAGAGTCCCCACGCCTGCGGAAAATATCAAAGGCAGTGAGCCTAAACGCCCTAAGTCCGGAGGCATGGTGGTACATACAGTCTACATGGCGTCCGGGAAAGAGGATAGCCGTATATCCACAGGTCATAGACTGCTTACGCGATCGGTGACTAAAGCTCAAGAGCAGCAGCAGAAGCTCCAAGAAATGATGACTGTGATGGCCGCACTCACCGGGCCAAAAGAAAGCCCAAAAGCATCCTCGGATCAACGCCAGGAGCAAGAAACCGATGCCGAATTCCTTCGGAGAATACTGGAAAAGAAGGACAAAGAGGCTGTGGAACAAGCGGCCAATATAAAACGAATGGCCCTTCTGTTCCAGGACATGGTGGGTATGATGATCCAACAGGATCCTCCAGCCGAAGATCCTCCGATTATCCTTGAAGATGACAGAGGAGAAACGTCAAATCCACCGCCGGCTCTTTCAACAGCCAAGAAGGAGACAATTTCCAAAGCTGCCCTGGATGACTATATTGCTCAACAAATACGAGTTCACCAGGCAACTGAGGCAGCCGGTCAAGTTGTCAAAACGGGGCGACCATATCCGAGCTGGTATGATCAGATCAAATACCCGCCGGGCTACACGATCCTAAAATTCCATGTCTACAAGGGGACAGGCAATCCCCATCAACATGTCGCCCAGTTCAAGGCTCTTTATGGCAACACCGATGGTGATGATAAGCTCCTGCTTCACCAATTCGTCGGCAGCTTGTCGGAAACGGCGTTTGAATGGTACTCCGAGCTTCCGAACGACTCCGTCAAAACTTTCGCTGAAATGGAGTTGTTGTTTACCCAGCATTTCGCAAGCGCCAGCGAGCGTACTCCAATAACAGCTTGATCAATGCAAGAGTAAAGCCAGGCGAAACTTGGGTTCAATATGCAATCTGATGGCGGAACTTGTGGTCAAAATACGAACAACGCATGTTCGTGGGCACCCTAGATCCTCATGCAACTATTTCACAGTTCATGATGTTCTTTAAACTAACCACGTTCCAGGCCTTGATTGACAAATTAGCCCAAATGGACCAGATAGGCCATAGACCGTCTCCTACAAAGCCGGACTCTCGTTATGAGAAGGGAAAAGGAAAAGCGATCGTCGTCGCCAATACTCAACAACAGCCGAGCAACTTGAGGCCGGTTGTCCGTCAAAACAACATGCGTCCACGCCTATCCCTCGAAGAGAGGCTAGGACGTCCTTACTCGTTTCTTCAAGATAAAACGAGAAGACTGTTCGAGCTGGTAGTGCGCAACAGACTCATCAATCTGCCAGATTCGAAACGTCCGTTGCAGCCAAACGACGTCAATGATCCCAATTACTGCCCCTACCACCGAGTATTGGGTCATCCGATCGAAGATTGCTTCGTCTTCAAAAACTGGATTGAAGACCAATACTAACAAGGCAAGTTCGCGTTATCCGAAAAATGGAAGGTGAACCCGCCGCAACCTCATACCCCTAAAAAGGTGAATATGCTAGGGGCAACGTGCTCCCTTGTTAAAGAAGCCCCATGGGAGGTCGTTCTTTCAGCCAAAACCAAAAGGATGCTGAATGATCTCCAAACGTGCCCGGCGATCAGGTCGAAGAACCCGCTAGAACCCCAGATCATCGAAGGGATGCTGAAGCCGTACCCAACTCCAAAGATCGGGGGTGATGGCCCAAGCACTCACACCCAGCCGTCAAAATCTTCAAAGAAGAAGAAGAAGAGATCCAAAAAGCCCGTGAAGCCTGGCGACAAGCGCACGGACTTACAGAAATAGATTGACGCGCTGGAAGAGTATAATCAAAAGGCACGGACTCCCATCACGCTCCAAGAGTTCCTAAGCTACATCTTTCAGGAGGAAGACGATGGAGAAAGCTCGTCGGATGAGGGTTACGTAGCAAGTTGTCATATGATCTCCCACTCATTTTCAGACGATGAGAAAACTCCTTGCACTGAGAAGCTGGGGGCAGATCCTAAACCGGAACTTCTGGGGCCATCAGATGAAACAATTGATGCATTCCTCAACGAAGCTCTTTTGAAAAGTAAAGCTGATCGGGAACGCGAGACGGTCATATTTGAAATGGCCAAGCGCCGGCAACTAGACGAAAGAGTCGAAACACTCCCGTTAAATCAAAAGACATCCGTTACGGATAAAAACAAATTCAAGACGAGGAAAAGGTTTGCTAAAGCCATATCAATGGGGATGAAGCTACCACCCTCTGAAGGAAACATTGCCGGCAAAGCAGAAATGCACCCTTCCTACTGCTTATATCATCGAAAGATTTCGCACCCCACCGAAGAGTGCAAAGCTTTCAATAGATGGTGGCAGGGGTATGTTGTTCACCGGCAACATTTTAAGCGGGAGGAACGCAAAACTCGTCGGGAGCAGAAAAGTACGACCGAGGAGCTTAGAAGAACTACCGGCGATTGTCGTATGGTTAACGACAGGGAAGCGCAAATTCTCACATTCAGGAGCGACTCTGACGAGGAAATGGCTCTTAGTCCTCTCTTTAAAGAGTCCACCTCGGGAAAAGGGGAAGAGCCGAAGGCCTGCGAAAATATCCGGTTGCGTAATCGTATGCTACCCGAAAAGAATCTCGGACCCTTAAATAAAAAAGATAAAGGAAAAGAAAAGGTCTCTAAGGATATCGCCCTAGATGACCAAGTCATGGAAGAGCTAACCGCCAAGGACCCGCTAAAGAAAAATAAGGTGGACTACAATGTTCTGGCGCACTTAAGGAAGTTACCCTCGGAACTCAGTATTCTCGATGCCCTCTTACTATCAAAAGAAGCAAGAGATTCATTGATCAAAGCGCTACAGGATCCAGAGCAATTCCAAGCTTTTCTCGCCGAAGAAAAGATGAAGGACGAGCTGGGAGAAGTGCACACAGCCGATATCACTTTCGGTGATGAAGACCTCCTTCTTGGGACGTGCGAACACAATCGTCCCCTCTATGTCTCAGGGTATTGCCATGATATAAAGATAGGCAAAATCTTGGTTGACAATGGGTCTTCCGTCAATCTCCTCAATGTACGGGTATTGAAAGAAATCTGCATGAGCGTCCAGCACCTCGCTCGGGATAAGATCACCATCTCCGGGTTCGACTCTCAATCATCACGGACTCTCGGGTCTGTGATACTGATGTTACGCTTTGGGCTACTCGTTACAGACATTAAATTTCATGTCATAGATGCCAAGACATGCTACAACGCTTTACTCAGCCGGCCTTGGTTACACAAATACAACATCTCCCTTCTACACAACATCAGTGTACGAAATACTTTAAGGATAGTCTCGAGTATACCGTAACGGGAGAGCTGAATCCATTCTCCGTAAACGAAGTCCGCAAGTATGAAGACGCAAAATATTTCTTGCCAGATTTTGAAGACACGGAGAGATGTCACAAACCGGAGAACAAAGCTGTCACCACCATTCCCATCTTCGGAAGTGATACTGAGGAAGTGGAAGAGATGGTTTATTCAGGCCCACCGCAGTACAACAAGCCAGGACCGTCCGCTCCTATGTTGATCTTTGGCAGTGACTCGGAAGATGAAGTCCATGCTATATTCTCCGCTCGGCCTTCAATACAAACATTCGCTGATGAAGAGCAAAGTTTGCAGATTGCCATGGTTCCGCCCAAACATCATAAGGAGCTGGACGCGCTTGATATCTCCAGTGTGGAGGAGCTACGGATGTTCTATGTCCCTCCCAGGCGAGAAGGCGAAAAGGCGATTCTATTCTACCGCTCCAGGGAAACTAAAGTGGAAAAAGAAATCTGGCACGGTGCGGATCCTACGCTTGACAGGCTTCAGCCCATCCGTCTACCTAGATATTACACAGAAAGCTTGAAAAGGCTATTGAAGCGCCAAGGGATACCCTTCAAACAGACCGCTCGAAAAGCCAAATTCTATGACAGGATCTAGAACGTTCCCGGAACTCAGCGCAAATTGCCTAACGGGAGAATGGAAGCAATCGGGCTTGGATATGTTCGGTCCAAGAAACGGGAGCTACTCCGCGACTGTTATGTTGTGCATAACTTTGATGAAGAAGGGGATGCTCAATGGGAAGATGCTAATCCTGAATCAGAAAAAGTCCCCGACGTAAAAATGCCCAGTCCGTCGTTCGAAGAACAAATGGACAGGCTTATAATGGAAGCTGGTCAAAAAGTTCGAGACGACCACAACCGCGAAATGGCCATCTACGAGAAAGCCAAGACGCAACGCCTCCTCCAACAAGCTGTGAAAGACGAAAATGTTGCTCCCTGTCAACCTGTTGTAAAAAAGGCCCGACGCAGGGGCAGAAACAAGTCAAAAAGCGGAAAAGGCATTCAGCAACGACAAAGCGGGACCAAGAAGCCACGCAGTCAGGAATCGAGCGGTCCGGATTTATCCCTTATGAAGAAGATGAGTCGAGCATACTCTTTTCCTCGAGACGAGACAAAGAAGATACTTGACTTAGCTATAAAGCACCAAATGATTGCGCTTCCGGAGTCCAAGCACCCCGAACAAGAAGGCGAAGTCTCACACCCGAACTATTGCTCTTATCACAGGGTAATAGGGCACCCTCTCGAAGATTGCTTCACCTTCAAGAATTGGGTCGAAGATCAGTATCAGCTCGGCAAGTTCGCTCTATCTGACAGCTGGAGGGTAACGCCGCCACAGAGGCATGAACCCAAAACCACGAGAGCAGAACCAGATCCACATTGGTCTTCGAAGCGAGCTCGTACTTGTCATATGATAACAATATCAAAAGAAGAGCCCAAGAGTATGGATAATCTTCCCTGGTGCTTCGAAAACAGCGATGACGAGGTGATCTCAGAATTTCCACCAGCGCCGAAAGAGCTGGAAGATGGAATACACACCACTGCAGATAACCTCAAGAAAATTGAATTGGGGACGGCGAACGACCCACGATCGACATTCGTTGGTGAGCTGTTGTTTGAAGGAAGGGTGGCTTCATTAAAAGACGTGCTTATGCAGTACAAAGATTGCTTCGTGTGGAACTATTCCGAAATGCCAGGACTAGATCCAGAAATTGCTGTGCATAAATTGGCGATATCCCCAGACGTTAAACCAATCAAACAAGCACCGAGAAGAATGCGGCTCGAGCTTGAGATGAGCATTAACGCCGAAGTCAAGAAATTAATCGACTCTGCCTTCATCCAAGAAGTTCAGTATCCTGATTGGATCGCCAACATCGTCCCAGTAATGAAGAAGAATGGGACGGTGCGCATATGTGTAGACTTTCGGGATCTCAATAAAGCCTGCCCGAAGGACGATTTCCCAGTGCCAGTCACCGAGCTGATGATAGATAACATGTCCACTCACGAGGTTTTCTCCTTCATGAACGGCTCATCAGGATATAATCAAATAAAGATACATCCCGAAGACCAGAAGCACACCGCTCTCCGGACCCTTTTGGGTATATTCTGCTACAAGGTGATGCCCTTCGGTCTAAAGAACGCCGGTGCCACCTGTTCCCCTCCGAAAGACGGCGCACAAGACTACGATGTCTTGGCACTGAGATTCGGGGCAGATGCTAATTGGTGCTATTCGTCCACCTCTCCGAAGATGCCAAGTTGATTTATGGCACCGTGTATCGGAGGTTTAGACGGATGCGGCCGATGTAGCAGACTTCGTCAGATTCCCCCTCGCTTGAGGGGTTTTTGATTGTGGGGACGCTCTTCCCTGCAGGCGCAAGCCCCTGCAGTTAATTACGCTACCGCATCGCGATAACAACTTTCTCCTTCTCCAGCTGGTCACTTCGTGTCGTGGGTGTTTGTTTTGTTTGTGGTTGCCCGTGGATTGTATACGGAGACTAATTTATGTAGTCGCCCGTAGGACATGGATTAGTCCAAATCCGTATTTTCTTAGACTTGGGTTTGGGGTTTTGGTTTAAGGATACGTTAGCCATTTTTGAGGCTAAGATCAACTTAAACGTTTGTTAAGGATACGTTAGTCCAATTTGAGACTAAGATCAACTTAACGGGATCGTTTAGATCCGACAAAAGAGCATTTGGACTCTATTGTTCCAGTTTAGGGACATAGTGGTCCATTGAATGTATGGCCGTCGGGACCCGTCACCTCTCTGACGACGTTGAAGGATTACAACGGCAGATGTCAGAGGAGTTCAGAGATGTACCCTTGAACCAAAGTTGATTGGGGGATTTATAGTCCAATTTGGGACTAAAGTCTGTTTGAAGGTTTAAGGATATGTTAGCCATATTTGAGGCTAAGATCAACTTAAACGGTTGTTAAGGATACGTTAGTCCAGTTTGGGACTAAGATCGACTTAACGGGATCGTTTAGATCCGACAAAAGAGCATTTGGGGGCTCTATTGTTCCAGTTTAGGGACATGGTGGCCCAACTCCAGTTTAGGGACATGGTGGTCCAACTCCAGTTTAGGGACATGGTGGTCCATTGGTAGTTTAAGGACGCATAAGTCCATGGGTTTAAGGACCCCACAGTCCATATGGGTGTGTTTAAGGACGCATTAGTCCGTGAGTTTAAGGACGCATAAGTCCGCGGGTTTAAGGACCCCACAGTCCGTATCTTAGTTTAAGGACGCATAAGTCCATGAGTTTAAGGACCCCACAGTCCGTATTGATGTGTGGTTGTCGGGACCCGTCACCTCTCTGAAGACGTTGAAGGATTACAATGACAAATATCAGAGGAGTTCCGAGATGTACCCTTGAACCAATGAGTTGGTTGAAAGAGCAGATGTGCTCAGATCAAGATGATTTGAGGACTTATGGCCAGTTTGGGCTAAGTCCAGTTATGTTTGAAATATTGGCCCTCTGTTGGTCCATTGAAGGAGAGGCTTTACCTCTAGAAACTTAGCCAATTGGGCTAAAGCTAGTGTTAAACACTAAAGACCAACAGTGTTGAACACTGGGAATAAGATTAGCAAGTTAGTGTTAAACACTAAAAGATAATCAGTGTTAAACACTGGGAACAGAGTTTTTAAATTAGTGTTAAACACTAAGCAAATCAGTGTTAAACACTGCAAATAGAGTTTTCCAAACTAGTGTTAAACACTAAGAAAATCAGTGTTAAATACTGAAGACAAAGTCTTCAGATTAGTGTTAAACACTAAGGAGAGAGGGGTCACGTGTGGACACGTGAGAGCGCCCTGATTTCCCTTATCTTATTCTGCAGATCAGTGTTTTAACTCTTTTAATTCTGACGGCCATCACGTGTGAGCACGTGATGGAGGCCCCCGCTCTGGTCTGTTGGAATACTCATTAGGGGTCACGTGGTGACACGTGAGGGCGCCCTAAATGCGGAGCCACATCTCCTTTGTTTTATCCTCAAATCTGTGAATAAGTGTTAAACACTTTTCCTTTTATTTCGAGCATCACGTGTTGACACGTGATGGAGATTTATGCGCTGACTGTTAGAACCTTTGCTAAGGGGTCACGTGAGAGCGCTCAAAGCCTTCATTTCCATTGATCTTTCTTTCTGCGTTTTGGGAGTCACGTGGGAGCACGTGATGGCATCAAAAAGTGGGGCCAGATCCCCTTTATTTTGTTCTGCAAACAAGTGTTAAACACTTTTATTTTTATTTTAGAGTATCACGTGTTGGCACGTGATAGGGATCTGTGCGCCAATTGTTAAAGCATTTGCTGAGGGGTCACGTGATAACACGTGAGAGCGCCCAAAGCTTTCATTCCCTTTGCTTTTTCTTTCTGCGTTCTGGGAGTCACGTGGGAGCACGTGGGGTGATGCTTCAAAGTTCTTTGTAGGGGATCTTTTCAAGGGTCACGTGGGGACACATGATCCTAGTACTTTTCATAAACAGAGATCTTTTAAGAATTGAATTCTTTGTAGGGTTAAACCCTAATTATGATTTTGGAGGAATTAAATTCCTATCGTGAAAGAATTAAATTCTTAATTAGGGTTAAACCCTAGTTTTGTTTTAGGAGAATTAAATTCTCAAAACTCAATTCCCCTTCTAAGTTTAGGATCTGCATGGCAGGATCTCGACCCGATGAGAATTAAATTCTCATCCTATGGGGAGATGTGCTCTGTACAGATCTTCAACTAGAAGAAGAACTAAGTTCTTCCCTTTTTTTTTATAAGAGTTAAACTCTTGAATTTTGAGAATTAAATTCTCTTTTTGAAATTAACCTTTTCCCTTTTCTCACCTAGGGTTTTTCTTTTGCAGAGAATTAAATTCTCCTCTCTTTGTTTCTTCTTCTCTTGAGAATTAAATTCTCCTCCCTCTGTTTTTCTCTCCAAAAAGTAGATCCCCTCTCTTCTCTTCTTGGCTCCTATTTATAGGAGAAGGAAGAGAATCAATTTGTTTAGCAAATCTCTCATTAAGAGATTTGATTTGTATGTTGAAAGATTTGATTTGCATTCATCATTAATCTGGGCGTTTAGATTGTTAAGTGAATTTTATTCACCGTGGATTTTAAATCCAAAAGATATTCTATTTGTTATCTCGGTTAGATTTAGGGGGAATCTTCCCTTATTTAAGATTTTTCCATAATTTGGTGATTTTTAATCACCTTTGGATCTTTAATCCAACGGTTCCCCATGATCCTTTTCCATTTGGAAAGATTCAGAACTTTTAGAATTTAATTCTATTAAATTATAAGGCTTTTAAAGCCAGTCACGTGCTGGCACTGACCTTTGGTCACGTGTGAGCACGTGACCCCCAATTGGGTTCCTTTCTCAGCCGCTTATTTATATTTCAGTTTTAACCATCACGTGTCAACACGTGACCATTGGTCACGTGTAAGCACGTGATACCTCGTTGAGGTAATTTCTGACTTTTAGAATTAAATTCTATCATTATTTTAGAGGCTTTAAAAGCCCATCATGTGTCTGCACGTGACCCATGGTCACGTGTGAGCACGTGATGCCCCATTGGGGTCTTTTCCGAGTTCTTATTATATCTTTTAGCTCCTCCAGCGGGTTCTTAAAGGCCCATCACGTGTGGACACGTAATTCCTCATAACTTTTGATCCCGAATGAATTACGAGGCCCATAATATATCAAATCGAAGGATTTTTCGAGCCGCTTTCGATACCATCAGAATTTATCTGTTTCTCATTCGGGAGTTTGTCAAAAAACAGCCCGGAAGATACTGGTTCCCATTTTCTTAAGCGTATCACTGCCATTTGATACCTTGGGCTCTTTTGCGCAGAAATTTTTGGCGGGAACACCACCTATCAAAGGGCCATGACAAAGATCTTCGATGACCTTATACATGAAATCGTCGAATGCTATATCGACGACCTCGTGGTTAAGAGCAAATCATACGAGGAGTATTTAGAGCATCTGAAGACCGTATTTCAACGCCTTCGACAATATAACTTGAAGATGAACCCTCTCAAGTGCGCATTCGGAGTTTCCTCGGGCAAATTCCTATGATTCATCGTCCGACACCGAGGTATCGAGATAGATCCGTCAAAGATCAAGGCGATCATGGAAATGCCTCCGCCAAGAACTCTCAAGCAATTGCAGTCTCTCCAAGGGAAGCTCGCATACATCCGGCGATTTATAGCTAATCTCTCAGGCAAGTGTCGTCCTTATAGTCACCTGATGAAGAAGGGAACCCCTTTCGTTTGGGATCACAAATGCCAGAGCGCGCTGGACGAAATCAAGCAATACCTGCAGAATCCGCCAGTGTTAGCTGCTCCAGTCAAGGGAAAGCCTCTCATTCTTTATACAACCGCTCTCGAAGGTTCCTTAGGCGCATTATGGGCACAAGAGAATGACCAAGGGAAAGAAAGAGATCTTTATTACTTAAGTCGAGTTCTCCTGGGGGTAGAAAGCAACTACTCCCCCATCGAAAAACACTGCCTGGCGTTGATCTTCGCGATAACAAAGCTCAGGCACTATGCATTGGCACATGAAGTTCGTTTCATATCGAAGGTGGACCCTCTCAAATATTTGATGTCAAAGGCCATACTGACAGGTCGGCTCGCTAAATGGACCCTGCTCTTGATGGAGTTCTCAATAACTTATCAACCTCTTAAGGCAGTGAAAGGCCAGACCATCGCCGACTTCCTCGCTGAGCATCCGATACCGGCCGATTCTCCTTTGAATTGCGAACTGCCAGATGAGCATGCGTTTGATGCGATCGACGGTAGTGATACCCGATGGGAACTCTATTTTAATGGAGCGTCTTCCGTAAAGAAGCGCAAACAAAGCACCCCCATAATCAAATCAGGGGTAGACCTCATCTTCATAACTCCACAAGGAGGGATAATGCGCTTTGCTTTCTCCTTAACAGAGCTGAGGACGAACAATGAAGCCGAATACGAAGATTTGATAGCAGGTCTCGAGATCGCCATCAACATGGGAATTGAAAACCTCCTCATATACGGAGATTCTCAACTGGTCGTCAGTCAAGTAAATGACGACTACCAAACGTGCAAACCCGAATTGGTAAAGTATGGCGAGAGAGTACAGCAATTGCTGACTCAAATCCCCTCCTACATGCTGGAAAGCATACCGCGTGCAGAAAATAGAAAGGCGGACGCGTTAGCCAAGCTCGCTAAAGAACTGGCCGACGAAAACCTCGATGACGTAAGAATCGTGGTACAAAGCCGTCGGGTGCTTGCTCCGGCAGAGATATCCCCGGAATCATCCAATGGGAAGGAAGCGACTGAGCAGACGGCCCTACAAATAAACGACCAAGAAACCGTCGAGGATTGGAGAGAAGTCTTTATAGACTACTTCAAATCCCGTCGAATGCCTGAAGATGCATCCTCAAAACATCAGCTCATGAAGCGAGTCTTATCTTTTGCCTTCGTCAATGATACTCTGTACCAGAGGTCATTTGATTCTCTGTGGTTGAGATGCCTAGGACCTGAAGAGGCGAAAAGAGTCGTTCAGGAAGTTCACGACGGACTCTGCAGTTCTCACCAAGCAGGCCCGAAGATGAAATTGAAGATCAAACGAATGGGTTATTATTGGCCCACGATGATTCAGGACTGCCTCGAGTATGCGAAGCAATGCCACTCGTGCCAGATTCATGAGGACTTTATCCACCAACATCCAAATCCACTACATCCAATGGTGGCTAGCTGGCCATTCAAAATGTGGGGGACTGACGTAATCGGCCCCATCGAACCAGCATCGTCCAGGGGACATCGATTCATCTTGGCGACGACTGACTACTTCTCCAAATGGGCAGAAGCAGTACCGGTGAGGGAAGTGAAGACGGAGAATGTCCTCCATTTCTTCAAGACGCACGTCATTTATCGGTTTGGAACTCCGCGACGGATCATCTCCGATAACGGTCCAGCCTACAGAAGCCACAAGACCAGCCGCTTCGCGCAACAACACAACATAGACTGGAGATATTCCTCAGTTTATAATCCCCGAGCTAACGGTCTAGCTGAGGCTTTCAACAAAACCTTAACAAAGATCGTGAAGAAAACGGTGTCCCGAAATAAGAAGGATTGGCACGAGAGACTGCAAGAAACTCTCTGGGCATATCGAACTACGTTCAAGACGGCCACGAACACAATGCCGTACGCGTTGGTATTCGGTACAGAAGCAGTACTCCCCCTCGAAATAGAATTACCCTCTCTACGAAGTGCAGTCCACTACGAGCTGACGGACGAAGAAAATGCTGACCTTCGGCTTGAGGAGCTTGATGCCCTTGATGAAACCCGGCTCATAGCACAACAAAATCTGGAGGCTTATAAAGCAAAGATGACGCGCTCATATAAAAGATTGACCGGGCCGAGGACATTCCGCCAAGGCGAACTCGTGCTAGTGGTCAGAAGACCTATGATCCCCAATCGCGCCAAGCAGGGAAAATTCGAGCCGAACAATGAAGGCCCGTACATCATAGACAAGGTCTACCAGGATGGAGCCTATCTACTCATGGATATGCACGGTGAAAGGCCTTTCAGGCTAATAAACGGTCGCTTCATAAAGAAATACTACTGTTTCCTGATTTAAAATCAGGAAAGCTTCTGGGAAAAGCTTCAAAAAGGGGTCACGTGTTGACACGTGATACCTAAAAGGCATCATCAAGTCAAGTGCAGTTTCCTGACTACGCTGAAGAAAATGGGCTTCAGAAAGAGTCACGTGCTCCCACGTGACCAGGGTCACGTGGCGACACGTGACATTTAAACGCAAGCGTCAAAAGCACACAAGTTCTCTGATCAAGTCAAGAAAAGGCTTCAGAAGAGGTCACGTGTCCCCATGTGACCAGGGTCACGTGTTGGCACGTGACGTTCAAGACAGCAGACTCGTTCTCCAGAAGAACCGAAGATAGAGAGTTCAAACAAGGGTCACGTGCTCACACGTGACCAGGGGTCACGTGGTAGCACGTGACGCTTAGGCAGCGATCAGAAGACAGAGCGCAAAAGAAAGGAAAAGGCTCATTCCAAAGGGGGTCACGTGCCCACACGTGACCATGGGTCACGTGGTCACACGTGATCAGCTTTCAAAGCCCATTTTGTCAAACAGAATTAAATTCTGAAGGAGAATCAAATCTTTCCAAAGGAAAGCGGCTATCTGGAACCGATCGAATTAAAGATTCAGAGGTGATGAAATATCATCTATCTATGGGAAAATCTCGGGTTTGGAAAGATTTCCCCTTTAAATCTAACCAAAATAACAAGGGAGAATCTCTGGATTTAAAATCCAATGGTGAATAAAATTCACCTAATAATCCAAAGGTCCAAAATGAATGATGAATGCAAATCAAATCTCAATGAAGATTCGTCAAAAAACTGATTGATTCGGCTGCTTCTCCTATAAATAGGAGCCAAGAGACATACATACATATAGAGGCGCAGAGAAGAAAAAAAAAGGAGAAGAGCTTTGATACTTTGAAAAGACTCAGATCTTCTGCGAAAAAACCCTAGGTAAGAAAGGGAAGGCCTTTTGAAAGAAAGAGAATTTAATTCTCAACAGAGTTTAACTCTGATAATGTGAAAACAGAAGAACATATTTCTTCTCTCTTTGATGGAGGACCTGCAAAGTGCACATCTCCCCTTAAGGTTGAGAATTTAATTCTCAATGGGTTGAGATCCTGCCATGCGGATCCAAAACATGGAGAAGGGATGCAAGCACGAGAATTTAATTCTCACAGAACTATAGGAATTTAATTCCTTTAAAATAAAAGAAGGGCTTGACCCTACATCATGGGAATTTAATTCCTTCAGAACAAAAAAGAAACAGGGTTTAACCCTAATTAAGAACCTAGTTCTGTCGAAACAGCGGGAATTTAATTCCCTTAATCATAATTTAACAGAGGATGGAAGTTTAAACTCCTTAAAAACTTTTATTAGGGTTTAACCCTATTCAGCCCTTCACGTATATGAGGAATTTAATTCCTACAGAAAATTCAGAGTTAAACTCTATCCCAGAATATAAGTCTTCGAAAGGAAGTAGGAATTTAATTCCTCTGAAATTTATAGTTCGAGGAATTTAATTCCTAAGAAGATTAACAAAGCCTCTAAACAAAATACCTAGAGGCAGGGTCACGTGTCATCACGTGACCCCCCCCAAGAGAGCTACAGAAAGCCCCTTTGAGGCAGCACCCCACGTGACCCACGTGACCCTCAGCAGAAGCTCTAATCCATAGGCATTTGAATGCCCATCACGTGATGGCACGTGATGCTCTGGAAGACGCGATAATCTCAGCAGAACAAAGGAAGGGGGGGCGCTCTCACGTGCTGCCACGTGACCCCTCTTACCTTAGTGTTTAAAACACTAAACTAAAACTCTCGAACCCAGTGTTAAAACACTGCTGGGCCTTAGTGTTCAACACTAATTAAAAAGCTTTATTTGCAGTGTTCAACACTGATTACCTTAGTGTTTAAACACTAATCTGAGATCTTCATTTGCAGTGTTCAACACTGATTACCTTAGTGTTTAACACTAACCTGAAAAAACATTGTTGCTGGTGTTCAACACCAAATATTCTCTTAGTGTTAAACACTAACTTGTCAACCCCATTCCCAGTGTTCAACACTGACTGCTCTGTAGTGTTTAACACTAGACTTCGGCCCAATTGGCTTAAATGGATGGAGGCAAAGCCTCTCCTGATTGGACTTAGCCCAAGATGGCCATAAGTCCTCAATTTGTGATTAACTGGTCCAATGGACTCATAACATAATTAATTCGTCTTGACCCCAAATTGGGCCAAGGGTTATTTAATCCACTCCGGTTCTAGGGTACATCTCTTCACTCCTTTGATACTTGGCATTGTAATCCCTCAATGCCGTCAAAGAGGTGACGGGTCCCGACGACCACACATTGATATGGACTGTGGGGTCCTTAAACTCATGTCTAATGCAAATTCCTGGTTACGTGGAACGCGGATAATGTCACTCTTTGACCCCGTGGAAAATGTCCAGAGCGGAGCCTGGTCCTCGCCAAGCACGGCAGTGAACCCGTGTGAAGCATCCAGAGCACATACCGGACTGTGGGGTCCTTAAACCCATGGACTACGACGTCCTTAACCTTGACCGAGATGTCTTAAAACTAACAATGGACTGTGGGGTCCTTAAACCCATGGACTACGACGTCCTTAACCTTGACCGAGATGTCTTAAAACTAACAATGGACCGCAATGTCCTTAAACTACCCATGGACCGCAATGTCCTTAAACTACCCATGGACCGTAATGTCCTTAAACTAGAACAATAGAGCCCCGCATGCTCTTTTGTCGGATCTAAACGGTCCCGTTTAAGTTGATCTTAGCCTCAAAGATGGCTAACGTATCCTTAAACCTTCAAACAGAGTGGACTATAAATCCCCCTAATTGACTCCGGCTTGAGGGTACATCCTTGAACTCCTCTGACATCCGTCGTTGTAATCCTTCAACGTCGTCAGAGAGGTGACGGGTCCCGACGGCCATACATTCATGGACCACTATGTCCCTAAACTGGAACATTAGAGTCCAAACGCTCTTTTGTCGGATCTAAACGATCCCGTTAAGTTGATCTTAGTCACAAAGTTAGACTAACGTATCCTTAACAAATGTTTGAGTTGATCTTAGCCTCAAGTAGGGCTGACGTATCCTCAAACCAAAACCCCCCCCCCAAACCCAAATCTAAGATAATACGGATTTGGACTAGTCCACGCCCTACGGGCGACGACATAACTCAGTCTCCGTAAACGATCCACGGGCAACAAAATACAAAACAGACACCCACGACACGAAGTGACCATCTGGAGAAGGAGAAAGTTGTTACCGCAATGCGGTAGCGTAATTAACTGCAGGGGCTTGCGCCTGCAGGGAAGAGCGTCCCCACAATCAAAAACCCCTCAAACGAGGGGGAATCTGACGAAGTCTGTTACATCGGACGCATCCGTCTAAACCTTCGATACGTGGTGCCATAAATCAACTTGGCATCTTTGAAGAGGTGGACGGATAGCACCTATTAGCATCTGCCCCGAATCTCAGGCAAGACGCGGTGTCGCGCCGTCTTTCGGAGGGGAACAGATTCTGGCACGTCCGGTGGGACCTTTTCCTCTTTCCACTCCACACTTCGTGTGTCGTGACTCGCGAACCAATCGCGGTTCGCTAATGGTTGCCCTCGGGTTTCAAGATACTAAGAATTGGCGTCTGGCTTATTGCAGAAAGCAAAGGATCGATGGCTTCTACTTCCGTGAAAGTGTCCAACTGCTCAGACTGCAATTGCAACCAACGCTCTGCCTCGCCAGGAGGTATAGCCTACGGACCCCAAGCTGCCTCGCTATTCACAATGCCCGTGGAACAGGTCACTCGCGCCACCACAGGATTGTTCTTTGGGACCATGGTCCCGCCGACAAACTTTGCCGCTCCAGTGCTGACAACGGAGGCTCCCAAGAAGTCGGTCTTTGATCGTCTTACCCCTGCCACGGCTCCTCTCAACGAGTCACCCAACGTCAACGCCTCGGTCTTCTCTAGACTGGGCCAGAAATCCTGCAGACCCATCGTGGGACCTACAATCTCAGAGAAGGTTGCTTCTAAGAAAGTGGCCGCTCCTGTCCCAGAAGTCGTCAAGGCAGCCTCTCCGGCCAAAAGGTCGGTCTTTACAAGATTAACGGCTTCAGCTCCCGCTCCTACTACCCAAAGGACATCGGTCTTTGACAGGCTAATACCAACTGCGACCCCACGCCCAGACAGAGGGCAAAACGAAACCGTTCTTACCGCTGACCCTACACCGTCCGCTCGACGTCGCCATTGGCGCCGAGTGAGGAAGGCTGGGGGCAACTCCCCATCTGGGTTGACTCCATCAGTCCCGGTGGCAGAAGTTAATGCTGCTGTTCCAACTGGGAACAGCTTCGAAATGCTAAATAAAGTGCGAAGAAATTCTCCTACTGCAGTACTGAAGAGGTCTCCTCCCCCGTTAAAGAAGGTTCTGGAAATGGAGTCAGAACGGCCCCAATCTCCTCAACGGCTATCTTCCAAAATCTATAAGGTTTGGCGGCAGGCACGGGACTCGATCATCGATCCGAACTTCTCCCGCCGACACAAAAAGCTGAAAACCCAACCGGAAGCTGGTCACCAGGCCAAACCCCAGAAGGCTGTGGAACAATTGACTCATAAAAGAAGGAGGCCGGAGAAGACCCCACGGCACGCAACGACGGCTAAAAGCACTGAGCCCAGACACCCTAAGTCTGGGGGCATGGTGGTGCACACTGTTTACATGGCCTCTGGAAAAGAGGAAAGCCGCACTTCTACGGGCCACCGACCGCTAACCCGATCCGTGACGAAAGCCCAGGAACAGCAACAAAAGCTGCAAGAAATGATGAATGCTATGGCCGCGCTCACCGGGCCAAAAGAAAACCCAGAAACGTCCTCAGACGCACGCCGGGAGGAAGAAACCGATGCTGAATTCCTTCGCCGGACACTGGAGAAAAGGGACAAAGAGGCTGCTGAACAAGCGGCCAACATACAACGGATGGGCCTTCTCTTCCAAGATGTGATAGGAATGATGATCCAGCAGGACTTACCCGCCGAGGATCCCCCGATCGTTCTTGAAGACGACCGAGGAGAAACGTCAAATCCACCACCAGCCCTCTCAACGGCCAAGGAGGATGCAATCTCTAAGGCTGACTTGGCTGACTACATAGCCCAGCAAATCCGGGTTCACCACGCGACTGAGGCAGCTGGTCAAGTCGTGAAAACGGGGCGGCCGTATCCGAGCTGGTACGACCAAATCAAATACCCGCAAGGCTATACGATACCAAAATTCCACGTGTATAAGGGGATCGGCAATCCCCATCAACATGTCGCCCAGTTTCGGGCCCTCTGCGGTAACACCGACGGTGATGATAAGTTGTTGCTCCGCCAGTTTGTGGGCAGCTTATCAGAAACGGCGTTCGAATGGTATTCGGAACTCCCGAACGATTCCATCAAAACGTTCGCTGAAATGGAGTTGTTGTTCACTCAGCGATTTGCAAGTGCCAGCGAACGCACTCCAATAACTGCACTTATTAACGCCAGGGTAAAACCGGGCGAAACCTGGGTCCAGTACGCTATACGCTGGCGGAACTTGTGGTCGAGATGTGAGCAACGCATTGAGGAAGCACCTGCGGTGGGCATGTTCGTGGGAACTTTAGACCCCCACGCAACTATTTCCCAGTTTATGATGTTCTTTAAGCCAACCACATTCCAGGCCCTGATCGACAAGTTGGCTCAGATGGACCAGATGGGTCATAGACCGCCTACACCGAAGTCGGAACCTCGGAATGACAAGGGTAAAGGAAGAGCAACATTTGTCGCAAATGCCCAAGAGCAACCTAACGCCCCGAAACCGACAGATCAACTGGAGGAAAGACGTCGGTATTATAATGAGAAGATGAAGCGTCCCTACTCGTTCCCACGGGACAAGACGAAACGGCTATTCGAGCTGGCAATACGCAACAGACTTATAAACCTGCCAAATCCAAGGCGACCGCCGCAACCCACCGAGGTGAATAACCCTAACTATTGCCCTTACCATCAAACGGTAGGCCATCCGATTGAAGATTGCTTCGTCTTCAAAGGATGGATTGAAGACCAATACCTCCAGGGGAAGTTTGTACTGTCCGAAAAGTGGAAGGTGAACCCACCACAGCCGCATGCTCCGAGGAAAGCGGATACACCGGGGGCAAGATGTTCTTTTATTGAAGAAGCTCCATGGGAGGTCGTGCTATCAACTAAAACCAAAAGAATGCTGAGAGACCTTCATGCGTGCCCTGCGATCGAATGGAAGGACCCTCTTGAACCTCAAATTATCAAAGGAATGTTGAAGCCCCGCCCAACTACGAGGACTCGCGATAATGGCCCAAATACTTACGCCCAATCGTCAAAATCTTCGAAGAAAAAGAAGAAGAAATCCAAGAAGTCCGTGAAGCCTGGAAAAGAGCACACGAACTTGCAGAAGCAAATCGACGCCCTGGAAGAGTACAATCAAAAGGCGCGAACTCCTGTCACACTGCAAGAGTTCCTCAACCACATCTTTCAAGAGGAAGATGATGGAGAAAGCTCGTCGGACGAATCCGAAGGATATGTGGCGAGTTGTAACGTAATCTCCCACTCGTTTACCGATGATGGGAAAACTCCTGGCATTGAAAAGCTGGAGACAGAGCCTGTACCAGAGCATGCATGGCCAACAGATGAAATGATCGACGCTTTTCTAGACGAGATTCGTCTAAAATGTAAAGCGGACCACGAGCGTGAGATGGCCACATCGGAAGGAGCCAAATGCGGGCAGCCGAACGAAAGAGTTGAACTACCCCTGCCGGAGCATAAGGCATCCGAAGCAGACAAGAAGATACTCAAGACGAGAAAAAGGTTTGCCAAAGCCATGTCAATGGGAATGAAGCTACCACCCTCGGAAGGAAACACACACGATGGGGTAGAGACGCACCCTGACTATTGCACATATCATCGGAGAATATCACATCCCACAGAGGAGTGCGACGCCTTTAAGATATGGTGGCAAGGATATGTCGCTCGTCGGCAACATGTTAAGCGCATGAAACGCAAGAGCCGTCGGGAGCGAAGAAGTACCGTCGATGGGCACAACAGAACGACTGGCAACTGTTACATGGTTAACGCCAGAGGGTCACAAGTTCTCACCTTCGGGAGCGACTCTGACGAAGAAATGGCTCTGGGCTCTCTCTTCAAAGAATCCGTTTTAGGGAAAGAGGAGGAATCGGAGATCTGCGAGAACATTCAGCTGCGCAATCGCACACTCCCAGAAAAGAATCTCGGGCCCGGGAATAGAAAAGATAAGGGAAAGGAAAAAGTCACTGAAGATATCACTTTAGATGACCAAGCCACGAGAGAGCTGGTTGCCAAAGACCCTCCTAGGAAGAGTAAAGTGGACTATAACATCCTCGCGCACCTAAGGAAACTACCTTCTCAGCTTAGCATTCTTGATGCCCTCCTATTATCAAAAGAAGCGTGAGACTCACTAATTAAGGCGTTACAAGAACCCGAGCAATTCCAAGCCTTCCTCGCCACTGAAAGGATGAAGGATGAACTGGAGGAAGTGCATACGGCCGACGTCACTTTCGGTGATGAAGACCTCCTTCTCGGGAGCGACCACAACCGGCCCCTATATGTCTCCGGATACTGCCATGATATCAAGATAGGTAAGATCCTGGTGGATAATGGATCATCCGTCAACCTCCTTAATGTTCGGGTGTTGAAGGAAATCTGCATGAGTGTGCAACACCTCGCTCGTGAAAAAATTACTATCTCCGGTTTCGATTCACAATCGTCACGGACTCTCGGATCCGTGATACTAACATTACGCTTTGGACTTCTCGTCACAGACATCAAATTCCATGTCATTGACGCCAAGACCTGTTACAACGCCTTGCTCGGCCGCCCTTGGCTACACGAGTACAATATCATCCCTTCTACACAACATCAGTGTATGAAGTATTTCAAGGATGGTTTCGAGTATACCGTAACAGGTGAGTTAAACCCATTTTCCGTGAACGAAGTCCGCAAATACGAAGATGCGAAATACTTTTTGCCAGATTTCGAAGATACAGAAAAGTGTCGCAATCCGGAAAACAAAACCGCCGCCACCATCCCTATTTTCGGGAGCGATACCGAAGAAGAGGAAGAGATAGTTTATGCAGGGCCATCTCAACGCAACAACCTGAGGACACCCGCCCCCGTATTAGTCTTCGGAAGTGATTCAGAAGATGAAGTTAATGCTGTGTTCTCCAATCGGCTGCCGACACAAGCATCCCTTGGCGATGACCATAGTTTGCAAATCACCATGGTACCGCGAGAACACTACAAGGATCTTGACGCGCTTCAGGCTCACGATGTGCAGGACCTGCAAACATTTTACGTCCCTCCCAGGCGAAGGGGCGAGAAGGTGATCCTATTTTACCGATCCTCAGAGTCGAAAATAGAGAAAGAGATCTGGCACGGCGCAGATACTACGCTCGACAGGCTCCAACCCATCCGTCTGCCCAGATACTATACAAATGGATTAAAGAAGCTATTGAAGCGCCAAGGAGTACCTTTAGAACAGACCGTTCGGCAGGCGCGGTTCTACAACAAGATTTGGGATGTCCCCGGGACTCAACGCAAATTGCCCAACGGAAAGATGGAAACACTCGGGCTCGGATACGCAAGAGCTGGAAAACGGGAACGGACTCACAGCAGCTACCCTATATATACCTTTGATGAAGAGGAGGACGCCCTGTCAGGAGATGCCAACCCTTCATTAAAACTAGACCCTGCGATTGAAACATCGAGTCCGTCGTTTGAAGAGCGAACGAACAAGCCTATCAGGAAAACGGGTCAGAGAGCTCAGGAAGACCACAACCGTGAGATGGCCATCTACAAGAAGGCCAGGACGCAACGTCTATCTCAACACACTGAAAAAGACAAAGACGCTTATCCTCGTCAATCCATTGTACGAAAGGCCCGACGCGGAGACGGAAATAAATCAAGAAGCGGCTCGGGTTTGCCCCTCGTGAAGAAGATGAGTCGAGCGTATTCCTTCCCCCGAGACAAGACGGAGAGGTTACTCAACCTCGCTATAAAACATCAAATGATCACGCTTCCAGAGTCTAGACGTCCTGAGCAAGCTAGCCAGGTCTCTCATCCGAGTTATTGCTCTTATCACCAAGCCATAGGACATCCTACCGAGAACTGCTTCACCTTCAAGAACTGGGTCGAGGACCAGTACCGACGGGGCAGATTCGCTTTATCCAACGGCTGGAAGGTAACGCCGCCGCGAAAGCACGAGCCTAAGGCCGCAAGAGCAGAACCGGGTCCACCTCAGTCCGGGGAGCAGGTTCGCACTTGTTATACGATTACGATATTAGGAGAAGAGCCCGAGAACGTAGACGACCTTTACCGGTGCTTTGAGAACAGCGATGATGAGGTGATCTCAGAATTTCCGCCCGCTCCGAAAGAACTGGAAGATGGTATACATACTACCGCAGATAACCTCAAGAAGATTGAGTTGGGATCGGCAGACGACCCGCGACCGACATTTGTCAGCGAGCTATTATCCGAAGAAAAGGTGGCTGCGTTAAAGAACGTGCTTCTACGGCATAAAGACTGCTTCGCGTGGAACGACTCCGAGATGCCAGGATTGGATCCGGAGATTGCTGTGCATAGATTAGCAATATCCCCAGATATCAAGCCAGTCAAGCAGGCGCCAAGGAGGATGCGACTCGAGCTTGAAATGAGCATCAACGCCGAAGTCAAGAAGTTGATCGATTCAGGATTTATCCAAGAAGTCCAATATCCCGACTGGATTGCCAATATCATCCCGGTAATGAAGAAGAATGGGACGGTACGCATATGCGTGGATTTCAGGGATCTCAATAAAGCCTGTCCAAAGGATGATTTCCCGGTGCCGGTAACCGAGCTAATGATAGATAACACGTCCACTCACGAGGTTTTCTCCTTTATGGACGGTTCATCAGGATACAATCAGATAAAAATGCATCCCGAAGACCAGAAGCACACCGCTTTCCGCACCCCTTTGGGTATATTTTGCTACAGGGTTATGCCCTTTGGCCTAAAGAACGCTGGCGCTACCTATCAAAGGGCCATGACAAAGATCTTTGATGACCTCATACACGACGTCGTCGAGTGCTATATCGACGACCTCGTAGTAAAGAGCATGTCATACGAAGATCATTTAAAGTATCTGGAGACTGTATTTTGACGCCTTCGGCAATATAATTTGAAAATGAATCCCCTCAAATGCGCGTTTGGAGTCTCCTCGGGCAAATTTATGGGATTCATCGTTCGACACCGAGGTATTGAAATAGATCCGTCAAAGATTAAGGCGATCATGGAAATGCCTCCGCCAAGAACCCTCAAGCAGTTGCGGTCTCTCCAAGGGAAGCTCGCATACATCCGGCGGTTTATCGCTAATCTTTCGGGCAAATGCCGTCCTTACAGCCACCTGATGAAAAAGGGAACTCCATTCGTTTGGGATCACAAATGTCAAGGTGCACTAGACGAGATCAAGCAGTACCTGCAGAACCCTCCAGTGTTGGCTGCTCCAGTGAAGGGAAAGCCTCTCATTCTTTACACGGCCGCCCTTGAAGGTTCTTTGGGCGCATTATGGGCACAAGAGAACGATCAGGGGAAAGAAAGAGCACTTTACTACTTAAGTCGAGTGCTGCTGGGGGCAGAAAGCAACTATTCCCCCATTGAAAAGCACTGCCGGGCGTTGATCTTCGCAATAACAAAGCTTAGACATTACGCATTAGCACATGAAGTCCGTCTTATTTCAAAGGTGGACCCTCTCAAATATTTGATGTCGAAAGCCATACTGACGGGACGACTTGCTAAGTGGGCCCTGCTCTTGATGGAGTTCTCAATAACGTATCAACCTCTCAAGGCAGTGAAAGGCCAGGCCATTGCAGACTTCCTCGCCGAACACCCGATACCGGCCAATTCTCCTCTGAATTGCGATTTGCCGGACGAGCATGCATTTGATGCGATTAACGGCGGAACCACCCGATGGGAACTCTATTTCGATGGAGCGTCCTCCATAAAGAAACAGAAACAAGGTATCCCAATGATCAAATCAGGGATAGGCCTCATCTTTGCAACTCCACAAGGAGGGATAATGCGCTTCGCCTTCTCCTTAACGGAGCCGAGGACAAACAATGAAGCTGAATATGAAGCTCTGATAGCAGGCCTCGAGATCGCCATCGACATGGGAATTGAAGACCTCCTTATATACGGGGATTCTCAGCTGGTCGTTAGTCGAGTAAATGGTGACTACCAAACGTGCAAGCCGGAGTTGGTGAAGTACGGCGAAAGGGTGCAACAACTATTGACCCAAATTCCCTCCTATACTTTGGAGAACATACCGCGTGCGGAAAACAGCAAAGCAGACGCGTTGGCTAAACTTGCTAAGGAACTGGCTGACGAGAACCTCGATGACGTCAGAATCGTGGTACAAAGCCGTCAAGTGCTCGCCCCGGCAGAAATATCTCCGGAATCATGCGAAGAAAAGGGAACGACTGAGCAGACGACCCTACAAATAAAAGACCATGAGAAGGCCGAAGACTGGAGGGAAGTCTTCATAGACTACTTTAAGTCCCACCGAATGCCCGAAGAAGCGTCCTCAAGACATCAGCTCATGAAACGAGCTCTATCCTTCGCTTTCGTCAACAACATTCTATACAAGAGATCGTTTGATTCTCTATGGCTCAGATGCTTAGGACCTGACGAAGCAGAAAGAGTCGTTCAGGAAGTTCATGACGGACTTTGCGGTTCTCACCAAGCAGGCTCAAAGATGAAGTTAAAAATTAAACGGATGGGTTATTACTGGCCCACGATGATCCAGGACTGCCTCGAGTATGCGAAGCAATGCCACTCATGCCAGATCCATGGAGACTTCATCCACCAACATCCGAATCCACTGCACCCGACGTTGGCTAGTTGGCCATTCGAAATGTGGGGGACTGACATAGTCGGCCCCATTGAGCCAGCATCATCCCGGGGACACCGCTTTATCCTGGCGACAACCGATTACTTCTCCAAATGGGCAGAAGCAGTACCGCTGAAGGAAGTGAAGACAGAAAATATTCTCCACTTCTTCAAGACGCACGTCATCTATCGGTTTGGAACTCCACGGCGGATTATCTCCGATAACGGGCCGGCCTACCGAAGCCATAAGATTAGCCGCTTCGCACAGCGGCACAATATAGACTGGAGATATTCTTCAGTTTACAATCCACGAGCTAACGGTCTGGCCGAGGCTTTCAATAAGACCTTGACGAAGATCATAAAAAAGACCGTTTCCAGGAATAAGAGAGACTGGCACGAAAGGCTGCAAGAAGCCCTTTAGGCTTATCGAACTACGTTCAAGACAGCCACAAACACAACGCCGTACGCGTTGGTGTTTGGGACGGAAGCAGTGCTCCCCCTCGAGATAGAGTTACCCTCTCTACGAGTAGCAGTCCACCACGAGCTGACGAATGAAGAAAATGCTCACCTTCGGCTTGAGGAGCTTGATGCCCTCGACGAAACCCGGCTCATAGCGCAACAACATCTAGAAGCCTACAAAGCAAAGATGACGCGCTCGTACGAACGATTGACCGGGCCGAGGACATTCCGCCAAGGCGAACTCGTACTAGTGGTCAAAAGACCTATGATCCCCAATCGTGCCAAGCGGGGAAAATTTGAGCCAAACTATGAAGGCCCGTACATCATAGACAAGGTCTACCAGGGTGGAGCCTATCTACTCATGGACATGCACGGTGAAAGGCCTTTCAGGCCAATAAACGGCCGCTTCTTAAAGAAATACTATGCTTAATAAGCCACAGCCTGGGTCAATGATAGATGACGACGACTATGTCCGCTCACTATCTTCCTAGGCTCAGACTTTACAAGCAGCAGCCAGCCTTCCCATATCGGCGGACCGAAACATCCTTAAACTAACGGCGGACCGAAACGTCCTTAAACTAACGGCGGACCGAAACGTCCTTAAACTAACGGCGGACCGAAACGTCCTTAAACTATCGACGGACCGAAACGTCCTTAAACTAACGACGGACCGAAACGTCCCTAAAACTACTACCGCAGCGTCTTTAGGCTGACGAGATAAACAAAAAAAAAACAAAAAAAAAACGGTACGTCCATAAGCAAAATGGGCACGGATGAAAACCCGAAAGGGCTCCGTGAGTAAAAACAGCAGGGCTGCCGGCAAGCGTTCGTGAAAACCCGAAAGGGCGCGACCTTGTAAAAAAAAAGTGAAAAGAAAAAAAAAAAAAAAAAGGGTATGTCCGTAAGCAAAATGGGCACGGATGAAAACCCGAAAGGGCTCCGTGAGTAAAAACAGCAGGACTACCGGCGAGTGTTTGTGAAAACCCGAAAGGGCGCAACCTCGTTAAAGGACACTTACAGAGTCCTCTCGACCTTGTAAGGAGAAACCACCTGCGTGAGATCCTTACGACTCACGAAGGAGCAACACACTTAGGGATCCTCACGATTCCTAAGGAGAAAATACACTTACGAGATCCTCACGACTCGTAAGGAGAATCCTCTTATGGGACCCTCACGGCTCATGAGATTTGAAAGTCTTAAGTTACAGAAACCTGAACCTGTTCTTAAGCAAATCCTCCACAACCTCCGATATTGCCCTACAAGAGGCTCAATACTGACCCTTGTATACAATCCACGGGCACAAATAAACATTTCCCCAGCAAAGTCCAACCCTTGTGGGTCCTCTCAACCCATAAGGTGAAAACCCTCTTGTAGGATCCTTACGACTTACAGAGGAACATACACTTAGGAATCCTCACGATCCCTAAGGAGAAAATACACCTGCAAGATTCTCACGACTTGTAGGGAGAAATACCTTTGTGAGACCCTTATGGCTCATGAAGTCAAAAGCCTTAGTCGACAGGACCTTAACCCTGTTTGCTAAGCCACCTTTGTTCAACATCGACAGAGGCAAATGATGATTCGCTCCTGGCAATATTCCAGTTGCAGCGATGCTGAGGCCTAAACCGGTATCAAATCCTAAGTCCTTTCATGGCAAATGATGATTCGCTCCTGGCAACATCCCAGTTGCAGCGGTGCTGATGCCGAAATCGGTGTCCGAAATCCGAGCTTGCGGCGAAAAAGCTAGCAGGCCACACATGCCTACAAAATAGCCGAAATGATGGGGCAACTTGCAATAAAAAGCAGCAAGTAAAAATGTATGCATGAAAAATAGCCGAAATGATGGGGCAACTCGCAATAAAAAGCAGCGAGTAAAAATAAAATAAATAGCCGAAATGGTTGGGCACCGCGAAAAAAAAATAGCCGAAATGATTGGGCAATCGCGACCTTCGCGATATAAAAAGCTGAAATGATAGAGCATCGCGGAAAGAATAAAAGAAATGATGGAAAAATGAAACCTTTATGCCCTACAGGTGATACTACAACAATCCCTGTATACAATCCACGGGCGCAAACAAAGAAGGAGTCGTACTCCTCCCCCCAGGTTTCGTCATGAGAGGAAGCCAAATCTCGACGGTTCACAAATAACCTGGAGATCGTCTCGTAACAACGGACACAACTTCAAGCTAATCGGAACAGCGGCCACTCCCAGTTCCATGGCTCGGTGGTATACATATCGCCAACAGTCAAACCCTCACCCCGTGAAATGCGGATACATTCAGCAAAATTCCTGGTCACGTGGAACGCGGATAATGTCACTCTTTGACCCCGTGGAAAACGTCCAGAGCGGATCCTGGTCCTCGCAGAGCATGGCAGTGAACCCGTGCGAAGCATCCAGAGCGGAGCCTAGTCCTCGCCTAACGCGGCAGTGAACCCGTGTGAAGCATCTAGTGCAAAATTCCTGGTCACGTGGAACACGGATAATGTCACTCTTTGACCCCGTGGAAAACGTCCAGAGCGGATCCTGGTCCTCGCAGAGCATGGCAATGAACCCGTGCGAAGCATCCAGAGCGGAGCCTAGTCCTCGCCTAACGCGGCAGTGAACCCGTGTGAAGCATCTAGTGCAAAATTCCTGGTCACGTGGAACACGGATAATGTCACTCTTTGACCCCGTGGAAAACGTCCAGAGCGGATCCTGGTCCTCGCAGAGCATGGCAATGAACCCGTGCGAAGCATCCAGAGCGGAGCCTAGTCCTCGCCTAACGCAGCAGTGAACCCGTGTGAAGCATCTAGTGCAAAATTCCTGGTCACGTGGAACACGGATAATGTCACTCTTTGACCCCGTGGAAAACGTCCAGAGCGGATCCTGGTCCTCGCAGAGCATGGCAGTGAACCCGTGCGAAGCATCCAGAGCGGAGCCTAGTCCTCGCCTAACGCGGCAGTGAACCCGTGTGAAGCATCTAGCGCAAAATTCCTGGTTACGTGGAACGCGGATAATGTCACTCTTTGACCCCGTGGAAAACGTCCAGAGCGGAGCCTGGTCCTCGCCAAGCACGGCAGTGAACCCGTGTGAAGCATCCAGAGCAAATACCGGACTGTGGAGTCCTTAAAATCCACGGACTATGACGTCCTTAACCTCGACCGTGATGTCTTAAAACTAACAATCAACCACCCCGATTCCCTACAGACTTTGCCTTGGTTTAAGGGTACATCTCTTCACTCCTTTGATGCCCGGCGTTGTAATTCCTCAACGTCTTCAAAGAGGTGACGGGTCCCTGCAACCAAACACCGGACTGTGGAGTCCTTAAATCCACAGACTATGAGGTCCTTAACCTTGACCGTGATGTCTTAAAACTAACAGCGGACTATGGAGTCCTTAAATCCACGGACTATGAGGTCCTTAACCTTGACCGTGACGTCTTTAAACTACGATACCTTGAGAAACTCCCGACTCCGTGAAATACGGATAAGGGTGATCACATCCGGCACTTGCAGGCCCTCACGACCTGTAAGGAAGAAAAACTCTCTTGTGAGGTCCTTACGACTCTCAAGGGAAAACCCGCTTAAGGATCCTCACGATCTTTAAGAAGAACTCACACCTATGGGATCCTCTCGACCTGTAGGGAGAAAAACTCTTTATGAGACCCTCGTGGCTCATAAGATGCAAAAGCCTTAGGAAGCAGATCTTAACCCTGAGTCCTGAGCCATTGCTGTCCTGCAAGGAGATCAAGATAGAATACCCACAGAATACATTCAATGAAAAGGAGACACATCATTGACAAGAAAAAATGTATCTTTTATTCATAAACCAAAATGGGTACAAAGTACAATTCATGAAAGAAACAAAAAGAAAATACTCTCATCCATGAGTATGTACAAAAGGGAAGAAAAAGATACAAATGTTTCAGGCCGGCGGGCGATTCAGCAGCTTGGTCAGCTCATCCTGCTTTTGCTGAGCCACGGCTTCATGACGCAAGATCTCCAGAAGACGAGCCTCCGCTTGAGCTTGCTGAGCCTGATACGAAGCGAGCCGGGCTTCAAGCTCTTTCTCAGTGGCCTTATGAGCCTCGACCCTCTCACGAGTGAACATGGCAGCTTTATCGAGAGCCACCACCTCTTTGATGGACTCCTGAAGCACCCGCCAGAGTTCATACGCTTTGTTGGCCCTGGCTGTGAGATTGGCTTGAAGCTCGCTCAGCGCCTTGGAGGCTAGCTCCCTTTCCGAGAACTTGCGACCGAGCCTCTTCTCACATGACGTCATGTTGGCCGCGCACCGTACTATCAGCCCTCGTAACTCCGCCTTTGCAGCCACGGCCTCCGGGGAAAGGCGAGAACACTCGAGAGTGTGCAGGCAAGCCTCCACTCGCCGGCAGAACTCCACCCAGACTCGCACCACCTCTTCGCTGTGGTAGGTGGCAAGAAAAGGAAGAGAACCGTTAGCCTCGGCAGCGAACGCTTCAGCCGTGGTCGTGCTGCCAGCACGAAGCTCCTCGATCAGAGACGACAAGGAGACGAGGCTTAATTGGGCCAAGCGTTCTGAAGCCCGCAAGGCATAAGGGCCGGGTGGCATCACGATGCGCAACTCCAACGCCGTGGAGACTGGCAGAGCTGTTTAAATTTAAAAGACGTCAACAAAATTCTTAAGCAAGGAACGAGTAAGAGTGCAATGAAATGGCACTCACCGACAGTCGTACAAGCAGGAGCTGAAGGCTCCCCTGGCCCTTCGAGAATCTCGACCTCGTCATCGGCTTCTAGAACTGCAAGAAACGTCAATGTCAGTACGCAAAAATAACGACGATGCTATGAGAAGGGATGGACGACACCAACCTTGCCCAGACGAAAGGACAATGCGCTGAGGGGGGATCGCTTGCGGAGCTGCCATCTCCAATAAACGCTGAAATGACTATCGAGGCGACAGATCCGCGATCGTGGCCGCCAAACCGCGCAATTCTGGGAAAGATAAAAGAGTTCAGACTATGAAGGGGTTGCTAAATTAAAACACAGAGGAATACCTTCAACAGTCCTCCCATTCTGAGCCGGGGGGATAGCAGCCTCAACGTTCTTCGCCATGACCTCAGGCTCCAACAAAGGGAGAGTAATCCCGACTACCTCGCTCCCAGCCTTTGGGCCGCTCGCAGTAGGAGTCATTGGGGCGTCGGCCTCCAAAGGAGCCTCCTCCAAAGGGGCAAGCACGCCCTGGCCAAGAACCGCCGCTGGAAG
The DNA here is from genome assembly GCA_030015575.1 of Agapanthus africanus. Classification (NCBI taxonomy): domain Eukaryota; kingdom Viridiplantae; phylum Streptophyta; class Magnoliopsida; order Asparagales; family Amaryllidaceae; genus Agapanthus; species Agapanthus africanus. Next base: position 86,412,664 of record CM057338.1, on the reverse strand, counting down.
TTCCACCATGAGAGGAGCAACCTCGTCAGCCCCCTCCACATCCAGCAATGCCTCATTGAGAATTTTGGCGGGCTTTAGCTTTAGTGGGCCCGTGGGGAGCTCCCCCAGCGTCGAAGACTCTGCACGATGCAAATAAGAATAATGATATATATATGCACGGGCATAAAAGATCGGAAAAACTATAAAAGAAACACAACATACCTATACGCAAAGAAGCCCTCAATATGGCTTCTTCAAGCCGCTGCTCCTTCTCAAGGAGGTGGGCTCGCCGGGGTTCGAGCGTAGACTCATGACCGCCAGTCCACAAAGAAAGTGCATCAGCTGCGTCTTCTGAAGCGGCCTGCTTCAGAGCCCTCTCCCCCCATTCATCCAAAGGGCCGATAAATCACCGCCGAATCCACGAAGGGTCTTCGTAGAAAATTACAGCGGGGTAAGACTTCTTCGGAACCTTGGCGTTGTGAGACGCGTCTTTTGAGCGCCGTATGGCCTCGGCCAACTGCGCAGCCTCCTCATCCACTGAACTCGGGAAGAGAAGTCCAGCGTCCGACTCTTGCACGGCCAATGGTTCGTCCTCAAGGATAGGCTCAGACTCCATCACAGAATCAAGCGGGGCAGTAGCCGCTTTCTTCCGTCGTTTAGACCCGGAGCCGGTCGCCGAGGATGACCGCTTCCTCCCTCGCGAAGCCTTAGGGCGGCGCTGGCCCACATCGCCCTCAGCGCCCTCATCCTTGTTTCTATTGCTCGGTGCCACAACCGAGGACGATACCGCCATCATCGACACCACGGGGGTTGGCGCCGCCACCGGCGGGGGTACTACTACCGGAGCCCGCTTACCCCGTGAGCGAGAACCCAAAGGCATACCAGCTATCGGAGTAAGGTCTACCCCGGACTCCCCTGGAATGAGCGCGGTGCCAATCTCCCTCAAAGGAAAGCGGACTGGAACCCTCGGTCGTAACTCAGCCCCAGGAGCCAGAGGAGGGGCATCGTGGCCAAGAAGCACCCTCCTTTCCTCGAGAATGATTGGGTTGACCCGATGAAGATACCAGCCCGTAAACGCGCCCACGCATCGAGGCATGTACTCAGCTTCAGGGACCATGAAATAAGAGCCGGTGTTCAGCCTCATAAAATGATGAGCAGCATCGCGAACAGCATCAAGCGAAGGGATCGGGGCGACCATAAAAGCCTCGAAAGGAACACCCTGGTCGTATCCGAACTGTCGAGCAAATCGATGCGGATTGTACCGCATGAAAAGAGCCGCATTGTCCTGGCGAAACACCAAGTAACCCGGTCTGATTGCATACAAATGCGTGGCCTCCCGGGGCTTCAGAGAAGGTGCGTTGTCTTTCGACTGGTCCCAGAGTTGTTGGACGGGACCCGAAGGAGTAGACAAGACCCGATCAGTAAAAACCAACCCGCCAGCGGTGGCATGAGGAGAAATTAGCACCCGAATGGCCCCGAATTGAGTCGGGTCGGCGGCAGAAGCATCCACTAGCCGCATAAGTCGTGGAAAGGGGTAGGCATCGTAAAATGAGGGCCTCTGATGCATGGCGAACGCCCCCAATACATGCATTTCGATCCAGGACGTGAAATAATGAAGCGAAAAGTTCACCACATCCACGCCAGGCGTAGAAGTATTAGCTGCGGTGCCCAATCCATTATAGAGGTGTGCCAAGGCCGGGATGTCGATGGCCAACCGCGTCCCTTCAGCAATACGATGAGCCGGGTAGATGACCGAGGCTCTCATGAAGCGGCGATGCATCGGGATAACAAACCAGCTAAGCCAAACACTGACAAACCCCACAAAGAATGTTTCTTCATCCATACCGGGTGCTGCAACGGACTCAAAAGACATCGGCGACACGATGGGAATATAATATTGTGGCAGGTCCGATTCAGCAGTCGGTAGCTTCTTCGGACCAAACCCAAAGGGGTCTCTGATGTTAGCAAACTTCGGAGCAGTCTTCGATATGATATCCTCACGAAGGAAACAGGAAATGAAGCTTTTAAAAGTAACACCCTGCTCCTCAGACTCAGTGAACAATTGATCAAAAATACCCAGCGCCTTGATCAAGCTGGGGCGCTTATGGCGAACAGCATTCTCAGCGGACAGGCCGTCAATCGGTGCAGACTCGGGCTCGAAGACATATTCGTCAGAAGGCAACAACTCCTCATACAGTGCGCCCCTGATTGGCAATCCTGAGATTTCATAAAATTCTGCAAGAGAGATCGAGACCTCGCGATCCCCCAGAAGAAAAGTATTAGTGGGAAGATTCCACTGGTTCAAAAACGCCTTGACCCACCAGGCATGCGGGGACTTGTAATGGAACAGTGACGCATATATGGCCTGATAAAGCCCAACTTTCTGCAACCGCGCCCGATGGGCGGAAAGGATGTAGCGAGCCCAGAGAAGGTAGCCCGTAGGATGCCTGGGAGTGAGCCCTATCTTATAAATTTGCCCCCATGGGTGGGCCTCACCCTGGCAGATACGCCGCCCCAAGATGTCTATGGCCGGAATCGGATGGTTCGGAATACCGGTCGTCGAAGGCTCAAGCCTCCCCGTTGGAGTCCAGTTGGGCATTTCCACAGCAAAAGCTGTCCTTGGAGGATCCATCGGTAAAAAGGGGAAAGCGGGCTCCGTTGGCACCGCGCAGAGAAAACTCCGACGACCCTGAATAATCTGACTATACCAAGACCCCCACTGAAGAAGGTCGGTGCAGTTCGGGTCATGAGCCCGAATCATCGCCATCACTTCCTCATCAGACGGTGACTGAGGAAAAGCCGCCTCCGAGCGAGAAAAGGGAAAGCGTGGAGCGGAAGCCATCGCACCTGAAATCCAATAAAAGAAAACCGTTAAAAGGAAAGTCAGCGATATATATTCATGCATGAACATGAAGACTAGTGGGAGAAAGCAACAGCAAAGTTTCCTGGGACCATTGGCTACAAAACACATGGGCCCCACAGAATCCGGATGACGGCTCATTAATAATGAGACCAAACAGTTACAATAAAACAAAAGGGAATATCCTCATTTAATAAAAAATGATGGCCATGCACATTCCCCCAACGGGATCTGTCTCGGGCTCTACAGTGGATCCAATAAAATCAAAGGAATTAAATTCACACAAAAAAGACATCATTACAAAGCCCCCATTGCATTAATTGCAGAAGAACAACCTCGGGCCAAGAGACCCCAGGAAGCCTCTGTGTGAAGAAATCGAGTTCTTCGTTGGAATTAAATTCCTTATTGAGAAAAGGGAATTAAATTCCCAGAAGCATTTTGGATGGAATTAAATTCCATGGATTTGAACCGTCATCATCATCTCCCCAAAGATCATCTAAACCCTAAGAGATCTTCAGTTGAAAGATTAAACAGTTTCATGTTCTTATGGAAAATATGAAGAAAAAAGGGTAAAAACCCTTGTTTTGGATTTAAAATCCAGAGAAATGTGAAGGTCCATCGTTGTCCAAGAACATTACCTGAGGAAAAAGGATTCCTTTCGAACAGAGTTAAACTCTGAAGATTGTTTCAAGACAGAGAACTAAGCTCTGAAAGCGAGAATTAAATTCTCAAAGAAGAAGTTCTCAGAAGAAGAAGATGAACAAAGTGAAGGCTCCTATGAAGAGACAGAGGTATTTATAGAAGACAATGGAAACGCTTCGTCTCCCCAGATCCCTAGAGGAATCCAACGGTCACGAGAGGTGACAGCGTTGCACTCACGTGCAGACACGTGAGAACAACGCTGTGGGGGCATTTGTTTCCTGATTTAAAATCAGGAAAGCTTCTGGGAAAAGCTTCAAAAAGGGGTCACGTGTTGGCACGTGATACCTAAAAGGCATCATCAAGTCAAGTGCAGTTTCCTGACTACGCTGAAGAAAATGGGCTTCAGAAAGAGTCACGTGCTCCCACGTGACCAGGGTCACGTGGCGACACGTGACATTTAAACGCAAGCGTCAAAAGCACACAAGTTCTCTGATCAAGTCAAGAAAAGGCTTCAGAAGAGGTCACGTGTCCCCACGTGACCAGGGTCACGTGTTGGCACGTGACGTTCAAGACAGCAGACTCGTTCTCCAGAAGAACCGAAGACAGAGAGTTCAAACAAGGGTCACGTGCTCACACGTGACCAGGGGTCACGTGGTAGCACGTGACGCTTAGGCAGCGATCAGAAGACAGAGCGCAAAAGAAAGGAAAAGGCTCATTCCAAAGGGGGTCACGTGCCCACACGTGACCATGGGTCACGTGGTCACACGTGATCAGCTTTCAAAGCCCATTTTGTCAAACAGAATTAAATTCTGAAGGAGAATCAAATCTTTCCAAAGGAAAGCGGCTATCTGGAACCGATCGAATTAAAGATTCAGAGGTGATGAAATATCATCTATCTATGGGAAAATCTCGGGTTTGGAAAGATTTCCCCTTTAAATCTAACCAAAATAACAAGGGAGAATCTCTGGATTTAAAATCCAATGGTGAATAAAATTCACCTAATAATCCAAAGGTCCAAAATGAATGATGAATGCAAATCAAATCTCAATGAAGATTCGTCAAAAAACTGATTGATTCGGCTGCTTCTCCTATAAATAGGAGCCAAGAGACATACATACATATAGAGGCGCAGAGAAGAAAAAAAAAGGAGAAGAGCTTTGATACTTTGAAAAGACTCGGATCTTCTGCGAAAAAACCCTAGGTAAGAAAGGGAAGGCCTTTTGAAAGAAAGAGAATTTAATTCTCAACAGAGTTTAACTCTGATAATGTGAAAACAGAAGAACATATTTCTTCTCTCTTTGATGGAGGACCTGCAAAGTGCACATCTCCCCTTAAGGTTGAGAATTTAATTCTCAATGGGTTGAGATCCTGCCATGCGGATCCAAAACATGGAGAAGGGATGCAAGCACGAGAATTCAATTCTCACAGAACTATAGGAATTTAATTCCTTTAAAATAAAAGAAGGGCTTGACCCTACATCATGGGAATTTAATTCCTTCAGAACAAAAAAGAAACAGGGTTTAACCCTAATTAAGAACCTAGTTCTGTCGAAACAGCGGGAATTTAATTCCCTTAATCATAATTTAACAGAGGATGGAAGTTTAAACTCCTTAAAAACTTTTATTAGGGTTTAACCCTATTCAGCCCTTCACGTATATGAGGAATTTAATTCCTACAGAAAATTCAGAGTTAAACTCTATCCCAGAATATAAGTCTTCGAAAGGAAGTAGGAATTTAATTCCTCTGAAATTTATAGTTCGAGGAATTTAATTCCTAAGAAGATTAACAAAGCCTCTAAACAAAATACCTAGAGGCAGGGTCACGTGTCATCACGTGACCCCCCCCCCCAAGAGAGCTACAGAAAGCCCCTTTGAGGCAGCACCCCACGTGACCCACGTGACCCTCAGCAGAAGCTCTAATCCATAGGCATTTGAATGCCCATCACGTGATGGCACGTGATGCTCTGGAAGACGCGATAATCTCAGCAGAACAAAGGAAGGGGGGGCGCTCTCACGTGCTGCCACGTGACCCCTCTTACCTTAGTGTTTAAAACACTAAACTAAAACTCTCGAACCCAGTGTTAAAACACTGCTGGGCCTTAGTGTTCAACACTAATTAAAAAGCTTTATTTGCAGTGTTCAACACTGATTACCTTAGTGTTTAAACACTAATCTGAGATCTTCATTTGCAGTGTTCAACACTGATTACCTTAGTGTTTAACACTAACCTGAAAAAACATTGTTGCTGGTGTTCAACACCAAATATTCTCTTAGTGTTAAACACTAACTTGTCAACCCCATTCCCAGTGTTCAACACTGACTGCTCTGTAGTGTTTAACACTAGACTTCGGCCCAATTGGCTTAAATGGATGGAGGCAAAGCCTCTCCTGATTGGACTTAGCCCAAGATGGCCATAAGTCCTCAATTTGTGATTAACTGGTCCAATGGACTCATAACATAATTAATTCGTCTTGACCCCAAATTGGGCCAAGGGTTATTTAATCCACTCCGGTTCTAGGGTACATCTCTTCACTCCTTTGATACTTGGCATTGTAATCCCTCAATGCCGTCAAAGAGGTGACGGGTCCCGACGACCACACATTGATATGGACTGTGGGGTCCTTAAACTCATGTCTAATGCAAATTCCTGGTTACGTGGAACGCGGATAATGTCACTCTTTGACCCCGTGGAAAATGTCCAGAGCGGAGCCTGGTCCTCGCCAAGCACGGCAGTGAACCCGTATGAAGCATCCAGAGCACATACCGGACTGTGGGGTCCTTAAACCCATGGACTACGACGTCCTTAACCTTGACCGAGATGTCTTAAAACTAACAATGGACTGTGGGGTCCTTAAACCCATGGACTACGACGTCCTTAACCTTGACCGAGATGTCTTAAAACTAACAATGGACCGCAATGTCCTTAAACTACCCATGGACCGTAATGTCCTTAAACTAGAACAATAGAGCCCCGCATGCTCTTTTGTCGGATCTAAACGGTCCCGTTTAAGTTGATCTTAGCCTCAAAGATGGCTAACATATCCTTAAACCTTCAAACAGAGTGGACTATAAATCCCCCCAATTGACTCCGGCTTGAGGGTACATCCTTGAACTCCTCTGACATCCGTCGTTGTAATCCTTCAACGTCGTCAGAGAGGTGACGGGTCCCGACGGCCATACATTCATGGACCACTATGTCCCTAAACTGGAACATTAGAGTCCAAACGCTCTTTTGTCGGATCTAAACGATCCCGTTAAGTTGATCTTAGTCACAAAGTTAGACTAACGTATCCTTAACAAACGTTTGAGTTGATCTTAGCCTCGAGTAGGGTTGACGTATCCTCAAACCAAAACCCCCCCCCCAAACCCAAATCTAAGATAATACGGATTTGGACTAGTCCACGCCCTACGGGCGACGACATAACTCAGTCTCCGTAAACGATCCACGGGCAACAAAATACAAAACAGACACCCACGACACGAAGTGACCATCTGGAGAAGGAGAAAGTTGTTACCGCAATGCGGTAGCGTAATTAACTGCAGGGGCTTGCGCCTGCAGGGAAGAGCGTCCCCACAATCAAAAACCCCTCAAACGAGGGGGAATCTGACGAAGTCTGCTACATCGGACGCATCCGTCTAAACCTTCGATACGTGGTGCCATAAATCAACTTGGCATCTTCGAAGAGGTGGACGGATAGCACCTATTAGCATCTGCCCCGAATCTCAGGCAAGACGCGGTGTCGCGCCGTCTTTCGGAGGGGAACAACTACGCTTAATGAGTCACAACCTAGGTCAATGATAGATGACGACGACTATGTCCGCTCGCTATCTTCCTAAGCCCAAACTCTATAAGTAGTAGCCGGCCTTCTTCAACAACGGACCGAAACGTCCTTAAACTAATGACGGACCACTACGTCCTAAAACTAGCTGTTGACCGAGATATCGATAAACTACGGTGGATTGCAACATTCCAAAGCCGATACAAAAAAAAAGAATAAAAAATAAAATAAATAATAAATAAATAATAAATAATAAATAAAAACGGTATGTCCATAAGCAAAACGGGCACGGATGAAAAGCCGAAAGGGCTCCGTGAGTAAAAACAGCAGAGCTACCGGCGAGTGTTTATGAAAACCCGAAAGGGCATAACCTCGTTAGAAAAAAGAATAAAAAGAATAAAAAAAAGAAGACGGTATGTCCATAAGCAAAATGGGCACGGATGAAAACCCAAAAGGGCTCCGTGAGTAAAAACAACAGGGCTACCGGCGAGTGTTTGTGAAAACCCGAAAGGGCGCAACCTTGTTAAATGACACTTACAGGGTCCTCTCGACCTTGTAAGGAGAAACCACCCACGTGAGATCCTTACGACTCACAAGGGAGCAACACACTTAGGGATCCTCACGATCCCTAAGGAGAAATTACACTTGCGAGATCCTCACGACTCGTAAGAAGAACTCTCTTATGGGACCCTCACGCCTCATAAGATTTGAAAGTTTTAAGTTACAGAGACCTGAACCTGTTCTTAAGCAACCCCCACAACCTTCGATATTGCCCTACAAGTGGCTCAATACTGACCCTTGTATACAATCCACGGGCGCGAATAAATATTTCCCCAGCAAAGTCCCTCCCGTGACTAGGGATATGTCCATATGGTGAACAACCCTTGTAAGTCCTCTCGACTTATAAGGAGAAAACCCTTTTGTAAGATCCTTACGACTTACAGGGGAACATGTACTTAGGAATCCTCACGATTCCTAAGGAGAAAACACACCTACGAGATCCTCACGACTTGTAGGGAGAAATACCTTTGTGAGACCCTTACGGCTCATGAAGTCAAAAGCCTTAGTCGACATGACCCTAACCCTGTTCGCTAAGCCACCTTTGTTCGACATCGACAAAGACAAATGATGATTCGCTCCTGGCAATATCCCAGTTGTAGCGATGCTGATGCCTAAATCGGTATCAAATTCCAAGTCCTTTCATGGCAAATGATGATTCGCTCCTGGCAATATTCCAGTTGTAGCGATACTAATGCTAAGATTGGCATCAAATTCCAAGTTCCACACTCGCGATAAAAAAAATCAGCGAGCTACACATGCATACGAAATAGCCGAAATAATGGGGTAACTTGCAACAAAATCAGCAAGTAAAAATGTATGCATGCAAAATAGCCGAAATGATTGGGCAACTCGCAATAAAAAGCAGCGAGTAAAAATAAAATAAATAGCCGAAATGATTGGGCACCGCGAAAAATAGCCGAAATGATTGGGCAATCGCGACCTTCACGATATAAAAGCTGAAATGATAGAGCATCGCGGAAAGAAATAAAATGAAAAAATATATATAATGAAATTTATGCCCTGCAGGTGAGATCACATCGATCCCTGTATACAATCCAGGGGCACAAACAAAGAGGGAACCATACCTTCCCAACAGGCTCCACCAGAAAGCGAAGCCGAATCTCGACGGTTCATAGACAACCTCGACATTTGTCACAATATTGCAGACGCAATGTCAACAACGGTGTCCTTCCTCCAACAGGATTCGGACATGACAAAACAAACGAAGCGAAGGCCAAATTCCTTGCTTCAGGGTCTTGACGGTAACTCATATAAAACCTGAAAGACCATCGGAGATTATCTTACACCAGCGCGGAGTGGTCACCACCTCGACGTTCGTCTCAATACAGCAGACGAGATGTCACGACAGCGTTCTTCCTCCAACAGGATTTGGACGTGACAAAGCAAACGAAGCAAAGGCCAAATTCCTAGCTTCAGGGTCTTGACGGTAACTTATATAAAACCTGAAAGACCATCGGAGATCATCTCGCACCAGCGCGGAGTGGTCACCACCTCAACGATCGTCTCGATACAGCAGACGAGATGTCAACAATAGTGTCCTTCCTCCAACAGGATTCGGATATGACAAAGCAAACGAAGCGAAGGCCAAATTCCTAGCTTCAGGGTCTTGACGGCAACTCATATAAAGCCTGAAAGACAATCGGAGATCATCTCACACCAACATAGAGTGATCACTACCTCGACGTTCGTCTCGATACAGCAGACGAGATGTCACCATAGCGTTCTTCCTCCAGCAGGATTCAGACACGACAATCAAACAACGGAGCCACAGCAAAATCCCTAGTTCCAAAGCTCGACGGTTCACCAGAAACCTAGAGACCACCTCGACATTCGTCCTCAATACAACGGACGCAATGCCAACAAACGAAGCGAAGGCAAATTTCTAGCTTCAGGGTCTTGACGGCAACTCATATAAAACCTGAAAGACTATCGGAGATCATCCCACACCAGCGCGGAGTGGTTATGACTCATCAGGGCTCTCCAAAATGAGCCTAACCTCAAGTAAAAAGCGGCATGGCAAAATTCCTAACGCTTGCTCTTCCGACGGTCAAACTACCTAGGAGGATTGCTTGAAAACGTCTTGTCCAGCCCCCGAAGGGATCAGAGACACGACATGTCGCAAGACTACTCGAACAGCAAGGTTGCCTATCGAGGAATATATCAGCCGACGCGACAGTACGATGGACAAAACCCTAGTACCACAGACCCTAACGGACCTCTGTCGTAAAGAGCAGAGGTTAACTGTGACGTTAGGATATTCTTGCGAGAAATGCTCGATTCGTCTCGACTCGTGAGGAAAAGCCTTAGGCGGCGGGGATTAAAAAGCCTGTTTCCTAAGCACTGAGGCCCTGCAAGTCGGTCCAAAACGGACTCTTGCATACTATTCACGGACCACACTCTCCAAGGTCGAATCTCGACAAGGAGGGAAACAACCGCTTACGGTTCCTCTCGACTCGTAAGAGGGAAAATTCTCTTGTAGGATCCTTACGACTTATAAGGGAAAACGCACTTAAGAATCCTCACGATTCCTAAGGAGAAAATACATCTACAAGATCCTCTCAACTCGTAGGGAGAAAAGTCTTTGTGAGACCCTCACGGTTCATAAAGTTGGAAAAGTTTTAGGCTACAAGGACCCTAAACTTGTCTCTTAAGCCCTCAATTCGGTGACCATGCATAACTTTGCACTACTTTACCCACGTACATACTTACGTGGGCAAAGTAGTAGGAGGCATTTGTTCCCGCCAAATTTTTTGGCTCAAAACCCGCTCCGTATAAAATAATAACAATAAAATTAAAAAATTAAAAAATAAATAATAATAATAATAAAGGAGAAAATCTCCCTTTCAGAGCAAAACTCTGTTCAAATTCCAAGGCGGGAAATGAAGCAACGCTTCTGTTTCCCCCAATCAGAGCAAGGCTCTGTTTTAAACATTCAAAAAATAAAGGAAGCAACGCTTCAGATAACTTGCGCTCTGCGCTGCGCGACACGTGTCAGCGCAGTTGCGCTGCGCTCTGCGCTGCGCGACACGTGTCAGCGCAGTTGCGCTGCGCGACACGTGTCAAGCGCAGGTGCGCTTGCGCCAACTGTGCCAGCACTAAATCAGAATTAAAATTCTTGAAAGATCTTTCTAATCTTATTAAAACAAGAAGATTATTTTCTGTAAAACAGAGGCCTTAGGATCAAAAATCCAACGGTGGGGAAATATTCCCAGATCAATCAGAGAAAGATCTCTATAACCAACCTAACAAACTAATTGGCCCTATATAAAGGCCCCTAGACTCCAAGTTTCAGACATACAGAACTCCTCTGAAAATTTTGAGAAGAACTCAAAGAGAGAAAAGGTAAACCTTTGAAAAAAGAAGAATTTCTTCTAAAAAGATCAATGATCTAAGAACAAGATCAAGATCTTTAATAAAAAAAGAAAAAAAAGATCAAAAAGATCCCATCATAAAAATTAAAGAAGTAATTTACTTCATTTCTAGATCCTTTGATCTATATAAAGGCATTGCCTTTTGATAAGAATCAGAACCATTGGTTCTTGAAATCTTTGGAACAAGAAAAACTTGTTTTCTTTGATCTAAATTTGATCAAGATGCGCTCTGCGCTATGGAACAGTGCCTTGCACTTCTGAAATGAGCCTCTGCGCTCTTGGGTTGGTGCAAGTCACCAAAACACGCCATGTGTCAACCCCAGAATGATTTGCGCTGTTGCGCTCCTTGGACTGGCACAAGTCACCAGAGAGCGCCACGTGTCAATCTGCGCCTTGCGCTCCCAAAAACAGAGCACTGCTCTCTTGGATTGGCGCACTGCACCAGAGCGCGCCACGTGTCAGCAGCGCAATAGCGCAACGCACTGCGCTTGCGCTCAACAGAGCGTGACACGTGTCACCTCCACATGCGCTAGCGCCTTGCTCTCTTTAATTGGCACAGAGCGCCTGACAGGCCACATGGCACGCTGTCAGACCATTAAATGCTCTGCATTATTAAAGAAAAGGGGCAGAGCCCAATTAAAAAGGCCTAACAGGCCAAACTAAATGTTGTGCATTTAATTAAAAAGCCTAATGCTGTGCATTATTTTGAAAAGGGGCAGAGCCCAAGCAAAGGTCTAAACAGGCCAATCATGAACAAAATATTTTCAAATGGACTTAACCCAATTCTGGCCGTAAGTCCTCAAATTAAATTGAACTGAGCACAACTGCTCTCCCAAATCAATTTACACCCGGTTCAAGGGTACATCTCTGAACTCCTCTGATATTTGTCGTTGTAATCCTTCAACGTCGTCAGAGAGGTGACGGGTCCCGACAATCACACATTGCTACGGACTGTGGGGTCCTTAAACTCATGGATTATGATGTCCTTAAACCAATATTCATCCCCAAAATGGGAATGTTGGACCACCATGTCCCTAAACTGGAAATGGACCATCATGTCCCTAAACTGGCAGTGGACCACCATGTCCCTAAACTAGAACAATAGAGCCCCCAAATGCTCTCTTGTTGGATCTAAACGATCCTGTTAAGTTGATCTTAGTCTCAAATTGGACTAACGTATCCTTAACAAACGTTTAAGTTGATCTTAGCCTCAAATATGGCTAACATGTCCTTAAACCAATATTCGTCCCCAAAATTGGAATGTTGGACCACCATGTCCTTAGACTGGAAATTGAGCCCCCAAATGCTCACTTGTCGGATCTAAACGATCCCGTTAAATTGATCTTAGTCTCAAATTAGACTAACGTGTCCTTAACGAACGTTTAAGTTGATCTTAACCTCAAATATGGCTAACGTATCCTTAAACCAAAACTCCAAACCCAAATCTAAGAAAATACGAATTTGGACTAATCCACGTCCTACGGGCGACAACATAAATTAGTCTCCGTATACAATCCACGGGCAACCACAAATAAAACAAACACCCACGACACGAAGTGAACATCTGGAGAAGAAGAAAGTTGTTACCGCGATGCGGTAGCGTAATTAACTGCAGGGGCTTGCGCCTGCAGGGAAGAGCGTCCCCACAATCAAAAACCCCTCGAACGAGGGAGAATCTGACGAAGTCTGCTACATCGGCCGCATCCGTCTAAACCTTCGATACATGGTGCCATAAATCAACTTGGCATTTTCGGAGAGGTGGACGGATAAAACCAAATAGCATCTGCCCCGAATCTCAGGCAAGACGTCCCTGTCGCGCCGTCCTTCGGAGGGGAACAGGCGTTTACGCCGAATCGAGCACTTATACGCAGAGGTATTCCTGTGGATAGGCGTGGCGTTATACCAATGAAGAAGCAAGTTTTGCCGAAGCAAAAAGAAAGGGTGTTGTGCGATTACTGCCAACGACCGGGTTATTTCTGGAGAGATTGTCGAAGGAAACTTGGACTTTGTTTTATTTGTGGATCAGCTAATCATACCACTGATACTTGTCCATCGAAGCTTCGTATGAAAGATGATGTTCAGAGGCCACAGCAGAAGCAGTTTCAGGAGCAGAAGCAGTTGACTCAGGAACCCAATCAAGCTACCCTGACGGCTGAAGAAGCCAAGGCTTCAGAGGAAGTCGTTTCAGGTACCCTACTTGTTCATGGTTTTCTCGCATTAGCGTTATTCGATTCTAGTGCATCCCATTGATTTATGTCGTCCAAGTTTAATACTACACACTCGATTACTTGCATGACCCTGTCTAGTTATTGGGACATACACACTGGGAATGGGAAAATCATAGCTAGTAGTGAATGTAAGGATTGTTCTGTAGCTATTTACGGACGGGAGTTATTCGCAGATTTCTTGATGATTAATACCGGTAGTTATGAAGTTATCTTGGGAATGGATTTTTCTCGGCACTTTCCACGCTCACATTGATTGTAGAGCAAAGAAAGCGAATTTCCAGATTCCCGGACATCCAGAGATTGTTTTGGAGTTAGCAGTTCTGTCGGACCAGTCGAGTGTAGGGCTAGGCCGACAAACAATGTTCTTTCGTCAATAGAAGTTGAAGCGCCAGTTGTAGTTCGATATTTCATGGACGTGTTCGAGAACATCTCGGGTTTACCCGAAGCGAGATGTAGAGTTCGCGAATCGACCTTGTTCTTGGTGCAGCGCCAATCTCAAAGGCGTATTATCCAATGGCACCAGTGGGGTTGGAAGAAGTCAAGAAGCAGGTTACCGAATTACTTGAGAAGGGCTGGATTCGCAGCAGCAATTCATCTTGGGGAGCTCCAGTTCCTCTAGTAAAAGGACGGCACGCGGATAAAGGTGTGTCAGTTTTGAGACATTGAAGCAGAGATTGATAACCGCTCCTAGTTTGACCGTACCAGACGGTTCCGGAGGATTGGTGATTCACAGCGATGCATCTGGGGAAGGATTGGGATGTGTTTTTATGCAGCTGCAAGTACAGTCGTCATTGATCATGAATATTAAAGCAGCGCAGTTACAGGACCTAATATTGCAGAAGTTTCGAGAACAAGTTGAAGCAGGACTTCGAACGGACTTGTAGATTCATGAAGATGGTTCGTTGCGATATGGTAGCCGTTTGTGTATACCAAAAGGAGATATTCGTGAAGAAGTTATGAAGGAGGCGCACAGTTCCGCATATTCCGTACATGCAGGAGGCATGAAGATGTACCGCGATCTAAGATAGCATTTCTGGTGGGAAGGCATGAAAAGGGAGATTGCTTGCTTTATAGCAAAGTGCTTGGTATATCAGCAAGTTAAGGTTGAACATCAAAGGGTTGCTGGTTTATTGCAACCACTTCCGATTTCTCAATGGAAGTAGGAACATATAACCATGGATTTCGTGACAGCTTTACCGCGGAGTCCAAAGGGCAACGATGCAGTTTGGGTGATTGTTGATCGATTGACCAAGGCAGCTCATTTCATACCATTTTGAGTTGGTCAACCAACGGAAGCGTTGGCGAAACGATATATGCAGGAGATTGTATGATTGTATGGAGTACCGGTGAGCATTGTGTTCGACCGTGACACCCGTTTCTTATCACACTTCTGGAGGAGCTTACAGGAAAGTTTAGAGACGCGTTTGAAGTTTAGCACAGCTTATCATCCTCAGACAGATGGCTAGTCGGAAAGGACGATCCAAATTCTTGAAGACATGTTAAGAGCTTGCATGCTAGACTTCAAGGGTTTGTGGAAGGATCATCTACACTTGGTAGAGTTTTCTTACAATAACAGCTTCCAGGCGACTATTCAGATGGCTCCATTCGAAGCGTTGTATGGTCACAAGTGTCGTTCACCCGTTTGTTGGGACGATATCGGAGAACGAAAAGTGTTGGGACCGGATTTGATCGTGCAAACCGTGGAGAAAGTTAATACTATCCGAAATCATATGAAGGTAGCACAAGATCGGCAGAAGAGTTGGGCCGATACATCGAGAAGACCTCTAGAATTTGCTGTTGGTGATCTTGTGTTCTTGAAGATATCACCGACTAGAGGAGTGATTCGTTTTGGGAGTCGAGGCAAGTTTAGTCCTCGATTCGTGGGGCTTTTCGAGATTATAGAGCGTGTTGGAGAAGTGACTTATCGATTGGCGTTACCACAATCTTTGGTGAATGTTCATGACATGTTTCACGTATCTCAACTCCGTGAATTTGTTCGAGATGAAATACACGTGCTAGATCATTCGGAGTTGACAATAAGAGAGGATTTGACCCTTGAAGAGCGACCGATGTCGATTGTGGATCGAAGAGAAAAGGTTCTTAAGAACAAGGTTATCCCTCTCGTACTGGTCTCTTGGGGAATCGCTCGCCTGGAGAATCGACTTGGGAACGAGAAGACGAAATCCGACAGAAGTTTCCACATCTATTCTTGTAATTCCTTGATTGTTTATCTTTACTTGTTCTTGGAAATTTCGAGGACGAAATTCTTTTTGTAGTTGGGTATAATGTAACACCCTAGTTCATTTATACCAATTCCAGTTCACGTATTTCTTTATTTATGATATTTTCTTGATTTATCGTGTTTTGGGTACAAGTGGTATTTTACATTTTACATTGCATTCGACCCGACCCGCTTGCTTGAAACTTGTTTGATTCATATTTATGAATTATCTTGACTTGTTACATAGACATGTGCACTTTCATAAATACAGCATACTGACATTTTATCTGGCATTGCATCTTTTACCATATAACATTTTTAAGTCACATAAAATATTTTAAAAATACGTTACATGGCCTGCATGATACCCCTAATCCCGTGGTAGCATCCGCGCATCTTGTTCTCGTCCCGTTCAGTGAAACGGACGTGTTTGGATGGCTACGCGCACGTACGTGCATCCGTTCCTGGAGGTATGCATTTTCGTTACCCGAGTATTCATTTTGAAATTTGGTCGTCGCATATATTTTTCATATTTTAAATCTGAATTTTTAGACCCGACCCGGGCGTGTTTTGGACTATTTTTGTATCCCGCCAAAATTCAAATTTATTAATATAATATTTATTTTAAAACGATTACATTTAAAATTTATCTAACTAATTTTATTTTTATAATCTAAATCCTAACGTTTTTAACTCTCTCTCCTCTCTCTTCTCTTTCTCTCTCTCTTCCACTGACAAACAAGATTCTCTCTCCTCACTGTTCTATCTCTCTCCTCTCGATCTCTCTCTTCTCTCTATCTCTCTCTCTGTCTCTCTCTCTCTCTCCCCCTCATCATCTTCTTCATTAAATTTTTCTTCGCCCGCAAGAACCCACACGAAGAAAACCCTCGTGAACCCTAGCTCTTGCCCATCGCCGCCATCGCCTCCCTCGCAATCACCTCAACCTCATCTTCTCCTCCTCACCTCCTCAACCCCATCCTCACCTCTCTTCTCCCCTGCAGCCTAAACCAAACCCATCTCCCACTGCACCATCAACTTGCACCCCTCGTCGCCGCCTCACCGCCGGTGACCCCCGTTGTCCTCGTCACCTCCCTTCTCCCCATACACTCACCTTATCCCTACCTCAACCTCCTCCTCAACCCCAGAGACACTCCCTCTCTTTCCCCGAGCCTGCACACCCACTTCCACCGCCACCTCCTCGTCGCCGCCATGCCTCGTCGTCGCCGGCGACCGTCCCTGCATCACCACCACCTCGCCCTCGTCTCCTCTCCTCTTCCCTTCTCCCCAAAACCCTCAGCTACACCTCACAACCGAGCATAACCCCTAGATGCCCCCTGCCGGAAAACCATCGCCGCACACCCTCACGCCGATGACCCCTCGTCGTCGTCGTCCCCTTCTCTTTTCCCTGCAACTCCTACAACCCAGGGCAACCAACCCCTCTCCCTCTTCTCTTCTTCTTCTTCTCTCTTCTTCTTCTTCTCTCTTCTTTGCTTGGTTCTCGGTTTCCGACCGTCACCGGAGCCGTGCTCGTCGCCGACGATCCGGGCGACCCAGTAGACGTCCATATCTAGCGTGGTCGTGTTCTTGCAGTACCTGGTTCTGTTCTGTGCCCGCGTGGACACATCGCGACGTTTTCCCGACATTCGACATTGCCGTGCGTATCCGTATCGCGATCCATCGAGGCAAGTTTATCTTGCTACATGCTATAATACCATAATCTATATCTATTTGAATTGTAATACTTCAAAATAGTTAATTTTGCAATCCACATTATTGTTTTCAGTTTTGTTGATTTATTCGATACCCGTCTACATCCATTCATATCATTTCAGATCTAGGTCATGAAAACTTATCTTGTTACATACTATACTATTATATACTGCATCAAATTGAATAGTTGCATTTCATATTGCTTAGTTATATATCTCGCACTTGTTAGTTTATCATTTTACGATTGTATGATGTCCGCTTGCATCCATATCATATAGAATGCATATAGCTGCATTTACAGATCTTATTAATAACCTAATATTGTTGTTTTAATACCCCATGTTTAATAAAGTGCAACCTAATTAGTTTTAGAACTATTAAAAGTAACCCTAATCGATAGTGTGCATCCATGTCTTTGACTTTCTATCTATGTGCATACCATTCATGTTAGTTCATTTTATTAGTACTCTATACTTGATTTTGTGCACCCATACTTGTTACAGTTTGATTATGAGCACCCACTCGACACTTGTGCACTACCTGACATGACCTGATACACTACTACTGACATGACTTGATACATGTGCACTACTTGACATGACTTGATACATGTACACCACTTGACATGACCTGATGTACCACAGCTTGACATGTTACCTGATCTTGTTACTAATACCGACAATCTTGACATGTTGTCCCTACGGACATTTCCTGTTGTCTATACAGACAAACATGTTCCTGCTTGATCCTGTGTTGGCATTAGTCTCAAATTTTTTAAATACCTGACTTACACACATGACTTGGGGGCATGGGAAAATCAAGAATGTAGCTGAACGTAACTCAAAGGGCTATTATATCATTTTACCGTGGTCCCGTGGGGAATGAACGGGACATAGACTCACAGTCTATTACATCATTTTACCGTGGTCCCGTGGGGAATGAACGGGGCATAGACCGATGGGTTACGCTGAGGATTACATTAATTGATTTCGAATAACTTTAGAGTAGATAACCCTGTAGCACAGTTTAGACTACTCACTGCACTTCACCTGTATATATCCTCTTCACTGATCTATATTCATGTTACTGCTTATTTCCTGATAACTTGTTACTGTTTATACTTCATGCCTGCATGTCTCATTATATCCTGATTGCTTAGAATTATTGATATTATGATGCACTGACGTCTGGGTTTTGCATGGCCCAGATCCCTTATCCTTGTCATAAACTGCCCAGGAATATTTTGATCAACAAGCTGAGCAGTGAGGACCTGTTATTAGTTTAGTTTAGCTTTCCTTTCAGTATTTTATTCCTGATGTGAGCCCGTATTATGGGACGTACATTCCAGATCATTATTGTATTTGAATCTTTGCTTCCGTATTATTTTATTTCATGACTCTTTCATCCTGGCTTATGGACATATATTAGATAGTTTATAACTGTTCTTGATATCTCTAGACTGACGTAATGTGACTGTGGAGGGATCTTTCTTAGCCACAGGTAGCATAGTTGGCTCTGTCACGTGCCGATCTTAGCGCACTCTGGGAAGCGGGGCGTGACATAAGCACTCTCCTTTGTGGCGCCCACGTGAAGGGCACGTGAGGTGCTGGGTGCTGAGCACCGCTCATTGAGTGCTAGGCACTTTCCTCTGTGGCACCCATGTGAGGGGGACATGAGGCGCTGGGCGCTGAGCGCCGATCAATGAATGCTAAGCACTCTCCTCTGTGGCGCACACGTGAGGAACACGTGAGGTGCTGGACACTGGGTTCTTTCTTTTATGAGGACCAGATTTCTCTCAAGAACAAGTTCCTCTCGATGAGAATTAAATTCTCAACTTGTAGGAGACTTGTTTTGTGGATCTCAGATCTAGAGAAAGAACTAAATTCTTTTTTTTAAAAAAAGGATTAAACCCTTAGACATGTAAACGAGATGATCTTTGTTCTTCTTATTTACCTAGAGTTTTTTGAGGAGGGGGGTTTTCTTCTCTGTTTCTTTTTGAAGCTCTCTTCGTTTTTTTAGAAGCTTATGGGGGGGGGCTTCCTCTCTCCAGACTTGAAGTCTTCGGTCCTTTATATAGTAGAGACAAGTTTGTTAATTGGTTTTTTTTTGAAGAAATCTCTTATTAAGAGATCCTAATTGATTTGGGGATTTTTACCCACCGTTGGATCTTTGATCCAAGGGCTTCTGTTTACAGAAAGTATTATCTTATTTTGTTTTGACAAGATCGGGGAGATATTTTCCCATACAGAATTTATTCTGTAGAACGGTGATTGTTTAATCACCATTGGATTTTAATCCAACGGTCCTCTGTTTACAGAAGGCATAGAATTTTATTCTATGATCCCACCGAAGGTATATTTCTTGTTTTAGAAAGATTTGAGGAATATTTCCTCTCAACAGAATTTTAATTCCGAGTCTTGTGATTTATCATCTCCGTTGGATCTTTGATCCAACGGCTCTATTTAACAGAGAGCAGAATTTAATTCTACCTGAGCGCCGGCGCTTACGTGTTATGCACATGGGCGCTAATTAAGGTTTTAATTCCTTTATGTACTTTGCACATTGGCGCCCACATGAGAAGCACGTGCGGTGCCAATATAAAAGTTTTTAATTCTAGCGTTGGCACCCTCGTGGAAGGCACGTGAGGCGCTGCCTCTTAAATTTTGAACAGATCTTTGCTCTTTTATTGGGGGAAATATTCCTGAGCTCCTCAACATGCTGAGGGTGGCAGAGGGCATCTTGAAGAAAACCAAGGAAACACCCGCTCTGTTTATTGGTGAATCTTCTTCTACTAAATCCAAGGCTAAGGCCAAGGAGAAGAAGAAGAAGGCCCCAACCAAACCAAGGAGAGGTGTGCAGAAGGTGCAGGAAAAGGAAAAGGAAAAGAATGGGGGCAGCCACAAAAGAAGGATGCTTCTATTGTCGGGAAAAAGGACATTGGAAGAAGGACTGCCGGGCCCTAAAAGCCAAGAATCAGGACACGAAGCAAGTTGTGGTTTCGGTTTCAAGTGTGTTCGTGATTGAAAACCGTTTCTCTATAAACTCTACTTCCTGGGTATTGGATACTGGATCAGGATCTCACATCTGTAATTCATTGCAGGTGCTGAGAAGCCGTAGAGTTTTGCGGAAAGGTGATATGACCCTCGAGGTTGGCAACGGAACCAGTGTGGATACTGTTGCAGTAGGAGAATATCATTTAGGATTGGCGAGTGGACATATTTTGTTGTTGCATAACTGTTTTTGTGTACCCAGTATGATATGTAATATTATATCTGTATCTTTGTTATCGAATGAAGGATATAATTTTGCACTTGAAATCAATGTTATAAACATTCACCTAAATCATGAAATGGTCGGGTCGGGTACACTAAATAACGGAATATACATTCTCAATCAATATCAAGTTTTCAACGTCCAAAACACACTAAAAAGAAAGGCTTCAGAATCAAACCAAGTTTTCTTATGGCATTGTAGACTTGGTCATATCAATGAAACACGACCGACTAAGTTATATAAAGAAGGATACTTAGACCCGTTTGAGTATCAATCATATGCAACTTGTCAATCATATATCAGAGGATAGATGACAAAAACTCCATTCACTGAACACAGAGAAAGAGCTACTAAGCTCCTGGGACTCATACACAGCGATGTGTGTGGGCCAATGTCTACGGATGCAAGAAGTGGCTATTCCTACTTCTTTACTTTCATAGATGATTTCTCAAGGTATGGATATGTATTCTTAATGAAACATAAATCCGAGGCCTTTGAAAAATTCCAAGAGTATAAGAATGAAGTAGAAAAGCAAACCGGCAAAAGTATCAAAATGCTCCGATCTGATCGGGGTGGTGAATACTTAAGTGTTGAGTTCTTGGAATATCTAAAAGTGAATGGAATTCTCTCTCAGCTTACTCCTCCATACACACCACAACACAATGGTATATTAGAAAGACGAAATCGCTCCTTACTTGATATGGTGCGTTTCATGATGAGTAATGCTGAGTTGTCGCCCTCCTTCTGGGGTTATGCACTAGAAACTGCTGCATACCTATTGAATAAGGTTCCAACTAAGTCTGTGACTACCATTCCATATGAAATATGGAGTAGGAAGAAACCATGTCTTAAATATCTAAAGATATGGGGTTGTTCTGTTTTTGTTAAAAAAGTTCATCCGGACAAGCTCGAGGCACGTTTAGTATTGTGTAAGTTTGTGGGATACCCCAAGAATTCTAGAAAGTATTATTTCTATTACGCTGAGGAACAAAAGATCTTTGTTTCTCATCATGCCCGCTTCATGGAAACTCAATTTCTTGAAAAAGAGATAAGTGGGAGCGCAATAAAGCTGGAAGAAATTCCAGAAACGTAAACTATTACTGAAAATTTAGTAGAACCAGAGATTTCAATGGAACCAGACGTACCTACGCCACTCCGCAGATCTAGTAGGCAGTCTCATCCACCCGAGAGATACTACAGTTTTCTCGTAGACGGGGATCGAGAAGATTGCATCATCGACAATGATGAGCCGACTAGTTTTCAGCAAGCCATCACGAGTAAAGACTCGGTGAAGTGGCTGTATGCTATGCGATCCGAGATGGAATCCATGTACACAAACCAAGTATGGACTTTGGATTTTGCTCCTACCGGGGTTAAACCCATAGGATGCAAATAGATCTTCAAAAAGAAAATTGGTGTAGATGGTCAGGTAGAAACCTACAAAGCTAGACTTGTTGCTAAAGGTTTTCGTCAAAGATCAGGATTGGATTATGACGAAACTTTTTCACCAGTGGTTATGCTTAAATCCATTCGGATCCTACTTGCCATTGCTGCCTTTCATGACTATGACATCTGACAGATGGATGTTAAAACCGCTTTTCGAAATGGAAGTTTAGAAGAGTGTGTTTACATAGATCAACCAGAGGGTTTCATAGACAGTGGGAGCAGCAGAAAGGTGTGCAAATTGCTTAAATCCATTTATGGATTAAAGCAAGCATCGCAGAGTTGGAACATCTGTTTTGATGAGACGGTCAAGGAATTTGACTTTATCAAATATGTAGATGAACCTTGTATTTATAAAAAGATTGTAGGGAGAACTGTGGTATTCCTCGTTTTATACGTAGATGACATTCTCCTGATAGGAAATGATATTCCTATGCTACAATCGGTCAAGCTGTTCTTGTCACAGAAGTTCTCTATGAAAGACCTGGGTGATGCCTCGTACATTCTGAGGATTAAAAGCTATCGTGACAGATCTAAAAGAATGTTGGGACTTTCATAGTCAATGTACATAGACACCGTACTAAAGAGGTTTAGTATGGAAGATTCAAAATGCGGTAATTTACCCGCTTGTCACGGAATCACCCTCTCCAAAAAGATATCTTCCAAGACTGATGAGAAGAGGGCTCGCATGAGCATAGTACCCTATGCTTCGGCGGTAGGGTCGATAATGTATGCAATATTATGTAACAAACCAGATGCAGCTTACGCACTTAGCGTGGTAAGCAGATATCAGTCTAACCCAGGTGAGAAACATTCGATAGCAGTAACAAACATTCTTAAGTACCTGAGAAGGACTAAGGAAATGTTCTTGGTGTACGATAATGGGGACCTCCAGATCAAGGCTTTTACCGACTCTGGCTTCCAAAGTGACAAGGATGACTCTAAATCTATCTCGGGTTATGTGTTTACGGAGGGGCGGTCTGTTGGAAGAGTTCCAAACAGGACACCGTAGCAGACTCGATGATGGAGGCTGAGTACATCGCTGCTAACGATACCGCAAAAGAGGCAGTCTAGATGAGGAAGTTCGTTTCTGAACTTCAGGTGGTTCCATCCATTACTAATCTAATACCTTTGTATTGCGATAACAATGGAGCCATGGCTTTAGCAAAGGAACCATGGTCCCATCAGAAATCTAGACATATCTTGAGACGGTATCACCTGATCAGGGAGATCGTGGATCGCCGGGAGATCGAGGTGCGGAGAGTAAATACAAAGGACAACATGGCAGATCCATTCACCAAGGCCATCCCTTAAGTCCAGATTGAAAGACTGTTCGAGATGTTGGGTATGCGGTACGCCAGCAACTGGCTCTAGTGCAGACGTTGGGTAGTTAATACGCCAATTACAGGCCTTAGTGCAAGTGGGAGATTGTTGGATATGTATGCCCTATAGGCCTTCATTGTATAGGATGCTAGGAATATGTATGTACAGGACAATCTTGCTCGATATAATAGTATGCTATTTGGTTTGTCTTTATCTTAACATGTGATGTTTTTCATATCTTGTATATATATTGATAAAGCTCATAGGATCCTTCCTTGACTGCCAGCGTTGTGATGGCAATCATACTTGTGGGAGCTGGGTAGTCGATAAGCACATCCTTAAAATGTCCCTAGTCATAGGAATATCGAGACTGGGCATCGATACTCCAGAGTAGACTAATGTATACATATCTAGACCCTGACGAGGGGCGATGGATTGTTCCTGCAACCATTGGTATGGTGTACCTAATATTGTATACATGTGCTCACTGGGGGTGAGTACACTGGATGGACTCGCCGAGAACTGGCTAGATGGTATTATACCAAACGTCAGATAGCAGTTCTCTGGTGACATGAGTACAGATAGTTTGTCGACCTGAGGTCATCATTTGTCTCGTGTGAGTTCCCACTGTGCTTTGATTACTACCCTACCACGGCTTTACTGAGTCATGCAAACAGGTTTTAGTTGGGTACAGTTCCGAGCCATATAGAGGCAGTGAGCGACTGTTGAGAATTCGTCTCCCCCAGTATAGGGAGTCGATGTCGCGTTGTGATCGATTGGCCAACACCATAAGTCCCTGAGCAAGGCGGATTGAGAATTACTAGTAGTTGGACCAGTAAATTCTCGGATGGTCTTGAGCAACACCGGCACGACTTGTCAGGTTATTAGGGGTCTGACGTTTTCCACCCCCTAGACCTTGCATGCGATACTCTCAGACGAACGTACCAAACTGCACGGAGATTGTCATGGAAAGGCTCAGTAGAGGTTCGGATGAGTTCGCTCGTCAGCCTTTTTTTCAATAGGTACCTCGGTAGCCGTTATGTCATGCCCCGCTTCCCAGTATACGGGCAGAGGACGCGACGAGGCCGCTACGTATTTACTCTGAAGTAAACACGCTAAACGTATCTAAGCAATATAAGTAAAATGCACAAGAGATAAAGACAATAGATATAATTGAACAGCAACTTTATTTATTAACATTCTTCTTCAATACATCTGAAAAGTAAATACATGAAATGAAAAGTAATGCCTAAACAGTGGCATAACATAAATGAAAAGTATTGAAATGAAATGTACAAGTAACTAGAGCTCCGGGTCGAAAGCTAGCTGATCCAAGCGCTCGAAGATGAGCTCGATCTCCTGAAGGTATGAATCACCTGAAGGCATTCCAAAGAAAAGAAAGAGAATGTCGTCAGCGAACAAATCGCCCGATAAGTCCCATAAATAGACAAGAATGGAATAGACAGAATAGAGAGTATATTGTTATAATGTTGTATTTAACGTTAACGCTGTTGTTTGTAGCTTAGTACAGAAGAGGCCAGTGTATACGAGAGGAGTCTCACTAGACCAGAGACTACGGTATACGGAGTACAAGGAACCGTTCAGCCACGGTACAACGGCAATTCAATTTAGGTTAGGTGTCTTTATGGTTGCTGTCTCGTGCCACTTCTAACACCTTCCGTAGCAATCTACCCCTTATAAACCCCGCGATGTTTTAATTGTATTGTTTGTATTGTTTGTATTGTATATTGAATATATATGGATGACTTGCCGAAACTATGATATCAGTAATGGAACGGATATAATGGATGAACATGTAGATGGAATATATCCATGGTTCGGTTCGGTCAATATAGATTGATTAGCTTGAATAGACGGATTCATAGATCCGTGTTGTATTGTAGTTTTGTAATTTCATATTTGAATCATATTCAAATCAGATTGATTATATTGAGACTCAGTCTGAGTCAAATAATTAAAAAAGAAATTGAAGTCCTGAATTATGTTTTGGTGCTATCGGTAACTGCTGCACATGGACGACAGGATTTGTGTCTTTTTCAAAGACAATTACCGTGTTGATAACACCGTTTGTTAAGTTGTCTATCTTAAATAGGCAAGCACCCATATCTCCGGCTCTCTGAGGCTCAAGAGACTGATCCCGCTTAAACCTATGTTTACTAGTGTCCTTATTGTAATTTAGTATAACTTGAGGGGGTTTTATATAAAAATAATTTTATATAATTTTCAAAATACACCTCAAGTATTTTATTATCGTCTTTAGAGTTTTCATGTATGTGTATTTTATCAATGTGACATTTCTAGTGAATAAAACCTATTTTCATAATATATGGTATTTATTTGTAATATTGGAATTGTATGGTATTTTCTTATAAATGAGATGTTTTTCTTGAATTTTGGAAATGTGGAATATTATAAAAATTAAAAATAGATATTTTGATATTAATTACATATGTATTTATTTATTAAAAATATAAGTTTTATTTATAATAGAAATCGCGTACTCTAAAGAAAATTGTATTTTAAATTTTTCGAGATCGTATGCTCCTTGCGGAGGTCTGTATCTCACTCTACTAGGCCCAAGAATGTGCGATAATACGCACCATACTGAACGGGTTCCCCAAAATGGGTTGTAGAGACGCATTTGCAAAGATTTGTTAAAATACACATCTTGTAGAAAAATGTTTTTATAAGTCGGAGGTAGTTATATGTAAAGTCGTATTTTTCCCAGATCTATGTTCCAAAATTCCATCGTGCTATGTTACATATGAGTGTTGTGAAGAGGTAGGTCATTACCTAGTGAGTTTTCTAAGGTAATGCGGTTTAAAAAGTTCAAGCATGTCGAAATGAAACATAAGGATATTTTAATGTAAAAGTGGAATAAAACTTGCTACGGTTATTATTTTGATACCAAACTTGTTCTATTATCTTCGTTAATATTTAATGGTCATGACATAAGAGTTTGGTATTATTGTGTTTAAGAAAAATAGAACTTTTTAAGGAAAAACCGAATCGGAAGTCGGATTAACTCCGCTTCCGTCAGGTTTTAGTTTTGAATGTTTTTAGAATAGAGAAAAGAGAAAGAAGTAGGGACTTATAGATTGATTAGCTAGAAAAGAGAAAGATGAAGAGATGGGAGGTGCCGGTACATCGTTTCGTCGTCGGAAACTTCTCGGATTGCCGTCGGAAGTTTGTCGGAGTTTCGCCCTTTTGCTAACTCCACTTGCACACAAAAATTCTTGGGATTTTTCTTGAGAGTTTGGGCAGGGATTTGTGAGTGAAGGGGTGATTTGAGGTGTGGTATTTATAGGAAAAATTAGGGTTTAGGGTAATGAAAGGGTGTATTAAAATTTTGTATTAAAATGGATTAAATGTGTGTCTTAATTTGCTCTGTAAATATGCAGAGAAATTAAATAATACAGGGGTTATGGGGGGAGTTCAAGGGTCGCATAGGTTAAAAGAATTTAGGGTTTCGACTGAGTCAGACCGGCGGCGCCGGCCGAGTCAAGCGAGTCGCCGGCCCGAGTCGGGCCGCGTCTCCTTGCCACATGTCCCCGTCGCTTGGTCTTGACTCGTGGACCCGTTTATTTATTCTGTAATTTATTATATTATGTGTAGTGCACGTGTAAACTCTTGGGCTTCTAAAAGATTAAAAGAATTTAAAATAAAAATAATGTGTGGCTGATGGGATTTGAACTCTGGTGTTTCGGTTCGGCAGTGCAAGGTCTTACCAATGAGCTACAAGCTCCTTTTTACTGTTCAAAATTGAATCAAATACATATAGTACTCACAGGAAATGTAAATACCCCAAGTATATATTAACTTTTGATCAAATTTATGTACACAAGAATTGGAGTTGTTACACGTTACGTACAGCTAGTGCCACTGACGGACTTATGATTAAACCCACTGCCAGCGTACTGTCGAGTCTTTAAGTCCCACACAGAGGGTTTCCCTGGTTCAGGCGAAACGATGTAAATGCCGTATGGTTTTACGTGCAGGGTTCCGATCATATACGTGCACTAGCTGCACGGATGTTGTTTGGACGGATAATACTAGTGGGCTTTGGTTTAAACCAGATTCTAGTATTATATTATTGGATTATTATTATCTCATTGTATTCGTATTTTTTTGCAGTACAAATACGGGTATGTATATACAGTGAGGGCATTCTTGTAATTTCACAAAAGATGCTTCTAGAAGGGGACACCTCATTATTAGATTTATCTAGTTTGGAAATAGATTAATAAGGTAGAAAATGGAAATATTTGTGGCATGGTTGAACCATGGCTAATTCAATTCATTTGTTTATTGCATTTGACTTTACCATTCAAGAATGGTTGCTAATTTTCTATTGAAAATATTCCATGCTTGATTATTGTGAATGACCTGGCCATTCCTCACTTGCCTCTACACCTTAGTTCATTTGAGTTTTCTCATTCTCTCTCCATTTTTTTGCTCCTCTCCTTCTTCCTCAAATCCTAACCCTCACATGTGTTGTGAATCCTAGGGTTCTTGAGATAAAATACTCTAATCGTCTCTCTACATCTCCTAAGCTATCTAGATTAGCAAACTAGATACCTTAGTTACCTTATTCTTGAGGTTGAAGCTTGAACCTTAGACTCTCGGGTGGATCATCTTTGACACGAGAAGGCCGACGACCGAGTTTGATTCAAGCCATCTAGGAGCTTAAGAAGAGAAGAAGAAGACCCGAAAGACTTGAACTCTAGAGGTATAAAACTCTTACTAAGTAGTTAGAACCTCTTTGTAGTATAGCTAGTTAGGGTTTCTGAAAAATCTTGGTTGTTTGGTCAATGTTGCAAAGTCTTGAAAAATTGTTTTTTATGTATTCCGCCTTCCCGCGAACCCGCGGGATGTGCGACATCGACTTACAGTTGAGTATTGGCGATAAACGTCGCCTTGTTCTTGCCTTTGCCATTCTGAGCTTCTTTGCCGGACAAAAAAGGACTTTGATCTATCACATCTAGAGGAGACAGCTCGTCAATAAGCTCCTGAAAAGTCGTAGGCTTGAAAATTGCCGTGTATGGGAAAATCTGTGCGTTCTTGTCGATAGTGCCTACGAACATACTTACAGCCAGAGCTTCGGCGATGGGCTGCTCGCATTTGGACAAGAGATTTCACCATCTCATGGCATATTGGACCCATGTCTCGCCGGGTCTGGGCTTTTCGTTGACTAGTGCCGTCACGGTAGTCCGTTCGCTTGCACTAGTGAACCTCCGTGTGAAGAGGAACTCTATCTCGGCAAAGATCTTGACAGAGTCATTCGGAAGTTCAACATACCATTCGGAAGGTATGTCTGAGAGGCTGCTCATGAACTGACGAAGGAGCAGAATACCGTTGCCTCCAGTGTTGCCACATTTCGATCTAAACTGAGTGACATGCTGTTTCGGATTACCGGTTCCTTTGTATATCGGGAACGTCGGGATCGTATATCCTACAGAGTACTGTATTTGGTCATACCATGTGGGATATGATCGACCCGTCTTGATCGGTTTGCCTGCAAGCGCTTTGAACTGCTGAGCAATGTATTCATCCAGCTGTGACTTGGAAATCATCTCTTTCTTCACTTCTAGGGGGATTTGCGAAGAGCCATCGGTAATATCCGTTGGTGCTTCTTCTACTGGTTGTTCGGGTTGAGCTATCATCCCGAACATACTCTAAACAGGATGGCCATCTTATCCATCCTTGCATTCTTCTCTGCGACCTTTTCATCTTTTTTCTCGAGGACGCGTTTCAGGTAGTCAATATCCGACTCCTGACCCATCCTCTCTTCAGAAACGAATAAGATGCACTCCACCACAATTTCATAAAAATAGAGAGCATTCCATATTTGGTTTAATCGCATCAAATATTTGTTGAATACAAGATGTTCAAAGCTCATAAACGCCTCGATTAATGGGCTTTACATACGGGCTTGTTAAAAACGCCGCACCCAACAATTCAAATAGCAAAGTGTCTCGAGCTCTATTTTCGTTATCCAACGACTCTTAGTTATAATATTTGCAGTTTGGTCTCAAAATTTTACGAAATCAATCTTTGCATAAGAAGTTCAATACTTAGACCCACCCAACAAATGGGCTTTACATATGGGCTTGTTTAGAAGCAAAATGTACCCAACAATCCAAATCTCAACCCATCACAGCCGTCGGATCAAATGAAAAGGATTTAAACCCTAGATCTCGAAATCTAGGGTTTTATATAAGCTGAGAACAGCCATTGCTTTATAATCTCCCTTTTCTTCTCTCTTCATTCAGCAGCCGAGAGCTTGAGCAGCAGCAGAGAGCGATGGTATGATGCCTAATCGATCTCAATTTCTTTCTGCGATCCATTAACAGATCTCTCTCTGTTAGTTTTGTTTGGTTTAATGTTTCTCTGATTCATTTTCTAGGTTTCGATTGTTAGAGTTAGATAGTTAAAAAACGATCTTTTTGATGCTATTGTTTCTCGTTCTTTTTATGTGATTGATGTTGTATCTCACTTGATTAAAATGAAAAAGAATTGATCTTTGTAAATATTTTTGTTTTAAGTTCGGAAAAGAATTGTTGTGTTAGCAATTTATCATCTTTGATTATTAGTAAATGAATTATATGCGGTCATTGATAATGTTATTTTGCTATATATTGGTATTGCATAACCTTAAAAATTGAAGAAATTATGTGAAGAAATGTGTTTAAAATAATAGAAAAGTATACAGCAACAGCTGAAAATACCAGCAAACTAATAAAGATTGAATTTTGCTTGGTTGATGCGATCTTTGGTGATATTGTTTTTAATATGACCAGAAAAATTGATAGATTGCCGGCATTACTTGGCTAACTGCCATTCATTTCTGGTTAATTGGGCATGTAATTAACGCGAATGAAAACGTGGGGCTTTGAAAACTTCTTGGATTATGTCAAAACTTACACTTTGTATTTGTGCTCCTCGAGATCGTCACCTAAATATGCCTTTTAAAATGCAATGATACTTCAACTCTTCTCTCCTAATGTTTGCAATTGTTTAGTATGCCTAACTCATGTTTGTCGCCTCGACTTAAGGTGTTCGTCAAAGCACAGAAGTCCAAGGCTTACTTTAAGCGTTTTCAAGTGAAGTATAAACGAAGGAGAGGTACTCATTGTCAATCTTCACATTTTGTTATGTCCAAACTCTTTTTTTTGCTTATATAAATGCCTTATTTGAATGCTTAGAGGGTAAGACAGACTATCGCGCAAGGATCCGATTGATCACTCAGGACAAGAACAAGTACAACACTCCAAAGTACCGATTCGTTGTTCGATTTGTATCCTGAAAATTTTGCTTCTTGAAGTTTATCATGTTTTCCGTCTTTTAAAGTATTTATCCATTGCTTGTAAATTCTTAACCATTTGATTAGACCAACAAAGATATTATTGCTCAAATAGTATCTGCCAGTATTACCGGTGATATGATTCTTGCCGCAGCTTATGCCCATGAGCTACCTCGCTATGGTCTTGAAGTTGGTCTGACCAACTATGCTGCAGGTAGTATACATTGAGGTTGGATATTTTCACGTCTTCATTCTGTCTTCATTCTGTATGCTGGTAGCTTTTCTCATATTATTACACTGTGAACTATGTGTGTGTAGCGTATTGCACTGGGCTTCTGTTGGCTCGTCGTGTATTGAAACAGCTTGAAATGGATAACGATTACGAAGGCAATGTTGAGGTATGTCTTCCGATAACCTTTTGTATTCCCATCTAGTTATTGTTATTTGAATCCTTTGTATGACATCTGTTTTAGGCAACCGGAGAGGATTACTCTGTTGAGCCAGGAGAGAGCAGGAGGCCTTTCCGAGCTCTCCTTGATGTGGGACTTATTAAGACAACCACCGGCAATCGTGTTTTTGGTGCTCTTAAGGTACAGCTGTTTATCCTTATTCAGTATTAGTTGTTGGTGCTCTTAAGGTACAGCTGTTTATCCTATTTTAGTATTCATCAGTTCTAGTAGATCGTGTTAGTGACCAATGCCTAAGTATGCCATGGAATATAAGGTTTACTGCTAACCTCTGAAAAAACAGTTATGTTTATCAAATATTTAGTGAGGACGGTGTGAAGGCATTGGAATGTCCAGGGAATAATTTGAAGTGTGTTCTTCAATCTTGAGGGTAGGCAAGAATGTCAGTTTAATTCGTCTTGGTGTGTACTATATATTTCATCATCATCAAGATAAAATTGATTTTTTATCGGAGAAAATATATAGTGATGTTATGATCAAAGATATGATTTTTCTGTTCTCAAGGATTGTTTGGATGGCAAAGACAGGAAGGCAACCTTGTCATAACTATTTATTTGTCTTTAATTAATATGCTATTAGGCTGCCAGGATGTTGTCTTTGACATGGTAAAATTGGTGATATTGATTGTGGGCAGCATTAACCTTGTATTTACCTTTTTCTGACCTGTCCTCTTTACTCCAGTTAGCATTTTTATGTTCATGATGAACGTTATGTTATATTGCTTCCAGCACAAATTTTCTTAATTTTCTTATCTTTTTACTACCAATGTTCTTTGTGGAGGCTGTCACCGTGTACATTACCTTCTCCCTTTTTATTTAAAAGAGTTCTACTATAATTTTAAATGTATACAGAATTGTTCAGACACGCCATAAGAACTAAATATAAGTAGAAATCCAAGAAAATTATTGGCACGCAGATTGAATTGTTATGTTCTCAATGTTATTTAAATGATTTTTCTTTTTGCATTTTTAATCTAAATTAGATGCCATATGTAGTTGAAAGAGCAGAATGATAAATACTTTTTGGTTATTTGTTTCATTTTTTGCGCATGGATTGTTGCTTTTTTAATGTTACATCTTGTGTTCATAAAAGTTAATTATTATCTTAAAAATTCAAGTTTCCTGCTAAAATATATTTCATCTGGTTGTGCATTTCCTGACTTATTCAATTTGTAATTTACTGTATGGATTCTGAAATCTTTAGCCACCTTTATTTTTATGCAAGCAAAGCTAAATTTAACAGTGAGGATCATTTAGAGTTAGTTTAATGCTTAGTTTTTACATTGTAGCATGTAAAATGAGGTACCTGAATGATCATATAGCCCTGGCTAATGTGGTCCTGACGAGCATTCATTTGGGAGGGTCCAAGAGTAGAGCTTTATTAGATAATTGGAAGACTCGTACATTAGGCATATCCTTTTGTCATTGATTGTGGTATATTTAGGTTTCATTCGAAGTTGATTAATATAATAAACCATATTGTTCAATTGCTAGTAGCCTATATCTAGCACATTGTTAAATCTCAACTTTTTTAAGATGTCAAACTGTACTGGGATAGCTATTGTCTGGGCGCAACGCTAGTTCTTAGTCTTGTAGAAATGTCATATTTCCATAATCTAGCACATTGTTAAATCTCAACTTTTTTAAGATGTCAAATTGTACTGGTATAGCTATTGTCTGGGTGCAAACTAGTTCTTGGTCTTGTAGAAATGGCATATTTCCATAATAACTTTTCAGTACGGTCAATACATACACAATTTTTATATATGAACTTATAGTTGATGTTCCTTTTTAATGCAGGGAGCACTTGATGGTGGTCTCGACATTCCTCATAGTGAGAAGAGGTTTGCTGGTTTCAAGAAGGATGACAAGCAACTAGATGCTGAGGTGCACAGGAAGTACATTTTTGGTGGACATGTTGCTGGCTACATGGCGGTGAGACCTTAGTTGCCTGCTCAATTATAAAGTTCAATCCATATTTATCTGAACTTGCATCCATGATTTTGCTCCAACTCCCTCTGACATCTTGCATTTGAGGTATTTAATCCTGTAATTCTTCTTGTAGTATCTTGCTGAGGAAGAGCCAGAGAAATTACAGACCCATTTCAGTGAGTATATCAAGAAAGACATTAATGCTGAAAATATGGAAGAGCTATACAAGAAGGTGCATGCTGCCATTAGAGCGGACCCCACACCAGTGAAATCCACTAAGGAACCACCAAAGGAGCACAAGAGGTAATTAGAATTTTAACAGACTGACAACTTTAGTGGCTTGTATGCAAAAAACAATGTAGTTCAGAATATTCGAGGCCCTATTTGGATATGGGGCTGGGATGACTAGTTTATTTTTAAGTTGAGGTAGGGGATGCAACCTGTGGTATGCAACCCCAAACTCAAACAATTGAGTTTATAAAACTTTGATCAGATTGGAGTTGAGATAACCACGGTCATCTCAACATTTGGTCTGAGCTAACTACAGTTATCTCAACTCCAAAATAGTTGCCGAACAAGCCAAAGTTAGGATTTTGGAGTTTGTCTTTGCTAACTTTATGAAACTACAGCTTAGAAAACTCAACTCCATTCCCAAACAGGGCCTATTTGTTCCAAATAGCTTTCTTTTGTACCAGCATGTGTTTCAAATTTATCATTTTAGAAAATCGAGTAGTAAATTGAGAAGAATTGTTGAGAATCTAATTTCATAATTACAACTCATGTAAATTACCAAAAGCAACAATATACTTTAAGCGCAATATCGATATTTTTTAAATCTGCATCATCCTCCATTCAATAGAATTTACGCTTTCTTTTAATTAGTGTGCACATATTCTTTTAATTAGTATGCCCATTTATATGTAAAGATAAATCAATTTAAATTTTCTTTGGCCCTTTTTTGTGTATTATTTTTTTGCTTGCCTTTTCTTTGATTCATAGTCTTCAGGCAAGGTAAGGTGTATATGTTTTATTGCTAACTCTTAATTTGTTTTATAGGTACAACTTGAAGAAGCTGACCTATGAGGAGAGGAAGGCTAGGCTTATTGAGCGAATCAATGCTATCAACTCACGTGTTGGCGGTGCCGATGACGATGATGAGGATGAAGACGACGAGTGAAACACCAACTGAGTTCATTTTGTTCTCCTTAGCTATCTGTGTTAAGTCAGCTTTTTTAGCTTCCTATGCTACTGTTATTGTCGAGTCTTTGTTTCCGTTGTCAGAAATGCCTTTGGTTATAAACGTAAGGTGGTTATTAACGTTCTCCATGGTATATCAAATTTTGACGGTAGGGGGAATATGCTGGCTTGTGCAAATTTGACGTGGTGCTTTTCTTAATGACAATTGTTATTCCATGTTCATCAAATGTTGCCTGCATTTTTTTTTATGTTTGGTTTGTGGGCCGATACTAATGTTATTATCACATCTAGGTTTTTATGTGCTGCATTTAAGTTTCCATATCAAATTTTATATTTGCAAGCAGACATTTTCTTTATTTGGGAACAGTATGAAGGTAGTTAATAGGATATGATTGTTGTGATTTCATTCAAGCAGAAATGATGTTCATCATATCTTCTGAAAGCTCTTATCAAAATTCTAACCGATGGAACTCATACTGTTTTTCACATGTGGACCATAACATTATCTTTGAGTTGGTTCTATCCTAACATTGCTGCTCTCACTTAGAAAGGGATACTCATGTTGGTTTCTTCCCTTTTCCATAAAGTATTTTCAACAAAATTTTCATTTCAATGGCCCATTTCTTAGTTCCTCTACCAACTGCATCACCAAATTTATCGCCGCCTGTCGGCAAGAAAATTCCGATGCTACCTGCTACTCAATGTATCAGAGCTGGCTCTCAATTGCATATCAGAAGGCGCTTTCTCTTTTGAAGTTAAACAAAATTGTAAGAAAGCCATTTCTTATCTGAAATTTTCTGGAATTCTAAGAATTCAAATACAGTCTCGTCGCTACCGGGCTTGCTTCTTGCACTACAGTCAAGAGTGCAAATGCCGCCGCATGAAGGCTGCCGCCTCCGCCTCCACAGGAGAAGAAAGATCCGTCTATATCTAGTTTGAGGGCAAAAGTTCTTGCAAATATTAAGAGTAAGGAGGCGATGAAGGAAGAGATCACAAAGTTAAGAGAGAAGGGCAAGCCTGTGAATTGATATATATATATAAACTGCTTCTACGCTTCCAAACTTTCTCCAGATTGTTTTATTTGTTTTTGCCTGTTTCTTATAGTTTCATGCAATTCGAGCTCATTAAATGTTCGCTTTTTCACGAGAAGCAATTAGATTAGCAGAATACTGTTCATTCTGGGCATAATTCGACAAGTATTTGTATGAGAAACAAAGTTTGATATAGTAAGGATGTCATAATTTGTTAGATGCCTGAAGAGTTGATAGAAACATGGCATTATGTTATTAAGTACAAAATTTGGTCATAACTCATAAGATTGCTCATAAGAAGGAAGAGTTTCAATTAGAAAGTAAATTGATGAAGAGAGCTTCTTTAAATGACGTTTAGCAAACAAACAACTTGCTGCTCATAATAGTTTTAGCAACATATCATTCACATATGTATTACAAGATATGCACATTCAAAAGCCATATAATTCACAATTTGAAAATTCTTAACTCTCCTATATACAGAAGGTTACTATGTGTTATATCATTGATAAAATGTCAGAAAGAATCCAACTAAACTCATTAATTGGAAAGCGTTTGTAAGAAATATAGCCATATACTAAATTTTCTGGAGCGCCGCTCGAAGCCAAGGTGCTCTCTCATCCTTGGGGATGCACAAAAATACTTCTCGATTATGTCGATCTTTAAAAAAATGAAAGACTTTCACTGAATCCTCTGCAGAAAATCCTTCAAAACTACGATACACCTCAACACACTTCTCCATGGAGTACTCACATTCGCCTTGTGCCTTCATAAGCCTAACTTTCAGTTCAGCTTTTATCCGGGCTTTTTTCGCTGCGGCTTCAGTATAATCATTGCAAAAATCTTCAAGGCTAGGCGCTTCTAGTGAACCACCGATGTTATCAGCCTCTTTTGTTTTTGTATCATGAACTGCATATTTAATAGCACAATAAGGTGGAATCAATATAGGCAACGGTGCTTCTTCATTTCATCACTAAGTTCTTGAATTGGAACTTTTCAATGCTCATCAGCTTCGGATCGAGCGCATGCTCATACGCATGTGCACAAACACATGACCACTTTCAGCGAGAATTTCAATATTGAAAAGGCTAAACATCACTAAATTACCATAGACTATTGGTATTTCAGGAAAAAAAATCACAACCTTTCAGCATTGATTAGTTTAATATCATATCCCAATTTTCGATGCGACCATCAAATTAAGACCAGACAAACAATTGCAATTGAATGATGATACAGTATTAAGTGGGGAAACACATCAAGTATGCGGTCTAAGTTCCTGGTATTTATTTGCACTTTATAATGTTAATGGTATTCATATGAAAATGCTAAATTTAGTGAAATTTAGCCCATTCATAAACTTCATATATAGAAGTTCATGATATCTTTAGACGTACATTTTTGTCGTCTCTTCTTTATCGGGAGGTGCTTGATGATGATGTCGATTGCGATCGGTTGCCTTGGGTTGGTTATTGAGAAGGTGAAGGCGCTGTTCTTGAGGTCCCGATGTTACGACCTCTTTTTTTTTTATATACTCAAGAAGAAGAAAAGGTGGAGTCGATATAGGTGGTGATACCGATTCGTCAATAATTTCTTTAATCGTAGATGTTGCATGCTCATCACCTTCAAAGTGCTTGCCGTCGGTAAATTCACCTATACAGGGTCACATTCAATGAGAACTTTAATACAGGGAAGGCTATATTTAACTAAATTTCAGCCTTTTCATATAAAATATATATATAATGGAGGAAAGATGCCATGGGAGGGAATTTCCTTCCATGGCGTTGAAAAAATACACCCTCCACGATTTTTTCCGACGATCGGCACCCATTATCTTCATCATTATCATCTAAGATGTGGATATACCAAATTTCATTCGATTCCAACATTTTTTTCTCCGTTGATTTAGTGGGTGTAAAATTAACGGTCTACCGACTATAGAATTTTTTACATTGCTAATTCAACGGTGATAATGCGGTAGAATCACATGAAATTTGGTGTGTCCACATCTTCAATGATAAAGATGAAGTTGATGGGTGTTGATCGTCGAAAACAATCGTTGAGGTTGTATTTTTTCGACACCATAGGAGGAAATTCCCTTTCCTACATTATTCTCTTACTCTCCCTCCACACACACCACAGATTTTCTGCATTTATCTGCCATATAATGTTTCTCAATTTAACCTTCAAGTTAAGACCATTAAACAATTACAACCTGATGAGGCTCGATATCGGTGACTCCTCAGATGCTGACACGTTGCAGATGACGTGTCCCAGAACCTACAAGAAAGGATCAAGAGCATCAGCCGGGATCACGCCTCGGGCCTCCGACCCGAGGAGTCTCCCGACCTTCGGTGGCCTTCCAGACCATCCCTCCATCTCGCCTCCGAGCTATCACAGAACCGAGGTGCCTCGGCCTCCCGCTCGTGCTCGAGCCTCCCGCCGAGCTCATCTTCCTCGGTCTCACCGACCGACCCACAGCGCTGATCACAGGCGCCTCCGCCACGGCTCTGCGAATCTCGTCATGCGGGAGATATCCGCCGCCCATGATCCCACGTTCCACGCCATCACGATCCCCCATTAACGAGCCTGCCTTGTCATTAATACTGGATCCCGCCTATCACGCGGGCGTGACGTCAGGGGCATAACGGCCGGCGTGAATCTCGCGCCCGCCTCCCCATTGCTGCCGCTATATAAACCCCTCTCTCAGACGATTCTAGTAAGCCAATTTGATTCCAACGGGCCGTTACTCTGCCAAAATACCTCGTCTAACTTGATCATCGGAAGGTCCTCGGTGGCACAACCATCCCGGGACTTCTTTGCAGGTTGCTCGGCCTCAACCACACAAAACCCATTGAGGTCCACACGCTCCAGGAGGCGACCTCTCAACTCAATCTCAACCGTCCATCAGCGCTCGCAGCAGATCAACGGAAGATAACATCTGAAGGAGATCCAGAGATCCATCAGTTGGCGCCGTCTATGGGAACCTAGTTTCACTCAACGAAAGTTCATCTTCCGATCTCGATTTCATGGAAAGCGATCAACACGACGATCCAAGCGCTAGCCGCCGCCTTCCCCACAATGGAGGCGCGGACGAATCTCCTCCCCTGAACGTCATTCACGCCCTATCCGCTCGGATAGATCGACTCGCGTCCGTCGTGGATGCACTCGTCCGTGTCCAAACGGCCGGGCAAGCTCCCCAGGTCGCCGCTCCCCCACCTCGGGACTGGGACCCCTACAGAGGGAGAGAAGACTCTGCCCACGTTGGCACAACCGAACACCGCCTCACTGTCTCCGGTAACGCAGATCCCCCGGGCCAACATATTCGATGACCCGCCGGGCCCCGCATAGCTCAACACCGAGATCTTTCACCAGAGCGCCTCGTCCCGAGCCCCATCGCGCCCCTGTCCCTCCCGATGAGGTGTTGGTCAGCTCGCCTGCGTCCAGGCATGACCGGCACCCCCTCCCTAGACGGGGTCGCGCAGACGGGACTTGTCACGGCAGCTCGAAGACGACCTCGCCAGGTGACCTAAGGAACCTCATCGAACGCAACCAAGGCCGTGGCCAGGCGCAGGTCTCCGACAGCAAAGGCCAAAGATCGGAATGTGCCAAATCATCGGGATACCACGACCGGCTCGATGCCCTCGAAAAGAAGATCGAAGGCATGCATCGGGAAAGTCGTCATTCGAGCAACGAGGCTAAATATGCCGCCGACTCGCTCACGAAGCCCTTCACCGAAGAGCTACTCGCCGTCAACGTCTCCTCCCGGAACAAACCCCCGAAGGTCTCACTCTTCGACGGTAAGTCTGACCCGAAAGACCATTTGGACGCCTTCACGGCCGGGATGAGCTTCCAGGATTGTTCCGACGCCGCCCAATGTCGCGCTTTCCCCGCCACTCTCATCCGCTCCGGACGGGACTGGTTCTGAGAACTCGCGCCACGCTCAATCTCTACCTTCGATGAGCTGGCCACCTGATTCCTCGGCCACTTCGTTGGGAACATACGGCAGATGTGGACCGTCGACATCTCTTCACCATAAAGAGCGGAGACAAAGAATCCTTCAAAGGGTACGTCACCCGTTTCTACAACGCACTTCTCGAGATCCCAGAACACCGAGACGAAACGGTCATTACGGCACTTAGGTCGGGTCTTAGGCACAAGGAGTGGCTACGCTCATTTGCATTAGCGCAACCTAAGACCATGGCCGAGATAAAGGCCTGGACCGAACGCGAGATCCAGCTTGAATCCGAGGTGAACGCCAACCTGTCCCGGACAGAATAAGTTGACCAGAAGAAAAAGGGCCGGGAAGAGAAAAAGAAGATTAAGCGGCCGAAACCCTACTTCCCGAAGTTTCAGGAGTACATCCCGTTCAACGTCTCCCAGACGGTACTGCTGGAGGAGGCTAAGGGTGAGAGGTTCTTCAAACTCCCCCAGTCTCGAACAAGGCAGCAAAACGCACCCGGGGTCTGTAAGTCGATGTACAACACCCCAATACTTGTGGGGAGGCGGAATTTTCAAAAACGAACTTGTTTAGTGAACAAACATCGACTAACCGCTTGAATCGAAGCTAAACGATAACTAACCAAACACATAGTTGTTCTAAACTACTATGCTTAGGGATTATACCTATCGAACCAAGTCCTTTGTGTCTTCATCACTGTCCTCCACTCCTCGTAAGCTCCTTGGAACATCGGCAACTTCACGGCCTCCTCGAATCAAAGACGATCCACCCGAAAGCTTCTACGCCAAGCTTAATCTCAAACTTGAGATAACTAGGTTGCTTAAAGTGCTAATCTAAGCTACCTAGAGGATATAGAGTGAGGTTATGGATGTTTTAGTCTATCTAACCCTTGATCTCAACACATGAGAGGTGAGGATTAGGGTTTGAAGAGGGAGAGCTTGAGGAGAGAGAATGTGAGGATAATAATGAGATGAGATTATTGAGTATCATAATAAATATGAAGCATTCTCTTTTATGAAGAAAAGAATAATACATGATGAATAAGCATGCTTCACAAATATCTAATGGTGATTCATTGTCATGAGTCATTAAGCATTTATGATGCATTAATGACCATGATGAATCACTCTCATGACTCACTAATCTCATTCAATGTATATGCCACCTAAACCTCCTTAGTCACCATCTTCTAGAAGCTTCTCGCGTAATTACGAGAACGCCCTTCCGATCCGTAAAAATACGGAAAAAACTTTAGACTGTATAAATCCAATAACCGGATACCAGTAACTGGCTTAAACCAAAGCCGACTGGTAAAAACTGTCCAAACGACGTAAGTGTGTAAACACACATATGCGTCCGAACCCTTTGTCGTAAAACCATACGACCTCTATATCGTTTCGCCTGGAGTAGGAAACTCTCTGTGTGGGACTCTAAAGGCTCGACACTACGCTGGCAGTGGGTTTAACCACAGACCGCAAGCGGTACTAGCTGTACGTAACGGTCCCCAGGTAGATGTCGATAAAAAGGCCGATGAGGAAAATCATCCGAACTCCCACTGAGCCTGATGTGACAATCTTCGTACAGTCCGGTCTGTTCGTCTAAGACTATCGCATATCAAGCCTAGGGGGCGGCAAGCGTCAGTCCCCTAATAGCTGTATAAGTCGTGTTGGAGCGAAGCCCATTACACCCTGAGAAGCTACTGGAACCTACCAGTATATCTCGTTTGCCCTGGCCAGGGACTTTGTGTAATGGCTCTCTGACACATCGCGATATCATCTCCCAATACCGGGAGAGACGAATCCTATCTAACCGCCACTGCCTCCAAGTGCTCGGGACTGCACCCAACTGCTACCTGTTTGCACGACTCCTTTGAGCCGTGGTAGGGTACCAATCTAAGAACAGTGGGACACACTCGAGGCGAAGCAGCAGTGTCAAGTCTGCGGACTATGCTGTACTCATGTCACCTGGGAACTGACAACTGACGATGGGTATAATACCAACCAATCAGTTCCTCGGCGAGTCCTGTCCGGTGTACCCGTAACCTAACGAGCACCTGTATACTATCTCCAGTACGGCGTACTGATGGCTGTGGGACAGACCATCTCCCCAACTGGGATGAGAAGCGTACACACTAGTCTACTCCGGAGTATCGATGCTCTGTCTCGATAATCCAACGACCAGGGACCTGAAAAAGGATGTGTTTGTAGACTACCCAGCCCCCACTAGTGTGACTGCCATCACAACGCTGGTAGTCAAGCAAGATCCTAAGAGCTCTATCAATACGTACACTCACATATTAAGATAGAAAAACCAAGTAGCATACTACCATGTTTAGCAAGACTGTTATATACATGTGAATATCCTAAGCTTCCATTAAGTAATATACAAACTAGTATGATACAGTAATGGCCTTCTAGGGCATAAACACTAACAATCTCCCACTTGCACTAGGGCCATGTACTGGCATATCGTAGACCGATGATCTCGAGTAGCCTCTCGAACTGAATCTGAGGAATGGCCTTTGTGAATGGATCAGCAATGTTATCCTCCGTCTTTACTCTCTTCACCTCGATCTCCCGGCGATCTATGATCTCCCTGATCAGGTGATACCGCCTTAAGATGTGTCTGGACTTCTGATGGGACCTGGGTTCCTTCGCTAAAGCTATAGCGCCGTTGTTGTCACAATACAGAGGTATTGGATCAACACTGGTAGGAACCACCTGAAGTTCTGTGAGGAACTTCTTCATCCAGACTGCTTCTTTTGCGGCATCGCAAGCAGCTATGTACTCTGCTTCCATCGTTGAGTCTGCAACGGTCTCCTGCTTGGAACTCTTCCAACAGACCGCCCCTCCATTGAGGGTAAAGACATAACCCGACATGGACTTGGAGTCATCTTTGTCACTCTGGAAGCCGGAGTCGGCAAAGGCCTCCATCTGAAGGTCTTTTCCGCCATACACCAAGAACATCTCCTTAGTCCTCCTCAGGTACTTGAGAATGTTCTTTACTGCTATCCAGTGCTTCTCCCCTGGGTTTGCTTGATACCGGCTTACTACGCTCAATGCGTATGCTACATCTGGTCTGGTACATAACATCGCATACATTATAGAGCCTACCGCAGAAGCGTAGGGTATAATTGACATGCGATCCCTTTCCAAATCAGTCTTGGGAGACATCTCTTTGGAGAGGGTGATTCCGTGACAAGCCGGTAGGTTACCGCGCTTAGAATCATCCATACTGAATCTCTTTACTATGGTGTCTATGTACCTGGACTGCGAAAGTCCCAATATCCTTTTTGATCTATCACGATAGATC
Organism: Agapanthus africanus; assembly: GCA_030015575.1. Taxonomy (NCBI): domain Eukaryota; kingdom Viridiplantae; phylum Streptophyta; class Magnoliopsida; order Asparagales; family Amaryllidaceae; genus Agapanthus; species Agapanthus africanus. The sequence goes on along the minus strand of CM057338.1, from coordinate 86,370,031 downwards.
CGGATCCCCAGAATGTAGGTGGCATCACCCAGGTCTTTCATGGAGAATTTATGTGACAAGAATCTTTTGACTGACTGTAACATAGGAATATCATTTCCTATTAGGAGAATGTCATCCAAGTACAAGACGAGGAATACTACAGCTCTCCCTACAATCTTACTGTATATGCATGGTTCATCTGGATTTTTGATAAAGTCAAATTCTTTGACAGCATCATCAAAACAGATGTTCCAACTCCGCGATGCCTGCTTTAGTCCATAAATGGACTTAAGCAGGTTGCATACTTTACCGCTGCTCCCACTCTGAATGAATCCCTCTGGCTGATCCATATAGACGCTTTCTTCCAAATTTCCATTTAGAAAAGCCGTCTTTACGTCCATCTGCCAGATCTCATAATCGTGGAAGGCAGCAATAGCAAGAAGGACCCTAATGGATTTTAGCATAGCTACTGGAGAAAAGGTCTCGTCATAGTCCAAACCAGGTCTTTGACGGAAACCCTTTGCAACAAGTCTAGCTTTATAGGTTTCAACCTGTCTATCTACACCAATCTTCTTTTTGAAGATCCATTTGCATCCTACAGGTTTTACCCCATCTGGAGCAACGTCCAAAGTCCATACTTTGTTAGTGTACATGGACTCCATTTCGGTCCGCATTGCTTCTAGCCATTTTACCGAGTCACCGCTCTGAATGGCTTGCTGGAAGCTAGTAGGCTCATCATTTTCAATAGTGCAATCCTCTCTATCCCCGTCTATGAGAAAACCGTAGTATCTCTCGGGCGGATGAGATTGCCTACTACTCCTGCGGAGTGGCGTCGGGATGTCTTGTTCACCTGAACCTTCTTGTTCTACCAAGGTTTCAGTAATAGCTTGTGGATCTGGAATTTCTTCCAGTTCTATTGCGCTCCCACTCTTCTGATTTTCTAAAAATTCAGTTTCTAAGAAGCAGGCATGACGAGAAACAAAAACCTTTTGTTCCTCTGCGTAATAGAAATAATATCCCTTGGAGTTCTTTGGATATCCTACAAACTTACACTTTACTGAGTGTGCCTCGAGCTTGTCCGCATGCTGCTTTTTTACAAAAGCAGGACATCCCCATGTCTTAAAATGTTTTAGACAGGGTTTCTTCCCACTCCATATCTGATATGGTGTGGTAGGCACAGTTTTGGTAGGAACCTGGTTCAAAAGATATGCAGCTGATTCTAGTGCATATCCCCAGAATGATCGCGGTAACTCAGCGTTGCTCATCATGGAACGAACCATATCCAATAGGGTTCGATTCCTCCTTTCTGATACACCGTTATGTTGTGGTGTGTATGGAGGAGTAAGCTGAGAGAGAATTCCATTCTCTTTTAAGTAACCCAGGAACTCGGTACTTAAGTATTCACCACCTCGATCAGATCTCAGTGTCTTTATACTTTTGCCTGTTTGTTTTTCCACTTCATTCTTGTATTCTTGGAATTTCTCAAAGGCCTCGGATTTGTGCTTCATTAAGAAGACATATCCATACCTAGAGAAATCATCCGTAAAAGTAATGAAGTAGGAATAACCACCTCGCGCATGTGTAGACATTGGACCGCACACGTCACTGTGTACGAGTCCTAAGAGCTCGCTTGCTCTTACTCCGTGTCCAGTGAACGGAGTTTTTGTCATCTTTCCCATGAGACAAGATTCACAAGTAGCATAAGATTGATATTCGAACGGATTCAAATATCCTTCTTTATGTAACTTAGTCAACCTCCTCTCATTGATGTGACCTAGTCTACAATGCCATAAGAAAGCCTGATTTGTTTCCGGAGACTTTCTTTTAAGTGTGTTCTGGACACTGAAAATCTGAGCTTGATTTAATACGTATATTCCGTTTTCTAATGTACCTGACCCAATCAAAACTTGATTTAGGTGGATGTGAACCACATCTCTTGTAAAAGCAAAATCATATCCTTCCTTAGAAAGTAAGGGTACAGATATGATATTACAAGTCGTACCTGGTACAAAAAAACAGTTACGTAGAATCAATATCTGCCCAGTTGTCATCCCAAGATGATATTCCCCTACGGATTCAGCGTTCATGCTCATTCCGTTAGCAACTGTGAGGGTCATATCACCTATCCCGATAACCCTACGATTTCTCAGAGCCTGTAATGAATTACAGATGTGAGTTCCTGATCCGGTATCCAATACCCAGGAAGTAGGGTTAACTGACATATAGTTTTCTATCATAAACACACCCGAAGATGAAGCCACAACATGCTTCGAATCCTGGTTACTGGCTTCTAAAGCCCTGCAATCTTTCTGCCAATGTTCATTCCTGTAACAATAGGAACGTCCCTGTTTTACTATATCCAGTCCCGAAACTTTTGCCTTTCTCTTTCCTTTTTCCCTTGTCTGATGGATATTCATATTCGCGACAGTGGAAACTGGACCTGAGACGGCGGGATCTTGAGAAGTAATAGGGTGGTCCAGCTTGTCATAGCCAATGGATATCTGGACAGACCTTTGCCAGTCATATAAGTCATATTCAGTCAATTTGTTATCTAGATGTAACCTATGTGTGGTCACAGGGTCGCTGCAATTTAAGAGAGAGAGAAGAAAATATTTTAGCATGATGCTGTTGCAAGTTTAGATTGGTTTTTAATTTATCTAAACAGGATGGCTCCCACTGTTTCTCGAATCCCTCCTCAAACCATAAAAGAAGAATTAGCCAGGACAATTCTTACCGTACAATACTTGCTTAACCGTTCAGCCAGGCTAGTGTCGATACTTCGAGGGAGGTTTTCCAACGCTTTCGCGAAGTTCCTTAATTAAATAACCTCTTTTCTCTGGGGGCGTAACCCCGCTGACACCTTTCTAGGCACCTACTTGGTTTATAGCATTGATCGTTAAGTGACGAATCTCCTGATAAGTAGCATATACTCACAGTAGGATCGGGATCCAAAATATCATCGTATGATAATGTTGAAGGAATCCTACCAACATTCATCAAACTCCAAAATGGTATGCACCTCTCTGCAAATTTCAGTTTCTTTAGAAATTCCCGATGTGGATTTTTGCCCCATGCTCTTATGACCTTGACTAAGGGCCAACAAATCATAAGTCACATGTCAAGTTCTATTCGTCATTGTCCAGGTTAATTTGAACCCACCCGTACATACTCTTGACTAAGGGCCAACAAAGTAATACGACTGTCTCAAACCAACGCATCTATCTATGCAGCAAATGAATACCCCAGCAGCTACCAAACACTATGTCTTGACTAAGGGCCAACAAACATAGCTTGAATACTACTGACCATCCATAAGAAATGACGGAGGGCTACGAATGGTTTTGGCAAAAACCGTGAACGTAGTGAACTTGATATAATCGAAGGAACCTGATACTTTTTAAAATGAGTGGTTAAAGCTCCGCAATTTAAAAAATCCGATCCTTTTAAAATAATCGAGTGGTTTCTTTTTAAATTTGTTCCAACGATTTAAACATTGGTTTATTTTCTTTGCATTATAATAATGCATCCCATCAATTAATCTTATCATTGCAGAAAACAACGAAAAATACCACGTCCTCTTATGCCATCCGCATTCGCCACGGGGTCCCGTCATCACCCGTTAGGTTACTTAACTAACGACAGAGCGGGGGCTGGGCTAGCGCGGGTGTAAAACATAAGTGACGTCTAATAGCTATCATATATAGATATTGTACATTCGTCAGACGCAATAATAAGCATTCCAGATCACAGATAAACTTTATTGGATATGCAAGTAATCCGCGTTTCTTTTGAGCCTGCAAGGAAAGACGGATTACACAGTTGTGATGAATAGCCATTACCCCACCCAGACCCCTACGGGTACGGCAAACTACCCGCCAAGTACCAGAAGTGAAGCGGTCCGCCTCAACACTTCAAAATACCCGGTAGTTTGTGCACCCCACCTTGGGTCTATCCTAGGAGCAAAAACAGTAAAAAGAAATAATACAACGGTGGCTACAACCGCAACCTGGATGTGCCCCGCAAAATAATATTACAACTTATTACAATTACATTGAATGAATTAATACAATAACCCATCACAAAACCCGGCTATTCACCACAACAGTCCAATACAGTTTATATACACAAACAGTAAACATTTCAGAAATGTGCAACCCCCTGCCAACCGACATACTAGCAGTTAGGGGAGGTTTACGAACACATTATACAAACACAGATATAATCCAACAAGCAAATACTGTATAATTTCGATCGATTAAACACTTTTAATCTTGCTCCAATACTGCTATGTAAACTTGAAACCTGAGCAAAATTAAAAAATACCAGAAAATCCCAAATATCACAGAGAACCAACACAAGAAAAATGGGTCCCTGAATCGTCAAAACGGCGGCGGATCCGCGGCGGGAACAGTGCTATGAGCCGCGGATCCGCGGCTCCGTAGGCGATTCAGGGCACCAAATTTTTTGTGTGTTCTACTACTATCATTTTAAGCTTTCTGAACATCCCTGAAAAATTTTTGGACTTCATTTATAAATCGACAGAAACATGATTTTTTTAGGGTTTTCCGGTTTCGTTTTTTCCGTTCGAAATTCGTACAAATTTGCAATAAAGTTATTTATTGTTTAGCGAGGCTCTGATACCACTGTAAGTCGATGTACAACACCCCAATACTTGTGGGGAGGCGGAATTTTCAAAAACGAACTTGTTTAGTGAACAAACATTGACTAGCCGCTTGAATCGAAGCTAAACGATAACTAACCAAACACATAGTTGTTCTAAACTACTATGCTTAGGGATTATACCTATCGAACCAAGTCCTTCGTGTCTTCATCACTGTCCTCCACTCCTCGTAGGCTCCTTGGAACATCGGCAACTTCACGGCCTCCTCGAATCAAAGACGATCCACCCGAAAGGTTCTACGCCAAGCTTAATCTCAAACTTGAGATAACTAGGTTGCTTAAAGTGCTAATCTAAGCTACCTAGAGGATATAGAGTGAGGTTATGGATGTTTTAGTCTATCTAACCCTTGATCTCAACACATGAGAGGTGAGGATTAGGGTTTGAAGAGGGAGAGCTTGAGGAGAGAGAATGTGAGGATAATAATGAGATGAGATTATTGAGTATCATAATAAATATGAAGCATTCTCTTTTATGAAGAAAAGAATAATACATGATGAATAAGCATGCTTCACAAATATCTAATGGTGATTCATTGTCATGAGTCATTAAGCATTTATGATGCATTAATGACTATGATGAATCACTCTCATGACTCACTAATCTCATTCAATGTATATGCCACCTAAACCTTCTTAGTCACCATCTTCTAGAAGCTTCTCACGTAATTACGAGAACGCCCCTCCGATCCGTAAAAATACGGAAAAAACTTTAGACTGTATAAATACAATAACCGGAACCAGTAACTGGCTTAAACCAAAGCCGACTGGTAAAAACTGTCCAAACGACATAAGTGTGTAAACACACATATGCGTCCGAACCCTTTGTCGTAAAACCATACGACCTCTATATCGTTTCGCCTGGAGTAGGAAACTCTCTGTGTGGGACTCTAAAGACTCGACACTACGCTAGCAGTGGGTTTAACCACAGACCGCAAGCGGTACTAGCTGTACGTAACGGTCCCCAGGTAGATGTCGATAAGAAGGCCGATGAGGAAAATCATCCGAACTCCCACTGAGCCTGATATGACAATCTTCGTACAGTCCGGTCTGTTCGTCTAAGACTATCGCATATCAAGCCTAGGGGGCGGCAAGCGTCAGTCCCCTAATAGCTGTATAAGTCGTGTTGGAGCGAAGCCCATTACACCCTGAGAAGCTACTGGAACCTACCAGTATATCTCGTTTGCCCTGGCCAGGGACTTTGTGTAATGGCTCTCTGACACATCGCGATATCATCTCCCAATACCAGGAGAGACGAATCCTATCTAACCGCCACTGCCTCCAAGTGCTCGGGACTGCACCCAACTGCTACCTGTTTGCACGACTCCTTTGAGCCGTGGTAGGGTAGCAATCTAAGAACAGTGGGACACACTCGAGGCGAAGCAGCAGTGTCAAGTCTGCGGACTATGCTGTACTCATGTCACCTGGGAACTGACAACTGACGATGGGTATAATACCAACCAATCAGTTCCTCGGCGAGTCCTGTCCGGTGTACCCGTAACCTAACGAGCACCTGTATACTATCTCCAGTACGGCGTACTGATGGCTGTGGGACAGACCATCTCCCCAACTGGGATGAGAAGCGTACACACTAGTCTACTCCGGAGTATCGATACTCTGTCTCGATAATCCAACGACCAGGGACCTGAAAAAGGATGTGCTTGTAGACTACCCAGCCCCCACTAGTGTGACTGCCATCACAACGCTGGTAGTCAAGCAAGATCCTAAGAGCTCTATCAATACGTACACTCACATATTAAGATAGAAAAACCAAGTAGCATACTACCATGTTTAGCAAGACTGTTATATACATGTGAATATCCCAAGCTTCCATTAAGTAATATACAAACTAGTATGATACAGTAATGGCCTTCTAGGGCATAAACACTAACAGGGTCCCTACTGCGGCTTCCACAGGTCGCAAGGCTACTCCACGGAGAACTGCAAGCAGCCCCGAGACTACATCGAGGAGCTAATCCGCTCAGAGCACCTGGCAATGTACTTGCGGGACAAGCGGCAAGCTGACCGTGAGCAAGAACAGCGTCCCCTCCCGGCAAGTTGACAATCGGCCAAATCATGATTTTGTCAGCGGGGGGTACGACGAGGACTGACGAGACACGGCATCCTTCCCCGATCGAGGGACCTGTCGGCCACATGAGGAAGAGGGCCAAAGCAGCCGAGCCGATCGTTTTACCGACAAGGACCTCCATGGTATTTTCCCTGCCTCACAACGACCCGCTGGTGATCACAGCTCGGGTCCACCGCTACGAAGTGCAGAGGATACCGGTCGACTCAGGAAGCTCGGCGGACATTCTCTTTTACGACCGCTTTCTGCGCATGGGACTCACTCCACCGGACCTAAGGCCGACCGCTCATGTCCTGTCAGCGTTCACTAACCACTCCATCTCGACGGAGGGGGTAATCACCCTGCAATTTAACATCGGGGAAGCGGTCCGTACGCGCACCATGCCTGTGGAATTTATCGTCGCGAGGATCCCATCAGCCTACAACATCCTCCTCGATCGCCCGACGCTAAACTTCCTCAGGGCCCAGATATTGACTTACCACCTGGCGATGAAATTCCCGCTCGACCAAGGCGGCATAGGTCGGGCCTACGGGGACCAACGAACAGCAAAGGTATGCTTCACCGCAACATCTACGTCTGAGTGGCCAAACAATGATGTTGGAAGCGAGGGTGACATCAGGGGTTCCCTGGACACTCGAGACGAGCAAAAAGAGGTCCGCGAGACCCCGGCGGAGCCACTAACAGAAGTCCCTTAGCAGAAGGGGACGACGAAGGACCGTTCAAATCGGGTCACTTTTGACAGGGATTCAGCGGGACGGCCTGGTCATTTCGTCAGAAACAACTCTGACGTGTTCGCCTGGGCGCCTGCCGACATGCCTGGGATCGACCCCAAGATCATATCTCACAAGCTCGGGGTGGACCCTCAGGTCCGACCCGTCAGGCAGAAAAAACGAAGCTTCACCCCGATCAAGTAAAAGGCGATCGAGAACGAGGTAGACAGGCTCCTCGCCGCCAACTTCATCCGGAATGTGCCTTACTCGGAATGGTTGACGAACGTAGTGATGGTAAAAAAATCAAGCGGTAAGTGGCGCATGTGCGTCGACTTCACCGACCTCAACAAGGCCTGCCCGAAAGACAACTGTCCCCTCTCTCGGATAGATCAGCTCGTCGACAGTTCGGCATGCCACGAGCTACTGAGCTTCATGGATGCTTTTTCCGGCTACAACCAAATCCGTATGAATCCGGCAGACGAGGATCTCACCGCATTCACAACGAACCGGGGGTATACTGCTACAAGGGATGCCTTTCGGCCTAAAAAACGCCGGAGCTACGTACCAACGCTTGGTCAATCGCATGTTCAAGCCGCAGATCGACAGGAACATGGAAGTCTACGTCGACGATATGCTCGTCAAATCGGTCTCATCGGGCGAACACGCCAAGGATTTGGGCGAGGCCTTCGAAGTCCTCCGCAAATACAAGATGAAACTAAACCCCGCCAAGTGCGCATTCGAGGTCACCGGTGGAAATTTCCTCGGTTTCATGGTCACCCCCGTGGGATCGAAGCTAACCCAGAGAAAATCAACGCCATCCTCAACATGGCCGCGCCCAAGACTAACGTCGAAATCATGCGGCTGACAGGGCGGGTAGCCGTCCTAAGTCGTTTCATATCGAGGTCTGGGGAGAAATGCCTCCCGTTCTTCGAAGCTCTAAGAAAAATTCCAAGGTTCGAGTGGTCGGAGGAGTGCCAGACCACTTTCGAGCAATTAAAGAGGCACCTTACGACTCCACCTCTGCTCACCCGGCCAGTTGAAGGGGACGAGCTGTTGCTATATCTGGCGGTATTCGACCAAGCTGCAAGCTCGGTGCTCATCCGAGAGGTCGAAGGAGTCCAGAAGCCCGTGTACTATGTAAGCCACGTCTTCAAGGATGCAGAAACGACGTACCCAGCCATAGAGAAGATCGTCTTGGCACTCATCGTGGCCTCAAGGAAACTACGACACTATTTCCAGGCACACACCATCCTCGTTCTTACCGAGCGGCCTTTGGGGACTATCCTCGCCTCCCCCGAGTCCTCTGGCCGCTTGGAGAAATGGAGGTGGGAGTTGTCCCAGTTCGACATAAAATACCGTCCGAGGCAGACTATCAAAGCACAAACCCTAGTCGATTTTATCGTCGAGTGCACTATCCCCAACAAAGAGCCAGAGTCCACGCCGGCCCTCGCAGCTCAACCCTCAGTCGATGAGAAGCCCGACTCCATCCCTGATTGGATCCTCTATGTCGACGGGTCTTCGACCGAGGAAGGCTGCGGTGCCGGCCTCATCATCCGGGGCCCGAACGAGGCAGAAATGGAGTATTCTCTGAAGCTCAGGTTCAAAGCCTCAAATAACGCGGCAGAATACGAGGCCTTGCTGGCCGAACTGCGCATAGCCTTCGGACTGGGACTGAAAACGATTCGGATCCGCAGCGACTCCGCTCTAGTCTTTGGCCAAGTGACGGGCCGATTCGAGGCACGGGAGCCTCTGATGGTGAAGTACCTGGTCGAGGTAAGAAGACTGCGAAAGGACTTCTACGAAATCCAGGTGGAGCAGATCCCCAGACAGCTAAACGCCCAAGACGACGTCTTGAGTAAGCTGGCTTCATCTTATACGGCCAACAACAAGAGGAACATTCTCTTCGAGGTCTTGCCACGGCCCAGCGTGGAAGACGGGGCAACACCACTTCAAGTGTACGCAACCCGAGAAGAAGATCGGGATTGGAGAAAGCCACTCGTGGAATTCCTGAGGGAAGGTACGCTCCCAGAAGATCGGGGAGAAGCCCGCCGCCTCCGAGCCAAAGCTCTCCATTTTGTCTGGAGCAATGGGAACCTCTATAAGAAGTTCTTCACTCAGCCCCTGCTCCGGTGCGTCGACCCCCACGAAGCCGACTATGTCCTCTGTGAGATCCACGAAGGGGTCGGCGGCGCGCACCAAGGGACCCGCACCTTAATCCAGAAGGCATTGCTTCAAGGGTACTACTGGCCAACAATTCATCAGGACACCCATAAGCTCGTCAGGAGGTGCAAGAGCTGCCAACTCCATGGAAGCATACCTCGCCTTCCGGCTACCGAGCTGACACTTTAACCTCTCCATGGCCGTTTGCCCAGTGAGGAATGGACATGATAGGCCAGTTCCCTACCGGTACGGACAGGCACAAGTACGTTCTCGTCGCAGTGGACTACTTCACGAAGTGGATCGAAGCCATTCCTATCAGGAAACCAGACGCCACCACGACTATCAAGTTCCTACAGAACAACGTGATACTCCGGTTCGGGATCCCAAGGTGTATCATCACTGAACATGGGACAAATTTCGAAAATGAGAAAGTTAAGGAATTCTGCAGTGAATATCGTATCCTCATGAAGTTTGCCGCAGTCGCGCATCCCCAATGCAACGGGCAGGCCGAGGTCGCTAACCGGGACGTCCTCCGAGATCTTCGGACACGCCTAGAAGGACGCCAAGGCAGTTGGGTCGAGGAATTACCCCGGGTCCTATGGGCCCTGCGCACGTCGAAGAAACCCCCTACCGGGAAGACCCCATTCAGCTTCTGCTACTGTACCGAGGCAATGGTTCCAACGGAGATCAGGCTCCCCGGTCACCAGGTCGAGCATTTCGACGATGAGGCAAACACCTCAGCCCTCCGAACTAACCTGGACATCCTGTTAGAGAAACGGGACCGGCTCAGATCAGAGCTGCTGCCTATCAACAACAAACCACCCGCTACTACAATGCGCGAGTCAAGCGTCGCTTCTTCAAGACCGGAGATTTAGCCCTAAGGCGGAACGAGTTCGTCGATCAAGGCAAGCTGCATAAGTTTTTCCCAAAATGGGACGGTCCTTTTCTCGTCTCCGAGGTACTGTCCGGTGGAGCCTACCGCTTGCAAGATGCGGAAGGACGCAAGTTTCCATGGCCTTACAACGCCGAGAAGCTCAAGCTGTACCAATGAAAAGAATATCTACGAGTGTGAAATTGAGAAATTACTTGACTTTCGTTTAGGTGATGTTTCGAAGATAACACAGTGAGAAATTACTCTTTTACTTGCTTGGATGATCTAGGGGAAATTGAGAAAGTACTTCTTGTCTCATATGTTTTCTCTCAATCCACTTTCTTATCAAAATGAAGAAAGTGAAAGGATAGATGGAGAAAGTGATTATTTTATTAATATTTTATTCCATTTTCTTATTTTCTTACTATCTTTCTTATTTTCTATTATTCTAAACGGACAATCTAATCTCACTTTCTATTACCGCCTTAGTGCCAACTCATCTTCTTTCCAACTTTCATTTTAACAAAACAAACAATAATTAATATTTTCTGTACACTTTTTTCCATTTTACTTTTCTATTACTTTATTACCTTTTTACTTTCCTATTACTTTATTACTTTTCTACTTTCTCTCTCTCTATGATAGAGAGAGAGACAAATTTTAAACCCTTGAATATACATAAGGTAAACTCAATGTCCTCACGGCAAAAAAATGTCAACAAGATTTAAAATTCAACCGTGAATATTCAAAGGTATTGGACTGTATCACGGGAAACTTCAAATGCATTCGATTCATTATCGAAAGCCAAGCCGACTCCGTCCATCCCTTTCTAGTCCGATGTTCCCGAGTGTTATGCTCTTTCATGAGGTTAACCAATTGTGCCCTGCTCTCATCATCCCAATTAGCTCTTTTGTTGTAGTACCTCTCTTTCTTGTGATCTTTCCCTGCAATCATATAGGAGGTCACTTGCTCTGCACACAATATTTCGTATAATAAGAGAATTTTCATTGATCCGCAACCGCCATCAATTAAAAACACTTATATGTTACAGTAAACAATATAAACAAATTCCAGAGTTGAATTAGACGGTCGTTTCAGTTGCTAGAGTTGAACTCGAGTGTTTTAAGGGTTTCGGCTTAGAGGGTCTCGCTAATGAATTAGTTGAGGGGGTATACCTGCTATATGAAGTATTTTTGTGTGCAAGTAACCTAGAAAAGGAAAATTCATCTCTGTCGGGAAAAAATAAAAAATCAAAGTAGGCTTCCAAAGACTATCATATACAATGAAAGCTACACATTGCCAACTGGTCTTAGGTCGGTTGGTACCAATTTCCGCTCCGGGGTGAGGGATCGTAAATCCGACTTCAAAGGGATCGGTCGATTTCAAAAATAAAATTAAAAAAATACATAGCTAGGCTACATTAAATGAGCAACTTAGATTAGATCAGCAAAGAAAAATTATAGGATAAGAGAGAGATATACCTTTGAGCTGCGGTGGCGGAGGCATGGCCATCGATGTAGGAACTAAGAACTCTGGAAGTAAATATCTTATTTATAGGATTATATTTATAGGAGCTGAATTTAATTTTTACTAATTGGTTTCATAAAAAATATCCCTTGGCCTTGGAAATCTATTTATATTTGCACATAATCCTCACAATGATTTCCTTATAGAGGTGGGTTTTCATTAATTTGCACATGCGATGATGTGCATGTAAAGTTACTTTTTTTTATAATTAGAAAGAAAGATGTTATAGAGATTTAGAAAACAATCGATTAAGTTGGGACTCTTTTTGAAATTTTAAATTTGAATTAAAGTTATCTTTTACTTGTTTTTCAACTATTTTTGGAATTAAATTTAAGCTAGTTCTCTCGCCTTTTTTCTTTATAATGATGTGGCACTAGTGATAGAAAAGGAAATTAATGAATAAAAATGCAATTCTAACATTCTACATGATTCTTTTTCAAAAATAAAATAAAATTCTACATGATTTGTTTTGGTCAAAAAAAGGGAAAAATTACCTAAATCCTTAAATAATAACTTGAGCACACACTAGACGGACAAAAACAAATAAATTGTAACTGTAATCGCCTATTTCTATTATAGCCTATTAATGAAGCATATTTGTAAATACAGAAGTTGTTAATTAGGGGTTTCTTTGCAAATATAGAACAAAAAGGGATTTTGTAGGAAATGCCCAAATTTAATCAATAAATGGGAGATATGATATGTGATAGAAAATAATGTGTTTTGTATGAAATCGGACTCAGTTTGTGATTCTTACATCTTTCCCATTGTAATTCCATTTCCTACAATTCTTGTATCTTTTTTTCAAAGGTCATTCTGTTTTTGTTCAAACAAATCCAAATCAATTTCATTACTGTGTTGCCATTTCATTTCTTGATCAATTACACTCTCAATACCAAAATTATAAAGCAAGTATACGGTTCGGGTGTAACAAATGGTATCAGAGCTCCAGATTGAGTCCAATCCATGGAGAAACGATGAAGATCTTGAAAATGTTCAATGGGAAGTTAGGAGCTCTATTCGAGTTGAAAATGATTATTAAAGAATCAAGGATCTTGATCCAAGAATGGGAAATCTTGAAGAGAAATGGAGAACCAGTCACGTTGAGAGGATTGAATATCATCTGAAAATGATGACCTTTTCAATTCAAATGACGGTCTCTTCAAATCAAAGGTTTAGCGAACAATACTCGATTGGAACAGGGTATTCTGGGGCCAAGCTCAAGAAAAAAGACTTTCAACAAGTCCCACAATGAAGATGCCACAACTTATTCGGCAAAAATCCGAGCAGGTTCGGAGGCGTCCACAACCGGTATCTCATTTATTCAGGCGCACACAAATCATTCAACGAAATGGGTGCTGGACGAAAAAAAGATTTGATAATGATTTTCGTCCTATAGAGCGATATTGGCCATTATTAAATAATTTTGAAGCCGATTTATCTATGTTTTGTATAATTAAGAGGCTCGGTATCTTCAAAACGATGATGTTTAAGAAAATACACTATAAGAATTCTTGTCCTCAACAAAGATCAAGAATTCCTTTTTTTAAATTTGAATGCAACTGGTGATACTTGATATCAGTGATCTCCCAGATCATGACACATGGCATATGGCATGTCCCAAAGCTCACAAGAAAGGACCTACAGTGGCCGACCAGACCGCTCCTGTGCCCGTCCCACAAACAAGCGTTGGCTCACCTCTGAGCCCACAGCACATCGGCCTCCTCGGCCTCACAGCTCGTCTCCGGGCTACCACAGAACGAAGATACCTCGGCCCTTCCGCTCATCCGCGAGCTCTCCCGCCGAGGTCATCTTCCTAGGTCTCATCGACCGACTAACGACACCGATCACAGGCGCAACCGCTATCCCGCGAATCTCGCCATGTGCGAGATATCCGCCGGCCACATCCCACGTTCCATGCCATCACGATCCCCCATTAACGAGCCTGTCTCGCCATTAATGGGGATCCCGCTCATCACACGGGCGTGACGTCGGGAGCATAACGGCCGGCGTGATTCTCGCGCCTGCCCTGCCTGCTGCCACCGCTATATAAACCCCTCTTCCAGACGGTTCAAGTAAGCCATTTTTACTCCACTAAGCCGTTACTCTGCTCGGATTCCCTCTCTAACTTGACCATCGGAGGGTCCTTGGTGGTACAACCACCCTGGGACTTCTTTGCAGGTAGCTCGGTGCCAACAGCCTCGAACCCATTGAGATCCATACGCTTCAGGAGCCTGCCTCCATAGTCACAAATTCGTCGTTCGGGAATAATTCGGCGAGGTCGAAAATTCGGATTCGGAGAACTATTCGGAAAAAATCGGCATGTATTCGGGAAAGATTCGGTAAGTGTTCGGAAAATGTTCGGGAAGGATTTCGAGCAATAAATTAATATATGAGACCCTAGGTTTTGAATTTATGAATTATTTGTTGTTTTTTGAATTATTCGCTGTTTTTTCACATAATTCGGGAATAATTCGCGAATAATTCGCGAATTATTCGGCCAGTTCGGCAATGTCGATTAATTCGGAGATTAATTCGTTTGATCAAAAATTCGCGAATTATTCGCGAATTCGGCGAATAATTCGCGAATTATGTGACTATGCCTGCCTCCAGATCAAACATCAGCCGTTCATCGCCGCCATCAGCAGATTAATGGAAGGTAACATCTTGGCGTGATCCAGGTCACATCAGCAGGCGCCGTCTGTGGGAACCCTTGATTCCACAAAAAAAAAGTTCATCTTCCAATCTTACTCTAATGGCGAGCAATCATCACGACGATCCAAGCACCGGCCGCCGCCTCCCCCTCAACGGAGGTGCGGGAGAACCTCCTCCACCGAATGCCATCAACGCCCTTGCCGGCCGGATAGACCGACTCGCGTCTGTCGTGGAGGCACTCATCTGTGTCCAAACGGCAGGGCAAGTTCCCCAGGTTGCCGCTCTTCCGCCTCGGGACCAGGACCCCTACCGAGGAAGAGAAGGCTCCACTCGTGCAGGCACGGCCGATCGCCGCCTCACCATTTCCAACAGCCGCAGCCTCCCCGGGCCGACATGTTCAATAACCCGGTGGGCATTGCATCGTTTTGCCTCGAGGTCTTACGCTAGAGAGTTTCGCCCTGAATCTCGTCGCACCCATGTCCCTCTCGAGGCGGTAGCGGTCAGCTCGCCTGTTCACAGGCATGACCTACACCCCCTCCCTCGACGGGGTCGCGCATGCGAGACTCTCCTCGGCAGCTCAAAAACAACCCCACCGGGGGGCGTGAGGAACCTCACCGAAAAGAACCGAGGCTCGTCAAGAATCATGGTCGTGGCGGCGGGGGGTATGTCAAGTACCTACGAGACTTAGCACCCCACGCCAGCCCCGGAGGCCGACAGCCGTCCGAGGAAGAAGGCCAGGGAGACCGAGCCAATCACTTTTGACGACGGGGACTTTCACGGCATATCCCTGCCCGACAATGACCCCCTGGTGATTACGGCTCGGGTCCATCAATACGAGGTGCACAAGATCCTGTTCGACTCGGGAAGCTCGGCAGACATTCTCTTCCACGACTGCTTTCTGCGCATGGGGCTCATCGCAGCGGACCTGAGGCCGACCTCCCACGTCTTTTCAGGATTCACCAACCACTCCATCCCGGCGGAAGGGGTGATCACCCTGCAGTTCAACATCAGGGAGCTCGGCCATACGCGGACAGTGCCGGTGGAGTTCATCGTAGCGAAAATCCCATCGGCCTACAACATCCTCCTCGGCCGCCCCACGCTGAACTCCCTCCGGGCCCGGATATCGACCTACCACCCGGCGATGAAGTTCCCTTTCGACCAGGGCAGGATAGGTCGGGTCTATGGAGACCAGCGAATTGCAAAGGTTTGCTTCACCGCAACATCTTCATCGGAGAGAACGGTCAACGACGTCGAAGGTGAAGGTGACATCAAGGGCTCTCTAGACACTCGAGAAGAGCAAAAAGAGGTCCAAGGTACCCCGGTGGAGCCTCTTACAAAGGTACCCATCGTAGAAGGGGACAAGGAAAAACTAGTTCAGATTGGGTCTCTTCTGACAGGAACTCAGCGAGATGACCTGGTTCATTTCCTCAGAAATAACTCCGACGTTTTTGCCTGGGCGCCTGCTGACATGCCTGGGATCGACCCCAAAGTTATATCTCACAAGCTCGGGGTACATCCTACAGCCCGACCCGTCAGACAGAAGAAGCGAAGCTTCGCCCCGGTCAAACAGAAGGCTATCGAGGATGGGGTAGATCGGCTCCTCGCCGCCAACTTCATTCGGAATGTGCCCTATTCAGAGTGGTTAACGAACGTAGTCCTGGTCAAGAAGTCAAGCGGGAAGTGGCACATGTGCGTCGACTTCACTGACCTCAACAAGGCCTGCCCCAAAGACAACTACCCCTATCTCGGATAGATCAACTCGTTGACAGCTCGGCGGGCCACAAACTATTGAGCTTCATGGATGCCTTCTCTGGCTACAATCAGATTCGTATGAATCCAGCAGACGAAGATCTCACCGCATTCACAACAGACCGAGGGGTATACTGCTACAAGGTGATACCCTTCGGCCTCAAGAACGCCGGGGCTACGTACCAACTATTGGTCAACCGCATGTTCAAGCCATAGATTGGTAAAAACATGGAAGTTTACGTCGACAATATGCTCGTCAAATCAGTCTCGTCAACCGACCACGCCAAGGACCTGGGCGAGGCCTTCGAGGTACTCCGCAAGTTCAAGACAAAGCTGAACCCCGCCAAATGCGCATTCGGAATCACCGAGGGAAAGTTCCTCGGTTTCATGGTCACCCATCGTGGGATCAAGGCTAACCCGGAAAAAATTGACGCTATCCTCAACATGACCACGCCCAAGACCAACGTCGAGATCATGCGGCTGACGGGGCGGGTAGCCGCTCTGAGCCGCTTTATGTCGAGGTCTGGGGAAAAGTGCCTTTCATTCTTCAAAGCCCAAAGGAAAATCCTGAGGTTTGAATGGTCAGAAGAGTGCCGGACCGCCTTTGACCAATTAAAAAGGCACCTTGCGACGCCGCCGCTGCTCACCCGACCAGTTGAAGGAGACGAGCTATCACTGTATCTGGCGGTATCCGACCAAGCAGCGGGCTCAGTGCTCGCTCGAGAGGTCGACGGAGCATAGAAGCCAGTGTACTACATGAGCCACGTCTTCAAAGACGCCGAAACGAGGTACCCAGCCATAGAGAAGATTATCTTGGCACTCGTTGTGGCCTCAAGGAAGCTGCGACACTACTTCCAAGCGCACACTATCCTCGTTCTCATCGAGCGCCCGCTGGGGGCTATCCTCGCCTCACCCGAATCCTCGAGACGCTTAGAGAAGTGCAGGTGGGAGCTGTCCCAATTTGACATAAAATATCGCCCGAGGCAGGCCATCAAAGCACAAGCCCTGGTCGATTTTATTGTCGAATGCACCATCCCCAGTAAGGAACCGGAGTCTACGCCGGCCCTCGCGGATCAACACCCGATCGTGGGGAGACCCGACTCGGTCCCTAAGTAGGTCATCTACGTTGACGTGTCTTCAACCTAGGAAGGCTGTGGTGCCGGCCTCATCATTCGGGGCCCGAACGAGGCGAAAATGGAGTACTCTCTAAAATTCGGGTTCAAGGCCTCAAACAACGCGGCAGAGTACGGGGCCCTACTGACTGGACTGTGCATGGCCTCCGGGATGGGGATGAAAACAATTCGAATCCGCAGTGACTCAGCCCTAGTCGTCGGCCAAGTGACCGGCCACTTCGAGGCTCGGGAACCTCTAATGGTAAAGTATCTAGCCGAGGTAAGAAAACTTCGGAAGAACTTCGATGAAGTCCAGGTAGAGCATATACCCAGGCAGCTCAATGCCCAAGCCGACGCCCTGAGCAAGCTAGCTTCATCCTACTTGGCCAACAACAAGCGATCTATCCTCTTCAAGACCTTGCTGCGACCCAACGTGGAAGACGGGGCGGCAATACTTCATGTATATACGGCGCAGGAAGATGACCAAGACTGGAGGAAGCCCCTCATGGAATTCCTGAGGGATGGTATGCTCCCAGAAGATCGGGAAGCAGCCCGCCGTCTCCGAGCCAAAGCCCATCACTTTGTCTGGAGCAATGGGAACCTTTACAAGAAGTCCTTCACTCAGCCCATGCTCCGGTGCGTCGACCCCTATGAAGCCGACTACATCCTCCGGGAAATCCATGAAGGGGTCGGCGGCGCACACCAAGGGGACCGCACCTTGATCCAGAAGACCTTGCTCCAGGGGTACTACTGGCCAACTATCCACCAAGACGCCCAGAAGATCATTAGGAGATGCAAAAGCTGCCAACTCCACAGAAGCATACCTCGCCTTCTGGCTACCGAGCTGACCGCCCTAACCTCCCCGTGGTCGTTCGCCCAGTAGGGATTGGACATGATAGGCCAGTTTCCTACCGGTGTGGGCGGGCACAAATATTTCCTCGTCGCAGTGGATTACTTCACAAAGTGGATCGAGGACGTCCCCATTAGGAAACCGGATGCCGCTATGACCATCAAGTTCCTGCAGAACAACCTGATACTCCGGTTCGGCATCCCGAGGTGTATCATCACCGACCATGGGACAAACTTCGAAAATGAGAAAGTGAAGGAGTTCTGCAACGAGTACCATATCCTCATGAAGTTTGTCGTGGTCGCACATCCACAATGCAACGGACAGGCTGAAGTCGCCAATCGGGACGTCCTCCGAGGCTTCCGAACCCGCCTAGAAGGATGCCAAGGCAGTTGGGCCGAGGAATTGCCCCGGGTCCTTGTTGGGGCAAAAATTTACACCCCTGTTGACCAAGTCAAAATCAAAGTCAACCTTAAGCCAGGTAGGCCCAAGCCCGGGTTAAGTGGGCCAATGCCCGGAGCGAGCCCGAACATGAAGCGGCCGGCCTCCCCCTATGCCAAAATAAAAATTTTGTAATAAATAATTTTGTTGTATTTCTTGTATTTTTATTTTATGAATAAATATAAGAAAATGGGCTTAAAGCCAAATTTTTGTAAAGCCTATGGCTTATGTACAAAAGGAAATAGCACATGAGGCATGGGATGGGCAAATGCCATTTTTGTAAAGCCCAAGGGGCCATATGTAAAGTGTATAGCCTATAAAGGCAAGGATAATGAAAATATCCCAAAAACTTTTTCTCTCTCCAAAAGAATCAAGATCTGTGATCTTCTCCTTCCTCAATGTTCTAAAAACCTTCTTCTCCTTTTGAATTAAATCAAGAGTTTTACTCTTCCTTTTCCAAAACTAAATAGTTTTTTACCACGAAACCCACAAAGGGGAGCTCAAATCTCCCATCAGATCTTAAAAATAAGAGATTTTTAAGATCTCATACTTCTTGTTCTTCAAGATTCAGCCAAAAGAGGAGGAAGGAGACCCATCTCATAAAAATCCCACTTTGGGAAGATCCAGAGCTCAAGAGAGAAGCCCGTTTCATCATCTCCAAAAACATCTTAGGAGTTTAACTCCGTTCTAAATTCTCTTTCGGGAGTTTAAATCCCATTTCTGGGGCTAAAAGCCCCTTTTCTTCGCCGGCGCCCGAGCGCCTAGCGCCCCAAGCGCTCAGCGCCCACGTGCCGGGCACGTAGAGCGCCCAGCGCTCGAGCGCCTTACGCCTACGTGCCGGGCACCTGTGCGCTAGCGCTCGAGCGCCCAGCGCCCACGTGTCGGACACGTGGTGCGCCGGCGCCTAACCGTACAGCGCCTAAGCGCACAGCACTCAAGCGCCCAGCGCTCGCGTGCTAGGCACGTGAGGCGCTTGCCCCACGCGTCCTTTGGGCACTTTTCCCATTTTTATATATATGTATACATGTATATATATATATATAGATACACACACACATACTCCACGACACTGTCCCTGTTAGAAAAAATTTCTAACGGGGCTCTGCCCCACACCCCGCAAGGGGATGCTAGCTTCCTTGACCCCTAGCCCGCTATCCGGGTAGCGGGCCCTCCGTAAAAACTCTGCGGGGCCCTCGATATATCTAAAACCCCTTCAAAACACAACACTGCACATTGAGTTCGCATGACAATTTTAACCCGTCAATCGGAGGTTCTCTCGCTCCAAATGCGAAGGGTAATTAACGGCAGCTTAGTCCGCGGCTGCCGGAGATTCGGATCCCCACAATCAATAAACCCCGGCCTAACCTTGGCAGGGGGAATCTGTAATGCGCCTAACAAGCGCGTGCGTATTCCCATCTCAATGGGGTGACGAAAAACACCCTACAGACTCTGGCACGCCCGGTGGGACCTTTCTCTCCTCCCATATTTCTGGTTAAACGTTAATGCGAACTCAATCGATATACATATCGATTGCCTGTATTGAAATGATGTTTTTTTCCCTGCAGCAACCAACTTTCAACGATAATGTCTCCCAAGATGAATTCAGCTTCCGACGCAACCCCGATCCTGTACGTGGTCAAGATCAATGCTCGTGTGGTTCTCCTCGCAAGCCTCAGTTGACAGTGGGAGGAACTGCCCCGCCAGTTTGGTTCCGTCATCATCTACCCTGCCGGAAGCGCTCATCTGAAAGAAATCCCAACAAAACAGATGGCCAAGCTGGTCTCAAGGGGCAAGAGGCCGAACGTTGTGATCGCTAAGGCACCACAACCGAAACTTAAGACGGTGTCTGAACGACTCTCTGATGCTCCAGCAGGGGGCAAGACTTCCGGTACAAAGGGTAACATCAAACGTTGCGGACGAGCTCAGGCGATGACCCCAAAAAATGCACAATCAGGCGTATCTCTAAAGTCCTCCATCGCCAGGTCTACGGCGGCTCCCCGAAGAGCCGTAACCAGCCAAGCGCTCAAAACAGAAAGGCTGAGACAGAAACGGCTCAGGTATCGAGCTAACAAGAGGGCCAGGACTTCGGCCAAGTGGAATCTTGTGAGGTTCTAAGAGTACGGTTACTCCGCGACGACGGCTGAGTCGGCCGTAGAAACCGGCAATTCCTTCGAGCCTCTGAAGTGGGTTCAGAAAAATGCTATGACCGCCAGAATCAAGAAGACAGCGGTCCGAAAGTCGCTACAAAGAGACGTGTCCCGGCCCCAACAGAAAAAGTATGACACTGTCTCTTCAAGAGTCTATCAGGCGCTCTTTGCTGCGCGAAAACAGCGGGGCAAAACCGAAAAGGAAGTATCAACACCATTCAAGAATCCGGCCAGGCCAGCCGCCTTCAGTCGACTGCCCGTAACCAAAACTGTCATGACCCGAAATAACCCATGACTGGCACTTGAATCATATGACGTCTATAGGACCCCATCTAATCCAAGTAAGTCAAAAGCCCAGAAATCTAAAACCATTTTAGGGAGTAAATAAAGAAAACTAGTTTAAAGGGATGAAGAAAATATGTTTTAAATCATGGTTTTTAAATAACTAAGCCGAATATGCATTTTAAAAATGTATAGTCTTTTCTGAAAATTTCGGCAAAGTTTCCTTTGTAAAAACTGGCCCCGAACGGGGTACAACAAGGATGATATATAAGTAATGATAAAAGGCATCCCCAAGCGGAAGCTAGCTCTTCGTCAATTGACGGTCACAACCACGCAAGCAATATAATATACAACGCCGAAAGGCGAGGATCAAAACTCAGAAAGAAACTCAAAATCAACATGAAAACCATAATACTGCTACGCGCGACTCTAAGGTCGAAATAATACATAACTGATTTCTAAGTCTGAAACAATATACAAGTTTTGGTTGATGGAATTTCTAGATACAATGAATAATACATGTACAATGGTGGTTCTGATGCAAAAGAACCCACCTACCAAAGCAAGTCACCCGTAATGGAAGCAATGTGCCAGAAAAGCCGCAATGAAACCTGTACGGCAAAACCTGCAAGAACTGTGGCATAATGGGGGTGAGTTGCCAACTCATGAATAGAAAATATCTACAAGCAGAGATCGAATGCATGACCCATCCTAGGTTAATACGATCAGATATATAAATAAACTTCAATATGAATAAGTCTGAAGCATGCTAAACTGGCAATATAACCTCTATACATAAGTGTAGTGCCAAGTGCTCGTGCCAGTATCTCAGGTAATAGCATATCATAAATATGAGGTATGATCGAATATAATCAAATCTGTATGTATGTGGATCCCGTCCACTCGTCACCCAATGACAATAACCATCATGCATGTAAATATCATAAAGCAGATGCATGGAAAAATGAGGATATAAACCATCCGTGTCCCTCGCGACATATCAAATCATGGAACCGGAGTGTCCAGCATCGACACTTGAAAACATCATGAAAGCTGTGCCCAGCATCGGCACGTAAATCCTCATATATCGGGCTCCGTCAGTCCGGATCAGCCCATGGGCTCTGTCTGCGGTATCGGCCCTCAGCCCCGGCAGTACGCCCATATCGATCTATCGACTCTGGTCAGTATCCTCCGGATAACCGCCAGGTCCAACCAATCACCGGTAGGTAGTAGTCCCTCTGCCAGGCTCACCGTCTACTACACAGCGAATCCGTTCTCGCCCCGGGGTACCATATCGGGTCCACCATGTACCCGCAATCGGCCTCATCCGCCTTCTCGAATCGGGTTTCACATGTTGCTCTTAGCACCGAGAAAACACATGGTGGACGCACTGAAATATCATATCAAGGGTAACCGGGTTTTTAAAACAATTACATATTCTCTTTTGAAATACCCACGGTTCCCAAATCCAGAAATATCATGCAAACAGCATATCTCAATGCGCATAATCAGAAAGTATGATGTATGTGACATATAAATGAAGTGCAAGTATAACGGTATATCATGCAACATGGAATAATAGTATGCACATACAAGGGTCATATCCTGATGCAATAATACTACTGTGTAGTGACATGGCAATTACCGATGAAGATGTGTGTGAGCCGGCAAGTAAGTGTTCGTGGTACATACGCATCATCGGTAATAGTGCTGGTGTCCTAGCAGCATGATTGTAATATATCAATAAACACAAGCAATACAATGCAAATAGCATGAATATGCGGAATCAAATAATCAACGCAACAGTGAAGAATCTACCTTAATAAATATATCATGCAACTTTTCCATTTGAAATAAGACGAATCGGGGTCTTTGGTAGAATAAGGGCTACGTGTTTTTAAGAAAAGATGCTTCGTTTGAAAATATCCGTAGAATCCCTTTTTGCCTATCTTTAAAATATCCCCGATTCGTTAGTTTTGAAATAGGTATGACTCGGGTCTAATCTAATGTCTACTAAATAATCTACATCCAGCTATCAAGTCATTCGGGAGGGGTATGGAAACCACCTACATCTGAGTCGATATATGTATATAAATATAATAGTCGGTGATCCCGCCTCAATAGTATCACATACGATACAATCTACATCATATAATATCCTCGAGTCATGAGTGCGGATCTATCATCAATACAAAGCTCATACGGTAAATCGTCGTACGGTATCCCAATAGCTGGGTACGGGTCAATATCACATTCATATCATCAATATTTGGTATCCTTATCATCATATCACGTGATCTGGGGTACTGATCTAAGTCTAGTACAATCAATACCATCTAAACAAATATAAGCGCGTGTGTAAAACACACGTCCAAAGGCCCGCTAAAATCTCGTATCGTATCCCAAATACGAATCACATCATATCATATCGCCGACCTCACGGCCCCATGCTTAAAACTCATCGACTCATCTTCAGTATCATACACTATCCCCATCATCATGATATAAGTGTAGCAATAAGCATGTGTGTGCGTGTGGGTGTAAACCTATGCTAGGGTTCGCAACTAGGAAAATACACTAGTTCACTTCTAACCCTAAATATCCATAGTACACCTAACACATCTATGATCTCCATGTCACTCAATAAGCTATCATATATAGTATATATAGTATACTAGACATCGAAATGCGGGGGTACTATACGCCATCCACCCGATTTTCCCTGTAGATATAATCTACTCACCTGGTCTTCGCTCGCCGAAATCGATGACGCCGCGCTTCTTCGCCTCGGAATCCTTGCGAGGGTACCTACAATAATAATTTGTCGCAATATGTATTAAAATCGAGGCAGAAAACCAATACAGCGCACAGTGTGCTCATATGTTGGAACCTATGGCCTAAACGTGCAAATCAATCAAACAATCCCCGTTGTCGATGTACGAACACCCGACAACCAAATACAAATCCAAATATCAAGAAAGTGCATTTTAAAATACGGAAAACATAGCCTAAAACACATCAAAATGCTCCCAGATTTTCTCCAGGTGACAATTAGCCAAAACTGCATATATGAGGGGTCTATTTTAGTGCAAAAGGAGCCATGAACCAAATCTGGGACCCAATTTCCCTGATTTGGCCGCAAATTGCGGCCAAAATGAATATATCTGCGGCCTGGGGTTGGAGTTAGGGGCTCGGGTCTCAGTGGTTGCTTCCTAGGTGCCTGCACGACTCCCAGTAATCCCAAAATCAATTCTAGTGGCCCCGGGTTGCTCCAGATTCCAAAATACCCTCACAAATCACTCATTTATCCGATGTCGGGGTTTCTAAATCCGTATTCCGGATTTTAAGTCTCAGGTTTGGGTCTTAATTTAAGTACTAGGGTGTTGGGGTGGCCTCTATTGATCTCAATTTCACAACACAACTCTTAATTCCCTCAAACCCTAACTAGGTCTTCCTTAAGTCCACAACATCACCCGATATCGATTTAATTTTAACATAGGGGTATAAGTAATGCAAAAACTAATCTAATGGTTCAGTAAATACCTCATTTGGCAACTCAAGAATTTTCTTGAGTTGCCCCTAGTGGCCAAAATCCTTGCTTTCTTGGTCCTATGTGTAGATCTTGAGCTTGTGCACACTTTTAATGAAATGGAGGTAGGGTTTTGGTATAGTTTTAGAGATGATTTGGGGCTTTGAAGAGGGGGAGAATGAGGAGCAGGAGCAGCAGCAGCAATGAAGGAGAGGGAGAGAGGAAATGAGTTGGAGAAAATGAGAGGAAATTGCTAGGTCAACACTCTCACCTATCCTCTCTCCCACCATACCTATTTTCTTTTCTTTTTCTTATTTTCTTTTCTTTTCTTCACTAAAACCTTCTCATTCAAATAGTAAACCCAAAGTAATAGCCATGGTAAGAAAATGTAACACAAGTGTAGGAAAAGATATGTGCATGTTTTGCACGAAAAAGCCAAAATCCGATTAGCGGTTTTTAATCGCGATTAGCTCTAAATTAGCATATAAATGATCAAAAAAACTTTTAAAATGACATAATTCCATAAAATACCCTATTTTAGAATTTTCCATAATTTTTCCAAAATTTTTCACATTTATTTGTATTTAATTATGTCGAAATATTAAAATATTCAATAAAATAATATTAAATTATAAAAATTCCCCAAAATAATATTTTATTATTTTGAAATGTTACAATCTACCACCCTTAAAGAAATTTGGTCCTCGAATTTAAATTTAAACCCCAAAATACTAAAATATTTCGATACAAGTCCAAGTCATCGGGGCTCCGAAATCATCAATACATAATACATCATAGCGCAATGCATGCGCATGAGTAATGAGAAGATAACTCAAAAACAAAACTCCGTCCAGCATCCCGCAATCATCAGAGTTATGGTAAGGACACAAATGTCAAGTCCAAAAATAAAACCAATATGATACAAATCAGAACCATACATGTAGACATCCAATCTATACATGTGAATAGCTGAAGTAAAAGCATGCCAAATATGTCCAGGTACTGTCCTCTGACTAGTCCTGCTCAGTACGAAAACACATAGAAAAGATCATAAAACGTACTGCTCCATAAGAAACCAATCCCAAAATGTGCATATAAATACTACGTGCGTCTGGTGCGCACGGAATCAAAATCCATATATGTGCCATACATGTTCACAGAAACAACATCTAGGTGCAACGGGCGTGCACGAAGCATCTGTCATAGGCAACGCGTGTGCCTGACAGCAGAATCAGGTGCATCTGACATGCACGAAGAATCCCGATTTAGTGCATCTGGTGTGCACCAAAATCGTATCTCAGAACATGCGCCCAACATGCGCGAAAATCCAAATCAGCGCAACCATCATGCATGAATAAAAGCTAAATCCTGCGCACTCAACATGCACGAAATCACGAAATCCAATAGCAAGCGTCGAATATGCGCAAGTCCAAATCAAATGCACGGAGTGCAAGAAATCAACATCAATATCAGAATCCAAAATCGACATATCGGATGACATCAAATCAACCGTATGAAATCCATGAAACTCAGTCATCAAGACTAAATCATGCGAATAGATCGCCCAAAATACCGAAATCCAAAGTGATGGATACGTGATAGTCAAATCACAAAATCACAAACCAAAAATACCGTCGTCGGTATAAGTCAAGAAGGTGCCGGTACATCCAATGCTAGCGGCGCAAGATATCTACTTACCTCTTGGTCACGGTCTGGCGTCCTCATCTTCTCTGTGGATTACCAATCTCGCAATCCATCGGCTCATCGGCCCTGCCAGGTATGCTAATGGAAACGATTCTGTCCTGGCACTTTTCTGGTCATCTCTCGATCAATCCTCACGACCACTCGTAAAGCAGCACGTCACTGGCGCCGACCTCTGGTCCTCCGAATACACGTCACCCATCTGCTCCTGGTGCAAATCTTATTGCAGCAGTGTCTTGTAAGGAATCCTGCTTAAGGTCTCTCCCAATCTCGCCTAAGCCGAACTGTACGGAGGCTGGTACTCATACATAATCTCTTCTCGCTCTCTGGACAATCTGCATTCTCAGTACAACATTTCCTCGAAAGCTGGTCGCATCCCAACGCCTCTGTAGACACATCGTATCTCTGATGTCAGCGGAGTGGAACGTCATCTCGTCGAAATTTCGTGCGAACTCTTTACTCCACTTTGTTCCAATGTCGACTGATTCGGACTCGTCTACTCGTGACTGCATGGACTACGCTCCAATGGCTATACTCGTATCTGGAGTCTCCCAAGCAATGTGTCCCATCACATAATATCCGAAAAATGTCGAACCATCCGATCGACTCGTCCGAACCTCATAATCCTCCAAGAGCTCAACATCTTAGGTACAGTTTAATAGTATCGAGTACACACCACAGCATCGGTGGTCCAACCGTAGAAGGGCAAACCCAAGCCTCACTAATGGCGCCGCGGAACTGCCGCAAACCCTAAGGTTCAAAGGCTTTCACACGGTCATTATGTCGAGTTAGGGTCTCATTCTTCTAGAGGGTCCATAGAATCGCTTGCATATCTTTCCGAATACTTTAAACTTGGAAAATAGGTTTCTGACATTCGACCGTCGCTATCGACTCTCAACGAATCTGCGTGAAGTCGTCTCTAGCTGGAATCAATCTATCTGATGACCTTGCATCGGGTAAGCGAACGAACTACACGTCCTAGTCATTCACCCTCGGGTGACTAGCGACTTACCATCAATATCTCTAAGTATATGCTCAAGCTGCAGTAGCTCCAATCATCTGGGCGACATCTCGTCATTCGCAGCAACAACTGGCTCATTCGTCCGTACGCTGAACAGCGCCTCAATCATCATGAATAAGCGACATATCGATGGTCATCACATCCTGGCTGGCTTCTATCAGTGGCTCAACCCTCTGGTACCGATCGGCACGTCCGAGAAATCTCGTAAAGGCGATCTGTCAAACGCTCAAGGCGCGAAAACACAATAAAACGAAGCCTCTGTATGAAATCGTATGTCTCTGGAATCATGCCCTGGTCAGTCCTCGTCCACGACGAGCTCATGCTGACGCAACTCGAGCCGTAGCTCACTCTGCCCATTCAATCGTGGCAGCAAAATCATAACCAGAATCGATGAGGATAGATCATAGGAATGAATATAATACTGTGCAAGGAAATGTACATCCTAAGGTTTCTTAAGCGGAGTGGCGTGTCGTAAGTATGCCGCGGAACATACGTACGGTACGTCCCTCTTCTCAAGCTACCTACTCCATCAACCAAGGGTCATCCGACGCGACGAAAGTTTGGGTATAATACCCCCTCGACTAAGTCTAAGTTCCGTAAGGTCAAGCCTAAGTTCCGTGTATATATATATATATATATATATATATATATATATATATATATATATATATACACGCCCTAGGCTCCACATAGTCAAACTTAGACTCGAACCAAGGTTAACCTAGCGCTCTGATACCAACTTTGTCACGACCCGAAATAGCCCGTGACTGGCACTTGAATCATATGACGTCTATAGGACCCCATCTAATCCAAGTAAGCCAAAAGCCCAGAAATCTAAAACCATTTTAGGGAGTAAATAAAGAAAACTAGTTTAAAGGGATGAAGAAAACATGTTTTAAATCATGGTTTTTAAATAACTAAGCTGAATATGCATTTTTAAAATGTATAGTCTTTTCTGAAAATTTCGGCAGAGTTTCCTTTGTAAAAACTGGCCCCGAACGGGGTACAACAAGGATAATATATAAGTAATGATAAAAGGCATCCCCAAGCGGGAGCTAGCTCTTCGTCAATTGACGGTCACAACCATGCAAGCATTATAATATACAACGCCGAAAGGCGAGGATCAAAACTCAGAAAGAAACTCAAAATCAACATGAAAACCATAATACTGCTACGCGCGACTCTAAGGTCGAAATAATACATAACTGATTTCTAAGTCTGAAACAATATACAAGTTTTGGTTGATGGAATTTCTAGATACAATGAATAATACATGTACAATGGTGGTTCTGATGCAAAAGAACCCACCTACCAAAGCAAGTCACCCGTAATGGAAGCAATGTGCCAGAAAAGCCGCAATGAAACCTGTACGGCAAAACCTGCAAGAACTGTGGTACAACGGGGGTGAGTTGCCAACTCGTGAATAGAAAATATCTACAAGCAGAGATCGAATGTATGACCCATCCTAGGTCAATACGATCAGATATATAAATAAACCTTAATATGAATAAGTCTGAAGCATGCTAAACTGGCAATATAACCTCTATACATAAGTGTAGTGCCAAGTGCTCGTGCCAGTATCTCAGGTAATAGCATATCATAAATATGAGGTATGATTGAATGTAATCAAATCTGTATGTATGTGGATCCCATCCACTCGTCACCCAATGACAATAACCATCATGCATGTAAATATCATAAAGCAGATGCATGGAAAAATGAGGATATAAACCATCTGTGTCCCTCGCGACACATCAAATCATGGAACCGGAGTGTCCAGCATCGACACTCGAAAACATCATGAAAGCTGTGCCCAGCATCGGCACGTAAATCCTCATATATCGGGCTCCATCAGTCCGGATCAGCCCACGGGCTCTGTCTGCGGTATCGGCCCTCGGGGGTGAGTTGCCAACTCGTGAATAGAAAATATCTACAAGCAGAGATCGAATGTATGACCCATCCTAGGTCAATACGATCAGATATATAAATAAACCTCAATATGAATAAGTCTGAAGCATGCTAAACTGGCAATATAACCTCTATACATAAGTGTAGTGCCAAGTGCTCGTACCAGTATCTCAGGTAATAGTATATCATAAATATGAGGTATGATCGAATGTAATCAAATCTGTATGTATGTGGATCCCGTCCACTCGTCACCCAATGACAATAACCATTATGCATGTAAATATCATAAAGCAGATGCATGGAAAAATGAGGATATAAACCATCGGCCGCTTTACGTGACTGGGTACAGTGACAGAGATCGGATTAATCACATATTGATTGATCCGGGGTCCTCAGTGAACATCATGAATTTGCGGACACTGAAGAGTTTGTCAATGGGCGTCCGACACCTGTCAAGGGAAAGGATTGTCATTCAAGGCTTCAATCAAAATGCCAGCAAGTTCTGAGGTCTATAGCTTTGCCAATCAAATTTGGGGATCTGCAAACTGAAGCTAAGATATACGTGATCGACGCTGACACGTCTTATAAAATTCTCTTGGGGCGGCCGTGGCTCCACGATTACGACATCGTTCCGTCGACTCTCCATCAATGCATGAAGTATACTAAAAATGGCGAAGAAAGACGTATTGACGGAGACATCCAGCCGTTCGGTATGCATGAAGTCCGATATGAAGATTCTCGGTACTTTGTGAACCTCCAAAGTGCTGAGCCACAGCTGACCAAAGACTGAACAGCCCCGAAACTCAAAAGCAAGTCTGAGCCGGCTGTCACTTTCAAAAGCAGAAACCCCCACGTGCGTCCGCGTTTCGGCAGTGACACTGATGAGTCCGACGCTGGAAGTCCATCCTTCCGTAAAACTCGCCCTCATTTCGGCAGCGATACGGAAGAATCTGATACTGAAGGCCCATCCGACGCCAAAATTCGCCCTCGTTTAAGCAGCGGCAGTGAAGAGTCGGAGGAAGAGGACCTGTCGTGCAACAGCTGTGCAGATTGGGCCCCTATGCAACAAACAAAACTACGAGAGACCTTCGAAATTGTAGAAGGGCCCCTAGCTGTCACAAGGGTGCCGGAGCAGATATGCAAAGAGCTCGATGCATTGTCAGTCTCCACCGTAGACCAGCTAAAAACTTTCTACGTTCCCGGAAGGAAAAATGGATAGAAGAGCATCCTGTTTTATGGGTCAAATCCTGCTGTGCACCCGGACGATTTGTCTGTCGCGTGCCTTCCCTATGAGAGAGGCATAAGAGCCGTCCTCAATCCCAGATACTATGTACCCGAGATGCAGGAATATTTCAAAAAGTGCGGATGCCGGTTATATTAAACGGAGTCCGAAGCAAAGTTTTATGAAGGGCTATGGCATCCGTCCCAGGTCCGAGCACTCATCGATGGACGAATTCCAGATAGACGGGGCATAGGCTACATTCAACCTGATTCCAAGGCATGCTACATGATCCATATTGGTGAAGCCAGCGAAAGATCAAATGATGACGAGATAGCCGAGCCAGAAGAAGCTCCTCAAGAGCTCGAAGATGGCGGACAAGCAACCTTTGACGAGCTAACCGAAATTGACTTAGGAACGCCCGATAATCCAAGGACGACCTACATCAGCTCACTCTTGTCAGAGGAAATGAAAGAGTAGATAATTGCCCTGCTGTATGAGTTCATTGACTGCTTTGCGTGGACATACAAGGAAATGCCTAGCCTATCCCCTGAAGTGGCCATGCATAAACTGGCTATATCTCCTGATGCTAAGCCAGTCAAACAAGCTCCTCGAAGAATGATAAGGGAACTAGAAGAAAAGGTCATCATGGAAACCAAGAAGCTCATCGATGCCGGCTTCATCAAGGAAGAGAAATATGCGGACTGGATCGCATGCATAGTCCCGGTGAAGAAGAAAAATGGGCAGATCTGAGTTTGTGCCGATTTCAGGGACCTCAACAAGGCATGTCCTAAAGATGACTTCCCGCTACCGGTCATGGAAATGATGGTCGATGACACCTCAAATTACGAGCTGTTCACCTTTATGGATGGCTCGTCTGGGTATAATCAGGTCAAGATGTCACCTGAGAATGAGAAGCACACAGCATTTCGAACCCCGATCGGAATATACTGCTACAAAGTGATGCCGTTCGGACCGAAGAACGCAGGTGCTACATATCAAAGGGCAATGACCAATATCTTTGACGACCTAATTCATAAAGTCGTCGAATGCTATGTTGATGATCTGGTCGTCAAGACTAAAGCCAAGGCCGACCACGTCCAAGATCTTAGGACCGTTCTCACTAGGCTGAGAGAGTACGACCTGAAAATGAATCCTCTGAAGTGCGATTTTGGCGTGTCATCGGGAAAATTCCTGGGCTTCATAGTCCGAAATCGAGGGATTGAAGTTGACCCATCCAAGATAAAGGTCATCATGGAGATGCCCCCTCCTAAGAGTCTGACGCAGCTAAGATCTTTTCAAGGCAAGCTTGCCTATATACAAAGGTTTATCTCAAATTTATCGGGGAGATGTAGGCCCTTCTCAAAGCTCATGAAGAAAGGAGCTCCTTTTGTCTGGGATGCCGAATGTCAAGAAGCGTTCGAAAGCATCAAATAGTACTTGTTTCACCCTCCAGTGCTGCCCGCTCCCATTCCAAATAAACCGCTGATTCTCTACACTGCCGCGCTAGATGAGTCGCTCGGTGTGCTCCTTGCCCAGAACAACGAGGAGGGAAAAGAGAATGCCCTCTACTACCTCAGTCGAACTTTAGTCGGGGCGGAACACAACTATTCCCCGATCGAAAAGCAATGCCTGGCTCTGATGTTCGCTGTGAAGAAGCTGAGGCACTATCTTCTCGCTCATCGGGTTATGCTGATCTCTAGGGTCGACCTACTCAAACACTTAAAGACCAAAGTAAGCCTAGCCGGTAGAATGTCGAGATGGGCTGTCATGCTACTTGAGTTTGACATAGTTTATACTCCTCAGAAAGCAGTAAAAGGGCAAGCTCTTGCGGAATTTCTCGCTGCTCATCCCATACCAGAAAGGTCACTGCTTAATTGCGAGTTACCCGATGAACAAATATTGCACTTCGAGGATAGCGTGCCATGTTGGGAGCTCTACTTTGATGGGTCCTCATCACTAAAGACCTCCAGTAAATCAAGCGTCCCGGAGATAAAAGCAGGGATAGGATTGGTGTTCATCACGCCATCGATGGGAACCCTACGGCGTTCTTTTGCTCTCACCGAGCCTCGAACAAATAATGAAGCTGAGTATGAAGCTCTGATAGCTGGTTTGGAACTCGCCATAGAAATGGAAATCCTTCGGCTACGGGTTTACGGTGACTCCCAGCTTGTTGTCAACCAAGTAAGCGGTGACTATAAGATATACAAACCCGAGTTAGCTCGGTACAGAAGCCGAGTGGTGGAACTCATGAAACGGTTCACTCACATTGAACTAATGAGAGTCCCTAGAGCGTTGAATGGAAAGGCTGACGTACTCGCTCGCTTAGCTAAGGAGCCGGCTGATCCTGACATGGACGAAATTCTGATCACAGTCAGGAGCCGGCAAATTCTACCCCCAGTCTCTCTACGAGAAGAGGAACGCGCAGAACAGAAGAGCAGTCCTGCCGAAGAAGTTTCGATCATCCAAGCCGAGCCCGATTGGAGAGAACCCTTCATAGAATACCTCCGATACGACAAGCTGCCCCAAGGAAAATCTACAAGGATTCAGCTGAAGAAGAGAGCTCTCCGATACATGTTTGTAAATGACACGCTATACCGCAGGTCATATGACCAACTCTGGCTCAGGTGTCTGTCATTGGCCGAAGCCCAAAAGGTCATGAAAGAAGTTCACTCGGGCGTTTGCGGTGCTCACCAATCTGGCCCCAAGATGCGGCTTCAAATTAAACGGCTTGGGTATTACTGGCCCACCATGATACGGGATTGCGGAGATCATGTAAAGAAGTGTTATATCTGCCAAATTCACGGCGATTTCATTCACAAGCACCCCAATCCGTTGCATCCTACGGTGGCGTCGTGGCCCTTCGAAGTCTGGGGAACCGACATAGTTGGCCCAATTGATCTTCCGTCATCTAGAGGCCACCGGTTCATACTGGCCACAACAGACTACTTCTCCAGATGGGCTGAAGCTGTCTCGCTAAAAGAAATCAAGAAAGAAGATATTCTGACATTCTTCCAGCATAATATTCTATACCGCTTCGGTACACCAAGAAGAATCATTTCTGACAACGGGCCTTCTTTCAAGAGCTTCAAAGTCTTAAGGTTCGCTACTCAGCACAAGATAGACTGGAGGTATTCCTCCATCTATAATCCAAGAGCCAATGGGCTAGCCGAATTCTTCAATAAGACTCTATGCAACTCCTGAGGAAAAATGCTTCAGCCAACAAGAGAGTCTGGAATCTCAAACTTCATGAGGCGTTGTAGGCATATCGTACCATGCACCGTACTCTAACTCAGTCCACTCCATACTCATTGCTCTTCGGAGTGGAGGCGGTTCTCCCCCTCGAAGTCGAAGTTCCAAGCTTAAGAATGGTCGTTCAGCACGAGTTGACGGAGGAGGAAAACATGCTCCTTCGGTTTGAAGAGCTCGATGCTCTCGAAGAAAAGAGGCTCGCTGTGCAGCAAAATCTGGAGCTATACCGATCCCAAATGTCACAGACCTATGACAAGATAACCCGTCTCCGCGCTTTCAAGAAAGGTGAATTGGTGTTGGTCCTCAAAAGACCGATCATCCCCAATCGACATGCCAAGGGAAAATTCGAGCCAAACTGGGAAGGACCATACGTCATCGAGAAAGTGTTCGACAGAGGATTCTACCAGCTAATAAGTGCCGAG
The DNA here is from genome assembly GCA_030015575.1 of Agapanthus africanus. NCBI lineage: Eukaryota > Viridiplantae > Streptophyta > Magnoliopsida > Asparagales > Amaryllidaceae > Agapanthus > Agapanthus africanus. Next base: position 86,335,736 of record CM057338.1, on the reverse strand, counting down.
AGAGAAAGGCCCATGCCACCCATCAATGGCCGATATCTCAAGAAATACTACGCGTGAATGCTCCAAGTCGCAGGCGAATTGAGCACACCAGCCCTACGGTCTGGATCATACATCCTGCAAAACCGTATACAATCCACGGGCGTAAACGATCCCTATCTCTCCCAAATCTTACCGGTGAGACTACTTTTAAAGTCCCACCAGCGGCAAAAAAAAGGTATGTCCACAAGCAAAACGGGCACGGATGAAAACCCGAAAGGGCTCCGTGAGTAAAAACAGCAAGACTACCGGCGAGTTTATGAAAACCCGAAAGGGCGTAAACTCATGAAAAGAGATGAAATACACTCGCAAAGTCCTCTCGACCTTGGGAGGAGAAAATCCTTGCGTGAGATCCTTACGACTCACAAAGGAGCAACACACTTAGAAATCCTCATGATTCCTAAGGAGAACATACACCTGCGAGATCCTCTTGACTCGTAGGGAGAAAATGCTTTTATGAGACCCTTACGGCTCATAAAAATGAAAATCCTTAGGCGATAGGGATCCAAACCTGTCTCCTGAAGCATCGCTCCCCAACGGGCAACGGCAAATGATGAGTCGCTCCTGGCATTTCGCTTCAGTGTTAGCGGTGCTGATGCTGACCAAAACCCAAATCCCAAGTCCTTCCGGGGCAAATGATGAGTTGCTTCTGGCATTATTCCAGTGCATCAATGCTGATGCCAAACAAGATCCAAATTCCAAGTCCCCAAATGGCGAATGATGAGTCGCTCCTGATATCATATTCCAGTGCAGCGATATAGACGCCAACCAAAATCCAATTTCCCAAAATTCTTCCGGCCCTACGGTTAGTCCCTAAATTGACTACCGTATATAATCCATGAGCTCAAATAATTCTCATCATACCCATACCCCACCGCAACCATCAGTCCAGCAGCCGGTCTCCACCCTTGGACTTATGCTCCATTTTGGAAGACCCACTCATGTGTCCTCACGATACATGAGGAGAACAAACCTTACGGGATTCTCACGACTCGTAAGAAAACACCTTCGTGGGATCCTTACGACTCAAAAAGGAAAAACGCACTTGGGAGTCCCCATGTCTCCTAAGGAGAAAGTGCACCTACGAGATCCTTTCGACTCGTAGGAGAAAATGCTTTTATGGGACCCTTACGGCTCATAAAACTGAAAAGCCTTAGGTGATAGGGACCTAAACCTGTCTCCTAAGCCACCGCTTCCCAACAAGAAAGGGCAAGTGATGAATTGCTCCTGGCACATGTGCTTCAGTGTTAGCAACACTGATGCCCACCCTAACCCCAAAATTCCAAACTCCAATCCAATAGACCCCTAAGTCGTTAAACTGGGAACATATGACATCTAAGTCGTTAAACTGGGAACATATGACCCTAAGTCGTTAAACTAGGAATGAAGGAAATTCCCTCACGTCAAATGATGATTCGCTCCTGGTACCATATTCCAGTGTAGCGGTGCTGATGTCAATCAAAATCACATCAAATCAGCAAAACAATCAACGACCTCCATGGCAGAATTAAATTCCACCTCGGAAACAAGTCAACTTCATCCCTGACACCGCAAGAAGTGGAGCAAGTCAAATCCAGAACCGACCGTCCACGTCGCAAAAATGGCAGAACCGACTGTCCACATCGCAAAAATGGCAGCACCGACCGTCCACGTCGCTAAAATGGCAGCATCGACCGTCCACGTCGCAAAAAGGGCAACACCGACCGTCCACGTCACAAAAATGGTAAAACCGACCGTCCACGTCGCAAAAATGGTAGCACCGACCGTCCACGTCGCTAAAATGGCAGCACCGACTGTCCACGTCGGTAAAATGGCAGCATCGACCGTCCATGTCGCAAAAAGGGCAGCACTGACCGTCCACGTCGCAAAAATGGAAGAACCGACCGTCCATATCGCAAAAATGGCAGCACCGATCGTCCACGTCGCTAAAATGGCAGCATCGACCGTCCACGTCGCAAAAAGGGCAGCATCGACCGTCCAAGTCGCAAAAAGGGCAGAACCGACCGTCCACGTCGCTAAAAGGACAGCACCGACCGTCCACGTAGCAAAAATGGCAGCACCGACCGCCCACGTCGCTAAAATGGCAGCATCGACAGTCCACGTCGCAAAAAGGGCAGCATCGACCGTCCAAGTCGCAAAAAGGGCAGAACCGACCGTCCACGTCGCTATAAGGGTAGCACCGACCGTCCACATCGCTAAAATGGAAGCACCGACCATCCACGTCGTAAAAAGGGCGGCATCGAACGTCCAAGTCGCTAAAAGGGCAGCATCGACCGTCCAAGTCGCAAAAAGGGCAGAACCGACCGTCCACGTCGCTAAAATGGCAGCATCGACCGTCCACGTCGCTAAAAGGGCATCAACAGCCTCCTCGTCGGAATTATGCTCCGCATCGGAATCAAGTCAACCAGACACTCCATCTCGGAGACACGTCAAGCATCGACCGTCCATGTCATAAAAAGGGCAGTGCCAGGTTCCCAAAAAGCGGGAACCAAATCAAGTCGCCTCCACGTGAAAGAAGATCCATCAAGTTCATGCACACGACCTACATATGCTGTGTGCATTTATTGAAGGGGGGCAATTTGTTGGGGTAAAAATTTACACCCCGATTGACCAAGTCAAAATCAAAATCAACCCCAAGCCAGGTGGGCCCAATCCCGGGTCAAGTGGGCCAATGCCCGGAGTGAGCCCGAACATGAAGCGGCCGACCTCCCCCATGCCAAAATAAAATTTTTGTAATAAATAATTTTTTTGTATTTCTTGTATTTTTATTTTATGAATAAATGTAAGAAAATGGGCATAAAGCCAAATTTTTGTAAAGCCCATGGCTTATGTGCGAAAGGAAATAGCACATGAGGCATGGGATGGGCAAATACCATTTTTGTAAAGCCCAAGGGGTTATATGTAAAGTGTATAGCCTATAAAGGTAAGGATAATGAAAATATTCCAACAACTTTTTCTCTCTCCAAAAGAATCAAGATCTGTGATCTTCTCCTTCCTCAAGGTTCTAAAAACCTTCTTCTCTTTTTGAATTAAATCAAGAGTTTTACTCTTCCTTTTCCAAACTAAATAGTTTTTTACCACGAAACCCACAAAGAGGAACTCAGATCTCCCATCAGATCTTAAAAATAAGAAATTTTTAAAATCTCATACTTCTTGTTTTTCAAGATCCACCCAAAAGAGGAGGAAGAAGGAGACCCATCACCTAAAAATCCCACTTTGGGAAGATCCAGAGCTCAAGGGAGAAGCCCGTTTCATCATCTCCAAAAACATCTTAGGAGTTTAACTCCACTCTAAATTCTCTTTCGGGAGTTTAAATCCCATTTCTGGGGCTAAAAGCCCCCTTTCCTCGCCGGCGCCCAAGCGCCCGAGCGCCTAGCGCCCCAAGCGCTCAAGCGCCCAGCGCTCGAGCGCCTTGCACCTACGTGCCGGGCATGTGGTGCGCTAGCGCTTGAGCGCCCAACGCCCATGTGCCGGGCACGTGGTGCGCTCGCGCTTGAGAGCCTAGCGCTCACATGTCGGACACGTGGTGCGCTAGCGCTTCACCGCACAGTGCCTAAGCGCCCAGCGCTCAAGCGTCCAGCGCTCGCGTGCTAGGCACGTGAGGTGCTGGCCCCACGCGTCCTTTGGGTGCTTTTCCCCTTTATATATATATAAATGTATACATGTGTGTGTATATATATATACACACACACACACACACACATACTCTACGACACTGTCCCTGTTAGGAAAAATTTCTAACGGGACGCTGCCCCGCACCCCCACAAGGGGGCTGCTAGCCCCCTTGACCCCCAACCCGCTATCCGGGTAGCAGGACCCCCGTAAAAACTCTGCGGGGCCCCCGATATATCCAAAACCACTTCAAAACACAACACTGCACATTGAGTTCGCATGACAAGTTTAACCCGTCAATCGGAGGTTCTCTCACTCCAAATGCGAGGGGTAATTAACGGCAGCTTAGTCCGCGTCTGCCGGAGATTTGGATCCCCACAATCAATAAACCCTAGTCTAACCTAGGCAGGGGGAATCTTTAATGCGCCTGACAAGCGCGTGCGTATTCCCATCTCAATGAGGTGACGAAAAACACCCTACAGTCCTATGGGCCCCGCGCACGTCAAAGAAGACCCCCACCGGGGAAATCCCTTTCAGCCTATGCTACAGGACCGAGGCAATGGTCCCAGCGGAGATCGAGCTACCTAGTCACCGGGTCGAACACTTCGACGATGAAGCAAACACTACGGCCCTGCGGACCAACCTGGACATCTTGCTGGAGAAACGAGACCGGGATCAAATCAGGGCTGCCGCCTATCAGCAACAAACTGCCCGATACTACAACGCGTGGGTCAAGTGTCACTTCTTCAAGACCGGAGATCTGGTCCTACGGCAAAATGAGTTCATTGATCAAGGCAGGCTGCATAAGCTTTCCCCGAGGTAGGACGGTCCTTTCCTCGTCTCCGAGGTACTTCCCGGCGGAGCCTACCTCTTACAGGACACGGACGGGCACAAGTTTCCGTGGCCTTACAACGCCGAGAAGCTCAACCCGTACCAGTGAAATCAGTACCTACGAGTGTGTACATCTCCTTTCACAAAGACAATGTAAATTTTTCTAAAAAGTCCTTTCCATTCAAATAACAAGAAAAGAACGTTAGAGCATTGCAAAAAGAGGAGTCCTGTCTTTGTGATCAAAACCCTCGTCAAGAGGTAATCGAGCAGCTTCACTGCTCGGTCAATCCTTAGCAGGCCTCCCATGGCCCCCCAACCCTAAGAATCTAAGCCCTCACGAAAATGCAGTCGAGTGGCTACCCTGCTCGGCTATCCCCGACCGGTAGCTCCCTACCCCACAAGGCAAGGGATCAAAGCCCTCGCCAAGAGGTAACTGAGCTCGGTCAATCCTTAGCAGGCCTTCCATGGCCCCTCCAGCGCTAAGGATCTTAGCCCCCGGCTATCCCTGACCGGTAGCTCCCTACACCACAACGCCAGGGATCAAAGCCCTCGCCAAGAGGCAACTGAGCAGCTTCACCGCTCGGTCCATCCTTAGCGGGCCTCCCATGGCCCCTCCAGCGCTAAGGATCTAAGCCTTCACGAAGAGGCAGCCGAGCGGCTACCCTGCTCGGATATCCCTGGCTGGTAGCTCCCTACCCCACAACGCCAGGGATCTAAACCCTCACCAAGAGGCAGACGAGAGGCTACCCTGCTCGGCTATCCCTGGCTGGTAGCTCATGTCACGCCCCGCTTCCCATTATACAGGCAGGGCGCGATGAGGCCACTACGTATTTACTGCGAAGTAAATACGCTAAGCGTATCTAAGCAATATAAATATAAATGCACAAGAGACAAGATATAATAAAACAACAACTTTATTTATTCACATTCTTTTTGTACAATGCATAGAAAAGTAAATACATCTGGAAGAAAGCAATGCCTAAACAGTAGCATAACAGAAAAGGAAAAGTACTGAAATAAAAAGTGTACAATGTAGCTAGAGCTCTGGATCGTATGCAAGTGGTCCAAGTCCTCACCGGTAGGCTCGATCTCTGGAAGATCCGAATCACCTGACGACATTCAAAGAAGAAAGAAAGAGAATGTCGTCAGCGAACAAATCACTTAGTAAGTCCCAACAATAAGGGAGAAATAGAATAGATAGAAAGAGAATGTAGCTTTTAAAGTTGTATTATATGGTTAACGCTGTTGTTTGTAGCTTGGAACAGAAGGATGCCGGTGTATATGAGAGGAGTTTCTGCCAGAGACTAGAGGCAAGTATAGTACAAGGAACCGTTTATGCCACGGTACAACAGCAAATGGATTCAGGTTAGGTGTATTAATAGTTGCTGTCTCGTGCCACTTCTAATACCATCCGCACCAATCTACCCCTTAAAGCTCGTGAAGTATTGTATTGTTTGTATTGTATTGCAACTTGTATTGTAAATGTAATATAGATTGTATAATTGGATGACTTGCCAAAACCATGATACCAGTAAATGGATGTAACTGGAGAATCATGGATGTAACTTGAGAATCATGTAAATGGAAGTATATCCATGGTTCGGTTCAGTCAGGTTGAATAGATTGAATATATGTATTCAGGATTCATGTCGGATTGTAAATTGTACTTGAATCATATTCAAGTCAGATTATTATAATAAGACTCAGTCAGAGTCAGAACAATTAGAAAATAAATTGAAATCATGATTGTTTTGATGTTATCGGTAACCGCTGCACATAGGCGACAGGATTTGTGTCTTTTTCAAAGACGATTGCTGCGTTGATAACATCGTTGTTAAGTTGTCTACCTTAAATAGGCAAACACCCACTTCTCCGGCTCCCTGAGGCTCAAGAGATTGGTCCCGCTTAAACCTATATTTACTAGGGTCCTTAGGGTAATTTATAGAACCTGAGGTTTTTTTTATGTAAAAATACTTTTATATAATTTTCAAAATACACCCAAGTGTTTAATTATCGTATTTAGAGTTGTAATAAGTGTAGATTTTATACATGAGACATTTCTAATGAGAATAACCTAATTTTCATAATATATGGTATTAAATGGTAATATTGATTTTGTATGGAATTCATGATATTTTAATGTAAAGTGATTCTTGTGATTTTGGAAAAGTTGAAGTATTTATATTATAACAAAAATAGGTATTTTTAATATTACACACACACACACATACATACATATATATATATATTTATAAAAATAAATTTATATATATATATTATATTTCTAGAAATCTCATTTTCTTAAGATTTTGGTATTTTATATCTCTCGAGACCGAATACTCCTTGCGGAGGTCTGCATCTCGCACTACTAAGCCCAGAGATGTGCGATAATCCGCACCATCCCAGTCGGGTTCCCCAAATTGGGTTGTAGTGGCGCTTTGCAAAAATTTGTGTAAAATACTTGATCTTTTAGAAAATGGTTGTATGGAATTCATGGTATTTATTTGAAATGTTTCGTTTTCCCGTATTCTAGGTTCCCAAAAGTATTGTGTTATGTTGCATATGAGTGTTGTGAGAAGGTAGGTCATTACCTCGTGATCTACTTAAAGGTATAGTAAGTTTGTGATGTTTTAATGTCGAAATAAAACTACATGGTATTTTAGTGAAAAAGTACGGTAAAAGTTACAAAATGAGATAAGTTGTCATGAAACTTGTTCAACATATTTGTTAATATTTAATAGTCAACATGTAATGGTTTAACATGATTGTATTAAAGAAAAGTGAGATTTTTAGGAAGAACCGAATCGGAAATCGGATTTGCTCCGATTCCGTCGGGTTTTAGAAATACGTGTTTTAGAAAAGAGTAGAGAAAGGGGGAAGTGAGACTTACAGGTTTCAAACTTAGAGGAGAGGAAGAGGGAATGGTAGACTTTGCCGGAGCGTCGTTTCTTAGCTAGGAACTCTTAGGGTTGTCGCCGGAAAAATCGCCGGAGCTTCGCCTTTCGCTACTTCAAAAGTACACTAAGGTTCTAGGAAATTTCTTGAGAGTTTTGCTCAGAATTTTGGAGTGAGGGGTTTGTGTTTAGGGGTTGTATTTATAGGGTAAGGCTAGGGTTAGGGTAGGTGAAAAGTTGAAATGAAAAAATGTGATAAATGTAATAAAATGTATTAAAATTGGAGTTATTGGGGTTTTAAAAGAGTTCAGGTACCGTTCTAAGGAATTAAACCATACAGATGTACAGAGAAGACCAAAAGACACAATTTTTGTGTTGGGGATTCGGCGGAATAGGCCAATTCGGCCGGCGGCGGCGGCCCGAGTCGGCCGGTCCGCCGGCCGAGTCAGGCGGCCGGAATCCCCCCTGACGGTTGGTGATCCCTCTGCCATGGTTACTTTTCAGGGTGTAGTGGGGGGTTTTTGTAAGATATGCACGTGTAAACTCTTGGTATTCTAAAAATTCAAAATAAATCAAAATTAAAACTAATGTGGGGTATGGGATTTGAACTCTGGTGGCTTGGTTCAGCAGTACAAGGTTTTACCAATGAGCTACAAGCTCCTTCTTGTAATTAAAGAGTGAATTAATTACTTATAGTAATCACAGTAAATGCAAATACCCCAAGTATACATTAATTTTTAAGCAAATTTTTGTACACTAAAATTGGAGTTGTTACAGTCTACCCTCCTTACAAAAATTTCGTCCTCGAAATTTACAACTTTTATTTTAAGGACTAGTTTACAAAGAGGTGGGGATATCTTGCACGCATTTCATCTTCTCTTTCCCAAGTGGACTCTCCTGGAGTGTCTTTTCTCCACATCACTCGGACTATGTTGACTTCTTTGTTCCGAAGTGACTTCACTTTCCTGTCCAGGATCTCCACAGGTTGTTGCTCACAAGATAAGTAGGGTTGTATAGTGAGCTCGGAATGATCAAGAACATGGCTGGGGTCACTCACATACCTTCTGAGTTGCGATATGTGGAACACATTATACACTCCTTCCAATGAAGGTGGAAGTGCTAAGCGGTATGCCACTTTACCGACTCGTTCGAGTATGTCGAACGATCCAATGTATCTCGTACTTAGCTTACCCCGTCTTCCAAATCGGATCACTCCGCGGTTCGGAGATATCTTCAAGAATACGCGATCTCCTGGCTGGAACTCCAAGTGACGTCGCTTTGCATCAGCCCAGTGCTTCTGTCGATCTTGGGCTATGCGCATCTTTTCTCTGATAGTGTGAACCACACCAACAGTCGCTACTATCATCTCAAGTCCAAGAACTTCCCTATCTCCGATGTCGTCCCAACTTAATGGCGATCGACACTTCTTTCCATACAGTGCTGCAAAAGGTGCCATTCCTATGCTTGCTTGGTAGTTATTGTTGTACGAAAACTCCACAAGATGTAAGTGATCTTCCCACGATCCTTTGAAGTCTAACATACATGCTCTGAGCATATCCTCCAAGATCTGAATAGTTCGCTCAGACTGACCATCTGTTTGTGGATGATAAGTCGCGCTGAAGTTCAGACTTGTTCCCAAGCTCGCTTGCAGACTCTGCCAAAATTGCGATCTGAACCTGGTGTCACGATCGGAGACAATGCAGACTGGTACTCCATGAAGTCTCATAATTTCCTGTATAAGTTCATGGGTATCAAAGATAGTACATATTTAAAGAGTTTAAATTTTAAGTAGATTCTTATCTCCATGTACTTCTTTGCTAGTGTCTCAGTTGATTGGCCAACTCGAAATGGGATGAAATGAGTCGACTTTGTTAGTCGATCCACAATGACCCATACTGCGTCGTTACCTTTTGTGCTGCGAGGAAGATCAGTCGCAAAATCCATTGTGATGTGTTGCCACTTCCATTCCGGGATTGGTAACGGTTGAAGTAATCCAGCTGTCCTGTGATGTTCAGCCTTTACTTGCTGACACACCAAGCATTTAGCGACGCTTCTGTCTACTTCAAGCTTCATTATATGCCAGCAGTAATCTGACGTAGATCTTTGTACAACTTTGTACCTCCAGGGTGTACTGAGTAGGGAGAGTTGTGAGCTTCTTTCATTAACTCTTCCCGAACAGGACCTTTCGGTACACATAATCTGCTGTCGTATCTCAAAGATCCGTCTTCATGGATGATGAAGTCTGTTCTGAGTTCATTCTCTACTTGTTCTCTGATCTTTTGCAACTTAGCATCACTTGCTTGAGCTGCTTTGGTCTGATTGACAATTGTTGATTGAACTTGTAAATTCATCAAACTTGAAGCATTACCTGACATGACTACTTCAATCTCCATCTGATGTAAGTCTTGTTGAAGCTTCCACTAAGCGGTGAGATGCATTGCTAATGGTTGGCGACTAAGAGCATCTGGAACCACATTCACCTTCCCTGGGTGATATTGCAGGTTGATGTCAAAGTCCGCTATGAGTTCTAACCATTGTCTCTGCCGCATATTCAACTCTTTCTGAGTAAACACATATTTCAGGCTCTTGTGATATGTGTATATGTTCACTCATTCACCAAGAAGATAATGGCGCCAAATCTTGAGAACAAAGATGACGGCTGCCAATTCCAAATCATGCATCGGATAATTGCGCTCATGAGTCTTCAGCTGTCTTGAAGCATAAGCCATAACCTTACCGTGCTGATGTAGAATACATCCTAATCCCTTACCGGATGCATCGCAATGCACTTCGAAACCTCCAGATTGGTCCGGTATAACGAGAATAGGCGCTGATGTCAATCTTGACTTGAGTTCTACGAAAGCTTGTTCGCATACTTCTGACCACACAAATTCTTCATCTTTACGTGTGAGCTTGGTCAGGGATGTTGCTATCTTTGAAAAGCCTTCAATGAACCTTCTGTAATATCCAGCTAAACCCAAGAAACTCCGAATGTCCTTCACTGACTTTAGTGTCAGCCATTCGCTTACTGCTGAAACTTTCGCCGGATCCACAGAAATTCCTTCGCCTGATACGATATGTCCAAGAAAAACAACTTGATTTAGCCAAAATTCGCATTTTCTATACTTGGCATATAATTGATGTTGTCGTAGAGTTTCCAAGACAATTCGTAGGTGCTCGGCATGCTCTTTCCGACTCTTGGAATACACCAGGATGTTGTCGATGAAGATGACAACGAACCTGACTAAGTACTCCCGGAAAACTTGATTCATCAGGTTCATGAATATTGCTGGTGCGTTGGTCACTCCAAATGGCATCACTAGAAATTCGTAATGTCCATAACGAGTTCGGAAAGCTGTTTTATGAATATCAGATTCCTCGACCTTCACTTGATGATAACCTGAACGAAAATCTAATTTAGAAAAAACACAAGATCCACTTAGCTGATCGAATAAATCATCGATACGCGGTAGCGGATACTTGTTCTTTATCGTGACTTCGTTCAAGGCTCTGTAATCAATGCACATTCTATATGAACCTTCCTTCTTCTTCACAAGTAGTACTGGTGATCCCCAACTTGAAGTGCTGGGACGAATCCATCCTTTCGCCAATAATTCGTCCAACTGTGTTCGGACTTCCTTCAAACCTTTCGGACTTAATCGATAAGGTGCTTTGATCACCGGTTGTGCTCCTGGTACAAAATCAATGCTGAATTCAAGAGCTCGATCGAGAGGCAAACCTGATATATCGTCAGGAAACTCATCGTCGAACTCTTGAACCACTTCTGGCCTTGATTCTTCCTCCGCTTGAGTTGCTGCAATCTCTGCCTTCCTTGGCTTCTCCTTGTATGTACTTGGCTCCAGCGTACGGTTTCCACTTTTGAAATAGAAGACCGGATGGTCTGGGATCTCGAATACTGCCCTCCTTTGATGACAGTCGATGGTAGCATAAAAAGTTCCGAGCCAATCCATACCTAGAACCACATCGAAGTTTGGTATGTCCAGCACTTTGAAGTCAGCGTAGAATTCTCTGCTGCAGACGACTACCGGACACAAGCTGTATCCCATGTTGGAGATAGTGCCCTCAAAGTCAATTATTGGATTGCAGGTACGTGATTGCAATGATTGAGGCAGGACCTATACCAATATGACAGTCTTGCTCGAGATTATAGTATGCTATCTGGTTTGACTTTATCAATCAATACATGCTTTAGTTCACTATTGCATGATGATAGAGCCCATAGGATTCTTGCTTGACTACCAGCAGTATGATGGCGATCATATACGTGGGAGCTGGGGTCTGTAAGCATATCCTTAAAGTGTCCATAGTCGTGGGAGTTTCGAGACAGGGCATCGATACTCCAGAGTAGACTAGTGTATACAGTCGAGACCCCGACGAGGGACGGTGGCCGGTCTCACAAGCCACTGGTGTCAGTAGGATCACCTAAGATGTATACAGGTGCTCATTAGGTTATGAGTACACCGGACAGGACTCGCCGGGAACATGCTAGTTGGTATTATACATATCGTCAGATAGCAGTTCCCAGGTGACATGTGTACATGTTAGTTCATCGACCTGAGGTCGTCATTTGTCTCGTGTGAGTTCCTACTGTGCTTTGATTTCTACCCTACCACGGCTCAAAGAAGTCATGCGAACAGGTCTTTTTTGGGTACAGTCCCGAGCCACATGGAGGCAAGTGAGCGGATCGGCAGGGGATTCGTCTCTCCCGGTATTGGGGGTGAGATCGCACTGTGTCTAGGAGAGCCATTACACAAAGCCCTCGGCCGAGGCAGGAGATTTACCGGTAAGTACTCCAGTAGTATCTCAGGGTGTTCTGGGCCACTCTCTGACATGACTTATACTGCTATTGGGGGTCTGACGTTACTAGCCCCTAGGCCGATATGCGATACTCATAGACGAACGGACCGGACTGTATGTATATTGTCACTGTTAGGCTCAGTAGGGTTTATGGATGAGTTCGCTCGTCAGCTTCCCTTCCAATCAATACATAGGCAACCGTTACGTACAGCCAGTACCTCTGACGTGCTAGTGGTTATACCCAGTGCCAGTATATTGATGAGTCATTAGAGTCCCCTACAGACACTTTCCCAAGTTCGGGCGAAACATTGTAGAGGCCGTATGGTTTTATGGAAAGGTTCGGAAAATGCACGTGCGTTTTCGCACGTGTCATTATTCGGGCAGATAATACTGGTAGGCTTTGCTTTAAGCCGAATCCCAGTATTATACTGTGTACATATGATATCTTTGTCTCAGTTGCATTTGTATTCGGTCGTAATACAAATGCGGGTATATTTATACTGATACGGGGTTATCCTAAAATTCGTTTCAGGATCACTTTTTGAAGTTGCCGGTTTCCAGTTTTCTATCAGCCGTATTTAACATTCGGTTAAATACGGATTTATCTTTTCTTGAGATGAGTGTGAAAACTTCTAGATAATGACTAGGATGGTGAGGTGTTATGTGACTCATTAGTGCATTTAATGATTCATTTAATGCAAGGGTGACTAGGTTAATGACTAGGTTTATGTTCATTGGTTTGCTTTTAATGTGTTCATACAAGGTGTTATGATAAGCTTCATTGTTGTGGTCACCCCCCTTGCTCCTACACTCACCCCCTCCTCTATATATGGCCGGCCCCCTCTCTTGATAGAATTATGGTTGTTAATTTGGAAAAGATTATAGTTTTGGATTCATGGAAATTAGATAGCCTCATTTCTCTTTTCACCCGATCCAAAAGGCAACTTCATTAACCGTTCGTCCATAGCCTTGGACGTAACGAGATAAAGTGTTCTACTCATTCTCTACATCAATCTTGGTCATCTCTTTTAGAACACTTGATGATCGAGTTGCCTCGGTTCAGAGGCGGGAGCCCGTTTAAAGATCCGTCGACGTGGTGCCACCTGGACGAGAAGACTGGAGATTCAGGAGATCGGAGCAGCCGCAACAAAGCGTGGGATGATGGTTGAAGACCGAAGGACTCGGATCGTTCGGTATAACTCTTCTACCCACTTTGTAGTTTGTTAGTTTAGCTTTAAATGGCAGATCCGGGTTATAGTACGCGATAGCGCCAGTTGTAAAAAGTTTTTGTTCCGCATTTGGCGTCTGTTAGACGGCCGGGGCGCTACCGTGGACTTACATCCCATTGTTGCATTCAGAACGCCATTCCCTGAACTGATATTCCAACTGGATATAAGCGGTGTGACTGGAATCGCATGGGTTCGGACGAACCATTGCTACATAAAGCAGTGAGATGCTCCAGTATCGAATAGTGCTAGTGCAGGTAGTGAAGCTACTAAGATTGTACCTAAGGTATGTGGGATATGTTTTAGGTGTAGGTAAATGTATGTAGATAGGTAGGAAGAATGAAAGAAAATTTGAGAAAGAAAGGTTACCAGTGATAACTTGGCCAGTGGCCTTAGCTTCTTCCACGGTCATCGTGAAAGCCTGGCGCCGTGGTATATTCCTCCTGGCCTGAGGAGCATTCCTCGGAACGTTCTTTTGAGCTTGATGGAACTGACGAGGAGGAGGTGCAGCTTGTGGTCCTTTAGGTGGTGGAGCAGGTAGTGCAAGTCTTGGAGCAGGTGCCTGGATGGCTGGGCGCTGTGGGTAAGTATTTGCTGGCCTGGGTGCAGCATACGAGTTTTGTCTATAAGGACAAGACACAATATCGTGAGCAGCTGAGCTGCAGACTAAGCAAAGGTTGTTCGCACGCCGGCAATCTTTCGCCAGATGCTCATTTCTCTTGCAGTAGTTACAAAAGGCTGAGCTGGACCTGTTGTTTGGAACTCCTGGTCTCCTTGGCACAAAAGGTGGCCTTGACGAGGCTCTTCCTATCATCTGGTTGACAGGGCGTTTAACTCCTGCAGACTGAGGCCTGCCCCTGGCCTTTATCACTGCCTCATAATGGCAGGCAGCTTTCAGAGCCAATTCATGAATCGGAAAATCTCATGTGGCTAGTGCAGCCTGGATCTCCGAATCCAAACCCTGTTGAAATCGACGTGCTCTGATCTCGTTCGTCGGTATTAAGTGTGCCGCAAATCTGTTTAAGTATTGCGTTAGCTGATTAATATGTGATATATTGAAAAAAATCGAATTATTGAGACATATCTTACCGACTGAGCATGGTGAACTCAGCGTCATACTCATCTACCGACTTTGTCCACATCGAACCTTGTTGCAAATGTATGAACTGCTGTTCCATGTCGAACCTAGCAGTCTCAGGGAAGTACTTAGCATCGAATATGTCGCGGAAAGTCTTCCATTCGATGGGTGGTTCAAGACGGCTTTCTTCCGCCTTCCACCAGTTCCGTGCATTGTCTGTGAGCTGTAATTTTGCAACACGAACCCAAGATATTTCTGGCACTTGTGCCGCTGCGAGATCATCCTCGATACTCTGAGCCCATTCCTCAGCTTCCAGTGGGCTCCCTTTTCCTGAGAACTGTTTGGGATGTAAAGCTCTGAATTGCTTCACCCTAGGTGCTTCAGCCTCGGGACGGTTCAAGAGCTGCTGCTGTCGCTCTAGGAGGCTGCGGATTGCCTCAAGCAGAACCGTTTGCTCGTTGGGTGGAGCAGGAACGACAGGTGTGATTGGTAGTGGTGGAGGTGTGTTGTGGACATTGGTGCTGGTGTTGTTCGGGGAATCTATAACCTTGAAAGAAAAATTTAGGTTAGGACATATTCAAAGTATATGATTTAAAGACTATGAAATTGTAAGATTCAAGGAACATGAATTGTAAAGAATGTTTTAGTTGCTGGTTCTTGTGTTATATTGCTTAGGTTGTTCACGCAGAACAGAACTGCATGGTGTTTCCCCCAATCAGAGCAAAGCTCTGCTGGAAATTCAAAATTCAAATTTTGAAGCAACGCTTCAAATCCCGGGTGCAGCGCGCCACGTGTCAGGCGCAGACACATCAGCGCAGCGCCCAAAGCAGCGCACCCAATCAGAGCAAAGCTCTATTTAAAGTAAAGTTAAAGGAAACAACGCTTCAGTTGCGTAAGCGCTGCGCTGCGCGACACGTGTCAGCGCAGATGCGCTAGCGCAGTTGCGCTGCGCTCTGCGCTGCACGCCACGTGTCAGCGCAGTTGCGCTGCTTGACACGTGTCACGCGCTGGGGCGTTTGCGCCAAACAGAATTAAGATTTCAAAGAAATCTTTCTGTTCTTATTAAAACAAGAAGATTTTCTTCTGTAAAATAGAAGCCCTTGGATCAAAGATCTAACGGTGGGGAAAATTCCCCAAATCACTCAGAGAAAGATCTCTTTAACAAATTTATGGGCACTATATAAAGGCCCCTAGACCTCAATTCAAGGGCATCAACACTTTTGAGAAATCAAGAGCTTCAAACAGAGAGAACTCTGAAAAAGTTTCAAGAAAAAGGTAAAAACCTTCACAAAATAGAAGAAATTTCTTCTAATAGATCATTGATCTAAAAACAAGATCAATGATCTTCACATAACAAACAGTGCTTTGCACTTCGTATGAACCACTGGTTCTTTAAAACAAGAAAAACAAAATAAAGAATAGTGCTTTGCACTTTTATGAACCTTTGGTTCCTGAAATAAAAAGAAAAACTTGTTTTTCTTTTATCTAAATTAGATCAAGGAAACGAATAGTGCTTTGCACTTCTTTTATGAACCATTGGTTCTTGAATCTAAAATATTCTTAAATCATAGTGCCTTGCACTTGCAAACTGCGTTGTTGCGCTCCTGGATTGGCGCAAGCCACCAAAGCGCGCCACGTGTCAGCAGCGCATGCACAGTGCATTAGCGCAACGAACTGCGCTTGCGCGACACGTGTCAACACTACAAGCGCTTGCGCTCTCTGATTGGCGCAAAGCGCCTGATAAATGCAAGACATTTCCTAAAGGGCCAGGCCCAAATCAAAAAGACCAAGCATGCCTAATTAAATTGATGCTCTGCATCATTTATAAATGGGCAGAGCCCAAATGAAATAATAAAAATGCTATGCATTTTAAAAGGGGCAGAGCCCAAACAAAGTAGATTCTTTGCATCATTTATAAATGGGCAGAGCCCAAAACAAATTGATGCTTTGCATCCTTTATGGGTAGAGCCCAAATAAAAATAAAAAGAAATGCAATGCAAAAGCAAATAAAATGTTGAATATTTTCAACTGGACTTAGCCCAATTTTGGCCGTAAGTCCTCAAATTAAATTGACTGAGCAAGATTGCTCTCTTAAATCAATTTACCTCCGGTTCGAGGGTACATCTCCGAACTCCTCTAACACCTGTCGTTGTAATCATTCAACGACGTCAAAGAGGTGACGGGTCCCGACGACTACATACGTATATGGACTGCGGGGTCCTTAAACTCGTGGACCGAAACGTCCTTAAACTAATATTGGACCGAAACATCCTTAAACTAATGTTGGACCACCACGTCCCTAAACTGGAACATGGACCATCACGTCCCTAAACTGGAATATGGACCACCACGTCCCAAAACTGGAACAATAGAGCCCTCAAATGCTCTTTTGCCGGATCTAAACGATCCTGTTTAAATTGATCTTAGCCCCAAACACGGCTAACGTATCCTTAAACATTCAAATGGACTATAAAACTCCAAGCCAACTTTGGTTCAAGGGTACATCTCTGAACTCCTCTGACACCTGTCGTTGTAATCCTTCAACGACGTCAGAGAGGTGATGAGTCCCGATGGCCATATATTAAATGGATCACCACGTTAAGTTGATCTTAGTCTCAAACAGGACTAACGTATCCTTAACGAACGTTTAAGTTGATCTTAGCCTCAACACGGTTAATGTATCCTTAAACTAAAAACACCAAACCCAAATCTAAGTAAATACGGATTTGGACTAATCCACGTCCTACGGACGACGGCATTACTCAGTCTCCGTATACAATCCACGGGCAACCACAAACAAAACAAACACACACGACTCGAAGTGAAATTCTGGAGAAGGAGAAAGTTGTTACCGTGATGCGGTAGCGTAATTAACTGCAGGGGCTTGCGCCTGCAGGGAAGAGCGTCCCCACAATCAAAAACCCCTCAAGCGAGGGGGAATCTGATGAAGTCTGCTACATCGGCCGCATCCGTCTGAACTGAAAGGTTCCTAGGCACCCTATAATGGTCTCACAAGGCATCGAACATGCCAATTTAAAAAAAAAATGGTGCCGAGAAACCCTAGACTACGGATCGTTGCTAGAAATCTAGGCGAAAAGTAAACTAGTTAACACTTAACTACAAGGATATGGAAATTACAACCTTTGTAAATCCGGATATCCACCTCCACGGCTCCGCAACGAAGTCTCCTCGCTGTCCATGTCGAACCCCGGGCTCTAGCGTCGGCTTCATCGGAGAATGAACGGGCTTGGTCATCGACGACGATGCCGAAGATGATCTACGTCGAGGCATCGCTAGATCAAGCTCCCTACTTCACAAAGTGATGAAACTTGTGAAGGAAACACACTCTACTACTTGGCAAGAGGTAGAGGATGAAGAAATAGGAGGTGGGTTCTCTTTAGAATTGGATTTCTCACTCTCAAGCTCAAGTTGCCATTGATGGCCTCAAGGTTTCAAACTTGAAGATGAAGAAGAAAATGAGCTAGAAATATGATAAGTCTTTTTAAAATAAAAAGAAAAAGGAATACTTATCATAATTCTTACTAGGGTTAAGTGTAGAGAATAGACCATGGTTAATGGATGGGTTAGGGTTAAGCATGATGACAAGAAAGGTTAAGAAGTCAAAGCTTCATGAAGCTTCAACTAAAAGACAAAAAAGCCACCATTCCTTTTTATTTCCAAATAAATAAATGAACAAACAAATAAATGAATATGCAAAACCCTAATCAATACTTAACCATGGTTTTAATTCTTTACACTTAACTAAATAATCAAGTATCATCAAACATGATACAAGTATGTGCACGAAAATATATCACATATACAACTTGCACATCAAGTGAGAAAATCCATATAAAGTGAACCAATACTAGTTAATGCAAAGTAATATATCAAATATATATAATTATACATTGAATCATTAAATCAACATTTGATTCAATGATCCGGTCATGTCGCACATAACCGACTAGTATTCAATGTATCGATTTATCGAATCAATGATTCGATAACTAGGTCATATCGAATATAACCAATCGAAACATTTATCGCGAGAATGAAATGCGGTATCACATACACGCATTATTCTCGGTCCTGCACATATCTCATATGCGCTCCTATTTCGTTTCGCTTGAGCCAGGAAACCTCTGTGTAGGACTCTAAAGACTCGTCAATACGCCGGTAGCAGATGATGATCATATCAAGCATCCACAAGCCGCAAGCGGTCTGCTAAACGTAATGGCCACCCGGGTATTGAGCGATCAGAAGATCGACGAGCTAGCCCGCTCATACTCCTGTGAATCCAACCAGTAACACTTACCGTACAGTCCGGTCTGTTCGTCTGATACGTCGCATATCAAGTCTAGGGGTGGTATACGTCAGACCCCAATAACCGATAAGTCATGCCGATGTGAGGCTCATAACGGGTCGAGAAACTACTGGTAACACTTACCAGCAAATCTCTGATCAGCCCTGGCCAGGGACTTCCCTGTTACGGCCAATCAAGCACAGCACAACATCAACCCCCAATACCGGGAGAGACGAAACCCCTCCTATCGCTCATTTCCTCCATGTGACTCGGGACTGTGCCCAAAGACCACCGTTTTGCACGCCCTCATGGACGTGGTAAGGTGGAGATCAAAGCACAGTGGGAATCACACAAGACTCTATGACGATCTCGGGTCTACAGACTAACCTGTACAAGTGTCACCTGAGAACTGCCATCTGACGTGAGGTATAATACCATCTGGGAGTTCTCGGCGAGTCCGTCCAGTGTACCCAGTCTCCACTGAGCACCCGTATACCATCTCTGATGTCAAACACCAATGGATATGGGATCATCCATCGCCCATCACATGGGTCGAGAAGCGTATACGCTAGTCTACTCTGGTATATCGATGCCCCGTCTCGATATACCCACGACTAGGGACCTTGAAGGATGTACTTATGGACTACCATGTCCCTACTAGTATGATCTGCATCATAGTCCAGGTAGTCAAGTACACATCCTAAGGGCTATACCAACATGTAACTATAAGACAGTATAAACAGACAAGTGTACATGTTAAGATAAAGAGTAACCAGATAGCATACTATCATATCGAGCAAGAAAGTCATCTCTATATATGTCCAAGCATCCAATATAATATACATCATCTGTACAATACTGGCCTCTAGGGCATACATACAACTAACAATCTCCCACTTGCACTAGGGCCAGCTGCTGTAGTATCGCATACCGAGCATCCCGAAGAGTCTCTCAAACTGTATCTGGGGAATGTCCTTCGTGAGTGGATCCGCCGTGTTATTCTTCGTGTCAACCCTCCTGACCTCGATCTCCCGGCGATCAACTATCTCCCGGATCAGGTGATACCGCCTCAGAATATGCCTGGATCGCTGATGGGACCTGGGTTCCTTGGCCAAAGCCACCGCTCCATTGTTATCGCAATACAAAGGTATTGGACGCTCAATGGATGGAACCACTCTAAGTTCAGTAATGAACTTCTTGATCCAGACAGCCTCTTTGGCAGCATCGTTGGCAGCGATGTATTCAGCCTCCATCGTCGAGTCTGCCACGGTTTCCTGCTTGGAACTCTTCCAGCTAACCGCCCCTCCGTAAAGGGTAAAGACAAAGCCCGACTGCGACTTAGAGTCGTCCTTATCACTCTGGAAGCTCGAATCGGTAAAGGACTCCACTTGGAGTTCTCCGTTACCATACACCAAGAACATATCTCTAGTCCTTCGCAAGTACTTGAGAATGCTCTTCACAGCTGTCCAGTGACTCTCTCCAGGATCAGCTTGATACCTGCTCACTATACTTAGTGAGTATGCTACATCGGGTCTGGTACATAGCATCGCATACATGATAGAGCCTACTGCCGAAGCATAGGGTATCCCTTGCATGCGAGCTCTCTCCAAATCAGTCTTGGGAGACATCTCTTTGGAGAGAGTGACTCCAGAGATCGTGGGTAAGTTCCCACGCTTGGACTCTTCCATACTAAACCTCTTTAGTATGGTGTCAATGTACCTGGATTGGGACAATCCCAAAATCCGTTTGGATCTATCTCTATAGATCCTAATCCCCAATATGCAGGAGGCATCACCAAGATCTTTCATTGAGAATCTTTGTGATAAGAAGAGCTTGACCGATTGCAGCATAGGAATATCATTTCCTATCAAGAGTATGTCGTCCACGTACAATACGAGGAAGACAACCTTACTCTCTGCCACCTTCTTGTAGATACAAGGTTCATCTGGGTTTTTGACGAAATCAAACTCTTTGATAACGACGTCAAAGCAGATGTTCCAACTCCGCGATGCTTGCTTTAATCCATAAATGGATTTAAGCAGCTTGCACACCTTCCCGCTGCTCCCACTGTCTACGAAGCCCTCTGGCTGAGTCATGTACACGCACTCTTCTAAATCACCGTTTAGAAAGGCGGTCTTAACATCCATTTGCCAGATTTCGTAATCATGATAAGCAGCGATGGCAAGCATGATCCGGATGGATTTAAGCATAGCCACTGGAGAAAAGGTCTCGTCATAGTCCACACCTGGTCTTTGACGAAAACCCTTTGCTACAAGTCTAGCTTTGCAAGTCTCCACTTTCCCATCTACACCATGTTTCTTCTTGAAGATCCACTTGCTCCCAATGGGTTTTACCCCTTCAGGAGCAACGTCCAAAGTCCATACTTTGTTGGTGTACATGGATTCCATCTCGGACCGCATAGCATCCAGCCATTTCACTGAGTCCCCACTCGTGATGGCCTGCTCGAAGCTAGTTGGGTCATCATCCTCCATGATGCAATCCTCGCTCCCACCATCCATGAGAAAACCGTAGTATCTCTCAGGTGGGCGAGGAACCCTACTAGATCGGCGGAGAGGCTGGGGTTCATCGGGAACTACGGAATCCTCTGGTTCAACCAAATCTTCTGTTGCAGTCTGTATTGCTGGAACCTCTTCCAGTTCTACCTCAATGCCACTTATCTGTTTCATAAGAAAACTTTTTTCTAAGAAAATGGCATGTCGAGAAACAAACACTTTTTGTTCCTCGGAGTGGTAGAAGATATACCCTCGCGAATGTTTGGGATATCCAACAAACTTACATAGAACAGACCTTGCCTCGAGCTTGTCCGGATTTTGTGTTTTAACATAGGCCGGACAACCCCATATCTGAATAAAATTAAGACATGGTCTCTTGCCATTCCATATCTCATATGGAGTGGTAGGCACTGATTTGGTCGGAACTCTATTCAGTAGGTATGCAGCAGTCTCCAGTGCATATCCCCAGAAGGAAATAGGTAACTCAGCTGTACTTATCATAGAGCGCACCATATCTAATAGGGTGCGATTTCTCCGCTCCGATACACCGTTGTGCTGTGGTGTATATGGAGGAGTCAGCTGAGAGAGAATCCCATTCTCTTTTAGGAAGTCCCGGAATTCATTGCTCAAGTATTCACCTCCTCGATCAGATCGTAGGATTTTAATACTTTTACCGGTTTGGTTCTCAACTTCTTGTTTATATTCCCTAAATTTCTCAAAAGCTTCTGATTTGTGTTTCATCAGGAACACATATCCGAATCTAGAGAGATCGTCAGTGAATGTAATGAAGTACGAAGAACCATTCCTGGCATGTGTAGACATGGGACCGCATACATCACTATGTATCAGTCCCAAGAGTTCGGTAACTCTTTCTCCGTGTCCCGTAAACGGAGTTTTGGTCATTTTACCTTTGAGACATGACTGGCAAGTGTCATAAGATGAAAATTCAAACGGATTTAAATATCCATCTTTATGCAACTTAGCAAGTCGTGTCTCATTGATGTGGCCCAGTCTACAATTCCACAAGAAGGATTCGTTGAGTTCAGAACTCTTCCTCTTGTGTGCGTTTGTTATGCTCAGAACTGTTGATTGATTTAGAACATAAATGCCATTGCATAACGTGCCTGATCCAACCAACTTTTGGTTACGGAAAATGTTCATAACATTGTCCTGTAATACAAAATTATATCCCTCTTTACTTAATAAAGAAACCGATATAATGTTGCATATCAGGTTCGGCATGTAATAGCATTCGTTCAGAACCAATGTATTACCAGTTGGTAATACAAGGTGATATTCCCCGACAGTCTTGGCTGCAACAATTGCACCATTTCCTACTCTTATGTCTTTATCACATTCTCCAAGTTCTCTACCTTTCCTAAGTCCATGTAACTGATTACATATATGGGATCCTGATCCGGTATCCAATACCCAGGACGTAGAGCAAATAGAGAAACAGTTCTCAGTAACGAACACACCCGAAGAAAATGCATCAACATGTACTTTCTTCAGTCGGGTGGCATGGGAATCCTGGTATACCCCTATATCCTGTTCATTCCTATAACTCTTATAAGAAAGAACGGAACCAACGTTCCCCAGCACAGTATAACATGCGGGTTCGGTCAATACATCCATATTATTATCTTCATTAGGGCATGAAATGGTCGCTACCTGGAGAGAGAGAGAAGAAAACACTTTAGCGTATGCTCGTGCAAGATCAGATTGGTTATTATCTTATCTAATCAGGATGGCTCCCACTGCTTTTTATCAAATCTTCCTTCAAACCTTAAAAGGAAAGACTAGCCGGGATTAATTACACACTACAGGTTCGCCAATCTTTCAGCCAGGCCAGTGTCGGTACTTTGAGGGAGGTCCCCCGTGCTTTCGCACGAACCTAATTAATGTAAACCTCGTTTTCCCAGAGGCGTAACCTCGTTGACACCTTTCTAGACACCTACTTGATCGGCTAATTGCACTGTGTAAAACTCTCCCAGGAGTAACTCTTACTCGCTGCGGGTATCGGGATCCAACTATCTCATAGAAGGTATGCAATCTCATTGCAAATTTCAACACTTGAAATTCCCGATAATATTTTGCCCCTAGCATCCTATGACCTTGACGGAGGCCAAACAACCCATAGTCCGCTAGTCAAGTTCAACCCGTCATTTCCTGATTGAATTAAACCCACCCGCACGACCCTTGACGGAGGCCAAACAACGCCGTACGAATACCCTAATCCAATCGCATCATATGCAAGCAGATAAGCACTAGTTAGCTACCGTACACTGCGCCTTGACGGAGGCCAAACTACCGCAGCACGAATACTAACTAATACTTATCTGAAATGACGGAAGGCTACGCAGGTTTTTCATAAAAACCATGAGCGTAAAGAACTTGATATCGTTGTAGAATCAAATGAAGTTTTGAAATGGAGTGATTTTGAGGCTTTTCTAGTTTTGCTAAAGGAGTCACTCCCGGTGAAGGGATCTCGGTCCTTTCCTCGTCGAATGAGGTGCGGGATATATCATATATATCGCTGTGCAAAGCAAAATCCTAAAAGCAGTCAAAAGCAAACCGAATGTATAGCATCTGCCAGTTACTGCTAAAGGAGTCACTCCCGGTGAAGGGATCTCGGTCCTTTCCTCATCGAATAAGGTGCGGGGTATATCATATATACCGCTATGCAAAGCAAGAACTGTAGCTACCTGTTTTATTTAAAATCTGATTCTACAACATCTTAGGTTTCTTTCCTTTCATTAATCACATTAATGAAGTCCCATCATTAAAATACCTAAACATCACAGATAGATATGACGTACACTTATGCCATCCGCATTCGCCTCGATGTCCCCTCGTGCACCGTTAGGTTAGGTAACTAACGACAGAGCAGGGCAGGGCTAGCGCAGGTGTAAAACATAAGTAACGTCTATATAATATATCATATATATCATATACTATATCCATCACAGAGTCACAACACAGATATCGCAGCAGAATGAACATATGAAATATTGGATATACTAGGACGTCCGTGTTTTCAATACGAGCCAGTATAAAACACGGATTCCACGGTCGTGATGAATAGCCAATCCCACACCCCTAGACCCCTACGAGAGCGGCAAGCAACCCTGCCAATTCTAGGGTTAGGAGACCCGGACTCGACTCCTCGAGTTGGTCTCCCACTGGACCCCAGAACCCGGTTACTTGTGCTCCCCTCCTTGGGTCTATCCTAATGCGGAAAAGTAAATAATATACAAAGGGTGACAACTTCCGCTACCTGGAAGTGCCCCAAATAAAAGAATATTACATACAAGTTTTTACATGAATGAAAATGAAAAACACTCATCTCACATAAAAACCCCCGGCTATTCAAACACGATGATCCAATATAACATATCCAGCAACACATATCATCACATGTCATCAACGTAAGTAAGTATACATACCCCAATTGTCGTTGACGTATAGCAACGAAACCGGCGATATGAACATACTACACTTACGGTCACAGAAAAGAAAGTGTAAAACTACAACAATTGGAATCCGCAACTGCTTTAGACATCATATGCCTAATCAAATGAAATACTTAGACATCACATGCCTAATTATTATAAATCCCGCATTTTAGTCTCATTATCGAAAACTCTTATCAATATCAAATGAAACTAAACCGCTAGATTTATATCATTCATTCAGTTATCACATAACTGTTTGTGAATTCCAATTATTGTATCCCATTCCAGATAAATAGAATATATTAAACTTTCCGATCGAACATTCGAACACCCAAGTTTTTCCGAAACCATCCAACACATGAAATAGGTTCAAAGACATTCGTTTCATGCCTCAGTACCAACGGTCCAGCCGTAGAAGGGTCAAGCCAACGCCTCACATGTGGCACGCCGTACTGCCCCAAACCCGAAGGTTCAAAGGGCAGTTCAAGACGGTCACATAATCGAGTTAAGGTTTGTTGTCTTCTAGAGGGACCATCGCGTTACTTGCACTACTCAGAACGTCCTTAAACCACACAATAATCCAACACTTGGATATTTTTGGCAGGGGAAAGATTGGGTATTTATATCCGGTCGAACTTTTTAACATATTCAAAAAATTATCCGGAAAACACATAGACAAAGTTCGATAATCCGATCGAATCGTTGATTCCCTACACAACCCCAGAATACTCAAACCTGGAGTCAAATTAAAATTCCCAGAAAACTCAGAACAATTAATCAGGAATTACTGTGCAAAAACCAAGGGCTGACGTCACTATTTAGCCGCGGAACAGCCGCAGAAGCCTTGCTTCTGCCGCGGTTCGGCCGCACTTTGTACTGTTCACAGGAAAGGTTTTGCACAGTAATTCTTAGATTTTATTGCTGAATTTTTTAAGCAATTTTAATTGACAAAAAACCACAAATTCGAAAAATTTCCAGAGAGCTATTTTGGGGTTGGGTTTTCGGTTCGTCCGGGTTTCAAACTCCGTCTAGACTTCGCCTAAGGCTCTAGCTAGGCTCTGATACCAGTGAAAGGTTCATAGGCACCCTATAATGGTCTCACAAGGCATCGAACATGCCAATTTATAAAAAAAAATGGTGCCGAGAAACCCTAGACTACGGATCGTTGCTAGAAATCTAGGCGAAA
The DNA here is from genome assembly GCA_030015575.1 of Agapanthus africanus. Lineage (NCBI taxonomy): Eukaryota > Viridiplantae > Streptophyta > Magnoliopsida > Asparagales > Amaryllidaceae > Agapanthus > Agapanthus africanus. The sequence continues at coordinate 86,309,781 of CM057338.1, read as the reverse complement.
AGTAAACTAGTTAACACTTAACTACAAGGATATGGAAATTACAACCTTTGTAGATCCGGATATCCACCTCCACGGCTCCGCAACGAAATCTCCTCGCTGTCCATGTCGAACCCCGGGCTCTAGCGTCGGCTTCATCGGAGAATGAACGGGCTTGGTCATCGACGACGATGCCGAAGATGATCTACGTCGAGGCATCGCTAGATCAAGCTCCCTACTTCACAAAGTGATGAAACTTGTGAAGGAAACACACTCTACTACTTGGCAAGAGGTAGAGGATGAAGAAATAGGAGGTGGGTTCTCTTTAGAATTGGATTTCTCACTCTCAAGCTCAAGTTGCCATTGATGGCCTCAAGGTTTCAAACTTGAAGATGAAGAAGAAAATGAGCTAGAAATATGATAAGTCTTTTTAAAATAAAAAGAAAAAGGAATACTTATCATAATTCTTACCAGGGTTAAGCGTAGAGAATAGACCATGGTTAATGGATGGGTTAGGGTTAAGCATGATGACAAGAAAGGTTAAGAAGTCAAAGCTTCATGAAGCTTCAACTAAAAGACAAAGAAAGCCACCATTCCTTTTTATTTCCAAATAAATAAATGAACAAACAAATAAATGAATATGCAAAACCCTAATCAATACTTAACCATGGTTTTAATTCTTTACACTTAACTAAATAATCAAGTATCATCAAACATGATACAAGTATGTGCACGAAAATATATCACATATACAACTTGCACATCAAGTGAGAAAATCCATATAAAGTGAACCAATACTAGTTAATGCAAAGTAATATATCAAATATATATAATTATACATTGAATCATTAAATCAACATTTGATTCAATGATCCGGTCATGTCGCACATAACCGACTAGTATTCAATGTATCGATTTATCGAATCAATGATTCGATAACTAGGTCATATCGAATATAACCAATCGAAACATTTATCGCGAGAATGAAATGCGGTATCACATACACGCATTATTCTCGGTCCTGCACATATCTCATATGCGCTCCTATTTCGTTTCGCTTGAGCCAGGAAACCTCTGTGTAGGACTCTAAAGACTCGTCAATACGCCGGTAGCAGATGATGATCATATCAAGCATCCACAAGCCGCAAGCGGTCTGCTAAACGTAACGGCCACCCGGGTATTGAGCGATCAGAAGATCGACGAGCTAGCCCGCTCATACTCCTGTGAATCCAACCAGTAACACTTACCGTACAGTCCGGTCTGTTCGTCTGATACGTCGCATATCAAGTCTAGGGGTGGTATACGTCAGACCCCAATAACCGATAAGTCGTGCCGATGTGAGGCTCATAACGGGTCGAGAAACTACTGGTAACACTTACCAGCAAATCTCTGATCAGCCCTGGCCAGGGACTTCCCTGTTACGGCCAATCAAGCACAGCACAACATCAACCCCCAATACCGGGAGAGACGAAACCCCTCCTATCGCTCATTGCCTCCATGTGACTCGGGACTGTGCCCAAAGACCACCGTTTTGCACGCCCTCATGGACGTGGTAAGGTGGAGATCAAAGCACAGTGGGAATCACACAAGACTCTATGACGATCTCGGGTCTACAGACTAACCTGCACAAGTGTCACCTGAGAACTGCCATCTGACGTGAGGTATAATACCATCTGGGAGTTCTCGGCGAGTCCGTCCAGTGTACCCAGTCTCCACTGAGCACCCGTATACCATCTCTGATGTCAAACACCAATGGATATGGGATCATCCATCGCCCATCACATAGGTCGAGAAGCGTATACACTAGTCTACTCTGGTATATCGATGCCCCGTCTCGATATACCCACGACTAGGGACCTTGAAGGATGTACTTATGGACTACCATGTCCCCACTAGTATGATCTGCATCATAGTCCAGGTAGTCAAGTACACATCCTAAGGGCTATACCAACATGTAACTATAAGACAGTATAAAGAGACAAGTGTACATGTTAAGATAAAAAGTAACCAGATAGCATACTATCATATCGAGCAAGAAAGTCATCTCTATATATGTCCAAGCATCCAATATAATATACATCATCTGTACAATACTGGCCTCTAGGGCATACATACAACTAACACTGAACCTCCGATACACAGTGCCATAAATCAACTTGGCATCTTCGGAGAGGTGGACGGATAAAACCAAATAGCATCTGCCCCGAATCTCAGGCAAGACGAACCTACGCGGTATTCGTCTCTGTATTCGGAGGGGAACAAATTCTGGCACGCCCGGTGGGACCTTTTCCTCTTTCCACTCCACACTTCGTGTGTCGTCTTCGCGAACCAATCGCGGTTTGTTAATGGTTGCCTTTGGATTTCAAGTTACTAAGATTTGGTCTTTTGCCTGGCGCAGAACTCAAGCATCAATGGCCTCTAACTGCACCAACTGCTCGAAGTGCCACTGCAACGGACGCTTCACCTCCCCCGGATGTGTAGCATATGGGCCCCAAGCGGCTTCCTTCCTCGCTCTGCCGGTAGACCAGGTGACCCAGGCCACCACCGGCCTGTTTTTCGGGACCATGATCCCGCATACAAGCTTCTCTATGCCAATACCTGCACCGGAAGTGAACAAGAAGTCGGTCTTCGACCGGCTCACTGTTACGACGGCCCCTGTCAACGGGTCGCCAACTACCAAACCAACAACCTCTCTTTTCGCCAGGATGGATCAGAACTCTAAGTTGGCTGTCCCAAGGAAGGCAATAACTGCTGCTCCAGAAGTCGTCAAGGCGGCTTCCCCTGTCAAAGGATCAGTCTTTTCAAGACTGACGATTCCTGCTCCTGCCCTTGCTCGAGGATCCGTCTTCGGCAGGTTGAATATCACCCCTCAAAAGACAACCTCAGTTTTTAAGAGGTTAACACCGGCGGCGCCTCATTCAGACAGGGGGCAAAAAGAAGCTAGCTCTATCTCCGAGCCAGTCCCAACGGCTCGTCATGCTCGACGTCGCCATTGGCGACGAGTGAGGAAGGCATGGGGCAACTCCCCCTCAGGGCTAACTCCACCGGCCCCAGTGGTGGAAGTCAACGCTGCTGTTCCAACTGGGAACAGCTTTGAACTGCTGAGGAGGGTACGGAAGAACTCTCCAACCGCTACACTGAAAAGATCTCCTCCACCTGCGGAGAGAGTTCCTGAAACGAAGCAAGAACAGCCCCCTCAACGACTGTCCTAAAAAATATACAAGGTTTGGCGAAGGGTTCAAGACTCCGTGATCGACCCAGATCACTCTCGTCAACAAAGGAAGACGAAGGTGCAAAAAGAAAAAGACCGTCCTATTAAATAGCAGAGGACAACAATCGCTAGGGTGCCCACTGCAACGGCCCCTTCAACTTCTACGGCCCATAAGAGAAGAAGGCCAGAAAAGGTCCCTACGCCAACGATGAATATCAAAGGTGGTGAACCCAAACGCCCTAGTCTGGGGGCATGATAGTTCATACCGTCTATGTGGCGTCTGGTAAAGAGGACAGTCGCATATCTACGGGTCATCGACCGCTTACGCGATCAGTGACCAAGGCGCGGGAGCAGCAACAGAAGCTCCAAGAGATGATGAACGCTATGGCCGCACTTACCGAGCCAAAAGAAAACCCCGAAACGTCCTCGGATGAACGCCAAGAGGAAGAAACCGACGCCGAATTCCTTCGTCGAATATTGGAGAAGAAGGACAAAGAGGCTGCTGAACAAGCAACCAACATACAGCGTATGGGCCTCCTCTTCCAAGACATGGTAGGGATGATGACACAACAAGATCCTCCAGCCGAAAAGCCCCCGATCGTCCTTGGAGACGATAGGAGAGAGATATCAAATCCTCCGCCAGCTCTTTCGACAGCTAAGGAGGATACAATCTCCAAAGCTGATTTGGACGAGTACATAACCCAACAAATACAGGTTCATCATGTGACCGAAGCAGCCGGCCAGGTCGTAAAAACAGGGCGGCCATATCCAAGTTGGTACGATGAAATCAAGTACCCACCAGGTTACACAATTCCCAAGTTCTATGTCTACAAGGGGACGGGCAATCCTCACGAGCATGTTGCCCAGTTCAGGGCACTCTGCGGCAACACCGGTGGTGACGACAAGCTGTTGATTCGCCAGTTTGTTGGAAGTTTATCAGATACGGCGTTCGAATGGTACTCTGAACTCCCGAACGACTCTATCAAGACCTTCGCAGAGATGGAGCTGCTGTTTACTCAGCGTTTTGCATGCGCCAGTGAACGCACCCCGATGACGGCACTGATTAACGCTAGGGTAAAACCAGGCGAGACATGGGTTCAATATGCTATACGGTGGCGGAACTTATGGTCGAAGTGCGAGCAGCGCATTGAAGAAGCTCCCGCAGTGGGTATGTTTGTGGGAACCCTTGATCCGCAAGCAACCATCTCACAATTTATGATGTTTTTCAAGCCAACTACCTTCCAGGCCTTGATTGACAAGCTAGCACAAATGGATCAGATGGGCCATAAACCCCCTCTTCCAAAGCCAGACTCCCGAAATGACAAAAGGAAGGGAAAAGCGATCATTGTCGCTAATGCTCAACAACAACCGAGCGACTCGAAGCCGGTTGTTCGTCAAAATAACATGCGTCCGTACGTAGCCCTTGAGGAGAGGCTAGGATGTTCCTACTCTTTTCCCCGCGATAAAACGAGAAGGTTATTCGAGCTGGCGTTGCGCAACCGACTCATAAATCTGCCGGATCCAAAATGTCCGTTGCAACCAAGTGATGTCAATGAACCCAACTACTGTCCTTATCATCGAGTACTGGGCCATCCGATCGAAGATTGCTACGTTTTCAAAAATTGTCTTGAAAACCAGTACCGACAGGGCAAATTCGCGTTATCTGACAAATAGAAGGTGAATCCCCCGCAGCCCCACACCTCTAAGGGGACGAATACGCCGGGGGCAATATGCTCCGTCGTTGAAGAAGCTCCTTGGGAGGTTGTATTATCAGCCAAGACAAAGAGGATGCTAAATGAGCTTCAAGTATGCCCAGCGATCAAGTGGAAGAACCCGTTGGAACCGCAGGTCATTGAAGGGATGTTGAAGCCACGTCCAACTCCAAAAACTGATGGTGGTGGCTCAAGCACTCGCAACCAGCCGTCAAAATCTTCGAAAAAGAAGAAAAAGAAATCTAAGAAGCCCGTGAAGCCTGGCGACAAGCGCACGGACTTGCAAAAACAAATTGACGCGCTGGAGGAATACAACCAGAAGGCACGAACTCCCATTACATTCCAAGAGTTCCTCAATCATGTCTTTCAAGAGGAAGATGAGGGAGAAAGTTCATCTGATGAATCTGAAGAATGCGTGGCGAGCTGTCATGTGATTTCCCATTCGTTCATGAACAATGAGGAGACTTGTACTGAAACGCTGGGGGCAGATCCCGAATCAAAAATTCTGGGGCCATCAGATGAGGTAATTGACGCATTCCTCAACAAAGCTCGATTGAAAAGTAAAGCTGATCGAGAATGCGAGACGGCTATATTTGAAATGGCCAAGCGTCAGCGACTTGATGAAAGAGCTGAGACGATCCCGCCGGAGCAAAATACCTCCACTACCGACAAAAGCCAATTCAAGATGAGGAAAAGGTTTTCTAAGGCCATATCAATGGGCATGAAGCTACCATCCTCCGAAGGAAAAATTACTGGTGAAATAGAAATGCACCCCTCCTATTACTTATATCATCAAAAGGTTTCGCACCCCACTCAAGAGTGCAAAGCTTTCGATAGATGGTGGCAAGGATACGTTACTCATCGACAACGTTTTAAGCGAGAAAAGCACAAAACTCGTCGGGAGCAAAGAAATACGACCGAAGGGCTTAAAAGAACTACCGGCGATTGTCGCATGGTTAACACCGGCGGGTCACAAGTGCCTACATTCGGGAGCGATTCTGATGAGGAGCTGGAACTTGCCCCTCTCTTTAAAGAGTCCACTTCGGGAAAAGAAGAAGAGCCGAAGGTTTGCGAAAATATTCGGCTGCGGAATCGGACGCTGCCTGAAAAGAATCTCGGACCCTCAACACAACAAGCCAGGACCGTCTGCACTTACGTTGATCTTTGGTAGCGACTCGGAAGATGAAATCCATGCTGTATTCTCTGCTCGACCTTCAATACAAACGTCCGCTAACGAAGAGCAAAGTCTACAAGTCGCCATGGTGCCGCTTAAACACCGTAAAGAACTGGATGCGCTTGATATCTACAGTGTAGAAGAGCTGCGAACATTCTATATCCCTCCCATGCGAGAAAGCGAAAAAGCAATTCTATTCTACCGCTCTGAAGAAACCAAAGTGGAGAAAGAAATCTGGCATGGCGCGGATCTTACGCTCGACAGGCTTCAGCCTATCCGTCTTCCCAGATATTATACGGAAGGTTTGAAAAAGCTGCTGAAACGTCAGGGGATATCCTTCATGCAGACCGTTCGAAAAACCAAGTTCTATGACAAAGTCTGGAACGTTTCCGGGACTCAACGCAAACTGCCTAATGGGAGAATGGAGACAAAAGGGCTTGGATACATCCGGTCAAAGAAACGAGAGCTACTAAACAGCTGCTATGTCATGTATGACTTCGATGATGAAGCGGATGCTCAATGGGAGGACGCTAATCTTGAGCCAATGAAAGTTCCAGACGCAAAAGAGCTTAGTCCGTCGTTTGAAGAACAAATGGACAAGCTTATAAGGGAAGCGGGTCAAAAAGTCCGAGACGACCATAACCGCGAAATGGTCATCTACGAGAAAGCCAAAACGCAGCGCCTCCTCCAACAGGCCGTGAAAGATGAAAATGCCGCTCCTTGTCAACCTGTTATAAAGAAGGCTCGACGCAAAAGCAGAAATAAGTCGAAAGGCCAAAAAGGCGCTCAACAGCAACAAAGCAGGGCTAAGAAGCCACGCAAACGGGAGTCGAGCGTTATTGATCTGTCCCTTATGAAGAAAATGGGTTGAGCGTACTCGTTTCCTCGGGACAAGACGAAGAAGATACTTGACCTCGCTCTAAAACATCAGATGCTTACACTGCCGGAGTCTAAACACCCCGAACAAGCGGGCAAGGTCTCACACCCGGACTATTGCTTTTATCACCGAGTGATAGGGCACCCTCTCGAGGACTGCTTCACCTTCAAGAATTGGGTCGAAGATCAGTATCAGCTTGGCAAGTTCGCTCTGTCCGACAACTGGAGGGTAGCGCCGCCACAAAAGCACGAGCCCAAGGCCACGAAAGAAGAACCAGTTCCGCATTGGGATTGGAAGCGAATTCGTACTTGTCACATGATAACGATATCAAGAGAAGAGCCCGAGAACACGGATGACCTTCCCTGGTGCTTCGAAAACAGCAACGACGAGGTAATCTCAGAATTTCCGCCAGCGCCAAAAGAGCTGGAAGATGGAATCCATACCACTGCAGATAACCTTAAGAAAATTGAGTTGGGAACGGCAAATGACCCGCGACCGACATTCATCAGCGAGCTGCTATCTGAAGAAAGGGTGGCTGCGTTAAAGGATGTGCTTCTACAGCATAGAGATTGCTTCGCATGGAACTATTCCGAAATGCCGGGACTAGATCCAGAAATCGCTGTGCACAGATTGGCGATATCTCCGGACGTCAAGCCAGTCAAACAGGCACCAAGAAGAATGCGGCTCGAGCTTGAGATGAGTATCAACGCCGAGGTCAAGAAGCTGATCGACTCTGGCTTCATCCAGGAAGTTCAATACCCTGAATAGATCGTCAACATCATCCCGGTGATGAAGAAAAATGGGACAGTGCGTATATGCGTAGACTTCCGGGATCTTAATAAAGCTTGCCCGAAGGACGATTTCCCAGTACCAGTCACCGAACTGATGATAGACAATACGTCCACTCACGAGGTTTTCTCCTTCATGGACGGCTCGTCAGGATATAATCAGATAAAAATGCATCCCGAAGACCAGAAGCACACCGCTTTCAGGACTCCTTTGGGTATATTCTGTTATAAGGTGATGCCCTTCGGTTTAAAGAATGCCGGTGCCACCTACCAAAGGGCCATGACGAAGATCTTCGATGACCTTATACACGAAATCGTCGAATGCTATATCGACGACCTCGTGGTTAAAAGCAAATCATACGAGGAACATCTCGAGCATCTGAAGACCGTATTTCAACGCCTTCGGCAATACAACTTGAAGATGAACCCTCTCAAGTGTGCATTCGGAGTTTCCTCGGGCAAATTCCTGGGATTCATCGTCCGACACCGAGGCATCGAGATAGATCCATCTAAGATCAAGGCGATCATGGAAATGCCTTCGCCGAGAACTCTCAAACAGTTGCGGTCTCTCCAAGGGAAGCTCGCATACATACGGTGATTTATAGCCAATCTTTCAGGCACGTGCCGTCCTTACAGCCATCTGATGAAAAAAGGAACCCCATTCGTCTGGGATCAAAAATGCCAAAGTGCACTGGACGAAATCAAGCAATACCTGCAGAACCCGCCAGTGTTGGCTGCTCCAGTCCAGGGAAAGCCCCTCATTCTTTATACAACTGCTCTCGAAAGCTCCTTAGGCGCATTATGGGCACAAGAGAATGATCAAGGGAAGGAAAGAGCACTCTACTACTTAAGTCGAGTTCTGCTGGGGGCAGAAAGCAACTACTCCCCCATTGAAAAACATTGTCTGGCGTTGATCTTTGCGATAACAAAGCTTAGACTCTATGCGTTGGCATAGTCATAAATTCGTCGTTCGGGAATAATGCGGCGAGGTCGAAAATTCGGATTCGGAGAACTATTCGGAAAAAATCGGCATGTATTCGGGAAAGATTCGGTAAGTGTTCGGAAAATGTTCGGGAAGGATTTCGAGCAATAAATTAATATATGAGACCCTAGGTTTTGAATTTATGAATTATTTGTTGTTTTTTGAATTATTCGCTGTTTTTTCACATAATTCGGGAATAATTCGCGAATTATTCGCGAATAATTCGCGAATTATTCGGCCAGTTCGGCAATGGCGATTAATTCGGAGATTAATTCGTTTGATCAAAAATTCGCGAATTATTCGCGAATTCGGCGAATAATTCGCGAATTATGTGACTATGCGCGTTGGCACATGAAGTCCGTCTTATTTCGAAGGTGGACCCTCTTAAGTATTTAATGTCAAAGGCCATATTGACGGGATGACTCGCTAAATGGGCCCTGCTCTTGATGGAGTTCTCGATAACGTATCAACCTCTCAAGGCAGTGAAAGGCCAGGCCATCGCCGACTTCCTTGCTGAGCACCCGATACCTGCCGATTCTCCTCTGAATTGCGATCTTCCAGACGAACATGCGTTTGATGCGATCGACGGCGGTGATACCTGATGGGAGCTTTATTTCGATGGGGCATCTTCCGTGAAGAAGCGCAGACAAAACGCCCCTATAATCAAATCAGGGGTAGGCCTCATCTTCGTAACTCCACAAGGAGGGATAATGCGCTTCGCTTTCTCCTTAACAGAGCCGAGGACGAATAATGAAGCCGAAAATGAAGCCTTGATTGCAGGTCTCGAGATCGCCGTCGACATGGGAATTGAAAACCTCCTCATATACGGAGATTCTCAACTGGTCGTTAGTCAAGTAAACGGCGACTACCAAACGTGCAAACCGGAGTTGGTGAAGTACGGCGAAAAGGTGCAATAACTGTTGACCCTAATTCCCTCCTATACTTTGGAAAGCATACCGCGCGCGGAAAACAGCAAAGCAGACGCGTTGGCCAAACTTGCTAAAGAATTGGCTGACGAGAACCTCGATGACGTTAGAATCGTAGTATAAAGCCGTCGGGTGCTTGCCCCAGCAGAAATATCTCCGGAATCATCCGAAGAGAAGGGAGCGACTGAACAGATGACCTTGCAAATAGAAGACCGGGAAAAGGCTGAGGATTGGAGGGAAGTCTTCATAGACTACTTTAAGTCCCACCGAATGCCTGAAGAAGCGTCTACAAGACATCAGCTCATGAAACGAGCTCTGTCTTTCACCTTCGTCAACGATACTCTGTACAAGAGGTCGTTTGATTCTCCGTGGCTGAGATGCCTAGGGCCTAAAGAAGCAAAAAGAGTCGTTCATGAAGTTCATGACGGACTCTGTGGTTCTCATCAAGTGGGCCCAAAGATGAAGTTGAAGATTAAACGGATGGGCTACTACTGGCCCACGATGATTCAGGATTGCCTCAAATATGCGAAGCAATGCCACTCATGCCAAATTCATGGGGACTTCATCCACCAGCATCCAAATCCATTACATCCAACGGTGGCTAGCTGGCCGTTCAAAATATGGGGAATTGACATAGTCGGCCCCATCGAACCGGCATCGTCCAGGAGACATCGTTTCATCCTGGTGACGACTGACTACTTCTCCAAATGGGCAGAAGCAGTACCGCTGAGAGAAGTGAAGACAGAGATTATCCTCCATTTCTTCAAGACGCACATCATATATCGGTTTGGAACTCCATGACGGATCATCTCTGATAACGGGCCTGCCTGCAGAAGCCACAAAATCAGTCGCTTCGCGCAACAGCATAATATAGACTGGAGATATTCTTCGGTTTATAATCCGTGAGCTAACGGTCTAGCTGAGGTCTTCAATAAGACCTTAACAAAGATTATGAAGAAGACAGTGTCCCGAAATAAGAAAGACTGGCACGAGAGACTGTAAGAGGCTCTTTGGGCATATCGAACTACGTTCAAGACGGCCACGAACACAACGCCGTACGCGTTGGTGTTCGGTACAGAAGAAGTACTTCCCCTCGAAATAGAGTTACTCTCTCTAAGAGTGGCAGTCCACTACGAGCTAGCAGATGAAGAAAATGCTCACCTCCGGCTTGAGGAGCTCGATGCCCTCGATGAGACCCGGCTCGTAGCGCAGCAAAATCTGGAGGCTTATAAAGCAAAGATGACGTGCTCATATGAAAGATTGACCCGACCAAGGACATTCCGCCAAGGCGAACTTGTGCTAGTGGTCAAAAGGCCTATGATTCCCAATCGCGCCAAGCGGGGAAAATTCGAACCAAACTATGAAGGCCCGTACATCATAGATAAGGTCTACTAGGGTGGGGCCTATCTACTCATAGATATGCACGGTGAAAGGCCTTTCAGGCCAATAAACGGTCGCTTCCAAAAGAAATACTACGCTTAATGAGCTACAGCCTAGGTCAATGATAGATGATGACGACTATGTCTGCTCGCTATCTTCCTCAAGCTCAAACTTTGTAAGCAGTAGCCGGCCTTCTCCATGACGGACCGAAACGTCCTTAAACTAATACCGTAGCATCCGTAGGCTGACAAAATAAAAAAAAATATATATATAAAAATATATAAATAAATAAAAACGGTATGTCCATAAGCAAAAAGGGCACGGATGAAAACCCGAAAGGGCGCCGTGAGTAAAAACAGCAGGGCTACCGGCGAGTGTTTGTGAAAACCCGAAAGGGCGCGACCTTGTAAAAAAAAAAGAGAAGAAGAAAATAAATTAAAAATATATATAAAATAAAAACGGTATGTCCATAAGCAAAATGGGCACGGATGAAAACCCGAAAGGGCTCCGTGAGTAAAAACAGCAGGACTACCGGCGAGTGTTTGTGAAAACCCGAAAGGGCGCAACCTCGTTAAAAGACACTTACGGGGTCCTCTCGACCTTGTAAGGAGAAACCACCCGCGTGAGATCCTTACGACTCACAAGGGAGCAACACACTTAGGGATCCCCACGATTCCTAAGGAGAAAATACACTTGCGAGATCCTCACGACTCGTAAGGAAAACTCTCTTATGGGACCCTTACGGCTCATAAGATTTGAAAGTCTTAAGTTACAGAGACCTAAACCTGTGCTTAAGCAACCCCTACAACTTCCAATATTGCCGTACAAGTGGCTCAATACTGACCCTTGTATACAATCCACGGGCGCGAATAAACATCCCCCTAATCAAGTTTCATCCGTGATTAGGGATATGTTCGTATGGTGAACGACCCTTGTAAATCCTCTCGATTTACAAGGAGAAAACCCTCCTGTAGGATCCTTACGACTTACAGAGGAACATGCACTTAGGAATCCCCACGATTCCTAAGAAGAAAATACACATACAAGATCCTTACGACTTGTAGGGAGAAATACCTTTGTGAGACCCTTACGGTTCATGAAGTCAAAAGCCTTAGTCGACAGGACCCTAACCCTGGTCGCTAAGCCACCTTTGTTTGATATCAACAGAGGCGGATGATGATTCGCTCCTGGCAATATCCCAGTTGTAGCGGTGCTAATACCGAAATCGGTGTCTAATTCCAGGTTTACGGCGGAAAGCCAGTAGGCCGCACATGCATACGGAATAGCCGAAATGATAGGACAACTTGCAATAAAAAGCAGCAAGTAAAAATGTATGCATGCAAAATAGCCGAAATGATTGGGAAACTCGTAATAAAAAGCAGCGAGTAAAAATAAAATAAACAGCCGAAATGATTGGGCACCACGAGAAATAGCCGAAATGATTGGGCAATCGCGACCTTCGCGATATAAAAGCTGAAATGATAGAGCATCGCGGAAATAAACAAAAAAAAATGATAAAACTTCGGCCCTACAGCTGAGATCACATCAATCCCTGTATACAATCCAAAGGCACAAACAAAGAAGGAACCATACTCTCCCAACAGGTTCCGCCAGAAAACGAAGCCAAATCTCTACGGTTCATCCCAACTCCGAAGAAACCAGTGTCTTCGGCAAATACCTTAACTCAGGGAAACAAACAATCCTTGATAAGAGCCTCCTGATCCGCGTCGACTCGAAGAGCAACCGGTGTCTCCGTGGGAAATTCTTGATTCGTTTCAACACCAGGGAAACAAATAATCCTTGTCGCTAGGGAAACAAATAATCCTTGGCAAATACCTCAACTCAGGGAAACAAACAATCCTTGACGAGAGCCTCCTGATTCGCGTCGACTCGCAGAGCAACCAGTGCCTCCGTGGGAAATTCTCGACCCGTTTCAACACCAGGGAAACAAATAATCCTTGGCGCTAGGGAAACAAATAATCCCTGGCAAATACCTCAACTCAGGGAAACAAACAATCTTGACGAGAGCCTCCTGATCCGTGTCGACTCACAGAGCAACCAGTGTCTCCGTGGGAAATTCTCGATTCGTTTCAAACCTAGGGAAACAAATAATCCCTGGCAAATACCTCAACTCAGGGAAACAAACAATCCTTGACAAGAGCCTCCTGATCCGTGTCGACTCGCAGAGCAACCAGTGCCTCCGTGGGAAATTCTCGACTCGTTTCAACACCAGGGAAACAAATAATTCTTGGCAAATTCCTCAACTCAGGGAAACAAACAATCCTTGACGAGAGCCTCCTGATCTGCGTCGACTCGCAGAGCGACCAGTGCCTCCGTGGGAAATTCTCGACTCGTTTCAACACCGGGGAAAAAATAATCCTTGGCAAATTCCTTAACTCAGGGAAACAAACAATCCTTGATGAGAACCTCCTGATCCGCGTCGACTCGCAGAGCAACCAGTGTCTCCGTGGGAAATTCTCAATTCGTTTCAACACCAGGGAAACAAATAATCCTTGGCACCAAGGAAACAAATAATCCTTGGCAAATACCTCAACTCAGGGAAACAAACAATCTTTGACGAGAGGCTCCTGATTCGCGTCGGCTCGCAGAGAAACCAGTGTCTCCGCGGGAAATTCCCGACTCGTCTCAACCTGCAAGATGAAGCCTCAGGCAGCAGGGATTAAAAAACTTGCTTCCTGAACAATGGGACCCTGCAAGTCGATCTAAAACGGTCTCTTGCATACTGTTCACGGGTCTCACTCTCCAAAGTCGGGTTCCGACAAGGAGGGAAACAACCGCTTACGGGTCCTCTCGACTCGTAAGAGGGAAAAATTCTCTTATAGGATCCTTACGACTTATAAGAGAAAACACACTTAGGAATCCTCACGATTCCTAAGGAGAAAAACCCACCTACGAGATCCTCTTGATCCGTAGGGAGAAAAATCTCTATGAGACCCTCACGGCTCATAGAGTTGAAAAGTCTTAGGCGGCAGATCTGAACCTGCAGCCTAAGCCATCGCTATCTCGTGAAGAAATCAAGATGCTTACTTTATTATATGCTAATTGTGACAGCATGCTAATAGTAAGAAAGGAAAAAGCAAATAGATAGTACAAGACATTGCGAAGAAAAATGTATATCTTTATTGAATGTAATCAAGTACAACATGAAGCGTACAAAGTATTGAAGAATGGCTACATATTATTGAAAAAAGAAAAATTCTACAAGTATCTAGATACAAGGAGAGTTACTGAGAAGGAAGCGTCTTGCATAGCTCTAGCAATTGTTCGCGCACTTCCTTCCCCACTTTCTCCTGATCGGCCACCACTGCCAGCTCCACCTCCACTTGGGCCCGTTGCTGCAAGACAGATGCAAGCTGATCCCTGACGGCCTGATGAGCAGCTTCGCGGCCTGGGGTATCACGCTCGGCTACATCAAGCTTTCGCTTCAAGTTTAGCCCATAGGAGATGCGCTCTAGGAGACCCTCAAAGATAGCCTTTACTTGGGCAGCATTCGCCTCAACCTCAGTACGCAGACGGGCTGTCTCGCTCGAGGTCTCTTGGCATTCCCGTAGCTTTAAAGCTGCTTCATGTTCCAAGCTTTCCTCGATCCATGCTACTCTTTCATTGCTCGCGGCTGAAGTCTTGGAGGAGAGACGCATCGACTCTAGCTGATGAAGGCGAGCCTCAATCTCCCGACAGTGATTAACCCAAGCGGCGACGATGCCCTCGTCATGGAAGTTGGCAAATATCACCAACATCGGGTTAACCGTCGTAGCGAAGTCCGCAGCAGACGTAGGAGTCTCGACGTCGAGTTCCTCGATGTAGTCGCTCAACATGCGCAGACTATTCGCCGCACCTTTTGAGGACGGACGTCTCTGGGAAGGGCCGGCCGGCATTGTAATATGAGACTCAAAAGGCGCCAAGACCGGAACGACAGCTGAAAAGACAAAATGCGATTAGATGTTGATTCAATAGATATGGAAAAAGTCATTGATAAGATAGTTTACTATACCGGTTGAAGCAGGTGGCAAGGCTGGAAGGGCCGGTGGCGCGACCGATCTTTCTTCTCCCCCTTCAATTTGTAACACTGCAGTCAGGACAAGAGAGAGTTAGAAATAATTCTATCACCGAAAAAGAAAAGTATCAGTCGGGGACTATACTCACTAGCACCGCCAGAGGGAGAAGTGAGTTCAGATGGGAAGGAGAAGTGTGGGAGCAACACTTGATATAGATGATCAAAGAGCACTCCTGAAAAGACATAACAATGCGACTTTAGTACACTAATTATACGTCTGGAAGGTAAGATTAATAAATTGCAAACCCATACCTTCTAACATCTTCGACGGTATGAGAGAGGGTTGAGAGGTGACCACCGCCAAGGCAGTCGTTGAATGCGCTCCCGCGAGCAGTGGGGCATCGGCGCTGGCTGCACCTGCGTTACGAAAAAAGGTGAACTTGTCAGAAAGGATTGTAAGGTAAAGAAAGACAGCAACTTGGGATTTACCTGATGAGCTGCCGGCTGAAACGGAGGCGACTCCCTCCTCTATTGACATGAGGCCATCGCCCGTGGCCTCATCACCCGACTCGATGGGGACCGTCGTCGTGCTCGCGCGGCCAGGAGACGGCGGAAGATCGTAGACGGGGAGGGCAATGATCGGAGCATTGCCGGACTCTTGAGAGAGGCGGCTGAATCTTCCCCAAGAGTCGTGCCCATCTCACCCGCTACTTCCTCGGGCTCCGCGATCTCCATCGGCTCATCCGCTGTCACCACAAGGTCGCCGGCCTCAAGCGCCTCGTCCGCCACTACCTCGGGCTCAGTTATAACGATCATTTCATTTGCCGCCACTTCAGGTTCGGCATCAATGACCCTCTCGGCTGCAGACCCCTCAACCTCCATCTCAGGCTCCGAAGCCTCAGCGACGTTGCCCACCGTCGGCTCGGGTTCGGCAGGTGCCGTCTCCTCTATTTCCTTGGGTTTAACAGTCTCCGCCTCCCCCTCGGTCGGACTTGGCCCTGCAGGATAAAATATATAAGAACCGATGGCATTAAAATTCTTACAACAAAATTCTGAGAGAAATATTATCTGAAGTGGATTTACCATTTGCGCTCCGAACTGCGCGCGCCACTTGTCTGCGAGCAGTGGATAGGGCGACAGGGGCCTCTTCGGTTAGAGTATCAGCACGAGGGATGGTGCTGGGGCCCGCTCCCGTAGCCAAGGCAGCCCTGCGTGCCTTTGCTTCACGCCTCGACCGCTTCCGTTCCTCCCGGGCTGTCACGATGGACCTCTTTGACGCTTCCTTCATCAAAGCGTCGTCGTCCTCATTTAAAGATGCCTTCAGAGCCTTTAAGGCATCTCTCATTGGCTCTTCAAGACAAACCTCCTGCAGTAGCCCAGAAGAAGC
This sequence comes from Agapanthus africanus, assembly GCA_030015575.1. Lineage (NCBI taxonomy): Eukaryota > Viridiplantae > Streptophyta > Magnoliopsida > Asparagales > Amaryllidaceae > Agapanthus > Agapanthus africanus. Next base: position 86,293,353 of record CM057338.1, on the reverse strand, counting down.
AGGACCATCGGCAGCTGGCAGAGCAGTTGCGTCACTTGGCGGGAACGGCATTGAGGTTTCTGCGATAAAAAGAGGTTAAATTGACCATAATACAAAGAAAACGAAAACTTCATGAATTGAAACTTACTAAGGCCTAAAGACGCTCTGAGACGTTCCTCCTCTTGGAAAGTCTCGAGGGAAGCGGCAATGGCTTCTTCATCGGTGATGCCTGTTGAAGAAAAAATATTAGTCAAAGGCAATAATAAAGATAGAATGCAATAAAAAAAATGCGACTAGTGATTACCTGAATCCGCAAGCTTAGCCAGCCATGCGTCACGCCTTGCCAACCATGCTAAAGTTTCGAGAGCGGCCTCCAAGTTCGTATCATCCGGCGGCGGCATAACTAATCCTTCGTTAGTCCCATATTCACTCAGGCCCTCGGCATAGGGAGCATGGGGTTCCTGACCGAACACGACGTCTGCAGCGAAAAGCGATTTCTTTTTCTTCTGCCCTCCGACCCTAGGTGCACGTGGGATCGACTTCCGTTTAGCAGCCACCTTGGGATGGCGGGTCCCGATGTCTGCACCCACGCCAGACTCCGGCGAAGCTACAACCACTGTCTCCACTGGAGCACAGGGCGCTGGGGCTACATCTGTAATATTGGGAAGCGGCAATCCGTGCGGAGGACTTTGCGCACGCGATGGCCCGGTTCTAACCTCTTTCAGAGGGGCAACTACTGGAGTCCTCGGAACCAAAGGAGCATTGCGGTCACTGCCTGGGGGCGCACCCTTACGGTCAACCAGCAGTTGCCTTTCCTCCTTTATAACGGCTCCTGTTGCATGATTGTACCAGTCTTTGTACACATTGAGGAGTCGTGGAGCGCAAGCCGGCGCACTGATAAAAAAATGAGAGCCTGTATTCAGGCGCATGAAATGATGCAGCGCGTTCTCTATCCCTTCTTCAGTGGCGGCCGGTTCCAGCAAGAAGGCTTCCAAGGGGACCCCTTGATCGTAGCCCAGTTGTTGGGCAAAACGATGCGGGTTGTACCTCATAAAAATTGCCACACCGTTCTGCCTAAATACTAGGAAGCCCGGTCTAATGGAATATAAGTGAAGGGTCTCCCGGGCCGTCAAAATTGAGACTCCATCCTTGAATACATCTTGTAATGGCCGCATCGCAGTGGTAGACGCCTTTCCAATGGTCAATACCTTATCGACAAAGGACATCCCGGCTCCAACGGTGTGAGGGCGAAGGAGTAAACCCCTGGCGTTCCGTGGTGATGGGGTTACAATTGATGCGCCGATCAGCTGTATAATGCGAGGAAAACCGCACTTGTCAAAGAACGAGGGACTTTTATGCATGCCGAAGACACCCGCCGTGTGTAGCTCGAGCCGTGATACAAAGTAGTGCATCGGGAAGACCACGTGCAGTACCCCGGGCTCATTAGCATCCGCTGCTCGACTGAGGCCATGATATAAGTGTGCCAAGCCGGCGATCCCCACAGCCACCTTTACCCCGATGGCCATCTGATGGGCTGGGTAAAAGACAGAGGGCCGCATACGGTGAGAGTGCATTGGGATCGCAAACCAACTCAGCCACAGCCCGAGAAATCCTAAGAAAAAGGCCTCCTCGTCCATCCCGGGGCCCGCAATTTCTGCAAAAGACATAGTCGGGAAGTCCAAAAGTAAAAAACCCTTTTGGTCTATCTCCTTCGCCGGCAGGTTCTTCAAACCGAGACCGAAAGGGTCATCCAGGGTAGCAAACTTGGTAACTTCTGATGAGAGGACGCTTGGGCGAAGGAACCGAGCGATGAAATCCTCAAAGTTAACTCCCTGACTCCCATGTTCGATAAAAAGAGACTCATAGATGTTCAACACTTTAATCAAGCTTGAGAATTGGTGTTGAACAACATTCTCCGGTGTGAGCCCCCTTATCACCGGCCTAGCACCAAAGACGTACTCGTCTGTCGGGAGCAACTCCTCATAGTGTTCCCCTATAACCGGTAAACCGGATACCTCCGTAAACTCTTCCAAAGAGATTGACACTTCCCGATCCATGGCGAGGAAAGTGTGGGTAGGAATATTCCACTGCTCCAGGAAGGCCTTGAACCACCAGGTGGGGAGCGTGTGATATTGGAACAGAGAGACATACACTGCGGTGTACAATCCTAACTTTATCAACTACGACTTCTTCGTCGACAGGATGTACCGAGCCCACGGCAGATAACCGATCGGGTGGCGGGGAATCAGACCAATGTTATATGATTGCCCCCAAGGTCGCGCCTCACCCTGACAGATACGGCGTCCTAGGATATCCAAAACCATAGGACGCTGGACCGGAATCGTATCTATGGCGGGATGAAGAAAACCTTTCGAGGTCCAATCAACCATCTCCACGGCATACTGCACCGAGGGTGGGGTAGCATAGTGAATCGCCGTGATGGGTTCTGACGGTACGGCGCACGTGAAGCTCCGTCGATCCATGATAATCTGGTTATACCACGACCCCCAAAGGTGGAGACTCTTATATTCCGGGTCATAGTCCCTAATCATAGCCAAAACGTCACGGTCCAAGGGCGCTTCAGGAAACCCTTCCTCCTAGCGGATGAACGGGAACGAGGTATCGAGAGACATGGTCACTGCAAAAGAACAAGAAATGGTCGTTAGTGCTGCAGTTCCAATGCTTGGCGTTTAAATTTTTTTTTCCAATTAGCTGAATTTAAAAATTAATTAAATTAAAATTAATTACACCACACTGCAGTGCAGTAGGTGGGAGATCAAATGGAGACCCACAAAATCTGGATGAAAGTGCCTCATTTAATAAGACAGCCCCATCATTGGGTGAGACTGTCAGTTAAAGAAAAGATCCCCACGAGAATATTCTCATCAGTGGGGAATCCTTAGAGACAAGGAGAAAATCTCCTCTTTCAGAGCAAAACTCTGTCACAGAATGACACTTGTCAAATTCTGGTCTCAAAGGGATAAAATTCCTTAAAAAGAGCTTAGCTCTGTAATATTCCATCAAAAAGAAAATTTTGAAAAGAAATTTAAAATTAAAATTTTTGGAATCTTGAAAAAATCCATGAAAACTTATGAAAAAATTCTTCATTTTTCAGATCTAAAAGATCTACATTTGATTCAAGAGCAAAGCTCTGTTCATGGATTAAAACCCATGAACAAGATCTTTGTAGATCTATAAGTTTTTGAGAGCAAGGCTCTGTTTATGAAACCCTAATGGGGATCTCTTTAGATCAAAAGATCTGTGAGAGCAAAGCTCTTTGGTTTAAGACTGGTTTGAATTAATTTAATTTCATTTAGATTAATTTTTTTACCTAGAGTTTCTAACTTTAGAAATGAGCAAAGCTCTGAAGTTCTTGAGTGAGAGCAAAGCTCTGGAAAATCAAAATCTTGAAATGGTGAAGATTTTCTAAGGGCCAGAGGTCCTATTTATAAGGCGCTTGCGCCCCTTCAGCTCACCCCTTGATCCAACGGTCAGGATTTTGCCACCGCTGCACTCACGTGCACGCCACGTGAGCGCAACGGTGGGGGGGGGAATTTGTTTCCCCCAATCAGAGCAAAGCTCTGCTGGAAATTCAAAAATCAAATTTTGAAGCAACGCTTCAAATCCCGGGCGCAGCGCGCCACGTGTCAGGCGCAGACACATCAGCGCAGCGCCCAAAGCAGCACACCCAATCAGAGCAAAGCTCTATTTAAAGTAAAGTTAAAGGAAGCAACGCTTCAGTTGCGCAAGCGCTGCGCTGCGCGACACGTGTCAGCGCAGTTGCACTGCGCTTTGCGCTGCGCGACACGTGTCAGCGCAGATGCGCTAGCGCAGTTGCGCTGCTTGACACATGTCACGCGCTGGGGCGTTTGCGCCAAACAGAATTAAGATTTCAAAGAAATCTTTCTGTTCTTGTTAAAACAAGAAGATTTTCTTCTGTAAAACAGAAGCCCTTGGATCAAAGATCTAACGGTGGGGAAAATTCCCCAAATCACTCAGAGAAAGATCTCTTTAACAAATTTATGGGCACTATATAAAGGCCCCTCGACCTCAATTCAATGGCATCAACACTTTTGAGAAATCAAGAGCTTCAAACAGAGAGAACTCGGAAAAAGTTTCAAGAAAAAGGTAAAAACCTTCACAAAATAGAAGAAATTTCTTCTAATGGATCATTGATCTAAAAACAAGATCAATGATCTTCACATAACAAACAGTGCTTTGCACTTTTTATGAACCACTGGTTCTTTAAAACAAGAAAAACAAAATAAAGAATAGTGCTTTGCACTTTTATGAACCTTTGGTTCCTGAAATAAAAAGAAAAACTTGTTTTTCTTTGATCTAAATTAGATCAAGGAAACGAATAGTGCTTTACACTTCTTTTATGAACCATTGGTTCTTGAATCTAAAATATTCTTAAATCATAGTGCCTTGCACTTGCAAACTGCGCTGTTGCGCTCCTGGATTGGCGCAAGCCACCAGAGCGCGCCACGTGTCAGCAGCGCAGGCACAGTGCATTAGCGCAGTGCACTGCGCTTGCGCGACACGTGTCAACACTACAAGCGCTTGCGCTCTCTGATTGGCGCAAAGCGCCTGATAAATGCAAGACATTTCCTAAAGGGCGAGGCCCAAATCAAAAAGACCAAGCAGGCCTAATTAAATTGATGCTCTGCATCATTTATAAATGGGCAGAGCCCAAACGAAATAATAAAAATGCTATGCATTTTAAAAGGGGCAGAGCCCAAACAAAGTAGATGCTTTGCATCATTTATAAATGGGCAGAGCCCAAAACAAATTGATGCTTTGCTTCCTTTATGGGTAGAGCCCAAATAAAAATAAAAAGAAATGCAATGCAAAAGCAAATAAAATGTTGAACATTTTCAACTGGATTTAGCCCAATTTTGGCCGTAAGTCCTCAAATTAAATTGACTGAGCAAGATTGCTCTCTTAAATCAATTTACCTCCGGTTCGAGGGTACATCTCCGAACTCCTCTGACACCTGTCGTTGTAATCCTTCAACGATGTCAGAGAGGTGACGGGTCCCGACGACCACATTTGTATATGGACTGCGGGGTCCTTAAACTCATGGACCGAAACGTCCTTAAACTAATATTGGACCGAAACGTCCTTAAACTAATGATGGACCGAAACGTCCTTAAACTAATGTTGGACCACCACATCCCTAAACTGGAACATGGACCATCACGTCCCTAAACTGGAATATGGACCACCACGTCTCTTAACTAGAACAATAGAGCCCTTAAATCCTCTTTTGCCGGATCTAAACGATCCTGTTTAAGTTGATCTTAGCCCCAAACACGGCTAACATATCCTTAAACATTCAAATGGACTATAAAACTCCAAGCCAACTTTGGTTCAAGGGTACATCTCTAAACTCCTCTGACACCTGTTGTTGTAATCCTTCAACGACGTCAGAAAGGTGATGAGTCCCGATGGCCATATATTAAATGGATCACCACGTTAAGTTGATCTTAGTCTCAAACAGGACTAACGTATCCTTAACGAACGTTTAAGTTGATCTTAGCCTCAACACGGTTAATGTATCCTTAAACTAAAAACACCAAACCCAAATCTAAGTAAATACGGATTTGGACTAATCCACGTCCTACGGACGACGGCATTACTCAGTCTCCGTATACAATCCACGGGCAACCACAAACAAAACAAACACACACGACACGAAGTGAAATTCTGGAGAAGGAGAAAGTTGTTACCGCGATGCGGAAACGTAATTAACTGCAGGGGCTTGCGCCTGCAGGGAAGAGCGTCCCCACAATCAAAAACCCCTCAAGCGAGGGGGAATCTGACGAAATCTGCTACATCGGCCGCATCCGTCTGAACCTCCGATACACGGTGCCATAAATCAACTTGGCATCTTCGGAGAGATGGACGGATAAAACCAAATAGCATCTGCCCCGAATCTCAGGCAAGACGAACCTACGCGGTATTCGTCTCTGTATTCGGAGGGGAACACATGGTAGTGTTCCATACAACTCTGACCTGCATAGGCCACCAACAAAATCTGTCACGCCCCGCTTCCCATTGTACAGGCAGAGGGCGCGACGAAGCCGCTACGTATTTACTGTGAAGTAAATACGCTAAGTGTATCTAAGCAATATAAATATAAATGCACAAGAGACAAGATATAATAAAACAACAACTTTATTTATTCACATTCTTTTTGTACAATGCATGGAAAAGTAAATACATCTGGAAGAAAGCAATGCCTAAACAATGGCATAACAGAAAAGGAAAAGTACTGAAATAAAAAGTGTACAATGTAGCTAGAGGTCTGGATCGTATGCAAGCTGGTCCAAGTCCTCACTGGTAGGCTCAATCTCTAGAAGATCCGAATCACCTGACGACATTCAAAGAAGAAAGAAAGAGAACGTCATCAGCGAACAAATCGCTCGGTAAGTCCCAACAATAAGGGAGAAATAGAATAGACAGAAAGAGAAGGTAGCTTTTAAAGTTGTATTATATGGTTAACGCTGTTGTTTGTAGCTTGGTACAGAAAGATAATAGTGTATATGAGAGAAGTCTCTATATGCCAGAGACTAGAGGCAAGTGTAGTACAAGGAACCGTTTATGCCACGGTACAACAGCAAATGGATTCAGGTTAGGTGTATTAATGGTTGCTGTCTCGTGCCACTTCTAACACCTTCCGTACCAATCTACCCCTTAAACCCCGTGAAGTATTGTATTATTTGTATTGTATTGCAACTTGTATTGTAAATGTAATATAGATTGTATAATTGGATGACTTGCTGAAACCATGATATCAGTAAATGGATGTTACTGGAGAATCATGGATGTAACTAGAGAATCATGTAAATGGAAGTATATCCATGGTTCGGTTCAGTCGGGTTGAATAGATTGAATATATGTATTCAGGATTCATGTCGGATTGTAGATTGTACTTGAATCATCAGATTATTATAATAAGACTCAGTCTGAGTCAGAACAATTAGAAAAGAAATTGAAGTCCTGATTGTTTTGATGTTATCGGTAACCGCTGCACATTGGCGGCAGGATTTGTGTCGTTTTCAAAGACGATTGCCGTGTTGATAACACCGTTGTTAAGTTGTCTACCTTAAATAGGCAAGCACCCACTTCTCTGGCTCCCTGAGGCTCAAGAGATTGGTCCCGCTTAAACCTATATTTACTAGGGTCCTTAGGGTAATTTATAGAACTTGAGGCGGTTTTATATAAAAATACTTTTATATAATTTTCAAAATACACCCCAAGTGTTTAATTATCGTCTTTAGAATTGTAATAAGTGTAGATTTTATACATGAGACATTTCTAATGAGAATAACCTAATTTTCACAATATATGGTAGTAAATGGTAATATTGATTTTGTATGGAATTCATGGTATTTTAATATAAGGTGATTCTTGTGATTTTGGAAAAGTTGAAGTATTTATATTATAACAAAAATAGGTATTTTTGATATTACATATATATGTATATATTTATAAAAATAAATTTTAATATATATATTATATTTCTAGAAATGTCATTTTCTTAAGATTTTGGTATTTTAAATCTCTCGAGACCGAATGCTCCTTGCGGAGGTCTGCATCTCGCACTACTAAGCCCAAGGATATGCGATAATCTGCACCATCCCAGTCGGGTTCCCTAAATTGGGTTGTAGCGGCGCTTTGCAAAGATTTGTGTAAAATACTTGATCTTTTAGAAAATGGTTTTATTAATTCATGGTATTTATTTGAAATGTTTCGTTTTCCCGTATTCTAGGTTCCCAAAATTATTATGTTATGTTGCATATGAATGTTGTGAGGAGGTAGGTCATTACCTCGTGATCTATTTAAAGGTATAGCAAGTTTGTGATGTTTTAATGTCGAAATAAAACTACATGGTATTTTAGTGAAAAAATACGGTAAAAGTTACAAAATGAGATAGGCTGTCATGAAACTTGTTCAACATGTTTGTTAATGTTTAATAGTCAACATGTAATAGTTTAACATGATTGTATTAAAGAAAAGTGAGAGTTTTAGGAAGAACCGAATCGGAAATCGGATTTACTTCGATTCCGTTGGGTTTTAGAAATACGTATTCTAGAAAAGAGTAGAGAAAGGGGGAAGTGGGACTTACGGGTTTCAAACTTAGAGGAGAGGAAGAGGGAATGGTAGACTTCGCCGGTGCGTCGTTTCTTACCCGGGAACTCCTAGGATTGTCGCCGGAAAAATCGCCGGAGTTTCGCCTTTCGCTACTTCAAAAGTACATTAAGGTTCTAGAAAATTTCTTGAGAGTTTTGCTCAGAATTTTGGAGTGAGGGGGATGTGTTTAGGGGTTGTATTTATAGGGTAAGGCTAGGGTTAGGATAGGTGAAAGGTTGAAATGAAAAAATGTGATAAATGTAATAAAATGTATTAAAAGTGGAGTAATTGGGGTTTTAAAAGAGTTCAGGTACTGTTCCAAGGAATTAAACCATACAGATGTGCAGAGAAGACCAAAAGACACAATTTTTGTGTTGGGGACTCGGCGGAATCGGCCAGTCCGGCTGGCGGCGGCGGCCCGAGGCGGCCGATCCTCCGGCCGAGTCAGGCGGCCGGAATCCCCCTCGACGGTTGGTGATCCCTCTGGCATGGTTACTTTTCAGGGTGTAGTGGGATTTTTATGAGATATGCACGTGTAAACTCTTGGTATTCTAAAAATTCAAAATAAAACAATATTAAAAGTAATGTGGGGTATGGGATTTGAACTCTGATGGCTTGGTTCAGCAGTGCAAGATTTTACCAATGAGCAACAAGCTCCTTCTTGTAATTAAGAGTGAATTAATTACTTATAGTAATCACAGTAAATGCAAATACCCCAAGTATACATTAATTTTTAAGCAAATTTTTGTGCACTAAAATTGGAGTTGTTACAGCTCCCTACCTCCACAACGCCAGGGATCAAAGCCCTCGCCAAGAGGCAACTGAGCAGCTTCACTGCTCGATCAATCCTTAGTAGGCCTCCCATGGCCCCTCCAGCGCTAAGGATCTAAGCCCTCACGAAGAGGCAGCCGAGCGGCTACCCTGCTCGGCTATCCCTGGCTGGTAGCGCCCTACCCCATCACACCAGGGATTAAAGCCCTCGCCAAGAGTCACCGGGAAGCAACCCTGCTCGACCATCCTTAAGGATCAAAGCCCTCGCCAAGAGGCATCGGGCAGCAGCCCTGCTCGGCCATCCTTAGTAGGCCTCTTACGGCCCCTCCAGCGCTAAGGATAAAAAGCTCTCGAAAGAGGCAACCAGGCCCATCCTTGCTCGGTTATCCCTGGCTGGTAGCTCCCTATCCCGACACACCAGGGATCAAAGCTCTCGCCAAAAGGCACCGGGCAGCAATCCTGCTCGTCCATCCTTAAGGATCAAAGCCCTTGCCAAGAGGCTGTTAGTGTATATGCCCTAGAGGCCATTACTGTATCATACTAGCTTGTATATTACTTGATGGAAGCTTGGGATATTCACAGTTGTATAGACAATCTTGCTCAAAATGGTAGTATGCTACTTGGTTTGTCTCTACTTCAATATGTGCATGTGTTTCTTTTAGCATATCGCTTATATACATATTAGTAGAGCCCTTAGGATCTTTGCTTGATTACCAGCGTTGTGATGGCGCTCACACTCGTAGGGGCTGGGTAATCCATAAGCACATCCTTATACAGGTCCATAGTCGTTGGACTATCGAGATAGGGCATCGATACTCCGGAGTAGATTAGCGTATGCGCTTCTCATCCCAGCGGAGGAGACGGTCTGTCCCACAGCCGTCAGTACGTCTTACTTGAGATAGTATGTGGGTGCTCGTCAGGTTACGAGTACACTGGACAGGACTCGTCGGGAACTGTTGGTTGGTATTATACCTATCGTCAGTTATCAGTTCCCAGGTGACATGAGTACAGCTTAGTCCGCTGACTTGACACTGTCACTTCGCCTCGAGTGTGTTCCCACTGTACTTAGATTACTACCCTACCACGGCTCAAAGGAGTCATGCAAACAGGTAGTAGTTGTGTGCAGTCCCGAAGCACTTGGAGGCAGTAATGGTTAGACAGGATTCATCTCTCCCGGTATTGGGGGTTGACATCGCGCTGTGTCTAGGAGAGCCTTTACACAAGTAGTCCCTGGCCAGGGCAAGCGAGATATACTGGTAGCTTTCCAGTGTTATCTCAGGGTGTTCTGGGCTACACTCCAACACGACTTGTACCGCTATTAGGGGACTGACGTTCACCGCCCCCCTAGGCCCGCCATGCAATGTATCAGACGAACAGACCGGACTGTACGGAGATTGTCACATACAGGCTCAGTAGGAGTTCGGATGGGTTTACCTCATCGGCCTTCTTATCGACATCTACCTGGGGACCGTTACGTACAGCTAGTGCCGCTTGCGGTCTGTGGTTAAACCCACTGTCAGCGTAGTATCGAGTCTTTAGAGTCCCACACAGAGAGTTTCCCTGCACTGAGCGAAACGTGTAGAGGCCGTATGGTTTTACGGCAGGGCTTCGATCACTTACGTGCATTTGTGTGCGTATGCTGTTCGGGCAGGCAATACTAGTGGGGTTTGGTTTAAGCCAGATACTAGTATTGCACAGATGGATTTGATTTGTCTTCTGTGCATTCGCATTCTACGGAATGCGGATGCGGGTGTGTATGCACAGTTTTGAGGAGTGATGAAGGAGGAGGTGCCCCATTAAGGGTTTTGGCAGTTGGTTCGGCCAAAACCGTAATGTGGCACACTCATTAGGGTTTTGACAATTCGTTTGGTCAAAACCGTTATGAGTTGGAGACATTGTTTACTAATCCTTTTAGTGATAGATTAGTGATGGCTAATTGCATTGACCATTTGACCCCTTAGACCCCTCTTGACTTTGTTGACCCGTTGACCATGTTGACCATTGACCTTCAAGAGGGATCTACACTCTTCTTTTATTTTCTTTATAATTCTTGAGTTATGATAATGGTCAATTCAATGTGCCATCAACTTTATCATGATAGGATTAGTAATGATGAGATTTGTGTATTATTGCAACCATGGTTCATTTCATTTGGCTTAATTTTTTTCATTATTCTCTTCTCATTCTCTCTCATGAAGTGAGAAGAAAAAGAAAAGCTCCATGGTTGCAAACTTTCTCCTTCTTCTTCCTCCTCTTGATCTCTTCTTTTGATCTCATGTGTTGAGAGAAAAAGAATCCACATAGACAAATACTTCCATTTTTCTCTTCTACACAACCTAAGGCATTTAGATTAGCAATCTCTTTGCCCTAGTTGCCTAGGCTTGAGGCGAAGCTTAGTGTACAACTCTCGGGTGGATCGTCTTTGACTCAAGAAGGCTGCGGAGGTGCCCAAGGTCCGGATCGACACTTGGAGCTTGGATGGACGAGTGGGACAGTAGGATGAAGACCCGAAGGACTGGTTCTGTGAGGTATACTTCCTACAGCATAGTAGCTAAAACCTCTAAGTGTTTACTAGTTTCTAGTTTAGCAAAAATCCGACTTTTAGTCCATGTTGCCTTGCGCCAAAATCATTGTTTTTTGCCGTTTCCGCCTCCCCGTAAGAACCGGGGTGAGCAACGTCGACTTACAGTGGTATCAGAGCCTAGCTAAACATAAACTAGTAAGTTAGCAAAGTGTTAAGAACATCGATCGGAAAAAAGTCGCAAAACACATCCACAAAACCTCAAGTTTCTGTCGATTTTTATACTGTTCAAAAGGTGTTTTAAAATATATGAAAAATCGTCTCAGGGTTTTGTGAAAACACTGCAGAAAAACGATCCAGCGATTCGATCAAACGACCGCGGTTCCGCGGCAATGACATGCTCATTGCCGCGGTTCCGCCGCCGTTTTGACTCGGCACTGGATCGGGTTTTGTGCAGTGTTTTAGTTTGGATGTTTTGGGATTTTTAATACATGTTTTTTCTACCCAGATTTTCCAGAGAGCAAATTGACTTTTCGGGTGGTTAAAAGTCCGTATTTTGATCGATATTCCGTACTCTTTGGCTAATGTATATTATCTGTGATGTGATATATGTATTGAACGTCCGCTAATCGCTATACGTCGATTAGTGGGGGTTATACATATCTGTGATCTGTAATATTGATAGTTTGTGTATATGAACTCGGTGGATTGTCGCGGATGAATAGCCGGGAATGGATGTGAGATGAGAGTTTCTTTTTCTTTCATTCATTGTGAAATTTGTAAATTGATGTAATATTATTTGTTTGGCCGCACAACCGGGTCGGGGTTGTAGCCGTCATTGTATAATTTCTTTTTACTGTTTTTGCTCCTAGGATAGACCCAAGGTGGGGTGCATAAACTACCGGGTATCTCGAAGTGCCGAGTGGCCTACTCACGGTGTTGAGGGAGGTTGCTTTGCTTCGGGTACTTGGCGGGTAGTTTGCCGCACCCGTAGGGGTGTAGGGTGGGGTTTGGCTATTCATCGCGACCGTGTAATCCGTTTTTCGTTGCAGGCTCGAACGAATCGCGGATTCTTAGTATATCCAAAGTGTTCATCTGTAATCTGTAATGTCTATCATTGCTATATATTTATATATGATAACTATTTAGGCGTTGCTTATGTTTTACAGCCGCGCTAGCCCAGCCCCCGCTCTTTCGTTAGTTAAGTAACCTAACGGGTGATGACGGGGCCCCGTGGCGAATGCGAATGGCATAAGCGTACGTCATATTTTGGTTGTTTTCTGCAATGGTAGGATTAAATGATGGGACGCATTAAAAGAACTAATGCAAGAAAATAAACCAAGTAAAAGTCGTTGGAACACTTTGAAAACCACTCGGTTCTTTTCAAAAACAAGCATTTTAAACGCGGAGCTTGAACCACTCCTTTTAAAAGCTATCTCGTTCCATCGACTATATCAAGTTCACTACGTTCACGGTTTTGCCAAAACCAGCCGTAGCCCTCCGTCGTTTCATATGAATATTCAACAGTATTCAAGTTGTGTTTGTTGGCCTTAGTCAAGGCACAGTGTTTGGTAGTTGGTGGGTATTCATATGTTGCATAGATAGAATGCGTTGGTTTGGGACAGTCGTATTGCTTTGTTGGCCATAGTCAAGGGTATATACGGGTGGGTTCAAATTAACCTGGATAACGACGGGTAGAACTTGACATGTGACTTATGATTTGTTGGCCTTAGTCAAGGTCATAAGAGCATGGGGCAAAAATCCACATTGGGAGTTTCATAAGCACTGAAACTTGCTAGCGCTGCATACCATTTGGAGTGTGATGATTCTAGTAGGATTCCTTCGGTTTTATCACGCGATGATATTTGGATCCCGATCCTACTGTGAGTATATGCTACTCCTCGGGAACTTTCTCACTTAACGATCAATGCTATAAGCCAAGTAGGTGTCTAGAAAGGTGTTAGCGGGGCTACGCCCCCAGGGAAAAGAGGTTCTTAAATTAAGGAACTTCGCGAAAGCGTTGGAAAACCTCCCTCGAAGTACCGACACTGGCCTGGCTGAACGGTTAAGCAAGTATTGTACGGTGAGAAAGATCCCGACTAATTCTTCCTTTATGGTTTGAGGAGGGATTCAAGAGACAGTGGGAGCCATCCTGTTTAGATAAATTAAAAACCAATCTAAACTTGCAAGAGCATCATGCTAAGTGTTTTCTTCTCTCTCTCTTAATTGCAGCGACCCAGTGACCGCACCTAGGTTACATCTAGATAATAAAATGACCGAATCTGACTGTTATGACTGGCAAAGGTCTGTCCAGATGTCCATTGCCCAGGAGAAGCTGGGACACCTCTTGACTGATCCAACCCCTGCCGTCTCAGGTCCAGTTTCCCCTGTCACGGATATTGATATTCGTAGGACATCGGAAGAAGACTGTGTGAAAGCCAAGTGCCTCGTGTTAGCCTCAGTTGATGGTGTATACCAGAGGCAGCACGAGAAGATGGACTCAGCTTCTATCTTCCTCTATAACAAAGTTTTATATGGAGAGCAATCTCGTATCGCAAGATATGAGATCTCGAACGAATTGCTTCCAGCGAGGTTGGCTATCGGGTCATCTGTAGGGGGCAACGTCCTTACAGAGACCAGCTCTTTTGAGCTCTCGGACCTACAGACCACGTTGAAGAACGGGTCAGATGTTGACTCAGTTCAACAGTCTCTACCTACTACCCTAAAGGAAACTAGGGAAGTAGAAAGAAAGGGAAGGGCAGAAGTTTCAGGAACAGATGTAGTAAAAGAGGGATGTTCCTATTGTTACGGGAATGAACATGGGCAGAAGGATTGCAGGGCTTGTAAAGCCAGTAGCCAGAATTCGAAGCATGTTGTGGCTTCGGCTTCGGGTGTGTTTGTGATAGAGAACTGTATGTCAGTTAACCCTACTTCCTGGGTATTGGATACCGGATTAGGATCTCATATCTGTAATTCGTTACAGGCTTTGAGAAACCGTAGGGTTATCAGGAAAGGTGATATGACTCTCAGGGTTGCTAACGGAATGAGCATGTATGCTGAATCCGTAGGGGAATATCATCTAGGACTGACAACTGGGCAGACATTGATTCTGCGTGACTGTTTTTATGTACCAGGTGCGACTTGTAACATCATATCTGTATCCTTACTTTCTAAGGAAGGATATGATTTTACTTTTGTAAGCGATGTAGTAAACATCCACCTAAATCAAGTACTGATTGGGTCAGGTACATTGAAATACGGTATATACGTTTTGAATCAAGCTCAGGTCTTCAGTGTCCAGAACACACTTAAAAGAAAGTCTCCGGAAACAAATCAGGCTTTCTTATGGCATTGTAGACCGGGTCACATTAATGAGACACGATTGACAAAGTTACATAAAGAAAGATACTTGGATCCGTTCGAGTACCAGTCTTATGCCACTTGTGAATCTTGTCTCATGGGAAAGATGACAAAGACTCCGTTCACTGGACACGGAGAAAGAGCGAGTGAGCTCTTGGGACTCATACACAGTGATGTGTGTGGTCCAATGTCTACACATGCGCGAAGTGGTTATTCATACTTCATTACTTTCACAGATGATTTCTCTAGGTATGGGCATATCTTCTTAATGAAGCACAAATCCGAGGCCTTTGAGAAATTTCAAGAATCCAAGAATGAAGTTGAAAAACAAACAGGCAAAAGTATCAAGACACTGAGATCTGATCGAGGTGGTGAATACTTGAGTGCCGAGTTTCTGGGCTTCTTAAAAGAGAATGGAATTCTCTCTCAGCTTACTCCTCCATACACACCACAACACAACGGTGTATCGGAAAGGAGGAATCGAACCCTATTGGATATGGTTCGTTCCATGATGAGTAAGGCTGAGTTGCCGCGATCCTTCTGGAGTTATGCACTAGAAACAGCTGCATATCTTTTAAACCAAGTTCCTACTAAGTCAGTGCCTACCACACCATATTAGATGTGGAGTGGGAAGAAACCCGGTCTTAAACACTTTAAGACATGGGGGTGTCCAGCTTTTGTAAAAAAGCAGCATGCGGACAAGCTCGAGGCACGTTCGGTATAGTGTAAGTTTGTGGGATACCCAAAGAACTCCAAGGGGTATCTTTTCTATTACGCAGAGGAACAAAAGGTTTTTGTTTCTCGTCATGCCCGCTTCTTGGAAACTGAGTTTTTGGAAAATCAGATAAGTGGGAGCGCAATAGAACTGGAAGAAATTCCAGAACCACGAGCTATTACTGAAAGCTTAGTAGAACCAGAGGGTTCGAAAGAACAGGACATTCCAGCGCCACTCCGCAGGAGTAGTAGGCAGTCTCATCCGCCCGAGAGATACTACGGTTTTCTCATAGACGGGGATAGAGAGGATTGCACCATGGATTATGGTGAGCCTACTAGCTTCCAGCAAGCCATTCAGAGCGGCGACTCGGTAAAATGGCTGGATGCAATGCGGGCCGAGATGGAGTCCATGTACACCAACAAAGTTTGGACTTTGGACTTTGCTCCAGAAGGGTAAAACCCGTAGGCTGCAAATGGATCTTCAGAAAGAAAACTGGTGTAGATGGGCAGGTTGAGACCTATAAAGCTAGACTTGTTGCAAAGGGTTTTCGTCAAAGACCTGGTTTGGACTATGACGAGACCTTTTCTCCAGTGGCTATGCTGAAATCCATTCGGATCCTTCTTGCCATTGCTGCCTTCCACGATTATGAAATCTGGCAGATGGACGTAAAGACGGCTTTCCTAAATGGAAATTTGGAAGAGTGCGTCTATATGGATCAGCCGGAGGGATTCATTCAGAGTGGGAGCAGCGGTAGAGTGTGCATGTTGCTAAAGTCCATCTATGGACTTAAGCAGGCATCGCGGAGTTGGAACATCTGCTTTGATGATACTGTCAAAGAATTCGACTTTATCAAAAACCCAGATGAACCATGCATTTACAGTAAGATTGTAGGGAGAACTGTAGTATTCCTCGTCTTGTACGTGGATGACATTCTCCTAATAGGAAATGATATTCCTATGCTACAGTCAGTCAAAGGATTCTTGTCGCAAAGGTTCTCCATGAAGGACCTGGGCGATGCCAACTACATTCTGAGGATCCAGATCTATCGTGATAGATCTAAGAGGATGTTGGGACTTTCACAGTCAAGGTACATCGACACCATACTGAAAAGATTCAGTATGGAAGATTCCAAGCGCGGTAATTTACCGGCTTGTCACGGGATCACCCTCTCCAATGAGATGTCTCCCAAGACTGATTTGGAAAGGGATCGCATGTCTATTATACCTTACGCTTCTGCGGTAGGCTCTATAATGTATGCGATGTTGTGTACCAGACCAGATGTAGCATACGCATTGAGCGTTGTAAGCCGGTATCAGTCGAACCCAGGGGAGAAATACTAGATAGCGGTAAAGAACATTCTCAAGTACCTGAGAAGGACTAAGAAGATATTCTTGGTGTATGGCGGAAAAGACCTCCAGCTTGAGGCCTTTGCTGACTCCAGCTTCCAGAGTGATAAGGATGACTCCAAGTCCATGTCGGGTTATGTCTTTACCCTCAATGGAGGGACGGTTTGCTGGAAGAGTTCCAAGCAGGAGACCGTTGCAGACTCAACTATGGAAGCGGAGTACATAGCTGCTTGTGATGCCACAAAGGAAGTTGTCTGGATGAAGAAGTTTCTCACGGAGCTTCAGGTGGTTCCTACCATTGTTGATCCAATACCGCTGTATTGCGACAACAACGGCGCTAAAACTTTAGCGAAGGAACCCAGGTCCCATCAAAAGTCCAGGCACATTTTGAGGCGGTACCACCTGATCAGGGAGATCGTAGATCGCCGGGAGATCGAGGTGAAGAGAGTAAATACGGAGAACAACACTGTAGATCCACTCACGAAGGCCCTACCCCAGACTCAGTTCGAGCGGCTGATCGAGATGATAGGTCTTCGATACGCCAGTACATGGCCTTAGTGCAAGTGGGAGATTGTTAGTGTATATGCCCTAGAGGCCATTACTGTATCATACTAGCTTGTATATTACTTGATGGAAGCTTGGGATATTAACAGTTGTATAGACAATCTTGCTCAAAATGGTAGTATGCTACTTGGTTTGTCTCTACTTCAATATGTGCATGTGTTTCTTTTAGCATATCGCTTATATACATATTAGTAGAGCCCTTAGGATCTTTGCTTGATTACCAGCGTTGTGATGGTGCTCACACTCGTGGGGGCTGGGTAATCCATAAGCACATCCTTATACAGGTCCCTAGTCGTTGGACTATCGAGACAGGGCATCGATACTCCGGATTAGACTAGCGTATGCGCTTCTCATCCCAGCGGGGGAGACGGTCTGTCCCACAGCCGTCAGTACGTCGTACTTGAGATAGTATGCGGGTGCTCATCAGGTTACGAGTACACTGGACAGGACTCGTCGGGAACTGTTGGTTGGTATTATACCTATCGTCAGTTATCAGTACCCAGGTGACATGAGTACAGCTTAGTCCGCTGACTTGACACTGTTACTTCGCCTCGAGTGTGTTCCCACTGTACTTAGATTACTACCCTACCACGGCTCAAAGGAGTCGTGCAAACAGGTAGTAGTTGGGTGTAGTCCCGAAGCACTTGGAGGCAGTGACGGTTAGGCAGGATTCGTCTCTCCCGGTATTGGGGGTTGACATCGCGCTGTGTTTAGGAGAGCCTTTACACAAGTAGTCCCTGGCCAGGGCAAGCGAGATATACTGGTAGCTTTCCAGTATTATCTCAGGGTGTTCTGAGCTACACTCTGACACGACTTGTACCGCTATTAGGGGACTGATGTTCACCGCCCCTAGGCCCGCCATGCGATGTATCAGACGAACAGACCAGACTGTACGGAGATTGTCACATACAGGCTCAGTAGGAGTTCGGATGGGTTTACCTCATCGGCCTTCTTATCAACATCTACCTGGGGACCGTTACGTACAGCTAGTGCCGCTTGCGGTCTGTGGTTAAACCCACTGCCAGCGTAGTGTCGAGTCTTTAGAGTCCCACACAGAGAGTTTCCCTGCACTGAGCGAAACATGTAGAGGCCGTATGGTTTTACGGCAGGGCTTCGATCACTTACGTGCATTTGTGTGCGTATGCTGTTCGGGCAGGCAATACTAGTGGGGTTTGGTTTAAGCCAGATCCTAGTATTGCACAGATGGATTTGATTTGTCTTCTGTGCATTCCCATTCTACGGAATGCGGATGCGGGTGTGTATGCACAGTTTTGAGGAGTGATGAAGGAGGAGGTGCCCCATTAAGGTTTTTGGCAGTTGGTTCGGCCAAAACCGTAATGTGGCACACTCATTAGGGTTTTGACAATTCGTTTGGTCAAAACCGTTATGAGTCGGAGACATTGTTTACTAATCCTTTTAGTGATAGATTAGTGATGGCTAATTGCATTGACCATTTGACCCCTTAGACCCCTCTTGACTTTGTTGACCCGTTGACCATGTTGACCATTGACCTTCAAGAGGGATCTACACTCTTCTTTTATTTTCTTTATAATTCTTGAGTTATGATAATGGTCAATTCAATGTGCCATCAACTTTATCATGATGGGATTAGTAATGATGACATTTGTGTATTATTGCAACCATGGTTCATTTCATTTGGCTTAATTTTTTTCATTATTCTCTTCTCATTCTCTCTCATGAAGTGAGAAGAAAAAGAAAAGCTCCATGGTTGCAAACTTTCTCCTTCTTCTTCCTCCTCTTGATCTCTTCTTTTGATCTCATGTGTTGAGAGAAAAAGAATCCACATAGACAAACACTTCCATCTTTCTCTTCTATACAACCTAAGGTATTTAGATTAGCAATCTCTTTGCCCTAGTTGCCTAGGCTTGAGGCGAAGCTTAGTGTACAACTCTCGGGTGGATCGTCTTCGACTCAAGAAGGCCGCGGAGGTGCCCAAGGTCCGGATCGACGCTTGGAGCTTGGATGGACGAGTGGGACAGCGGGATGAAGACCCGAAGGACTGGTTCCGTGAGGTATACTTCCTACAGCATAGTAGCTAAAACCTCTAAGTGTTTGCTAGTTTCTAGTTTAGCAAAGATCCGACTTTTAGTCCATGTTGCCTTGCGCCAAAATCATTGTTTTTTGCCATTTCCGCCTCCCCGTAAGAACCGGGGTGAGCAACGTGGACTTACAGAGGCACCGGGTGTTCCCCTCTAAACACGAAGACGCGACCGCGGAGGTCCGTCTTTCCTGAATTCAGGGCTGATGCTAATTGGTGCTATCCGTCCACCTCTCCGAAGATGCCAAGTTGATTTATGACACCGTATATCGAAGGTTTAAATGGATGCGGCTGATGTAGCAGACTTCGTCAGATTCCCCCTCATTGAGGGGGTTTTGATTATGGGGACGCTCTTCCCTGCAGGCGCAACCCCCTGCAGTTAATTATGCTACCGCATCGGGGTAACCACTTTCTCTTTCTCTAGATGGTCACTTCGTGTCGTGGGTGTTTATTTTGTTTTTGGTTGCCCGTGAATTGTATACGGAGACTCATTTATGTTGTCGTACGTAGGGTGTGGATTAGTCCCAATCCGTATTTTCTTAGATTTTGGTTTGGGGTTGGGTTTAAGGATACGCTAGTCTCATTTGAGACTAAGATCAACTTAAACGTTTGTTAAGGATACGTTAGTCTAATTTTAGACTAAGATCAACTTAACGGGATCATTTAGATCCAACAAAAGAGCATTTGGACTCTATTGTTTAGTTTATGGACTGTTTACCCCAATCAGAGCAAAGCTCTGTTCAAATTCCAAGGCGGGAGATGAAGCAACGCTTCATCTTCCCCCAATCAGAGCAAAGCTCTACTTTGAAAATTTAAACTTTAGTAAATGAAGCAACGCTTCAGATTCTTTGCGCTACGCGCAACGCACCACGTGTCAGGCGCAGATACATCAGCGCAACGCCCAAAGCAGCGCACCCAATCAGAGCAAAGCTCTATTTAAAGCAAAATTAAAGGAAGTAACACTTCAGTTGCGCAAGCACTGCGCTGTGCGACACGTGTCAACGCAGATGCGCTAGCGCAGTTGCGCTGCGCGACATGTGTCAGTGCAGATGCGCTAGCGCAGTTGCGCTGCGTTTTGCGCTGCACGACACGTGTCAGCACAGATGCGCTAGCACAGTTGCGATGCGTTTTGCGTTGCGCGATACGTGTCAGCGCAGATACGCTGCTTAACACGTGTCACGTGCTGGGGCATTTGCGCCAAACAGAATTAAGATTTTTAAAAAATCTTTTCTGTTCTTGTTAAAACAAGAAGATTGCCTTCTATAAAACAGAAGCCCTTGGATCAAAGATCCAACGGTGGGGAAAATTCCCCAAATCACTCAGAGAAATATCTCTTTAACCAATTTATGGGCACTATCAAAAGGACCCTAGACCTCAATTCAAAGGCATGAACATTTTGGTGAGGAATCAAAAATTTTAAGCAGAGAGAACTCTGAAGAAATTTCAAGAAGAAGAAAAAAGGTAAAAGACCTTTTAAATAAAAGAAATTTCTTCTAATAGATCATTGATCTAAGAACAAGATCAATGATCTTCACATAATAAATAGTGCTTTGCACTTCTTTTATGAACCATTTGCGTTATGCGCTTTTGAAATAGAGCTTTGCTCTCTGAAATTGGCGCAACTCACAAGAGCGCGCCACGTGTCAGCAGCGCAAACGTAGCGCACTAGCGCAGCGCACTGCGCTTGCATGATATGTGTCATCACCATAAACGCTTGCGCTCTTTGATTGGTGCAAAGCGCCAGAAAAATGCAATGCATTTCTTTTGTTAAAGGGCCAGGCCCAAGTCAAAAAGACCTAGCAGGCCAAAGTAAATTGCAAAGCAATAAAAAGGGCAGAGCCCAAGTAAAATTGATGCTCTGCATCATTTATAAATGGGCAGAGCCCAAAACAAATTGATGCTCTGCATCCTTTATGGGCAGAGCCCAAATAAAAATAAAAAGAAATGCAATGTAAAAACAAATAAAAATGATGGGTATTTTCCAACTGGACTTAGCCCAATCATGGCTGTAAGTCCTCAAATTAAATTGACTGAGCAAGATTGCTCTCCTAAATCAATTTACCTCCGGTTCGAGGGTACATCTCCGAACTCCTCTGACACCTGTCGTTGTAATCCTTCAACGACGTCAGAGAGGTGACGGGTCCCGACGACCACATACGAATATGGACTGCGGGGTCCTTAAACTCGTGGACCGAAACGTCCTTAAACTAATATTTGACCGAAACGTCCTTAAACTAATGTTGGACCGAAACGTCCTTAAACTAATGTTTGACCGAAACGTCTTTAAAGTAATGGTGGACCACCACGTCCCTAAACTGGAACATAGACCACCACGTCCCTAAACTGGAATATGGACCACCACGTCCCTAAACTGGACCATGTCCTTAAAATGGCAATGGACCACTACGTCCCTAAACTGGAACAATAGAGCCCCCAAATGCTCTCTTGTCGGATCTAAATGATCCCGTTTAAGTTGATCTTAGCCTCAAATATGGCTAACGTATTCTTAAACCAAAACCCCAAACCCAAGTCTAAGTAAGCACGGATTTGGACTAATCCACGTCCTACGGGCGACAATATAAATTAGTCTCCGTATACAATCCACGGGCAACCACAAACAAAACAAACACCCACGACACGAAGTGAAATTCTGGAGAAGGAGAAAGTTGTTACCGCAATGCGGTAGCGTAATTAACTGCAGGGGCTTGCGCCTGCAGGGAAGAGCGTCCCCACAATCAAAAACCCCTCAAGCGAGGGAAAATCTGACGAAGTCTGCTACATCGGCCGCATCCGTCTAAACCTCCGATACACGGTGCCATAAATCAACTTGGCATCTTCGGAGAGGTGGACGGATAAAACCAAATAGCATCTGCCCCGAATCGCAGCGTCAGGACTTCGCAGTCTTGTGCGCCGCCATTCGGAGGGGAACAGATTCTGGCACGCCCGGTGGGACCTTTTTCTCTTTCCACTCCACACTTCGTGTATCGTCTTCACGAACGAATCGCGGTTTGTTAATGGTTGCCTTAGGATTTCAAGTTTAATAAGATTTGGTCTTTTGCCTGGCGCAGAACTCAACCATCAATGGCCTCTACCTGTTCGAAGTGCTCTAACTGCAGCTGCAGCTCGCGTCCGGTCTCAACTGGGGACATAACCTATGGGCCCCAAGCGGCCTCTTTGTTCACTATGCCCGTGGAGCAGATTACTCAAGCTACCACGGGGTTGTTTTTCGGAACTATGCTTTTGCCAACAAGCTTGAGCACCCCCGTGCCCGAAGCTCCTAAGAAGTCGGTCTTTGATCGACTTTCAGTTACTACGGCCCCTCTCAACGGGTCGCCTAACACCAATGCCTCGGTCTTCTCCAGGCCGGGCCAAAACTCCTGCGGGCCCACAATGAAGCTTGCAGTCCCAGAAAAGGTTATTCCAAAAAGGGTAGCCAAATCTGCTCCTGAAGTCGTCAAGGCGGCTTCTCCTACTAAGAGATCGGTCTTTACGAGACTGACCGCCCCAACTCCCACTCCTGCTCCTGCTGCTCAAAAGACATCAGTCTTCAATAGGCTGACGCCGGCAACATCCCCACACCTGAACAGGTGGTAGGAAGAAGCTGTTTCTGTCCCTGAACCAATACCGACGCCTCGTCGCGCCCGCCGACGCCACTGGCGCCGGGTAAGGAAGACCGGGGGCAACTCCCCTTCTGGGATGACTCCGCCAGCTCCAATGGTGGAAGTCAACGCTGCTGTTCCAACTGGGAACAACTTCGATCTACTGAACAAAGTATGCAGAAACTCGCCAACTGCGGTGCTCAAAAGATCTCCTCCATCATTAGAGACTGTCGTGGAAACAAAAAAGCCGGAGCAGTCTCCTCAATCGCTGTCCTCCAGGATCTATAAGACATGGCGACGAGTCTGAGAATCTGTCATTGATCCTAACCTCTCTCGCCAACAGAAGAAGTCGAAAGGTCGGCTAGGAGAAAATCCTCCGGTTAAGCAACGAAAGATAATGACCGCTTGGGTGCCCAAAGCAACGCCCCCCTCAACTTCTACGGCCCATAAGAGAAGAAGGCCAGAAAAAGTCCCTATGCCGACGATGAATATCAAAGGTGGTGAACCCAAACGCCCTAAGTCTAGGGGCATGATAGTTCATACCGTCTACGTGGCGTCTAGTAAAGAGGATAGTCGCATATCTACGGGTCATCGACCGCTTACGCGATCAGTGACTAAAGCCCAGGAGCAACAGCAGAAGCTCCAAGAGATGATGAACGCTATGGCCGCACTTACCGGGCCAAAAGAAAACCCTGAGACGTCCTCAGATGAACGCCAAGAGCAAGAAACCGACGCCAAGTTCCTTCGTCGAATATTGGAAAAGAAGGACAAAGAGGCTGCTGAACAAGCAGCCAACATACAGCGTATGAGCCTCCTGTTCCAAGACATGGTGGGGATGATGATCCAACAAGATCCTCCGGCTGAAGATTCCCCGATCATCCTTGAAGACGATAGGGGAGAGACATTTAATCCTCCGCTAGCTCTGTCAACAACTAAGGAGGATACAATCTCCAAAACTGATTTGGACGAGTACATAGCCCAACAAATACGGGTCCATCATGCGGTTGAAGCAGCTGGCCAGGTCGTAAAAACGGGGCGGCCATATCCAAGTTGGTACGACCAAATCAAGTACCCGCCGGGTTACACAATTCCCAAGTTCCATGTCTACAAGGGGACGGGCAATCCTCACCAGCATGTTGCCCAGTTCAGGGCACTCTGCGGCAACACCGGCGGTGATGACAAGCTTTTGCTTCGCCAGTTTGTTGGAAGTTTATCAGATACGGCGTTCGAGTGGTACTCTGAACTCCCGAACGACTCTATCAAGACATTCGCGGAAATGGAGCTGTTGTTTACCCAGTGTTTTGCAAGCGCCAGTGAACGCACCCCGATGACGGCACTGATTAACGCCAGGGTAAAGCCAGGCGAGACATGGGTTCAATATGCTATACGGTGGCGGAACTCATGGTCGAAGTGCGAGCAGCGCATTGAAGAAGCTCCCGCGGTGGGTATGTTTGTGGGAACCCTTGATCCGCAAGCAACCATCTCGCAATTTATGATGTTTTTCTAGCCGACTACCTTCCAGGCCTTGATTGACAAGCTAGCGCAAATGGATCATATGGGCCATAAACCCCCTCTTCCAAAGCCGGACTCCCGAAATGACAAAGGGAAGGGAAAAGCGATCGTTGTCGCTAATGCTCAACAACAACCGAGCGACTCGAAGCCGGTTGTTCGTCAAAATAATATGCGTCCGTACGTAGCCCTTGAGGAGAGGCTAGGACGTTCTTACTCTTTTCCCCGCAATAAAACGAGAAGGTTATTCGAGCTGGCATTGCGCAACCGACTCATAAATCTACCGGATCCAAAACGTCCGTTGCAACCAAGTGATGTCAATGAGCCCAACTACTGTCCTTATCATCGAGTACTGGGCCATCCGATCGAAGATTGCTACGTTTTCAAAAATTGGCTTGAAAACCAGTACCGACAGGGCAAATTCGCGTTATCTGACAAATGGAAGGTGAATCCCCCGCAGCCCCATACCTCTAAGGGAACGAATTCGCCGGGGGCAACATGCTCCGTCGTTGAAGAAGCTCCTTGGGAGGTTGTATTATCAGCCAAGACAAAGAGGATGCTAAACGATCTTCAGACATGTCCAGCGATTAGGTGGAAGAACCCGTTGGAACCGCAGATCATTGAGGGGATGTTGAAGCCGCATCCAACTCCAAAGAGCGATGGTGGTGGCCCAAGCATTCGCAACCAGCCGTCAAGATCTTCGAAGAAGAAGAAAAAGAAATCAAAGAATCCCGTGAAGCCTGGCGACAAGCGCACGGACTTGCAAAAACAAATTGACGTGCTGGAGGAATACAACCAGAAGGCATGGACTCCCATTACATTCCAAGAGTTCCTCGATCATGTCTTTCAAGAGAAAGATGAGGGAGAAAGTTCATCTGATGAATCTGAAGAATATGTGGCGAGCTGTCATGTGATTTCCCATTCGTTCATGGACGATGAGGAGACTCCTTGCACTGAAACGTTGGGGGCAGACCCTGAATCAAAATTTCCGGGGCCATCAGATGAGATAATTGACGCATTCCTTAATAAAGCTCGGTTGAAAAGTAAAGCTGATCGAGAACGCGATGCGGTCATATTTGAAAGGGCCAAGCGCCAGCGACTTGATGATAGAGCTGAGACGATCCCGCTGGAGCAAAATACCTCCACTACCGACAAAAGCCAATTCAAGATGAGGAAAAGGTTTGCTAAGGCCATATCAATGGGCATGAAGCTACCATCCTCCGAAAGAAAAATTACTGGTGAAATAGAAATGCACCCCTCCTATTGCTTATATCATCAGAAGGTTTCGCACCCCACTCAGGAGTGCAAAGCTTTCGATAAATGGTGGTAAGGATACGTTGCTCATCGACAACGCTTTAAGCGGGAAAAGCGCAAAACTCGTCGGGAGCAAAGAAATACGACCGAAGGGCTTGGAAGAACTACCGGCGATAGTCGCATGGTTAACACCGGCGGGTCACACGTGCCTACATTCGGGAGCGATTCTGATGAGGAGCTGGAACTTGCCCCTCTCTTTAAAGAGTTCACTTCGGGAAAAGAAGAAGAGCCGAAGGTTTGCGAAAATATTCGGCTACGTAATCGCACGCTTCCTGAAAAGAATCTCGGACCCTCAAACAGAAAAGATAAAGGGAAAGAAAAGGTCTCTGAAGATATCGACTTAGATGACCAAGTTGTGGAGGAGCTAAGTGCCAAGGACCCGCCAAAGAGAAATAAGGTAGATTACAACGACTTAGCGCATCTGAGGAAGCTACCCTCGCAGCTCAGCATTCTTGATGCCCTTTTGCTATCCAAAGAGGTGAGAGATTCGTTAATCAAGGCATTACAAGATCCGGAACAATTCCAAGCTTTCCTGGCTGAAGAAAAGATGAAGGATGAATTGGAGGAAGTGCACACGGCAGATATCGCTTTTGGTGATGAAGACCTTCTCCTTGGGACGTGCGAACACAATCGCCCCCTCTATGTCTCAGGATACTGCCACGATATAAAGATAGGCAAAATCCTGATCGACAATGGATCCTCCGTTAATCTCCTCAATGTGCGGGTGTTAAAAGAAATCTGCATGAACGTCCAGCACCTTGCTTGGGTTAAGATTACCATCTCCGGGTTCGACTCCCAGTCATCAAGAACTCTTGGGTCTGTGATACTGACGCTACGCTTTGGGATACTCATCACGGACATTAAGTTCCACGTCATAGACGCTAAGACATGCTATAATGCTCTGCTCGGCCGACCATGGTTACACGAGTACAACGCCATCCCTTCTACACAACATCAGTGTATGAAATACGCTAAGGATGGTCTCGAGTATACCGTGGCGGGAGAATTGAATCAGTTTTCCGTGAACGAAGTCCGCAAATATGAAGATGCCAAATACTTCTTACCGGATTTCGAAGACACGGAAAGGTGTCACAAGCCGGAAAACAAAGCTAACGCCACCATCCCTATCTTCGGCAGTGATACCGAGGAGGAAGAGGAGATAGTTTATTCGGGGCCGCCCCAACACAACAAGCCAGGGCCATCTACTCCTACGTTAATCTTTGGTAGCGACTCGGAAGATGAAGTCCATGCTGTATTCCCTGCTCGACCTTCAATACAAACGTCCACTGACGAAGAGCAAAATCTACAAGTCGCCATGGTGCCGCTTAAACACCGTAAAGAACTGGATGAACTTGATATTTACAATGTAGAAGAGCTACAAACGTTCTATATCCCTCCCAGGTGAGAAAGCGAAAAAGCAATTCTATTCTACCACTCTGAAGAAACCAAAGTGGAGAAAGAAATCTGGCATGGCGCGGATCCTACGCTCGACAGGCTTCAGCCTATCCGTCTTCCCAGATATTATACGGAAGGTTTGAAAAAGCTGCTGAAACGCCAGGGGATATCCTTCAAGCAGACCGTTCGAAAAGCCAAGTTCTATGACAAAGTCTGGAACGTTCCCGGGACTTAACGCAAACCGCCTAATGGGAGAATGGAAACAAAGGGACTTGGATACATCCGGTCAAAGAAACGAGAGCTACTAAACAACTGCTATGTCATGTATGACTTCAATGAAGAAGCGGATGCTCAATGGGAGGACGCTGATCCTGAGCCAGTGAAAGTTCCAGATGCAAAAGTGCCCAGTCCGTCGTTCGAAGAACAAATGGACAAGCTTATAAAGGAAGCGGGTCAAAAAGTCCGGGACGATCATAACCGCGAAATGGTCATCTACGAGAAAGCCAAAACGCAACGCCTTCTCTAACAGGCCGTGAAAGATGAAAATGCCGCTCCTTGACAACCTGTTATAAAGAAGGCCCGACGCAGAGGCAGAAACAAGTCGAAACGCGAAAAAGGCGCTCAACAGCAACGAAGCAGGGCTAAAAGGCCACGCAAGCGGGAACCAAGCGGTTCCGATCTATCCCTCATGAGAAAAATGGGTCGAGCATACTCTTTTCCTCGAGACAAGACGAAGAAAATACTCGACCTCGCTTTAAAACATCAGATGCTTACACTGCCGGAGTCTAAACACCCCGAACAAGCAGGCGAAGTCTCTCACCCGGACTATTGCCCTTATCACCGAGTGGTAGGGCACCCTCTCGAGGACTGCTTCACCTTCAAGAATTGGGTTGAAGATCAGTACCAGCTTGGAAAGTTCGCTCTGTCCAACAATTGGAGGGTAGCGCCGCCACAGAAGCACGAACCCAAGGCCACGAAAGAAGAACCAGTTCCACATTGGGATTGGAAGCGAATTCGTACTTGTCACGTGATAACAATAATAAAAGAAGAGCCCGAAAATATAGATGATCTTTCCTGGTGCTTTGAAAACAGCAACGATGAGGTGATCTCAGAATTTCCACCAGCGCCAAAAGAGCTGGAAGATGGAATACATACCACTGCAGATAACCTCAAGAAAATTGAGTTGGGAACAGCAAACGACCTGCGACCGACATTCATCAGCGAGCTGCTATCTGAAGAAACGGTGGCTGCGTTAAAGGACGTGCTTCTACAGCATAGAGATTGCTTCGCCTGGAACTATTCCGAAATGCCGGGACTAGATCCAGAAATTGTTGTGCACAGATTGGCGATATCTCCGGACGTCAAGCCAGTCAAACAGGCACCGAGGAGAATGCGGCTCGAGCTTGAGATGAGTATCAACGCCGAGGTCAAGAAGCTGATCGACTCTGGCTTTATCCAGGAGATTCAATATCCTGAATGGATCGCCAACATCATCCCGGTGATGAAGAAAAATGGGACAGTGCGCATATGCGTGGACTTCCGGGATCTCAATAAAGCTTGCCCG
Source organism: Agapanthus africanus (assembly GCA_030015575.1). Taxonomy (NCBI): domain Eukaryota; kingdom Viridiplantae; phylum Streptophyta; class Magnoliopsida; order Asparagales; family Amaryllidaceae; genus Agapanthus; species Agapanthus africanus. The sequence goes on along the minus strand of CM057338.1, from coordinate 86,264,518 downwards.
AAAGACGATTTTCCAGTGCCAGTCACCGAACTGATGATAGACAATACGTCCACTCATGAGGTTTTCTCCTTCATGGACGGCTCGTCAGGGTATAATCAGATCAAGATGCATCCCGAAGACCAGAAGCACACCGCTTTTCGGACTCCTTTGGGAATATTTTGTTATAAGGTGATGCCCTTCGGTCTAAAGAACACCGGCGCCACCTACCACAGGGCCATGACGAAGATCTTCGATGACCTTATACATGAAATCGTCGAATGTTATATCGACAATCTCGTGGTTAAAAGAAAATCATACGAGGAACATCTCGAGCATCTGAAGACCGTATTTCAACGTCTTCGACAATACAACTTGAAGATGAACCCCCTCAAATGTGCATTCAGAGTTTCCTCGGGCAAATTCCTGGGATTCATCATCCGACATCGAGGTATTGAGATAGATCCGTCAAAGATCAAGGCGATCATGGAAATGCCTCCGCCAAGGACTCTCAAACAACTGCGGTCTCTCCAAGGGAAGCTCGCGTATATACGGCGATTTATATCTAACCTTTCAGGCAAGTGTCGTCCTTACAGCCATTTGATGAAGAAGGGAACCCCGTTCGTCTGGGATCAAAAATGCCAAAGCACGCTAGATGAGATCAAGCAATACCTGCAGAACCCGCCAGTGTTGGCTGCTCCGGTCAAGGGAAAACCCCTCATTCTTTATACAACCGCCCTCGAAGGTTCCTTAGGCGCATTATGGGCGCAAGAGAACGACCAAGGGAAGGAAAGAGCACTCTACTACTTAAGTCGGGTTCTACTGGGGCCAGAAAGCAACTACTCCCCCATTGAAAAACACTGCCTGGCGTTGATCTTCGCGATAACAAAGCTCAGGCACTATGAGTTGGCGCATGAGGTCCGTCTCATTTCGAAGGTGGACCCTCTTAAATATTTGATGTCGAAGGCCATGTTGACGGGGCGACTCGCTAAATGAGCCCTGCTCTTGATGGAGTTCTCGATAACGTATCAACCTCTCAAGGCAGTGAAAGGTCAGGCCATCGCCGATTTCCTCGCTGAGCATCTAATAGCCGCCGATTCTCCTTTAAATTGCGATCTTCGAGACGAACATGCGTTTGATGCGATCGACGGTGGTGATACCCGATAGGAGTTTTATTTCGATGGAGTATCTTCCATGAAGAAACGCAAACAAAGTACCCCTATAATCAAATCGGGGGTAAGACTCATCTTTGTAACTCCACAAGGTGGAATAATGCGTTTTTCCTTCTCCCTAACAGAGCCAAGGACAAACAATGAAGCCGAATACGAAGCTCTGATAGCAGGCCTCGAAATCGCCATCGACATGGGAATTGAAAACCTCCTCATATATGGAGATTCCCAACTGGTCGTTAGTCAAGTAAACGGCGACTACCAAACATGCAAAACAGAATTGGTGAAGTACGGCGAAAAAGTGTAACAATTGTTGACTCAAATTCCCTCCTATACTTTGGAAAACATTCCGCGCGCGGAAAACAGCAAAGCGGACGCATTGGCCAAACTCGCTAAAGAACTGGCTGATGAGAACCTCGATGACGTGAGAATCGTGGTACAAAGCCGTCGGGTGCTCGCCACAGCGGAAATATCTCCGGAATCACCTGAAGAGAAGTGAGCGACTGAGCAGACGACCCTGCAAATAAAAGGTCGGGAAAATACCGAGGATTGGAGAGAAGTCTTTATAGACTACTTCAAATACCGCCGAATGCCCGAAGATGCGTCCTCAAGACATCAGCTTATGAAACAAGCTCTGTCTTTCGCCTTCGTCAATGATACTCTGTACAAGAGGTCATTCGATTCTTTGTGGTTGAGATGCCTGGGACCTGACGAAGCGAAAATAGTCGTCCAGGAAGTTCATGACGGACTCTGCGGTTCTCACCAAGCGGGCCCGAAGATGAAGTTGAAGATTAAACGGATGGGCTACTACTGACCCACGATGATTCAGGACTGCCTCGAATATGCGAAGCAATACCACTCATGCCAAATTCATGGGGACTTAATCCACCAACATCCAAATCCACTCCATCCAACAGTGGCTAGCTGGCCATTCGAAATGTGGGGGACTGACATAGTTGGCCCCATCGAACCAGCATCGTCCAAGGGACATCGTTTCATCCTGGCGACAACTGACTACTTCTCCAAATGGGCAGAGGCAGTACCACTGAGGGAAGTGAAGACGGAGAATATCCTCCACTTCTTCAAGACGCACGTCATATATCGGTTTGGAACTCCACGACGGATCATCTCCGATAACGGGCCAGCTTACAGAAGCCACAAGATCAGTCGCTTTGCGCAACAACATAATATAGACTGGAGATATTCCTCGGTTTATAATCCGTGAGCTAATGGTCCAGCCGAGGCCTTCAACAAGACCTTGACAAAGATCGTGAAGAAAACGGTGTCCCGAAATAAGAAGGACTGGCATGAGAGGCTGCAAGAGGCTCTTTGGGCGTATCGAACTACGTTCAAGACGGCCATGAACACAACGCCATACGCGTTGGTATTCGGTACAGAAGCAGTACTCCCCCTCGAGATAGAGTTACCCTCTCTACGAGTGGCGGTTCACTACGAGCTAGCAGATGAAGAAAATGCTCACCTTCGGCTTGAGGAGCTCGATGCCCTCGATGAGACCCGGCTCATAGCGCAACAAAATCTGGAGATCTATAAAGCAAAGATGACGCGCTCATATGAAAGATTGACCCGGTCAAGGACATTCCGCCAAGACGAACTCGTGCTAGTGGTCAAAAGGCCTATGATCCCCAATCGCGCCAAGCGGGGAAAATTCGAGCCAAACTATGAAGGCCCGTACATCATAGATAAGGTCTACCAGGGTGGGGCCTATCTACTCATGGACATGCACGGTGAAAGGCCTTTCAGGCCAATAAACGGTCGCTTCCTAAAGAAATACTACGCTTAATGAGTCACAGCCTAGGTCAATGATAGATGACGACAACTATGTCCGCTCGCTATCTTCCTCAGCTCAAGCTTTATAAGAAGTAACCAGCTTTCTCAATGGCGGACCGAAACGTCCTTAAACTAATACCGCAGCATCCGTAGGCTGAAAAAATAAAAAATAATAATAAAAAAAATAAATAAATAAAAAATAAAATAAAAACGGTATGTCCATAAGCAAAATGGGCACGGATGAAAACCCGAAAGGGCTCCGTGAGTAAAAACAGCAGGGCTACCGGCGAGTGTTCGTGAAAACCCGAAAGGGCGCGACCTCGTAAAAAATATATATATATAAAAATAAAAAGAATAGAAAAAAGGGGTATGTCCATAAACAAAAAGGGCACGGATGAAAACCTGAAAGGGCTCCGTGAGTAAAAACAGCAGGACTGCCGGTGAGTGTTTGTGAAAACCCGAAAGGGCGCAACCTCGTTAAAGGACACTTACAGGGTCCTCTTGACCTTGTAAGGAGAAACCACCTACATGAGATCCTTACGACTCACAAGGGAGCAACACACTTAGGGATCCCCACGACTCCTAAGGTGAAAATACACTTGCGAGATCCTTACGACTCGTAAGGAGAACTCTCTTATGGGACCCTCACGGCTCATAAGATTTGAAAGTCTTAAGTTACAGAGACCTAAACATGTGCTTAAGCAACCCCCACAACTTTCGTTATTGCCCTACAAGTGGTTCAATACTGACTCTTGTATACAATCCACGGGCGCGAATAAACATTTCCCTAACCAAGATCCATCCGTGATTGGGGATATGTACACATGATAAACAACCTTTGTAGATCCTCTCGATTTACAAGGAGAAAACCCTCTTGTAGGATCCTTCCGACTTACAGAGGAACACACACTTAGGAATCCTCACGATTCCCAAGGAGAAAATACACCTACAAGATCCTCACGACTTGTAGGGAGAAACACCTTTGTGAGACCCTTACGGCTCATGAAGTTAAAAGCCTTAGTCGACAAGACCTTAACCCTGTTCGCTAAGCCACCTTTGTTCGACATAGACGGAGGCAAATGATGATTCGCTCCTGGCAATATCCCAGTTGTAGCGGTGCTGATGCCGAAATCGGTGTCTAATTTCAGATATACGGTGAAAAGCCGGTAGACCGCACATGCATACGAAATAGCTGAAATGATAGGGCAACTTGCAATAAAAAGCAGCAAGTAAAAACGTATGCATACAAAATAGCCGAAATGATAGGGCAACCTGCAATAAAAAGCAGCAAGTAAAAATGTATGCATACGAAATAGCCGAAATGATTGGGCAACTCGCAATAAAAAGCAGCGAGTGAAAATAAAATAAATAGCCGAAATGATTGAGCACCGCGAAAAATAGCCGAAATGATTGGGCAATCGTGACCTTCGTGATATAAAAGCTGAAATGATAGAGCATCACGGAAATAAAACAAAAAAATGAAAATGATGACAAAACTTTGGCCCTACAGTTGAGATCACATCGATCCCTGTATACAATCCAAGAGCGCAAACGAAGAAGGAACCATACTCTCCCAACAGGCTCCGCCAGAAAACGAAGCCAAATCTCGACGGTTCATCCCAACTCCGAAGAAACCAATGTCTTCGGCAAATACCTCAACTCAGGGAAACAAACAATCCTTGACGAGAGCCTCCTGATCCGCGTCGACTCGCAGAGCAACCAGTGTCTCCGTGGGAAATTCTCGATTCGTTTCAACACCAGGGAAAAAAATAATCCTTGGCACCAGGGAAACAAATAATCCTTGTCAAATACCTCAACTCAGGAAAACAAACAATCCTTGATGAGAGCCTTTTGATCCGCGTCGACTCGCAGAGCAACCAGTGTCTCCGTGGGAAATTCTCGACTCGTTTCAACACCAGGGAAACAAATAATCCTTGGCAAATACCTCAACTCAGGGAAACAAACAATCCTTGATGAAAGCCTCCAGATTCGCGTCGACTCGCAGAGCAACCAGTGCCTCCGTGGGAAATTCTCGATTCGTTTCAACACCAAGGAAACAAATAATCCTTGGCACCAGAGAAACAAATAATCCTTGGCAAATACCTCAACTCAGGGAAACAAATAATCCTTGGCACCAGAGAAACAAATAATCCTTGGCAAATACCTCAACTCAGGGAAACAAACAATCCTTGATGAGAGCCTCCTGATTCGCGTCGACTCGCAGAGCAACCAGTGCCTCCGTGGGAAATTCTCGACTCGTTTCAACACCAGGGAAACAAATAATCCTTGGCAAATACCTCAACTCAGGGAAAAAAACAATCCTTGAGGAGAGCCTCCTGATTCGCATCGACTCGCAGAGCAACCAGTGCCTCCGTGGGAAATTCTCGATTTGTTTCAACACCAGGGAAACAAATAATCCCTGGCAAATACCTCAACTCAGGGAAACAAACAATCTTTGACGAGAGCCTCCTGATTCGCATCGACTTGCAGAGAAACCAGTGTCTCCGTGGGAAATTCTCGATTTGTTTCAACACCAGGGAAACAAATAATCCTTGGCAAATACCTCAACTTAGGGAAACAAACAATCCTTGACGAGAGCCTTCTGATTCGCATCGACTCGCAGAGCAACCAGTGCCTCCGTGGGAAATTCTCGATTCGTTTCAACACCAGGGAAACAAATAATCCTTGGCAAATACCTCAACTCAGGGAAACAAACGATCCTTGATGAGAGCCTCCTGATCCGCGTCGACTCACAGAGGAACCAGTGTCTCCGTGGAAAATTCTCGATTCGTTTCAACACCAAGGAAACAAATAATCCTTGGCACCAGGGAAACAAATAATTCTTAGCAAATACCTCAACTCAGGAAAATAAACAATCCTTGACGAGAGCCTCCTGATTCGCGTCAGCTCGCAGAGAAACCAGTGTTTCCGCGGGAAAATTCCCCGATTCGTCTCAACTTGTAAGATGAAGCCTCAGGCAGCAGGGACTAAAAAAAAACTTGCTTCCTGAACAATGGGACCCTGCAAGTCGGTCTAAAACGGTCTCTTGCATACTATTCATGGGTCTCACTCTCCAAAGTCGAGTTTCGACAAGGAGGGAAACAACCGCTTACGGGTCCTCTCGACTCGTAAGAGGGAAAAATTCTCTTATAGGATCCTTACGACTTACAAGAGAAAACACACTTAGGAATCCTCACGATTCCTAAGGAGAAAACCCACCTATGAGATCCTCTCGATCCATAGGGAGAAAAATCTCTGTGAGACCCTCACGGCTCATAGAGTTGAAAAGTCTTAGGCGGCAGATCTGAACCTGCGGCCTAAGCCATCGCTATCCCTTGGAGAAATCTAGATGCTTACTCTATTATCTATCGACCTTGTTTATTAATACAGCATGCTGAGAATAAAAGAAAGAAGAAAGCGACGGAAAGAGCATCCGATTTACATTTGATCAAGCATAGACAAAAGATTCAGAACAAGAAATAAGACAAACTGAAATGAAAATTTTCTATTCATATCAAGGAGTCCTTACAATCACGGAGAAATAGATAATAACATTATTAAAATGTTTACAAAGGAATAACCTCGAACCCAGGACATGGATTGAGGAACTCGAAAGTGACCCTATCTATGACTTTCCAAGCCTCGCGGACCATCCTAGTGTGCTTTCTTTCGCGAGCACAAGCGTCAGGGTCCCCCCTGATGTCTTCCACCCTCCGATAAGCAGCGAGTATGGCAGACTGTTGAAAGACCTCGTGCAAAAGATCGACAAGACTGTCTCGCCGTCTCTTCGAGATAAAGTTCATCAGGTACACCGAGTGCACCTTATCCTCGGTGGCATCCAACGCCCTAAGCGGCACACCGGAACAGAATAGGGGAAGCGCTTCCCAGATGGCTCCCACGATAAGCTTAAGGAGGGAGGAACGTCGGGGAAGCAGTGGACCGTTGTGTGCATTGAAGCGGCTCATGATTTCAGCACACTCCGCGTTTGTGAACTCTCGATTTTGAGAGCGGCCAAGTCGGCGGATGTCCCCGTAAGAGATGATCTCGTTAAGAGCATACATATGGGCATCCATTGTTCCTGTGAAAAAAGATCAACAGAATTAGCAGACCGACTGATTAAGCGAATTCTTGTTAAAAGAACGAGCACAGAGAGTTAAACTCCTCGAGAGCAATGCTCTACGAATAGGGGTGACGCCTATCAAATTCCATAATAAGGGAAATTTAAAGAATTCCCCCAAGAACTCTGAGATCATTATTATTAAAAGATGATATAATCCATTAAATACAAAACTCCATTTTTAATTTTCATTATCCATATTCAAACTCTTAAGAGTTCATCTTTTTTTTAGATCAAAGGGATCTATGTTTTGTCAAAGATGCAAGGTTCTGTTCATGGGTTGAGAAACCCTGAAACAGATTTCTGAGAGCAAGGCTCTATTTGGTGAAACCCCAAAAGGATTTTCTTTAGATCAAAGATCTATGAGAGCAAAGCTCTATTAATTGAAATTAATTTAATTCAAGGTTAATTTTTACCTAAAAAGTTTCTTTTGAGGAAAATTTAACTCTGAGAGTTCCTAAAGGCAAGAGCAGAGCTCTGGAGTTTTGAAAGTAAAAATCTTAAGATGATAATCATCTGCTGAGGACCAAAGGTCCTATTTATAGGCATCAAGTTCCCTTTCAACTTCCAAAAGCTGCAGCAACGGTTGGAATTCTGCCACCGTTGCGCTTGCATTTGGGGCCACGTAAGCGCAACGGTGGGGGGCATTTGTTTACCCCAATCAGAGCAAAGCTCTGTTCAAATTCCAAGACGGGAGATGAAGCAACGCTTCATCTTCCCCCAATCAAAGCAAAGCTCTACTTTGAAAATTTAAACTTTAGTAAATGAAGCAACGCTTCAGATTCTTTGCGCTGCGCGCAACGCGCCACGTGTCAGGCGCAGATACATCAGCGCAGCACCCAAAGCAGCGCACCCAATCAGAGCAAAGCTCTATTTAAAGCAAAATTAAAGGAAGCAACGCTTCAGTTGCGCAAGCACTGCGCTGTGCGACACGTGTCAGCGCAGTTGTGCTGCGCTTTATGCTCCGGGACACGTGTCAGAGCAGATGCGCTGCGCGACACGTGTCAGCGCAGATGCGCTAGCGCAGTTGCACTGTGCGCTGCTTAACACGTGTCACGCGCTGCGGCATTTGCGCCAAACAGAATTAAGATTTTAAAGAAATCTTTTCTGTTCTTGTTAAAACAAGAAGATTGCCTTCTGTAAAACAGAAGCCCTTGGATCAAAGATCCAACGGTGGGGAAAATTCCCCAAATCACTCAGAGAAAGATCTATTTAACCAATTTATGGGCACTATAAAAAGGACCCTAGACCTCAATTCAAAGGCATGAACATTTTGGTGAGGAATCAAAAATTTTAAGCAGAGAGAACTCTGAAGAAATTTCAAGAAGAAGAAAAAAGGTAAAAGACCTTTTAAATAGAAGAAATTTCTTCTAATAGATCATTGATCTAAGAACAAGATCAATGATCTTCACATAATAAATAGTGCTTTGCACTTCTTTTATGAACCATTGGTTCTTAAATCTAAAAGATTCTCAAATTAATAGTGCTTTGCACTTATAAATCTGCACTGTTGCGCTCTTGGGCTGGCGCAAGCCACCAGAGAGCGCCACGTGTCGGCCTCTGAACCATTTGCGCTATGCGCTTTTGAAATAGAGCTTTGCTCTCTGAAATTGGCGCAACTCATCAGAGCGCGCCACGTGTCAGCAGCGCAAACGTAGCGCACTAGCGCAGCGCACTGCGCTTGCATGATATGTGTCATCACCATAAGCACTTGCGCTTTTTGATTGGCGCAAAGCGCCTGAAAAATGCAATGCATTTCTTTTGTTAAAGGGCCAGGCCCAAGTCAAAAAGACCTAGCAGGCCAAAGTAGATTGCAAAGCAATAAAAAGGGCAGAGCCCAAGTAAAATTGATGCTCTGCATCATTTATAAATGGGCAGAGCCCAAAACAAATTGATGCTCTGCATCCTTTATGGGCAGAGCCCAAATAAAAATAAAAATAAATGCAATGCAAAAACAAATAAAAATGATGGGTATTTTCCAACTGGACTTAGCCCAATCATGGCTGTAAGTCCTCAAATTAAATTGACTGAGCAAGATTGCTCTCCTAAATCAATTTACCTCCGGTTCGAGGGTACATCTCCGAACTCCTTTGACACCTGTCATTGTAATCCTTCAACGACGTCAGAGAGGTGACGGGTCCCGACGACCACATACGAATATGGACCGCGGGGTCCTTAAACTCGTGGACCGAAACGTCCTTAAACTAATATTGGACCGAAACGTCCTTAAACTAATGTTGGACCGAAACGTCCCTAAACTAATGGTGGACCACCACGTCCCTAAACTGGAACATGGACCACCACGTCCCTAAACTGGAACATGTCCCTAAAATGGCAATGGACCACTACGTCCCTAAACTGGAACAATAGAGCCCCCAAATGTTCTCTTGTCGGATCTAAACGGTCCCGTTTAAGTTGATCTTAGCCTTAAATATGGCTAACGTATCCTTAAACCAAAACCCCAAACCCAAGTCTAAGTAAACACGGATTTGGACTAATCCACGTCCTACGGGCGACAATATAAATTAGTCTCCGTATACAATCCACGAGCAACCACAAACAAAACAAACACCCACGACACGAAGTGAAATTCTAGAGAAGGAGAAAGTTACCGCAATGCGGTAGCGTAATTAACTGCAGGGGCTTGCGCCTGCAGGGAAGAGCGTCCCCATAATCAAAAATCCCTCAAGCGAGGGGGAATCTGATGAAATCTGCTACATCGGCCGCATCCGTCTAAACCTCCGATACACGGTGCCATAAATCAACTTGGCATCTTCGGAGAGGTGGACGGATAAAACCAAATAGCATCTACCTCCGAATCTCAGCGTCAGGACTTCGAAGTCTTGTGCGCCGCCATTCGGAGGGGAACAGGGACATTGCGGTCGATTACCCGTTTAAGGACATGGTGGTCTAAGGTTAAGGACATCATAGTCCGTAGGTTTAAAGGGACCCCACAGTCCGAGGTTAAGGACATCATAGTCCATGGGTTTAAAGGGACCCCACAGTCCGAGGTTAAGGACATCATAGTCCGTGGGTTTAAAGGGACCCCACAGTCCGAGGTTAAGGACATCATAGTCCATGAAATGTATGGTTGTCGGGACCCGTCACCTCTCTGAAGACGTTTAAGGATTACAACGACAAATATCAGAAGGGTTCAGAGATGTACCCTTGAACCAATTTTGGTTAATAGATCCGTAGTCCAATTTTGAACTAAGATCTGTTAAAAGATTTATGAGTATATGGGCTCAATTAATCTGAGTTGAGGACTTATAGCCAATCTTGGGCTAAGTCCAATCAAGTTAAAATGTTTTACATTTATTTGGGTTGTTGATCATTTATTTGGGCTTGGCCCTTTTAACAATGCTGAGCATTGATTTGGATTTTTGACAGTATTTCTGTCTTTTACTGAATGCTGAGCATTCATCATAGCTCTGGGGCTTATTAAAGAACAATTTATGTTCTATCAGCGCACACGTGAGGAGCACGTGGTGCGCTTGGCGCTTTGTGCCAGTCAAAGAGTGCGGTGCGCTTCTGTCGAGTAGCGCATACATGAGGGACACGTGTCGCGCTTGGCGCTAACGCCAGTTAATGAGCACAGAGCGCTAGTTTATAAGCGCATTGCGCTATTAGTTCAGTGGCACACACGTGAGTGACACGTGGTGCGCTTGGCGCTGAGCGCCAGTCCATGAGCGCAGTGCGCTGGTTCAAGAGCGCAAAGCGCTAACTGTTGAGTGGCGCATTCGTGAGTAACACGTCATGCGCTCGGCGCTGAGCGCCAGTACAAGAGCGCAGAAGCGCATTTGATCAATTTTATGATCTGAGAAATAAATTCTCTCTTAGAAGAGATTTTGTCTCAAGATCCTAAGAACAAAAGTTCTTACTTTATAGGAGATGCTTCAATCTCTTGTATTGATGAAAGACTTTGCCTTTATGGATCTATGATCCTTAAGAGCATTGAATTATTCTCTCCCCTTTATTTTATAATGAGATATTCATGATCTCTTTTTGTAAAAGACAATTTGTCTTATAGATTTATGATCTGTGAGAAGAATTATGTTCTTTTTTTTATTTTATGATGAGATCTTTTGATCTTTTTGTAAAAGATCTTGGTCTTTGTAGATCTATGATCTGTAAATAAGTGAGTTCTTCTTTTTAATTATGAGATGATTTCATCTCTCCGTTCTCTATTTTTTTACCTTGAAGAAACTTTTCTTTTTCTGAGAGCTTGGCTTTTCTTTCTGAGATCTCTCAAAGCTTATGGGGGAAGGGGGTTCCTCTCTATGCTTCTGTAAATGAGACTTGAAGTCTAGAGGCCTTTTTATAGGGTAAGCTGATCAGTTCAATCAGTTAAGGAGATCTTTTCTCCAATTGATTTGGGGAATTTCCCATCGTTGGATGTTTGATCCAAGGGCTTCTGATTTATAAAAGGCAATCTTCTTGTTTTTAACAAGATTGGGAAATCTTTCCATACAAAATTTATTCTGTATTTTGGTGATTTTTAATCACCCTTGGATCATTGATCCAACGGTGCTCTGATTTATAGAGCACAATCTTGTTATTTGGAAAGATTTTGAGAAATCTTTCCTTAACAGAATTTAATTCTGATTAATTAATGATTTATCATTATTATTAGATCTTTGATCTGACGGTGGGGAGCTTTTAGTTCTAGCGCTAGCGCACCCGTGCTTTGCACGTGGTGCGCTGCTTAGAGCGCAGCGCACCTAGCGCTAGCACACACGTGCTTTGCACGTGGTGCGCTACTTAAGGCGCGGCGCACTCAGCGCTAGCACATCCGTGTCTTACACGTGGTGCGCTGCTTAGAGCGCTGCGCACCTAGCGCTAGCGCACACGTGTTTTGCACATGGTGCGCTACTTAGGGCGCAGCGCACTTGGCGCTGCTTCTTAAGCGTTGCTTCATTTCAAAATTTGAATTTTGAACAGAGCTTTGCTCTGATTGGGGGAAATAAATGCCTCCCACCGTTGCGCTCACGTGGCCCACACGTGAGTGCAGCGGTGGCAGCATCTGCGCCCTTGGATCAACTCAGAAGTTGAAAAGGCATCTCAGTGCCTATAAATAGGACCATTGGTCCTTAGGATGATTCCTGTTCATCTTCCTTCTTGTTTTCTGAGAATTTTTATTCTCCCACAGAGCATAGCTCTTCATTTTAAGAACTTCTTAAGGACAGAACTCTGCCAAACTTAGATAAAGATTAAATCTTTATAATAGACCTTTTAATTATCTAGGCTTTTACCCATTAATAGAGCTTTACTCTTCATAGATCTTTGATCTAAAGAAAACCCTTTTAGGGTTTCATCAACAGAGCTTTGCTCTCCATAGATCTTTGATCTAAAGAAAACCCTTTTAAGGTTTCATTAACAGAGCTTTGCTCTCTTGAACCCATAGATCTAAAGAGATCTTTCTTGGGGTTTCTTAGTCCATGAATGAACAGAGTTTTGCTCATGAAGAACTCTTAGAGTTTGTTCATAAATTTCAGAATTTTTTATTCATTAAAACTCTTATTTTAAATTTTCTGATAGTTATTCCATCGTTTTTACAGAGCAAGGCTCTTGAGGAATTTTTATTCCTTTGTCAGTAGAATTGGACAGGTGTCATTCTTTCACAGAGCACTGCTCTCAAGGGGGGATTTGCTCCGTGGCCCGAGGAATTCTCATTAAATGAGAATCAATTGAGGATTGCCTCATTTAATGACAGTCTCATCAAATGATGAGACTGTTTTATTAATGATGCAATATCATTTGGATTATGTGGGTCCCTTTTGTCCCTTTTCACTGCATTGCAGTGTGGTACCGATTTAAAGTACCTAGTGACAGGACTTAAATTGTAGCATTGGCGGCTGAAAATTTGTTCTTTTCTGCGCAGGTACTATGTCTTCCGACGCTTCCTTCCCGTTCGTCCGCTCAGAAGGCGGATTTCCCGAAGCACCCGTAGACCGAGAGGTTCTTGCGCTGATCAAGGACCATGACCCGGAGCACAAGAATCTTCACCTATGGGGTAGATTGTATGATCAAATTATCAGAGGCCGCCGGACCTTTTCTTGTGCGACACCTCGGAGCCTATCTCTGCGATCCCTTATGCAGATGCACCCCAGATCAATTATACTGTGGAGAAGGTAAATTGGACTTTAGAAGGTCTCCTTCGGCCTTCTATTACCGCAGTACCCGTGCAGCCGCCGGTGGCTTTGGACACCCTAAGGCGGTGCATATGTCAGGGCGAGTCGCGCCCTTGAGGACAACCCTACAACATAGGACTAACTCCCCGTCACCCGGTTGGATACCTGCAGTGGGCCCAATATATCTTATCGGCAAAGAAATCAAAGCTGCTAAAGCTTGGATTATACCCTGCGATCTACACTTCCTTGTTCCAGTATTCTGCACCTCCGACATGGTGGATCAAGGCGTTTCTCGAACAGTGGAACATCTCGACCCACACCTTCCTTTTATTGGATAGAGAAGTCTCCATTTCTCTAGAGGAATTTGCCGAGGTTTCTGGATTACCCGTTAGGGGAGAGCATTATGAGGAGCTTCTTCCCCTGGATAAGTATATTTTTGCCACCAAATCAGTAGTAATGGGTCTTACCCCAGAGAACGACATTCAACACCAGTTCCCAAGTCTGATAAAGGTGTTGAATATGTATGAGAGCCTCTTTCTCGAATCCGGAGGCCGCGGGGTTACCTTTACGGATTTTATCGCTCGTTTTCTCTGTGCGGAAGTCTTGTCGCGACAAGGTGAAATTTTTTCTAAACTTGACGATCCTTTCGGCTTTGGTTTAGATCGCCGGCCAATATTGGAAGCCGATCAAAAGGATTTCTTTCTTCCCAATGTCGCGATCGTCCCCTTTTCGGAAATTGCCGCTCCACGCGTCGATGAGGAAACATTCTGTTTAGGGTTTCTTAGTTTATGGTTAAGCTGGTTCGCGCTTCCCATGCACCCTCGCTACATGAGGCCATCTATTTTCTACCTCGCGCATCGAATGGTTGCCGGAATACAAGTGGCCATCGGGATTGCTGGGTTAGCCCACCTATATCACGGCCTCAGCTTGGCAGCGGATACGACTGAGCCAGGGGTGCAGCCCGCCAATTTCTCAATGCATTATTTCACCTCATGGCTAGAGTTGCACATGCTTGCGGTCTTCGGTATCCATAAAAGACCCTCTTTTTACGACAGATGCAAGTTCCCTCGGATAATGCGGCTGGTCGACGCCTCCATCGTAAGTCCGTCACCGTGGGAAGCTAGGGGTTTGCTCCTTCATCCGCACACGGTTGGAGATGGTATGTCTTTTACCAACAAAATTTTGACCGTCGGCCAGGAGTCTGCAAAAGCGGTGCTGTCATTGCAAGACATCTTTAAAGACGGGGCCTCTATGTTGAAAGATCGGGAAATTCTTCATCTGTACTCCATCAGGCCGGGTTTTCTCGTATTTAGACAAAATGATGCGGCGTTATTCATCAGATACAACCCGCATCGTTTCTCCCAGCAGCTAAGCTATAATCAGGGCGTCCCGCTCGAGGCTTTCTTGGCAGAACCTGCCGCTACTGAAGAGGGAATGCGAAGCGCGCTGCATCATTTTATGCGCTTGAACACAGGGTCCAACTTCTTTATCAGTGAACCGAGTTGTATTCCGAAGGCCCTGAATGTGTATGTGGCCTGGTATCAACATTCGATGGGCGCTGTCATTAGGGAGGAGAAGCGATTGCTGCTTGATCGCAAGGGCACCGCTCCGGTTGGTAATTCGAACGTTCCCCTGAAGCGACGGACCATTTTCCTTCCTCTCTTAAGAGAAGTTGCTGCGGTCGAGGTCCCGAGTGATGTGCCCGAGCTACCGATACCCCGTGCTCCTATGAAGGAGGTGACTGTAGCGTCTCCCAAGTCTGTCGTGGGTTCAGATGTCGGGACTCGTCGTCCCAAGGTGCCCACCAAGCATAAGCTTGTGATAGCGGCTACCGGTGCTCGCTCGCAGAAGAGGAAGAAGAAGTCGATTCTTTCTGCCGACGTTGCACTCGGCCAGGAGCCTCATGCTCCTTATAGCGAGGGCCTGATCGAATATGGGACCAACGGGGGTCTATTTTTTGGCGCCGGATGACACCGACCTCGAAGCTGCTATTGCAACTTCTGAGCGATCAGCAAGCCACAAAGCAGGACTGGCCATCCTCGCGCAGTCAAGTAAACATCATCCGTACCTTTTGTCCTTGCATTACATTTTTTATCATATTTTAACCGACACTTTTCCTTCTTTAATAGGCATTTCCACTGAAAAGGCTCTCGCGGCTTCCCTCAAGACTTTTCAGGAGGAAGAGAGGATTCGCGCTTCGCTGGGCGTTGGTATATTTCGGCTCATTGTGCCTTCATTCGCCTTTCTTATGGATAATCTGACCCCTTTTTCATCTGATCGCAGGGATTACCTCGACTCAGGTCATGCCCAGTACAGTGCCAATCCCGCAGGGTGATGCGGAGATGCTTCCAAGGATAGCTATCGAAGTCCCGGCCTCCTCAGTATTACCAAAAAATGCTTTACTTAAACAACCGATGACGGACGCCATAACGTCTCCAGAGGTAGCCCCTGGCGTGGACGATGACGTCCCGTTGATGAAGGTCTTGAGAAGATCAGCTCTCACGGCCCGGGCGGAAAGGAAGCACAGAATGCGTGCGGCAAGGGAATGTAACGCCGCCTTGGCCACGGGTGCAGGCTCGAGCGCTGGTACCCCTGTCCTTGCTCCTTCAGAGGGTGCTTCGGCCGCTCTGTCTACCGCTCACAGACAGGCAGCACGTGCGGCTCGAGAAGCAATTGAAAGACCCACCCAAGGTAACATAACACTGAGTTCTTTTGTCAAAGTTTTAATCTTCAGATTCTCATATATCCTATCTTGCAGGGCCGAGTCTTGATGCGGAAGTGGTAGGTGAGATGGCGGCAACCGCCGAGCCTAAGGTAGCCGCCCTTTCTCAAGAGTCTGGAACTGTCTCAATTTCCACTCTTTCCCCTTGCGGTTCCTTGCCGCTGCCGGGCGCTGCGAGTATCACGACGATTCTCGTGGAGTCAGGAGATGAAGCTACGGGTGGCGAAACCATTCTGATGGAGGAGGGTGAAGCAGTCGCTGCATCAAGTGACGCCCTTGTCGCGGTTCCGACCGGTGACTCACCAGGTAGATTTTGGGTCATTGCTTTCCTTTTTATTCTGCAATCCTTTTCAATCTCTTCTAACAGTACTTCTCTTTTTTCTAATGCAGGTGTGGTGAGCATTGAGGTTGTGCCACCCGAGGCAGCATCACCAGTTGCTGCTTTGACGATGGCCGCCCCTTTGCCTTCTCTCGTGTCCTCCCAAATGCTGGAAGGTACGGACTTGTGACCTATCGGTTTCATTGTAGGAAATATACTTTATGTACTGACATTGCATTACTACATCCTTGCAGGAGTCCTTTTTGATCATCTGTATCAGGTGTTGCACCCACATTTCTCCTTCCAGTCGGAGACTGCTTCATCTAGTGGCGTTGGTGAGTACAACCTCTAGTTAATATCTTCCCCTTTTTTACGGGAAACCGAGTCGTTGCAGATTCTTCTTTGTTTTTACTGCAGCGCTACAGATTGAAGGAGGAGATGAAAGAATAGTTGCTCCACTGGTACTCCCAGCCTTGCATCTACCGCAGCCGGTATAGTAAACTCCATCACCCATGTGATTTATTTATTTTGCGAGTTGGCTTTTAACCGTAATTCATTTTGCAGCAGTCGCACCGGTCCCTGCTCCCTTCGAATCTCGTATATTAATGCCAGCAGGACCATTTTCTAGACGTCCATCTTCTAAGGGCGCTGCGACCAGCCTTCGTATGTTGAGTGAATCCATTGAAGAGCTTGACGCGGAAGCCCCTGCCCTCGCTGCAGATTTTGCTGCCGAGGTTAATCCCATGCTGGCGACGCTCGTGAACTTCCATAGCGAGGGCGTCGTTGAGTCTTGGGTTAATCACTGCAGGAAAATTGAGGCCTGTCTGCATGAGCTCGAGTTCGGACGTCCTGCTCCCGAGGTCGTAGCTGTGAACTCTCAATGGGCTGCGTGGGTCGAGCAGAGCACTCCCTACTCCCGCCATCTTGAACAAGAAGCGGCCTTAAAGTGTAAGGAGCACGAAGAGACTTCAAGAGAATCTGCCCGGCTGCATGCTCAGGTTGACACAAATGCTGTACAACTGAAAACTATCTTTGAGGGCCTTCTACGATGTATTTCTGATGGGCTAACGCTGAGGCAGAAGCTCAACCTCATCGAGCGAGACGCGCAAAGTCGTGAGGCAGCTCAGCAGGTCGTTGATGAGAAACTTTCATCTTATCTACAGCAACGGGCTCAGGTTGAAGCAGAGTTGGCTGCGGCAGCTGACCGTTAAAAGGGGCTGAGGGGAGTGCGCGAACAACTGATTGGTTTATTGAAAACACTTCCCTCCCAATAGTTGTTTTTGTACCAATTAACATTTGAAATTTTTGAATAACATGTATTCATTTTTTGATTCTTTCATATGATATATCCTGTACCCAATTGAACTTATAAATAAAAGATACATTTCTTTCGTACTATCTTGTGTTATCTCCTGCTTTCTTCTTTTTTCTTTGTTGTCGGCATGTTACTTTAGTAAGCGTAGCCTGTAGATGATAGAGAGCACTCCATCTTGAATTCTTCGAGTCGTAGCGATGGCTTAGGAAACAGGTTCAGGTCTGCTGTCTAAGACTTTTCAATTTTATGAGCCGTGAGGGTCTCATAAAGACTTTTTCTCCCTACGAGTCGAGAGGATCCCGTAGGTGTATTTTCTCTTTAGGAATCGTGAGGATTCCCAAGTGTGTTTTCTCTTGGGAGTCGTAAGGATCTCACAAGAGAATTTTCCCTCATACAAGTCGAGAGGACTCGTAAGTGGTTGTTTCCCTCCTTGTCGAGATTCGACTTTGGAGAGTGTGGTCCGTGAATAGTATGCAAAAGTCCATTTCGGACTGACTTGCAGGGCCCCAGTGCTTAGGAAACAGGTTTTTTTAATCCCCACTGCCTAAGGCTTTTCCTTACGAGTCGAGACGAATCGAGAAGCTCTTGCATGGATGTCCTAACGTCATAGTTAACCTCTGCTCTTTACGGCAGAGGTCCGTTAGGGTCTATGGTACAAGGGTTTTGCCTGTTGTACCGTCGCGTTGGCTGATGTATCTCTCGATAGGCAATCTTTCTATTCGAGTAGCCTTGCGACTGTCGTGTCTCTGATCCCTTCGGGGGCTGGACAAGACGTCTTCAAGCAATCTTCCTAGGTGGTTTGACTGTCGGAAGAGAAAACGTTAGGAATTTTGCCATGCCGCTTTTTACTTGAGGTTAGGCTCATTTTGGGGAGCCCCGATGAGTCATAACCACTCCTAGCTAGTGTGGGATGATCTCCGATAGTCTTTCAGGTTTTATATGAGTTGCCGTCAAGACCCTGAAGCTAGGAATTTGGCCTTTGCTTCGTTTGCCGGCATTGCGTCTGCTGTATCGAGATGAATGTCGCGGTTGTCTCTAGGTTTTTGGTGAACCGTCGAGGTTTGGAACTAGGGACTTTGCCGTGGCTCCATCATTTGATTGTCGCGTCTGAGTCCTACTGGAGGAAGGACGCTGGGGTGACATCTTGTCTGCTGTATCGAGACGAACGTCGAGGTGGTGACCACTCCATGCTGGTATGGGATGATCTCCGATAGTCTTTCAGGTTTTATATGAGTTGCTGTCAAGACCCTGAAGCTAGGAATTTGGCCTTCGCTTCGTTTGCTTTGGCGTGTCCGAATCCTGTTGGAGGAAGGACGCTGTAGTGACATCTCGTCTGCTGTATTGAGATGAACGTCGAGGTGGTGACCATTCTGCGCTGGTGTGGGATGATCTCTGATAGTCTACAAGTTTTATATGAGTTACCGTCAAGACTCTGAAGCTAGGAATTTGACCTTCGCTCCATTTGCTGACATTGTGTCTGTTGTAACGAGACGAATGTCGCGGTTGTCTCTAGTTTGTTGGTGAACCGTCGAGGTTTGGAACTAGGGACTTTGCCGTGGCTCCATCATTTGATTGTCTCGTCTGAGTCCTGCTGGAGGAAGAACGCCGGGGTGACATCTCGTCTGCTGTATCGAGACGAACGTCGAGGTGGTGACCACTCCGCGCTGGTATGGGATGATCTCCGATAGTCTTTCAGGTTTTACATGAGTTTCCATCAAGACCCTGAAGCTAGGAATTTGGCCTTCGCTTCGTTTGCTTTGGCATTGCGTCTGCTGTATCGAGATGAATGTCGCGGTTGTCTCTAGGTTGTTGGTGAACCGTCGAGATTTGGAACTAGGGACTTTGCCGTGGCTCCATCATTTGATTGTCGCGTCTGAGTCCTGCTGGAGGAGGAACGCTGGGGTGACATCTCGTCTGCTGTATCGAGATGAACGCTGAAGTGGAGTTAGAATTTTGCCATCACTCCGCTTTGTTTCGACCATGAGGTCTTTCGTTGATGTTGCATCTGCATCCTGCTAGACTGCGAAGGAACGCCGTTGTTGACATTGTGTCTGGTGTAATGAGACGAATGTTGAGGTGGAGTTGGGATTTTGCCATCACTCCACTTTGCTTACGTTGCGTCTGCTGTAACGAGACGAATGTCGAGGTGTTCTCTAGGTTGCCTATGAACCGTCGAGATTTGGAACTAGGGACTATGCTATGGCTCCGTTTGCTGATGTTCACGTCCGAACCCTGCTGGAATGAGGAGGAACGCTGTTGTGGGTCTCCAAGCTGTCTGTGAACCGTTAAGATTTGGCTTCTTTTTCTGATGGAGCCTGGTGGGAAGGTAGGGTTCCCTCTTTGTTTATGCCCCTGGATTGTATACAGGGATCAATGTGATCTTACCTGTAGGGCAAAAAATTTCATTTTATATATTTTTCTTTCCGCGATGCTCTATCATTTCAGCTTTTATATCGTGAAAGTCGCGATTGCCTAATCATTTCGGCTATTCTTCACGGTGCCCAATCATTTCGGCTATTTGTTTTATTCACTCGCTGGTTTTTATTGCGAGTTGCCCAATCATTTCGGCTATTTTTGTATGCATACATTTTTACCTGCTGATTTCATTGCAAGTTGCCCCATCATTTCGGCTGTTTCATATGCATTTGTGGCTCGCTGGCTTTTCGCTGCGAGTTTGGGATTTGATACCGATTTAGGCATCAACATCGCTACAACTGAGATATTGCCATGAGCAAACAAATCATCATTTGCCTTTGTCGGTTCAAACAAAGGTGGCTTAACAAACAGGGTTAAGATCCTGTCGGCTAAAGCTTTTGACTTCATGAGCCATAAGGGTCTCATAAAGTTATTTCTCCCTACGAGTCATGAGGATCTCGTAGGTACGTTTTCTCCTTAAGAATCGTGAGGAGTCTCAAGTGTATGGTCTCTTATAAGTCGTAAGGATCATACAAGAGTATTTTCTTCTTGTAAGTCGAGCAGACTTACAAGTGTCTTTTGCCATATGAGCATATCCCCAGTCTCTGGTGGGACTTTGTTAGGGAAATTTTTATTCGCGCCCGTGGATTGTATACAAGGGATCGATATTGAACCACTTGTAGGGCAGCATTAGAGATTGTGATGGCTTAAGAATAGGTTCACATCCCTATAGCTTAAGGCTTTTGAATCTTATGAGCCGTGGGGGTCTCATAAGAGGGTTCTCCTTACGAGTCGTGAGGATCTCGCAAATGTAATTTCTCCTTAGGAATCGTGGGGATCCCTAAGTGTGTTGCTCCCTTGTGAGTCGTAAGGATCTCACACGGGTATTTCCCCTCACAAGGTCGAGAAGACCTTGCAAGTGTCTTTTAATGAGATTGCGCCCTTTCGGGTTTTCACAAAACTCGCCGGTAGTCCTGCTGTTTTTACTCACGGAGCCCTTTCGGGTTTTCATCCGTGCCCATTTCGCTTATGGACGTACCCCTTTTTTTTACCATGTCAGCCTGGGGATGCCGCGGGTCTGTAGTAGTTTAAAGACGTTTCGGTCATCAGCCAGTTTTAGGACATAGTGGTCCATGGTTGCTGTATTTGAGGCAAATTTCTAGTTTACGGACTTTTCGGTCTAGGGGCTTTCTCTATGAATGAGCACGATGCCCCCGGCATGTCCATCTTTTTCGGATCATGTGGTTGTGGCGGGTTCATCTTCCAGTTTTCAGACATCGCGAATTTGTCCAGTTGGTATTGGTCCTCAATCCAGCCTTTGAAGACGAAGCAATCTTCGATTGGATGGCTTACTGCTTGGTGGTAAGGGCAGTAATTAGGATTGTTGACATCGCCTGGCTGCAATGGACGTTTTGGATCCGGCAGATTGATGAGTCTGTTGCGCACTGCCAGCTCGAACAGTCTCCTCGTTTTATCCCGGGGAAATGAGTAAGGACGTCCCAATCTCTCCTCGAGGGATGGGCGTGGACGCACGTTGTTTTGGCGAACAACCGGCTTTAAGTTGCTCAGCTGTTGTTGAGTATTGGCGACGAAGGTTGCTTTCCCTTTCCCTTTTTCATTTCGAGATTCCAGCTTCAAAGGAGATGGTCTATGGCCCATCTGATCCATTTGGGCTAGCTTATCAATCAAGGCCTGGAAAGTGGTTGTCTTGAAGAACATCATAAATTGGGAAATGGTCACCTGAGGGTCAAGAGTACCCACGAACATGCCTACCGCAGGCGCTTCTTCGATGCGCTGCTCGCATTTTGACCATAGATTCCGCCACCGTATTGCATACTAAACCCAAGTTTCTCCCGGCTTCACCCTGGCATTGATCAATGATGTGATTGGGGTGCGTTCGCTAGCGCTCGCAAAATGTTGGGTGAATAGTAGCTCCATCTTTGCAAAGGTTTTAACGGAGTCGTTGGGATGCTCCGAATACCACTCAAAGGCCGTTTCCACCAAGCTGCCGACGAACTGACGAAGTAATAATTTGTCGTCACCTCCGGTATTGCCGCAAAGAGCCCTGAACTGAGCGACATGTTGATGGGGATTTCCTGTCCCCTTGTATACGTGGAATTTGGGGATCATGTATCCCGGCGGGTACTTTATTTGATCATATCAACCAGGATAGGGCCGTCCAGTTCTGACGACTTGGCCAGCCGCTTCGTTCGCTTAATGAGCTTGTATTTGTTGAGCTATATAGTCATCGAGCGTGGCTTTTGAGATGGTCTCCTCTTTGGCTGCTGAACAAGCCGGAAGAGGGTTTAATGTCTCCACTCGGTCGTCTTCGAGGATAATCGAAGGATCTTCAGCTGGAGGATCCGGCTGGATCATCATACCCACCATATCTTAGAATAGAAGGGCCATTTGTTTAATATTGGCCGCTTGTTCCGCGGTTTCCTTGTCCTTCTTCTCAAGTATTCTCCAAAAGAATTCGGCATCAGTTTCCTGCTCACGGCGCTGCTCCGAGGATGTCTCCAGGATTGCTTTTGGTCCCATGAGTGCGGCCATGGATGTTAGCATTTCTTGGAGCTTTTATTGCTGTTGCTCCTGAGCCCTAGTCACTGATCGCGCAAGCGGTCGATGACCTGTAGAGATATGGCTATCCTCTTTTCTGGATGCCATATATATGGTGTGCACCACCATGCCCCCAGACTTGGGGCGTTTAGATTCAATGTTCTTGCGATTCGCCGCAGACACCGGAATTTTCTCCAGCTTTCTCCTCTTATGAGCGGTAGAAGTTGAGGAGGCTGTTGCGGTGGGCACCCAAACAGGTGTCGCCTTCTGTGGCTTGACAGGGTAATCCTCTTCTCGCCGAACCTTCATCTTTTCCTGTCGATGGAGATAGTCTTGATCTATCATCGAGTCTTGGACTTGACGCCAGACTTTGTAAATTTTGGAGGACAGCCGCTGAGGGGGCTGTTCGAGCTTCGCCTTTGTGGCATTCTCCACAGGCGGAGGATACTTTTTCAGAACAGCGGTCGGAGAGTTCTTGCAGACCCTCCTGAGTGGTTCAAAGTTGTTCCCAGTTGGAACAGCAGCATCGATTTCCACCGTTGGAGCCGGCGGAGTCAGTCTGGAAGGGGAATTGCCCCCAGCCTTCCTCACTTGGCGCCAGTGGCGACGTCGAGTGCGTCTTGCTGTTGGGATTGTCTCAGCTGTAGGGTCGACTTCCTCATGCCCCCTGTGTTGGTCAGAAGTTATCGCTGTCAGCCTATTGAAGACTGATGTCCATTGAGTGAGGATAACCAACCTATCGAAGGCAGACTTCCGAGCAAGGGAAGCAGCCTTGACGATTTCGCCTGGAACAGGAGCTGAAACAGTTAGTCTTGTGAAGACCAACCTTTTGGCAGGAGAAGCCGCCTTGACGACTTCATGAGCAGGAATGGCTATTCGCTTAAGGATAACCCTTTCTGGTATCGCGGGCTTCTTCATGGGCCCAAATGAGCTTTGGCCCAGTCTGTGAGGCGTTGGATTTGGGAGACCCGTTGAGAGGGGCCGCGGTATTGGTAAGTCGATCGAAGACCGACTTCTTTGGGGCTTCATGCCACAGCAGCGGGGCATTGAAGCTCACCGGTGGGATCATGGTCCCAAAGAATAGCCCAGTGGTGGCTTGAGTCACCTGTTCCACCGGCATAGCGAAGATGGAGGCCGCTTGGGGCCCGTAAGTCACTCCTCCGGATGGGATAGAGCGAGAATTGCAATTGCAGTTAGTGCAGTTTGAAGCCATTGATGTTCTGTTTTCTGCACGGAGCAAGACACCAAATCTTAGTACCTCGAATCAAGGGGCAACCATGTCAAACCGCGATTCGTTCACGAAAACACGACACACGAAGTGTGGAGTGGAAAGAGGAAAAGGTCCCACCGGGCGTGCCAGAATCTGTTCCCCTTTGAACACGGAGACACGACCGCGGAGGTCCGTCTTGCCTGAATTCGGGGCAGATGCTAATTGATGCTATCCGTCCACCTCTCCGAAGATGCCAAGTTGATTTATGACACTGTATATGTTAGTTATATATATTCCCTAGAGGCCATTGTTGTACATATGATGTATATTATAGTGGATGCTTGGATATATATAGAGAGGACTTTCTTGCTCGATATGATAGTATGCTATTTGTTTCACTTTGTCTTAACATATTGACTTGTATTGGTTTACTGTCTTGCTCTCACATGTTGATAAAGCCCTTAGGATATGTACTCGACTACTAGGACTATGATACAGATCATATTAGTGGGGCCAGGGTAGTCAAAGAGTACATCCTATAACTGTTCCTAGTCGAGGGTGTATCGAGACAGGGCATCGATACACCAGAGTAGACTAGCGTATACGCATCTTGACCCATATGATGGGCGATGAATGATCCCATATCCATTGGTGTTTGACATCAAAGATGGTGTACGGGTGCTCGGTGGAGACTGGGTACACTGAACGGACTCGCCGAGAACTCCTATATGGTATTATACCAATTGTCAGATAGCAGTTCTCCGGTGATACTGGTACAGGTTAGTCTGTAGACCCGAGATCGTCATAGATTCTTGTGTGATTCCCACTGTGCTTTGATTTCCACCTTACCACGTCCAAGAGGGCATGCAAAACGGTGGCTTTTGGGCACAGTCCCGAATCACATGGAGGCAATGAGCGATAGGAGGGGTTTCGTCTCTCCCGGTATAGGGAGTTGATGTTGTGCAGTGTTCGATTGGCTATAACTGGAAGTCCCTAGCCAGGGCTGATTTGGAGTGCTGCTGGTAAGAGTTATCAGTAGTTTCTCGACCTGTTATGAGCCTCACATCAACACACTTATCGGTTACTGGGGTCTGACGTTTACCACCCCTAGACTTGATATGCGACATACCAGACAAAGAGACCGGACTGTACGATAATGTTACTGATTGGATTCACAGGAGAATGTACAGGCTTGCTTGTTGATCTTCCGATCGCTCAATACCTGGGTGGCTGTTACGTTTAGCTGACCGCTTGCAGCTTGTGGGTATTTGATATGATCATCACCTACTGCCGGCGTATTGACGATTCTTTAGAGTCCTACACAGAGGTTTCCTACCTCAGGCAAAACGGAGTAGGAGCACATATGTGATATGTGCGGGACCGAGAATAATATGATATGAGATACCGTATTCTATTCTCGCGATATGTGATATCGGCCGTGTATATGTGATATAGCCGGGTCATCAGATCAAGTGTTGATTCGATGAAACGGTACATGTTATATTAGCCGGTTATATGTATTATAGCCGGGTTATCGGATCAAGTGTTGATTCGATAATTTAATGTATAAATATATATATGATATATTACATTACCTTAACTAATATAAGCTCCCTTTATTGATTCATTTTCTCACTGGATAATACATTGATATATATGCGATATATGTTAATTGTATTATTTTCTTTTGTTACAAAATATATTGTATATGTGATATATAATATTGTAACATGTTAGGATTTCAAATTCAACAAAGGTTTAGGGTTTAAACTTGGTTAGGATTTGGATTAGGGTTAGCTTTTGCATGAAGCTTCTATGAAGCTTCAAGAAGCTTTGACTTTGTCTTTAGCTTTGATCTTTTGTGTAGATATTTGTTAACCCAATCCAAACCATTAACTCTAGTTTATTCTCTACATGAGTTAAAACCCTTCATGCTTAACTCATGGTTGAATAAGTAACCACAACAATAATTCATTAATCATCACAAAAAGATTATCTTCATCTTCTTCTTCCTTGAGCTCTTGAAAAAGCTTCACTAGGTTTTTCTTTTGTGATGATATTGAGTGAGAATTTGAAAACAAAAGATAGCAAAATTCCCACTTCATCATCCTCATCTATTCTAGCCACTTAGATTAGGGTGTTCACTTCTCTAATAAGTTGTTTAGTGAAGTATAAGCTTGGGTTAGAGATTCTTCAAGGTAGATCATCTTAGATCATGAAGACTACAATCAAGGTGTCTCATTTACCTCATGGAGCCACTCGAGAGTCGGAGTTCATGTTGATCGCAGCGAAGGGACCTCAACACGGAGCTTATGAAGCGAAGGAACGGACTACAAAGGTTGTAATCCCTATCTCTTTACATCTTTGTATGTGATACAATTTATGTTACCCTAGAAATTCTAGCAAGATTCATGGTTAGTTAGCTTTGCACCTCTCTAATTTTTAAATTGGCATGAGTGATACTACCAAACCCTAGACTAGGTGCAAGGGTAACCCGACAGTGGTATCAGAGCCAGGCTAGAATTCTAGATACGGTGTTATAGCAATTACGAAAACGAAAATCACTTCGAAATACGGTATTAGGAAATCCCATTCTTGCTCTCTGGAAATTTTGCAAAAATAAAAAAATTTTCAAAAAGGTGCAGAATGATCTTTGGAGCATTATAAGAACATGGGTGAAATATGGGGGGGTGCTCGGTTTTTGGCCGATCCCTATAGGCCAAATTCCGGCCAGGCCGGCCCCACATGCTCCTCTGGCCCCCGTATTCCTCCTGTGCTCTGGTGTCTCCATTTTGGGTTTCCTAGTATTATTTTCTTAGCCCAATTTTCATGTGATGATTTGTTTGACCTGGAGCTAATTCGTAGTGCTTCGTAGTCGTATAACTTAACACTGTATTGGTAACCTTGACTATTTTTAGCAGTTCGATCGAACTTCGCACACAACATTTTGTACCCCGCTGAAATTTCCAAGTGTTGTAATTTTCCGAAGTTGATTGTACTCGTAAAATCGTGCAAGTACCCCTATGGACCCCCTAGAAGACTATAATAACCTTAACTCGATTCTATACCCACGGAACCGCGTTCGAACCTTCGGGTTTGCCGTAGTTTCGTGGTGTCATAGGTGAGGCGTTGGTTAACTCCTTCTACGGTTGGACCATGGATACTGTGGCACGGTTTTTGAGTGTTTGGACTTTGCTCAAGTGTTGAGCTCACGGGGGTAATTTATGAGTGTATGTTGATTCGATCGAAACGTTAAACATCGTCATGATATTCTGTAATGTGATACAATATGTGGAATTCATATAGTTAGACATGGAATCCGTAATATGTGATATTTCGGGTTTACGATGTCTAAGTCGATTCTGGATTCCAAATGTTGTAGTTTTACACTTTCTTTTCTGTAACCGTAAGCGTAGTATGTGGTGTATCGCCGGCTTCGTTGCTATACATCAACGACAATCGGGATACGCATGCTTGCTTACATTGATGATATGAGATATTATGTGTTGCTGTGATATGTTATATTGGATCGTCGTGTTCTGAATAGCCAAGGGTTTTATGTGAGATGAGGGTTTTTATTTTCATTCATGTAAAATTCAATTGTATGTAATATTCTTTTATTGGGGAACTTCAGGGTTGAGGTTGATGTCACCATTGTATATTATTTACTTTTCCGCATTAGGATAGACCCAAGAAGGAGAGCACAAGTAACCGGGTTCTAGGGTCCAGTGGGAGGCCATCTCGAGGAGTCGAGACCGGGTCTCCTAACCCTAGAATTAGCAGCGTTACTTGCCGTTCTCGTAGGAGTCTAGGGATGTAGGTTTGGCTATTCATCGCGACCGTGGAATCCATATTTTATACAGGCTCGATATAAAACACGGACCTTCTAGTATATCCAATATTTCATATGTTTCTTCTGCTGCTGACATACTGTGATGTGATCATATTATATGCGTGAGACGAATGTTTTATTATTGTATATATATGATATATAATAAACGTTGCTTATGTTTTACACCCGCGCTAGTCCCGTCCCGGTATGCCGTTAGGTAAGTAACCTAACGGTGCATAACGGAACATTGGCGAATGCGGATGGCATAAGCGTACGTTGTATTTTCGTTTCTTCTGTGATGCTTAGGAAGCATAAATGATAGGATTTATTAATGAGATTAATAAAAGAAAAGAAACCTAAAAGATGTTGTAGAATCAAATTTTCAAAAAGGGTAGCTACAGTTTTTTCTTTGCATAGAGGTATATGTGATATACCCTGCACCTTATTCGATGAGGAAAGAGCCGAGATCCCTTCACCGGGAGTGACCTCTTTAGAAAAACTGGCAGATGCTATAAACTCACGCTTTAGTTTTTGATTGCTTCTATAGTTCTTGCTTTGCACCACGGTATTTATGAAATATCCTGCACCTTATTCGATAAGGAAAGAGCCGGGATCTCTTCACCGGGAGTGACCTCTTTAGCAAGACAAAAGCCTCAAAAACACTCCTTTTCAAAATCACTTGTTTCTACAACGATATCAAGTTTATTACGCAATAGGTTTTCTGAAAAACCTGTCGTGGCCCTCCGTCATTTCAGATAAATCCTACTTAGTATTCGTGTTGCGTTTGTTGACCTTGTCAAGGCGCAGCGTACGGTAGCTAATTAGTGTTTATCTGCTAAAACATGAGATGTGATTGGATTAGGGTATTCGTACGGCCTTGTTGACCTTGTCAAGGGTCATACGGGTTAATTCAATCGGGAAATGACGGGTTGAACTTGACTTGCGATTTATGGTTTATTGACTTTGTCAAGGTCATAGATCGCTAGGGGCAGAATATTATCGGGAATTTCAAGTGTTGAAATTTGCAATGAGATTGTATACCTTCTATGAGATAGATGGATCCTGATACCCACTGCGAGTAAGAGTTACTTATGGGAGAATTTTACACATGACAATTAGCCGATCAAGTAGGTGTCTAGAAAGGTGTTATGGGGGTTATGCCTCTGGGAAAACGAGGTTTATTTTAATTAGGTCCGTGTGAAAGCACAGGGAACCTCCCTCAAAGTACCAACACTGGTCTGGCTGAAAGATTGGCGAACTTGTAAAGTGTAATTAATCCCGGCTAGTCTTACCTTTTAGGGTTTGAAGGAAAATTTGATAAAAAGCAGTGGGAGCCATCCTGATTAGATAAGATAATAACCAATCTAATCTTGCAAGAGCATACGCTAAAGTGTTTTCTTCTCTCTCTCTCCAGGTAGCGACCATGTCAGGCCTTAATCAAGATAATAACATGGATGTATTGACTGAACCCGTTTTTTATACTGAGCAGGGGAACGTTGGTCCCGCTCCTACTTATAATTGTTATAAGTCCGAGCAGGGAATAGTAGAATATCTGGATTCTTACGCCACCCAAACGAAGAATAAGTATGTTAATGCATCTTCTTCAAGTGTGTTAGTTATCGAGAACTGTTTCTCAGTTCACTCTACGTCCTGGGTATTAGATACCGGATCGGGATCCCATATATGTAATATGTTACATGGGCTATGAAAAGGTAGGGAACTGGGAGAGGGTGATCATTCCGTAAGAGTAGGGAATAGTGCAAATGTTGCAGCCAAAGCAGTTGGAGAATATCACATTGTGTTACCAAATAGTAATACATTGTTTCTGAACGAATGCTATTACATTCCGACCCTGATATGCAATCATATATCAGTTTCGTTATTGAGCAAAGAAGCATATAATTTTGTAGTACAGGATAATGTTATGAACATATTCCTGAATCAAAAGCTGATTGGATCAGGATCGTTAAATAATGGCATATACGTTCTCAACCAAACTACAGTACTTAATGTACAAAACACACACAAGAGGAAGAGTTCAAAAATGAACGAATCCTTCTTGTGGCATTGTAGACTAGGTCATATCAATGCGACACGGCTAGCTAAGTTACATAAGGATGGATATTTGAATCCGTTAGAATTATCATCTTATGATACTTGCCAGTCATGTCTCAAAGGCAAGATGACCAAAACTCCGTTTAGTGGACACGGAGAAAGAGTTACAGAACTCTTGAGACTGATACATAGTGATGTATGTGGTCCCATGTTTACACATGTCAGGAACGGTTCTTCCTACTTCATTACATTCACTGACGATCTCTCAAGATACGGACATGTGTTCCTATTAAAACACAAGTTTGAAGCTTTTGAGAAATTCAGAGAATATAAAAATGAAGTAGAGAACCAAACAGGAAAAAGTATTAAGATCCTACGATCTGATCGAGAAGTAGAATACTTGAGCAATGAGTTCCTAGATTATTTAAAAGAGAATGGGATTCTCTCTCAGCTTACTCCTCCCTATACACCACAGCATAACGGTGTATCTGAGCGGAGGAATTGCACCCTATTAGATATGGTGCGCTCTATGATGAGCACTGCTGAGTTACCTATTTCCTTCTGGGGTTATGCGCTTGAAACAGCAGCATACCTATTGAATCAAGTTCCATCTAAATCTGTACCTACCACACCATATGAGATATGGAGTGGGAAGAGACCTTATCTTAAACGAGTTAAGATATGGGGTTGTCCGTCCTATGTCAAAAGGCAAAATCCGGACAAACTCGAGGCACGGTCAGTTCTCTGCAAGTTTGTGGGATATCCAAAGAATTCTTATGGATACTTTTTCTACCACAGTGAGGAGCAAAAGGTGTTTGTTGCTCAACATGCCACCTTTTTAGAAAAGGAATTTTTTGCAAAAGAAATTAGTGGCAATGAGGTAGAGCTGGAAGAAGTTCCAGCACCACAAACTACAACTGAAGATTTAGTCGAACCAGATGATTCAGTAGTTCCCAACGAACCCCAGCCTCTCCGCCGATCTAGTAGGGTTCCTCATCAACCTGAGAGATACTACGGTTTTCTCATAGACGGTGGGAGCGAGGATTGCATCATGGAAGATGATGACCCAACTAGCTTCGAGCAGGCCATCATGAGTGGTGACTCCGTGAAGTGGCTGGATGCAATGCGATCTGAGATGGAATCCATGTACACCAACAAAGTATGGACTTTGGAAGTTGCTCTTGAAGGGGTAAAACCCATTGGGAGCAAGTGGATCTTTAAGAAGAAACTTGGTGTAGATGGAAAAGTGGAGACTTTCAAAGCTAGATTTGTTGCAAAGGGTTTTCGTCAACGACCAGGAGTGGATTATGACGAAACCTTTTCTCCAGTGGCTATGCTTAAGTCCATCCGGATCTTAATTTCCATTGCTGCATACCATGACTACGAAATCTGGCAAATGGATGTTAAGACCGCCTTTCTAAATGGTGATTTAGAGGAGTGCGTGTACATGACTCAGCCAGAGGGCTTCGTAGATAGTGGGAGCAGCGGAAAGGTGTGCAAGCTGCTTAAATCCATCTACGGGTTAAATCAGGCATCACGGAGTTGGAACATCTGCTTTGATGTTGTAGTTAAAGAGTTTGACTTCATCAAGAACGTAGATGAACCTTGTATTTACAAGAAGGTTGCAGAGAGTAAGGTTGTCTTCCTCGTATTGTACGTGGATGACATACTCTTGATAGGAAATGATGTTCCTATGCTGCACTCGATCAAGCTCTTCTTATCACATCGATTCTCAATGAAAGATCTAGGTGGTGCCTCCTGTATTTTGGGAATTAAGATCTATAGAGATAGATCTAAATGGATACTGGAATTGTCCCAATCCAGGTATATTGACACCATACTAAAAAGGTTTAGTATGGAAGAATCCAAGCGTGGGAACCAACCCACGATCTTTGGACTCACTCTCTCCAAAGAGATGTCTCCCAAGACTGATTTGGAGAGAGCTCGCATGCAAGGGATACCCTATGCTTCGGCAGTAGGCTCTATCATGTATGCGATGCTATGTACCAGACCCGATGTAGCATACTCACTAAGTGTAGTGAGTAGGTATCAAGCAGATCCAGGAGAGAGTCACTTGACAGCTGTGAAGAACATTCTCAAGTACTTGAGAAGAACTAAGGAGATGTTCTTGGTGTATGGTAACGGAGAACTCCAAGTGGAGTCCTTTACCGATTCAAGCTTCCAAAGTGATAAGGATGACTCAAAGTCGCACTCAGGATTTGTCTTTACCCTAAATGGAGGGGTGGTTTGTTAGAAGAGTTCCAAGCAAGAAACCGTGGCAGACTCGACGATGGAGGCTGAATACATCGCTGCCAACGATGCTGCCAAAGAGGCTGTCTGGATGAAGAAGTTCATCACTGAACTTGGTGTGGTTCCTTCCATTGAGCATCCAATACCTTTGTATTGTGATAACAATGGAGCTATGGCTTTGGCCAAGGAACCCAGGTCCCATCAGAAGTCCAGACATATTCTGAGGCGGTATCATCTGATCCGGGAGATAGTTGATCGCCGCGAGATCGAGGTCAGGAGAGTTGACACGAAGGACAACACTGCGGATCCACTCACGAAGGCCATTCCCCAGATACAGTTTGAGAGACTCTTCGGGATGTTGGGTATGAGATACTACAACAGCTGGCCTTAGTGCAAGTGGGAGATTGTTGGTTATATATATGCCCTAGAAGCCATTGTTATACATATGATGTATATTATAGTGGATGCTTGGATATATATAGAGAGGACTTTCTTGCTCGATATGATAGTATGCTATTTGTTTCACTTTGTCTTAACATGTTAACTTGTATTGGTTTACTGTCTTGCTCTCACATGTTGATAAAACCCTTAGGATATGTACTCGACTACTAGGACTATGATACAGATCATAGGGCCAGGGTAGTCAAAGAGTACATCCTATAACTGTTCCTAGTCGAGGGTGTATCGAGACAGGGCATCGATACACCAGAGTAAACTAGCGTATACGCATCTTGACCCATATGATGGGCGATGGATGATCCCATATCCATTGGTGTTTGACATCAAAGATGGTGTACGGGTGCTCAGTGGAGACTGGGTACACTGAACGGACTCGCCGAGAACTCCTAGATGGTATTATACCAATCGTCAGATAGCAGTTCTCCGGTGACACCAATACATGTTAGTCTGTAGACCCGAGATCATCATAGTGTCTTGTGTGATTCCCACTGTGCTTTGATTTCCACCTTACCACGTCCAAGACGGCGTGGAAAACGGTGTCTTTTGGGTACAATCCCGAATCACATGGAGGCAATGAGCGATAGGAGGGGTTTCGTCTCTCCCGGTATAGGGAGTTGATGTTGTGCAGTGTTCGATTGGCTATAACTGGAAGTCCCTGGCCAAGGCTGATTTGGAGTGCTGCCGGTAAGAGTTATCAGTAGTTTCTCGACCTGTTATGAGCCTCACATCGACACGACTTATCGGTTACTGAGGTCTGACGTTTACCACCCCTAGACTTGATATGCGACATACCAGACGAAGAGACCGGACTGTACAGTTGTCACGCCCCGCTTCCCAGAGTACGCTAAAATGGGCACGTGACATAGCCAACCATGCTACCTGTGGGTAGGAAGTATCCATCCACAGTCACATTACGGCTGTAGAGATATCAAGAACAAAAATAAAACTATCTAAACATGTCCATAATCCAAGATAACATGAGTCAAGAATAATAAAATGCGGAAGCGAAAGATCCAATACAAACAACTGGAATGTATGTCCCATAATGCGGGCTCACATCAGGAAATAAATGCAGGAAAGAAAACTAACTACTGCTGACACTCACAGCTCAGCCTGTCGGCTGACGTACTCCTGCTCGGATTGCGACAGCGGTACAGAATCTGGGCCATGCAAAACCCAGACGTCAGCGCGTCAAGTCATCAAGTAATAACATAATAAACAGGGTGACAGGCAATGCGAATATAAACATGAATAAAGCAAGGGTAACAATAATATAAACCAGAGCAGTGCAGGGTAGTGTGCAGTGGGTAAACTAAATTGTTCTATCAGGTTTTCTGTTCTAAAGTCTTTGAAACCAAATTGATGAATCATCGATGTAACTCAATAGTATCCCGTACATACCCGGGACCACGGCCCCAGATTCTCGGGCTGAAACCGAGACATGCCGCTAGGCACCAAACAGGAATATGTACAGATGAATGATGTCAGCATCATCATTCCAAGGCTGGCCTAGCCTCTAAAACTGATAAGAACAGGTAGCGAACTGTTGAGTTACAAGTCAGGTTTCACCTTTGATTTCCCCATACCCCCAAGTTATATGTGTATGTCAAGTCAGGTATCCCGTAATCAAGAAGCTAATGCCAACAGGATCAGGTAAACAGGTTTGTCTAGATAGACTACAGGAACGGTCCATGAGGACTACATGTCAGGTTTGTTGGCATTAGACACAAGATCAGGTAACAAGTCAGGTCATGGTACATCAGGTCAAGTCAAGCAGTATACGGTACCATGTCGGGTAAATCAATATGTATGTAGCAAGTTAGGTCAAGATGTAAACAATATCATGGGTGTGCTCATACTCAGTTACATAATCAAGCATGGTTTTCAACAGCATGATCTAAGCAATGAATTAAGCAATAGGCAGATTCACTCAATTAGCAGTACAGTTATCAGTTGTGTCACAGAGATGATTTCAATATTATAAGAATGCAGTAAGACAATTATAGCCGTTTAATCATGTTAACAAGTTTAAGACTTCATGGATGCAATGATATAAATATATATAGATGGGCTCCATGGATGAAATCACAGTTTATGCAGGTTAAATGTACACGAGTGTCCGAATGAAGTAAAACGATAGATAAAGTGCCATAGGCTACGTCATTAGTGAAAGTGAAATTAAAACATGTAAATATGGTTATTAGGTTCAAAACAGTAATTGCAACAGGTAGGTTCCAAGTTTGAAAGATAAAATGATATATAACAATATTGAACACGAAAATGAGAAATGATCGTACTAAAGTTAAATTTACCGGTTTAGTGTGTCATCAATGTGTATGTAAATATTATTTAGCATGTAGCAAGGGGTACTTGCCTCGACGGGTCGCGAATCGTGAAAACGGAACGTTAAACGTCGGCGGGGAAAACTCGCGACGTGCGCACGGTTCACGGAATGAACCCAAACGACGGACAATGGAACCACACAGACCAGAGTACCTCGCTGGATCGTCGGGACACGTCGCCGGCACGGCCGGATTCCGGCGAACCCCAAAACAGTGAATCTACAATTTTCAAGAATTCATGAAACGACAAAAGAAGAATCAAGAAGAGGGAAGAGAAGGAGGATCGAGACGAGAGTGCTCATGAGGATCTGTGGAGGGATGGTGATGGCCGACCACGTCGACAGAGCTCCGGCGGCCAGCCTACGATGACGGCGACCGAAACCTACGGATCAATAAAATATGAACCGAGAAAAGAAGAAGAAAGGAGAAGAGAGGAGGAGAGGAGAAGAAGCTTACTGTGGTGTATGAGGGCTAGGGACACGGGGACAAGGTCACCGGCGGCGATCCC
Organism: Agapanthus africanus; assembly: GCA_030015575.1. Lineage (NCBI taxonomy): Eukaryota > Viridiplantae > Streptophyta > Magnoliopsida > Asparagales > Amaryllidaceae > Agapanthus > Agapanthus africanus. Next base: position 86,229,351 of record CM057338.1, on the reverse strand, counting down.
CCGGTGGTGCAACTATGTGCAGGGGGTGCACGGGCCTGGTCGGGAGGTGTGTAGGCTCGGAAGGAAGGAGGTGGGAGAGAAGGTGATGAGGGTGAGGAGATGAGGAGGCCGGTGATGGTGGTGTCGGCGTTGGAGCTGCGGCGGCGAGGGGCAAGGCGGCTAGGGTTGCGCTGGTGATGGGTTCGCGGAGGAAAGAAAAGAAGAGGAGGAAAATAAAGCATATATAGGAGAGAGAAAGGGAGAGAGATGCGGAGGGAGAGAGAGAGAGATACGGGGAGAGAGAGAGGAGATAGATATCGAGAGGAGAGAGAATTTGGGGAGGAGAGAGAAAGAGAGAGAGAGATAGAGACGGGGAGAGAGAGAGGAGAGAGATAGAGATAAAGAGAGGTAAGGTGGGGCCCACGGGGTAAAGAAGGGATATGATTGGCTGAAGATTTGTGTTAGGAAAAATTTTAAATAAAGATTTAGGAATAGTAAAATTATATGGTTAAAAAATATATTTGATGGTTTAAAAGAAATATTAGAAATTGGGATTTTGGCGCAAAGTAAAACATTTCCAAATTGCGCCCGGGTCGGGTCCAAAAATTTAAAATTGAAATAAGAAAATTTTAGGCGGGATCCAAAATTTAAAATGAAGTATTTTACAATTAAAAAGCATACCCCTAAAACGGACACACGTACGTGTGCGTAGCCGTCCAAACTCGCCCGTTTCACTGAACGGGACGAGAACACGAAGCACGGACGCTACAACAGGGTTAGGGGTGTCAATCATGCCATAACGAATATTTTTAATTTTATTTTAGATGCCCTAAATTATTATATGCAGAAATGAATTGCCGGGTAAAATTATAACTCACAACAGTCAAGTAGGATCAACGAAATAAATACCATACGCCAACATACGACAACAGAAACCAGTAGCATTGGGCTCGGGTGTTACATTATACCCAACTACAAAAGAGTTTCGTCCTCGAAATTCCAAGAATACAAAGGTAGATGACAAAAATAACTACAAGAAAAGATGAAGAAACTTCTACCGGATTTCATCTTCTTGTTCCCAAGTGGACTCTCCATGCGAGCGATTACCCCAAGAAACAAGCACAAGAGAGATCACCTTGTTCTTAAGAACCTTTTCCCTTCGATCCACGATTTCAATCGGTCGCTCCTCAAAAGTCAAGTCTTCTCGTACTGTTAGCTCCGAATGATCCAATACGTGCGTTTCATCATGAACATACTTACGGAGTTGAGATACGTGAAACATATCGTGCACATTCGCCAAGGACTGCGGTAACGCCAAGCGATACGCTACCTCACCAACACGCTCCAAGATCTCAAAGGTTCCAACGAATCGAGGACTAAGCTTTCCTCGACTTCCAAAACGAATCACCCCTCTAGTCGGTGATATCTTCAAGAATACCAAATCACCTACGGCGAACTCTAGAGGTCTTCTCGACGTATCTGCCCAACTCTTCTGTCGGTCTTGAGCTGCCTTCATATGATTTCTGATAGTGTTAACCTTCTCAACTGTCTGCACAACCAAATCTGGTCCTAGCAATTTTCGTTCACCTACACCGTCCCAACAAACAGGTGAACGGCATTTACGACCATACAAAGCTTCAAATGGAGCCATCTGGATAATTGCCTGAAAACTGTTGTTGTAAGAAAACTCCACCAAATGTAGATGATCCTCCCAAGACCCCTTGTAGTCCAACATGCATGCTCTCAACATATCTTCAAGAGTTTGGATTGTTCTCTCGGACTGACCATTTCCCACTTCCACTGAGAAATCGGAAGTGGTTGCAATAAACCAGCAACCCTTTGATATTCAGCCTTAACTTGCTGACACACCAAGCACTTTGCCACAAAACGAGCAATCTCCCGTTTCATGCCTTCCCACCAGAAATGCTGTCGAATATCTCGGTACATCTTTGTGCCTTGTAATACCCAGTTCTTTTATATACACCTATATCCGTATATATCTTTAACATATAAAATTTATTTATAATTATTTATTTATTTTCAAAATCCCATTAAACCCAGACCTTACCTTTCATTCCCTCCGGCCCAGCCGTTTCCTTTTTCCATTTTAAGTTAAGATTATTTGAGCCCCGCACCAATTCCTAAGCCGTTTTCCTTTTTATTGAAATTAAACCCAAAACAAATCTTATGTATATTTTTCCGTCTAAAGTCAGCCCCTGAACCCAAACCCTAGGTCTAATTATTATCCTAAACCAAAACCCTAAGCCCATTCTTTTAAATTCGTTTTCTTTTCTTTTTCTTCCAGCCCAACTATTTTTCTCAGCCCCGGCCCATCCCTTCTATTATTCATTCTTTGATTTTTCACAAGCCGGCACTTTATTTTTCCCTCATTTCTATTAATTTTCCCTGCGGCCCATTTCCCCCCATTTCTCACCAAATTTCATTTAAATTATTCTCGGCCCAACCACAGCCCAGCCCGCTTCACCCTCACCCGTCCGCTCCTACCCGACCCGGCCCACTACCCACTCCTTCTTCCCAACGACTAATTTCTCCCGCTCTTTACTGTGCCTCCGCTCTCCTCGCCGCACCCCACGCCTGCGCCCACGTCGCCGCTCGTCACGCGCCGTGCCCCGCTCGTGAGCGTTACCCACGACGCGTGCCTCGTCTCTTTTTCTCTCTCCCTCACTCCCATCACTCTCCCTCATTCCTCACTCTCTCAACCCACCATGAAACTCACCTGCACCCCACTCCCCCGACGACGACGTCGACGACTGCAGCCACCTCGTCTTTTCTCGCCTCTCCTCCGTCTTCACTACCTCGCATCATCATCATCATCATCATCATCATCATCATCACCATCGCCATCAACTCCCTCGCTACCTCACCCCTCAATCGAGCTCGAGCCCCTGCTCGCCTCCGCCACCGAGCCTCACCCGTTTTCCCTCGACGACGGCGACGACCCCTCCACGTCTCCAACAACCCCCTCAACCAAGCACCTCCTCCCCCCTTCAGTTCCCTCACCCGACCTCCTCTCTCATCATCCCCTCTCTCTTTCTCTGTTTCTCTCTCTCTCTCTCTCTAAATCTCACTCTCATTCTCTCTCTCTTGATCTCTCTCTCTCGATCTCCCTCTCTGTCCCTCCCTCTATCTGCAATCTCCCTCTCTCTCTCTTGATTTCTCTCTAATCTCTCTCAATCTCTCTATCCCTCTCTACACTCTCTCTTCCCCTGCTCTCTCTCTCACTCTCTCTGCAATTTCTTTCTCTCTCTAACTCTCTCTCTCTCTCTCTCAATATCTCTCTCTCTCCCTCTGCAATCCCTCTCCATCGGCCTCGACAGTACCAGCGACACCCAGCCCAGACACCCCCTCACTGCATCCCTAGCTGTCGCGGTCGAGCCCCGGCATTACGTCGAGAACCTACAGAAATCGCCGCTGCCGCTGCCGTGCGTCGCCAGAACGTCTCCAGGCAAGTACTTTTACTTGCTACATGCTAATTTATTCGAGTTACAAACTTATATTATCTAGATTACAAGTTTACATCATCCAATAGATTATATAATAAACCTGTTCGATGCATGATCCCTAAGAGATTGTTCATCTGTTTTGGCAGAACTGGATTGTTTATATTGGCCTGTGTAGTGATGAATACCTTGTACAAATTTCGCTGGAAAATACGACTATTAACGACTAAAACAACTACCCCCAAGTATACCTGTAAAACTGGAAATTTCTTATACCTGAAAACCGTTAAAATCACCATAAATTATATATATACTGGAATGATACGTTCGAGGGCTCAAATCGAATCCGACTCGACGAACTATAACCCTATGTAAATTTCTAATTGTTTCTGTACTTAAACTGTGACAATATTTGGATCGGAGTGCGACTCTGGACTGCAGTCCAGAGCGACTCTGTTTACTGTGTGCTGTCCCGTGATGAGCACCACCCTGTTTCCTTAACTCGTAGGTTGCGGAACTCCACAGTTTATTGAAGGTGAAACTATTAGCTAGATAACACAAGTGGTTTCATTCTGTTTCGTCATCATTTGCTATTTAACCTGTAATTTAAAAGATCGGGACGTATAACAGTCCCAGCAGAATCAGAATTTACATACTAGTATTGAAGAGTGTATATCTCCTGACGTACAGACGCGATTGAAGATCCGTCTATTGCTTTGGAAACCTTACTGAAAACTCTAGATTTCATTCACTGTAGCATTGCTAAAATCTGATCCCAACTAGGATTAAAATGCATTGCAAAACGGACTTCCGATTCTGAAACCGGATTTCCAGCCGTGAACGCTTAAAATGAAATAGCCATAATTAGTGATCCTGAAACCCGATTGGCATGAAAACAAATTCGCTGAATAGATAATCAAACATACTATTTATTCCCAATTCATTGTTTCGCTAAACTATACCCGTATGATTTATGATAAATTATGCAAGTGGTAGATTACTGATTCATGACATCCTAATCATGCTTTACATACTGTTTACGCATCATATCATACATATATCACTGCATTGATAACCAAATGATAATGTGCATTACCCAGTGTTAGGTATTAGTGATGATTGTGGTAAGTACGTAAGTGTTCGTGTATGAGTGAATAAGTGAAAGTGACACGTACTTGTACACAATCAGTGAACCTTATTATTCTATTGCATTGTCGACGTCTGTGGAACGCGTGTACGTGTGACTATAAGTGGTATGGGACACTTATGGAAGCTCTTGCATGGGTTTCACAGATAAGGCACCAGACACTGCCATTTATCTTAGGTATTAGTCGAGACGTGCTTGATGGAGGTCCTGCCTCCATTTCTCGCGCAGACTTGTCACAGACCGATTGGTATTTGAGGTTATGGTTAGCGCTTGATGTAGACCACGGGGTGTGGGGTAGTTTGAGTGTGAGTTCAACAGAATCTTGGGAGTCCCTTGCCGGCTTATATATATGGAGATATATGGAGATTTACAGGGTACATGATTATTACCGTGAGTTACATGTTGGGTCCGTGGTTCCTTGCCCTTGGGTCCTACCCTTGGGTGGAGGACACTCGCGAGTGGTTGACTCTCACACTTGGACTGACGATAGGCTTAGTGACCTGTACATTGAGACTTAGAGACCGATAGAGATGATAGCATTGAGATACATACTTACTGTGTTGACATACTTGGCATATTATTTTACTGCTTTTACTGTTCCACTGCATTGATTACTGCATGTTCATGCCTATACCGTCATTGAGTTACTGTTATATATATTTATTATCACTATTAAAGTTTTCACTTGGTTTTATATATTATATTGCTATTTTGTCGCTCTGACGACCTGAGTATGCATGCTCAGTGTGAGGAAAGGATTTTTCCTGGACCAGGACCAGACGCATATCACGGACACCTTGATTAGCTATCCAGAGTTATACTCTTTTGTTTCCATCAGGTCAGTTCTTTATATTGTTTCGTTTCAGTTACTGCATTTCTTATTGCCTGCGCATTATTTACTGATTACCACTTAAAGCTAGAAGCCGAAGTGTGACTACGGCAGGATATTTCCTTGACCGTAGGAGCATGGCTGGCCTTGTTAACCCCTCGTATTCCGTATTTTGGGTAGCGGGACGTGACATGCCTCCTGGATGTACAGAATAAGCTGAACTGTGTGCCTCCTTCATAAGCTCTTCACGAATATCTCCCTTTGGCACACACAAACGGCTACCATACCTCAACGAACCATCTTCGTGGATCAACAAATCTGTTCGTAATCCAGTTTCAACCTGTCCTCGAAACCTTTGCAGTCTAGGATCCTGCGATTGCGCTGCTTTAATATTCTCGATCAACAATGAATGTACTTACAGCTGCATCAACTGTCCCGTAGAATGCGGTAGCATAACCTCCAAGTCAAATCTTCGAAAATCTTCAACGAGCTTCTTTTGCGTAGTTAACACCTGAATTGCTGGTAACCGACTAAGCGCATCCGGCACGAAATTAACCTTCCCCGGATGGTACTTAAGATCGAGATCGTAGTCAGTCATCAGCTCTAACCATCTACACTGCCTCATATTAAGCTCCTTCTGCGTAAACACATACTTCAACTCTTATGATCAGTAAAAACATCGACCCTTTCGCCTAAAAGGTAGTGTCTCCAAATCTTCAAAGCGAAAATCACAGCCGCAAGCTCCAAGTCGTGAGTTGGGTAATTTTTCTCATGGGTCTTCAACTGTCTCGATGCGTACGCTACAACCTTCCCATGCTGCATCAAAACACATCCCAATCCTTTCCCCGATGCGTCGCTGTGAATCACCAATCCTCCGGAACTGTCTGGCACAGTCAGAATAGGGGCGGTTATCAATTTCTGCTTCAACATCTCAAAAGCTAACGCACATTTATCCGTCCACACAAAAGGTACCTCCTTGTGCGTAAGCTTGGTTAACGGCTCCGCCAGACGAGCAAAGTTCTCTACAAATCTTCTGTAATACCCGGCGAGTCCAAGAAAACTTCTTATCTCCGCAACATTCTTTGGAATCGGCCAATCTCGTACTGCTGCAATCTTTTCTGGATCGAGTGCAATTCCATCGCCAGACACAACATGCTCTAAAAACTTTACTTCCTCCAGCCAAAACTCGCACTTACTCATCTTCGCAAATAGCTTCTCCTGTCTCAACGTCTGCAGTGCGATCTTCAAATGTTCCGCATGCTCCTCGAAACTCTTCGAGTAAACCAGAATATCGTCAATGAATACCACAATAAACGGGTCCAAGAATGGTGAAAAGATTCTGTTCATCAAGTCCGTGAATACTGCCGGCGCATTCGTTACTCCGAAGGGCATCACTAAGTATTGTAATGTCCATACCGAGTTCGGAACGCCGTCTTGCAAATATCTTCTGCTTTCACTCGGACCTGATGATATCCGGATCGCAAATCCAGCTTCGAGAATACCCTCGCGCCACTAAGCTGCTCGAAAAGTTCGGCAATGCGAGGGATCGGGTACTTGTTCTTAATAGTCACCCGGTTTAATTCTCGATAGTCGATGCACATCCTTCTTGTGCCATCCTTCTTCTTTACTAGAAGAACTGGAGCTCCCCAAGGCGAGTTACTGCTTCGAATCCAACCCTTCTCAAGCAATTCAGCAACCTGTTTCTTGACTTCTTCCAACTCTACTGGTGCCATTGGATAATACGCTTTGGATACTGGCCCTGCACCAGGAATAAGATCAATTGCGAACTCCACGTCTCGCTTCGGCGGTAAACCCAATATATCTTCAAACACGTCCATAAAGTCAGGAACAACAGCCGTCTCTTCACTTTTATCAACTTCCATTGCTGCAAGAATATTGCTTGTCGGCCTAGCCCTAAACTCGACTGGCCCGACAGAACTGCTTCCTCCAGTGAAGCTAAACTCGGGATGTCCGGGAATCTGGAAAATTACCCTCCTTGCCCTACAATCAATGTGAGCATAGAAAGTGCCAAGAAAATCCATTCCCAAGACGACCTCGTAGTTGCCCGTATCAATCACCAAGAAATCCGCAAAAAGCTCCCGTCCGCACACAACAACTGTACAGTCTTTACATTCCCTACTAGCTATGATTTTCCCATTCCCAGTGTGTATGTCCCAGAAGCTAGACAGGGTCGTGCAGTCAATCGAATGTGTAGTTATAAACTTGGATGACATAAAACAATGGGATGCACCAGAATCAAATAACGCTAATGCGGGAAGAACATGAACGAGTAGAGTACCTGAAATAACTTCTCCTGACGCCTTAGCTTCTTCAGCTGTCAAGGTAAAAGCTCGAGCCTGATTAGGTCCTTGAGTCAGCTGTTTCTGTCCCTGGAACGGTCTCTGCGGAGGCTTCTGAAAATCATCCCACGTACGAAGCTTCGACGGACAAGCACTAACAGCGTGATCTGCCGCTCCACAAACCAAACAGAGTCCCAGCCTCCTTCGACAATCCTTTTGCACGTGGCCAGGTAAATTGCAGTAGTTACAAGTCATGCTCTTTCTTCGATCAATGACAACAGGCTTCTTCATGGGTGCTACACCTCGACGGTCCACTGGAATACCTCTGCGATCATGAGCTCGGTTTGGTACAAATGCTAGCTTCCTTACCGCCACTGCTGTCTGCTGCAAACTCCCTTTCATCCCGGATAAACTCTGCTGCTCTCGGGCTGCCGCAAGTACTTGTGAGAAAGTGGTCAAACCCAGGGAGACAATCTGCCTCTGGATGTCCACGTCCAAGTTGTGCATGAACCTCCGTGCCCTGTTTGCATCGTTGGCAACTAAAGGTCCAGCGAATCTGCTGAGTCTTGTCCATTCTGCTGCATGCACATCTACGGGTGCTCCATTCTGCTTTAGCCCGATGAACTTCTCTTCCATTTCCTCCCGTGCGGTCTGCGGGAAGAACTTTTCTAGGAAACTCTTTGAAAAATCCGCCCACTTGATTGGCTTGGGCAAGCGGTTCTCCTCCACAAGCCACCATTCTCGGGCGTAGTCCACTAATTGAATGCGTACCACATCCACTCTTTTCTCATCTGGAATCTGTGCCACAATAAGCAAGTTCTCTGTGTCAACTAGCCAATGCTCTGCTGGTAACTGCTCTTCCAAACCAGTAAATGTAGACAGACCCAAACGTCTGAAATCTGCTACGGTCCCTACTCGATCAACTGGTTTAGCTCCAACATTGTTCACAGACTGCTGAACGATCTGCAAACTTTCCTGAAACGATTCCGCTTGCTGTTGGATCAGCTCGGTCTGTTTCTTTTGATTCTCCAGCATTCCCCTTATCACTCCAAGCATGGCGGCTTCGTCCACACGCCTTTGGTACGTCTTCAAATTCTTACCGGCCATATTCCTGAAATCAAAACACCCAACATTAGCATGATGATAGATTCAAAATATAGATCAAGACTAGAACTCCAAGATACTTAAATAGAGTGCCGCATTGTAACTATGCCGCGGTATCATAGCCACAATTACATAACTCCACCCAAGTCGCCTAAGTCCTAGAGATAACAAGGAATCAGGTTTCGAGTCGATATGCAAAGGAAGTTTGCACATCGTAAAAGATATAATCAGGAAGAATGTGATTCAAGAATGGTAAAACGGCAAGGTGGCAGGACATGTTTCCTAAACACGGGTATTCTGATTCGTGTATTGGGTAAAATACCCAACTACAAAAGAATCAACCCGACTAACCTATGGCTCTGATACCAAAAGAACCATGTCATGCCCCGCTTCCCAGAGTACGCTAAAATGGGCACGTGACATAGCCAACCATGCTACCTGTGGGTAGGAAGTATCCATCCACAGTCACATTACGGCTGTAGAGATATCAAGAACAAAAATAAAACTATCTAAACATGTCCATAATCCAAGATAACATGAGTCAAGAATAATAAAATGCGGAAGCGAAAGATTCAATACAAACAACTGGAATGTATGTCCCATAATGCGGGCTCACATCAGGAAATAAATGCAGGAAAGAAAACTAACTACTGCTGACACTCACAGCTCAGCCTATCGGCTGAAGTACTCCTGCTCGGACTGCGACAGCGGTACAGAATCTGGGCCATGCAAAATCCAGACGTCAGCACGTCAAGTCATCAAGTAATAACATAATAAACAGGGTGACAGGCAATGCGAATATAAACATGAATAAAGCAAGGGTAACATAATATAAACCAGAGCAGTGCAGGGTAGTGTGCAGTGGGTAAACTAAATTGTTCTATCAGGTTTTCTGTTCTAAAGTCTTTGAAACCAAATTGATGAATCATCGATGTAACTCAATAGTATCCCGTACATACCCGGGACCACGGCCCCAGATTCTCGGGCTGAAACCGAGACATGCCGCTAGGCACCAAACAGGAATGTGTACAGATGAATGATGTCAGCATCATCATTCCAAGGCTGGCCTAGCCTCTAAAACTGATAAGAACAGGTAGCGAACTGTTGAGTTACAAGTCAGGTTTCACCTTTGATTTCCCCATACCCCCAAGTTATATGTGTATGTCAAGTCAGGTATCCCGTAATCAAGAAGCTAATGCCAACATGATCAGGTAAACTGGTTTGTCTGGATAGACAACAGGAACGGTCCATGAGGACTACATGTCAGGTTTGTTGGCATTAGACACAAGATCAGGTAACAGGTCAGGTCATGGTACATCAGGTCAAGTCAAGCAGTATACGGTACCATATCGGGTAAATCAATATGTATGTAGCAAGTCAGGTCAAGATGTAAACAAAATCATGGGTGTGCTCATACTCAGTTACATAATCAAGCATGGTTATCAACAGCATGATCTAAGCAATAAATTAAGCAATAGGCAGATTCACTCAATTAGCAGTACAGTTATCAGTTGTCTCACAGAGATAATTTCAACATTATAAGAATGCAGTAAGACAATTATAGCCGTTTAATCATGTTAACAAGTTTAAGACTTCATGGATGCAATGATATAAATATATATATGGGCTCCATGGATGAAATCACAGTTTATGCAGGTTAAATGTACACGAGTGTCCAAATGAAGTAAAATGATAGATAAAGTGCCATAGGCTACGTCATTAGTGAAAGTGAAATTAAAACATGTAAATATGGTTATTAGGTTCAAAACAGTAATTGCAACAGGTAGGTTCCAAGTTTGAAAGATAAAATGATATATAACAATATTGAACACGAAAATGAGAAATGATCGTACTAAAGTTAAATTTACCGGTTTAGTGTGTCATCAATGTGTATGTAAATATTATTTAGCATGTAGCAAGGGGTACTTGCCTCGACGGGTCGCGAATCGTGAAAACGGAACGTTAAACGTCGGCGGGGAAAACTCGCGACGTGCGCACGGTTCACGGAATGAACCCAAACGACGGACAATGGAATCACACAGACCAGAGTACCTCGCTGGATCGTCGGGACACGTCGTCGGCACGGCCGGATTCCGGCGAACCCCAAAACAGTGAATCTACAATTTTCAAGAATTCATGAAACGATAAAAGAAGAATCAAGAAGAGGGAAGAGAAGGAGGATCGAGACGAGGGTGCTCACGAGGATCTGTGGAGGGGTGGTGATGGTCGACCACGTCGACGGAGCTCCGGCGACCTGCCTACGATGACGGCGACCGAAACCTACGGATCAATAAAATATGAACCGAGAAAAAAGAAGAAAGGAGAAGAGATAAGGAGAGGAGAAGAAGCTTACTGTGGTGCACGAGGGCTAGGGACACGGGGACAAGGTCACCGGCGGCGATCCCCCGGTGGTGCAACTGTGTGCAGGGGGTGCACGGACCTGGTCGGGAGGTGTGTAGGCTCGGAAGGAAGGAGGTGGGAGAGAAGGTGGTGAGGGTGAGGAGATGAGGAGGCCAGTGATGGTGGTGTCGGCGTTAGGGCTGCGGCGGCGAGGGGCAAGGAGGCTAGGGTTGCGCTGGTGATGGGTTCGCGGAGGAAAGAAAAGAAGAGGAGGAAAATAAAGCATATATACGAGAGAGAAAGGGAGAGAGATGCGGGGGGAGAGAGAGAGAGAGAGAGAGATACAGGGAGAGAGAGAGAGGAGAGAGATCGAGAGGAGAGAGAATTTAGGGAGGAGAGAGAGAGAGATAGAGACGGGGAGAGAGAGAGGAGAGAGATAGAGAGAGGTAAGGTGGGGCCCATGGGGTAAAGAAGGGATATGATTGGCTGAAGATTTGTGTTAGGAAAAATTTTAAATAAAGATTTAGGAATTGTAAAATTATATGGTTAAAAAATATATTTGACGGTTTAAAAGAAATATTAGAAATTGGGATTTTGGCGCAAAATAAAACATTTCCAAATTGCGCCCGGGTCAGGTCCAAAAATTTGAAATTGAAATAAGAAAATTTTAGGCGGGATCCAAAATTTAAAATGAAGTATTTTACAATCAAAAAGCATACCCCCAAAACGAACACACGTACGTGCGCGTAGTCGTCCAAACTCGCCCGTTTCACTGAACGGGATGAGAACACGATGCACGGACGCTCCAACAGGGTTAGGGGTGTCAATCATGCGATGTCGAATATTTTTAATTTTATTTTAGATGCCCTAAATTGTTATATGCAGAAATGAATTGCCGGGTAAAATTATAACTCACAACAGTCAAGTAGGATCAACGAAATAAATACCATACGCCAACATACGACAACAGAAACCAGTAGCATTGGGCTCGGGTGTTACAACGGTAGTGTTATTGATTGGATTCACAGGAGAATGTACAGGCTTTCTTGTTGATCTTCTGATCACTCAATACCTGGGTGGCTGTTACGTTTAGCTGACCGCTTGCAGCTTGTGGGTATTTGATATGATAATCATCTACTGCCGGCGTATTGACGATTCTTTAGAGTCCTACACAGAGGTTTCCTACCTCAGGCAAAACGGAGTAAGAGCACATATGTGATATGTGCGGGACCGAGAATAATACGATATGAGATACCGTATTCTATTTTCGCGATATATGATATCGGCCGTGTATATGTGATATAGCCGGGTCATCGGATCAAGTGTTGATTCGATGAAACGGTATATGTTACATTACTCGGTTATATGTATTATAGCTGGATTATCGGATCAAGTGTTGATTCGATAATTTAATGTTTAAATATATATGTGATATATTACATTACCTTAACTAATATAAGCTCCCTTTATTGATTCATTTTCTCACTGGATAATACATTGATATATATGCGATATATGTTAATTGTATTATTTTCTTTTGTTATTAAATATATTGTATATGTGATATATAATATTGTAACATGTTAGGGTTACAAATTCAACAAAGGTTTAGGGTTTAAACTTGGTTAGGGTTAGCTTTTGCATGAAGCTTCCATGAAGCTTCATGAAGCTTTGACTTTGTCTTTAGCTTTGATCTTTTGTGTAGATATTTGTTAACCCAATCCAAACCATTAACTCTAGTTTATTCTCTACATGAGTTAAAACCCTTCATGCTTAACTCATGGTTGAATAAGTAACCACAATAATAATTCATTAATCATCACAAAAGGATTATCTTCATCTTCTTCTTCCTTGAGCTCTTGAAAAAGCTTCATTAGGTTTTTCTTTTGTGATGATATTGAGTGAGAATTTGAAAACAAAAGAGAGCAAAATTCCTACTTCATCATCCTCATCTATTCTAGCCACTTAGATTAGGGTGTTCACTTCTCTAATAAGTTGTTTAGTGAAGTATAAGCTTGGGTTAGAGATTCTTCAAGATAGATCATCTTAGATCATGAAGACTGCAAGCAAGATGTCTCATTTACCTCATGCAGCCACTCGAGAGTCGGAGTTCATGTTGATCGCAGCGAAGGGACCTCAACATGGAGCTTATAAAGCGAAGGAACGGATTACAAAGGTTGTAATCCCTATCTCTTTACTTCTTTGTATATGATACAATTTATGTTACCCTAGAAATTCTAGCAAGATTCATAGTTAGTTAGCTTTGCACCTCTCTAATTTTTAAATTTGCATGCGTGATGCTACCAAACCCTAGACTAGGTGCAAGGGTAACCCGACAGTATATCGAAGGTTTAAACGGATGCGGCCGATGTAGCAGACTTTGTCAGATTCCCCCTCGTTGAGGGGTTTTTGATTGTGGGGACGCTCTTCCCTGCAGGCGCAATCCTCTGCAATTAATTACGCTACCGCATCGCGGTAACCACTTTCTCTTTCTCCAGATGGTCACTTCGTGTCGTGGGTGTTTGTTTTGTTTTTGGTTGCCCGTGGATTGTATACGGAGACTAATTTATGTTGTCGCCCGTAGGGCATGGATTAGCCCAAATCCGTATTTTCTTAGATTTGGGTTTGGGGTTGGGTTTAAGGATACGTTAGTCTCATTTGAGACTAAGATCAACTTAAACGTTTGTTAATGATACGTTAGTCTAATTTTAGACTAAGATCAACTTACCGGGATTATTTAGATCGAACAAAAGAGCATTTGGACTCTATTGTTTAGTTTAGGGACATTGTGGTCGATTACTAGTTTAAGGACATGGTGGTCCAAGGTTAAGGACATCATAGTCCGTGGGTTTAAAGGGACCCCATAGTCTGTGGTTAAGGATATCATAGTCCGTGGGTTTAAATAGACGCTACAGTCCGAGGTTAAGGACATCATAGTCCATGAAATGTATGGTTGTCGGGACCCGTCACCTCTCTGAAGACGTTGAAGGATTACAACGACAAATATCAGAGGGGTTCAGAGATGTACCCTTGAACCAATTTTGGTTGATAAATCCGTAGTCCAATTTGGGACTAAGATCTGTTAAAAGATTTATGAGCATACGGACTCAATTAATATGAGTTGAGGACTTATGGCCAATTTTGGGCTAAGTCCAATCAAGTTAAAATGTTTAACATTTATTTGGGCTGTTGAGCATTTATTTGGGCTTGGCCCTTTTAACAATGCTGAGCATTAATTTGGATTTTTGACATTATTTCTGTATTTTACTGAATGTTGAGCATTTATCATAGCTCTGGGGCTTATTAAAAAACAATTTATGTTCTATCAGCGCACACATGAGGAGCACGTGGTGCGCTTGGCGCCATTCAAAGAGCGCGGTGCGCTTCTGCCGAGTAGAGCATATATGAGGGACACGTGTCGCGCTTGGCGCTAACGCCAGTTAATGAGCGCAGAGCGCTAGTTTATGAGTGCATTGCGCTATTAGTTCAGTGGCACATACGTGAGTGACACGTGGTGCGCTTGGCACTGAGCGCCAGTCCATGAGCGCAGTGCACTAGTTCAAGAGCGCAAAGCGCTAACTGTTGAGTGGCGCACTCGTGAGTAACACGCGGTGCGCTCGGCGCTGAGCGCCAGTCCAAGAGCGCAGAAGCGCATTTGATCAATTTTATGATCTGGGAAATAAATTCTCTCTTAGAAGAGATTTTGTCTCAAGATCCTAAGAACAAAAGTTCTTACTTTATAGGAGATGCTTCAATCTCTTGTATTGATGAAAGGCTTTGTCTTTATGGATCTATGATCCTTAAGAGCATTGAATTATTCTCTCCCTTTTTATTTTATAATGAGATTTTCATGATCTCTTTTTGTAAAAGACAATTTGTCTTATAGATCTATGATCTGTGAGAAGAATTATGTTCTTCTTTTTTTTATTTTATGATGAGATCTTTTGATCTTTTTGTAAAAGACCTTGGTCTTTGTAGATCTATGATCTGTAAAGAAGTGAGTTCTTTTTTAATTATGAGATGATTTCATATCTCTGTTCTCTATTTTTTTACCTTGAAGAAACTCTTCTTTTTCTGAGAGCTTGGCTCTTCTTTCTGAGATCTCTCAAAGTTTATGGGGGGGGTTCCTCTCTATGCTTCTGTGTATGAGACTTGAAGTCTAGAGGCCTTTTTATAGGGCAAGCTGATCAGTTCAATCAGTTAAGGAGATCTTTTCTCCAATTGATTTGGGGAATTTCCCATCGTTGGATTTTTAATCCAAGGGCTTCTGATTTATAGAAAGCAATCTTCTTGTTTTTAACAAGATTGGGAAATCTTTCCATACAGAATTTATTCTGTATTTTGGTGATTTTTAATCACCATTGGATCATTGATCCAACGGTGCTCTGATTTACAGAGCATAATCTTGTTATTTGGAAAGATTTTGAGAAATCTTTCCTTAACAGAATTTAATTCTGATTAATTAATGATTTATCATTATTATTAGATCTTTGATCTGACGGTTTGGAGCTTTTAGTTCTAGCGCTAGCGCACCCATGATTTGCACGTGGTGCGCTGCTTAGAGCGCAGCGCACCTAGCGCTAGCGCACGCATGCTTTGCACGTGATACGCTACTTAGGGCGCAGTGCACTCAGCGCTAGCGCATCCATGTCTTATACGTGGTGCGCTGCTTAGAGCGCAGCGCACCTAGCGCTAGCGCACACGTGCTTTGCACGTGGTGCGCTGCTTAGAGCGCAGCGCACTTGGCGCTGCTTCTTAAGCGTTGCTTCATTTCAAAATTTGAATTTTGAACAGAGCTTTGTTCTAATTGGGGGAAACACCGAGCAGCAACCCTGCTCGGCCATCCTTAGTAGGTCTCTTACGGCCCTGATTGAGAGGGACTTTTGCGTATGCGAGCGTTTTAAAAGATAGATCAAAAATTAAGAATATACCACAATCAATAACGGTGTCGCTTGGTAGCTAGCCGGTTGAGTACGGGTCGGTCTACAGGAAAAACGTGTTCTTTCTTTATGTTCTTACGAGTTAAGTCCTATTTTTGTTAGGTTTTGATTTTTATAAAAACTAAGATTGAATTTAATTTGATTTAAAGCCTTGCTAGGGTTAGGATTAGGTTAGTTTGGAAATAAAACTCTACTCACTGCTTCCTTTGCCCTAATTAAGAATATAGGTGTTAGGGTAATAGTTAACAAAGGGGATTCGCACGACTAGGAAGAAACTTCGTTTCTTCTTTTTGGTCCTTGTCCGTCCTTTCTTAACTCTTAGCCCTAACCTCTATGTAAATCAACAATAACCGGTCTAACTAGGGAATCACCGCTATCTCATAGGATAGGGTGCCGTAGTGAGCGGTGTGTGTTTGATTCAAATAAAGTCCCAATTAAAATGTTATATGGGCAAGAAAGGAGTGAGAGATTTCCATCTCTCAAACCTACCCAATCCTAACCCTAACAAGTGAGGAATTACTCACTCATTAGGAAAGCTACGACGAAATTCATTTTTATAATTTTTGTTTTAATAAACTAATTAACTTGCAGTTAAATAAAAGCAGATAAAAAATTGCAGAAATAAAATTTGAATGGAAAATTGCAAGATAAAAAAAACTTACTTTTATTGACACCTCTTGACGATTACAATGAATAAAATTTAATCTAGAAATTAAAAAGAGGCATGCCCCAAAAGAGGCTGTAGGCTTTCCTATTTATAGACAGGAGAAACCCTAGGTTTTACATCTGATCCATACTTGAAATTACAAGACTACCCTAAGAAAGCCGGGTCAAAGCACCGACACCCACCGACACGTGCACTGTACGGCCGCGGAACCGCGGCAGAATCCCATGTTTGGCCGCGGATCCGCGGCCATATGGTGAGATCTCTGGCTCATTTCTTCAGGGTTGCTTCATGTTACATTTTTCTTCTGTTTCCTTCACTTGGTTCTTCAGAATCTTTTCTACTTTCTTCCAGATTTCCAACAGTGCAGAATTTATGAATTTTTACTGTAAGATTCGCGTTGAAGTCTTGAATCTTGTGCTGCCCTCGTACTTTGTGCAATCGAACTGTTCATTGATTTTCGTTTGTTCCTTAAACTGGTAGGCGGCATCATACAGATTCATCTATTTGTTGGTCATAGTCTCACATTTGTAGCGTCTTTTCCTGAATTTCACTGTATTGTTCTGAGAACCTGTAATCTGCAACTATTTAGCAGACATGGATCAAAAGCACCAATTTATTTGTAATATGATTAAGAATGGGGAATATAATAATGCAATATTCTGATATGAACAAATACCCCCAAACTTATCTTTTGCTCGTCCCGAACAAAGCTATTTTTATTCTCGAAAAAATCCTAACCTCACTTTCGCAGGGAATCACGATTGCACTGAGCTCGTGCAATAAGACATTAAACCTCTAGGTGTCCCTAGTAGGAGGAGTGTTGTCTCCTGAGGGTTTTCAGCGGATACTACCCACAAAATCCAATCAATTTGGCCTGTTGACTTTCATTCTTCAATTTGGTGTTCTAGCAAGAAATTCTATTATCTTTAACTTAGAAATTATCAACCCATATTTTTCACTCTCACTTATCATTTAACTTAAGATTGTATATGTTCTGTAAATTTATTTAGCTTTCAGCATCTTTTGAATTTTCCTTCTAAGGTTTCGTCTTAACTTAGGAATTTTTATCATCTCTACTGAAGATACAAGTCTTATTTTTCATTTCTATCTCCCATCAAAAACCCCAATCATATACCCCTACGTGTGTGTATGTATCACCCCTACACTTGGAAATTCAATTCAAGCTATCATACTCTTGTCTATCGTCCAAAGTACTTTTAGTTGGTGAATTTTAGATGAAATTGCTCACACATCCTTCATGCGACCGTTAATACTTCTTGAGGTACTAACGACCGATTACAAAATGTGTTCGCGCATTTAGGCTTAATTTCTCGTCTTGTAGTACCTAAGGCTTTAGCAGTGACTCCCAAACCAGTTGGTCTAAGGCACTAGGTGATAAAGCACCCTCGCTATATTTTTTTTTCATTTTACGCAGCCTTAAGTAATTACAAAACCAGTGTTCATTTTGTTTATATCTCTTATTTCACACTTATACTTTAATTTTTTTCTCATACTAAGGATTTTAGACAAGAGCATTTCAAGGTGTTCTCTACTATCCCAAGTTTCAAGGTGCGTGTATGTACGAGTTGTAGGGTATATATTTTCAGAATTTAGACTAAAGGTTCGGAATTATTTTTCAGACTTACATTTCAATAAAAATTTCAATACTCTTCCCTTATTTTGACTTAGACCAAGAACTGAACTCAACATTTGCCTATTTCTAAATAAACTATAAGGACATATATTTTCTACAGTTAAACTTTAAGAAAGATTATTTTTAGGATTTTTAATTTACTAAGTTTAGGATCTAGTTTTTCCTAGCTAGTTAACCGTCTTATCAAACTTAAGTAAAATATGGCCAAGTTGGAAAAAAAATTCTTTTAGTTTTTCAATTTTTTTATTTGATTTTACTTTTTTATTTTTTTTATTTTCATATTTTCAATTTTTATAATTTTTTTTATAAAAATGCAATGCAAAATTAAACATGCAAAGAAAGAAAAAAAATATGTACAAAAATTAAAATATGCAATGCAATGATAACTATTTACAAACCACCTCCTCCCCCAAACTTACCAAAAGCAGTGCCCTCACTGCTCATGCCCTCACCGTCCCCTCGAACGTGAACGGGAACGTTCCTCTCTCGCCAGCAGCGTAGACACGCCATGCTCAATCTCTGTCATACGGTGATCCATGTTGGTCACCATCCCTACCAACCTGTCAATCCCACTAGTGGCTCTTCTAAGTAGACATGCATGTTCTGCTGGGGTAAGCTCTTCCTCGCTCGCGGTCGAGCTGGAGCTGGGTGTTCTGGCGGTACATGCTCGGCCGGTTCAGTTCGCGACCATACATCATTCAAGAGGGTATAGGACGTGGATACTCCCTCAATAAGAGGCCTAATGGGGATACCTCCATGCATGTAAAACTCAAATTCCTCCACAGGGAGGAAATAGCGACAAGTTGTGTCACTAACATAGGTCATGGGTAATTGGCAGCCCTTTTACCAGCACCAATTGAATTAAGCAACACCGTGCACATATCTTATCTAAGGTTCCTAGTCATTAAGGTGTGCACGATATGAAGAGATGGTGTGAAAAAGGTAGTATTGTGTGAACTACCAAAAATGTTATTTTGTGCCCAACGGCACACGGTCAGTACATTTGCAAAGAGGGTTCTAGCTTGGATGCCCTTACGTGGCTCCCTCGAACAGTCAGCACCCATCAAGGGTAGATAATCCTCGAATTGGAGGGGTTGGTCATGGGTAGGTAGTCTAGGTATTAGGGTGACTTCATGGATGAAGTCCCTATCGATAATGATTTCCCTATTACCCCAAATAAGCCTAATATATCCGTGTTGTGACAGGCATCCGTCTTCCATGCATTCATAAAATCGCGTGACGAGATCTGGAAGAGCGAAGGAGTTTGGATGATTAAAAAGTAAGAAATTCTACCCTCTCCTCCGGATCTCTTCACCGAAATAGCTACCGTAGATTGTGTGTGCAAACATTTATGAAAAGTCTCTCATATTGCAAAGTTGGTGCCATCACAGAGAATGAAAATTGCAGAATTTATAACTTAACAGAAAAGAGTTTAGAGATCGAACCACGTCTGAATTTTTCAGAGGGAGAAGACACCAGGGAGCGGCGGATCAGCGGCCGAATAGGGGTTCGTGCGGCGGAAGGGCGACGCGATGGGGAGATCTCTCTGCTCTGGCTGCTGCGGCGGCTAGGGTTTTGAGAGAGGGATACTTAGGGTTTGGTAAAAACAGTAGAGGGGTCGGCTTGTATTTATAGGGGGTATATTTTGGTTATTTGTAAAAATGCCTCTTAAAAAGAAGAATTTATTTGTAAATTTTTTTATTTTTTATTTTTTATTTTTTTTATTAAAACTGAAAATTTACAAAAGTACCTCCAAAAATTTGAAACTTTTTTTTTATTTTTTTTTTAAAAAAAAATTTATGTTGTTTTTATATAATTACAAGTGGTACATACCCCCAAACTTATTTGAAACAGTGTTTTGGCTGGATAATCGAAATTTAGGGGCAGATGGAGTAAGATCAGTCAATGTAAATCGGCTCCTGCAAAAACAGAAGCTCCTCCGAAGGGTCCGCAGTGAGGAATGGTTTAAGTCTATGTCCGTTCACTTTAAATAGTGAACCGTCTTTCAGATTTTCTAAATCGACCGCACCGTGCGGATATACGGTGCATACCAAAAATGGCCCTTTCCATCGAGATCTGAGCTTGCCGGGATGGAAATGTAACCGAGTGTCGTAAAGTAAAACCTGTTTACCAGATTTGAAAGTATTGCGTATAAGGTGTTTAGCGTGGAACATCTTCGTTCGGTTTTTAACGATTATTGCGTTCTCGTAAGCTTCATCCCGAAGCTCGTTCAATTCGTTCAACTGCAGCTTTCTATTGCTGCCCGCGTCTCCTAGAGATAAATTCAACTCTTTTATTGCCCAAAATGCTCTATGCTTAATTTCAACTGGAAGGTGGCAAGCCTTTCCATAAACAAGCGTATATGGATACATGCCAAGATCGGTTTTAAAGGCAGTTCGGAATGCCCAAAGGGCATCAATAAGTTTTGACGACCAATTTTTACGGTTTTTGGAAACCATTTTCTCCAATATCTGTTTAATTTTCCGATTTGAAATCTCGGCTTGCCCATAAGTTTGGGGATGATAGGGTGTTGACAGCTTGCGAGTAATGGAGTATTTTCGCATTAAGGACTCGAAAGTCCTATTACAAAAGTGAGATCCATTATCGCTGATAATTGCGCGGGGATGCCCAAATCGAGAAAAAATGTTTTCTTTGAGAAACCTAACGACAACCTTGTTGTCATTAGTTCGGCTGGGCACAGCCTCTACCCATTTAGAATCATAGTCAACAGCGAGGAGAATATACACGTTCCCAAAAGAATTGGGAAACGGTCCCATAAAATCTATCCCCCAAACATCAAAAATTTCAACAACCAATATTGGTTGGAACCGCATTTCGTTTCTCGTAGATATCCGGCTCAAGTTTTGGCACCGGGAGCATGTCTTGAAGTAATCATGTGCGTCTTTACAAAGTTGTGGCCAGTAGAAACCACACTGCAAGATCTTTTCTCCTGTCTTTTTAGGGCCAAAATGCCCGCCACACGCTTGATCATGACAGAATGACAGCATGCTCTTAAACTCATTGTTGGGGACACACCGACGAATAATTTGGTCGGGACAGTATTTGAAGAGATACGGTTCATCCCAGTAAAAATGTTTTACCTGGGATAGAAATCTGAGTCTGTCCTGATTCGACCATTCGTTTGGTATAAGTCCGGTGGCCAAATAATTTACAATATCTGCGAACCAAGGTTCGCATGACACAGTCAAGAGCTGCTCATCTGGAAAAACGTTTTTAATAGGAATTTGAAGCGTCGGCGAAGAAGGAAGGCGTGAAAGATGGTCGGCGACTACGTTTTCGCATCCTCTCTTGTCTCTGATGACAAGGTCAAACTCTTGTAATAAGAAGATCCAACGTATCAGCCGAGATTTAGCGTCCTTCTTCACGAAAAGATGGCGAAGAGCTGAGTGGTCAGTGTAAACGATGACTAGTGAGCCGATTAAATAGGGCATGAACTTTTCTAATGCAAACACAACAGCTAAGAATTCCTTCTCAGTTATTGTATAATTTAATTGGGCCTCGTTCAAGGTTCGGCTAGCGTAATAAATCACATGCGGCATCTTATTGATGTGTTGTCCAAGGACAGCATCAATGGCAAAATCAGATGCATCGCACATAATCTCAAATGGATGCGTCCAGTCAGGAGATGAAAGAATGGGAGCGGAAATAAGTGAGTTTTTTAATGACTCGAACGCCTTCATACAGCTTGAGTCGAAATCAAATGTTGTATCCTTAGCCAACAAAAGAGTCAAGGGTCTAGCTATCTTGCTAAAATCCTTGATGAACCGTCTATAGAAACCGGCATGGCCAAGGAAGCCTCGAATGTCTCGGACGCATTGGGGAGGAGGAAGATTAGAAATGACTTCAATCTTAGATTTATCTACCTCAATGCCATTTTGCGAGATAATATGTCCTAAGACAATACCTTCTCGTAACATAAAGTGGCATTTCTCCCAATTTAAAGTAAGGTTCTTATCCCTACACCGGGTAAGAACTGCGTCTAAATGTAGCAAACACTCATCAAAGGAGCCGCCAAAACTGAAGAAATCATCCATGAAAATCTCCAAGAATTTTTCCACCATGTCTGAAAAAATACCTATCATACACCGCTGAAAGGTAGCGGGTGAATTGCATAATCCAAAGGGCATGCGACGGTAAGCAAACGTACCGAAAGAACAAGTGAATGCGGTCTTGTCTAGGTCCTTTTCGGCGATGGGAACTTGATTATAGCCGGAGTAGCCATCCAAAAAGTAGTAAAATTCATGCCCAGCCAATCGTTCTAGCATTTGGTCAATAAAAGGTAATGGAAAGTGGTCTTTCCGTGTCGCGGCGTTGAGTTTTCTATAATCGATGCATACTCGCCACCCAGTTTAGGTGCGAGTAGGTATTAACTCATTCGCCTCATTAGTTATGACCGTTATGCCCGAATTTTTTGGGACAACATGAATGGGGCTAACCCACTGGCTATCAGAGATAGGGTAAATGATATCACTATCAAGACATTTTACAATCTCCTTTTTAACAGCCTCCTTCATTATTGGGTTTAGTCGTCTCTGTGGATCCCTTGCTGGCTTGGCATCATCCATCATATGAATATGATGTTCAACTATTAGAGGATTGATCCCCTTGATGTCCGCCATAGTCCAGCCAAAAGCTTGCCGATTGTTTTGTAAGACCATTAAAAGGGTTTTCTCTTGCTCGGGGGCTAGAGAGGCCGAGATGATAACAGGAAGGGTCTCATTCTCACCTAAGTAAGCGTATTTAAGGTGAGACGGCAATAGCTTGAGTTTGAGTGTTGGAGGCAAAACAATTGAAGGTAAAATTGGTGAAACTGTCTCAAACTCGAAGGATTCCAATAGAGCTTCAAAGCGAGTGTAAGAAACCGAGTCGGATGGTTCAGCTGACTCATCCGAAAATTCAAAGGATTCAAACTCGGGTGGTGATTCTTCAAAATCGTTCGTGAAAGTGAAACACTCGTAATCATTATCGGGCGTGAAAGCAGTGTCAGTTCCGAGGAGGAACGCACTAGTGGCATCAAAATTGCCGTGATCGAATAGAAATTTTTCGAGCTCACAGTCCTCCTGAGTGATCTCTTGGATCGAGCAAATATCAAGTATATTAGCATTAGGTTCGGAGGGCTGATTCCCCAACTTAAAAATGTTGAGCTCAACTGTCATGTTCCCAAAAGATAGGTTCATCGAACCATTTCGACAATTGATCACCGCATTAGAAGTTGCAAGAAATGGTCGACCGAGTATCACCGGAATTTGACTCTGGGGGTTAGCTACAGGCTGTGTGTCCATAACAATGAAATCAACGGGGAAAATGAAGTCCCCTACTTTAATCAACGCATCCTCTAACTCACCCCTAGGATGGGTGATGGATCGGTCAGCGATTTGGAGAGTACAATGTATGGGTTTCAGCTCTCCAACGCCTAATTGTTCATATACTGAATAAGGAAGCAGATTAACACTGGCACCAAGATCTAAAAGTGCGCGGTTGATGTTCTTATCCCCAATAGTTATTGAAATTGTAGGACAGCCAGGGTCCTTGCGTTTTTGAGGTAAAGGTTGGGTAAGAGCATCACTTACTGCACTAGCCAAGAAAACTTTCTTGGGTACCTGCGATTTCCTCTTCTTGGTGTATAAGTCCTTCAAGATTTTAGCGTAAGAAGGGACTTGTTGGATTGCATCCAAGAGAGGTATATTTATGCTAACCTGTTTAAATAACTCCACAATCTTCTCCGTTTGCGGAGTTTGTTTATTGGATCTCAACCTGTTTGGAAATGGAATATTTTGAAAATTTGTTGAGTCCAATGTTTGTGGAGTAGATTATGAAGTAAGAACGGATCCCAGTGTTGGTGTTTTCATGGAGTGAGATGTGGGTCCATTCGGAGCAGTAGAAGAAGTAGAGTCTTGTGAAGAATGAAGAACAGGCTCTGAAGAAGATGAAGAAGAAGAAGAAGAAGCGACGGCCGGGGTGTCATTATTAGTGCCAATGTTGTTGTGCAATACCTTTCCAGATCTCAATGTAGTCACGGCACTCACATTATGATTTTTTTGTTCATGAGCAACATGTGCATTTTGTGTGTGACCAGGATTTGGCAGTGGTTGAGATGGAAGTTTCCCCTTCTCTCGCTCGCTTAGAGCAGCGTTCAGTTGTGCAATTTGGGCTTCAATGGTTTTGATGCTTTGCTCATGTGATGCAGTGTGTTGCACCAAAGACTGAATGGAAGACTGGATGTTGGCTGAGAATTGCGTAGATTGTTTTAAAAACGCATCCAGACTTCGTTCTAGCGAGGAAACCTTATCGTTATTTGGTTGAACAAAATTATTTTGAGGAAAAGAGTTGTTTGGTGCAAAATTGTTCATTTGATTTTAGTAAGGTTGGGGTTGGAAAGGTTGCTGATATTGAGTTTATTGAGGAGTTTGTTGCTGTGGAGGAGGCTTCTGAAAATTGTTATTGCCTTGAAATTGTTGTTGATTTTGATTCCAAGCAAAATTGGGGTGGTTCCTCCAACCAGGATTGTAAGTTGAAGAGTATGAATCATTTCTTTGTCTCTGCTGAATGGCAGCATCGACTTGATCCTGTACTTGAGCAGGTGGGTTATAAGGACACTCTTCGGTCAAATGGGACGGATCCGAACAACAAGCGCATATAGTGCGAGGAGGTAAAGCGGGGACAAGAGAAGGCGATGAGAATTTGCTCTCAATTGCTTCTAGCTTACGTGTAATTGCGGCCATTTCGGCTTTCATTGCAATTGACATGTCAAGTTGATGAACACCTTCCCTAGACTGACCGGATGAAGTAGATTAAGTGGACGAAGCGGTCTGTCTAGTGCTTTCCCACTGAAGTGTTTGTTCAGCAAGATCGTCGAGAAATTGCCAAGCTTTCTCGTCAGATTTGGTTAGCAAGTGATATTGACAAATGGTTTCCAGCAACTGCTTAGTTGATGGGTTCAGTCCTTCGTATAAAGTTTGGCAAAGTTGCCATCTCTTGATACCTTGGTGAGGGCACTGAATAAGAAGGTCCTTAAATCGTTCGAAACACTTCCAAAAAGGTTCGGAAGGAAGCTGGGAAAATTGATTAATTTCATTTCGAATTCTCGCGGTCTTGTGGTGTGGGTAAAACTTTTTAAGAAAAGCCTTAACAAACTCTTCCCAACTTTTTATGGAATGCGATACTGTACTATATAGCCACTTTTCAGCTAGGTCACATAAAGTGAAGGGAATGACTCGTAGCTTTATAGCATCAGCGGAAAGTTGGGTGGTCTTCATCATTGCACAAACATTCTGGAATTTGTTAATGAAGATATAGGCATCTTCGGATTCTAGCCCATGAAATTTGTGCAACATATTGATAAAGTGAGGCTTAATCTCGAAATTATCCCCATTAGCCGGCGGAAGTGAAAGACAAGTAGGAAGTGCGGTGCGGGTTGGATAGAAAAGATCCTAGAGCGCGATTCGCTGGGGCGCTTCAACAGGAGGGTGTTGTGGGTTATTCGCACCCAGTTGAGGTGGAATCAGTCCCGAAGTAGGTAAGGGGTTGTTAGGATTGAATCCTGACATCTCCTTAGAAGATGCTGAATTTGAAGACGAAGGTAAAAGAGTGGAGGGAATTTCGACTTCGGAGTCGAACGCGTCGTCAGTAGGGACTAACGAGACACGGACTAAATGGGCACTAATGTCCCTAGTCCAACCGGACATACACTAAATAAGGTGTAGTGTAGTCAAACGTAGAATGTGGGGGTAAGAAAACATCAATGGAGAAAATGTGGATGAAAGTTGGGTGCAGTGGATTTCTAGCGACAAATGGCAAGTTTTTGTAAAAATTTTGTTTTGTAGTTTTTCTTTTTTTTATTTTATTTTAAAGAGTTTTGCAAAAGTTTTTATACGGAACTACGACACACTTTCAAGCAATCACAATTTAAGCATGCACAATCAAGCCTAGAGCTAGGGTCTCCTAAGTCAACTAGACTGCTTCTAACTAGTCCAAAGGGCAAGTTGTGAGATATCCCTCAAATCACCTCTTCACCGCCAATTGTGGCCAGGTAAGCACAAGTGAAGAAAAGAAGGATCCGCTCATGAATCACCGTAAGACGGGCCTTTTAAAATTACCTTTCCCGCTTGTCTAGGCTAGACACCACAAAGTCAGGTTTAGATAAACGACCGATTGCCCACAACCTTCCTCTGTCCTAATGAGCGCGACAGTCCTTAATTGGCTAAGTCTAAATATTTTTTAATTAATTCGAGAGTTGATGCATATACTTTTTGTGATTTCTGGGGTCTTAGGAAGGGTAATGAAATCCCCACCCAATCTGGATTGGTGTTATAGCTCCTTAAAAGTCCGTTTTAAAAATGCAAAGCAGTAAACACACAAAATCTAAAACACTTGCCAAAATTTTTTTTCTTTTTTTTTACGGCGCAAAGAATCCTGCACAAAATTGATTATTGGAGAGGGAGAAGAAGTTTTGCGCAAAGAACCCTGCAGGAAAAAAAATTTCAGTGGAGTTCAGGGGGTTACAGAGAAGGCAAAAATACTTACAGAGAGTTTTGAAGTGCTGACGTCGGCAAGCGGCCGCGGATCCGCGGTCAAAAGCTAAATAATGCGGCGGTTTCGCGGTGGATCAATCGGTTCAGATCTTCAAAATATTTCTCTGTTCTGCTGTGGTTCTCCTCTGTCTGTTCAGATTTTCTGTTTGTTGATTTGTTCGCTGGGCTTTTTCCAGATCTGAATCTGTCCGTCTTCTTTTCCTGCGCAATTCACACAAAACCCTTCAAAAAATAACAAGATGATATTTTTTTTATGTTTTTATTTTTTTCAATTTTTATAATTTTTTTTCAATTTCAATTAACCCGAAATTATGAAAAGAAAATAACTACCGTTTCCCCGGCAACGGCGCCATTTGATTGAGAGAGTCTTTTGCGTATGCGAGTGTTTTAAAAGATAGATAAAAAATTAAGAATATACTGCAATCAATAACGGTGTCGCTGGTAGCTAGCCGGTTGAGTACGGGTCGGTCCACAGGGAAAACGTGTTCTTTCTTTAAGTTCTTACGAGTTAAATCCTATTTTTGGTAGGTTTTGATTTTTATAAAAACTAAGATTGAATTTAATTTGATTTAAAGCCTTGCTAGGGTTAGGATTAGATTAGTTTGGAAATAAAACTCTACTCACTGCTTCTTTTACCCTAATTAAGAACATAGGTGTTAGGGTAATAGTTAACAAAGGGGATTAGCACGACTAGAAAGAAACTTCATTTCTTCCTTTTGGTCCTTATCCGTCCTTTCTTAACTCTTAGCCCTAACCTCTATGTAAATCAACCACAACCTGTCTAACTAGGGAATCACCGCTATCTCGTATGATAGGGTGCCGTAGTGAGCGGTGTGTGTTTGATTCAAATAGAGTCCTAATTAAAATGTTATATGGGTAAGAAAGGAGTGAGAGATTTCCATCTCTCAAACCTACTCAATCCTAACCCTAACAAGTGAGAAATTACTTACTCATTAGGAAAGTTACGACGAAATTCATTTTTATAATTTTTGTTTTAATAAACTAATTAACTTGCAGATAAATAAAAGCTGATAAAAAATTGCAGAAATAAAATTTGAATGGAAAATTGCAAGATAAAAAAACTTACTTTTATTTACACCTCTTGACGATTACAATGAATAAAATTTAATTTAGAAATTAAAAAGAGGCATGCCCCAAAAGAGGCTGTAGGCTATCCTATTTATAGACAGGAGAAACCCTAGGTTTTACATATGATCCATACTTGAAATTACAAGACTACCCTAAGAAAGCCGGTTCAAAGCACCGACACCCACCAACACGTGCACTGCACGGCCGCGGAACCGCGGCAGAATCCCAAATTTAGCCGCGGATCCGCGGCCATATGGTGAGATCTCTGGCTCATTTCTTCAGGGTTGCTTCATGTTGCCTTTTTCTTCTGTTTCCTTCACTTGGTTCTTCAGAATCTTTTCTACTTTCTTCCAGATTTCCAGCAGTGCAGAATTTGTGGATTTTTACCGTAAGCTTCGCGTTGAAGTCTTGAATCTTTTGCTGCCCTCGTACTTTGTGCAATCGAACTGATCATTGATCTTCGTTTGTTCCTTAAACTGGTAGGCGGCATCATACAGATTCATCTATTTGTTGGTCGTAGTCTCACATTTGTAGCGTCTTTTCCTGAATTTCACTGTATTGTTCTGAGAACCTATAACCTGCAACTATTTAGCAGACATGGATCAAAGCACCTATTAATTTGTAATATGATTAAGAATGGGGAATATAATAATGCAATATTCTAATATGAACAGGCCCCTCCCGCGCTAAGGATAAAAAGCCCTCAAAAGAGGCAACCGGGCCCGCTCTTGCTCGGTTATCCCTGGCTGGTAGCTTCCTACCCCAACACGCTAAGGATCAAAGCCCTCACCATGAGGCACTGAGCGGCTACCCTGCTCGGCCCGTCCTTGGTAGGCCACTTTCGGCCTCTCCCGCGCTAAGGATTAAAGCCCTCACCAAGAAGCACCGAGCAGCTACCCTGCTCGGCCCCGTCCTCAGCATGCCTCTCCGGGCCTCCCACGCTAAGGAACATGACCTCACCACGAGGCATCCGGTCTGTCTACGTCTGAGCGATCTCCACCTCGACTTCGGGGCCATGGAGATACCGTCTTTGCACACTGGGCAAATGAACAGATTCAACCCGACGCGTAATCGCTAGACAAAGAGCCGACATAACACAACGGCAATACTATGCAACTACAAGTGTTTACCGACAAAGGAAAATACGCGCGCAAATACTACTGCTAAAAGTCTTTATTCACAAAGTCAAAGCTTTTACAAGGGTATTGTGGGCTCCCCAGCCCTACAAAATGCCCGGAGGCCTACAAAATTCCCGATATAACAAAGAAATAAAACAAGAAAACGAGGGGCTTCAGGCCTCAGGGCCAGGCGCAGCCTCTGGAAGCTCAGCGCCCATCACAGGAGCCTCGGCGTCGCCCTCGCCGGGAATTTCTTCCTCGGACTCGCCCCCGGGGTCGTCCCCCTGCTCGTCATCCCCGCGTGGATATTCAGCTCGGAGATCGTCATCAACAAACTCCAGCATCCGAGCCTTGACGGCATCAAGGGCCTCGTGCCAGATGGCGGTAGTGGCAGAGGCTAGGACGGTGTAAAAATGTTCCGACTTCTGGAAGTTCTCCACCTCTTTCGCCGCTCTGAGGTCGGCTCGCTTCACCCCCTCTACCGCCGCCTCCAGCTCCTTCCGGAGGGTGCTCATCGACTTCTTCAAGGTGCCGACGAGCACCTTAGAGTCCTGAAGCTTAGCCTCGGCGGCCTCGCGACACCTGGCAGCCTCCTGCTTCGCGGCCGCTATCTCCTGCTTCCCGGCCGCCACCTCGCCCTCCAGGGCAGTGACCCTTGCCATCGCCGCCTCCAGCTCCCGCTTTGAGCTCTCCTCCAGCGAGGAGAGCTCTCCCGCAGCTCGGATCGCCGGGGTAATCTCCTCGTCCTCCATATGGATGATGAGGGCGACATGCTGGAGAACCTGAAAAAATCAGAGGGGGGGTCAGGAAGAAGGGAGAGGCACCAAATCTCATGAATGGTAAGAAGCTGAAGCTAAAGTCAAGTAAAGTACGGGCACTAACCTGCACGGCCTCTTGGGCGATTGACGCCATCTGTGCCCTGAGAGTCCCCCGTGGGATCTTGCCCCCGGGCGACCTTTCCATGTCCGACAGCAAGCTGTCAGCGATGGAAAGCCCCGAGGGCACCTCAAAGTGGAGGCCCCCCTCGTCCACCAAGATCGGGGAGGCCGGGGTCCGTAGAACTGTTCGGGGGAACCTCTTGAGGGGCGACGGCGGAGATCCGGTCTCCATCTCCGAAGCCTGGGCGAACCCGTTTTCTGCTCGGCACCTGGCTGGGCTCCGGGGCTCGGCCCACAGTCGAACGCTGGGGTGGGACGGCTGCCGGGGGAACCAGGACAGACGTCGGACGAGAAGAGCTGGCACCTCCAGCCTTCGATCCCTTCTTCGGCTTGCGCATGGCTGCTTGGAGGTGGCTCAATTCCATGGGTTCTACACAAGACAAAATACAATGGAATTAGCAACACAAACAGAAATGAAGACAAACGCAAGCTCCTAACTTACCGACGAACTGGGCGGGGCTGAACCCAGCCTAACTAAGGGCCCGCTCAGAAAGCAGCACATCGGCCCAAGGAATGGGATCCCACTCCGCCACTCTCACTGCATCAGGATCGTTGGACGGACTTCCCCACCAGCACCTATACCTAGACCACTGGGTAGGCACGGGCCAGTCCTCACCCTCTGGCGGCCCAACAAAGAAAAACTTCTTCTTCCAACCATGCATAGAAGAAGGCAAGACGACGACACCCGACCCGGCTGCACTCCCCCGTTGTTTCCTAAAAGAGAGGTAAACCCACCTCGGGTCGCCCGCGCGAGTGCCGGGGTGACTTTTGTAAATAAGGGAGGAGGCAAGGATGGACAGACTGAAGGGGATCATCTGCAACTTCAAGCGGACCAGGAACCCGAGGAGAATCCTCCAGGAGTTCGGCACTAGCTGGCCCGGGGCTAGCCCAAAGTAATTTAGCACTCAAACAACCTCGGGAGAGAAAGGTAGGCGCATTCCGGCCTAAAAGGCCTCTAAGTACAGGGCAATCTCCTTGACCCGTACCTGATCTACCCTCTCCCCCTCCCCAGCCAAACGCAACGTGTAGCTGGGAGGAATATGGAAACGAGTCCGAGCATTGGCAAGCTCTTCCTCGTGCCTCACCGTAGACGGCACGCCAGGTGCATCCGCGACCTCCACTCGGGGGGCCGCCTCCGTCGCGCTACCCTGGGAAGGAGACCTAACCCTAGCTCCTTGGGAGGACTCCGGTCCAGAAGAAGAAGAAGAAGGGGAAGAAGAGGAAGACTCTACAGAGGGCTCCCCAGACTCTATACCAACTACATCTACAGACTCCTCAGAGGAAGACATCTAACCTGATGAAGAGGAGTCCTCGGAAAAGCAAACGCGGAAATCCCGACCTAAAGAGGAGAACGCCGAGTTAACAAGACCAAAGACGAGGAGATTATGAAGAGAAATGGGCCCTCACGTGGACCCCACCTCTACTTATTGCCACCGGCGTTCTCATCCAACGGCGACAGTCATCTCCCGTCGAAACGGTTCAGTACACTCGACGACCACGATCGCTCCACCTGTCGCATGCATATTGACATATCCCCTCAGACGCCAGAGATCTGCAGCCCGTCGCGTCAGCCAGCCAGCGCCCGACACGTGGACTGTCACTTCAGTAAGCGTACACACGATCCGACGCACCCTCTTTAATGCAGAGATCTCTCCCCTGATCCGCTGGCGTCATCCAGAAAATACAGCAGGTTACCCGGGGACACGCCCGACGATATCTTCGAAAGGAGCTCACCTTGGGTAACCCGGCAGACCACTCTCAACCCGACCCGTCGGCTGGTCGGGACGCGAGTAGGGGGCTAATGATGATGCTTGATATCAGTGATCTCCCAGATCATGACACGTGGCAGATGGCGTGTCCCAAAGCTCACAAGAAAGGACCTACAGTGGCCGACCAGACCACTCATGTGCTCGTCCCACAAACAAGCGCTGGCTCACCTCTGAGCCCCCAGCACAATCGGCCTCCTTGGCCTCACAGCTCGTCTCCGGGCTACCACGGAACGAAGATACCTCGACTCTCCCGCTCGTCCGCGAGCTCTCCCGCCGAGGTCATCTTCCTCGGTCTCATCGACCGACCAACGACACCGCTCACAGGTGCAACCGCCATCCCACAAATCTCGCCATGCGCGAGATATCCGCCGGCCACACCCCACGTTCCACGCCATCACGATCCCCCATTAACGAGCATGTCTTGCCATTAATGGGGATCCCACTCATCACGCGGGTGTGACGTCGGGAGCATAACGGCCGACGTGATTCTCGCGCATGCCCTGCTTGCTGCCACCGCTATATAAACCCCTCTTCCAGACGGTTCAAGTAAGCCATTTTTACTCCACTAAGCCGTTACTCTGCTCGGATTCCCTCTTTAACTTGACCGTCGGTGGATCCTCGGTGGTACAACCACCCCTGGACTTCCTTGCAGGTAGCTCGGCGCCAACAGCCTCAAACCCATTGAGATCCACACGCTTCAGGAGCCTACCTTCAGATCAAACATCAGTCGTCCATCGCCGCTATCAACAGATCAACGGAAGGTAACATCTTGGCGTGATCCAGGTCACGTCAGCAACCAAGAAAGAAGGAAGAAAAAACAAAACCTTGAACCCTAAAACCTCATTACCATCTTCACCTTCAAGCTCCAGCAAACCACCGTTTCCTGATAAGTTCATCACTATTTCGGGCATAAAACCGACGAATCCGTTATTCTGAGAAGCCGCTCGATCCATTGATGGAGAGTTGACGGTGAATCCGAGCAATATAATTGATTTTTTTTGAAGGAGATCTTGATCAATATCAAGAAAACGCCAAGAGACGAAATGGGTAATAGAGAAATTGAATTTTTTGGCGATGCAAAGCAAAACCCATTATAGGGTCTAGGAGTCTTAGCGATAAATAAGGAAGAATGGAATGAAAAGACTGGACAGCGGAAAATAATGGAATGGCTTATTGCATATAATAAAAAAAATCAAGAAACTTCACGAATCAAAATTGTTCAAAGAATCAAGAATCATGATTCGGGATTGAAGAAATTTTGAAAGAGAGTAGGGTTCTTTATTGATCTTGAGGACTGGATCAATTTTAAGGGGGAAGTATTGTTATAGGCCTATTAATGAAACATTATTTGTAAATATAGAAGTTGTCAACAAGGGATTCTTTGTAAATATAGAATAGGAAGGGCTTTTGTAGGAAATGCCCAAATTTAGTGTATAAATGGGAGATATGATATGTGATGGAAAATAATGTGTATTGTATGAAATCAGACCCGGTTGTGATTCTTGTATCTTTTCCGTTGTAAATTCATTTCCTAGTTCAATTCTTGTATCTTTTTTCAATTGTAATTCCGTTTTTGTTCAAACAAATCCAAATCAATCTCATTTTTGTGTTGTCATTTCATTTCTTCATCAGTTACACTCTCAATACCAAAATCATAAAAGAATCATACGGTTCAAACGTAACAAATTCTTTGCCAACATCAATGGAAGAAATTTTTTAAAATTTTGAAAGTTTTTTAAGTGAGATACATGAAATATAACGAATCGCATATATAAATATGAAAAGTTTGAGTTGTATAATCAGGATAATTCTTCGGTGCTTCCAAAGAATTTTCTCTCTCTCTCTCTCACACACTCACTCTCTCTCTCTCTCTCTCTCTCTCTCTCTCTCTCCTTTTTTGAAAGCACCAAAGAATTTCCCATATAATCAAAGGGGGAAAAATCTTCCTATCTAAAAAGGCTTTTTTATAATTAGACTGGATATATGGGGGTGAAATTTTAGTTTCCCGGATCGGTATGAATCTTGGATCGAAAACATTCAAACAATTTGATTAGAGATATTTTGAAGAAGGGCAACAGAAGCGGTCCAAACCGCAAAATCAAACTGAAGACTAACCAGCCCGAAGCACAGTTGCATGTGCGAGGGTGTTAAGGCGCTTATCAGGAGCGTTTTGCACCTTATAGAGGAGCACTTGCATGAGTCTTGTGGCGAGTTCGAGTTCGACATTTTGCTCTACATTATAATGAAGAGTCATGATCTTGAATGTAGAACCCTTCAACTTCCTATAAAACCAGTGGGCTTCCTCGGTTTCAATTCACTCCAAATGCCTCTGTTTTTCGTGTTGGTATGTAAGTTGGGTTGCAAATTTTTTCAACATAAAGAGTAGAATCTAGGCTTGAATCGTCTTGGGAGATGAATTTGCAAATACTCTTTGACATACAGACAGGGGCGGATCCAAGGTCGGTCGAGATTTGGCAGGCAACCCACCTGGATCAGCAAATCTTCATATATCGAATTATGTTTGAGTGCTATATATATGTTTTAAGTTGCCTTTTCTCACTCAAAACCAAGCTGTCCATGCGGTTAAACCTTGGGAGTAAGTTGTTTAAGCACATCTGTAATTTTGCACAGGTTCGATTCCCCTCTTCAATCGCCCTCCCATGCATTTTTTCCCCTTCTCTTTAAACTAGCAGACTTTTATTAACACCCCTTCTTTTTCATATTTACATATACAGTTTCACAAGCAATTTTATTTTTCCGTCTCTTTAAAGCTTATTAGACTAGGATAATTTTATTACACACCTCTTCTTTTTCATATTTACATATACAAGTCCACAAGCAATTTTTTTTGTATGAAGCCACTGCATATACAAGGTCACTCGTAGTTTTTTCTGACTCACCTGACGAAAATCTCCAACTCCACCACTGGATAGAGAGTAGAATTTGGGATTGAATTACCTTGGGAGATGAATTCAAGGAACTCCTTTGCTGTATAGAATACAAACATTGTCTAAGAAAAAAGTAAATCATAATTTCTCGATTCAAACAGTGAATTTATACATTATCCAATAAACACGGTAAATTCTAACAACAATGCCTTTTTTGTCCAACATGGAAATCACATGTAATGTAATTTTTCCTCCCCTCTCATGTTTGTATGTATGCTCAATAGGAAATCGTTTTGCCGAGGAACAAAATTTCTCTTCGGTTGCAACTTGATTTAAAATAGCTAACATGTTTATATATATATATATATATATATATATATATATATATATATATATATTACGAATTTGTTAGGGCATATATATTACGAATTTGTTAGGGCAGGTTTGTGTTTTTTTAAATTCACAAATTTTTTCGTGTGACGTCCTTCCGATGATCCTCTACACGTCTTAGATGATGTATAGATGAAAATCACGTTGATCAGGTGTTTTGCATGTTTCCTAATCTCCTTGGTTCTAACTAATAAAATCATAACTAGTTAAATCATATTAGTTGAATCCTAATCTCCTCAAACAATCCTAATCTCCTTGATTCTAACCTACAGGATTTTTTTCGAGCCGGCATTTATCATCTTCATCTTTATCATCTAAGATGTGGATACACAAAATTTCATATAATTTTACCATTTTTCACCATTGATTTAGTGGGTGCAAAATTAAACGTTTACGGACAATATAACCTTTTGCATTGCTAATGGATGGTGAAAAATTGGTAAATGATGATGCTCAAAATTGGGGACCCCTAAGATCAGGACACGTGGCGGATAGCACGTCCCAGAACTCAGAAGGAAGGGTCCACAGAGGTCGACCAGGCCACCCCTGTACCCGACCTGCCGGCACAAGTCAGCCCTCCTCGGGGCTCCCTGCAGATTGGCCTCCTCAGCCCCTCAGCTCGCCCTGAGCTGCCACAAGACCAAGTATCCTCGGCCTTCTCGCTCGTCCACGAGCCCCCCGACCGAGGCCGTCTTCCTCGGTCCTCCACCCAGCTCCACCGCTCACAGGCGTGACCGCCGCTCCGCGAATCTCGCCATGCGCGAATTCTCTGTCCGCAACATCCCACGTTCCACGCCTCCACGATCCCCATTAATGGATGATCCGCTCTCTACGCGGGCGTGACGTCGGGAGCGTAACTGCCGGCGAGATTCTCGCGCCTGCTGCTGCGTGCCTCCACCACTATATAAACTCCCCCCACAGAGGGTCAAGTAAGCCATTTTTTGACTCCACTTAGCCGTTACGCTACTCGGATCCAGTACTAACTTGATCGTCGGAGGGTCCTCGGTGGTATCCAACCACCCCGGAACTTCTTTGCAGGTACTTGGCGCCAACTCCTCCAATCACCGAATTTCCTCTACACCCATTGAGACCCACACACAACAGAGAATCCCCTCCAGAATCTACCAGGAGATCGACGGAAGACAACATCTGAGGGAGATCTGAAAAGGACCTCCATCATTTGGCGCCGTCTGTGGGAAACGCAAACTCAACAGAAACAAAGTTGGCCTTCCAATCTCCGTCCACATGGCAAGCGACCATCCTGAAGATTTGGGTACCAGCCACCGCCTCCTCCTCACCGGAGGCGCGGACGAACCCCCTCCGGCGACCATCATCCACGCCCTCGCCAGCCGAATAGATCGGCTACAGTCCCTCGTGGAGGCGCTCGTCCGTGCCCAAACGGCCGGGCCCGGGCCCCAGATTACCGCCCCTCCTCCTCCGGAATGCTCTGCCCCCGTCGGCGCGGCCGACCACCAGCGGGCTGCGACTCCCGACCACGGATCCCACAAACCAATACTCCCTGAGGCCCGCTGGGCGCCTCGTGGCTCCACCCCCAGGCCCGCCGCCGGAGCACCACGCCTCGAACCTCTTAGCGATCCTTGCCCCCTGAGGAGATGTCGGTCACCTTGCCTGCTTACAGGCATGACCGACACCCACTCCCCCGACGGGGTCGCACAGAAGGGGCTCGCCACGATGGCTCGAGAGCCACCACGCCCGGGGATCTGAGGAACCTCATCGAGAGGAATCGGATCCGTTCCTAGACGCAGGTCTCCCACAGCAGAGGCCAGGGATCACGAGGCGCCGAGTCCTCAGGGTACCACGGCCGACTCGACGCCTTCGAAAAGAAGATCGAAAGCATGCGCCGGGAAAGGCACCTCTCGGCCGACGAGGTCGAGTACGTCGCCGAATCGCTCACCAAACCGTTCACCGAGGAACTGCTAGCTGTCCACGTCTCCTCGCGCAACAAACCCCCGAAGGTATCTCTGTTCGACGGGAAAACCAACCCCAAAGACCATTTAGATGCTTTCACCGCGGGAATGAGCTTCCAGGACCATTCCGATGCCGCCCAGTGCAGGGCCTTCCCTGCCACCCTCATCCATTCTGGTCGGGACTGGTTCCGAGGACTCGAGCCTCGCTCAATCTCGACCTTCGACGAGCTGGCTACTCAGTTCCTCGGCCACTTCGTTGGGAACCGTCGGCAGAAGCGCACTGTCGACTACCTCTTCACAATTAAGAGTGGAGACAAGGAGACGTTCAAGGCTTACATCACTCGCTTTTACAATGCCCTCCTCGAGGTTCCTGAGCACCGGGACGAGACCGTCATCACGGCGCTCAGATCTGGTCTAAGGCACAAGGAGTGGCTGCGCTCCTTTGCGTTGGCACAGCCTAAGACCATGGCCGAGGTCAAGACGTGGACCGAGCGCGAGGTTCAGCTAGAATCCGAGGTAAACGCGAACCTCTCCCGGGCAGAACGACCCGACTAGAAGAAAAGGGCTCGGGAGGAGATGTCGGAGCGTCAGCAGCCCTATCACCCGAAGTTCCAGGAGTACACCCCGCTTAACGTCTCCCTCGCAGTGTTACTAGAGGAGGCCCAGAGCGAAGGGTTCTTCAAGTTCCCTCCAATCCCGCGTCAGGCCTCAAAGCGGACCCGGGGCCCTTACTGCACCTTCCAACGGACTCTGGGCCACGCCACCGAGAATTGCAATCAATTTCGGGACTACATCGAGGAGCTCATCCGATCGGGGCACCTCGCCGCCTATTTAAGGGATAAGCGACAGGCCGACCGCGAGCAGGAGCAGCGTCCTCCTCCCGCCAAGCTGACCATCGGCCAGATCATGCTTGCCTCTGCGGAAGACCAGTCCGGCGCCCGGAGTGCCCCGTACCCGGCGCCAGGCACGGAGACCAGCAAGCCTCCAGGAAACTCGGGCTATGCTGATAGGGTTATCTATTAACCTGTACTTTTCTTCTGGGGCAATGTAAACTCTCCCTAAGGCTATTGTCAATTTAATAAAGATCAACAGAACTGTAAATCCCTGTTTCCATCAATGAAATTTTTCTATATTTCCCCAAGTCCCCGAATGTTTTCTCTTTCCTCATAAAATTTGCGTAAAATTGGTTGCTTAAGATTTAGTATTTAATTTTTCTAAACCTTTTAAAAATCAAAGCCCAAAACAAACCAAATTTATTAAACAAATTCCCACAAGAAAACCCCGGCCCAAGCAAAATAAATTTAAACAAATAAAACCATCCCAAACGAAAATTTAAATTAAATTAAAAATCCCCAACCCACACTTTCCAAGCCCAAACCCGCTCATAAACGACCCGACCCGACCCGTTCGCTTCTCCCTTCTTCCCCACTAAATTTTCCCGCTCTTTTTTTCTCTTTCCATTGCGTCCCCACGTCGCCGCCCACGCCGCCTCGCCCACACCCCGCTCGCGACCATGAACCCACGACCCCGACCACGATCGCGCGCGCGTTTCAACCCTCTCCTCGTCCCTCTAACCCTCTCCCCCTCATACTCTCGATCTCTCTCTAACTCCTCCTCTCCTCTTTCCAAAAAACTCCCAGCTTCAACCCTCACACCCCACCGACGACGACGACGACGAGGACGACCACCTAAATCACCTCGTCTTTCCTCCCTCGCTCTTCTCTTCAGAACTCAAGCCCCACTTCACCTCCCCTCGACCGAACCCCACCCCCGAGCTCGAGCCTCCCCTGCACCCTCCTCGCCGACGAGCTCCCCACTGCCCCTGAACCACCTCGTCGACCCTCTGTGTCATCAGCATCATCACCTTCACCAACCCAAGCACCACCGCTGCTTCCTCCCTCTCTCCAGGACCACACCAAGTTTCAAACACTCGAGCCTCGAACTCCCGCTGCACCCTTCATCGGAGCTACCTCCGCCGACCCCAGCACACTCTCAGGAGATCCACAACACCCCACTCCGCCTCTAGTGATGGTGAGCCATCCCCCGGGCAACTCCGACGACGAACCCAAACCCGAGCCGAGGCCGTGAATCCAAACCGTGTCGTTCGTTGCGCGTTCGTGCCGTTGCCACTGACGTGCGTCGTCAACGCGTCTCCAGGCAAGTACCCTACTTGCTACATGCTAAGTTGTACTGTTACGAATGCAAAATCTTATGAATTCCGTATTTATAATTCGTGAAAATTTATATGACATAAGTGTTTGATGCAAAACCCGAACGAAAACCTTCCATTAAACTGACGGAACTTGATCATATAAGATGGCCCGTGTGGCAATGAACATTGTGTTAAAATTTGACTGGAAAATGTAATCGTTACTGACTCGAACGATCATCCCCGATTACACCCGTTAAAACTGAAAATTTCCCTCGTCTGAAACTTTTAAAAATCATAATTAATTGTTGAAAAATTGGAATGATGCGTTCAAGGGCTCAAATCGAAGACAACTTGACGACCTAGAACCCCATAAAAGTTTTACATTGTTTTTATACTGAAAGTACGACGGAAACTAGTTCGGAGAGCGGTTCTGGACTGCAGTCCAGAGCAGCTTTGGCTGTTGAATTCCATCTTATAATGCTTACCTTCTACTGCTTGGACATATTACATTGCGTAACCCTACACCATAGTGAATATGAAACAGTCAACTAAATACTGAAAGTGATTTCACTCCTTTTTACCATCATTTACTATTTAAACTGTAATTTAAACGAACAGGACGTATAGCAGTCCCAAACAGAAACAGAACTGACACCCTATGATTGTACAGTACATAACTTCTGACGTAGAGGCGCGATTGAGAATCCTTCTGGTGCGTTGGAAACCCTATTGAAAAACCTAGATTTTGTTCAACTATAGAGTCGCTAAATTCTGATCCCAAAAGGGTGAAAATTGTGCCGCGAAACGGACGTTCAGTTCATAAACTGAATTTCCTGCAGCGAGCATTTAAAATGAAATGGCTGTAACTTGCAAACCCGAAATCCGATTGCACTGAAATAAATTTTGATGAACTTCCGACTGAGTCTACTTGTTACCATCTTTGTATCATTTCACTGTATTCTGAACGTATAATTTACTGCAATTTTTATAAGCTCATAAGGTGCATAATAGTTCATATTACACATGACTTGTTAACTGCATAAATGCACATATATTACCCGATTACCATATACATAATGATAGTGCGCGTTATTATTCAGTGTACAATGCATTATCGTGCGTGAACGGTATTGGTTTAGGAGTGTCAAGTACGCCAATGGAAAAGTGAATGATTCGTGACAGTGAATAATACAGTGAACAGTGACAAAACCGTGTTATTGGTGCATACTTGTACACGACTAGATCATACTCATCAATAGTGTAAACCTAATGAAAAAGGGGAAATCGAAGTGGAAAGAGTATCGTATTAGCGAGGACAGTGATTTAGAGGATGATCATTCGAACAACGACTCTTATATATATTAGGTAGGGCCTAGCGGTCCGGCTGACAGGGTTATATCCCGGGCGATGCGGGCCGTAGTCTCGGGTATGTACGAGACCCTCGTTAAACATGATCCTCCTTTCCACAATTCGATTTCAAACATGACTTAGAGACTGATAGGGACACAGATCATTCTTTGCATCAGTTAGTGACATAGTGATTACCTGCATTTTATTTCCACTGTTATTACCTTATTTGTCTGCTTCATGTCACTATTATAATATTGCTATTACGTCGCTCTGACGACCTGAGTATGCATGCTCAGACCTCGAGAAAGAACCAGCGCAGGAGTCGGACTTACCTTTCGAGCTTGCGGAGATTTAGTCGAGAGCACCTCCTTCACTTTTACCGCTTTTCCTAAAAGAGACCTTGTATTCGAACGTGGTTAGTAGTTCTTTTCTTGTTTAGTTGTAAATTGTGAACTTGAAAGTTGATGTAATAATTTAGTGATGGATTTCCTTTACTTATGTGCTTTGTTTACTGATTACCATGTAATGCGAGAAGCCGAAGTGTGACTACGGCGGGATTATTTATTGACCGTAGGAGCATGGCTGGCCTAGTCATCCATCGTTTTCCGTATTTTGGGAAGCGGGACGTGACAAGAACATTGCAAGGAAAGTAGAAAATTTCTTATTTATTCAAAAAAAAGGGTATCATGGGCTCCTCAGCCGTACATACAAAAAGAAAAAAATATTATTACAACAGCGGGGGAAGGGGGTGCAGAGAGCACTGCTCGTGATACTCGGTAAAGATCTCCGCCAGCCGAGGCCTCGCGAGATCCAACCTCTCCCATCGGTTCCCCCCGCGCGCATTAATCCCAAGCCTCAACTCGTAGCACTCGCGGACGAGCGCCTCCGAGCGAGCCAGCCGGTTCGCGAAGATCAGGTCAAAGCGCCTCAGAGACCGAAGCTTGCCCACGGCCTCATCATAGAGCTACTCGGACAGGGGGTTGTAAAGCCCCGACGACGCTCTCCAGATGGAGTACATCAGCAACTACAGCAGGGAGGTACGTCGGGGGAGCAGCCGGCCGAAGTGGTCCTCAATGCCCCCACACACCAACTGCACCGTGTCCTCGGTACAGTTCTGATCGTATAGGTATACATCTTCGAAGTGGATGATGTCAGGGATGGTGAACGGGAAGTCTTGCATTCTCGATCTTCTGTTTATGAAGGAAGAAAGGAAGGACCAGTACTCATTCAGCCTTATATAGCCCACTGCGTCCCAGCAAAGCTCAACAGTCGCCCGCTTTCGCCCAAGAGGTCGCTGACACGCGGCAATCGTCAAGCCTTCTTTGGTGGAATCGAAGCGACGCGACCCTGGCGCTTCACCTCCCCCCGCATTCAACGCGCATGCTAACCATTCCTGTTCCCCAAATGTATGGTCGGGCGAAACCTCTTGAAGATCGGACCCAGCAGCTGCCCTGCTCGTTCACCCCTGGCGGGTAGCTTCCCTGCCGCAATTCCAAGGACCAAAGCCCTCACCAAGAGGCAAACTAGCAGCTGCCCTGCTCGGTCATCCCTGACGGGTAGCTCCCCTACCGCAACGCCGGGGATCAGAAAGTCCTCCCAGAGGCAGTCGGGCCCATCCATCACTCGGCTATCCCTGGTAGGTAGCTTCCCTACCGCAACGCCAGTGATCAGAAAGTTCTCCCAGAGGCAGTCGAGCGCAACCATCGCTCGGCTATCCCTGGCGGGTAGCTTCCCTACCTCAACTCCAAGGATCAGAAAGCCCTCCCAGAGACGGTCAAGCCCGAGGATCCCTCGCTCGGCTATCCTTCAGGACAAAAGCCCTCGCCAAGAGGCATCGGGCAGTGACCCTGCCCGGCCAAGGGTCCTTGGTAGGCTTCTACAGCCCATCCCGCGCCAAGGACCAAAGTCCTCCAAGAGGCAGTTGAGTCCTTGCTCGGCTATCCCCGGCCGGTAGCATCCTACCAAAACCGATAGGGATCAAAGTCTTCGCCAAGAGGCACTGGGAAGTAACCCTGCTCAGTCCCCATGCTGAAGGATCAAAGCCCTCGCAAGAGGCAACCGGGCAGCTACCCTGCTCGGTCATCTTCGGCCTGTAGCTCCCTACCCACGACGCCAGGGATCGGAGCCCTCGCAAGAGGCATCCGAGCGGCTACTCCCCTCGGTCATCCTAGGCTGGTAGTTGCCTACCCACGACCCCAGAGATCAAAAACCCTCGCAAGGGGCAACCGGGAAGCTACCCTGCTCGGTCATCTTCAGCTGGTAGCTCCCTACGCATGAAGCCAGGGATCGGACCCCTCGCAAGAGGCATCCGAGCGGCCATCCCGCTCAGTTATCCTAGGCTGGTAGTTGCCTACCCACGACACCAGAGATCGAAGCCTCCATCCATCCTCGGCCCAAATAAAGCGGACATCCCTCCGCCCACCACACGCAGACGGTCCGAGCTGCCAACTAGGGGCATCAGGTCCATCCAAGTCTCGAGTGATCTCCCCTCGACTTCGGGGCCATGGAGACGCCTTTTCCTCAGCAGCGCTTGGATCAACTCGACGGACGATCGCTTGGCAGATAGCCGACCTGACATGGAGGTCCGACAGCACAAGAAGAAAAATTTTATAAGCACTCTTCATGAACAAAAGACCAAAGTGCAAATCAATGAAACCAAAGAAAGAAAAAGTTTTATTACTAAAAGGCGGTCTTTACAGAGGGTATTTTTGGCTCCCCAGCCTAACAAAATGCCCGGAGGCTTACAAAGTTCCAGACACAGCAAAATAAAAAGGAGGAGGAAGACGAGGGCTCCAGGCCTCAGGGCCAGGAGCGACCTCAAGGCCCTCGACATCCACCATGAGGCGAGCTGGGTCCTCGGCGACTTCCCCGTCATTAATCTCTTGCCCCT
The DNA here is from genome assembly GCA_030015575.1 of Agapanthus africanus. Taxonomy (NCBI): domain Eukaryota; kingdom Viridiplantae; phylum Streptophyta; class Magnoliopsida; order Asparagales; family Amaryllidaceae; genus Agapanthus; species Agapanthus africanus. The sequence goes on along the minus strand of CM057338.1, from coordinate 86,185,866 downwards.
GCCCGCTGGTGTCCGTGAGGGGGTACTAAGCCCGGAGCTCTTCATAGGTGAACCCCGGCATCCGGGCCTTAACAGCGTCGAGGGCCTCATGCCAGATGAGGGTCGGGCGACGGCCAGGTCATCGTAGTAGTCTTTCGACTTCTTGTAGCCCTCCACCGCCTTCGCCGCCGAGAGGTCGGCCAACTTGGCCGCCCTCAGGTCGACCGATTTCTCCCACTCAGCCGTCGCCCCCAGCTCCTTCCGGAGGGTTTTCACTGTCTTCTTCAGGTTGTCGGCCAGCACCTGAGCGTCCTCAAGCTTGGCCTCAGCAACCACGGCGGCATCGCGGTGCCAGGCGACCTCCCACTTCCCGGCCTCCACCTCGTCCTCCAAGGCGACAACCCTCGCCTTCATCGCCTCCAGCTCCCGCTTGGAGCTCTCTTCCAACGAGGCGAGCTGGCCCGCAGCTTTCATCGCCGGGGCTACCACCTCGGCCTCCATGCGCAAGGCGAGGACGACGTGCTGAAGGACCTGAAAAGCAAAAGAGAGATCAGGAAGATGAGAGAGGCATCGAACCTCGAAAATGATAATAATGAAAGACGAGCGCTTACCTGCACGGACTCCTGGGCGATGGACGCCAGCTGAGCCGTGAAGGTCCCCCCGGGGACTCTACCCGCGGCCGATGCCTCTATCTCATGTAGCAGGCTATCCGCGACGGATAGCCCCGAAGTCACGGCGAACTGGAGACCTCCTTCCTCCACCGTGATCGGCGAAGAAGGTCCCCGGGCAGATCTCCTCTTGAGCGGCCTTGTGGGAGAGCCAGTCTCCTCCTCCGAGGCCGGGTCCTCCAGAATCTGAGCCCGCCTCCGACCCGACGCTTTGCTGGGCCCCGGGGCGGGATCCGCCTCTGAGCGCTCGCGGGGCGCTACCACTGGGGGAGAAGGAGCCGGGGCGGGCTGTGAACGGGAAGAGTCGGCGCCCCAACCTTCGTGACCGGCCTCGGCTGGCGCATGGACTTTCTAAGCCAAAAACCGAGTGCAAAGGAGTCAGCGACACAGTCAATATACAAGCCAAAAAAGCAAACCTAAACTTACCGACGAACTCAACGGGGCTGAGTCCGGCCCAACTCAGAACCCTCTCAGACAACAACACGTCGTAGCGGGAGTTGGGCTCCCACGACGCCACTCTCACCATGGCGGGGTCACTGGACTGGTTCTCTGGCAAGTGCTTCTCCCTCGACCACTCTGTAGGCACGGGCCAGTCCTTGCCCTTGAGAGGGGAAACGAAGAAGAACTTCTTCTTCCAGTCATGAATGGAAAAAGGCAGGGCCATAACCTCCGTCCTGGCGGCGTCCCCTGGTCACTTTCTGAAAGAGAGATAAACCCATCTCGGGTTGCCCGCTTGACCCCTGGGGTGATTTTTGAAGACGAGGGAGGAATCAAGGAGGGAAAGGCTGAAGGGGATCGCCTGTAACTTCAGGCGGATCAGGAACCCAAGGAGAATCCTCCACGAGTTCGGAACCAACTGACCAGGAGCTAACCCGAAGAAGTTCAACGCTCCCACGACCTCAGGAGAGAAGGGCAGGCGCATTCCACCCCAGAATGCTTCCAAATACAGGGCGATCTCCCTGCCCCGTACTTGGTCTGCCCTCTATCCCTCCTTGGCCAGACGGAGTGTATAGCATGAGGGGATGTGGAAACGAGCCCGAGCGTTGGCAAGCTCTTCCTCATGACTTATCCAACATGAGGCGCCAGGGGCAGCATCTACCGCCTCCTCCGTGGAGGCTGCCCCCGCCGCACGATCCCGGGAAGAGGGGCCGACCCCTGTCCCCCGGGAGGACTCAGACTCACCTAGAGGGTTCCTAGAACCTACCTCAACGACATCTACTGACTCGAAAAGAGAAGACATCTAACCTTGGGAAGAATGATCCTCAGGTAACGAAAGTGGAAGGAAGGAGATGAGCGCCGAGCAACCGAGGCCTAGAACGAGAAATATGAAGGAGTAGGGGCCCTGGAACGGGCCCCACCCCTATTTACCGTCACAAGAGACCTCATCCAACGGTGCCCTTCATCTCCCGCCAAGACGCCTCCTCGCGTCCAACGGCTCCGATTGCTCCACTTGTCGTCCCCGCACTGGACCGCGCCCTTTCAGACGTCGCAGGTCTGCACACGTCGCGTCAGCCAACTGACACTTGACACGTAGGCCATCACTTCAAAGCGACACGAACCGGCGCACCCTCCTTAAATGCGGAAATTCCCCCCGATTCGCTAGCAGAAAAGACAGCTGACGGCCCGGGGACGCGTCCCGATGAAACCTTAGGAGGGAGCTCACCCCGGGAGGCCCGGCAGTCCACTCCTGACCCGACCCTCTAACCGGTCGGGACAGGAGTAGGGGGATAATGATGATGCTCAATATTGGGGACCCCTAAGATCAGGATACGTGGCGGATAGCACGTCCCAGAACTCAGAAGGAAGGGTCCTCAGAGGCCGACCAGGCCACCCTTGTACCCGACCTGCCGGCACAAGCCAGCCCTACTCGGGGCTCCCTGCAGATTGGCCTCCTCGGCCCCTCGGCTCGCCCTGAGCTGCCACAAGACCAATTATCCTCGGCCTTCTCGCTCGTCCACGAGCCCCCCGACCGAGGCCGTATTCCTCGGTCCTCTACCCAGCTTCACCGCTCACAGGCGTGACCGCCGCTCCGCGAATCTCGCCATGCGCGGATTCTCCGCCCGCAACATCCCACGTTCCACGCCTCCACGATCCCCATTAATGGACGATCCGCTCTCTACGTGGGCGTGACGTCGGGAACGTAACTGCTGGCGAGATTGTCGTGCCTGCTGCTGCATGCCTCCACTACTATATAAACTCCCCTCACAGAGGGTCAAGTAAGCCAATTTTTGACTCCACTTAGCCGTTACGCTGCTCGGATCCAGTACTAACTTGATCTTCGGAGGGTCCTCGGTGGTATCCAACCACCCCGGAACTTCTTTGCAGGTACTTGTTGCCAACTCCTCCAATCACCGAATTTCCTCTACTCCCATTGAGACCCACACACAAGAGGGAATCCCCTCCAGAATCTACCAGGAGATCGACGGAAGACAACATCTGAGGGAGATCTGAAAAGGACCTCCATCAGTAAAATCAAATGAAATTTGGTGTATCCATTTCTTAGACGATAAAGATGATGATGATGGAGGCCGGTCGTTAAATAAAATATTGGAAGGTGTAATATTTTAACGCCGACTGACAAAAAACCTTCCGAAAGCCTCTTTTCTTCGTTATTCTCGTAAGCGTGTGTGAGAGAGAGAGACAGCAGCTTAAGAAAACTAGCAATTTAAACTCCATCGTTAACGCATGCACGGCTTTCAGGCGTAGAAAGGCAATGTACATACAAGCTAACAAGTTAATATAATTGTTGGATGTAATTCCTCCTCACTGCTTTTGCTTTCAGGTTATCGATTAAAAATTTATTATGAAGAAAATGATATGTAATACAAAGTCGAAATAACTATATCAAAACATCGATCAAAATTGAAAGATGAAAATGTTCAAACCCTCGCTGTCCCCAAAACTTACTTATTCCTTAATATCACCCTCAAAACTTCTATATTCTATATATCACCCCAAAACATATAAGTTATCAAAAGCCACCCCAAAACATACAAGTTATTCAAAAGAAAAAAAACACCCTCAAAACATTGTCATTGTCCAAAAATCACCTCCGCTAGCTTTTAGTGTCAAATTTTTAAACCCGGGTTGGTTTAACTCAATTTGGTTGTGGATTTATGAGATAGAAAATCATAATTAGCTTATTTCTCTCTTTCTTTCTTGCCCTTCTTTATTTAGATCTTATTTTCTATTTCAAATGCACTTTATTCAATCCATCTGGCTGTATAAAATTCTTGATTTCCTTGCAAAACTAGGTTTGACTTTACCTTCGCGCCATTGATGTTGGAAGAAGGATCATTTTCAATGTTAATATTTTATACGAAAATTAGCACAGAAAAGAAATTTAGATAACTCGTAAGCTTTAGTAGGAATATATGGAATATTAGAGTTTTGAGGTGATGTTTGCAAATAGGTAAATTTTAAGGGTGATATATACAAGTTTTAAACGTTACCTGTATAAATAGTGAATGCTGAATTTATATGTTTTGATAACAGAATGCACGGAGAAGAAAAATCCTGGATTAAGAGAAGTCATGTTTGGACACACCTTTTCTTCTTGATTAAAAACCCAGATTCCATTTTTTCTCCGGATTGAAGCAATCCTAAAATTTAGCTTGTTTGGATGACTTTTTGTAGATAGATCCGGCGGAAAAAACCCTCCAAACAGCTCAATCCACCGGATTAAAAAAATTAGCCCAGAGCTAATTTTTTTAATCCTGAACATTCACTCCCTCTTTCTCTCCCTCCTCCCTCTTTCATCCTCAAAATTCTAATTATTACTTTGATTTGCCTACAGCCTCATCTTCAAGTTCTCTCTTTCTAAAAATTACCCCTCTTTATTTCTTTTTTTTTTCCCTTAAAGAAATATCTACACGCCGTTAGCTAAATTGGTCGTGATGATGATCAGCGATCAAGAAATGACAAACGAGAAGACTGAGTAAGGCTTCAAGGCAAAAAAGATCTAAAATTGAAGATGATGGTTATTGACAATGTGTTTTCGTTCGAGAAATAACCATGGCCGTGATAATGATTGGTGGTGATGATCGACGATGAAGAAGGGTTGGACAAGGCTTCAAGACAAAAGAGATCTAAAATTGAAGGTGATGGACATTGACGATATATTTAAATGTGCTCATAGAAAGATAAATTAAATTTCAAGATGAAAAATAGAAGTTACCTACAATGAGAGGACATGTGGAAGGGATTAAAATAAGGTGTATTTTATTATTTAAATAATAATAAATTGAATCTAAGCGTTTAATGAATATTTCTTATCCCAAGTTATCCAAACATGCATAGGATTTAAAAATTTCTCTAGAGATGTTGTTTTGAAAATGCATATGGATTTCTAGATATTATATTCCCAAAATAAATCCTCTGAATTTTAATTCTAACCATCCAAACTTGTCGCTCGAAACATACTCTAAGCCTCCTATTTTTTGAATCTCCCGATTTTGCTATAGAAAAAACTTTTATTGCAGCTAAATATCCGTTTTTCTTCCAAATATTTCGATGAATATGTTTTTTAAAAAACAGAAATATGTTTTTTGGGAGAAGTTATACAGGCTATTTTGCTGCATTCCTTGGAGGGTTGTCTCACCCCGTAGATGTTCTCTACCTACCCACATGATTCGGTTACGAGTACAAGCAATTTCCTAAGAGTACGACATAGGTTATTTCAGCGGCTCCAGGCATTTCCTCAGCTCCATCTTATCCTGAAAAAACAGAAGGAATTCTTCAAACTCATGAAAATTGTGAGGCACTCGTATGCGGAATAAATCAACTTTCTATGATTTTGTTTCTCGCTTTCTTGCATTTTGGTCGAGATTTGTGAAAAACCAAAAGGAGTTCCTAGAATCCACTTTCTTTATTGAGGGTGAGATCCGCCCTCTTCTTTAAAAAGGAGAGCGCGGGTTCCTATAACCCGTCTAAAAATAATTAAAAATTTAAAAATTTAAAATAAATCAAATATTAAATTTAAAAAATAATTTATTAATCGCACGAATACTGGTAAATCGGGTTCCAAGGGCCCGCACTTCAGTATATGGAAGAGAGGGTGATTTCCAAAAACCCGCCTTTTGTAAAAATATTGGATAAGATTGACCCGAGAATAAGATTGTTGTTACTGACGTGGGGGTAAGGGTTGTTACTGTTTATATCATACGAATGAGCAACACTTCAGTAACCAAAAGTAAAGCTCAGCAAAATTTAGTTTCAAGTTGTGTCTCAAAATTTAGTGTCAAGTTCTGGCATCTATTTCTTTAATATTATTGTATAACATTTAATTGATATATGTGTCATAGCACAAATTTGTAGCATTATAATAGAAAATCAGTATGTGACAGAAATTATTTCAGTTGAAAACGAGTAAATTCAAGTGTTATTATTCGCTACTCAATTTAAATCTTGCAATTTTAACGCTAATTTATATTAACTCAGCCTTAAACGAATAATGCAAAAAGATCATACTAAAATATAAATTGTACAAGTTTCTTTACAAGCGCTAATTGATTTTCCTTCCATTGCTTCCTCACGATCTCGAAGGTCCTGCCCCTGTTGACTGTCCCGGACATCTGATCCTATAATAACCTGGTTGTTTGCATAGGCTACATCTGCTGTGCCTTTACTGAGGATCAGCATCCATTGTCATTCGATCTCGACGGACCTTAGGTCTTCCGGGTCCTATATTTTTGTCCAGCGGTAATACAGTCGTTGTTTGTTTGTTCCCAGTATAATAGTGCCAATAGAGAATGTCACGCCCCGCTTCCCAAAATATGAAATACAAAGGATTGACAATGCCAGCCATGCTCCTACGGTCGAGAAAACATCCCGCCGCAGTCACACTTCGGCTTCTAGCTTTACATGGTAATCAGTAATCAATGCACAGGTAATGAGAAATGCAGTCACTAAATTAATACAAATACAAAAACTAACCAGATGGAGATCAAGGAAAGATAGCGCTGAGTCACTGATCTAGATGTCCACAATATCTTCAAGGTACGTCAAGTCCTGATCCAAACTAAATCCACTTCTCACTCTGAGCATGCATACTCAGGTCGTCAGAGAGACACAAAAGCAATAAATAGAAATACAAATATAAACACGTGCAATGAGGATGAGCATGAAACAGTAAGCATGGAGTAATGACATGAGCATGAAGGAGCCAGTACAGGTAAACAGTAAAGCAGATAAACAGTAAGGCTGGTATATTGAATCAGTAATCAATGCATGTCACTAAACCTATCAGTCTCTAAGTCTCACTATCCAGGTCGCTATCCTATCGTCAGTCCAAGTGTGAGAGTCAACCACTCATGAGTACCCCCATCCAAGGGTAGGGCCCCAGGGGCAAGGGAACACGGGCCCGAGTCGCTGATAATTGGTAATATCACTCATATAACTCCCAGAATCATGGTATGTGCCGGCAATGGGACTCCCGAGATTCCGTTGAACTCACACTCAAACTACCCCACACCCCGTGGTCTATATCAAATACCAACCATAAACTCAAATACTAGTCGGTCCATGATAAGTCTACGCGAGAACTGGAGACAGGATATCCATAAAGCATGTCTCGACTGATACCCAAGATAAATGGACAGTGTTTGGTGCCTTACCTATAACACTAATATAAGTGCTCCATAACCGTCTCATTCCAGTTATGTTTATACTTATATATGTCCCATAGGCGTCGATAATGCAATAAATCAACCGGGTCCGCGGATTGTGTATAAGTACGTGTCACTTTCACTTATTCATTCACGCTTTAACACTAACGTACTTGACATAATCCAAACACTAATATCTATCACTGGGTAATATACACGATCACTAAGTTACCAATGTATATGACATCTACATGATATGATGAGAATGCAATAATTACGATATGAATAAAATATCATCAACCAGTGTCTTCCCACTTGCATAATTTACTATAAATCATACATGCATAATTAAGCAAAACAATGTAAAGGTGTAAGCATTATGTTTAATTATCTAACTATCAAAATTTGTTTCGCGTCAATCGGGTTTCAGGTTTGCTAGATACGGCCATTTCAATTTAAGTGTTCTCTGCTGGAAATCCGGTTTCAGAACTGAAAGTCCGTTTCGTAACACGTTTTACTCCCAGTTGGGATCAAAATTAGATGACTCTATAGTTAAACAATATTTAGGGTTACCAGTTAGGTTTCCAACGCAATTGGCGGATCAGTAATATCTATGGCGTACTGGAAGTTATGCATTGTACAATACAGGGGTATACGTTCTGTCCTTGTTTGGGACTGCTATAGGTTCTGTTGATTTAAAATATACTTTAAATAGTAAACGACAATAAAAATGAACGAAACCACTTTCAATGATTATCTAACAGATTTATCTTCGCTATAGTATAGGGTTCCGCATCATGGCATTTTCATACAGCAGGGTGAAAGTATTACAAAACTAGAATCGACAGCCAGTGCCGCTCTGGACTGCAGTCCAGAGTCGCACTCCGAACTGGTTCCCGTCACCTTTTTAGCATAGAAACAGATTAAAACTCTTATGGGGTTCTAGGTCGTCGAGTTAGCTTAGATATGAACCTTCGTACGCAACATTCCAATTTGTAGCCAATTAACTGTGATTTTTACAAAGTTCAGGTATAGGAAATTTCAGTTTTGACGGATCTAAAAGGGAAAGACATATCACGTTGTTAAAAAACATATTTTCAAGCCAAATCATAACCCAGCATTCGTTATCACACGGGCCATCAGTCATGATTAGTTTTCGTCAATTTAAAGGGGGTTTTCGGTTCATGTTTTGCATCGAACATTTGCATTACTTGATTCGCAATCGAAATGTATATATGATATTGAAGCGTAATCGAATTAAAAAGGTATAATTAGCATGAAGCAAGTATTAAACTTGCCTGACGACGTATCGACGATGGTACGGCATCGGCAATGGCGCGATCGCGATACACGCGCGGCACGGCAACTCGACTTGGCTCGAGCTCGATGGAACTGCTGCGACTAGGGCTTGGGTGTGAACGAGAAGAGGCCAGCGGGCATCGAGTGCAGAAGGGGTTGGCCGGCGGTGACTCAGGGGTGGTACGGCAAGGGCTGCAGGGTGGTGCTGTCGAGGGAAGTTGGGGAGCTCGGTTGCTGGAAGGAGGTGGTGAAGGGAGGAGGTCGTAGTGGCCGGAGGTGGCTGAGGGGGTCGCCGGCGACAGAGGAGGAGCTCGGCGGTTTCGTCGGCGATGGAGGTTGGTGGCCGACGATGCTCACGATGGGGATGCAGTAGGTTTGGTTACGCAAGCGGGTGGTGGAAAGTGACGAGGAGGTGGCCGGTGGAGTTTCTAATGGTGGAGGCGGCGGCTTGTCGGCAACGGCGGTGCAGTAGGAGGCCGGAGCTGGGGTATAGGGAAGTCTTGGTGTTGATGGGTGGAGGTGGAGTTGGGTTCGAAAGGGGTGAGGCTTGCCGGAGGAGATGATTGGCGTCGTTGGGGAGCTGGGAGGCAATGTTGTGAGGGGGAGGGAGCGAGGCAGGCGAGGGAGATCGGGAAAAGTGAGAGGGAAGAAGAAGAAGCGGGTGAGGGTGAAGAAAGAGAGAGCCGTTGAAAGAGGAGCGGGTCATGGGGGTAGCGCGAGAGGTGGGGTCGCGGGGTCAGTTAGCGTGGGTTGTGGGCGTGCACGAGAAACGATCGCGGGGGTATGGGTGCGAGGCACGGGGACGTGGTCGCGGCGGCGTGGGGAAGGAAGGAAAGGAGCGGGAAAAATATTACGAGGGAGGAAGAAGGGAAGCAGCGGGTCGGGTTTGGGGAAATGGGCCGGGCTCGGGCTGAAGAGAGAATTAAAAGGCGAGATAGAGAGGGAGTGGGCTGGGCCTGGATGAGGGAGAAAATAAAAGAGAAATAGGATCAGGGTTTTGGTAGGTTTGGGCCGGGAATTGTTTAGAAAAAATAAAAAGGAATTAGATTAAATTAAGGTTAGGATTTTAAAATAAATAAAAATAATAATTATAAATATAAATAAATAAATTTTGTAAGTAACACTTTATAAAAATACGAATATTGGTGTACAAAAAGAACTGGGTATTACTGTATGGTATAGGATGAAATTTTGGATCGTATGCTCTTTGGTAATTGGAAAACTATATAGTAACGGGAAGCAAAATTGTAATGTGAGTTATGCATGCTGCCCACAACAGCAATTGCGTGGGCACACGGTAAATGTTGTTGCTGGAAAACACCGTATGTGTACGAAGAAAGCCCTTCATCTCTAAAATTTACGGTATATTGATTCCCATTACTCCCCGTAACTTGAAACTTCGTCGTGTCAAACCTTTCAGATCTGCAGTATTATGATCTGCGCTCTCTTTTCCAGAATATATTTTCTTAATACGCAGTGAGTGGAGTCTCTATCGCCAAAGACTTTTCCCTTCTTTAAACAAAGTAAGTATTCACTCTGAAAAAGGTTCGAACAATCAACCCTTGTATTGGTAAGTCTCTAACACCTTTAAGGAGCTCGTTGAAGATTTCAGACATATTAGTGGTTATTAGTAGATATCTGTATCCATTATCATATGTTTGTGTCCACATGCGTACTGGATACTCATCTAACAATGCTTTCGTTGTTTGACTCATCTCTCCAATTTTCGTCATGTACATGTCATGAACATTAGGGTCAGACGCTTTACCGTTTTTGTACATAAGTTTATGTAGATCTGAATTTTTTAATTTTCTATCAAAATTCTGTCTGAAGTGCCGTAGGCAAAACCTATGTGGTGTCGTCGGAAATACAGCTCTCATTGCAGCCGGTATTCCAAGATGTCTATCAAACATGATGCATAAATCTGTTTTATCAATAATAGATGAGATACTTTTGAATTGACTAAAAAATCATGAACATGATGATGTATTTTCACCATCGACAATAGAAAATCCCAACGGAAATATACCGTTATTAGCATCAACACCTGTAGTAATTAACATGCAACCTCTGTATTTACCATATAGATACGTCCCATCCACGCACAATACCGGCCGACAGTGTGTGAAACCAGCTGCACAAGAAGCAAAGCACCAGAAAATTCTTTGAAACCTAACACAGCCATCGACATTTGTTTTTATGGTTTTTAATTGGTATACGGACCCCGGATTTGATACTTTCATGGCTTCCATAAAAGAGACTAGTGAGTTGTATGAGCTTTCCCAATCCCCAAATATCTTGCATGATGCCTTTCTACGAGCATCTCATGCCTTCACATACGAAATCTGAATTTTATGCTCTCCGCTTACGTAGAGCCGTATCTTTCGGGGCGTCATCGCCATATCTGTACGGATTAATGGCATGATTAGTGAGCAAATATAAGATGAAGTGCAATTCTTATGATCTTTTAACATAATAGAATTGATACAAGTATGTTCTTGGTTGTGTTTCATGACCTTCCAAGCTTTGGCTCTTTTGGAACAATATGCATACAATCTCCACTTACATTCAGGAGCTTTCATACATACCACGGTATAGTACGTCTTATCTGACTCTTCGGTTTTAAATGTAATATTTTTTTGAATAGCCCACGACTTCAGTTTACAAATAAGATCTCCTTTTTCCGGAAACATATCTCCAACAGTGACGCAATCTTCGCTTGCTACAGTCGCTTCCAAATAGGGTTCAGCATTTACTTCTGCCACGGCTAAGTCAACCCAACTATCATCTTCCAGCGGATCGAGGTCGGGATCTTCTAATTCGACAAAATCATTATACGCAGCCATGTCATCAATCAATGCTACTTCATTCAATCTAGCGGCATAATCCACGCTATCCTCCCTTTGCCGACCTTCACCGGTTTCATCATTATCACTATCACCCATATCAATGTCACTCGTAACAACATAAGGCTCGGATGCAATATACGACGGTTGAGGTTGGTATAATGTGGATGGTTCGGGGAAAGATATGGATGGACATACTTGGAATGCGCTACTTGGATCGTGTTGGAATGATGCGGAGGTATCGGAAAATCTGCGTTTAGTATATAAATTTTTCTTAATATTTTCGTATTACGAAGAAAATAAACATAATCACCACTTGTTTCAGATTGATTTACCTTTTGAAGGTTGTATATAGTAATCATTGTTGTTCTTCAGGTGTGCATGCAACTGCAGCAGTAGATTGGAAATATATGTATTTAATATATGAAATATATTAGTATTTTGGTATTGCAAAAAGAGGATTTATAAAATATTTACCCTTGAGTTTGAAGGTTTGAATAATCATGTGTATAGTCGTAACCACTGAGAATAAAGGTATCATCGTTAACCATGTGACCGTATCCCCAGGAACCATCTCTAGCATTACCATCAAAATTACCCGTTGGAGCGACATCTGATACTTCCAATTGTTCCTTCTGAACTAAAAGTTCAGAAGAATGCTGGGTGTTTGCCAGACCGAAGTCTATCATCGAAGATATTGAAGTATCGTCTATAATTTCAACCAATGCATTTCTACTAAACAGAGACCATATACAACTTAACTTAAGCTTAATTTTACGGGGATCGTATTTCATGTTTTTAAACACTTTATTCTCGAGTTCATTATAAGTCGTTGATAATCCTAATCGCATAATTCTTGCGCACCCGCCCATATACTCGGGACCTTGTGCACTTGTCACAATCTAGCCATCGTAGTTACATAGAACAAATAAACTTGAACTTCACATTATCTGCATCAAACAATATCAACCCAACAATAAATAAAAAACGTTAACAAGTGATATAATGATTATATTCATTGAAAATTAAATAAACGTTAAATTAAATTTACATACATTTGAATTTCAACAGATAGAGCTATAGGGATAAAAAAAATGAGAGGGCGGGTTCCGTTTGAAGAGGTGCAGATGAGATTTGTGGGAGGTGCAGATGCAAATCGGAGCAGAATGGAGAGCAAATGGAAAGTGGTCAAGGGGTCACGGGTTCTTGGAACCTGCTATCCCCTTTTGACAAATCCCTGCGGGAGGGAATAGATGGATTATTTGACAATACAAAGGGAGATAAAGGGGTCACGGGTTTGTCTTGGATTAAGTAAAATTATTTAAAATAGTAAGGAGGGCGTGTTCCAAGAACCCGCCCTCTCCTTTTTAAATGAAAGGGCGGGTTCTTGGAACTCGTTGTTCTCTTTTGACAAATTCGATTTGACAATACAAGGAGTCAGAGTCACGGGCTATTGGGTTAAGTAAAATTATTTAGATTACTCATTTTTAAATGAGAGGGTGAGTTTTAATAACCCGCTATCCTTTTTTGGCAAATACGGGTGATTTGACAACACAAAAGGGTCACGGACGTGTCTGACAGAAAATTATTGAAGAAGGGTGTGTTCTAAGAACCCGCCCTCTTCTTTTAAAATGAGAGAGCGGGTTCTTGGAAGAGAGAATGAGATTCTTTTTTTACAAAAAACAATACCTTTGTATTGTCCTTTTTTGAACAAAGATTTGACAACACCTCAAATTCCTTTTTAAAAAAACAAAAGCTTCGTATTATCACATCTCCTTTTTTAAAGGAAGATTTGACAACACATGGGCATGAAATTATGTTTAAAAAAAAACTTTGTATGGGCAAAGGTGAGGGCAGGTTCTTAGAACACGTCCTCCTTGCTCTATAAAACCCAGCTTCTTCACTCTGCTTTTTACTATCTCTGTCCAAACTCTCTTCTATACCCACCAACTTTCCCAATCTTTCAAGTATTGTAATTCAAAAATTCTCAATCTTTCAAGTAATTGTAATTCAAAAAAAAATTCAATGGAGAATCAACCATTCGACAAATCACTGCTCGTAAATCAAAACGAGCATAGATCTTTCAGTATATTACACGGGGAGGAAAGATTCAAAACTTATTAAACTTGTTTCAATTGCTCTTTTTTTTTAATTCTAATAGTTGAAAATAATATGAATACATCTTGCAGGGTGGAGATAATATTACAGTCGTCAGTCATAGTTCTGATAAATGACAAGTTACTGATTATCGTATAATTGAGCGGATTCGAAGAACCGGATTTTATGAAGCTTTATTATTTCGTCATATCCAACTCGACCACAGTCTCATTATCTCTCTTATTGAGCGTTGGAGAAAAGAGACTCACGCTTTTCATCTTAGATGGGGTGAAACCACTATCACACCCCAGAATATTGGCCTCTTACTTGGTTTACAGGTGAATGGACTTGGATTGGTTGGAGGTACAATTGTGGGTCCAGAAACCGAGCACCCATATTGGGATACATATATTAAGTCTGCTCTCGGACATGTATAATTCGTAATTTTTTTAAATCAAAAGTTGAAGTATGTTACAGTGATATTAATTAACAATTAATTGTAAAATTCAGGTACCGGGAGTGTATACTAAGGGGTATAAGATCAGTTTAGATTGACTCAAAAATACATTTATTAATATCTCTGATGAAGCTACCAATGATGTCTTGGATAGACATGCACGTGCCTATATTCTGTACATGATTGGTTCTTGGTTGATACCGGACCAATCGACAACGCATGTCAATCCTTTATATCTTGGGTTTCTTACGGACTTTGATGTGTATGGCCAGTATGCTTGGGGAGCAGGGGTTCCTGGCCTATCTTTAAAAGAACAGATCAGGGCTTTTTTGCTTCGTCCTTATGATTCTCGGCAAGCGAGAAAGATCTAATATAGCAAGTTTTTTAACCTCCGCTGGAATGAAATTTATATAATAACTGCTGCTACATCTTTTCATCTGTGCTGCTGCTGCCAAAACAATTGCTACCTCATTGTTCTCCCTACAAGTATGACTGAAAGTAGCTTTAATTTTCTTTGCAATATACTGTATAGCTTGAATATTGTAGAATAGAGACCGCTTAGGCTTGTTTTTGCTGTTAATATAATCTATAATGATTTTTGAATCAGATTCAACTGTGATTCTTCTGATTTTCTTACGTTTGCATTGTAATAACCCATCCAATATTGCTCTACATTCAGCTTCATGTACATCACCAGCCCCATAGTAAAACTTTGTTGCAAAGACTATATCTCCTTTATCATTTCTTAATACAACACCACCAGAGATGACTTTGCTTCTAACAAATTCATAGCCCCATCAGTGTTTAACTTGTGCCAATGCTCACCAAGCTTTTCCCAGGAGGTAAAAAGTATTTTATATATCCCTTGAGCCATATTTGTCTGGTCCTGCATACCCAATTAAGAGTGGATTCCTGGAATGGAATTTAAGTTGATGCTAGTCTTATACGCTGTCACCATACTCTTCAAATATGCTAAAATATGATACCATACTTATGTATTAGCAGCTTCAATAGAATTTGCATTGTAAGTAGTATCGTGACTTTCCTACAAGCAATTATATTTACATCTAATTTTCCATATATTCCAGGTAATTATATGTGGGAACCATTTAGATACCTCTGAATTTTGCACATTATTGTACGGGAACTCATATATATCATCAGTATGATCCATATCTTCCACTTTGGAGTTAGTTTTGAAGAAGTCAATAATATTATTCCACCGGAATCTAACAATATCACTTTTGAGAAACAAATGATCCCTATCTTCTTGTTGTGAATCTTTGCAGCACATACACTTACTTGGCATGTGAAAACCAATTTTCCTTACCATAACATCTAGTGGCAAGGCATTATCAAAAAACTTCCAGCTGAATAGCATAACATTTTTAGAGATGTATTTGTCTGTAAGGAATTTTGCATATTGTTTCTGCAAGGAAAATTTTCTGATAAAATTCCAAGCTGAATATAAAGTGAAGCCCTCAGTATTTGTTAGCTTCCAAATTCTTCTGTCAGGAGAATTAGTAATGCAATGATTGCAACTTTTTATTTCAGAAATTAGCTCATCTGAGATACTCCCTTGAATACATGAAAAATCCCAACATTCCTTTGTTAAAATTTTATTTATAGGGAAATCAGTAACCTCTGTAACAGCAAAGTTTATCAGAGGGCTATCTCCATACCAGATATCTTTCCAGAAATTAACATTCCCTTGGCCAATAATCCATTTGGATAAAATTAACTGTGGGGGAGAGCATTATAAATTTTCTTCCAACTAACAGAAACTGCATCATTCAATACAAATTCTGAATTCCTGGTGTACTTTTCATGCATAAAATTTGCCGAGAGACTGTTCCCTCTAATCAAGTTCCATGCTTTCTTCAAGTTGTAAGCTTCAACTACTCCTTTCAGTATTCTAATATCTAAGCCACCCTCATTTGTAGGCTTACAGATATTATCCCATAACACCCAATGATGCTTGGCATTCAACTCATTACTCCAGAAAAAAATTGGAATGACTTGATGTTATTCTTTTAATGATGGCAGCAGGAGGAATGCTGGAAGCAAGGATGTGTATTGGCATTGACATGAGAACATGATTGATTAATATAAGTCTTCCAGCTTGTGATAAAATCTTAGCTTGCCAACCTTGAAACTTTATTAATTTTTTCAACAAGAGCCTCAAAATAATAAATCTTGCATCTACCTTGAAATATAAGGACCTCCCAGGTAAATAATAGGCCAGACACCTTTTCTTATCCCAGTTGTTTTCTGAATAGAAGTAATAGTTGAAAGAGGACAGTCTTTTCCTACTTAAAAGGCACTCTTTAATCTGTTAATCTTCTGTTCAGAGCAACTCTCGTATTCATGCAGGAAAGAGAATATATATTTTTAACTATTTCTACTACCATTAGTAAATATCAAAGTATCGTCAGCATAAAGGAGATGTGAGACACATACAGTAGTAGTTTTATGTCTGTATGGTATAGTTTTGCCTGTATTTGTTAAGTTTGATAACCCTCTGCTGAGAAATTCTGATGCAATAATGAAGAGTGCAGGAGAAATAGGATCTCCTTACCTAATGCCTCATGTATCCTGAAAATAACCCCCAGCTACCCATTGACATTAATAGAGAAATGCTGTGTACATAGGCATCCTCTTCTGAGTTGAATAAATTCTCAAGAGAATCCAAAAGACTTCATAATAAGAAATAGAAAGGACCACTCCAGCCTGTCAAATGCCTTTTCTATGTCTAGTTTTAGTATAATGTTGTGGTCTCTTGATTTTTTGCATAAGTCTTGAGTAATCTCCTGTGCCAGAGCAATGTTATCAACTATATTCCTTCCTTGTATAAAAGCCTCTTGCTCTTTTGAAATAATCCTGGGTAAAATATCAGCAAGTCTGTTAGATATAATTTTTGTGAAGATTTTATGAATGAAGTTGCATAGACTAATCGGTCTATAATCTGAGATTTTGGTACAGTGTTGCTTTTTAGGAATAAGACATATCACTGTGGAGTTAACAGATTTTGGAACAAAGCCATGCTTGAAGAAAAACGCACTGCCTTTAGCAGTGATCTTTCTGAATAATATTCCAGGTTGCCTTATAAAGTTTTCCATTATAACCATCAGGGGGCCTGGTGCACTGTCCTGATTTATCTCCATAACGACTGCTCTGATCTCTTGGATATCAGGGAGGGAAGTTAGAAAATTATTATCAGCTTCAGTGAGCAACTTTGGAATCAAACTGATATTTTCTGTGACAGGGCAATTATTCTGAGTAGCAAATGCTTGCTGGAAATGTTGAATAGCTAAATCAATCAGTCTATCTTCATCTTTAATCCACTTGTCTTCATGATTAAGCAGCCTGGTAATTTTATTATTCTTGTTTTTGATATTAACACAAGCATGGAAAAATTTTGTGTTTCTATCACCCTCTTTTAACCATTTTACTCTGGATATTTGTTTCCAAAATATATCTTCTTGAAGCAGTATGTCTTCAAACTTCATCTTTTCCTAACAAAGCTCTGAATAATGCTCCTCTGATTGGCTTTCATCAAAAAGATTTTGTTTTTCTTCAACAAAATTTTCAGCATTTTGCAAATTGCTCTACAGGTTTCCAAAAATTTGTTTATTTCAAATTTTTAAATTTTGCTTAAGCCTTTTAATCTTGAAAGCAAATTTGTGAATGGGGTCCATATAAGGATAGGCTGAGCTTCCCAACTCATTTTCACCGTATTGAGAAAAATTTCATGTAAAAGCCACATATTTTGGAACCTGAAGGATTTGGGAAAAAATTTCATCTCGGGACTGTAGTATAACAGAGGAATATGATCAGAACAGCTTCTAGCAAGGTGTTTAATTTCACCACTTGGGAATTTATTCACCCAAGTCTGGTTGAATAAAACCCTATCAATTCTAGACCACACTCTTCTATAACCCTTTTGAGCATTGCGATAAGTAAAAGGAGTTCCTGTACATCCACCATCTATCAAGCCACATGTATTTATTATATCATTGAACCCAGTTATACTATGAATGTTTGCCTTTCCTCTCCCTTTTTTCTCAGTAACAGAAGCCATGGCATTGAAATCTCCACCAATTATCCAAGAAGAAGTAATACCAGAGCTGAATACAGTAAGATCTTCCCATAAAGCTCTTCTTTCTGTATAGTTGTTCTTAGCATAGATCGCGGTAATTATACAAGGATCAGCAGAATTAATCCTGAGTGTAAGACATTGCTCAGAATTGAATAGCATGTCAGCTTGCACATTATCCTCAGCAAATAACCAGATTTTATTTGAGATATTTTTCTAAACTTGATCAAAGCCAGTAGACTTACCAGTAAACTTAGCTTTAGAGAAGTCTACTATAGTTTCCATTTAACAGAAAACCTGAACTTTATGAGACTTTTTAATCATAGAGATTCTTTGTTGGATTTGAGGATTTGATATGCCTCTCACATTCCAGAAACATATATTCATTACTCACTCAACAAGCTTCAAAATTTTTTTTTGGAGCTCTGAAGGCCCTTAAACCTCCTCTTTTAGGAATGGAAATATTCTTCTTTTTATACTTTGCAGGCTTCTGTGCAGTTTCTGCTTCCTTATATATTTTGTTCTGCAAAAATTTTTCTGTTTGCTGTATGATATCTCTACCATCCTTGATGAATTGATCTTTCTCGGATAACATGTGCTCAAATGTAAAAAAAAAAGGTAATTAGCAACACTCTCTGTCTCTTCTATCGGAGGCAAAACATCTTCACTATGATTTTTCATCAAGTTTTCACATGATTTAGAGTGCCCCAATAAAAGTTCATCGGTAACACTGAATTGAGGCTCCTTTCTTTACTCTGAGCAGGAATTTTATCACTTGAAGCAGGTTCCATTTCATTTAAACATATATCAACATCTGCTTGAACTTCTGAACTCTGACCCCTCTTAGTTGGCGAAACATCAAGAGCTTCCATTTCAGTTTCAATAATTTGCAAATTGGAAACACTGCACCTCCTATCATTAACATTTTCAGAATCATTCTCAGTGCATTTTGTATCTGGAGGTAAAATTGAGGAGCTTGCAACATCTACAACACTTATACTCAAAATAGTCATCATGCTCTGAGCTGAATCAGGAAGAACAGATAAGTTTTCTATTATTTGTTCCCCTTTGTCTTCCTTATTTGAAGATTTGATTGCTTTAATATCCAGCACTTTCCTTTGCCATTGCTTCTTAGCTTTCTGATTATGATTATCTACATTTAGAATAGCAACCATCTCCTGACTTGCTTTCTTATAATTTTTTGAAAATGGCTTTGCTTACTACAATGAGAACAATATTCATATTTTTTTCAAATCATATAATTGAGCAAATCTATTGTCCTTGGAGATGCCGACCCAAATCTTTTGAGGCAAAGATTTTAATAAATCCAATTCAACGCATACTCTTGCTCTGTCTGTCCTGCTACATAGCTCAGTGCTAGCATCAATAGCAATCAGTTCTCCAATGGGCTTAATAATGGATTTCAGCATACTTTGATTGTATAAATTGGGAGATAGTTTTGGTAAAATCGCCGAAGCTGGGACAGTACTAGGCTTTTTTCTTATGAGTAGAAAGGATGCCACTTGAATAGTCTAAATGAAAACCCTTGTATGAATATCAACTCTATAGTCCAGATCTTAGCAAAGTCAGAACAATCATGTAATCTAATTAAAAGATGTTTAGCATCAATGAACTAATATCAAAAGCCTGTTGCAAAGCAATTTTCTGAATCAGAAATGTTTTGATTTCAGAGATGGATGGTCTCCCATATGAGCATTTAGCAACTAAAGAGCATTTCCAAGGAATACCAGATTTCTCCAACTCATCTTCTGAAAAATAAACTGCAGGTGTTCCATCTTCATCATATGTAATACCTTTGTCCTCAAAAGTATGATTCAAATTATCCATAATAAGATTTTGGCCCATAAGAGCAGATGCATAGGTTTTGACAGCCATATTATTCTCACAAACAGTTGTATTTGATCTTTCAGCAGAAGCCATAGAATGTAAAAAGAAGAGGAACGGGATTAAAAAGTATTGCAGAAATCAAAGAAACCCCTTATGTAAAACAGCTACGAATTCTACCCTTGATTCAAAGGCTGCAACAAATTTGAATCCCAAAATCAAACGGTAGTGATCATTACTTCGAGACTCTAGCTCTCAGCACTTCAGGAATCACAGAATCCAAAAAGAAAACCAAATCAAATCAGAAAACGAAGAAGAGTAAGATCACAAAAGACCCAAATCATCATCCCAGTTCCTTGAGGCTTTTGAATGGGATCAAACTCTGAATTGAGATTTCGTGAATGAATTCTTGAATGATTTGTTCTCTAGAATCGCCTGGCTGGTAAAGACCTTGTTATCTAGACCTTCTGAGTTTTGCATACACTTATTTGAAGTTTAGAAGGATGAAAGCATTCACTTCAGATGAAGGCAAAAAGGTGTTCCAAAGTGATTTGCTTCATGCCATTTGCCTCTTATATATATGATTAATCTTTTTTCGCTGAAGTCAATTTTTTTTAAAAACCGGATATCCCTTGGGTCATGTTAATGAAACAATTCCATAAAGACAGCTGAAGTTTAGGGTTATCCTTGGAAGAAAAAAATGATTATACGAAGACGTTATCAGATTCCGAAGTTGGGGCAAGTGCAAGTTTTAAAAAGATATGAATGTCTATATTCATTTGTATGTATATACTAGTAGATACCTTGCACGTTACACGTGAGGGTCAAACGAATTTGTGATGAAATTGAAAGAAATTCAAATTAGAGCACGAAGAATTATGTGTTGTGTATTTCCAAAATGAGAAAAGAGAGTGCTTATTTGCTTTGGCTTGAATTATTTAGATTTGAAATAGACATTTTGATGTATCAAAAATCTCGCATAGATGGAATGGAAAGGGTCACGTATTTTCCTCCTTATTATAACATGAAAAATTATAGAATATTTTATATATCTAAGCCACATCCAATACATTGCAAGACATGACATGTGTATATTAAATTATGAACATTGTTTGTTCCTCATATATCAAAAGTTTGATGGACAATATTCTACCCAAAGGATTTTGGAATTAGCAAGCAAATCAAGATTAATTTTATTTTTTAATTAAGTGTTATTAATATTAAATTAGAAAATAAATGCCATAATACCATTAACTATTATTGATTTTCACTATGATACCTTAAAGTATTTTTTATCATAGTAAAATACCTTAAGCGCTACCTTTGAGGGTGTTTTAGTGAAAAATACCATAAGGGCTATTTTTTATTTTTTATGGTATTTTTAGTGAAAAATATGTGTTGAAATGCATAGTTAAAGACATTTTTGTGTAATAACCTTGATAGTTAAGGGTAATGATAGGTTTAATTTATTGCCCATTTTTCTAATCTATTTATCATGTCCTGTTTCGGGTATCTTTTGTGAATTATTACAGATAACGGGTATTGGATGCAAAAGGACGGAAAATTATCCTAAAAGAAGGATTACATGCGTATAATGGAGATTTAAGGGCATTATTCAGAAAATCAAAAGACAATTTGCAAATTTGTAATAAGTTTGGGAATATCATAACAAATCGGTAAAGGTTGCAACAAATAGAGGTGAATCAATTATCACAACAACAAATCAGATGGAGAAACCAAACCAAATCAAAAATAACGAATCAATCTGCCTAATTATATGCCAATTTTGGGAACAATTCGGAGATCTACGCAAACACGGAGTTACAGTGAGATATTCAAGATTTTATATGCTCAAAAATTATCTAAATTGACGATAAAACCACAGAAGAAATATAGATCCACGACGTCATAAAACGGCGTCGGATCAGCGGCCAATCTGGCCAAACGGCGGCGGATCAGCGGTCGATTTTGGGCCGTTCGATGAAATTTTTTTATGGACACGATCGCCTTTCCACATAAATTAATATAAGATGTAGGGTTTCGTCTTTAATAGATTCTAAAAGCTTGTAACAGTATCCAACAGAGTAATTAGATTAGAATATCATAATTGTTAGCTAGTAGGATTTTTTTATATCTTCTTTTACTTGTTCTCCAATTTTTCTTAGCCCTTTATAAGCACTTGTATAGCCTTAGAGTTTTATTTCTCTCATCTCTCTCATAGCATTCAAATCAGGGTTTTCAAGAAGAAGAGATCGAGTCTATTGTAAGTACTCTCAATTATGAATAAGATTTATTTTTCTTTTATAAACATGGGAAACTAATTCTTTTCCAAGGTTTTGTTTGTATTTATTTTGTGGTTGGGTAATCTTTTATCTTTTCTTTTCTATACTGTATGGTGTTTTTCGTCACCCCATTGAGATGGGAATACGCGCGCGCTTGTCAGGCGTACTACAGATTCCCCCTGTTTAGAGTAGGCCGGGATTTATTGATTGTGGGGATCCGAATCTCCGGCAGCCGCGGACTAAGCTGCCGTTAATTACCCCTCGTCTTTGGGGCGAGAGAACCTCCGATTAACGGGTTAAACTGGTCATGCAAACTCAATGTGCAATGTACGTGTGTGTTGTTTTGGAGGGGGGTTTGGATATATCGGGAGCCACGCAGAGTTTTTACGGGGGGCCCACTACCTGGATAGAGGGCTGGGGGTCAAGGGGGCTAGCGCCCCGTTAGAAATTTTTTCTAACGGAGGACAGTGTCGTGGAGTATGTGCATGTGTACATATGTATACATATGTATATATATACATGTATATATATAAAAAAGGGGGAAAAAGACATCCAAAGGATGCGTGGGGCCAGCGCCTGGGCGCTCGAGCGCAAGCGCGCCACGTGGACGCTTTGCGCTCGAGCGCAGAGTGCTGGAGCGCAAGCGCGCCATGTGTCGGCGCGTGGGCGCTTTGCGCTCGGACGCTGGGCGCTGGAGCGCGAGCGCGCCACATGCCACGTGTCGGCACGTGGGCGCTTTGCGTTCGGGCGCTGGGCGCGCCGGCGAGGAAAAGGAGGCTTTTAGCCCCGGAAATTCTCTAAAGAGAAAATAGGGTGGAGTTAAACTGCTAAGATGTTTTGGGTTGATGAAGGGGGTTCTTCTTCTTCCTCTTCTGTTGGCTGGATCTTGAAGATCAAGAGATATGAGATTTTTAAAAATCTCTCCTTTTTGAGATCTAAAGACAGATCCAAGTTCTCTTCGTGGGTTTTGTGGTGAAAAACTATTTAGTTTTTTAGAATGAAGAGTAAAACTCTTGATTTAATTCAAAAGAAAGAAGAAGGTTTTGGAACCTTGAAGAAGGAGGAAAGATCTCAGATCTAAAACTTTTTTGGAGAGAGAAAAAAGTTGTGAGATATTTTCATTATCCTTGCCTTTATAGGCTATACACTTTACACATAGCCCATTGGGCTTCACAAAATGGCATTTTTCCTATCCCATGGCTCATGTGCCATTTTTTTTTGCACATAAGCCATGAGCTTTACAAAAAATTGGTTTTATGCCTATTTTTCTTACATTTATCCATAAAATAAAATAAAAGAAATACAACAAAATTATTTATTACAAAATTTTATCTTGGCATGGGGGGAGGCCGGCCGCTTCATGTTCGGGCTCGATCCGGGCATGGGCTCACTGAATCTGGGCTTGGGCCCACTTGGCTTGGGGTTGACTTTGATTTTGACTTGGTCAACCGGGGAGTAAATTTTTACCCCAACAAATTGCCCCCCATCAATAAATGCACACCACATATGTGGGTCGTGTGCATGAAATTGATGGATCTTCTTTCACGTGGAGGCGGCTTGATTCGGTTCCCACCTTTTGGAAAGCTGGCACTGCCTTTTTTACGACATGGACGGTCGATACTGCCCTTTTTGCGACTTGGACGATCGGTTCTGCCCTTTTTGCGACTTGGACGGTCGTTGCTGCCCTTTTAGCGACGTGGACGGTCGATGCTGCCCTTTTAGCGACGTGGACGGTCGATGCTGCCCTTTTTGTGACTTGGACGGTCGTTGCTGCCCTTTTAGCGACGTGGACGGTCGTTGCTGCCCTTTTAGCGACGTGGACGGTCGATGATGCTCTTTTTGCGACGTGGACGGTCGGTTCTGCCATTTTAGCGACGTGGACGATCGGTTCTGCCCTTTTTGTGACTTGGACGGTCGGTTCTGCCATTTTTGCGACTTGGACGGTCGGTTCTGCCCTTTTTGCGACGTGGACGGTTGGTGCTGCCATTTTAGCGACGTGAACGGTCGGTGCTGCCATTTTAGTGACGTGGACGGTCGGTGCTGCTCTTTTTGCTACGTGGATGGTAGATGCTGCCCTTTTAGCGACGTGGACGGTCGGTTCTGCCTTTTTTGCGACTTGGACGGTCGATTCTGGATTTGATTTGCCCCGCTTCTTGCGGCGTCAGGGATGAAGTTGACTTATTTCCGAGGTGGAATTTGATTCTGCCAGGAAGGTCATTGGTTGTTTGACTTGATGTGATTTGGGTTGACATCAGCATCGCTACGCTGGAATATGGTACCAGGAGCGAATCATCATTTGTCATGACAGGATTTGGGGATTTTGGTTTGGTTTGGCATCAGCATCGCTGCACTGGAATATGGTACCAGGAGCGAATCATCATCTGCCATGAGGAGATTTCCCTCTTTCCCAGTTTAACGACTTAGGGGTCATCTGTTCCCAGTTTAACGACTTAGGGGTCATCTGTTCCTAGTTTAAAGACTTAGGGGTCTATTGGATTGGAGTTTGGGATTTTGGGGTTAGGGTAGGCATCAACGTTGTTAACACTGAAGCACACGTGCCAGGAGCAATTCATCATTTGCCTATTCCTGTTGGGGGAGCGATGGCTTAGGAGACAGGTTTAGGTCCCTATCACCTAAGGCTTTTCTATTTTATGGGCCGTGAGGGTCCCATAAAAGCATTTTCTCCCTACGAGTCGTAAGGATCCCGCAGGTGTATTTTCTCCTTAGGAGTCGTGAGGACTCCTAAGTGTGTTTTTCCTTTATGAGTCGTAAGGATCCCACAAAGGTTTGTTCTCCTCATGTATCGTGAGGACACATGAGTGGGTCTTCTCAATAGAGCATAATTCCAAAGGCGGAGACCAGCCGCGTAACTGGTGATTGTGGTGGGGCATGGGTATGACGAGAATTATTTAAGTCCGTGGATTGGATACGGCAGTCAATTTGGGGACTGGCCGTAGGGCTGGAGAATTTTGAGAAATTGGATTTTGGTTGGCGTCTGCATCGCTACACTGGAATATGGTACCAGGAGCGACTCATCATTCACCGTTTGGGGATTTGGAATTTGGATCTTGTTTGGCATCAACATTGCTGCACTGGAATAATGCCAGGAGCAACTCATCATTTGCCTTGGGAGGACTTGGGATTTGGGTTTTTGGTCGGCATCAGCACCGCTAACACTGAAGCGAAATGCCAGGAGCGACTCATCATTTGCCGTTGTCCGTTGGGGAACGATGGCTTAGGAGACAGGTTTGGGTCCCTATCACCTAAGACTTTTCAATTTTATGAGCCATGAGGGTCTCATAAAAGCATTTTCTCCCTACGAGTCGAGAGGATCTCACAGGAGTATGTTCTCCTTAGGAATCGTGAGGATTCCTAAGTGTGTTGCTCTTTTGTGAGTCGTAAGGATCTCACGCAGGGGTTTTCTCCTCACAAGGTCGAGAGGACTTTGCGAGTGTATTCATCTCTTTTCACGAGTTTGCGCCCTTTCGGGTTTTCACAAACTCGCCGGTAGTCCTGCTGTTTTTACTCACGGAGCCCTTTCGGGTTTTCATCCGTGCCCGTTTTGCTTGTGGACATACCTTTTTTTTTTGCCGCTGGTGGGACTTTAAAAGTAGTCTCACCGACAGGATTTGGGAGATATAGGGGTCATTTACGCCCGTGGATTGTATACGGTTTTGCAGGATGTATGATCCAGACCGTAGGGCTGATGTGCTCAATTCGCCTGCGACTTGGAGCATTCACGTGTAGTATTTCTTGAGATATCGGCCATTGATGGGTGGCATGGGCCTTTCTCCCTCGGCACTTATTAGTTGGTAGGATCCTCCGTCGAACACTTTCTCGATGACGTATGGTCCTTGTTCCCTGATTAAAAATCAGGAAAAAGCTATAGAGGAAGCATCACGTGTTAGCACGTGACCAGCGGTCACGTGTTAGCACGTGACGTTTAAAAACAGCGGCACAAACCACAATCATTAAATCAAGAAAAAGCTTCAGAAGAAGCATCACGTGTTGGCACGTGATGACTAAGCAGCGGCAAAGAACAGAGCGCAGAAGGAAGGGAAGCCCATTCCAGGGGGTCACGTGCCTACACGTGACCAGGGGTCACGTGCGCACACGTGACCAACTGTCACGTGGCCACACGTGACCGGCCTTAAACGCATTATTTCCTTAACAGAATTAAATTCTGAGGAAAGATCTTTCAAGTCTTTCCAAAATGAAAAAAGGTTATCTGGAACCGTTAGATTAAAAATCTAAAGGTGATTAAATATCACCAATTTATGGAAAAGTTTTGGACTTGGAAAGATTTCCCCCTTAAATCTAACCGCAATAACGAAGAGATATCTTTGGATTTAAAATCCAATGGTGAATAAAATTCACTTAATAATCCAAAGGCCCAGATGAATGATAAAGATAAATCAAATCTCTCAATAAACAAATCAAATCTTTCAATGAAAAATTTACTAAAACTGATTGATTCTTTTCCTTCTCCTATAAATAGGAGCCCAAAGAACAAAAAAGACACACACACAGAGGGATAGAGATAGAGCCTTGGGATCTTGAAAATTCAGAAGGAAGAACTTAACTCTCTGCAAAGAAAAACCCTAGGTGAGAAAGGGGAGGCTTAAAAAGAGAATTTAATTCTCAAAAGAGTTTAACTCTTATATGAAAGAAAATAATTTAGTTCTTTCTCTAGTGGAGGATCTGCAAAATGCACATCTTCCCATGAATTGAGAATTTAATTCTCATTGGGTTGAGATCCTGCCATGCAGATCTAAAACATAGAGGAGGAATTGAGTTTTGAGAATTTAATTCTCACAGAATTATGGGAATTTAATTCCTTTGGGATAAAGTTAGGGTTTAACCCTACATCATAGGAATTTAATTCCTTCAAAATGAACAGAACTAGGGTTTAACCCTAATTGAGAATTTAATTATCTCAAACTCACAGGAATATAATTCCCTTAAGAAAAGAAATTAGGGTTTTACCCTACCTAAGAATTTAATTCTTAATCCTACAGAGAACTTAATTCTCAAAATAAAATGAAGAGACTTAAAAGATCTCCATGCATGCAGAGAACCAGAGTCACGTGTTACCACGTGACCCCTGCAAAAATCCACAAAAAAGAGTTTTGAGGCAACGCCTCACGTGCCCAATTGACTTCTGAGAAAGGGGCAAAAGAAACAGCTCTAAGGGCGCTCTCACGTGTTACCACATAACCCCTCGGCTGAAGCTCTAACAAATAAACACCCAAAATTTCCATCACGTGACAGCACGTGATGCTCTAAAGTATTCAATACTTTTGACAGAACGAAATAAAGAGAAGTAAGGCGCTCTCACGTGCTACCACGTGACCCCTCTTGTCTTAGTGTTTAACACTAAATTGAAACCTCTGTACCCAGTGTTTAACACTGATTTGCCCTAGTGTTTAACACTAACCCTATTCACAGTGTTTAACACTGAATTTCTTGGTGTTTAAACCTCTGTATCCAGTGTTTAACACTGATTTGTCTTAGTGTTAAACATTAAGTTGGAATCTCCATTCCCAGTGTTTAACACTGATTCGCTTTAGTGTTTAACACTAATTTGAAAGACCCTTTGCCAGTGTCTAACGCTGATTATTTTTAGTGTTAAACACTAACTTGCTAATCTTAATCCCAGTGTTCAATACTGTTGGTCTTTAGTGTTTAACACTAGCTTCAGCCCAATTGGCTAAGTTTCTGGAGGCAAAGCCTCTCCTTTAATGGACCAACATAGGGCCAATATTCTAAACATGATTGGACTTAGCCCAAAATGGCCATAAGTCCTCAATTCAAACTTAACTGGGCTAAATGGCTCATAACATAATTAATTGGTCTTGACTCCAAATTGGAGCAAATATCATTTAATCTACCTTGGTTTAAGGGTACATCTCTTCACTCCTTTGATACTTGGCGTTGTAATTCCTCAACGTCTTCAAAGAGGTGACGGGTCCCGATGACCACACCTTGATACGGACTGTGGGGTCCTTACACTCATGGACTATGAGGTCCTTAACCTTGACCGGGATGTCTTAAAACTAACAATGGACTATGAGGTCCTTAACCTTGACCGGGATGTCTTAAAACTAACAACGGACTATGACGTCCTTAACCTTGACCGTG
This sequence comes from Agapanthus africanus, assembly GCA_030015575.1. NCBI lineage: Eukaryota > Viridiplantae > Streptophyta > Magnoliopsida > Asparagales > Amaryllidaceae > Agapanthus > Agapanthus africanus. Next base: position 86,157,551 of record CM057338.1, on the reverse strand, counting down.
ATGTCTTAAAATTAACGCCGGACTGTGGAGTCCTTAAATCCACGGACTATGATGTCCTTAACCTTGACCACAACGTCTTAAAACTAGCAATGGATCGCAATGTCCTTAAACTACCTATCGACCGCAATGTCATTAAACTAAACAATAGGGCCCCCAATTGTTCTCTTGTTGGATCTAAACGATCCCGTTAAGTTGATCTTAGTCTAAAATTAGACTAACGTATCCTTAACTAACGTTTAAGTTGATCTTAGTCTCAAATGAGGCTAACGTATCCTTAAACCCAACCCCCAAACCCAAATCTAAGAAATATACGGATTTGGACTAGTCCACGCCCTACGGGCGACAACATAACTTAGTCTCCGTATACAATCCACGGGCAACCAAACACAAAACAAACACCCACGACACGAAGTGATCATCTGGAGAAGGAGAAAGTTGTTACCACGATGCGGTAGCGTAATTAACTGCAGGGGCTTGCGTCTGCAGGGAAGAGCGTTCCCACAATCAAAAACTCCTCAAGCGAGGGGGAATCTGACGAAGTCTGCTACATCGGACGCATCCGTTTAAACCTTCGATACATGGTACCATAAATCAACTTGGCATCTTCGGAGAGGTGGACGGATAGCACCTATTAGCATCTGCCCTGAATCTCAGGCGAGACGTTCAGACTTGGCCGCCATTCGGAGGGGAACAGATTCTGGCACACCCGGTGGGACTTTTTCCTCTTTCCACTCCACACTTCGTGTGTCGTCTTCCCGAATGAATCGCGGTTTGTTAATGGTTACCTTTGGGTTTCAAGTTACTAATATTTGGACTTTTGCCTGGCGCATAAATCAAGCATCAATGGCATCCAACTGCTCGAGCTGCTCAAAATGCAAGTGCAACCAACGCTCCGCCTCACCAGGAGGTGTAGCCTATGGGCCTCAAGCGGCCTCCATCCTTGCCATGCCGGTGGAACAGGTGACCCAGGCCACCACGGGTCTGTTTTTCGGGACCATGATCCCACCTGCAAGCTTCACCATGCCAGTGCCCGCACCAGAAGTGAACAAGAAGTCGGTTTTCGATCGGCTCACTACTACAACGGCCCCTTTCAACGGGTCTTCCGATGTCAAACCAGCAGCCTCCATCTTTGCCAGGCTGAATCAGAACTCTGATGGGCCCGCCAAGAAGCCCAAGAACCCTGAAATGGCCATCCCGAGGAAGACACCTACCCCTACTCCAGAAGTCGTCAAGGCGGCTTCTCCTGTTAAAGAGTCGGTCTTTTCAAGGCTGACTATTCCGGCTCCTGCTCCTGCTCGAGGGTCCGTCTTTGACAGACTGAATATTACCACTCAAAGGACAACATCGGTCTTTAAGAGACTGACACCAGCAGCACCTCATTCGGACAGGGGGCAAGATGAAGCTGTCCCTATCGCCGAGCCAATCCCAACGGCTCGTCATGCTCGACGTCGCCACTGGCGCCGAGTAAGGAAGGCTGGGGGCAACTCCCCTTCAGGGCTAACTCCGCCTGCTCCAATGGTGGAAGCTAACGCGGCTGTCCCAACTGGGAACAGCTTTGAACCACTTAGGAGGGTACGTAAGAACTCTCCAACTGCTACGCTAAAAAGATCTCCTCCACCGGCGGAGAAGGTTACAGAAACGAAGCTGGAACAGCCCACTCAACGGCTGACCTCCAAAATTTATAAAGTTTGGCGGAGAGTTCAAGACTCCGTAATTGAACAAAGTCACTCTCGTCAGCAAAAAAGGGCGAAAGTGATGGAAGAAAAGAAACGTCCTATCAAACAGCAAAGGACGACAGTCACCAGGGTGCCCGCTGCAACGACCCCCTCAACTTCAACGGCCCATAAGAAAAGGAGGCCGGAGAAAATCCCTATGCCTGCGGCGAATGTCAAAGGCGACAGGCCCAAACGCCCTAAGTCCGGGGGCAGTGTAGTCTATACTGTATACATGGCATCGGGGAAGGAAGACAGTCGTGCGTCTACAGGTCATAGACCGTTTACACGGTCAGTGACCAAAGCTCAGGAGCAACAACAGAAGCTCCAAGTAATGATGAATGCGATGGCCGCACTCACTGGGCCAAAAGAAAGCCCCGAAGCGTCATCTGATCAACGCCAGGAACAAGAAACTGACGCTGAATTCCTTCGCCGGATACTGGAAAAGAAGGATAAAGAGGCTGCGGAACAAGCAGCCAATATAAAGCGAATGGCCCTCCTATTCCAAGACATGGTAGGGATGATGATCCAGCAAGATCCTCCTGCTGAAGACCCACCGATCGTCCTCGAAGATGAAAGGGGAGAAACGTCGAATCCACCACCGGCTCTTTCAACGACCAAGGAGGAGACAATCTCTAAGGCTGACTTGGACGAATATATAGCCCAACAGATCCGGGTTCATCAGGAAACTGAGGCAGCCAGTCAGGTCGTAAAAACAGGGCGACCATATCCGAGCTGGTACGATCAGATAAAGTACCCGCCGGGCTATACAATACCAAAATTCCATGTCTATAAGGGGACTGGCAATCCCCACCAACATGTTGCCCAGTTCAGGGCTCTTTGCGGCAATACCGGCGGTGATGATAAATTGTTGCTTCACCAGTTCGTTGGTAGCCTATCGGAGACAACATTCGAGTAGTACTCCGAGCTCCCAAACGACTCTATTAAGACATTTGCGGAGATGGAGCTGCTGTTTATCCAGCGTTTCTCAAGCGCCAGCGAACGCACTCCGATAACGGCGTTGATTAATGCCAGGGTGATACTAGGCGAGACGTGGGTCCAGTACGCTATACGCTGGCGAAACTTGTGGTCGAAATGCGAACAACGCATTGAGGAAGCGCCCACGGTGGGCATGTTTGTGGGTACCCTAGAACCCCATGCAACTATCTCCTAGTTCATGATGTTCTTTAAGCCGACCACGTTCCAGGCTTTGATCGACAGGTTGGCCCAGATGGACCAGATGGGTCACAGACCGTCTCCCCCGAAGCCAGAACCTCGGAATGACAAGGGTAATGGGAAGGCAACCTTCGTCGCGAACGCTCAGCAGCAACCCAGTGCCCCAAAGACGGCGGATCAACTGGAAGAAAGAAGGCGGTATTATAACGAGAAAATGAAGCGCCCCTACTCGTTTCCGCGGGACAAGACGAAACGGTTATTCGAGCTGACGGTACGCAACAGGCTTATCAACTTGCCAAACCCAAGGCGACCGCCGCAACCCAATGAGGTGAATAACCCCAACTACTTCCCTTACCACCAAACGGTAAGCCATCCGATTGAAGATTGCTTCGTCTTCAAAGGGTGGATTGAAGATCAATACCTACAGGGCAAGTTTGCGCTGTCCGAAAAATGGAAGGTGAACCCGCCACAGCCGCATACTCCTCAGAAGGCGGATACACCGGGGGCAACCTGTTCTTTTATTGAAGAAGCGCCATGGGAGGTCGTGCTATCAGCTAAAACCAAAATGATGCTGAGTGATCTTCACACATGCCCGGCGGTCGAATGGAAGAACCCGTTCGAACCTCAAATCATCGAAGGGATGTTGAGACCGCGCCCAACTACAAAGATCGGTGGTGATAGCCCAAGTACTTACACCCAACCGTCAAAATCTTCGGAAAAAGAAGAAGAAATCCAAGAAGCCCGTGAAGCCTGAAAACAAGCGCACGGATTTGCAAAAACAGATTGATGCGCTAGAAGAGTACAATCAAAAGGCGCGGACTCCCATCACACTCCAAGAGTTCCTCAACCACGTCTTTCAGGAGGAAGATAATGGAGAAAGCTCGTCGGATGAATCCGAGGGATATGTGGCGAGTTGTCATGTGATTTCCCACTCGTTTACGGACGATGAGAAAACTCCTGGCACTGAGAAACTGGGGGCACAGCCTGAGCCAGAACTTGTATGGCCGACAGATGAAATGATCGACGCCTTTCTAGACGAGATTCGTTTGAAAAGTAAATCCGATCGGGAGCGTGAGATGGCCGCATCAGAAGGAGCCAAACGTACGCGTCTAAACGAAAGAGTCGAAGCACTCCCGTCAGGTCAAAAGACACCCGATGCGGATAGAAACATATTCAAGACGAGGAAAAGGTTTGCCAAAGCCATGACAATGGGAATGAAGCTACCACCCTCGGAAGAAAACACGCTCAATGAGGCATAGAGACACCCTAATTACTGCTTGTATCATCGGAAGATTTCACACCCTATTGAGGAGTGCGACGCCTTTAAGATATGGTGGCAGGGGTATGTTGCTCACTGACAACATTTTAAGCGAATGAAACGCAAAACTCGTCGGGAGCAGAAAGATACAACCAACAAGCACAAAAGAACTACCGGCAACTGTTACATGGTCAACGCCGGAGGATCACAGGTTCTCACCTTTGGGAGCGACTCTGATGAGGAAATGGCTCTGGGCCCTCTCTTTAAAGAATCCATTTTAGGTAAAGAGGAAGGACCAGAGGCCTGCGAAAACATTCAGCTGCGCAATCGCACGCTCCCGGAAAAGAATCTCGGACCCGCAACTAGAAAAGATAAGGGAAAGGAAAAGGTCGCTGAGGATATCGCTTTAGATGACCAAGTCATGAAAGAGCTGACTGCCACGGATTCGCCCAAGAGGAGTAGGGTAGACTACAACATCTTGGCACACCTAAGGAAGCTACCCTCTCAGCTCAGCATTCTCGACGCCCTCCTATTATCAAAAGAAGCGAGAGATTCATTAATCAAGGCGCTACAAGAGCCCGAACAATTCCAAGCCTTCCTCGCCGAAGAAAGGATGAAGGACGAACTGGAAGAAATACACACGGCCGATATCACTTTCGGTGACGAAGACCTGCTCCTTAGGACGTGCGACCACAACCGTCCCCTATACGTCTTCGGATATTGCCACGATATCAAGATAGGCAAAATCTTGGTTGATAATGGATCCTCCGTCAATCTTCTTAATGTTCGGGTGTTGAAGGAAATCTGCATGAGCGTTCAGCACCTCGCTCGTGATAAAATTACCATCTCCAGTTTTGACTCCCAGTCATCACGAACTCTTGGATCTGTGCTATTGACGCTACGCTTTGGGATACTCGTCACGGACATTAAGTTTCACGTCATAGACGCTAAGACATGCTACAATGCTCTGCTCGGCCGACCTTGGTTACACGAGTACAACATCATCCCTTCTACACAACATCAGTGTATGAAGTATTTCAAGGATGGTCTCGAGTATACCGTAACGGGTGAGCTGAACCCGTTCTCCGTGAATGAAGTCCGCAAGTACGAGGATGCAAAGTACTTTTTGCCAGATTTCGAGGACACGGAGAGGTGTTGCAAACCAGAGAACAAAGCCGCCGCTACCATTCCTGTTTTCGGGAGTGATACCGAAGACGAAGAAGAGATAGTTTACGCTGGGCCGTCTCGACGCAACAACTCGGGACCGTCCGCCCCCATGTTGATCTTCGGAAGCGACTCGGAAGATGAGGTGAATGTTGTGTTCTCCAATCGACCGTCAATACGAGAATTCCCTGATGGTGATCAGAGTTTGCAAATTACCATAATTCCATAAGAGCACTACAAAGATCTTGACGCGCTTAAAGCTCACAGCGTGCAGGAGATGCGAATTTTACGTCCCTCCCAGGCGAAAAGACGAAAAGGCGATCCTATTCTATCGATCCTCGGAAACAAGAGTGGAGAAAAAGATCTGGCATGGCGCGGATTCTATACTTGACAACTTCAACCCATCCGTTTGCCCAGATATTATACAAATGGACTAAAAAGGCTATAGAAGCGCCAAGTGATACCCTTAAAACAGACTATTCGACAAGCTCGATTCTATAACAGGATTTGGGATGTCCCTGGGACTCAGCGCAAATTGCCCAACGGGAGAATAGAAACGGTTGGGCTCGGATACGTGAGATCCGGGAAACGGGAACGAGTCCACATTAGCTATGCCGTATATAGCTTCGATGAAGAAGAGGACGCCCTATTAGAAAGCGCCGACCCCGGGTCGAAACGAGATCTCGCAATCAAAATGCCGAATCCGTCATTTGAAGAAAGAATGGACAAGCTTATCAGGAAAGCAGGTCAAAAAGCTCGGGACGACCACAATCGCGAAATGGCCATCTACGAGAAAGCCAGGACGCAACGTCTTCTTCAACAGGCTGCAAAAAACAAAGATGCCCCTCCCTGTCAACCCGCCGTGCAAAAGGCCCGACGCAGAGGCAGAAATAAGTCAAGAAGCGGAAAAGGCATTCGACAAGACCAAAGAGTCACGTAATCGGGAATTGGGCGGTCTGGATTTGTTTCTCATGAAGAAGATGAGTCGAGCGTATTCTTTCCCTCAATACAAGACGAAGAAGATACTTGATCTCGCTTTAAAATATCGAATGATTACACTCCCAGAGTCTAAGCACCCTGAGCAAGCTAACAAGGTCTCTCATCCGTGTTATTGCTCTTATCACCAAGCCATAGGACACCCTGTCGAAGAATGCTTCACCTTCAAGAACTGGGTCGAAGATCAGTATCAGCTCGGCAAGTTCGCTCTATCTGATAGCTGGAGGGTAACACCGCCACAGAAGCATGAACCTAAAGCCACGAGAGCAGAACCAGATCCACATCGGTCTTGGAAGCGAGCTCGTACTTGTCATATGATAACACTACTAAAAGAAGAGCCCGAGAATATGGATGACCTCCCCTGGTGCTTCGAAAACAATAATGACGAGATGATTGCAGAATTTCCACCGGCGCCGAAAGAGTTGGAAGATGGAATACATACTACTGCAGATGAGCTCAAGAAAATTGAGCTGGGGACTGCAAACGACCCGCGGCCAACATTTGTCAGCGAATCGCTATCTGAAGAAAGGGTAGCTGCGCTAAAAGACGTGCTTATACAGTATAGACATTGCTCCGAGTGGAATTATTCCGAAATGCCAGGACTAGATCCTGAAATAGCTGTCCATAAATTGGCAATATCCCCGGACATCAAGCCAGTTAAACAGGCGCCGAGGAGAATGCGACTCGAGCTTGAGATGGGCATCAACGCCGAAGTCAAGAAGCTGATCGACTCTGGGTTTATCCAGGAAGTTCAATACCCAGATTGGATCGCCAACATCGTCCCAGTGATGAAGAAGAATGGGACAGTGCGCATCTGCGTAGACTTCCGGGATCTCAATAAAGCCTGCCCGAAAGACGATTTCCCAGTGCCGGTCACCGAACTGATGATCGATAACACGTCCACTCACGAGGTTTTCTCCTTTATGGACGGCTCATCAGGGTATAATCAGATAAAGATGCATCCCGAAGACCAGAAGCACACTGCTTTTCGGACCCCTTTGGGAATATTCTGCTACAAGGTGATGCCCTTCGGGCTAAAGAACGCCGGTGCCACCTATCAGCGGGCCATGACGAAGATCTTCGATGACTTCATACATGAGATCGTCGAATGCTATATCGATGACCTTGTAGTGAAAAGCAAATCATACGAGGAACATTTGGGGCATTTGAAGACCGTATTTCAACGCCTTCGGCAATACAACTTGAAGATGAATCCCCTCAAATGCGCGTTCGGTGTGTCCTCAGGAAAATTCCTAGGATTCATTGTCCGGCACCGGAGTATCGAGATAGATCCGTCGAAGATCAAGGCGATCATGGAAATGCCACCGCCAAGGACTCTCAAACAATTGCGGTCTCTCCAAGGAAAGCTCGCGTACATCCGACGGTTCATAGCCAACCTCTCAGGCAAGTGTCGCCCTTACAGTCACCTGATGAAGAAGGGAACCCCGCTCGTCTGGGATCAAAAATGCCAAAGCGCGCTAGACGAAATCAAGCAGTACTTGCAAAACCCGCCAGTGCTGGCTGCTCCGGTCAAGGGAAAGCCCCTCATTCTCAATACGACTGCCCTCGAAGGTTCCTTAGGCGCATTATGGGCGCAAGAGAACGACCAAGGGAAGGAGAGAGCGCTCTACTATTTAAGCCGAGTTCTTCTGGGGGCAGAAAGCAACTACCCCCCTATCGAAAAACACTGTCTGGCGTTGATCTTCGCGATAACAAAACTCAGGCATTATGCATTGGCACATGAAATCCGTCTTATTTCGAAGGTGGACCCCCTTAAATATTTAATGTCGAAATCCATATTGATAAGGAGACTTGCTAAATGGGCCTTGCTTCTAATGGAGTTTTCGATAACTTACCAGCCTCTTAAAGCAGTAAAAGGTCAGGCCATCTCCGACTTTCTCGCTGAGCATCCGGTACCTGCCGATTCCCCTCTGAATTGCGAGCTGCCGGACGAACATGCGTTTGACGCGATCGACGGAAGTGATACCAGATGGGAGCTTTAGTTCGATGGAGCATCTTCCGTGAAGAAGCGCAAACAAAGCACCCCTATAATCAAATCGGGGGTAGGCCTCATCTTCATAACCCCACAAGGAGGGATAATGCGCTTTGCTTTCTCCTTGACAGAGCCGAGGACGAACAATGAAGCTGAATATGAAGCTATGATAGCAGGCTTGGAGATCGCCATTGACATGGGAATTAAAAACCTCCTCATATTCGGAGATTCTCAACTAGTTGTTAGTCAAGTAAATGGCGACTACCAAACGTGCAAACCAGAACTGGTGAAGTACGGCGAGAGGGTACAGCAACTGCTGACCCAAGTACCTTCCTACACCTTGGAAAGCATACCCCGTGCAGAAAATAGTAAAGCGGATGCATTAGCCAAGCTCGCTAAAGAACTAGCTGACGAGAACCTTGATGACGTGAAGATCATTGTACAAAGCCGTCGGGTGCTTGCCCCAGCAGAAATATCTACGGAGACATCCGAAGAAAAGGGAGCAACTGAGCAGACGACCCTGCAAATAAAAGACCGAGAAAAGGCCGAGGATTGGAGAGAAGTCTTTATAGACTACTTCAAGTGCCGTCGAACGCCCAAAGACGCATCCTCAAGACATCAGCTCATGAAGCGAGCTCTATCCTTCGCCTTCGTCAATAATACTCTGTACAAGAGGTCGTTTGATTCTTTGTGGTTGAGATGCCTAGGACCTGACGAAGCGGAAATGGTCGTTCAGGAAGTTCATGACGGACTCTGTGGTTCTCACCAAGCGGGCCCGAAGATGAAGTTGAAGATTAAACGGATGGGCTACTACTGGCCCACGATGATTCAGGACTATCTCGAATATGCGAAGCAATGCCACTCGTGCCAGATCCACGGGGACTTCATCCATCAGCATCCAAATCCACTACATCCGACGGTGGCTAGTTAGCCATTTGAGATGTGGGGAACTGACATAGTCGGCCCTATCGAACCAGCATCGTCCAGGGGACATCGTTTCATCCTAGCGACCACTGATTACTTCTCCAAATGGGCCAAAGCAGTACCGTTGAGGGAAGTGAAGATGGAGAATATCCTCTATTTCTTCAAGATGCACGTTATATATCGGTTTGGAACCCCGCGACGGATTATCTCCGATAACGGGCCAGCCTACAGGAGCTACAAGATTAGTCGCTTCGCGCAGCAACACAATATAGACTGGAGATATTCCTCAGTCTATAATCCCCGAGCTAACGGTCTAGCTGAGGCTTTCAACAAAACCTTGACAAAGATCGTGAAGAAGGTGGTGTCCCGAAACAAAAAGGACTGGAACGAGAGGCTGCAAGAAGCTCTCTAGGCGTATCGAACTACGTTCAAGACGGCCACGAACACTACGCCATACGCATTAGTGTTCGGTACAGAAGCAGTACTCCCCCTCGAGATAGAATTACCCTCTCTACGAGTGGCCGTCTACTACGAGCTGACGGACGAAGAAAATGCTCACCTTCGGCTTGAGGAGCTCGATGCCCTTGACGAAACACGGCTCATAACGCAACAAAATCTGGAGGCTTATAAAGCAAAGATGACGCGCTCATATGAAAGATTAACTCGGCCGAGGACATTCCGTCAAGACGAACTCGTGCTAGTGGTCAAAAGGCCTATGACCCCCAATCGCGCCAAGCGGGGAAAATTCGAGCCAAACTATGAAGGCCCGTACATCATAGACAAGGTCTACCAGGGTGGAGCGTATCTACTCATAGATATGCAAGATGAAAGACCCTTCAGGCCAATAAACGGTCGCTTCCTGAAGAAATACTATGCTTAACGGGTCAAGGATGACGGCGGCTATGTTCGCTCGCTATCTTCCTAAGCCCAAACTCTATAAGTAGTAGCCGGCCTTCTTCGACATGGACCGAAACGTCCTTAAACTAATAACAGACCGAAACGTCTTTAAACTAACGACGGACGGAAACGTCCTTAAACTAGCAACGGACCACTACGTCCTAAAACTAGCCGTTGACCGAGATGTCGATAAACTACGGTGAATTGAAACATCACAAAGCCGATAAAAAAAATAAAAAAAAGGTATGTCCATAAGCAAAATGGGCACGGATGAAAACCCGAAAGGGCTCCGTGAGTAAAAACAGCAGGGCTATCGGCGAGTGTTTGTGAAAACCCGCAATCTCGTTAAAAGACACTTACAGGGTCCTCTCGACCTTGTGGGGAGAAACCACCCGCGTGGGATCCTTACGACTCACAAGGGAGCAATACGCTAAGGAATCCTCACGACTCCTAAGGAGAAATTATACTTACGAGATCCTCACGACTCGCAAGGAGAACTCTCTTATGGGACCCTCACGGCTCATAAGATTTGAAAGTTTTAAGTTACAGAGACATAAACCTGTGCTTAAGCAATTCCCCCACAACCTTCGATATTGCCCTACAAGTGGTTCAATACTGACCCTTGTATACAATCCACGGGCGCGAATAAATATTTCCCTAACCAAGTCCCATCCGTGACTAGGGATATGTTCGCATGATGAATAACCCTTGTAAGTCCTCTCGACTCACAAGGAGAAAACCCTCTTGTAAGATCCTTACGACTTACAGAGGAACATGCACTTAGGAATCCTTACGATTCCCAAGGAGAAAACACACCTACAAGATCCTCACGACTTGTAGGGAGAAATACCTTTGTGAGACCCTTACGGCTCATGAAGTCAAAAACCTTAGTCGACAGGACCCTTAACCCTGTTTATTAAGCCATCTTTGTTTAACATCGACAGAGGCAAATGATGATTCGCTCCTGGCAATATCCCAGTTGTAGCGGTGCTGATGCCAAAATCGGTGTCTAAATCCAAGCTTGCAGCGAAAAGCCAGCAGGCCACACGTGCATACGAAATAGCCGAAATGATGGGGTAACTTGCAATAAAAAGCAGCAAGTAAAAATGTATGCATAAAAAAATAGCCGAAATGATTGGGCACTGCGAAAAATAGCCGAAATGATGGGGCAATCGCGACCTTCGCGATTGCCAAATCCCGAAGAAGAAGAAGAAATAAAATAAAAATGAAATTTACGCCCTACAGGTGATGTTACATCTATCCCTGTATACAATCCAGGGGCGCAAACAAAGAAGGAATCGCACTCCTCCTCTCCCAGGTTTCATCAGAAGAAGAAGCCAAATCCCGATGAGTTGCAGATAGCCTAGAGACCATCTCGACGTTCGTCTCGTTGCAACAGACACAGCATCAAGCAAAGCAGAACAGCGGCAACTCCCAGTTCTATGGCTCGGCGATATACAGATCACCAAGAGTCAAATCCCCATCCCGTGAAATGCGGATATAATCAACAAATTCCTGGTTACGTGGAACGCGGATAACGTCACTCTTTGACCCGCAGAAAACGTCCAGAGCGGAGCCTGGTCCTCGCAGAACACGGCAGTGAACCTGTGGGAAGCATCCAGAGCAAAATTCCTGGTCACGTGGAACGCGGATAATGTCACTCTTTGACCCCGTGGAAAACGTCCAGAGCGGATCCTGGTCCTCGCAGAGCACGGCAGTGAACCCGTGCGAAGCATCCAGAGCGGAGCCTAGTCCTCGCTGAACGCGGCAGTGAACCCGTGTGAAGCATCTAGTGCAAAATTCCTGGTCACGTGGAACGCGGATAATGTCACTCTTTGACCCCGTGGAAAACGTCCAGAGCAGATCCTGGTCCTCGCAGAGCACGTCAGTGAACCCGTGCGAAGCATCCAGAATGGAGCCTAGTCCTCGCCGAACGCGGCAGTGATCCCGTGTGAAGCATCTAGTGCAAAATTCCTGGTCACGTGGAACGCGGATAATGTCACTCTTTGACCCCGTGGAAAACGTCCAGAGCGGATCCTGGTCCTCACAGAGCACGGCAGTGAACCCGTGCGAAGCATCCAGAGCGGAGCCTAGTCCTCGCCGAACGCGGCAGTGAACCCGTGTGAAGCATCTAGTGCAAAATTCCTAGTTTCGTGGAACGTGGATAATGTCACTCTTTGATCCCGCGGAAAACGTCCAGAGCGGAGCCTGGTCCTCGCCAAGCACGGCAGTGAACCCGTGTGAAGCATCCAGAGCAAACACCGGACTGTGGAGTCCTTAAAATCCACGGACTATGATGTCATTAACCTCGACCGTAATGTCTTAAAACTAAACGATCAACCATGATGATTCTAGACTGATTTTACCTTGGTTAAAGGGTACATCTCTTCACTCCTTTGATATTTATCGTTGTAATTCCTCAACGTTTTCAAAGAGGTGATGGGTCCCGGCAACCAAATATCGGACTGTGGAGTCCTTAAATCTACGGACTATGAGGTCCTTAACCTTGACCGTGATATCTTAAAACTAACATTGGACCGTGGAGTCCTTAAATCCACAGATTATGATGTTTTTAACCTTGACCGTGATGTCTTAAAACTAACATCGGACTATGGAGTCCTTAAATCCATGGACTATGATGTCCTTAACTTTGACCGTGATGTCTTAAAATTAACGTCGGATTGTGGAGTCCTTAAACCCACGGACTATGATGTCCTTAACCATGACCGTGATGTCTTAAAACTAACATCGGACTGTGGAGTTCTTAAACCCACGGACTATGAGGTCCTTAACCTTGACCGCGATGTCTTTAAATTACGGTACCTTGAAAAACATCCCAAAGTAACCCCTGACCCCGTGAAACGCGGATAAGGGTGATCGCACCCAGCACTTGCGGGTCCTTACGACCTGTAAGGAAGAAAACTCTCTTGTGGGATCCTTACGACTCTCAAGGGAAAACCCGCTTAAGAATCCTCACGTTTCTTAAGAAGAACTTACACCTACGGGATCCTCTCGACCTGTAGGGAGAAAAACTCTTTATGAGACCCTCACGGCTTATAAAGCTCAAAAAGTCTTGGGAGGCAGACCTTAACCCTGAATCCTAAGCCATCGCTGCCCTGCAAAGAGACCAAGATAAATTGTCCGCAGAACATATTCAATAAAAAGGAGACACGCCATTGAGAAGAAAATGTGTCTTTATTCATAGACCAAAATGGATACAAAGTACAATTCATGAAAAAACAAAAAGAATATGCTCTCATTCAGGAGTATGTACAAAAAGAAAGGAAAAGATACAAGTTTTCAAGCCGGCGGGCAATTTAATAATTTTTCTAGCTCATCCTGTTTCTGCTGGGCCACGGTTTCATAATTTAGGATCGCCAGAAGACGGACCTCGGCCTGAGCCTGCTGAGCCTGATACGAGGTGAGCCGGCCTTCGAGCTCTTTCTCAGTGACCTTGTCAGCCTCAACCCTGTCGCGGGTGAAAACGACAGCCTTATCAAGAGCTACCACCTCTCTGATAGACCCTTGAAGCACTCGCCAGAGTTTATACGCTTTATTGGCTTTGGCGGTAAGATTGGCTTGAAGCTCGTTCAACGCCTTAGAGGCCAGCTCCCTCTCTAAGAATTTGCGACCGAGCCTCTTCTCGCATGATACCATGTTTGCCGCTGTAATGACCCCAAAATCTTTATACATTTGTATTATCCCTCTTCAAAAATATACCGTATTTATTTATACTTGGTATTTTCCTCTTTCTATTAAATTTATTATTATTTTATTCCTCAATCTATTATGTATTTTTTTTCTAGGTACAATTTCTTTTTCTTATATTTAAGTTTTTTAACTTCTCATTCTTATTTTTCCTTTCATAAATATTTAACCCAAATCCATTATTCTTATTCTCCATAGCCCATCTAAAAAGCCCATTTTCTTTTTAAGCAACATCATATATTTAATTCTAATTAAATATGTGCATGAACAACCTTGTAGCTCATTGGTTAAGTCCTTGCATTGTTATTCCATAAGTCACATGTTCAAATCCCCATTCTTGTAATTATTTTTTATCATTTTTTTTATTCTTCTCATAACCTACAAATGAGACCTTTCATTTCCAAAATGAATGGTGACCTTTCATTTCTCTTTTAATTCTTATGTTAAATGCATATATTATTATACATAATTCACCATTACACCATCTTAATTGTCCTCCTCCATCTTTTCCTTCCTCATATTTTTCTATCTCTCATTTCTCCCTCTTCACCTAAAGTCCAAGAAGAAGAACATGAAGAACTCTTCAAGAAGGTCTCGCTACTAACGCGAGGCTATCGGCGGATAGACAAGCCCGGTGACAATACCGGCTTGTGCATGTAAGTCCCTTCTCTCTTTCTTTCCTCCATCTCTTTCTTTTTCTCTTTATATTTCTCTTGTTTTATATTGCCATGAAAAACTTCTCTTGACATATCATAGTTCCTAAATAATTAATTAAATGGATACATATATAAATAATGAACGCACAAACATACACACATATATAGTTTGTAAAGTCTTTTTCATTACTCTCAATTCACATGTTAACATTTCATAGTGACCAATTAGGAGTGCATGTTTGTTGTTTTATTTTAAATCACTTTATTTAAAGTTTGTAAAAAAAAAAAAATGAAGTTACGAATAAATACCATGGTTTTCTCATTTCTCACATATGACATATCAATACCTTTAGTTTTAAAATAATTTTTATAAATTAATTTTTAACTCTGAAAATTTCAGGAAATTTAAATATGATAGAATATATTATTTTGTACACGCTGTAAAAATTTTAGATCGATCCGCATAACGGGTTGTGAATTACATCGTATTTATTCACTGATCGTAAAACAGAAAACTGCAGCTATCGGTCAATTTCTAGGACACATAACTTAGTATACTGGTATCCAAATTGAGCAAACTAAGATGTTTTTGATATCTACATCGAATGATATAGATTTTATTAGTTTTATAGTTTTACTGAAAACCTACTTAAGATAAAGAAAACTGCATTACAATATTAAGTGACGGATCTGGACAGAATCTGTTCTGATTCGCACATTGTTTTTAAATTGGACATAACTCGAACACCCGATATCCGTTTGTGACAAAATTTAGATGTGTAGATGCACCATTGATAGAACTATAATTTTATGTATATTATATTACTTAGGAATGCATGAAACAACCTGATATAGGCTTTGCAATAGAATATATAGTTGCTGTCCAGAAATCTGAATTTCTGTTTTAAATGCTGATATTAAAATGATCATAACCAGAGCTTTATAAATCCAAATCGTATGAATCTTGGTGTTTTCGATAAGTACATCGAAATACCTACAATTTTCTAATAATTTTCGTAACCTGAAACCTGATACAAAATAACTCAAACTGCGTTTTAAAAATATGTGACGGTGCCGAATAGATTCTGATCCGTTTTGCGCGACGATACGAAAACATATATATCTCTCAAACCGGTAGTCGTATTTAGGTGAAACTGGAACTTACGCATGCAAAACATTTAGAGACATATCTCTGTTTATATTCCGCATTCGTTCAACTTGATTAATTAGTCGTACATAATATTTCTTTACAGCATTGTTTATGGTAGTTACTCAAATAATATACTTGACTCATTTCATATTATTCGAACATGTATACATATTTATCTTGATCATTAAATTATTGTATGTACATAAAGACGATAATTAAATACTTAAGTTGTATTTTGAAAAATATACAATAGTATTTTTACAATAAACCCCCTCAAGTTTTATAAATTACAATAAGGCCCTTAACAATTATTGAACTTCAACTCACTTTCTTTTAGTCTGACTCGGGTGAGAGTCTGACTATTTCTGACTTGAATATGATTCAAGTCAATCTATATTCTTTTATATTCCAACACAACTTGAATACATGAATCCCAGAATCAGTTAACAATCTGTCTGACTGAACCGAACCATGGATATTCTTTTTACAAGTTTTCAGTATTCCATTTACATGACTCTACGGTTATAACCGTTTCCTGATATCATGGTTTCGGTAAGTCAATCAGTTAATCAAGTCAATCAAGCAATCATTACAAGTTTACAAGATAACAATACAAACATGACATCGCGGGGTTTAAAGGGGTAGATTGGTACGGAAGATGTTAAAAGTGGAATGAGGTGGTCAGATTAAGACACCTAACATGAATACTGTTGCTGTTGTACCGTGGCATAACGGTTCCTTGTACTCTCCGTTTGCACTGATCTCTAGCATATAGAGATCCCCCTCGTATACACTGGCATTCTTCTGTACCAAGCTACAAACAACTGCGTTAAACAATATTCCATAATATTCTACAACATAATACTCTAGAAAATACTGTTACTCTGCCATTCTCACTCCACTTTTCTTTGGGACTTACCGAGCGACCTGTTCGCTGACGACATTCTATTTCTTTCTTCTTTGAATGTCGTCAGGTGCGTTGGACCAACTTGAGACCGAGCCAACAACTGAAGATTTGGAGCAGTTCCAAGAAGATCCAGAGCTCTAGACTTTGTACTTGTTCTTTCCAGTATTTCCTTTTATTATTATGCCACTGTTTAGGCATTGCTTTCTTTTTTTCATTCCAGTTGTATTTTCATTTCATGCATTGTATAAAGAATGTTATTAATAAAAGTTGCTGTTATCTCAATCTCATTTGTCTCTTGTGATTATTTTATATTGCTTAGTTACGCTTAGCGTATGTACTTCTGAGTACATACGTAGCGGGCCTCGTCACGACCACTTCGCCGTACATTGGGAAGCGGGGCGTGACAGGTTTTGTTGGTGGCCCATGCAGGTCAGAGCTGTGTGAATCCCTGTCATGCAGTTCTGGTCTGCGTGAACAACCTAAGCAATATAACACAAGATGCAGCAACTAAAACATTCTTTACAATCATGTTCCTTGAATCTTACCATTTCATATTCCTTGAATCTTATCATTTCATATCCGTTGAATCTATCCTAACTCTATTCTTTCACTCACAATCACCAAATTGTTTTGAAACTGTTACACTTTCCTTTTACAAATTTCGAGGACGAAATTTTTTTAAGGAGGGTAGAATGTAATGACCCCAAAATCTTTATACATTTGTATTATCCCTCTTCAAAAATATACCGTATTTATTTATACTTGGTATTTTCCTCTTTCTATTAAATTTATTATTATTTTATTCCTCAATCTATTATGTATTTTTTTTCTAGGTACAATTTCTTTTTCTTATATTTAAGTTTTTTAACTTCTCATTCTTATTTTTCCTTTCATAAATATTTAACCCAAATCCATTATTCTTATTCTCCATAGCCCATCTAAAAAGCCCATTTTCTTTTTAAGCAACATCATATATTTAATTCTAATTAAATATGTGCATGAACAACCTTGTAGCTCATTGGTTAAGTCCTTGCATTGTTATTCCATAAGTCACATGTTCAAATCCCTATTCTTGTAATTATTTTTTATCATTTTTTTTATTCTTCTCATAACCTACAAATGAGACCTTTCATTTCCAAAATGAATGGTGACCTTTCATTTCTCTTTTAATTCTTATGTTAAATGCATATATTATTATACATAATTCACCATTACACCATCTTAATTGTCCTCCTCCATCTTTTCCTTCCTCATATTTTTCTATCTCTCATTTCTCCCTCTTCACCTAAAGTCCAAGAAGAAGAACATGAAGAACTCTTCAAGAAGGTCTCGCTACTAACGCGAGGCTATCGGCGGATAGACAAGCCCGGTGACAATACCGGCTTGTGCATGTAAGTCCCTTCTCTCTTTCTTTCCTCCATCTCTTTCTTTTTCTCTTTATATTTCTCTTGTTTTATATTGCCATGAAAAACTTCTCTTGACATATCATAGTTCCTAAATAATTAATTAAATGGATACATATATAAATAATGAACGCACAAACATACACACATATATAGTTTGTAAAGTCTTTTTCATTACTCTCAATTCACATGTTAACATTTCATAGTGACCAATTAGGAGTGCATGTTTGTTGTTTTATTTTAAATCACTTTATTTAAAGTTTGTAAAAAAAAAAAATGAAGTTACGAATAAATACCATGGTTTTCTCATTTCTCACATATGACATATCAATACCTTTAGTTTTAAAATAATTTTTATAAATTAATTTTTAACTCTGAAAATTTCAGGAAATTTAAATATGATAGAATATATTATTTTGTACACGCTGTAAAAATTTTAGATCGATCCGCATAACGGGTTGTGAATTACATCGTATTTATTCACTGATCGTAAAACAGAAAACTGCAGCTATCGGTCAATTTCTAGGACACATAACTTGGTATACCGGTATCCAAATTGAGCAAACTAAGATGTTTTTGATATCTACATCGAATGATATAGATTTTATTAGTTTTATATTTTTACTGAAAACCTACTTAAGATAAAGAAAACTGCATTACAATATTAAGTGACGGATCTGGACAGAATCTGTTCTGATTCGCACATTGTTTTTAAATTGGACATAACTCGAACACCCGATATCCGTTTGTGACAAAATTTAGATGTGTAGATGCACCATTGATAGAACTATAATTTTATGTATATTATATTACTTAGGAATGCATGAAACAATCTGATATAGGCTTTGCAATAGAATATATAGTTGCTGTCCAGAAATCTGAATTTCTGTTTTAAATGCTGATATTAAAATGATCATAACCAGAGCTTCATAAATCCAAATCGTATGAATCTTGGTGTTTTCGATAAGTACATCGAAATACCTACAATTTTCTAATAATTTTCGTAACCTGAAACCTGATACAAAATAACTCAAACTGCGTTTTAAAAATATGTGACGGTGCCGAATAGATTCTGATCCGTTTTGCGCGACGATACGAAAACATATATATCTCTCAAACCGGTAGTCGTATTTAGGTGAAACTGGAACTTACGCATGCAAAACATTTAGAGACATATCTCTGTTTATATTCCGCATTCGTTCAACTTGATTAATTAGTCGTACATAATATTTCTTTACAGCATTGTTTATGGTAGTTACTCAAATAATATACTTGACTCATTTCATATTATTCGAACATGTATACATATTTATCTTGATCATTAAATTATTGTATGTACATAAAGACGATAATTAAATACTTAAGTTGTATTTTGAAAAATATACAATAGTATTTTTACAATAAACCCCCTCAAGTTTTATAAATTACAATAAGGCCCTTAACAATTATTGAACTTCAACTCACTTTCTTTTAGTCTGACTCGGGTGAGAGTCTGACTATTTCTGACTTGAATATGATTCAAGTCAATCTATATTCTTTTATATTCCAACACAACTTGAATACATGAATCCCAGAATCAGTTAACAATCTGTCTGACTGAACCGAACCATGGATATTCTTTTTACAAGTTTCCAGTATTCCATTTACATGACTCTACGGTTATAACCGTTTCCTGATATCATGATTTCGGTAAGTCAATCAGTTAATCAAGTCAATCAAGCAATCATTACAAGTTTACAAGATAACAATACAAACATGACATCGCGGGGTTTAAAGGGGTAGATTGGTACGGAAGATGTTAAAAGTGGAATGAGGTGGTCAGATTAAGACACCTAACATGAATACTGTTGCTGTTGTACCGTGGCATAACGGTTCCTTGTACTCTCCGTTTGCACTGATCTCTAGCATATAGAGATCCCCCTCGTATACACTGGCATTCTTCTGTACCAAGCTACAAACAACTGCGTTAAACAATATTCCATAATATTCTACAACATAATACTCTAGAAAATACTGTTACTCTGCCATTCTCACTCCACTTTTCTTTGGGACTTACCGAGCGACCTGTTCGCTGACGACATTCTATTTCTTTCTTCTTTGAATGTCGTCAGGTGCGTTGGACCAACTTGAGACCGAGCCAACAACTGAAGATTTGGAGCAGTTCCAAGAAGATCCAGAGCTCTAGACTTTGTACTTGTTCTTTCCAGTATTTCCTTTTATTATTATGCCACTGTTTAGGCATTGCTTTCTTTTTTTCATTCCAGTTGTATTTTCATTTCATGCATTGTATAAAGAATGTTATTAATAAAAGTTGCTGTTATCTCAATCTCATTTGTCTCTTGTGATTATTTTATATTGCTTAGTTACGCTTAGCGTATGTACTTCTGAGTACATACGTAGCGGGCCTCGTCACGACCACTTCGCCGTACATTGGGAAGCGGGGCGTGACAGCCGCACACCGCTTTATCAGCCCCCGCAAGTCCGCCTTTGCAACCATGACCTCCGAGGAAAGGCGGGAACACTTTAGGGCGTGCAAGCTAGCCTCCACCTGCCGACAGAACTTCACCCAAACTCGCACCACCTCTTCGCCATGATAGGTGGCAAGGAAAGGAAGAGAACCGTTAGCTTCGGTGGCAAATGCTTCAGCTGCCAGCACGAAGCTCCTCAGTTAAAGATGACAAGGAGACAAGGCTCAATTGGGCCAAGCGTTCTGAAGCTCGCAGAGCATAAGGACCGGACGGCATGGCGATACGCGATTCCAACGCTATGGGGGCTGGAAAGGTTGTTCAGATTTGAAAAATGTCAGTAAAACTCTTAAGAAAAGGAACAAGTCAGATTATACTGAAATGTCGCTCACCTACGGTCATGCAAGTAGGAGCTGAAGGTTCCCCTGGCCCTTCGAGGACCTCAACCTCGTTATTGGCCTCCAAAACTGTAGAAAACATCAATGTCAATACGCAAAATAACAACGATGCTATGAGAAATGATGGACGACACTAACCTTGTCCGGATGAGAGGACGATGCGTTGAGGAGATATCGCCTGCAGAGCTGCCATCTCCAGCAGACGCTGAAAGGATTGTTGGGGAGACAGATCGGCAATAGAGGCCGCCAGCCCGCGTAATTCTGAGAAAACAAAAGAGTTCAGACAACGGAAAGGTTGCTAATTTAAAATTCAGAAGGTTACCTTCAACACTCCTCCCGTTCTGAGCCGGGGGGGATAGCAGCTTCAACGGCCTCCGCCGTGACGTCGGGCTCCAACAAAGGAAGGGTAGTCCCGACTACCTCTCTCCCAGCCTCTAGGCCACCCTCAGGAAGAGTCGTTGGGGTGGCAACCACCAAAGGAGCCTCCCCCAAAGGAGCAAGCGCTTCGTGATCAAGAACCGCCACTGGAGGCTCTATTGCAAGAGGAACAGCCTTATCAGCCCCCTCCACATCGAGTAAGGCTGCATCGGGGATGTCAACGGGCTTTAGCTTCAACAAGCCCGTAGGGACCTCCCCCATCGTCGAAGATTCTGCGCAATTCACACAAGAATAAGCATACATACATACAGGCGTAAACAATATGAAAAGCTACAAAGAAGAACAAAAACATACCAATGCGCAGGGAAGCCTGCAATATGGCTTCTTCAAGCCGATGCTCCTTCTCAAGAAGGCGTGCTCGCCGGGGTTCGAGGGTAGACTCGTGGCCGCCGGTCCACAAAGAAAGCGCGCCCGCTGCATCCTCTGAAGCATCCTGCTTCAGGGCCCTTTCCCCCCATTCTTCTAAAGGGCCGATAAACCGCCGCCGGATCCACGAGGGGTCTTCGTAAAAGATTACAGCAGGATAGGGCTTCTTCGGAACCCTGGCGTTCCGAGACGCGTCTTTGGAATGCCTTATAGCTTCAGCCAACTGTGCGGCTTCCTCGGCGGCCGAACTCGAAAAAAGTAGTCCAGCATCTGATTCCTGCAGGGCCAACGGTTCATCTTCAAGAATGGGCTCAGACTCTATTAAAGAGTCGAGCAAGTTAGTAGCAACCTTCCTTTGACGCTTGGACCCAGATCCGGTCGCCGAGGACGACCGCCTCTTTCCCCGCGAAGCCTTAGTACGGCGATGACCCACATCGCCCTCAACACCCTCAACAACCTCATCCCTGCCACCCTCACTCGGCACCGCAACTGGGGATGACACTGCCATTGTCGATGCCACTGAAGGCGATGCTGCCTCGGCTGGTGGTACTGTTACCGGAGCCCGTCTACCCCGCGACCGGGTACCTAAGGGCATACCAGCTGTTGGGGTAAGATCCACCCCCGACTCTCCCGGAATAAGCGCGGTGCCGGTATCCCTCAAAAGAAGCGGACCGGGGCGCGCGGTCGCTGCGTAGCTCCCGTAGCCAAAACCTGAGTAGAGGCACCGTGACCGAGAAGTACCCTTCTCTCCTCAATAATAATCGGGTTGACCCGATGGAGATACCAGCCCGTGAACGACCCTACGCATCGGGGCATGTAATCACCATCGGAGATCACGAACTGGGAGCCAGTGTTCAGCCTCACAAAGTGATGGGCAGCATCTCGAACGGCCTCAAGTGAAGGAACCGGCGCGACTATGAAAGCTTCGAACGGGACGCCCTGATCGTAGCCAAACTGCTGGGCAAACCGATGCGGATTGTATCGCATGAAAAGGGCCGCGCTATCCTGACAGAATACTAGGTAACCCGGTCTGATTGCGTATAGGCGCGCGGCCTCCGGAGGCTTCAAAGAGGGCGCGTTATCTATTGACCGATCCCAAAGCGGATGGGCTGAACCAGCAGAAGAAGATAAGACCCGATCATTAAATACCAACCCGCTGGCAGTGGCATAAGGGGAAATCAGCGCTCGGATAGCTTCGAACTGAGTCGGGTCAGCGACAGAAGCATCCACCAATCGCATGAGCCGCGGGAAGGTGTAGGCATCATAGAATGCAGGTCTTTGATGCATAGCGAAAGCACCCAAGACGTGCATTTCAATCCAAGACGTAAAATAGTGAAGCGAAAAATTTACCACGTCTACGCCAGGGGTGGAAGTATTAGCTGCAACGCCCAGCCCGTGATAAAGATGCGCCAATGCCGGGATGCCAACGGCCAGCCGCGTTCCCTCAGCTATAAGGTGAGCCGGATAGATGACCGAAGCTTTCATAAAGCGGCGATGCATAGGGATGACAAACCAGCTGAGCCAGACACTGATAAACCCAATGAAGAACGTCTCCTCATCCATACAGGGAGCTACGATGGATTCGAAAGACATCGGCGACATTATGGGGATGTAGTATTGCGGTAGATCCGATTCATTAGTCGGCAACTTCTTCAGACCAAACCCAAAGGGGTCTTTAATGTTTGCAAACTTCGGAGCTGTCTTCGACAGAACACCTTCGCGAAGGAAACAGGCAATGAAGCTCTTGAAAGTAACGCCCTGCTCCTCCGACTCAGTGAACAATCGATCAAAGATACTTAGCACCTTGATCAAGCTAGGACGTTTAGGACGGACGGCGTTCTCGACAGACAAGCCGTCAAGCGGCGCGGGTTCAGGTTCAAAGACGTATTCATCGGAGGGCAGCAACTCCTCATAAAGCGTCCCTCGAATTGGCAGCCCCGAGATCTCATAAAATTCCCCCAAAGAGATCGAAACCTCTCTGTCCCCCAGAAGAAAAGTGTTGGTGGGGAGATTCCATTGATTCAAGAACGCCTTAACCCACCAAACATGCGGGGATTGATAATGGAAGAGCAACGCATAGATCGCCTGGTAAAGCCCAACCTTCTGCAACCGCGCACAATGGGTAGCAAGGATATAGCGAGCCCAGAGGAGGTAACCCGTGGGGTGTCGAGGAGTGAGCCCTATCTTATAAATCTGTCCCCATGGGTGGGCCTCACCCTGGAAAATACGCCGTCCCAGGATATCTATAGCTGGGATCGGATGGTTCGGGATATCAGTCGTCGAAGGCTCGAGCCGTCCCGTTGGAGTCCAATTTGGCATCTCCACAGCGAAAACCGTCCCCGGAGGGTCCATCGGCAAAAACGGGAAAGTGGGCTCTGTCGGCACTTCGCAGAGGAAACTCCGACGACCCCGGATGATATGGCTGTACCAAGTTCCCCATAGAAGTAAATTAGTGCAGTTCGGGTCATGAGCCCGGATCATCGCCATCGCTTCCTCATCAGATGGTGACTGAGGAAAAGCGGCGTCAGAGCGAGTGAAAGGAAAGCACGGAACGGAAGCCATCACACCTGAAACAAAGTAAAGGAAAACCGTTAAAAGCGAAGCCAACAATATATATATGTATATACATGAGGTTATATATATATATATATATATATATATATATATATATATATATATATATATATATATGAAGACAGTTGAAGAAAGCGACAGCAGACTCCTTTTATGGGGCCATTGGCTACAAAACACATGGCCCCCACAAAATCAGGATGACGGCTCTTTAATAATCAGGCTAAGAAATTATAATAAGAGAAACGGAATATTCTCATTAAATAGACAGGGGACTTCAAATAACCCTACACACTCCCCTAAAAGAAATCCACCTTGGACTCTGCAACAAATCAAACAGGATCAATGGAATTAAATTCCCACAAAAGACATCATTGCAAGCTTCTTCTTCATTGATTACAGAAAGACAAACCCAGGGCAAGAAAACCCATGAAGTTCTCTGGGAAGAACTTAGTTCTTCAGAGGAATTAAATTCCTTTTTTGAAAAAGGGAATTAAATTCCCAGAAATTTTTGTTCCAAGAGCCGGAGCTCCTCGGGATGGAATTAAATTCCATGGACATCATCATCTCCCTAAAGGATCAGATGAACCCTAAGAGGTTACAGTTTGAAAATTAGATGGGTCCCTGTTCTTGCTGATGAACTTGAAAAAAATGGGTTCGTGTCAAAAAGGGCAAGACCCTTGATGTGGATTTAAAATCCAGAAAGTTTTTTATGAAGGTTCTTCGATCGTCCAACATCATTACCTGAAAGGAAGAGTCTTTCTTGAACAGAGTTAAACTCTGAAAATTTCTCAAGGCAGAGAACTAAGCTCTGAAAAGGAGAATTAAATTCTCAGAAAAGAAAAGTTCTCAAAGGAGGAAGATGAGCAAAGTGGAGGCTCTTCTGAAGGGACATGGGCATTTATAGGATGTGATGGAAACGCTTCATCTCCCCGATTCCCTAGATGGATCCAACGGTCGCAAAAGTGACAGCGTTGCACTCACGTGCCGACATATGAGAACAACGCTGTGGGGGCATTTGTTCCCTGATTAAAAATCAGGAAAAAGGTACAGAGGAAGCATCACGTATTAGCACATGACCAGCGGTCACGTGTTAGCACATGACGTTTAAAAACAGCGGCACAAACGACAATCATTAAATCAAGAAAAAGCTTCAGAAGAAGCATCACGTGTTGGCACGTGATGACTAAGCAGCGGCAAAGAACAGAGCGCAGAAGGAAGGGAAGCCCATTCCAGGGGGTCACGTGCCTATACGTGACCAGGGGTCACGTGCGCACACGTGACCAACTGTCACGTGGCCACACATGACCGGCCTTAAACGCATTATTTCCTTAACAGAATTAAATTCTGAGGAAAGATCTTTCAAGTCTTTCCAAAATGAAAAAAGGTTATCTGGAACCGTTAGATTAAAAATCTAAAGGTGATTAAATATCATCAATTTATGGAAAAATCTTAGACTTGGAAAGATTTCCCCCTTAAATCTAACCGCAATAACGAAGAGATATCTTTGGATTTAAAATCCAATGGTGAATAAAATTCACCTAATAATCCAAAGGCCCAGATGAATGATAAAGATAAATCAAATCTCTCAATAAACAAATCAAATCTTTCAATGAAAGATTTACTAAAACTGATTGATTCTTTTCCTTCTCCTATAAATAGGAGCCCAAAGAACAAAAAAGACACACACACAGAGGGAGAGAGATAGAGCCTTAGGATCTTGAAAATTCAGAAGGAAGAACTTAACTCTTTGCAAAGAAAAACCCTAGGTGAGAAAGGGGAGGCTTAAAAAGAGAATTTAATTCTCAAAAGAGTTTAACTCTTATATGAAAGAAAATAACTTAGTTCTTTCTCTAGTGGAGGATCTGCAAAGTGCACATCTCCCCATGAATTGAGAATTTAATTCTCATTGGGTTGAGATCCTGCCATGCAGATCTAAAACATAGAGAAGGAATTGAGTTTTGAGAATTTAATTCTCACAGAATTATGAGAATTTAATTCCTTTGGGATAAAGTTAGGGTTTAACCCTACATCATAGGAATTTAATTCCTTCAAAATGAACAGAACTAGGGTTTAACCCTAATTGAGAATTTAATTATCTCAAACTCACAGGAATATAATTCCCTTAAGAAAAGAAATTAGGGTTTTACCCTACCTAAGAATTTAATTCTTAATCCTACAAAGAACTTAATTCTCAAAATAAAATGAAGAGACTTAAAAGATCTCCATGCATGCAGAGAACCAGAGTCACGTGTTACCACGTGACCCATGAAAAAATCCACAGAAAAGAGTTTTGAGGCAACGCCTCACGTGCCCCACGTGACTTCTGAGAAAGAGGCAAAAGAAACAGCTCTAAGGGCGCTCTCACGTGCTACCACGTGGCCCCTCGGCTGAAGCTCTAACAAATAAACACCCAAAATTCCCATCACGTGACAGCACGTGATGCTCTAAAGTATTCAATACTTTTGACAGAACGAAATAAAAAGAAGCAGGGCGCTCTCACGTGCTACCATGTGACCCCTCTTGTCTTAGTGTTTAACACTAAATTGAAACCACTGTACCCAGTGTTTAACACTGATTTGCCCTAGTGTTTAACACTAACCCTATTCACAGTGTTTAACACTGAATTTCTTGGTGTTTAAACCTCTGTATCCAGTTTTTAACACTGATTTATCTTAGTGTTAAACATTAAGTTGGAATCTCCATTCCCAGTGTTTAACACTGATTCGCTTTAGTGTTTAACACTAATTTGAAAGCCCCTTTACCAGTGTCTAACGCTGATTATTTTTAGTGTTAAACACTAACTTGCTAATCTTAATCCCAGTGTTCAACACTGTTGGTCTTTAGTGTTTAACACTAGCTTCAGCCCAATTGGCTAAGTTTCTGGAGGCAAAGCCTCTCCTTTAATGGACCAACATAGGGCCAATATTCTAAACATGATTGGACTTAGCCCAAAATGGCCATAAGTCCTCAATTCAAACTTAACTGGGCTAAATGGCTCATAACATAATTAATTGGTCTTGACTCCAAATTGGAGCAAATATCATTTAATCTACCTTGGTTTAAGGGTACATCTCTTCACTCCTTTGATACTTGGCGTTGTAATTCCTCAACGTCTTCAAAGAGGTGACGGGTCCCGATGACCACACCTTGATACGGACTGTGGGGTCCTTACACTCATGGACTATGAGGTCCTTAACCTTGACCGGGATGTCTTAAAACTAACAATGGACTATGAGGTCCTTAACCTTGACCGGGATGTCTTAAAACTAACAACGGACTATGACGTCCTTAACCTTGACCGTGATGTCTTAAAATTAACGCCGGACTATGGAGTCCTTAAATTCACGGACTATGATGTCCTTAATCTTGACCGCAACGTCTTAAAACTAGCAATGGACCGCAATGTCCTTAAACTACCTATCGACCGCAATGTCATTAAACTAAACAACATGGTCCCCAATTACTCTCTTGTTGGATCTAAACGATCCCGTTAGGTTGATCTTAGTCTAAAATTAGACTAAGGTATTCTTAACTAACGTTTAAGTTGATCTTAGTCTCAAATGAGGCTAACGTATCCTTAAACCCAACCCCAAAACCCAAATCTAAGAAATATACGGATTTGGACTAGTCCACGCCCTACGGGCGACAACATAACTTAGTCTCCGTATACAATCCACGGGCAACCAAACACAAAACAAACACCCACGACACGAAGTGATCATCTGGAGAAGGAGAAAGTTGTTACCGCGATGCGGTGGCGTAATTAACTGCAGGGGCTTGCGCCTGCAGGGAAGAGCGTCCCCACAATCAAAAACTCCTCAAGCGAGGGGGAATCTGACGAAGTCTGCTACATCGGACGCATCCATTTAAACCTTCGATACATGGTGCCATAAATCAACTTGGCATCTTCGGAGAGGTGGACGGATAGCACCTATTAGCATCTGCCCCGAATCTCAGGCGAGACATTCAGTCTTGGCCGCCATTCGGAGGGGAACAGTCCTTCCTAGTTTGGCTCGAATTTTCCCTTGGCATGTCGATTGGGGATGATCGGACTTTTTAGGACCAACACCAATTCACCTTTCTTGAAAGCGCAGAGACGGGTTATCTTGTCATAGGCCCGTGACATTTGGGCTCGTTATAGCTCCAGATTTTGCTGCACCGTGAGCCTCTTTTCTTCGAAGGCATCGAGCTCTTCAAGTCGAAGGAGCACGTTTTCCTCCTCCGTCAACTCATGCTGAACGGCCATTCTTAAGCTTGGAACTCCGACTTCGAGGGGGAGGACCGCCTCCACTCCGAAGAGCAATGAGTATGGAGTGGACTGAGTTAGAGTACGGTGCGTGGTACGATATGCTCACAATGCCTCGTGAAGTTTGAGATTCCAGTCTCTCTTGTTGGCTGAAGCATTTTTCCTCAGGAGCTTGCATAGAGTCTTATTGAAGGCTTCGGCTAGCCCATTGGCTCTTGAATTATAGATGGAGGAATATTTCCAGTCTATCTTGTGCTGAGTAGCGAACCTTGAGACATTGAAGCTCTTGAAAGAAGGCCCGTTGTCAGAAATGATTCTTCTTGGTGTACCGAAGCGGTATAGAATATTATGCTGGAAGAATGTCAGAATATCTTTTATCTTGACTTCTTTTAGCGGGACAGTTTCAGCCCATCTAGAGAAGTAGTCTGTCACGGCCAGTATGAACCGGTGGCCTTTGGATGACGGAGGATCAATTGGGCCAACAATGTCGGTGCCCCAGACTTCGAAGGGCCACGACGCCACCGTAGGATGCAACGGATTGGGATGCTGGTGAATGAAATTACCGTGAATTTGGCAGATATAATATTTCTTTGCATGCTCTTCGCAATCCCGTATCTTGGTGGGCCAGTAATACCCAAGCTGTTTGATTTGAAGTCGCATCTTGGGGCCAGATTGGTGAGCACCGCAAACGCCCGAGTGAACTTCTTTCATGACTTTATGGGC
Source organism: Agapanthus africanus (assembly GCA_030015575.1). Lineage (NCBI taxonomy): Eukaryota > Viridiplantae > Streptophyta > Magnoliopsida > Asparagales > Amaryllidaceae > Agapanthus > Agapanthus africanus. The sequence goes on along the minus strand of CM057338.1, from coordinate 86,128,397 downwards.
TTCGGCCAATGACAGACACCTGAGCCAGAGTTGGTCATATGACCTGCGGTACAGCGTGTCATTTACAAACACGTATCGGAGAGCTCTCTTCTTTAGCTGAACCCTCGCAGATCTTCATTCGGGCAGCTTGTCGTATCGGAAGTACTCTATGAAGGGTTCTCTCCAATCCGGCTCGTCTTGAACGATCGAAGCTTCTTCGGCGGGACTGCTTTTCTGTTCCACGCTTTCCTCTTCTAGTTGAGAGACAGGGGGTAGAATTTGCCGGCTCCTAACTGTGATCAGAATTTCGTCCATGTCAGGATCAGCTAGCTCCTTGGCTAAGCGAGCGAGTACGTCAGCCTTTCTGTTCAACGCTCTAGGGACTCTCGTTAGTTCAATGTGAGTGAACCGTTTCATGAGTTCCACCACTCGGTTTCTGTACCGAGCTAACTCGGGTTTGTATATCTTATAGTCGCCACTTACTTGGTTGACGACAAGCTGGGAGTCACCGTAAACCCGTAGCCGAAGGATTTCCATTTCTATGGCGAGCTCCAAACCAGCTATCAGAGCTTCATACTCGGCTTCATTATTTGTGCGAGGCTCGGTGAGAGCAAAGGAACGCCGTAGGGTTCCCATTGATGGCGTGATGAACACCAATCCTATCCCTGCTTTTACCTCCGGGACGCTTGATCTGCCGGAGCTCCTTATTGATGAGGCCCCATCGAAGTAGAGCTCCCAACATGGCTCATCTTCCTCGAGGTGCAGCACTTGTTCGTCGGGTAACTCACAATTTAGCGGCGACCCTTCTGGTATGGGATGAGCAGCGAGAAAGTCTGCAAGAGCTTGCCCTTTTACTGCTTTCTGAGGAGTATAAACTATGTCAAACTCAAGTAGCATAATAGCCCATCTTGCCATTCTGCCAGCTAGGCTCGCTCTGGTCATCAAGTGTTTGAGCGGGTCGACCTTGGAGATCAGCATAACCCGATGAGCAAGCAGATAGTGCCTCAGCTTCTTCACAGCAAATATCAGAGCCAGGCATTGCTTTTCGATTGGGGAATAGTTGTGTTCCGTCCCGACTAGAGTTCGACTGAGGTAGTAGAGGGAATTTTCTTTTCCCTCCTCGTTATTCTGGGCAAGGAGCGCACTGAGTGACTCATCTAGCGCGGCAGTGTAGAGAATCAGCGGTTTATTTGAAATGGGAGCGGCCAGCACTGGAGGGTGCAACAAGTATTGTTTGATGCTTTCGAACGCTGCTTGACATTCGGCATCCCAGATAAAAGGAGCTCCTTTCTTCATGAGCTTTGAGAAGGGCCTACACCTTCCCGATAAATTTGAGATAAACCTCCGTATATAAGCAAGCTTTTCTTGAAAAGATCTTAGCTGCGTCAGACTCTTCGGAGGGGGCATCTCCATGATGGACTTTATCTTTGATGGGTCAACTTCGATCCCTCGATGTCGGACTATGAAGCCCAGGAATTTTCCCAATGACACGCCAAAAGCGCACTTCAGAGGATTCATCTTCAGATCGTATTCCCTCAGTCTGGTGAGAACGGTCCTAAGATCTTGGATGTGGTCGGCCTTGGCTTTAGTCTTGACGACCAGATCATCAACATAACATTCGACGACTTTATGAATTAGGTCATCGAAGATATTGGTCATTGCCCTTTGGTACGTAGCACCTGCATTCTTCAGTCCGAACGGCATCACCTTGTAGCAGTATATTCCGATCGGGGTTCGGAATGCTGTGTGCTTCTCATCCTCGGGCGACATCTTGATCTGATTATATCCAGACGAGCCATCCATAAAGGTGAACAACTCATAATTTGAGGTGTTATCGACCATCATTTCCATGACCGGTAGCGGAAAGTTGTCTTTAGGACATGTCTTGTTGAGGTCCCTGAAATCGACACAAACTCGGATCTGCCCATTTTTCTTCTTCACTGGGACTATGCATGCGATCCAGTCCGCATATTTCTCTTCCCTGATGAAGCCGACATCGATGAGCTTCTTGGTTTCCTCGATGATCTTTTCTTCTAGTTCCCTTCTCATTCTTCGGGGGGCTTGTTTGACTGGCTTAGCATCAGGAGATATAGCCAGCTTATGCACGACCACTTTAGGGAAAAGTCCAGGCATTTCTTTATACGTCCACGCGAAGCAGTCGACGAACTCGTGCAGCAGGGCGATTATCTGCGCTTTCATTTCCTCCGACAAAAGTGAGCTGATGTAGGTCGGCTTTGGATCATCGGGCGTTCCTAAGTCAATCTCGGTTAGCTCGTCAAAGGTTACTTGTCCGCCATCTTCGAGCACTTAAGGAGCTTCTTCGGGCTCGGTTAGGTCGTCTTCATCATTTGACTCTTCGCTGGCTTCCCCAATATGGGTCATATAGCATGCCTTAGAATCAGGCTGGATGAAACCTATGCCCCGCCTATCTGGAATTCGTCCATCGATGAGTGCTCGGACCTGAGGTGGATGCCATAGCCCTTCGTAAAACTTTGCTTCGGACTCCGTTTAATATAACCGGCATCCGCACTTTTTAAAGTATTCCCGCATCTCGGGCGCATAGTATCTGGGATTGAGGACGGCTCTTATGCCTCTCTCATATGGAAGGCACGCATCAGACAAATCGTCCGGGTGCACAACGGGGTTTGACCCATAAAACAGGATGCCTTTCTGCCCACTTTTCCTTCCGGGGACGTAGAAAGTTTTCAGCTAGTCCACGGTGGAGACTGACAACGCATCGAGCTCTTTGCACATCTGCTCCGGTACCCTTGTGATAGTTAGGGACCCTTCTGCAATTTCGAAGGTCTTTCATAGTTTCTCTTGTTGCATGGGGGTCCAATCTGCACCGCTGTTGCACGGCATGTCCTCTTCCTCCGACTCTTCAGTGTCGCTGCCAAGATGAAGGCGAACTTTGCTGCTAGATGGGGCTTCAGTAACAGATTCGTTCGTATCGCTACCGAAATGAGGGCGAGTTTTACGGAAGGACGGACTTCCAGCGTCGGACTCATCAGTGTCGCTACCAAAACGCGGGCGCACTTGGGCGTTTTTGCTTTTGAAAGTGACAGCGGCTCAGATTTGCTTTTGAGTCTTGGGGCCGCTCTATCCTCAGTCAGTTGTGGCTTGGCATTTTGGTGGTTCATAAAGTACCGAGAATCTTCATATCGGACTTCATGCACACCGAACGGCTGGATGTCTCCATCAATGCGTCTTTCTTCGCCATTTTTAATATACTTCATGCATTGATGGAGAGTTGATGGGACGATGCCGTAATCGTGGAGCCATGGCCGTCCCAAGAGAATCTTATAAGACGTGTCGGCGTCGATCACGTATATCTTAGCTTCAGTTTGCAGATCCCCGAATTTGATTGGCAAAGCTATAGACCCCAGAACTTGCTGGCAGTTTTGATTGAAGCCTTGAATGACAATCCTTTCCCTTGACAGGTGTCGGAACTCCATTAACAAACTCTTCAGTGTTCACAAGTTCATGATGTTCACTGAGGACCCCGGATCAATCAATATGCAATTAATCCGATCCCCGTCGCTGTACCCGGTCACGTAAAGCGGCCGATTATGCTCAGCCGTTCCTAGTAGTAAGTCTTCATCCTTAAATGTGACTGCGGCGGCTTGCAAAGTGTATTGAGCTTCTTTCATATTAATTTCCGCAAAGCGAGCCTGATACCGCTCAGGGTTTTGTAGAGCATGAATGAGAACATCTCTAAGCTCTTGAGATAGAACCAAGGCACCGTAGATGCTAAGAAGAGACGAAAGCTTTCGGAGGTGAGCCAAAACATTATAGTCTACTGGGGAAGGACTTGGGTTTTCATCAGCCGGTTCTCTGCCATCTTCATCATTAGCCACCTGTTTTTCCTTCCCTTTTGGGGCGTTGCCCTGATTTGGCGGTAGAGCCCTGCCGCTTCTGAGCTGGATTTGATTGGCCTTTGTGGCGAGCTCCTTGTCTTCTTCGGGAAAACAGAGCTCCTCCTCAGAGTCGCTGCCAAGATGGATGGCGTAGCAGGTCACTACCGGGATCTCTTCATTGGGGTCTTCTTCTAACTCCTCCAGAATTTCAGCCGCTTGTACAGGGAAGAACTCCTTCAATTGAATCAGAGTTCTTTCTTTCTGTTCATATTCTTCAAGGGAATCGATATATTTTTGAATGATCGATCTCCCTACAAATTCCTTTTCGCGCCGAGCTGCACTTTTCTTCTTCTTGAGCTGTTTGGATTTTGAGCCTGATGGAGCCGAATCAGCAACTGGTATGGTAGGCTTCTTCTGCCCTTCCCATTCCGTTCTGGGCTCTTTCTTAAGTAGCTTTATCATCTTCTTCGTCTTATTAGATATGTGCGTACTCCACGGAGGCTGCGGTGAGTCAGTTTTGTTTGTCAGGGCAGCGGGTTCAGCTGTCTGCTTCCAGAAGGCTTCAACTTCTGTCTGTATAAAGTTGGCGGTTGCAACTTGATTGTTCACCAACACGCTTTTGGACAGCTCGATCTCTCCAGCCTTGTACTGCTTCTCGACCCAGTCCTTGAAGATATAGCAATCCTCGATCGCATGGCTCACTACTCGGTGGTACGGGCAATACAGGGGATTGTCGGTCATTTTTGCTTCTTGGGGTCTTTTCGACTCCGGCAATTGTAGGCCGTTGTTCAAGGCATCTTTAAATATCATGCGGACCTTGTCCCTTCTGAAAGAGTAAACCTTGTTCTTCTTCTCCTCTAGGGAAGGCCCATCTCCTCCCAGCAATGGCTTTCGAGACCGGTTGGTTTTAGATTCGCCCGCCCTTCGCTTTTCTTCATTGTCGGACGCATTGAAGACATTGGTACTGCTGGAACTCCCGCTTCTACGGTTGTCGTCCCGCTTGCTTTTCCAAGTTTTGTCTCTCTGAGAGTCCGGCGGGGACTCTTGCTTCGAGCGTTCCAGCATTTAGACTTTCTTGGTTAGCCCCTGAAATGTCTTGAGGCCCGCTGTACATAAGAACGGGACCATCCAATTGCTGAGGTTCACAATGAGAAGGCTGACGGACTGATCCTGCTCCAGCGGCGGTTCACACTTGACTGTGAGATTACGCCATCGAGCGAGGAAGTCGGTGTTGCTTTCATTCTTCCCCGGCTTGGACCTCACAAGGTCGGCAATGGAGATTTTATCAGTGACGCTCATGAACCTTTGCCGGAACAGAGACTCCATTTGGGCAAAGGTAATGACGGACCCGTCTGGTATACTCGCGTACCAGTCGAAGGCGACACCGGTCAGGCTGTTGTCAAACTGGCGAAGAAGGAGCGCGTCATTGCCCCCTGTATTTCCACACGAGGCTTTGAAGTGGGCGACGTGCTGATTTGCATTCCCCGTTCCGTCGAATCTTCCGAATTTAGGAATGACGTAGCCGCTCGGGAACTCGATCAGATCGTAGTGTGTGGGATACGGCCGCCCACTACTGCTAATTTCTTTCTGAGCTTCAGCTTCGGCCACCAATGTTTTAACTTTGCTGGTGACCAAATCCATTATCCGATCTTGTGTTAGCGGGATAGTGCTATCTGGGGCTAAGGCATCCCCAGAAGCGGAATGTGGCCGGCTTTCGTGCGGCTCGACCATTCTTGGACCCAAAGAAGCAGGCAATGGCTGCTTCGGATTGTCATCACCCAGCTGATTAGTAGCGACTTATGCTTGATTGGGAGGCGCTCGAGCAATTTGAGCCGTAAGCTGCATCACAACGTTCGTTAAGTCGTCAATCTTTGAATAGAGCTTGGCCATCTCTTTATCCTTGCTCCTGAGCTGTTTTCGAAGCTCTTGGAGCAGCTCCTGCTCCGCGGTCCTGGGGCGGAAAGTCGGCTCTTCCTCACTATCCGAGCTTGACTCTGCATGGACCGAGAGGTCTTTCTGCCTATCTTCCTCCTCGAGAGGGTTTTCTTCATCCAGCGGAGGCTGCTGTTCTTGGGCAGCGGCGACCACATTCAAGCCAGATTGGGCTTGGGATGTGGTGGCCCCATCCTTGCTTTTGCTGCGAAGGTTGTCGCTGGGGCGCCCGCCCGCCATATAGACCGTATGGATAATATATCCAGCCGTCTTTTTATTGTCGCCAGTTGATTTCACAGATCGCTGTCTTGACCCCCCTGTTTCAGTAGCGAGCAGTCGATTGAAGGCGGATGGCCTGGACGGATTCTTGAATGGTGCTGGCGCTTCTTTTCTGGATTTGCCCCGCTGCTTTCGTGCGGCACAGAGCGCTTGATAGACCCTTGAAGAGACAGTGCCATACTTTTTCTGTTGGGGCCGGGACACGTCTCTTTGTAGCGACGTACGGACCGCTGTCTTCTTGATTCGGGCGGTCATGGTATTTTTCTGAACCCACTTCAGAGGTTCGAAGGAATTGCTGATCTTTACGGCCGACTCAGCCGTCGTCACAGAGTAACCCTGTTCTTGGAACCTCACAAGATTCCACTTGGCCGAAGCCCTGACCCTCTTGTTGGCTCGATACCTGAGCCGCTTCTGCCTTAACTTTTCTGTTCTAAGCACCTGGCAGACTTCGGCTCTTTGGGAAGATGCCTCAGACCGGGCGATGGAAGGCTTTGGAGATACGCTCAATTGTGCATTTGTTGGAGTCATCGCATGAGCTCGTCCGCAACATTTGATGTTGCCCTTTGTACCGGAGTTCTTGCCCCCCGCTGGAGCACCAGAGAATCGTTCAGACACCGTCTTAAGTTTCGGTTGTGGTGCCTTGGCGATCACGACATTCGGCCTCTTGCCCCTTGAGACCGTCTTGGCCGCCTGTTTCGCCGGGATTTCCGCCAGATGAGCGCTTCCGGCAGGATAGATGATGACGGAGCCAAACTGGCGGGGCAGTTCCTCCCACTTTCGACTGAGGCTTGCGGGGAGAACCACACGAGCGTTGATCTTGATCACGTACGGAATCGGGGTCGCTTTGGAAGCTGAATTCGTCTTGGGAGACATTGTCGTTAAAAGTTGATTGCAGCACCAAAAGAAAACATCATTTCAGTATAGGCAATCGATATGTATATTGATTGAGTTCGCATGAACGTTCAACCCGAAATATGGGAAGAGAGTTTGGGTCCCACCGGGCGTGCCAGAATTTGTAGGGTGTTTTTCGTCACCCCATTGAGATGGGAATACGCTCGCGCTTGTCAGGCATACTACAGATTCCCCCTGCCTAGGGTAGGCCGGGGTTTATTGATTGTGGGGATTCGAATCTCCGGCAGCCGCGGACTAAGCTGCCGTTAATTACTCCTCGCCTTTGGGGCGAGGGAACCTCCGATTAACGGGTTAAACTGGTCATGCGAACTCAATGTGCAGTGTACGTGTGTGTTGTTTTGGAGGGGGGGTTGGATATATCGGGAGCCACGCAGAGTTTTTACGGGGGTCCCGCTACCCGGATAGCGGGCTGGGGGTTAAGGGGGCAAGCAGCCCTCTTGCGGGGTGCGGGGCAGTGCCCCGTTAGAAATTTTTTCTAACGGAGGACAGTGTCGTGGAGTATGTGTATGTGTACATATGTATACATATGTATATATATACATGTATATATATAAAAAGGGGGAAAAAGACATCCAAAGGATGCGTGGGGCCAGCGCCTGGGCGCTTGAGCGCAAGCGCGCCACGTGTCGGCACGTGGGCGCTTTGCGCTCGAGCGCAGAGTGCTGGAGCGTAAGCGCGCCACGTGTCGGCACGTGGGCGCTTTGCGCTCGAACGCAGAGTGCTGGAGCGCAAACACGCCACGTGTCGGCACGTAGGCGCTTTGCGCTCGAGCGCAGGGCGCTTGAGGGCAAGCGCGCCACGTGTCGGCACGTGAGCGCTTTGCGCTCGAGCGTAGAGTGCTTGAGGGCAAGCGCGCCACGTGTCGGCTGTTCAGTTGAAAATATTGCACTTTGGTATAAGTATTTTCCTTACATTTCTTAAATAATAAAAGGTGTTTATTATAAATATTAAACATATTTGGATTTATCTGCAAAATACTTTTTTCCATATGTTTATATATTATAATTAATATTATGAAGGAAAATATAGGCATTTTATATTTATATAATATTTTGGTAATTGAAAATATGCATAACATATCAAATATTCTAATCACAATTCTTAAAAAATATAATATCATACAAATGGTTAGAATAATATTTCAAAATATATGCATAATATTTTAGTAACTAAAAGATGCATAGCACATCAAATATTCTTAATCATGTTTCTTAAAGATTTATTACCATATAAAGTGCATAGCATATTAAATATTCTTAATCAAGTTTCTTAAAGATTTATTACCATATATAGTGATTAAGATAATCTCTCTAATTTAATAAATAGTACTAAAATTATTCATAGAGATATTGTGCAAGATTTAGCTCAGGTCAAGAGATCAAGATTTTCAAGATGTCAGGATCAAAAATCTGCCAAAATCATAAAATCAATACTGACAGGGACTCAGAATCCAGGCATGGAAAGTCACCATATTAGGAAGTCACCATATATGATAACTAGTTTTCTTCTTTGATGGCTATATAAAGGACCAAGGGCTAAAGCTAGAAGGCATCAAGCCGACGAGATCACGAAGTCCAAGACGGCTCACGCATCCAGGCTGATCATCAACGGTTCATCTACCTCCTTGGAAGAGATCGAGAAGCAAACTAGTCTTTGTAATCATTTTCTAAGGAATCAAAGTGTAGATTGTTCAAGTTGATTAATAAAGGTAGTTGTTTTATTTAATTCTTTTGCATTTTACATTATGTTTTCCCTCTCTGTCTTTTCATCTTCTTCTCCCAACATGCGCGAGTAATTCTCCGCTTGTTAGGGTTCGTAGGATTAGGGTAGGCTAATGGATGATGAAAATAATTAAACCCTTTTTAAGTCCTATAAAGTTTAGGAACTTTATCAAAAGAATTATTAACATCCTAATCGGGAGCGCTAGCAATTCTTTGCTAGTTCCGACCGCGATTAGAGATTAGATTAACGATTGTTTTGGTAAAGGCTAGATATGAACGGAGTTCCGTGTCGAGATAAGGGTTAAGAGTGGGATTCCTTTTTCCTCCAGAAACCCTAATCTACACGCATCACCGTCGTTCTAGTTCTAAATCTATTAATGGATAAAAAGGGTAATTTTTAATTAATCGTCCATAACTACTAAATCCTAACGAACCCTACAAGCATTCTTATTATATTAATTACATCTTTAAAATAATCTACATTCTTGTTTAACGTAGATCTAGAAACCATTCTACAACATTCTTATTTCTTCCTCCTTTCTCAACACATCTAAAGTAAGAGTAAAAGATTCAACGTTTCCCAGAGGACGACCCGTACTCATCTCGGTCTAGCTACGCGCGACACCGTTATTGATTGCGGTTAAACTACTAAACACTCTTCACAGATCAATCAAATGGCGCCGTTGCCGGGGATACGTGCGTAATTTTTTATTTTTACTATTTGTGTTGAATTCTTAGACGAGCCATATCATTATTAAAACAAAACTGCAAATTGCATATTTAACGATTTGTGCGTGAATTTTTGCAAGGAGATCTGGAGTCACAGAATTAAGGAGAACAGGAAAAAGAGACAGTTTTAGAGATCCAGAGGAGCACAGAAGGCTATACAAAAAAATTCATCAACTGTTCCTTCTGCCACGCGGCGGAACCGCGGCAAAAGCACCCCTTCTGCGGCGGAATCGCGGCAAGTTGGAGGAATTAGGGAATCAATCTTCTCTGGTATCTCTCTCAACTCCTTCTCTCTCTCCTCAAATCCAATAAAATCTATTTTCTGCAGGATTCTTTGCAAAATTGCGCCGCTAAAAAAAAAACCTTTTTGCAAAAGTTTTGTGCTTGGTTTTGTTTTGCAAATTTAATACGGACTTTAAGGGGCAAAGACCAAATCAAGATTAGGTGGGGATTTCATCACCCTTCCTAAGCCCCTCAAATCACAAATCGAGCATATAGATCAGCCCTTCATTAATTTAAAAAATATCTAGACCAGACTCTAAGGACTGTTGCGCTCAATAAAGACAGAGAAAGGTCGTGGGTAATCTATCGTTTATCCGCATTACTTTTGTAGTGCCTAGGCAAGTGTGACGAAGGCTAGTGGTTTTTAATTAGGCCCACGACGTGGTTCCTCCCCACTTACCTGACACATACCTGGCTACAAGGGTAGTACGGAGGCGGTAGAGGATTTATCCCGCGGCTTGTCCTTTGGAAGTCTAGGAGCGGTCTAGAGACTGGACCTAGGTGACCTTAGTTCTAGGGTTGCTTGTGCATCTTAGGATGATTTGTCTTGAGTCCCACTTTTTCAAAAACAAGCCAATTTTAAAAATCACACACACGCTGCCACTTGCACTAAACCCGCTTAGTGCATGCTCGGCTGGACACGGGATCCTAGTGCCCGTCTTGTCCGCGTTCCTGCTATCGACGCCGAAGTCGGTACTTCTGCATCTTCTTTTCCCCCACCACGACCGAGATGGACGGCACTCCATCAGATTATAACACCACATTGCCACCGCCCGTAGGTGCGCAGAATCCACCGCGCATCTCTCTCCAAGAGAGATGCTATCCTATCCGTGGTCCTCTTCCCACTTGTCTATCTCTTCCACCACCTAACGGGGATAATTTCGAAATTAAACCCCACTACATCAATCTGCTGCCCAAATTTCACGGGCTTGAGTCGGAAGACGCGTACGTTTTCATCACCAAATTCGAAAACGTATGCGCAATGATGGGTACTTCACAATTGACTTTAGATGCTATGCGCTTACGTCTTCTCCCATTCACACTGTGCGACTTGGCAGAAAAATGGCTTTATAATACTGCCGCACACTCTATCACTAGTTGGGATGAATTCGTAATAGCATTTCTTAAGAAGTTTTACCCAAACCATAAGACTGCCCGTGTTAGGAGCGAGATCAACCAGTTCACCCAGCTTCCCAATGAACCATTTTGGAAGTGCTTTGAACGTTTCAAGGATTTGCTTGTCCAATGCCCCCATCACGGAATACAAAGATGGGATTTATGTCGGATTATATATGAGGGCATTAATCCAGCGACAAAGCAGATGCTTGAAACAATGTGTCAATGCAATTTCATGTCTAAAGATGACAGTGAAGTATGGAAGTATCTGGAAGACCTTGCTGAACACACGTTGCAGTGGGAAAGCGTAAGACCACCTACAACTAAGGGAGGTATTCACCAGCTCGATGTTTCTATCGCAGTAAAAGCCGAAATGGCAGCGATACAGAAGAAACTCGATGCTATTGAGAACAAATTTTCATCATTCTCCCTAAATCAGGTCACGCTTCCTAAGACCGTTTGTGGTTGCTGTTCGGATCCTTCACACTTAACGGAAGAATGTCCTATGAATGCATCGTTTCAAGCTAATGCTGCTTTTCAGCAGCGACCTAGAAACGACCCTTATTCTTCCACATACAATCAAGGATGGAGGAATCATCCTAACTTTGCTTGGAACCAAAACCAACAAAGCAATTATCAAAGACCTCCTCCACAGCAACCACAACCACAGAATCAGCCCCTCTTTCAGTCACAGAATTTCCAAAATCCGGCCAACATTTCTACACCACAAGTGGCTGGTACTGACAACTCACTCGCACAAACTTTGGATATGTTCATGAATCAATCCATGCAATTTTCGGCTGAGATGAAGTCTTCTATTGATACCCTAACGAAAAACTCCTCCTCCCCTGGTGAGAGTATCAAATCAATAGAAAACCAAATCGCACAATTAAACGCCGCAATGAGTGCGAGAGAGAAAGGGAAACTCCCATCTCAACCCCTACCGAATCCTGGCCATTCACAAAGTCATAATGTGAATGCCATTACTACGTTGAGATCGGGGAGAGTGCTGAATAACCAAGTGGGTGAGCAATTTGATGATGGTGACACCAATGATACCCCAGCTTCTTCTTCTTCCCCTAATTCGTCTAGTCTCCCACCTTCACCCGAGCCTATTCTCCGTTTTCCCCAAGGCTCGAACCCTTCGCCCATTTCGCCAAATCTATCTAAATCGATTCCCACTCCAGTTTTGGCATCGAATCCGTCCCCACAATCCTCTCCAATGTTGGACCAAACCCTTATTGATAAAGCACATTATCCAAATAGGTTAAGAGGCAACAGACCAAGTCCACAAATAGAGAAGATTGTGGAAATTTTTAAGCAAGTAAATATAAACATTCCTCTCCTAGATGCTATTCAACAAGTTCCGTCATATGCGAAAATCCTAAAGGACTTGTGCACTAGGAAGAGAAAAGTTCAAGTACCTAAAAAAGTTTTCCTTGCGAGTAATGTGAGCACAGCTTTTACACAACAACTACCCAAGAAACGAAAGGACCCCGGAAGTCCTACAATTTCTATTTCCATTGGGGGTAAAAATATCAATCGTGCTCTACTCGATCTAGGTGCTAGTGTTAACTTGCTTCCGTATTCTGTTTATAAGCAATTAGGGATCGGAGAGTTAAAACCTGCGCATTGCACTCTTCAGATGGTCGATCGATCTATCATTCAACCTAGGGGTGAGCTAGATGATGTGTTAATCAAAGTCGGGGAGTTCATATTCCCTGTGGACTTTATCGTTATAGATACACAACCTGTAGCAAACCCACGCAATCAAATCCCGGTGATACTCGGTCGACCCTTTTTGGCCACTTCTAACGCAGTAATCAATTGTAGAAACGACTCTATGACCCTATCCTTTGGAAAGAAGTCAATTGAGTTTAACATTTACAAGTTGGGAAGTGAACCCTCCGAACCCAATGCTCATGTGTGTTCTGTCGAATTAATGGATGTCGACAGCAGTGAATTTGATCAACCTCATGATACTGATTCTTTTCATATGTTGTTGCTTGATACAGACTCTTCCACCGAGTTGTCCGGGTCAACATCTAACACTGATGAGGAACTTCTTATAGAGTCTGACGATCACCCCATTTTTTCTGATGACATTATTCTTCGGGGTATCGATGAAAGCTTTGAGGAAATTTTCGCTGATGAACTCGCATTTTTACAAGACACGGGTGTTGAGATGAATCAACTCCAAGATGAAGAAATTGGACCTCCACCCCTTCTTTTGGACAATCATGATAATATGAGTAATCCATCATCACTATCACTGTGTCGTCTCTCCAAATTGAGACGCAATCCTTTTCCATCACACCTCTTATCACCCCCACTTTTTCACGTCGAAAGGTGATATGTTCTTCCACCAACCTTGGTGCTTCATCGATAAAATTTTTGAATGGTTGGTATTGACCTTCGGTCTTTGCAAAGCTTGGCATTGACCAATAACCTTGACCCCCTCATGTGATTTTAAAAGATTAAAATTGTTTAACTCAAGTTTGGGGGAGGGGTGGTATATTTTAGCTCTTGAAAGAAAATGATTTTTACAAAATTATGAGCCTAAAATAAGTTTGGGGGAGGATTTTCACTTTCATATATTCTTGCCCCCATTAATAATTTCCTCCCAAGTCTACAGGTTTTTTGAGCTTAACGGATGACATCAGTGAGGACACTGCTGTAAACAGGTTTGGGGGAGGTTTGTGCTTATTTACACATCAATTTGCATCATATTTTGCATAAGCACAACATTTTCAAAAAAATTTAAAATTTTTTTTTTTATAACAAAAGAGTAGAAAGTGAAAAATTACATCCAAAAGATAGGAATATTTTAAGAAAACCAAGAAAATTAGAAGTTTTCTTAAACAAACTGGTAATAAGTAGTTATGAGCTGTTGTCCCAAGGGTTAGTAAGATGAAGGAAGTCACTAATCTGAGAATAAAAATAAGTCTGAAAAATAGTTTCTATTCTGGAAGCCAAACATTTGAATGTTGATACCCTACTATATGCACTTACACACGTCTTGAAACTCGGGATAGTAGAAGATACCTTGAAATGCTCTTGTCTAAAAGCCAAAGTATGAAGGAAATGGAAAAAAAAAATAAAATGAAGAAAATATAAAAAGGGTGAAAAGAAAAAAGAAAAGAAAAATGAACACTAGTTTTGTTATCGCCAAGGCAGCAATAAAAAAAATATAGCGAGGGTGCCTCTTCACCTAGTGCCCTAAGGCCAACTGGTCTGGGAGTCACTGCCAAGCCTTAGGTGGTGCAAGACGAGGAAAATATTGTCACCTAATCAGTAAGCACACGAGTAATCGGTCTGTTAGTACCTTAAGAAGTATTAACGGTCGCATGAAAATGTGTGAGCGAATCTTAATATTCATCAAATTAAAAAGTATTAAGGTAGATGGACAAGAGTATGATAGCTTGAATTGAATTCTCCGAGTGTAGGGATGTCCATTTCACACACGTGGGGTTATATGATCGATGTTTGGATGAAAGGTAGGAATGAAGAATAAAGACGATGTTTTATTGAGGGATGAAGTGATTTCTAACATCTTTTCATGACTATTAAGATAGGGCTCATGACAACCGAAAAACTAGTGTAGTTGGAAACTCTGATTTTCAAAGTCTTTCTTTTATAATTCTTATCTTTATATGTAACTTTCACCATCTTCCTTTTATTATGGGATTTTGTGGGTGTAATCCGCTGAAAACCCTCAGGAGACAACACTCCTCCTACTAGGGACACCTAGAGATTTAACGGCTTGTTGCACGTGCTCAGTGCAATCGTGTTTGCCTACGAAAGTGTGCTTAGTTTTCTTCTTTCTTTTTCTCCTTCTCTTGAATAAACTAGTTTGCTCGGGACGATCAAAGTTAAGTTTGGGGGTATTTGTTCAGTTGAAAATATTGCAATTTGGTATAAGTATTTTCCTTACATTTCTTAAATAATAAAAGGTGTTTATTATAAATATTAAACATATTTGGATTTATCTGCAAAATACTTTTTTCCATATGTTTATATATTATAATTAATATTATGAAGGAAAATATAGGCATTTTATATTTATATAATATTTTGGTAATTGAAAATATGCATAACATATCAAATATTCTAATCACAATTCTTAAAAAATATAATATCATACAAATGGTTAGAATAATATTTCAAAATATATGCATAATATTTTAGTAACTAAAAGATGCAAAGCACATCAAATATTCTTAATCATGTTTCTTAAAGATTTATTACCATATAAAGTGCATAGCATATTAAATATTCTTAATAAAGTTTCTTAAAGATTTATTACCATATATAGTGATTAAGATATTCTCTCTAATTTAATAAATAGTACTAACATTATTCATAGAGATATTGTGCAAGATTTAGCTCAGGTCAAGAGATCAAGATGTTCAAGATGTCAGGATCAAAAATCTGCCAAAATCATAAAATCAATACTGACAGGGACTCAGAATCCAGGCATGGAAAGTCACCATATTAGGAAGTCACCATATATGGTAACTAGTTTTCTTCTTTGATGGCTATATAAAGGACCAAGGGCTAAAGCTAGAAGGTATCAAGCCGACGAGATCACGAAGTCCAAGATGGCTCACGCATCCAGGCTGATCATCAACGGTTCATCTACCTCCTTGGAAGAGATCGAGAAGCAAACTAGTCTTTGTAATCATTTTCTAAGGAATCAAAGTGTAGATTGTTCAAGTTGATTAATAAAGGTAGTTGTTTTATTTAATTCTTTTGCATTTTACATTATGTTTTCTTTCTCTGTCTTTTCATCTTCTTCTCCCAACATGCGCGAGTAATTCTCCGCTTGTTAGGGTTCGTAGGATTAGGGTAGGCTAATGGATGATGAAAATAATTAAACCCTTTTTAAGTCCTATAAAGTCTAGGAACTTTATCAAAAGAATCATTAACATCCTAATCGGGCGCGTTAGCAATTCTTTGCTAGTTCCGACCGCGATTAGAGATTAGATTAACGATTGTTTTGGTAAAGGCTAGATATGAACGGAGTTCCGTGTCGAGATAAGGGTTAAGAGTGGGATTCCTTTTTCCTCCAGAAACCCTAATCTACACGCATCACCGTCGTTCTAGTTCTAAATCTATTAATGGATAAAAAGGGTAATTTTTAATTAATCGTCCATAACTACTAAATCCTAACGAACCCTACAAGCATTCTTATTATATTAATTACATCTTTAAAATAATCTACATTCTTGTTTAACGTAGATCTAGAAACCATTCTACAACATTCTTATTTCTTCCTCCTTTCTCAACACATCTAAAGTAAGAGTAAAAGATTCAACGTTTCCCAGAGGGCGACCCGTACTCATCTCGGTCTAGCTACGCGCGACACCGTTATTGATTGCGGTTAAACTACTAAACACTCTTCACAGATCAATCAAATGGCGCCGTTGCCGGGGATACGTGCGTAATTTTTTATTTTTACTATTTGTGTTGAATTCTTAGACGAGCCATATCATTATTAAAACAAAACTGCAAATTGCATATTTAACGATTTGTGCGTGAATTTTTGCAAGGAGATCTGGAGTCACAGAATTAAGGAGAACAGGAAAAAGAGACAGTTTTAGAGATCCAGAGGAGCACAGAAGGCTATACAAAAAAATTCATCAACTGTTCCTTCTGCCACGCGGCGGAACCGCGGCAAAAGCACCCCTTCTGCGGCGGAATCGCGGCAAGTTGGAGGAATTAGGGAATCAATCTTCTCTGGTATCTCTCTCAACTCCTTCTCTCTCTCCTCAAATCCAATAAAATCTATTTTCTGCAGGATTCTTTGCAAAATTGCGCCGCTCAAAAAAAAAACTTTTTGCAAAAGTTTTGTGCTTGGTTTTGTTTTGCAAATTTAATACGGACTTTAAGGGGCAAAGACCAAATCAAGATTAGGTGGGGATTTCATCACCCTTCCTAAGCCCTACAAATCACAAATCGAGCATATAGATCAGCCCTTCATTAATTTAAAAAATATCTAGACCAGACTCTAAGGACTGTCGCGCTCAATAAGGACAGAGAAAGGTCGTGGATAATCTATCGTTTATCCGCATTATTTTTGTAGTGCCTAGGCAAGTGTGACGAAGGCTAGTGGTTTTTAATTAGGCCCACGACGTGGTTCCTTCCCACTTACCTGACACTTACCTGGCTACAAGGGTAGTACGGAGGCGGTAGAGGATTTATCCTGCGGTTTGTCCTTTGGAAGTCTAGGAGCGGTCTAGAGACTGGACCTAGGTGACCTTAGTTCTAGGGTTGCTTGTGCATCTTAGGGTGATTTGTCTTGAGTCCCACTTTTTCAAAAACAAGCCAATTTTAAAAATCACACACACGCTGCCACTTGCACTAAACCCGCTTAGTGCATGCTAACCTGGACACGGGATCCTAGTGCCCGTCTTGTCCGTGTTCCTGCTATCGACGCCGAAGTCGGTACTTCTTCATCTTCTTTTCCCCCACCACGACCGAGATGGACGGCACTCCATCAGATTATAACACCACGTTGCCACCGCCCGTAGGTGCGCAGAATCCACCGCGCATCTCTCTCCAAGAGAGATGCTATCCTATCCGTGGTCCTCTTCCCACTTGTCTATCTCTTCCACCACCTAACGGGGATAATTTCGAAATTAAACCCCACTACATCAATCTGCTGCCCAAATTTCACGGGCTTGAGTCGGAAGACGCGTACGTTTTCATCACCAAATTCGAAAACGTATGCGCAATGATGGGTACTTCACAATTGACTTTAGATGCTATGCGCTTACGTCTTCTCCCATTCACACTGTGCGACTTGGCAGAAAAATGGCTTTATAATACTGCCGCACACTCTATCACTAGTTGGGATGAATTCGTAATAGCATTTCTTAAGAAGTTTTACCCAAACCATAAGACTGCCCGTGTTAGGAGCGAGATCAACCAGTTCACCCAGCTTCCCAATGAACCATTTTGGAAGTGCTTTGAACGTTTCAAGGATTTGCTTGTCCAATGCCCCCATCACGGAATACAAAGATGGGATTTATGTCGGATTATATATGAGGGCATTAATCCAGCGACAAAGCAGATGGTTGAAACAATGTGTCAATGCAATTTCATGTCTAAAGATGACAGTGAAGCATGGAAGTATCTGGAAGACCTTGCTGAACACACGTTGCAGTGGGAAAGCGTAAGACCACCTACAACTAAGGGAGGTATTCACCAGCTCGATGTTTCTATCGCAGTAAAAGCCGAAATGGCAGCGATACAGAAGAAACTCGATGCTATTGAGAACAAATTTTCATCATTCTCCCTAAATCAGGTCACGCTTCCTAAGACCGTTTGTGGTTGCTGTTCGGATCCTTCACACTTAACGGAAGAATGTCCTATGAATGCATCGTTTCAAGCTAATGCTGCTTTTCAGCAGCGACCTAGAAACGACCCTTATTCTTCCACATACAATCAAGGATGGAGGAATCATCCTAACTTTGCTTGGAACCAAAACCAATAAAGCAATTATCAAAGACCTCCTCCACAGCAACCACAACCACAGAATCAGCCCCTCTTTCAGTCACAGAATTTCCAAAATCCGGCCAACATTTCTACACCACAAGTGGCTGGTACTGACAACTCACTCGCACAAACTTTGGATATGTTCATGAAACAATCCATGCAATTTTCGGCTGAGATGAAGTCTTCTATTGATACCCTAACGAAAAACTCCTCCTCCCCTGGTGAGAGTATCAAATCAATAGAAAACCAAATCGCACAATTAAACGCCGCAATGAGTGCGAGAGAGAAAGGGAAACTCCCATCTCAACCCCTACCGAATCCTGGCCATTCACAAAGTCATAATGTGAATGCCATTACTACGTTGAGACCGGGGAGAGTGCTGAATAACCAAGTGGGTGAGCAATTTGATGATGGTGACACCAATGATACCCCAGCTTCTTCTTCTTCCCCTAATTCGTCTAGTCTCCCACCTTCACCCGAGCCTATTCTCCGTTTTCCCCAAGGCTCGAACCCTTCGCCCATTTCGCCAAATCTATCTAAATCGATTCCCACTCCAGTTTTGGCATCGAATCCGTCCCCACAATCCTCTCCAATGTTGGACCAAACCCTTATTGATAAAGCACATTATCCAAATAGGTTAAGAGGCAACAGACCAAGTCCACAAATAGAGAAGATTATGGAAATTTTTAAGCAAGTAAATATAAACATTCCTCTCCTAGATGCTATTCAACAAGTTCCGTCATATGCGAAAATCCTAAAGGACTTGTGCACTAGGAAGAGAAAAGTTCAAGTACCTAAAAAAGTTTTCCTTGCGAGTAATGTGAGCACAGCTTTTACACAACAACTACCCAAGAAACGAAAGGACCCCGGAAGTCCTACAATTTCTATTTCCATTGGGGGTAAAAATATCAATCGTGCTCTACTCGATCTAGGTGCTAGTGTTAACTTGCTTCCGTATTCTGTTTATAAGCAATTAGGGATCGGAGAGTTAAAACCTGCGCATTGCACTCTTCAGATGGTCGATCGATCTATCATTCAACCTAGGGGTGAGCTAGATGATGTGTTAATCAAAGTCGGGGAGTTCATATTCCCTGTGGACTTTATCGTTATAGATACACAACCTGTAGCAAACCCACGCAATCAAATCCCGGTGATACTCGGTCGACCCTTTTTGGCCACTTCTAACGCAGTAATCAATTGTAGAAACGACTCTATGACCCTATCCTTTGGAAAGAAGTCAATTGAGTTTAACATTTACAAGTTGGGAAGTGAACCCTCCGAACCCAATGCTCATGTGTGTTCTGTCGAATTAATGGATGTCGACAGCAGCGAATTTGATCAACCTCATGATACTGATTCTTTTCATATGTTGTTGCTTGATACAGACTCTTCCACCGAGTTGTCCGGGTCAACATCTAACACTGATGAGAAACTTCTTATAGAGTCTGACGATCACCCCATTTTTTCTGATGACATTATTCTTCGGGGTATCGATGAAAGCTTTGAGGAAATTTTCGCTGATGAACTCGCATTTTTACAAGACACGGGTGTTGAGATGAATCAACTCCAAGATGAAGAAATTGGACCTCCACCCCTTCTTTTGGACAATCATGATAATATGAGTAATCCATCATCACTATCACTGTGTCGTCTCTCCAAATTGAGACGCAATCCTTTTCCATCACACCTCTTATCACCCCCACTTTTTCACGTCGAAAGGTGACATGTTCTTCCACCAACCTTGGTGCTTCATCGATAAAATTTTTGAATGGTTGGTATTGACCTTCGGTCTTTGCAAAGCTTGGCATTGACCAATAACCTTGACCCCCTCATATGATTTTAAAAGATTAAAATTGTTTAACTCAAGTTTGGGGGAGGGGTGGTATATTTTAGCTCTTGAAAGAAAATGATTTTTACAAAATTATGAGCCTAAAATAAGTTTGGGGGAGGATTTTCACTTTCATATATTCTTGCCCCCATTAATAATTTCCTCCCAAGTCTACAGGTTTTTTGAGCTTAACGGATGATATCAGTGAGGACACTGCTGTAAACAGGTTTGGGGGAGGTTTGTGCTTATTTACACATCAATTTGCATCATATTTTGCATAAGCACAACATTTTCAAAAAAATTTTAAAAAAAAAATTTTTTATAACAAAAGAGTAGAAAGTGAAAAATTACATCCAAAAGATAGGAATAGTTTAAGAAAACCAAGAAAATTAGAAGTTTTCTTAAACAAACTGGTAATAAGTAGTTATGAGCTGTTGTCCCAAGGGTTAGTAAGATGAAGGAAGTCACTAATCTGAGGATAAAAATAAGTCTGAAAAATAGTTTCTATTCTGGAAGCCAAACATTTGAATGTTGATACCCTACTATATGCACTTACACACGTCTTGAAACTCGGGATAGTAGAAGATACCTTGAAATGCTCTTGTCTAAAAGCCAAAGTATGAAGGAAATGGAAAAAAAATAAAATGAAGAAAATATAAAAAGGGTGAAAAGAAAAAAGAAAAGAAAAATGAACACTGGTTTTGTTATCGCCAAGGCAGCAATAAAAAAAATATAGCGAGGGTACCTCTTCACCTAGTGCCCTAAGGCCAACTGGTCTGGGAGTCACTGCCAAGCCTTAGGTGGTGCAAGACGAGGAAAATATTGTCACCTAATCAGTAAGCACACGAGTAATCGGTCTGTTAGTACCTTAAGAAGTATTAACGGTCGCATGAAAATGTGTGAGCGAATCTTAATATTCATCAAATTAAAAAGTATTAAGGTAGATGGACAAGAGTATGATAGCTTGAATTGAATTCTCCGAGTGTAGGGATGTCCATTTCACACACGTGGGGTTATATGATCGATGTTTGGATGAAAGGTAGGAATGAAGAATAAAGACGATGTTTTATTGAGGGATGAAGTGATTTCTAACATCTTTTCATGACTATTAAGATAGGGCTCATGACAACCGAAAAACTAGTGTAGTTGGAAACTCTGATTTTCAAAGTCTTTCTTTTATAATTCTTATCTTTATATGTAACTTTCACCATCTTCCTTTTATTATGGGATTTTGTGGGTGTAATCCGCTGAAAACCCTCAGGAGACAACACTCCTCCTACTAGGGACACCTAGAGATTTAACGGCTTGTTGCACGTGGTCAGTGCAATCGTGTTTGCCTACGAAAGTGTGCTTAGTTTTCTTCTTTCTTTTTCTCCTTCTCTTGAATAAACTAGTTTGCTCGGGACGATCAAAGTTAAGTTTGGGGGTATTTGTTCAGTTGAAAATATTGCAATTTGGTATAAGTATTTTCCTTACATTTCTTAAATAATAAAAGGTGTTTATTATAAATATTAAACATATTTGGATTTATCTGCAAAATACTTTTTTCCATATGTTTATATATTATAATTAATATTATGAAGGAAAATATAGGCATTTTATATTTATATAATATTTTGGTAATTGAAAATATGCATAACATATCAAATATTCTAATCACAATTCTTAAAAAATATAATATCATACAAATGGTTAGAATAATATTTCAAAATATATGCATAATATTTTAGTAACTAAAAGATGCATAGCACATCAAATATTCTTAATCATGTTTCTTAAAGATTTATTACCATATAAAGTGCATAGCATATTAAATATTCTTAATAAAGTTTCTTAAAGATTTATTACCATATATAGTGATTAAGATATTCTCTCTAATTTAATAAATAGTACTAACATTATTCATAAAGATATTGTGCAAGATTTAGCTCAGGTCAAGAGATCAAGATGTTCAAGATGTCAGGATCAAAAATCTGCCAAAATCATAAAATCAATACTGACAGGGACTCAGAATCCAGGCATGGAAAGTCACCATATTAGGAAGTCACCATATATGGTAACTAGTTTTCTTCTTTGATGGCTATATAAAGGACCAAGGGCTAAAGCTAGAAGGTATCAAGCCGACGAGATCACGAAGTCCAAGACGGTTCACGCATCCAGGCTGATCATCAACGGTTCATCTACCTCCTTGGAAGAGATCGAGAAGCAAACTAGTCTTTGTAATCATTTTCTAAGGAATCAAAGTGTAGATTGTTCAAGTTGATTAATAAAGGTAGTTGTTTTATTTAATTCTTTTGCATTTTACATTATGTTTTCTTTCTCTGTCTTTTCATCTTCTTCTCCCAACATGCGCGAGTAATTCTCCGCTTGTTAGGGTTCGTAGGATTAGGGTAGGCTAATGGATGATGAAAATAATTAAACCCTTTTTAAGTCCTATAAAGTCTAGGAACTTTATCAAAAGAATCATTAACATCCTAATCGGGCGCGTTAGCAATTCTTTGCTAGTTCCGACCGCGATTAGAGATTAGATTAACGATTGTTTTGGTAAAGGCTAGATATGAACGGAGTTCCGTGTCGAGATAAGGGTTAAGAGTGGGATTCCTTTTTCCTCCAGAAACCCTAATCTACACGCATCACCGTCGTTCTAGTTCTAAATCTATTAATGGATAAAAAGGGTAATTTTTAATTAATCGTCCATAACTACTAAATCCTAACGAACCCTACAAGCATTCTTATTATATTAATTACATCTTTAAAATAATCTAGATATATATTTTACATTCTTGTTTAACGTAGATCTAGAAACCATTCTACAACATTCTTATTTCTTCCTCCTTTCTCAACACATCTAAAGTAAGAGTAAAAGATTCAACGTTTCCTAAAGGACGACCGTACTCATCTCGGTCTAGCTACACGCGACACCGTTATTGATTGCGGTTAAACTACTAAACACTCTTCACAGATCAGTCATCGGCACGTGGGCGCTTTGCGCTCGAGCGCCGGCGAGGAAAAGGGGGCTTTTAGCCCCGGAAATTCTCTAAAGAGAAAATAGAGTGGAGTTAAACTCCTAAGATGCTTTGGGTTGATGAAGGGGGTTCTTCTTCTTCCTCTTCTGTTGGCTGGATCTTGAAGATCAAGAGATATGAGATTTTTAAAAATCTCTCCTTTTTGAGATCTACAGACAGTTCCAAGTTCGCTACGTGGGTTTTGTGGTGAAAAACTATTTAGTTTTTTAGAATGAAGAGTAAAACTCTTGATTTAATTCAAAAGAAAGAAGAAGGTTTTGGAACCTTGAAAAAGGAGGAAAGATCTCAGATCTAAAACTTTTTTGGAGAGAGAAAAAAGTTGTGAGATATTTTCATTATCCTTGCCTTTATAGGCTATACACTTTACACATAGCCCCTTGGGCTTCACAAAATGGAATTTTGCCTATCCCATGGCTCATGTGCCATTTCTTTTTGCACATAAGCCATGGGCTTTACAAAAAATTGGCTTTATGCCTATTTTTCTTACATTTATCCATAAAATAAAATAAAAGAAATACAACAAAATTATTTATTACAAAATTTTATTTTGGCAAGGGGGAGGCCGGCCACTTCATGTTCGGGCTCGACCCGGGCATCGGCCCACTGAATCTGGGCTTGGGCCCACTTGGCTTGGGGCTGACTTTGATTTTGACTTGGTCAACCGGGGTGTAAATTTTTTCCCCAACATATACTTTTATGATGAATGTCTTATAATTTAATTATTCTCTTTATAATATTTCATCTAATAAACTAATCTCATAATGAAAGTTGACGCCTAAAATAAGATTAGCGAAGGGTGATAACACCAATAATCTAATTAGGTTAAGAAAAGTTTAACATACTAGAAACTTAATTAGAGAAGGTAAGAAAATAATTTAATCACGAGATATTCAATATAGGTAGTTAAAAGGGATCTAGATTAATCGATAATATATTAATTATAGACTCATGACCTGCATATTTTTGTAAAAGATTAAAACTAGGTTACTTCTAATTAATTAGAACTAGGGTTTTAATATGATCTAGATGATATTATAATTTTGACAGGCTATATTTATAATTTAAATATAACCTTTGCTTAGTTATAATTAATAGAAATATATTAGAATTAGATTAGAAAATAAGATGAATCTTCTAAACCAATCATAGAAATAAAGCAAATAAAAACCCTTGATTTTTCTCTCCCTTGAAAATCAACTTTTATTTTATTTTGAATTTAAATTTTTAGATTTTAAAAAGCAACACAATTTTAACTTAATTTAAAAGTAGTTAACACACCTCTCTATGGGAACGATCCTCAAGTATAGCTGCGTTAAGCTGTATACTTGCGGTTAAATTTGGAGACTAATAAAATCCCCATCAAGTTTTGGTGCCGTTACCGGGGAGGTGTAGTTTAATTACATAAATTTAAGTTTTAGATTTTAGTTGTACATTAAATTAGATTTCCTTTAGTGCGTTTGATTCTGCCAAATTTCTATTTAAAATTTCAGGAATTGAGACAAATTTACTGGAAGAGAAGATCAAGACGAACAATGGCAAATCTATGTAAGATCTCGTTCTTCCCAAAATCTCGATTTGATTCTAACTAACAGATATTTGCAGGATTCTTTGCGCCATATAAAAAATTAGTTTAGATTTTAAATCTTTGATCGTTTTAGATTGCATTGCATATTTAAGAAGATTCTAAGGGGTAACAATCCAAATCCGGATTCGGTGGAGATTTCATCACCCTTCCTACGCTCCACAAATCACAACCGAGCATTCGAATTAACCTACATTAAATTAAAAAATAATATCTCGACTTCAGCCTCTAAGGACTTATCGCGCTCAATAGGATAAGAGGAGTTTGTAGGTAATTTAACGGTTATCCGATTCAATTTTGAGATATCTAGTGACGTGTGACTAGTTGTAGTTATTTAATTAAGGCCAGCTATTTCGGTTATTCATATAGCGAAACCCTCCCACTTAACTGGTACTGATCTGGCCCCATGGTTGTTAAAAAGCTGTTAGAGGATCTATCCCGCAATTTGCCTGTTGGCAGTTAGGTGCGGGTCTAGCAACTTGACCAAGGTAACCCTAAATATATATTGGTTGCGCATCTTCGCTTGTGATTTGTTAGAATCTCTAGTTTAGCTTCTGCATCTAGTTTTTGCATATAAAAAAAAACTCTGTGTACGGTGTATGCATGTGTAGGGTCGAGAAGAAACAAACCGTTTGACTTGTTTTGATTTTATAGATACTATGGCTGATATTGTCCCCGCTACACCTACGCTGTAAGATAGATGCTATCCTGCACGTATTTCGCTTCTATCTTGCATAGTCATACCGATTGCTGCCGGTGACTATGAAATTAAATCTGCTTTCATAAACTCACTTCCTAAATTCCCTAGTCTAGAATCGGAAGACGCCTATATCTTTATAAGGGAATTTAAGGACTTATGCCAATTGTTCAAATTGAAGCAGTTAAATCAAGATGTTGTAAAACTTAGATTAATACCATTTGCCCTCACTGATAAAGCTAAGTATTCGCTGTACAGTGCATCAGCTAACACTATTCACACATGGGAGGAGTTTACTAAAGCTTTCCTTAAAAAATTCTATCCGCGTTTTAAAACCGCTAAATTCAGAAATGAAATTAGGACATTTTCACAAAAACCGGGGGAATATTTTTGGAAATATTTTGAATGTTTTAAAGACCTTCTCATTAAATGCCCACATCACAATATATCTAAGTGGTAATTATGTCAGATGGTGTATGATGGTATGGAGACTAAATTTATAGTAAAGTCGATGTTTCAAGACGACTTTATGATGAAAAGGAAGATGATGCATGGAACTTTCTAGAAGAATTTTCTGATAAAACTATGCAATAGGAGAGAACTAGTGAGAGAGGTTCGACCACATCTATGGAAGGGTTACACTCAGTTGAAACTACTATAGGGATGCAAGCCGAGCTAGCAGTAATAAGAAAATCAATAGACAAGCTATCAACTACAACCGTCCCCATCCAAAAAATTAGCAAACCCTCTCCTTGCCTAAACTGTCAAGTCTCGTTCCACCTTTCTGAAGAATGTCCCCTTCTAAGCGATCCTCAATGGTAAGAGACCGCCAATGCTGTATATCAAAATAATAATAATAATCCTTATTTTCGAACTTTTAACCAAGAATGAAGGAACCACCCAAATTTATAATAGAATCAAGGTAACACCAGCCAACAATTCCAAAACATAAGACAATGCCTTCCACCCAACCCAACCCAACCCAACACACGACAAGAGTATGGGGACGAGAATACTAGACTTAATAGGGTTGAAAAGCAGCTGGAAAATATTGAAAAGAAAATTAGCCAACTAGTTGCAGTATTGGGAGGACGAGAAATGAGCACCTTACCTAACCAACCTGTAACAAATCCAAAAGATCCACGTGCAAATCCCGCACAAGCAAATGCTATAATTACTTTGTGATCGGAAAAACGGGTTGATAATCAGATTAGGATGCCCGAAGATTCAGAAGAGATACCGGCTAATGAGAAGCGGCAGTCTTCTACCCCACTTACACAGTCGGCATCTATTGCTACACCCACATTCCATCCATCTTCTATGGATACCCTTCTTAAGCCTAGAGCACCATATCCAAAACGTTTAAAGGCCAAGAAGAAAGATGCTAAAGTGGCGAAGATGATGGAGACGTTTAAACAAGTCAAGGTCAATGTCTCTCTTTTGGACATAGTTGACCAAGTTCCTTCCTATCCTAAATTTCTTAAAGACCTATGCATTAAAAAGAGGCAAACACAAGTTCCTAAGAAGGTTTTTCTAGCCGGCAATGTTAGTGGCGTCATCCGTAATGCAATACCCGTAAAGTATAAGGACCCCGGATGTCCTACCATTTCTTGCATTATAGGTGTCAAGATCATAAACCGAACTTTATTTGACCTAGGAACTAGTGTGAACCTTCTATCTTTTTCGGTCTATGAACATCTAGGATTGGATGATCTTCAACCCACGAAAATTACTTTACAATTGGCTAACCGATCCATTAAGAAACCGAAGGGTGAAATTAAGAATGCGTTACTTAAGATAGGAGAATTTATATTCTCCGTAGACTTCATTGTTCCAGAAACACAACCCATATCTAACCTTAGAAACCAAATTCCAATGATTTTGGGTCGACCATTCTCAGCCACCTCAAACGCGTTGATCAACTGTCGTAATGATTCTATGCAGCTTGAATCTAAAAATGGAATTAAATATTTTTAACCTGGGAAGACAACAAAGCAACATATATGATCAAAATTGTGAATTCACTATGATTTAAGCAGTTTCTCACGATAAGGTGTTTAACTTTGAGGATGGTGGGTTGAAAGTGCTAAAAGAAATAATTAGAGAGCATGCATTTAATAGTGGTGACGATGAGAGCGATTTTTCTGTTGTTGATACTCATGATCAACTTAATGATACTTCTCCTAGTTTTCATCATCAGCTTAATACGGTAATATCTCGAAATAGTTTCCTTGAAAATAAAATTTTGTTGTTAGAAAAGAAGAAAAAGGAATTGGTTTCGTTGAATAAATCTTTGAAAAACGAAAAAGAGAATTTGATTTTGTCTCGAAATTTTTTGAGGGAAGAAAATGATGGTTTGATTGAAATTTTTACTAGTGAAATTGATATTTTAAAATATTCTACTAGTTCACAAGAAGTTTTGAGAAATGTTGTTTTGATTGATAAATTAGAAAAAGAGAAAAATGATTTTCTAGCACAAATTGTTAAGTTCGAGAAGAAGAAAATTGAGTTTCTTTCAAAAATTGATATTCAATCAAAAACTATTGATATTTTAAACACTAAAAATGAAAATTTGATTTTGTCATGTGATGTTTTAAGAAACGATCATGAAAATTTGGTTTCATCTTTTAAAAAAGAAATTAATGCTTTAAAATTGTCCAGTATTTCTCAAGGAAAGTTGATTGAGAAAATTGCTTCTTTCAAGAAACAAAATAATTATTTAACAGTTTTTTTGCTAAGTTTTCAAAAAGACAGGAAATGATTGATCTTTTACCATGCAAAGAGAAGAAATTTTTAAATAAGAAGATGTTGATCTTAAAACTTCAAACATTCAAAAATACTCTTCATCTAAAATTTTCAACCACTATTTTAAACATAAATCTAGTCCCATGGGTACATCTAATCACACTTGTTACTATTGTGATGCACATGGTCACTTTGTATATTCTTGTGAGTTGAAAAGAAATATATCTTTATATACCAATTGAAATGGGTCCCAAAAATTTACCCCCATAAACCCAAGTTAGTTTGGGTATCAAAATACACACCCACAACTTCTTTTGTAGGTATTGAGAATTTGAAACCAAGAAGAATTCAATAACGGTAAGCATAACTATGCGGGTATAATAAGCTATGTACTCTAACACAATGAGGGCATTGTTGATTTAGGTGTGGAGGTGGTTTTGTACACAAATTTTCTTTTATTTTTATGTTCTTTAAAAAAATTAGAAAATGAAAATTAAAAAGTGAAAAATGTATGTAAAAGAGGGAGATTTTAAGAAAAATAAGAAAAAAACGGTGGTGAAATGGATCTAGTAATTAGTTGTCATGAGCCCGTTCTTAAAAGACTAGTATCATGAATGAGTTACTAGGTTTAAGAAAATGTAAGTGGAGCCTATATTTGAGTTCAAACATTTGAACCTGGATACCCTACCGTACGCACATGCACACATCTTGAACCTTAGGATAGTAGAAGAGACCTGTCATTCTCTTGTCTGTAATGTCCTAACACGGAGAAAAAAAATTTAATATCACCAAAAAATGAACACTGTCTTGCAATTATCAAGATAACATAAAAAAATTCAGTAAGGGTGCTTCATTATCTAATGACTTATACCAATAGGTTTGGGATTATTTGCTGTGCCTTAGGTGTTGCAAAATTAGAATACTGCTATTTACGCCCAATAAGTCATCACATTCGGTAATCGGTTGGTTAGTGCCTCACGAAGTATTAACAGTCGCATGAAAAATGTGGGAACCAATCTATCAATTTAATCCGCTGATTAAAAAGTAATACGGAGCTAAGAGCAAGAGTATGGGAGCTTGAATTGAATTCTCCGAGTGTAGGGATGATTTTACACACGTAGGGGTATATGATCATGTTTGGAAGAAAGATGGATAGGAAAGATTGGAAGAATGATGAGAAAGTAATTTTCGGTAGAGATTAAAGTCTATTAAGATATGTGATTGTTACACTTTTTGTTATGCGTTCCATATGTTCTACTTACCGCAATCAAGTCACTGTCGCTTTGTAACTAGCCGGTTGAGTACGAATCGTCCACTGGGAGAAGGTTATGTTTTTGTTCTTGCTTTAAACGAGTTAATTAAAGAATGTATATGTTTGTTCAATTCTATCATAAGTGTTTGTATTTTATGTTCAAGTGAACTTGTTAGGGTTAGGGTTGGTTAGTAGAGTTAGGATTAGTCTTGTGTTGGTCTTTTACCATTCTTGAAATGTTGTTGGAATAATAGGAAGTAGAGGGGATTAGGAGGACATAAGAATGAGATTTGCGAGTTTAAGCAAGCTTTACAACGCAAAATCCATTCTTAGTGCCCCTTTTTTGTCCGTTACATGCTCTTATTTCCAACCCCAGGCTAAACATACACAACCAAGTCTCCAATTAAGTCACAACTACATGTCACGTTGTAGTGCGACTAAAGAAATTCTCGACTTAGGTCGCGGCTATTTATCACTTATAATGCGTCTAAGTGAGGTGGTTGTGTTTGTTTGGTCTAGATTCACTTCAAGATATTTGGCGAAGAAAAGCATAAGGGATTTTTCCATTCCTAGCCCTAACAAGTGTGTAAATTATTTACACATTAAAAATAAAATAAACACAAGAAGAAGAGAAGAAAGAATAAGATGAAAACCAAAAATAATAAGCTAACTACTTGGGCCCTCACCTAAGTAAGGGATTCCATTGAGTATCATAGCTTCAAAATAAAATTAGAAGAGAAGAAAGAAGAACAATAAAAAAAACAACTTAACAACAACAAATAAAACTTATACCAAGAATTAAAAATATAATGCAAGTAAATAAAGATACTAGATAAGAAAAACCCTCATCTTCATTAATTTTCCGTTCAAAAAACTCTCACTGCAATTTCAATGGAGAATAGATGAAGAAGAAGAAGAAGAAAAACTACACTAAACTACACTAAATCTAAATAAAGAAAAGCATCATTGGTTTGGCTCAAACTGGAGTATTTATAAACATATGAGCGAAACCCTAGGGCCATATTATGAGCCCAAATAAACCTACAAAACTACTCCTGAAAAACGGTCGCAAGATGACACGTGGCGGCCGTGTTTCCGCCGCCCAAACCCTCATTTGACCGCGGTTCCGCCGCCATTTTTAGGAATTAGTGCGTCGTTTTTCTTGGGCCTCCTCGTGTTGCTTTGTTCTTCTGTTTGACATGTTCCAAATTGTAAGATGGTTCTAAAATATCTTCTGATTTTCAACAGTCCAAAATGGCTACTCTTTTAATCTTTTTGGCCTTGATCTCTCTCGAGCTCTGTGCATCTCTTGATCTTGGTGATGCCTTCCTCGTGCTCTGCGCTTGTTTGAGACATGAATGACCATTGCTGGATCTTGTCCCTTGTACTGGTAACCGACATCTGACGGGTGTGGATGACCAGAACCCGTATTTTATGTGTTTTTTGGCAGATGTTCTGGATTTTGTCATAGCTGTAAAGATTTTACGTGATTTGCGTTATTTTGGACTGGAAACCTGTAACCTGTAATCATATAGTAAACACGGATCAAAAGCACCTATCTATATACAAATGAGCAGAAGAATGTGTGGTATTAAATGTAATATTCGGGTGTGAACAAATACCCCCAAACTTATCTTTTGCCCGTATCGAGCAAAACCATTTATTTTCAAAAAGTCCTAAGCTCACTTTCATAGGCATCATGATTGCATTTAGCGTGTGCAACAAACCGTTAAACCTCTAGGTGTCCCTAGTAGGAGGAGTGCTGTCTCTTAAGGGTTTTCAATAGATACTACCCAAAAAATCCCGTCAAGCTAGTTTCATAAGTTAACTTTGATTATAATCCTACGGTTTATCATCTAAGTTAGAAATTCTATCATCCTAAGTTAGAAATATCCATCTCTTATTTTTCACCCCTCATATTCATTCAACCTAAAATTTTATACGTTTTGACAGTTTAGAAAGATCTCAGTTTCTCTTGAGTTTTCCTTCTAAAGCGTATTCTCCAATCCGGAATTTTTATCATCTTTATGGAAACATAAGACTTATTCTTTATCCCTATCTTTCCTCCGAACATCGATCGTATATCCATACGTGTGTGTAAATTTCACCCTTACACTTAAGAATTCAATTCAAGCTATAGTACTCTTGCCCTAATACCTAATATTACTTCTTTTCATTAATGGTGGACGGATTTGCTCATACACCTTTCATGTGACTACTACTGCTTCCTGAGCCACTAATCAGCCGATTACTGAATATATGAGCTTATCAAAACGTAAATAGCAGTTTTCAGGTCTTATAATAAATCTTTTTCTTTTTCTTTTGAAGACCGGATATATTTTTCAATGATGCTCTTTTGGTGGTTAGCTCTAAATACCGTTTTTTCTTTCATACTAGGTTTTCAGGCAAGAGTATTTGTAGATATTCTCTACTATCCTACGTATCAAGGTGCGTGTGAGTGCAGTTTGTAAGGTATATACTTTCCGAATTTGAACTAAAAAATAGGAACTATTTTTCAGACTTATTCTTCAATAAAGCTTTTAATGCTTTCCCATCATCTTGACTTAACCTAAGAACCGAACTCAAGATTATTTACTTTTAAAAAAACTGTAAGGACGTATATTTACTATGGTTAAACTCAAGGAGGATTATTTTTAGAGTTTTCAAATTCTAAGCCTAGGATTTGTTAGTTATATGTATGCCCTAGAGGCCATTATTGTACATGTGATGTATATTATAGTGAATGCTTGGATATATAGAGAGAGGACTTTCTTGCTCGACATGATAGTATACTATCTGGTTGCACTTTGTCTTAACATGTTGACTTGTATATGTGATACTGTCTTGCTCTCACATGTTGATAAAACCCTTAGGATGTGTACTTGACTCCCAGGACTATGATGGAGATCATACTAGTGGGCCAAGGGTAGTCCACAAGTACACCCTATAATAGTTCCTAGTCGAGGGTGTATCGAGACAGGGCATCGATATTCCGGAGTAGACTAGCGTATACGCATCTTAACCCATATGATGGGCGATGGATGATCCCACATCCATTGGTATTTGATATCAAAGATGGTATACGGGTGCTCAGTGGAGACTGAGTACACTGAACAGACTCGCCGAGAACTCCTAGTTGGTATTATACCTATCGTCAGATAGCAGTTCTCTGATGACACTGGTACAGGTTAGTCTGTAGACCCGAGATCGTCATAGAGTCTTGTATGATTCCCACTGTGCTTTGATTTCCACCTTACCACGTTCATGAGAACGTGCAAAACGGTGGCTTTTAGGTACAGTCCCGAATCACATGGAGGAAATGAGCGATAGGAAGGGATTCGTCTCTCCCGGTATTGGGGGTTGATATTGCGCTGTGCTCGATTGGCCATAACGATAAGTCCTTGGCCAGGGCTGCTACGGAGATTTACTGATAAGTGTTATCAGTAGTTTCTCGACCCGTTATGAGCCTCACATCGGCACGACTTATCGGTTACTGGGGTCTGACATTTACCACCCCTAGACTAGATATGCGACATATAAGACGAAAAGACCGGACTGTACGGTAGTGTTACCGACAGGCTTTACAGAAGTTAGAGCGGGCTTGCTTGCTGATCTTCTGATCGCTCAATACCCGGGTAGCCGTTACGTCCAGCTAGTATCGCTGACGGCTTGTGGGTGCTTGATATGATCATCACCTACTGTCGGCGTATTGACGGGTCTTTAGAGTCTTACACAGAGGTTTCACTGGCTCAGGCAAAACGTAGTAGGAGCACATATGTGATATGTGCGGGACCGAGAATAATGCGAGTATGTGATACCGTATTCTATTCTCGCGATTTATTCATATCGGTCGGTTATATGTGATATAGCCGGGTTATCGAATCAAGTGTTGATTCGATAAGTTGATACAAATTATATTAGTCGGTTATATGTGATATAGCCGGATTATTAAATCAAGTGTTGATTTGATAATTTAATGTATAATTGTATATGTGATATACTAGATTACATTAACTAATATTAGCCCACTTAAACATTTCTTTTTCTCACTTGTGTGCATATAATATATATGCGATATATATTAATGTACATTTTTAGTGTCATGCTTGATGATACACACTATATGGGTGTATGAGACTTACACCATGCTTTTGATAATTGTGAGGATTATTTGTTTTAAGTAAATCCAAAATTAGTTGGAAATTAGTCACATGCATGAATCTTATGGAAGCTTGTAGATGTATTGACTTAGTCCACTCATTTTGTTTTACTTAAGATATTTATTAACCTAACCATTATCAATTAGCCATAGTTATGTCTCTACATGAGTTAGTATATGATACAAACTCACCCATGGTTGCCATTTACTCTCTCATCTATTATTTTCTTCATCTTCTTCAAGCTCAAGAAGAGCTCTCTAGGTTTTTGAGAAAAGAAGAAAAAGAGTGAGAAAATTAATTCCAAAGTGAGCAAAAATCCTACTTCATCATTCTCTACTAGATTAGCACTTTAGTATAGGGTGTTAGCTTCACTAATCCCACATTAGTGAAGAGGTAGCTTGGGTTAGTGACTCCTCGACGTAGATCATCTTCAGCCTCGAAGACTTCGCGCAAGCTCGTTGCTTTCTTCTTGTGGAGCCGTTCAAGAGTCCGCAAGATCACTACTTGGAGCGAAGGGACTACTACAAGGAGCTATTGAAGTGAAAGACCGGTCTACAAAGGTTGTATTCCTAGTTCACTTAGTTGTAAAGTAGTTTACACATTGTATTGTCTAAATCTTTAGTTAAGATTCTAGGGTTAGGATTGTTTTGTACGGCAAATTTTTGAAAATGGCATGGACGATGCCTCCCGAAACCTTGCTGTCGTGCCAAGCAATCCTACAGATTTAGTTATTCTTAACCTATCAAGCTAAATTTTCTAGGGTTAGGATTGTTTTGTATGGCAAATTTTTGAAAATGGAATGGACGATGCCTCCCGAAACCTTGCTGTCGTGCCAAGCAATCCTACAGATTTAGTTATTCTTAACCTATCAAGCTAAATTTTTCGGAATAAAAATCTAAGATATCCTACTAGCTAACTTGATGACAAAGTTTTTATATTTTTGGAATTTTTTCAGTTTTTATGGTTTTTAAAAATAAGTATGCAAATGCAAAATACACACATAAATGTGAAGATAGAAGGCTTACCGAGCACGCCCCCAAATTTAAACTTGACAGTGTCCTCACCGTCATGCTACACCAAGAGGGTCAAAATTGTGGAGGGGTCAAAATTTGTCGGCGCTCTTCTGTTTTTTTTATTTTTATAAAAGAAAAAGCAAATAAAAGATATATACACAAAAAGGTCCTCCCAAACTTAAGTGAAACAGTGTTTCCACTATTTAAGCGGCGAAGTTCAAAATTACGGGGGGAGAACATGTTCAATTTATGCAAGGCCTTACACAGGCCAAAAGTTAATACCAACCATTCAAAAATTTATCGTGATAACGCAACGGTTGGAGAAAGAACGCGTAAAGGAAAGAAATGAAGAATACACGAGACCGTGTGTGGGCAGAAATGGGATACGGTCTCGGTGGAGGAGAAGACGAATGAAGGGGAGAAAGAAATGGAATACGAACTTGAGGGTGGAAATTGATTAAATAGATCAGTACAATTTGTAATGATCGAAGTGTAAAAATGGATTGTACTAATCTATCAACATGTTGAAAATAGGGTCAAACCTTTCATGATTCGTAAGAAAACATGGGCCGATCGAACATGGTGAACCAGACGTAGGAAAGGAAGTTGATACGGCGTCTCGCGAAGTGGAAACGATGGAAAGGAAGGAGGGAAATAATCGAGGAATGATATCGGTTAAACATTTAGGAGAATGGTTACAGTCAATTGAAGGGACAAGATGAATTGGAAAATCCGACTCGTCTAATAAAACTGGTTCATCCTCAATGATATTCTTAAAATTCTCCTCAAAATTCTGCTTATCCATGCATTCGTTGTCAACAATATCCAAACGCATATGGGGTTCGGGAAAAACAATTAATGGTTCGGGATGATGCCTACACGGATGTGACAGGACATGATGAATCGGTGAGAAAAAATCATCCAAAATTATGGGTACATCATTCAAAATATTCCCAGCGTCGATATCCTCAATCAAGTGAAAGTCAAATTTCTCAGACACCTCACCAAAATCATGGTTTTCAATCAGTTATGGTTCTAGAGTGGAGGTGTGGAGATCTAAGGGATTGGCATTGGTGTCACTTGAAATGCACCATTCACAGTCGGGCAAATCAACCACTACATAGTCGCACAACTCATCGAACATGCTATCTTCAATTGGTGAATCATTTGGTGTACTTGATAGATTTTTGAAACTGGAGTTGTGGAATTCAATTTGGAACGGGTAGGTTTGATTTTGAAGGGTGTGTTGCTCACTTTCACTACTCAAATCATCAATCTATCCTATCGCCACATCATACATTGTACAATTTTAAGTATTGGGAACTAGCTGTTGATTCGTTAGGCTGTGTGAGTGCGGCCATAAATACATTCAATTCCTCTATCTGGCGGCACGAAACTACCCAAAATTCTTCTAATGACTGTTCAAAACTAGACATGGGTTGTGAAGGGATTTCAGTAAAAGATTCAAATTCGTGTGGATACATGAAACTCCCAAATGGCTGTTCAGAAGAAATGTCTAGAGAAGGTGTAAAAATCGGGTAGAATTGATAGGAATTGAATGGACGTGAAAAATGGGCAGGATTAGGATCAACATTTTGATTAGAACGTGATTGGAATTGTTGTCCTAAAGAATTTGGAGTGGTGTAAGGAGTGAAAAATCGTTTACGGGATCGTTCAATTTTTTCAGCAATGGACATGTGTTTTGGAGTCACAACATGGGCTTAGATGCAAAAGGACGGAAAATTATCCTAAAATGAAAGATTACATGCGTATAATGGAGACTTAAGGGAATTATTCAGAAAATCAAAAGACAATTTGCAAATTTGTAACAAATTTGGAAATATCATTACAAATCAGCAAAATTTGCAACAAATAGAAGTGAATCAATTATCACAACAAAAAATCGGTTGGAGAAACCAAATCAAATAAAAAACAACAAATCAACCTGCCTAATTATATGTAAAATTTGAGAACAATTCGAAGATCTACGCAACCATAGAGATACAGCGAGATATTCAAGATTTTATGTGCTTTAAAATCATCTAAACGATAAAACCACAGAAAAAATATGGAGCCACGGTGCCATAAAATTGCGGCGGATCAGCGGCCAATCTAGCCAAACGACGGCGGATTAGCGGTCGATTTTAGGCCGTTGGATAAGATTTTTTATGGGCATGATCGTCTTTCCACATAGATTAATATGAGATGTAGGGTTTTGTCTTTTGAAAATTCTAAAGGCTCGCAACAGTATCCAACAGAGCAATTAGATTAGAATATCATAGTTGTTAGTAAGTAGATTCTTTTGTATCTTCTATTACTTGTTCTCCAATCTTTCTTAGCCCTATATGAGCACTTGTATAGCCTTAGGGTTTCATCTCTCTCATCTCTCTCATAGCATTCAAGTTGGGGGTTTTAAGGAGAAAAGATCAAGTTTATTGAAAGTACTCTAGATTATGAATAAGATTTATTTTTCTTTTATAAACATGAGTAACCAATTCTTTGGTTTTGTTTGTATTTATTTTGTGGTTGGGTAATCTTTTATCTCTTCTTTTCTATACTTTT
This sequence comes from Agapanthus africanus, assembly GCA_030015575.1. NCBI lineage: Eukaryota > Viridiplantae > Streptophyta > Magnoliopsida > Asparagales > Amaryllidaceae > Agapanthus > Agapanthus africanus. The sequence continues at coordinate 86,091,225 of CM057338.1, read as the reverse complement.
ATGTGTCTTATGATTTAATTATTCTCTTTATAATTTTTCATCTAACAAATCAATCTTATAAAGAAAGTTGACGCCTAGAATAAGATTAGGGAAGGATAATAACACCAATGATCTAGTTAGGTTGAGAAAAGTTTGACAAATTAGAAACTTAATTAGGGAAGGTAAGAAAATAATTTAATCACAAGATATTCAATTTAGGTAGTTAAAAGGAACCTAAATTAATCGATAAGACATTAATTATAGACTCACGATCTACATATTTTTGTGGAAAATTAAAACTAGGTTACTTCTATTTAACTAGAACTAGGGTTTTAATATGATCTAGATAATTTTATAATTTTGATAGGCTATATTTATAATTTAAATATAACCTATACTTAGTTATAATTAATGGAAACATATTAGAACTAGAATTTAAAAGAAGATAAATTTTTTAAACCAACCATAGAAATAAAGTAAATAAAAACCCTAGATTTTTCTCTCTTGAAAACCAACTTTTATTTTATTTTGCATTTAAATTTTTAGATTTTAAAAAACAACTCAATTTTAACTTAATTTAAAAGTAGTTAACACACCTCTCTGTGGGAACGATTCTCAAATACAACTACGATAAGTCGTATATTTGCGATTAAATTTGGAGACTAATAAAATCCCCATTAGGTAATACCCAAAATAAAAATATAATAAAGCCACACAAAAACAGGAAAAAACCAATTCGTCCAAGTAGACCTGACAAATGAAGCGAGCCGGGCCGACTCACTTTGAGGCGAGCTGAACTCGCTTCGCTTAGTCGGCGAGTTGAACTCACCTCACTCGGCCGAGGTGAGTTCAACAATAGTCGCCGCCAACCTTGCTCGTCTAGGCGGTTCGCGCAAGTCAGGCGAGTCGACTTTCATAACTCTGGTTTTTTTTAAATCTTTTTTTGAACTGCAGACGTCTGCAGTTCAAAAAATTCTTAAGGAGACGTCTACTTGGACGTCTCTGCAGTAAAAAAAAAGATTTGAAAAATGGAAAATTCCTTCAGCAAACGTCTGTATTTCAAAAGTTTCTAGAATGAATTTTGAAATCAGATAGAAAGCTTAAAGAGTTTGAATGCAACGATTATGTTATAATTAAATATAATACAATTTATTTTTTTTACATTAGAGACCTAACCCACTCGGGCTGTCTACGTATCCCTTCCAAATATAGAGCTCAATGAGAGGGAATCATGCCTATATACTTCTTTTTCTGCTATTACAGTTCCTATTCACTACTCGCCGCAGCATGTTGTGGTTCCTCCTTCGGTGTTGGACTCTCCCGATCATGTAAACTCCTCAGGTAGATAATCCGAGTCCAAACTAATTGCATTTTGTTTCCTGGCAGCTGCCACTTACTAATCATGCGAGCAAATCATACACTCCATGGTGTCATACGCCAAGCTACATCTCTTCTCACTTAATATCCTGCCGACGAAGCAAGGCGAGGCGAGAATAGGAGTTAAACTATATTATTATGTTTGAAAGGGTTGTAGTTTTGACTATATGTTTTTTGAACATGCGTTTTTGAACATGTGCTTGGTTTGTTATAGTTATAATGCTATATTTTTCTATTTACTATGTTCTGACTGTTGAGGAGAATCAATTTTTTCCCGAAGGGAACAAGCAACTGTTTACCGCCGAAAACAGAGACGGACTGGGATAGATCGTCTTACATGAATTTGGAGGCAGATACTATATGAACATATCCATCCACCTCTCCGAAGGTACCAAGTTGATTTATGGCACCGTATATCGGAGACTTGGATTGATGCGACCGTTGTAGCAGACTTTGTCAGATTCCCTCTCATTTGTGAGGGGTTTTTGATTGTGGGGACTCTCTTCCTTGCAGGCGCAAGCTCCTGCAGTTAATTACGTTATCGCGTTGTGATAACCACTTTTTCCTTCTCCAGTAGTTCACTTCATGTCGTGTGTTATTTTGTTTGTTTTGGTTGCCCGTGGATTGTATACGGAGACTAGTTTTCGTCGTCGTCCGTAGGGCGCGGATTAGTCCAAATCCGTATATTTTAGATTTGGGTTTTGAACTTGGGTTGTATGTCCCTTCGGTTCAAAGAATATTTTATTTTATATAAGGACCGTTATTCTAGTTTGAGATTAAGATCGACTTAAATGTACAAGCATTTGGGCTTAGTTTATTTTTAACTAAGGATATGTTAGCCTTATTTGAGGCTAAGATCAACTTAGTAATGTTTTAAGAATCATTTTATTTAGTTCAGATCCAACAAAAAGTATTTAGGCATAGCTGCAAAGAACTTCAGAGACTTAGCCAATTTGGGCTTGGTCTACTCGATTTTGGGCTTTCCTTTTTGTTTTATTCAGAAGTGCTAAGCACTTATTTGTGGCTCTGGCGTTCATATAGGAAACATGTGAGGCGCTCCGATATGGGCGTTGTCCAATCAGTGCTGAGCACTTAGATATTTTGACTGAATATAGAGTGCTAAGCACTTGGTATGGCGCTCACATGGGTAGTACGTGAGACGCTGAGCGTTCTATTTTGTTGGGCGTTCTTTTGTTTTGGGCGCTCACGTAGGAAGCACATGCGGTGCCGGGTTTTTTGTTTTGGGCGCTCACGTGGGAAGCACGTGAGATGCTGAGTTCTTTCTAAGGGAATCTTTTGGGCACTCACGTGTGTTTCACGTGAGGCGTCAAGTCCTTTTCTTTTTAGAGAGTGAATATCTGTTAATAGCATTTTGGCCATTAATGATCACCAAGATCTGTCTTTTGTAGATTTGGGATATTTTTTATTGGAGAACTAAGTTCTTTTTATTTTTTTTTATAAGAATTAATTTCTTTCATGTAGGGTTAAATCTTGTTTGCAGAGAAACTAAATTCCGAGAATCATAAGTTCCCTTCTCTCTTTTTCTTTTAATCTAGTTCTTTCCCGTACATTTTGAGTTTGAAGAACAGAATTTTCCCGATGAGAATTAAATTCTCAACTTGTGGGGAGATTTGCTTTGTAAATCTCAGATCAAAGGAAGAACTAAGTTCTTTTATAAAGGATTAAACTCTCGTTTTCTTTATGCTGGGCAAAAGAGATACATTTCATCTCTGCCTTTTCTTTTACCTATGGTTTGAAAGAGTAAGGAGATCTTCTTTGAAAGAGAATTAGATTCTCTGTTGCAGCTTCTATCTTTTTGTTTGCAGTAGCTTATCGGGGTATCTCTCTCCTTCCTTTTTCTCTTTTCTTTGAAACTTGAAGTCTCGGATCCTTTATATAGGAGAGGCAGTTTGTTAATTAATTTGAGAAAATCGCTCATTTGAGATATGCCAATTAATTTAATTGGCCTCAAAGATTATATGGGGGATTTTATCCACCGTTGGATTTTTGATCCTGTGATTTTTGTTTCATGGAATAAATATATTTTTGTTTTTAACAAAATTGGGGAAAGATTTTCCCATAGATAGAATTTTATTTCTATTACTCGATGATTTTTAATCACCATTGGATTTTTAATCCAAGGGTTCAGAATATATTTTTCTCATTTGGAAAGATTAGGAAAATATTTTCCCATTGGATCTTTGATTCAACAACTCTCTGTTTAACAGCGAATATATTTTTTTATTTAAAAAGATCCGGGAGATATTTTCCCCTAATAGAATTTAATTCTATTCTCTTTAATTTGGGCGCTGGTGCGCACGTGCTATGCACGTGGGCGCCACCTAAAAATTTAATTCTTATATAACAGGCACCACGTGCTTTGCATGTCGGCACTCACGTGAACTTCATATGAGGCACCGCTATAGGATTTTATCTTATAAGAGGCCGGCGATGGCACTCACGTGGGGAGCACGTGAGGCGCTGCCTTATTGTGTTTGAATAGAGCTTAACTCTTATTATTGTGTTTAATTAATAACGGAACAAATGCCTCCCACTGTTGTTCTCACGTGGCTTACACGTGAGTGCAACGGTGCACAATTTTGAGCTATCCAATCCGTTTTGGGATTCAGGGAATCTGAACAGACCCTCATCTCTTTAAATAGGGCTTCAAGCCCTAGGCGACTGTTGCGCTTTTATTTTTTTCCTTGAGAATTTTATTCTCCATCAGAGTTTTGCTCTGTTTTCTTGAAGCTTAGTTCTTCACCTTTTTTTAGATCTGCATTGTAGACCCACTCTGCCAAAATTTTCTTCGGTAGGAGTTTTCTCCATGGAAGATTACTTCATTTTTAATTATAGAGCTTAGTTCTAACATATTCCCTTTGGGAATATGTTACAGAACTTAGTTCTGATCTAGAACTTTCCCCTTTGAGGATTTTCTTAAGATTTTAATCAGAATTTTTCTCTGGCGATTTATCACAGAACTTAGTTCTAATCTAGATCTTTCTCCTTTGGGGATTTCAATTTAATAGGGGTTTGCCCTAACAATTTTCCACAGAACTTAGTTCTGATTTCTAGATCTTTTTCCCTTTTGGGGATTTTCTTGAGATTGGAGCTTTTTTCTGGCAATTTAATATCAGACCCCTCTTGGGGATTTTTTTTATTTTCAGTTTAATAGAGCTTTGCTCTGAATATCAAACCGCTTAGGGGATTTTCTTGAAATTTTTGGTATTTTATACCATTTTGATAAAAGCAGAGCTCAGTTCTGAAATTTTATTATTAAAAACAACCTTAGAGAATTTTTTTAGATTTCCCCATTGGGCACATGTTCTAATTAAGGAGCCGCCATCCTGATTCTGTGGGGTCCACCAGCTTTTTAAGCTTAGTGATGCTAGCATTTTTTTATTGCTAAGTTTTCGCTGGGTTTCTTTTTAGGTACCATGGCTTCTGGTTCCTTTTTTCCTTACGTTCGCTTGGAGAGTGCTTTTGCTGACGCGCCCATTGATCGTGAGGTCTTTTCTCTAATTCGGGACTACGATCCAGAACGGAAATCTCTTCATTTGTGGGGGCATGGTGCAACTACATTATCAGGGGTCGGCGCAGCTCTACTTGTGAGGTCCCATCAGAGCCGATCCTCTCGGTTCAGTACACCAACCTTCCGCTGGTTGCTTATGCTGTGGAAGAGATTAATTGGACCGCAGAGGGTCGTCTTCAACCCTCTATGGTATCGATACCAGTCCAACCGCCGATGGCCCTAGATATTTTGGGGTGTCGTATATGTCAGGGGGAGGCATGACCGTGGGGTCAGGTTTATACAATAGGAGTGACCCCTTGACATCCGGCAGGTTACCTCCTTTGGGCCCGCTACATCTTATCGTCCAAGAAATCGTTGCTGCTGAAAACCGGATTATACCCGGCGATTTATGCATCTCTATTTTTTTACCACACTCCTCATGTGTGGTGGATTAAGTCTTTTTTGGAACAGCGGAACATCCCAACCCACACGTTTCTACTATCTGACCGGAAAGTATCGATTTCGTTGGAGGAATTCGCAGATATTTCTAGATTACTCGTCGGGGGGAGCACTATGAGGAGATATTTTATCCCGACGAGTATATCTTTGCCACCGAATCGATCGTCATTGGCTTTTTGTCAGAGAATGCTATCCAACACAAGTTCCTAAGTCTGAACAAAGTGTCGAATATTTATGAAAGCCTGTTTTTGGAGTCTAGAGGGCATGGGGTTGGCTTTGCAGATTTTGTCGCCCGTTTCCTTCGCCCAGTTTTGTCGAAGAAAGCTGTGAAATTTTCCAAGCTTGATGATCTATTCGGGTTTGGCTTGGACAAGCTGCCGACTGCCGATGCGGATCTGAAGCGGTTTTTTATTCCGGACACCTCCGTCATCCCTTTTGCAGAAATTTCTGCTCCAGACATTGATGAGGAAACATTTTTCATGAGCTTTATTGGCTTGTGGCTCAGCTGGTTTGCACTCCCGATGCATCATCGATACATGAGACCGTCCGTCTTCTACCCGGCTCATCGTATTGCAGCATGAACGCGTATGGCTGTTGGAGTTGCGGGATTGGCTCATTTATATAACGGCTTGAGTATGGTGGCCGACACCACCCATTCGGGTGTGGGGGCAGTGAACCTCCCTCTCCATTATTTCACATCATGGATGGAGATGCATGTATTGGGTGCCTTCGGCGTGCATAAGAGGCCAAAATTTTATGAGGGGTATAATTTTCCCCGAGTCATGCATTTGGTCGACGCTTCCTTTCCCGATCCAACACAGCGGGCAGCTCGACGGTTGCTTCTGCGTCCGGGTATGGTTGGGGATAGCATGACTTTTGTTGATAGGGTCTTGACTATTGGCAAAGAACCCTCCAAAGTGGTCCAGCCGCTTCATGACGTATTCAAGGATAGGGTTTTTATTTTGAAGGCCAGGGAAATTGTACATCTGTACTCTATCAGGTCGGGGTTCTTAGTTTTCAGACAAAATGCCTCAGTGTTGTTCGTGAAGTACAAACCGCATTGTTTCGCTCAACAATTAAGCTATAACCAAAGTGTTCCCCTCAAAGCGTTTTTTCGATCCGGTTGCTTCAGAGGAGAGCGTTTGCAATGTGGTCTGCCATTTTATGCGACTGAATATGAGATCTTACTTCCTGATTGCTGAACCGAGTCATATTCCGAAGGCCTCAAATGCCTATATAGTCTGGTATCAACATGAGACGGGTGCCGTTATCTGTAACAACCATAAACTTTCTGTACAAAATTTTTCAAAATACGGAAAGGAATACCTGAGCCTGAGCACAAGTTATAATTTTGATTTGCTTTTGAACAGCAAGAAAGCACTTGTAGCTCATTGGTAAAGCCTTGCACTGCTGTGACATAGCCCTTGTGATCGAATCCTCCCGGTCACATATATTTTTAATTGACTTTTCTTTTAATCTTTTAGAAGCCCAAAGGTTTGCACGTGCACAACACGTAAAATGAAGAGTCACACAGAAAACAAACACGTGCACTGAGTTATACCAAGCGACAGGGACACGTGGCCAAGATCTCACCACCCACCACCGGAATTTGGCCAGCGAGATCCTTGCCAAGACCGGCACCGCCGGGCCTCCCGTAGGGGATGGTCCCCAAACTTCAACCCTTGAACCCCTAGGCCTACCCCACTACCCTTATACTGTTTGATTTCTCTGCACATTTCCAGAGAATTAAAAATGGGCTTTAATCCACATTTAATTTTATTTTTCATTACCCCAAACCCTAATTTTCCCTATAAATACCACACCACATTTCACCGCTCCTCATTCAGAATTCTATTACAAAAACTCTATAAAATTTCCAAGTCCCAAGTTGTACAAGTGGACTTAGTAAGAAACGAAGTTCCGGCGACGTTCCAAGAAGAATCCGGCGACGAAACGACGCCCCGATGGTTCTAAAGTCTTTCCCTACCTCCCCTTTTTCTTAATAGCTAGTAAGTCCCCTCTCCCCTTCTCTTTTGCTCTTCTAAAACTTCTCCTTTTCAAAACTCGTCGGAAGCGGAGTTATTCCGACTTCCGACTCTCTTTTCTTTCAAAACACAATTTCTCTTAAACAATAAATTACCATATCTTCTTATAATGTTTAATAAACATAAATAAATACATTAGAATAAATTTCATCTCAAAATAATAAATATTGCAAATTTTATTTCACTTTTACAGTAAAATACCATCATGTTTACATACGGCTTTTATTTAATGTTTTAACCGTATTACCTTTAGAAAAATCACGAGGTAATGACCTACCTCATCACAACACTCATCCTTTACATAGCACGATGGTTTATAAAATATTCTTTTGGGACAAAATACGACATTACATTTAAATATCTTAAACATTCAAAACCGTTTTCTTTAAAAAGAGTGTTAATTAATTCCTTGCAATTGTGCCTCTACAACTCATTTTGGGGAACTCCAATCGGGATGGTGCGGGTTATCGCATATTCTCGGGCCTGGTAGAGCGAGATGCAGATCTCCGCAAGGAGCATTCGATCTCGATGGAATTTTTTATGCAATTTTTAAGAAAATGAGATTTCTACAAAAATAAATAAAATTTATTATATATATATATTTATAACTATTATCAAAATATCTATTTTAAAATATATTATAAATATTCCATGTTTTCTAAATCAAAGGAATCACAATTTCATGAAACTGCCATTACAATTCAATACAAATTCCAGCATTTCATTAAAATACCATATACAATAAAAACTAGGTTCTACTCACTAGAAAATTTCACTTTTATAAAATATACATTTATGAAAACCCTAAAGACGATAATTAAATACTTGAGATGTATTTTGAAATTATATCAAAACTATTTTTACATAAAACCCCATCAAGTTATACTCAATTACAATAAGGCCCCTAGTAAATATAGGTTTAAGCGGGACCAGTTCTCTTGAGCCTCGGGGAGCCGGAGAAAATGGGTGCTTGCCTATCTAAGATAGATAATCTAACAACGGTGATATCAAAACGGTAATTGTCTTGGAAAAAGACACAAATCCTGCCGTCCATATGCAGCAGTAACCGATAACTCCAAAACAATCAGGATTTCAATTCTGTTTAAAAGTCTGACTCAGTTCGAGTCATGGTCAAATCTGAATACAACCGGACTTGAATTTGATTCAAGTATAACTACAATACAACATGAATCCACGAATACCAGAATACAATCCATATCAATCTGAAAATGACCGAACCGAACCATGGATATACTCTGATTACATGACTATCCATTTATATCCATTCCGTTTACTGATATCATGATTTCGGCAAATCTTCCATTTACTATAAGACAATACAATACAATCAATACAATAAATATTACGGGGTTTATAAAGGGGTAGACTGGTACGGAACATGAAGGTGGAACGAGGTGGTCACTAAAAGACGTAATTACATCCATACCGTTGTTCCGTGGTATTTTTGACGGAGCCTTGTACTATGGGTTACCAAAGTCCACGGTGTAAGTTGGACTCCTCTCGTATATACTGGAATATTCTATACCAAGCTACAAACACTACGTTAACATAACAATCAAACATTAGTAGTTATAATCTCTTTCTGTCTATTCTATCTCTAATTATCTTTGGGACTTACTGAGCGATTGTTCGCTGACTACATTCCTTTTCTTCTTTCTTTGGAATGTTGTCAGGTGGATCGGACTCACTGGAGATCGAGTCCAGTACTGAGGATTTGGAGCAGTTTACTATCGACCCAGAGCTGTAGACACTTGTATATACTTTTCATTTCAGTTATGCCATTGTTTAGGCATTGCTTTATATTCATGTATTTACATTTCCAGTTGTACTTGTAAAGAATTGTTAAATAAATAAAAATTGTTGTTCATTTACATTCATGTCTCTTGTGTACATTTTTACTTTATATTGCTTAGAAACGCTTAGCGTGTTTACTTCGGAATAAATACGCAGCGGGTCTCGTCGCGTCCCCTCCCCGTACACCGGGAAGTGGGGCATGACAGGTTTTGTTGGCGGCCCATGCAGGTCAGTGCTGCATGGAACCCTACCATGCGGGTCAGTTCTGCATGGACATGGGGGTCAATTCTGCATGAAGTCCTAAACAATATAACACAAGAATCAGCAACTAAAAATATTCTTTACATTTCATATTTCTTGAATCTTACAATTTCATATACTTTGAATCTATCATAACCCTATTTTTCTTTCAAGGTTATGGATTCTCCAAACAATACCAGTACCAACTTCAACAACACACCACCACCTTTACCGCTTACGCCTATTGTCGCTGCTCCTACCAATGAGCAGACGGTACTGCTTGGGGCGATCCGAAGCCTCCTGGAAGGACAGCAGCAGCAGACTGCTATTCTGACGAACCGTTCAGAAGCGGAAGCGCCCAGAGTAAAGAAATTCCGGGCATTGCACCCAAAATTTTTTTCGAGAAAAGAGAACCCTCTGAAAGCTGAAGAATAGGCTCAGAGTGTTGAGGATGATCTGGCAGCAGCACAAGTGCCAGAGATCACTTGGGTACGAGTTGCAAAGCTGCAACTCACTGACAACGCCCGAGTTTAGTGGAAGGCGGAAGAAAGTCGTCTTGAACAGCCTATCGAATGGAGAACTTTTCGCGACATGTTCGACGCGAAATACTTCCCAGAGACTGCCCGATTTTACATGGAGCAACAATTTATCCATCTACAACAGGGTTCGATATGGACCAAATCCGTGGATAAATATGATGCTGAGTTTACCATGCTCAGTAGGTAAGATATGTCTCATTGTTCGATTTTCTAAATATCACATACTACACAGCTAACACAAGACCGCAACAGGTTTGCGACACACTTGATACCGACTGCTGAGATCAGGTCCAGGTGATTTCAACAAGGGTTGGACAAGGAAATCCAAGCTGCCTTAGCTACAGCGGATTTCCCAACCCACGACCTGGCTTTGAAAGCTGTCCGTCGATATGAAGCTGTGGTGAAGATGAAGGGTAGACCCGAATCTGCCGGAATGAAGCGCCCTGCCACTCAGATGGCAGGAGGAGCCTCTTCAAGGCCAACTGTTGAACCCAGGAGACCGGAAGAAACAATTAACCGGCCAAGTTCAGATTTTTGCTTCTACTGCAAGAGAGATGGACACCTATGGAAAAACTGTAGGCGCGCAAAAGGCATGTGCTTAATTTGTGGCGCGTCCAATCATGAAATTGGAACGTGTCCTTATAGACGCAACACAGTTCCAACTCACAACACTTATCCGCAGCGGCCAGCTATCCAGGTTCCTGCACCTCATTTTGCTCTTCCAGCTTCACCTCCACGTGGACCTCCTGCACACCCTAATCGCCAATTCCATCAGGCACTGAGGAACATGCCTCGAGGGCAGAGAAACATGCCCCAAGGACAGAGGAATATGCCTCCAGCTAGGAAGAATGTACCCCGGCGTCAGGCTTTCATATTAGTGGCCGTAGAAGCCGAGACTGTAGAGCAAGGTAGCTCTGGTAATTCCCTCACAGTTTTCCAAAACTTTTGCATTTTTTCGTTCTTCCAAATATTTTTCATACACCATCAATAGTTCTATCACCAAAATCTTCTTGAATCTGTTACACTTTCCTTCTATAAATTTCGAGGACGAAATTTTTATAAGGAGGGTAGAATGTAACAACCCTAAACTTTTTGTACAAATTTTTTCAAAATACAGAAAGGAATACCTTAGCCTGAGCACAAGTTATAAATTTGATTTACTTTTGAACATCAAGAAAGTAATTGTAGCTCATTAGTAAAGCCTTGCACTGCTGTGACATAGCCCCTGTGATCGAATCCCCCCAGCCACATATATTTTTAATTGATTTTTTTTAATCTTTTAGAAACCCAAAAGTTTGCACGTGCACAACACGTAAAAGGAAGAGTCACACAGAAAACAAACACGTGCATTAAGTTATACCAAGCGATAGGGATACGCGGCCAAGATCTCACCACCCACCACCGGAATTTGGATGGCGAAATCCTTGCCAAGACCGGCACCGCCGGGCCCCCCATAGGGGATGGTCCCCAAACTTCAACCCCTAAACCCCTTGGCCTACCCCACTACCCTTATACTGTTTGATTTCTTTGCACATTTCCAGAGAATTAAAAATGGGCATTAATCCACATTTTAATTTTATTTTTCATTACCCCAATCCCTAATTTTCCTTATAAATACCACACCACATTTCACCCCTCCTCATTCAGAATTCCATTACAAAAACTCTATAAAATTTCCAAGTCCCAAGTTGTACAAGTGGACTTAGCAAGAGACGAAGTTCCGGGGACGTTCCAAGAAGAATCCGGCGACGAAACGACGCCCCGATGGTTCCAAAGTCTTTCCCTACCTCCCCTTTTTCTTAATAGCCAGTAAGTCCCCTCTCCCCTTCTCTTTTGCTCTTCTAAAACTTCTCCTTTTCAAAACTCGTCGGAAGCGGAGTTATTCTGACTTCCGACTCTCTTTTCTTTCAAAACACAATTTCTCTTAAACAATAAATTGCCATATCTTCTTATAATGTTTAATAAACATAAATAAAGACATTCGAACAAGTTTTATCTCAAAATAATAAGTATTGCAAATTTTATTTCACTTTTACCGTAAAATATCATCATATTTACATAAGGCTTTTATTTAATGTTTTAACCGTATTACCTTTAGAAAACTCACGAAGTAATGACCTAACTCATCACAACACTCATCCTTGACATAGCACGATGGTTTGTAAAATATTCTTTTGGGACAAAATACGACATTAAATTTAAATACCTTAAATATTCAAAACCGTTTTCTTTAAAAAGAGTGTTAATTAATTCCTTGAAATTGTGCCTCTACAACCCATTTTGGGGAACCCCAATCGGGATGGTGCGGGTTATCGCACATCCTCGGGCCTGGTAGAGCGAGATGCAGATCTCCGTAAGGAGCATTCGATCTCGATGGAATTTTTTATGCAATTTTTAAGAAAATGAGATTTCTACAAAAATAAATAAAATTTATTATATATATATATATATATTTATAACTATTATCAAAATATCTATTTTAAAATATATTATAAATATTCCATGTTTTCTAAATCAAAGGAATCACAATTTCATGAAACTGCCGTTGCAATTCAATACAAATTCCAGTATTTCATTAAAATATCATATACAATAAAAACTAGGTTCTACTCACTAGAAAATTTCACTTTTATAAAATATACATCTATGAAAACCCTAAAGACGACAATTAAATACTTGAGGTGTATTTTGAAATTATATCAAAACTATTTTACATAAAACCCCCTCAAGTTATACTCAATTACAATAAGGCCCTTAGTAAATATAGGTTTAAGCGGGAACAGGTTCTCTTGAGCCTCGGGGAGCCGGAGAAAGTGGGTGCTTGCCTATCTAAGGTAGACAATCTAACAACGGTGATATCAAAACGGTAATTGTCTTGGAAAAAGACACAAATCCTGCCGTCCATGTGCAACAGTTACCGATAACTCCAAAACAATCAAGATTTCAATTCTGTTTAAAAGTCTGACTCAGTTCGAGTCATGGTCAAATCTGAATACAATCGGAATTGAATTTGATTCAAGTATAACTACAATACAACATGAGTCCACGAATACCAGAATACAATCCATATCAATCTGAAAATGACCGAACCGAACCATGGATATACTCTGATTACATGACTGTCCATTTATATCCATTCTGTTTACTGATACCATGATTTCGGCAAATCTTCCATTTACTACAAGACAATACAATACAATCAATACAATAAATATTACGGGGTTTATAAAGGGGTAGACTGGTACGGAACATGAAGGTGGCACGAGGTGGTCACTAAAATACGTAATTACATCAATTCCGTTGTTCCGTGGTATTTTCGACGGAGCCTTGTACTACGGGTTACCAAAGTCCACGGTGTAAGTTGGACTCCTATCGTATACACTGGCATATTCTGTACCAAGCTACAAACACTACGTTAACATAACAATCAAACATTACTAGTTATACTCTTTTTCTGTCTATTCTATCTCTACCTATCTTTGGGACTTATCGAGCGATTTTTCGCTGACGACATTCCTTTTCTTCTTTCTTTGGAATGTTGTCAGGTGGATCGTACTCACTGGAGATCGAGTCCAGTACTGAGGATTTGGTGCAGTTTGCTATCGACCCAGAACTGTAGATACTTGTATATACTTCTCATTTCAGTTATGCCATTGTTTAGGCATTGCTTTCTATTCATGTATTTACATTTCCAGTTGTACTTGTAAAGAATTGTTAAATAAATAAAAGTTGCTGTTCATTTACATTCCTGTCTCTTGTGTACATTTTTACTTTATATTGCTTAGAAACGCTTAGCGTGTTTACTTCGGAGTAAATACGTAGCGGGCCTCGCCGCGTCCCCTCCCCGTACACCGGTGTCACGCCCTGCTTCCCAGTGTACGGGCGGAGGATGCGACGAGGCCGCTACGTATTTACTCAGAAGTAAACACGCTAAGCGTATCTAAGCAATATAAAGTAAAATACACAAGAGACAAGATGTAAATGAACATCAACTTTATTTATTAGCATTCTTTTTACAATACAATGAAAAGTAAATACATAGAATGAAAGCAATGCCTAAATAGTGGCATAACAGAAATGAAAATGGAATAAGTACAAGTGGCTACAGCTCTGGGTCTTCGGTGTACTGCTCAGGGGCCTGCTCCAAAAGCTCCTGACTGGTCTTGTACTCCTCAGCGTCGGGTCCTCCTGAAAACATTCCAAAGAAGAAGAGGAATATGAATGTCGTTAGCGAACAATCGCTCGGTAAGTCTCAAAGATGAGGGAGAAGTAGAATAGACACACAGAGAGTATAGTTTTATAATATTTTATTATAATGGTAGCGCAGTTGTTTGTAGCTTGATACAGAAAATGCCAGTGTATACGAGAGGAGTCCCACTTACACCAAAGACTTTGGTAACCCGTAGTTTAAGGCTCTGTCGATAATACCATGGAACAACGGCATGGATATAATTACATCTTAAGAGACCACCTCGTGCCACCTTTAATATGTTCCGTACCAGTCTACCCCTTTATAACCCCGCGATGTCCTGATTATATTGATTGTATGGATTGTATTGTCTTGTCTCGTATTATAAATTGTATAGATGGATGAATTGCCGAAACCATGATATCAGTAAATGGAACGGATATAATGGATGAACATGTAGATGGAGTATACCCATGGCTCGGTTCGGTCAAGTGGTATAGATTGATATAACTTGAATATATGGATTCATAGATTCATGTTGCATTTGTAGTTTTATACATGAATCACATTCAATTCAGATTGATTAGATTGGGACTCAGTCTAAGTCAGACACTTTTGAAAAGACCTTGAAATCCTGAATTAGTTTTGATATTATCGGTAACTGCTGCACATGGACGGCAGGATTTGTGTCTTTTTCCAATACAATTACCGTGTTGATAACATCGTTTGTTAGATTGTCTACCTTAGATAGGCAAGCACCCATATCTCCGGCTCCCTGAGGCTCAAAAGACTGGTCCCACTTAAACCTATGTTTACTAGGATCCTTATTGTAATTTAATATAACTTGAGGGGTTTTTATGTAAAAATAGTTTTGGTATAATTTCAAAATACTCCTCAAGCATTTAATTATCATCTTGAGGGTTTTCATAGATGTATATTTTATAGATGTGAAATTTCTAATGAGTAGAACCTAATTTTCAAAGTATATGGTATTTTTTTGAAATATCGTAATTGTATTGTATTCGGATGGTATTTTCTTGAAAATAATTTAATTGTTTTCTTGTAGAAATCTCATTTTTCTAAAGAAAAATGTATAAAAATTTCTATCGAGATCGAATGCTCCTTGCGGAGGTCTGCATCTCGCTCTACTAAGCCCGAGGATGTGCGATAATCCACACCATCCCGAACGGGGTCCCCAAAAATGGGTTGTAGAGGCGTAATTGCATGGAAATTGTTAATACATCTTTTTATAGAAAACGATTTTATAAATTTATGGTATTTATTTGTAAGGTCGTATTTCTCGTATTCTATTGTCCCAAACTTCATCGTGCTATGATAGAGATGTGTGTTGTGATGAGGTAGGTTATTACCTCGTGAACTATCTAAAGGTATAGCAAGGAATAAAGGTTATAATGTCAAAATGAATAGTTTGTGGTATTTTTATGTAAAAATGCGATAGATGTTACAGAAATGATTATTTTGATGTGAAACTTGTTTTATTGAGTTTGTTAATATTTATTAATCAACATATGAGAATATGGTTTTATCTTGTTTAAGAAAAGTGTTGTTTTAAAGAAAACCGAATCGGAAGTCGGATTAACTCCGCTTCCGTCGGGTTTTAGAAATGGAACTTTCTAAAGAAAAAGATGAGAGGGGGAGATGGGACTTACAGGCTTGGGATCAAGAGAAGAGAGAGGGGGTCCTAAAGAAAGTTTCGGGGCATTGTTTCGTCGCCGGAATCTCCTCGGAAGTTCGTCGGAGTTTCGCCCTTAGCTAACTCCACTTGTACACTAAAAGACTTGGGAATTTGGTATAGTTTTTGCAAGAGAATTCTGAGTGAGAGGGGTGTAAGATGGGGTGGGTATTTATAGGGTAGTTTAGGATTTAGGGGGTGATGAATAATGCATTATAATGGAATTTGAAGGGTTTTATTATTCTTTGTAAATGTGCAGAGTAAATAAGCAATACTGGAGTTAAGGGGGGAGTCCAAGGGTCTAGGGTTTACAAAAAAAAAATGGATTTGGGCCAAGGAAAACCGACGGCGTCGGCCTAGGAGTGAGTTTCGCCGGTTGGATCCGAGGGGCTAGGGTCTGAATTGGGGCCACGTGTTCACGACGCTTCAACTAGCCTATTTCACATGTTTGATTATTCTGTAACTTACCCTATTACATGTGTTGCACGTGTATACTCTTGGGCTTCTAAAAGATTAAAAGAAAATAAAACAAAAAGATAATGTGGCTGATGGGATTTGAACTCAGGTGTTTTGTCTCAGCAGTGCAAGGCCTTGCCACGTCTACTTTCGCGTATATTGGGAAGCGGGGCGTGACATGTTTTGTTGGTGGCCCATGCAGGTCAGTTTTGCATGGAACCCTACCATGTAGGTCAGTTCTGCATGGAAACATAAGTAATATAACACAAGAATTATAAGAATCAGCAACTAAAAACATTCTTTAAATTTCAATTCCTTAAATCTGTCCTAACCCTACCTTTTCTTTCAAGGTTATGGATTCCCCGAACAATACCAGCACGAATGTTAATGGCAACACCGCACCATCACCTTTACCACTTAAACCTACCGTAGCAGCTCCTATCAATGAGCAGACGGTATTGCTTGAGGCAATCAAGAGCCTCTTGGAGGGTGAGCAGCAACAGACTGCCATCCTCCTACATCGCCCAGAAGCTGAGGCACCCGGTGTGAAACAATTCCGAGCACTGCACCCTAAACAATTCTCTGGGAAAGAGAGCCTCATGGAAGCGGAAGAATGGGCTCAGTCGATTGATGACGATCTGGCAGCAGTACAAGTGTCAGATATTGCTTGAGTAAGAGTTTCGAAGCTGCAACTAACTGACAAAGCCAGAGTATGGTGGAAGGCTGAAGAAAGCCGTCTTGCCCAGCCGATCGAATGGAAGACATTTCGCGAGATATTCGACGTGAAATATTTTTCCTAGATTGCCCATTTTGACATGGAGCAGCAATTCATCCACCTGCAACAAGGCTCTATGTAGAGCAAATCTGTGGATGAGTATGATACTGAGTTTACCATGCTCAGCAGGTAGGATATGTTTCAATATTCAATTTTCTTATAACACATACTACACTGCTAACACAAGACCGTAACAGGTTCACAGCACATCTCATACCGACTGCTGTGATCAGGGCTAGAAGATTTTAGCAAGGGTTGGACCAGGAGATCCAAGCTGCTCTAGTTACATGGGATTTCCCAACCCATGATTTAGCTCTAAAGGCTGCCCGTCGATATGAGACAATTGTAAAGAAGAAGGGCAGACCTCAGTCTGCCGGTGTGAAGCTCCCTGCCACTCAGATGGCAGGAGGAGCCTCTTCCAGGCCACCATTTTTACCTAGGAGACCGGGAGTAACTTTTAACTGGCCCAGTCCAGACTTGTGCACCTACTGCAGGAGGAATGGACACCTGGCGAAGGACTACAGGTGTGCAAACGGCCTGTGCTTAGTCTGCGGCTCATCCACTCACGACATTGTTGCATTTCCTCGTAGACTCAATCCGAATCTAGCCCCCAGACCAGCCATTGCATTTCCGCAGCGGCCAGCTATTCAGGCACTTGCACCTCGTCTTGCTCTCCCAGCTCCACCTCCTCGTGGACCTACTGCACAGCCTCCTCGTCAGTTTCATCATGCACAAAGGAACCTACCTCAAGGACAGAGAAACGAATAGAGGAATGCTCCCCTAGTAAGGAGAAATGTACCTAGGCGTCAGGGTTTCACAATGACCGTGGAAGAAGCTGAAGCCACTGGCCAAGTCATCACTGGCAACTTTCTATCATTCAAATCTGTTCAATACTTGTTTACATCCATATATTCTTTTTCATACCTAAACATATCCCACACAACATAGGTACAATCTTAGTATCCTCCCTATCTGCCTTAGCACTCTTCGATACTGGAGCATCACATTGCTTTATGTTGCAACGGTTCGTCCGAACTCATGAGATTTCAGTTAAACCGCTCGTATCCAGCTAGAATGTCAATTCAGGGAACGGCGTTCTAAAGGCAACTTTGGGATACGACCTGTGTCCAGTGGTCATCTGCAGCAGAGAATTTTATGCTGACTTCAAGATGCTGAACATACCGAACTTTGATGTAGTCTTGGGTATGGAGTGGCTAGGAAATTTCTACGCTACCATCGACTGTCGTCAAATGAGGGTAGTGTTCGAGATACCAGATCATCTGGTCTTTTATTTCAAGAGTGGAGACCGTACCCTAGAGCCTAGTACTTATAAAGCCAAACCAAAAAAGGCAGTGGTTGCAACACTTCAGGCAGAAGAAGACAAGCCATAAGTAGTTCAAGAGTTCGAAGATGAATTTCCTGAAGACATCTCAGATTTGCCTCCCGATCGAGCTCTTGAATTCAATATTGACTTGGTACCTGGGACACAACCGGTGATCAAAGCACCATATCGCTCAAGTCTTGAAGGATTGAAGGAGATCCGTACTCAGCTGGACGAACTTCTGAAGAATGGATGGATTCGTCTCAGTACTTCAAGTTAGGGATCTCCAGTTTTGCTTGTGAAGAAGAAGGAATGTTCATACAGAATGTGCATAGACTACCGAGCTCTGAACGAAGTCACGATAAAGAACAAGTATCCACTACCGCGCATCGACGATCTATTCGATCAGCTAAGTGGGTTTTGCATCTTCTCAAAGTTAGATCTTCGTTCGAGTTATCATCAGGTGAAGGTCAAAGAGTCTGATATTCCGAAGACGGCATTCAGGACTCGCTATGGTCATTATGAGTTTCTCATAATGCCATTTGGAGTGACCAATGCACCAGCCATATTTATGAATCTGATGAACCTGGTTTTCCGAGAGTACTTACATAGGTTTGTTGTTATTTTCATCAACTACATCTTAGTGTATTCAAAGAATCGAAAAGAGCACGCTGAAAATTTATGAATTGTCCTGGAGACTTTGCGACAGCACCAATTCTATGCTAAGTACAGTAAGTGCGAATTTTGGCTAGATCAAGTCGGATTTCTCGGACATATCATTTCGGGCGAAGGAATTTCTGTGGATCCAGCTAAAGTATCAGCAGTAAGCGAATGGCCGACACCAAAAACAGTGAAGGACATTCAAAATTCCTTGGGATTAGCAGGATACTACCGAAAATTCATAGAAGCCTTTTCGAAGATTGCAACACCCCTGACCAAGCTCACACGTAAAGATGAAGCATTCGTGTGGTCAGAAGCATGCGGACAAGTTTTTGTAGAACTCAAGTCAAGATTGACATTAGCACCCATTCTCGTAATACCGGACCAATCTGGAGGTTTTGTTGTGCATTGCGATGCATCCGGTAAGAGATTAGGATGTGTTCTACACCAGCATGGAAAAGTTGTAGCTTATGCATCAAGACAGTTAAAAGTTCGTGAGTGCAATTATCCAACGCATGATCTGGAGTTGGCAGCCGTTATCTTTGCACTTAAGATTTGGTGCTATTATCTTCTTGGAGAGCGAGTAGATATATACACAGACCACAAAAGTCT
This sequence comes from Agapanthus africanus, assembly GCA_030015575.1. Taxonomy (NCBI): domain Eukaryota; kingdom Viridiplantae; phylum Streptophyta; class Magnoliopsida; order Asparagales; family Amaryllidaceae; genus Agapanthus; species Agapanthus africanus. The sequence goes on along the minus strand of CM057338.1, from coordinate 86,071,554 downwards.
GAAGTATGTACTCAGAAAGAATTGAACATGCGGCAGAAAAGACGGCTAGAACTTATGGCGGACTTCGACATCAACCTACAATATCATCCAGGGAAGGTGAATGTAGTTCTTGATGCACTTAGCCGTCAACCATTAGCAATGAATCTCACCGCACAGTGGAAGCTTCAACAAGAATTACAAAAGATGGAGATAGAAGTGGTTATGCCAGGTAATACTTCAAAGTTGATGAACTTACAAGTTCAGTCTACTATTATCAATCAGATCAAAGCAGCTCAAGCAAGTGATGCCAAGTTGCAAAAGATCCGAGAACAAGTAGAAAGTGGACTTCGAACAGACTTCATCATCCACGAAGGCAGATCTTTGAGATATGGAAGCAGATTGTGTGTACCACAAGGTTCTGTTCGGGAAGAGTTGATGAAAGAAGCTCACAACTCTCCGTACTCGGTACACCCTGGTGGTAAAAAGATGTACAAAGATCTACGTCAACATTACTGGTGGCATGGCATGAAGCGTGAAGTAGCCAGAAGCGTAGCCAAATACTTGGTGTGTCTGCAAGTAAAGGATGAACATCACAGGACTGCTGGTTTACTTCCACCGTTACCTATCTCAGAATGGAAATGGCAACACATGACTATGAACTTCGTGACTGCTCTTTCTCGCATCACGAAAGGTAACGATGCGGTATGGGTTATTGTGGATCGACTCACAAAGTCGGCTCACTTCATCCCATTTCGAGTTGGCCAATCTACCGAGACACTAGCAAAGAAGTACATAGAAGTAAGTCTGAATCTAAGTAAGATTTAACTCTTCATAGTGTACTATTTCTGATACCCATGAACTCATGTAGGAGATCGTGAGATTACATGGAGTACTAGTTTGCATTGTCTCCGATCGTGACACCAGATTCCGATCGCAGTTTTGGCAGAGTCTGCAAGCTAGTTTGGGAACGAGTCTGAACTTTAGCACAGCTTACCATTCACAAAAAGATGGACAGTCTGAGCGAACGATTCAGATCCTTGAAGATATGCTAAGAACGTGTATGTTAGACTTCGGAGGATCGTGGGAAGATCACCTATATCTTGTGGAGTTTTCATACAACAACAGCTACCAAGCGAGTATTGGTATGGCACCCTTTGCAGCTCTCTATGGAAGAAAGTGTCGATCACCATTGAGTTAGGACGACATCAGAGATAGGGAACTCCTTGGACTAGAGATGATCGTGGTGACTGTGGACGTAGTTCGCACGATCAGGGAAAGAATGCACATAGCCCAAGACAGACAGAAGCACTGGGCTGATGCAAAGCGCCGACACCTGGAGTTCCAGCCGGGAGATCATGTGTTCTTAAAGATCTCTCCAAACCGTGGAGTAATTCACTTTGGCAAGAAGGGTAAGCTCAGTCTGAAATACATTGGACCGTTCGACATACTCGAACGAGTCGGAGAAGTGGCATATCGTTTAGCACTTCCACCCTCATTGGAAGGAGTGCAAAACGTATTCTATATATCCCAGCTTTGAAGATATGTGGGCGACCCCAGCCACATCCTTGATCACTCCGAGCTCACTATACAGACAGATCTATCTTGTGAGTAACAACCCGTTGAAATCCTGGACAGAAAGGTAAAGTCACTTAGGAATAAGGAAGTAAACTTGGTTCGAGTGATGTGGAGAAAAGATTCACCAGGAGAATCAACGTGGGAAAGAGAAGATGGCATGCATGCAAGATACCCTTTCTTATTTGTAAACTAGTCCTTATATAATTGTAAATTTCGAGGACGAAATTTTTGTAAGGAGGGTAGAATGTAACGACTCAAATTTTACTGTACGAAAATTTTCAAGTTAATGTACAGAATAGAATTGTAAGCCTGAGCACAAGTTATAAGTTTAATTTAATTAAGAACAGCAAGAAAGCATTTGTAGCTCATTGGTAAAGCCTTGCACTGCTGTGACATAGCCCTTGTGTTCGAATCCTAACAGCCATATATATTTTTACTAATTTTTCTTTTAAATTTTTTTGGAAACCAAAAAGCTTACACGTACAATACACGTAAAATGAAAAGTCACAGAAAATTAAACATGTGTTGAATGTTATATGAACCGACATGGACACGTGACATCGATCCAGAGCCCCACCCCCTACACGTGGCCGGCGAGATGGCCCTCCAGACCGGCAACGTCGGGCATCCCTATAGGTAATGCCCCCAAACTCTGCACGCAAATCGTTTTGCCTACCCCACTACCCCAGTACTGTTTGATTTCTCTGTAAATTAACAGAGAGATTAAAATTAACCTATCCAAAATTTAATACATTTTAATTCACTTTTCAATTCTCAAAATCCTAATTTTACCATATAAATACAACCCCATACCCTAGCCCTCTTCATTCTGAAATCCCTTGTTAAAAATTCTCAAAAATTTCCAAGTCAAAGAAGAGTACAAGTGGAGTTAGCCCAACGTCACTTTCCGGCGAGGATTCAAGACGTTTCCGGCGATCCCGCGACTCCACGAAACCATCAACTTCTTCCTCTACCTCCCCTCTCTTGTTTTAACTTGTAAGTCCCCTCTCTTCTCCTCTCTTCCTAATTTAAAAAGTTCTCTTTTCAAAACTCGTCGGAAGTGGAGTTATTCCGACATCCGATTCTAAACTTGTTAAAATCATAATCTTTCTTAATAACCAATCATCCATATCATTATATCTTGCTTAATAATCATGAAACAAATATTGAGAACAAGTTTCATCTTAACATACCATGCTATGTAACTTCTATTTGCATTTTTCGTTTAAATACCACAAACTTTACATATGACATCTTTTAATTACTTTAGCTTAGCATACTTTTAGAAAACCTCATGGGGGTAATGACTTACCTCTCACGTATACACATCTTGACATAGCACGATTCTTTTGAAAATAATATCTTGTGGCAAATACGACTTTTCAAATAAATACCTTAAACTATTAAAAACCGTATTTCTTTAAATTATGTGATTACATTCCTTGCGATTATGCCTCTACAACCCATTTTGGGAAACCCAATCGGGATGGTGCGGGTTATTGCACATCCTCGGGACTAGTAGAGCGAGATGCAGACCTCCTCACGGAGCATACGATCTCGATGGAACTTTTATACAATTTTTAAGAAAAATGATGATTTCTATTTAATAATAAAGAGTTATCTTTTAATAAATATATAAATATTATCAAAACACATATTTTTAAGATATTACTAAATTCCAAGTTTTCTAAACAAAATAAAAGAATAACAAGTTCCATGAAAATACCATCAAGAATCCATACAGGTCAACTTTACACTAAAATACCATGTACTATTCAAGCTAGGTATTTATTCACTAGAATACCTCACTTTTAAAAATTACATCCATGAAAACCCTAACTACAATAAATAAATACTTGAGGTTTATTTTGAAAGTATACTAAAAATATTTTTCATAAAACCCCCTCAATTTATATTAAATTTATATTAAGGACCCTAGTAAATATAGGTTTAAGCGGGACCAATTCTCTTGAGCCTCAGGAAGCCGGAGAAAGTGGGTACTTGCCTATTTAAGGTAGAAAACTAAAACTGGGTTATCAATGGTAATTGTCTTGGAAAAAGACACAAATCATGTCGTCCATGTGCAGCAGTTACCGATAACTCCTAAACCTAATTCAGGACTCAAATCAGTTTAAATGTCTAACTCAATCTAAGTCTCAGTCTAATTTGAATGCAATGCAAACATGAATCCAACTATAACTCCAATTCAACATGAATCCAATATATCAAACATGAACACTTGAACTTGAACATGAACACCAAAACAATATCAACATGACTTGACTTGACCGAACCAAGGCTATATCTTGAACTTGACTACATGATTATCCATTTACATCCGAACCGTTTACATGAACAACTTATACCATGGTTTCGGCAAGTCTTATACTACAACTCATTACAATCAATACAATATGTATTACGGGGCTTTTAACGGGGTAGATTGGTACGGAATGTATTAGAAGTGGAATAAGATGGTCACTATAATATACCTAACCTGAATATCCGTGTCGTTGTCTCATAGGATTAACGGGCCTTGTACTCCATATGCCTTATGTTCCCGTCAAAAATTTCTGCGCAAAAGAGCCCAAGATATCTAATGGCAGCAATACGTTTAAGAAAATGCGAACCAGTATTTTCAGGGCTGTATTTTGATAAACTCCCGAATGAGAAACAGCTAAATTCTGATGGTATTGAAAGCGTCTCGAAAAACCCTTCAATTTGATATATTATAGGCCTCATAATTCATCCGGGATCAAAAGTTATGAGGAATCACGAACCCACACGTGACCGGGCATCACGTGCCCACATGTGACCGAGCATCACGTGCCCACACGTGACCATTTACAGGCAAAGCCTGTAGGCACTGAATAAAATAAATAATTAAATGGGGTCACGTGCCAACACGTGATGGCCCTTTAAACCCACTGAAAAGGATTAAAAGATATAATAAAAACTAAGGGAAAACCCCAATGGGGCATCACGTGCTCACACGTGACCAAGGGTCACGTGCTAACACATGATAATTCCTTAGTTCTTTAAAACAGCAGAATTGAATTCTGGTTAAAATGCTAATCAAGGGGGGGTCACGTGTTAACACGTGATGGGATCCCAAACTCTTTAACTGATAGAATTAAATTCTATTTAAATGCTCAAACAATTGGATCACGTGCCAACATGTGATAGGCTTTTAAGCCTTCAGAACTAATAGAATTAAATTCTAATTAAAGGAAATTAAAGACCCTAACTGGGAAAATATCTCTTTAAATCTTTCCAAACAAAAAGGGTCGTGCTCTGTAAAATGGAGCACCGTTGGATTAAAAATCCAATGGTGATTAAAAATCACCAATTCATGGAAAGATTCTATACAAGGAAAGATTCCCCTGAAATTCACCAAGAATAACAAACAGAATATTTTCTGGATTGAAAATCCAATGGTGAATAAAATTCACTGAGTGATCTAAAAGATCATGTTAGTTACAAAAACAACCAAAATCTTTCAATGAAAGATTCACTAAACAAATTGATTCTTTTCTTTCTCTTATAAATAGGAGCTAAGAAGAGAAGAAAAGGGATCTTGGCATTTTGATTTTCTGGAGAAAAACAACAGAGAGAAAAGAGAGGAGAATTTAATTCTCAAGAGAGAAAAGAAATTCCTTTCAGAGAAAAGAAACTCTAGGTGAGAAAGGGGAAAGTGATCTAAGCTCCATAAAATAAAAGAGAATTTATATCTCAATTTAAGAGTTTAACTCTTCTGATAAAGAACTTAGTTCTTTCTTTGGTTGAAGATCTGCAGAAGCGGAACTCCCCATAGGTTGAGAATTTAATTCTTATCGGGGATATTCTGCCATGCAGATCCAAAACTTAGAGGAAGAATTTAAGTTTAAGGAATTTAATTCCCCCAAATTCATAGGAATTTAATTCCTCCAAATAAAACTAGGATTTAACCCTATATAAGAATTTAATTCTCCCAAATTCATAGGAATTTAATTCTTCTAAAAGAATAAAACTAGGGTTTAACCCTATATGAGAATTTAATTCTCCCAAATTCATAGGAATTTAATTCCTCTAAAAGAACAGAGCTAGGGTTTAACCCTATATGAGAATTTAATTCTCCCAAATAAGAATTTAATTCTTCCACATACATAGGAATTTAATTCCTCTAAAAAAAGAATTAGGGTTTAACCCTACCAGAGAATTTAATTCTTAAAACAAGAGACTTAAAGCTCCCTATGCACGTAAAGAACTTGGTCACGTGGTGACACGTGACCCCTATCCTCAATAATCAGAAAAGAAGGAACAGAGCTGGGTCACGTGCTCCCACGTGACCCCTTGATACAGATCCCTAAAATGAGAAAGGAAAACTTGGAGGCAATGCCCCACGTGCTCCCACGTGACCCTCAAAATAAAAGGAACGAAGCCAAAGGCAGAATCAAATTTGGGCGCCCTTACGTGTCCCCACATGACCCCTTAATAAACACTTTAATAATCAATACCTGTAAGCTCATCACGTGCTAACACGTGATGTCCTGAAGACTAAAAGTATTTAACACTTATTTGTGGATTTGAGGGTAAAATAAAGGAGGTTCGACCCAATTCTCAGGCGCCTCACGTAACCCCACGCGACCACCCCATTTTTAGTGTTTAACACTATTTTGGGCATTTTGTCCCCAGTGTTTAACACTGTTTTAAAGCACATCACGTGGGGACACGTGATCGCCAAATATCTTCTAGTGTTTAACACTATTTTAAAACCGATCTAGCCCAAATTGGCTAAGTCTTCCAGAGGCAAATCCCCCCTTCAAATGAGCCTTAAAATCCAGAACTATAATGTTTAAGTGCTCAGCCAAAGACAAAATGTGCTCAGAGCCCTCAAACTCTTATTTAGCATTGCTAAATAATGAGGGGCTGAACCCAGACAAAGTTTCAACAGGCCAACAAAGGGCCAACATTCCAAACTTAATTGGACTTAGCCCAAATTGGCCATAAGTCCTCAATTCAAATTTAACTGAGCCAATGTGCTTACAATCTAATTAATTGATCTTAGCCCTAAATTGGACTACAGATCTCAATCAACTTTGATTCAAAGGTACATTTCTGATCCCCTCTGATATATGTCGTTGTAATCCTTCAACGTCTTCAGAGAGGTGACGGGTCCCGGCAACCATACACTACATAGACTATGACGTCTTTGAACAGGACTGTGGGGTCCTTAAGCCCATAGACTATGATGTCCTTAACCTTGACTGTGAGGTCTTTAAACTCACGGACTATGATGTCCTTAACCTTGACCGAAATGTCTTTAAACTAACATTGGACCGTAATGTCCTTAAACTAACAATGGACCACTATGTCCTTAAACTGGTAATCGACCGCAATGTCCCTAAACTAAACAATTGAGTCCAAATGCTCTCTTGTTAGATCTAAACGATCCCGTTAAGTTGATCTTAGTCTGAAATGAGACTAACGTATCTTTAACAAACGTTTAAGTTGATCTTAGTCTCAAATTAGACTAATGTATCCTTAAACCAACCCCCAAACCCAAATCTAAGAAAATACGGATTTGGACTAATCCACGTCCTACGGGTGACAACATAAATTATTCTCCGTATACAATCCACGGGCAACCAAAAACAAAACAAACACACACGACACGAAGTGACCATCTGGAGAAGGAGAAAGTGGTTACCGCAATGCGGTAGCGTAATTAACTGCAGGGGCTTGCGCCTGCAGGGAAGAGCATCCCCATAATCAAAAACCCCTCAACGAGGGGGAATCTGACGAAGTCTTCTACATCGGTCGCATCCGTTTAAACCTTCGATACATGGTGTCATAAATCAACTTGGCATCTTCGGAGAGGTAGACGGATAGCACCAATTAGCATCTGCCCCCGGAATTCAGGCCTTGACGTCCCAACGTCCCGGTCGCGTCTTCCGGAGGAGAACAGATTCTGGCACACCCGGTGGGACCTCTTCCTCTTTCCACTCCACACTTCGTGTGTAGTGTTCGCGAACGAATCGCGGTTTAATATGGTTGCCCTTGGGTTCGAGATACTAAGATTTGGTGTCTTGCTCCGTGCAGAAAACAGAAGATCAATGGCTTAACCCTGCTCCAGCTGCAACTGCAACTCCCGTCCCGCCTCATCTGGAGGTGTAACCTACGGGCCCCAAACGGCCTCCCTTTTCACAATACCGGTAGTGCAGGTAACGCAGGCTACCACCGGGTTGTTCTTCGGGACCATGCTCCAACTAGTGAGCGTTAACATCCCGCTACCACAAGAAGCGTCGAAGAAGTCGGTCTTTGATCGACTCACCACCACCACGGCCCATTTCAACGGGTCATCCAATGACAAACCGACAGCATCAGTCTTCGATAGGCTGAGCCTGAACTCCAATGGTCCCGTCAAGAAGCCCACGATACCTGAAGCGGCCATCCCAAAACGGATAGTCATTCCTGCTCTCGAGGTCACCAAAGAAGCTTCTCCTATCAAAGGACCCGTCTTTATAAGGCTGGCCACTCCGGCTCCCGCTCCTGCCCAAAGGTCTGTCTTTGACAGATTGGATACTGCTTCTTAACGGACATCGGTCTTCAATAGGCTGACACCGACGGCAACCCTTAGCCAGAACAGGGGGCACGATGAAGCTATCCCCATAGCTGAACCAACACCATTCGCACGACGCGCTCGCCGTCGCCACTGGCGCCGAATAAGGAAGGCTGGAGGCAACTCTCCGTCTGGGTTAACTCCGCCAGCCCCAACGGTGGAAGTCAATGCTGCTGTTCCAACTGGGAACAACTTTGAACTGCTTAACAAAGTGCGCATGAACTCTCCTACTGCAGTGCTAAAGAGATTTCCTCCACCCATGGAGAATGCACCGAAGGTGAAGCTGGAGCAGCCCCCTCAGCGGCTGTCTTCTAAAATTTACAAGGTCTGGCATCAAGTCCAAGACTCAGTGATTGACCAAGATTACTCTCGCCGACAGAAAAATGTGAAAGTTCAACGAGAAGAGGACCACCCTGTCAAGCCACAAAAGGCGACAGCTACTTGGGTGCCCACCGCAACGGCCCCTTCAACTTCGACCGCTCACAAGAGGAGAAGGCCGGAGAAAATCCCTGGGTCTGCGATGAACCGCAAGACCACTGAACCCAAACACCCTAAGTCTGGGGGCATGGTGATACATACCATCTATATAGCATCCGGAAAAGAGGATAGCCGTGTCTCCACAGGTCATAGACCGCTTACGCGATCAGTGACTAAGACTCAGGAGCAGCAACAACAAAAGCTCCAAGAAATGCTAACAGCCATGGCCGCACTTACGGGAACGAAAGCAAGCCCGGAGACATCCTCGGAGCAGCGCCGTGAGTAGGAAACTGATGTCGAGTTTCTTCGGAGAATTCTCGAAAAGAAGGACAAAGAGGCAGCGGAACAAGCTGCCAACATAAAACAAATGGCGTTATTATTCCAAGACATGGTCGGGATGATGTTACAGCCGTATCCTCCATCTGAAGACCCCCAATCATTATTGAAGACGACAGAGGGGAGACAACGAACCCCCCCTCCGGCTCTTTCAGCATCCAAAGAAGAGACAATCTCTAAGGCCGCCTTGGACGACTACATCGCTCAGAAAATACGAGCTCACCAAGCAAACGAAGCGGCTGGACAGGTCGTTAAGACTGGGCGACCCTATCCAGGCTGGTATGACCAAATAAGGTACCTGCCGAGATATACGATCCCTAAATTCCACGTATATAAAGGGACGGGGAATCCACATCAGCATGTCGCTCAATTCAGAGCCTTGTGCGGCAACACCGGGGGTGATGATAAACTTCTGCTCCGCCAGTTTGTTGGTAGCTTGTCAGAGACGGCATTCGAGTGGTATTCTGAACTTCCCAACGACTCCGTCAAAACTTTTGCAAAAATGGAGCTACTATTCACCCAACGTTTTGCGAGCGCTAGCGAACGTATCCCGATCACGACACTAATCAATGCCTGGGTGAACCCAGGTGAAACATGGGTTCAATATGCAATACGGTGGCGAAATTTATGGTCGAAGTGCGAGTAACGCATCGAAGAAGCGCCTGCAGTAGGCATGTTCGTGGGAACTCTCGACCCTCAAGCGACCATCTCCCAATTTATGATGTTTTTCAAGCCGACCACTTTCCAGGTCTTGATTGACAAGCTGGCCCAAATGGACCAGATGGGCCACAAGCCTTCCTTTTCGAAGCCGGAACCACGGAATGAAAAATGTAAAGGGAAAACGATTTTTGTCGCCAATACTCAACAACAGCCGAGCAACTTAAAGCCGGTTGTTCGCCAAAACAACGTGCGTCCACGCCCATCCCTCGAGGAGAGATTGGGGCGTCCTTACTCGTTTCCCCTGGATAAAACGAGGAGACTGTCCGAGCTAGTAGTGCGCAATAGACTCATCAATCTGCCGGAGCCAAAACATCTGTTGCAACCAGGCGATGTCAACAATCCTAATTACAGCCCTTATCACTAAGCAGTAAGTCATCCAATCGAAGATTGCTTCGTCTTCAAAGGCTGGATTGAGGATCAATACCAACAAGGAAAGTTCGCATTGTCCGAAAACTGGAAGATGAACCCGCCGCAACCACATGATCCGAAAAAGATGGACATGCCGGGGGCATCGTGCTCGTTCATAGAGAAAGCCCCATAGACTGAAAAGTCCGTAAACTAGAAACTCGCCTCAAATGCGACAACGATGGACCGAAAAGTCCGTAAACTAGAAACTCGCCTCAAATATGGCAACGGCGGACCGAAACATCGTTAAACTAACAATGGATCACCATGTCCTAAAACTAGCTATTGACCGAATTGTCGTTAAACTACTACCAACCCGCGGCATCCTCAGGCTGACGTGGTTTAAAAAAAACGGTATGTCCATAAGCAAAATGGGCACGGATGAAAACCCGAAAGGACTCCGTGAGTAAAAACAGCAGGGCTACCGGCGAGTCTTGTGAAAACCCGAAAGGGCGCAAGCTCGTTAAAAGACACTTGCAAGGTCCTCTCGACCTTGTAAGGAGAAACCACCTGCGTGAGATCCTTACGACTCACAAGGGAGCAATACACTTAGGAATCCCCACGATTCCTAAGGAGAAAACACACTTACGAGATCCTCACGACTCGTAAGGAGAATTCCCCTTTGAGACCCTCATGGCTCATAGGATTCAAAAGCCTTAAGCTACAGGGATCTGAACCTGTTCTTAAGCCATCACAATCCCCAGATTGCCGTACAAGCGGATTAATGCTGACCCTTGTATACAATCCACGGGCCCAAATAAATATTTCCCTAACAAATTCCCACCCACGACTAGGGATATGTTTACACGGTGAACAACCCTTGTAAGTCCTCTCGACTTATAAGGAGAAAACACTCTTATAAGAGCCTTACGACTTATAAGAGAACGCACACTTAGGAATCCTCACGATTCCTAAAGAGAAAACGCACCTACGAGATCCTCACGACTCGTAGGGAGAAACACTTTTATGAGACCCTTACGGCTCATAAAGTCAAAAGCCTTAGTCGACGGGATCCTAACCCTGTTTGCTAAGCCACCTTTGTTCGACATCGACAGAGGCAAATGATGATTCGCTCCTGGCAATATCCCAGTTGTAGCGATGTTGATGCCTAAATCGGTATCAAATTCCAAGTCCTTTCATGGCATATGATGATTCGCTCCTGGCTATATTCCAGTCGCAGCGATGCTGATGCTGAGATTGGCACCAGATTCCAAGTTCCACACTCGCGATAAAAAATCAACGAGCCAAAAATGCATATGAAATAGCCGAAATGATGGGGCAACTTGCAACGAAATCAGCAAGTAAAAATGTATGCATACAAAAGCAGCCGAAATGATTGGGCAACTCGCAATAAAAAGCAGCGAGTAAATAAAAAAATAGCCGAAATGATTGGGCACCGCGAAAAATAGCCGAAATGATTGGGCAATCGCGATTTTTGCGATGTAAAAAGCTGAAATGATAGAGCATCGCGGAAAGAATTAAAAAAATGAAAGAATGAAACTTTTTGCCCTACAGGTGAGATCACATCGATCCCTGTATACAATCCAGGGGCACAAACAAAGAGGGAACCATACCTCCCCACCCGGCTCCATCAGAAAGCAAAGCCAAATCTCGACGGTTCATAGACAACCTAGAGACAACCTCGACATTTGTCACAATATTGCAGACACAATGTCAACAAACGAAGCAAAGGAAGATCCCTAGCTTCAGGGTCTCGACGTCAACATCGACAACTTAGATATCACCAACGGCGTTTCTCCTCACTCCAACCAGATGCAAACGTCACGTCAACAACCGATCTCAGAGTCGCAACGAAACGGAGCCATGGCAAAGTCCCTAGTTCCAAATCTCAATGGCCACATCTACAGCCTAGATGTCAACAACGGTGTGCCTCCTCATTCCAGCAGGACCCAGATGTTACACCATCAAACGGAGCCACGGCATAGTCCCTAGTTCCAAATCTCGACGGTTCACAGACAACCTAGAGACCATCTCATCATTCGTCTCGTTACACCAAACGTAATGTCAACAGCGGTGTTCCTTCGCAGTCCAGCAGGATGTAGACGCAACGTCAACAAAAGACCTCACGGTTAAAATAAAGCGGAGTGACGGCAAAATCCCAGCTCCACCTTAGCATTCGTCTTGTTACACCAGACGCAATGTCAACAACGGCGTTCCTTCACAGTCAGGCAGGATGCAGATGCAACGTCAACAAAAGACCTCACGGTTAAAACAAAGCGGAGTGACGGCAAAATCCCAGCTCCACCTCAGCATTCGTCTCAATACACCAGACGCAATGTCAACAACGGCGTTCCTTTGCAGTCCGGCAGGATGCAGACGCAACGTCAACAAAATACCTCATGGTCGAAACAAAGTGGAGTGATGGCAAAATCCCAGCTCTACCTCAGCATTCGTCTCGTTACACCAGACGCAATGTCAACAACGGCGTTCCTTCGCAATCCAGCAGGATTCAAATGCAACGTCAACGAAAGACCCCATGGTCGAAACAAAACGGAGTGACGGCAAAATCCCAGCTCCACCTCAGCATTCGTCTTATTACACCAGACGCAATGTCAACAACGGCGTTCCTTCGCAGTCCAACAGGATACAGACGCAACGTCAACAAAAGACCTCACGGTCAAAACAAAGCAAAGGCCAAATTCCTAGCTTCAGGGTCTTGACGGTAACTCATATAAAACCTGAAAGACTACCGGAGATCATCCCACATGAAGTGGTCACCACCACGACGTTCGTCTCCATACAGCAGACAAGATGTCACTACAGCGTCCTTCCTCCAACGGGATTCGGACACGCCAAAGCAAACGAAGCGAAGGCCAAATTCCTAGCTTCAGGGTCTTGACGGTAACTCATATAAAACCTGAAAGACAATCGAAGATCATCCCACACCAGCGCGGAGTGGTAACCACCTCGACGTTCGTCTCGATACAGCAGACGAGATGTCACCACAGCGTCCTTCCTCTAACAGGATTCGGACACGCTAAAGCAAACGAAGCGAAGGCCAAATTCCTAGCTTCAGGGTCTTGACGGTAACTCATATAAAACCTGAAAGACTACCGGAGATCATCCCATATGGCGTGGTCACCACCTCGACGTTCGTCTCGATACAGCAGATGAGATGTCACCACAGCGTTCTCCCTCCAGCAGGATTCAGACGCGACAATCAAACAACGGAGCCACGGCAAAATCCCTAGTTCCAAACCTCGATGGTTCATCAACAACCTAGAGACAACCGCGACATTCATCTCGTTACAGCAGACGCAATGCCAGCAAACGAAGCAAAGGCCAAATTCCTTGCTTCAGGGTCTTGACGGTAACTCATATAAAACCTGAAAGACTACCGGAGATCATCCCACATGGAGTGGTCACCACCTCGACGTTCATCTCGATACAGCAAATGAGATGTTACCACAGCGTTCTCCCTCCAGCAGGATTCAGACGCAACAATCAAACAACGGAGCCACGACAAAATCCCTAATTCCAAACCTCGATGGTTCATCAACAACCTTGAGACAACCGCGACATTCGTCTCGATACAACAGACGCAATGCCAGCAAACAAAGCAAAGGCCAAATTCCTTGCTTCAGGGTCTTGACGGTAACTCATATAAAACCCGAAAGACTACCGGAGATCATCCCACATGGAGTGGTCACCACCTCGACATTCGTCTCGATACAGCAGATGAGATGTCACCACAGCGTTCTCCCTCCAGCAGGATTCAGACGCGACAATCAAACAACGGAGCCACGGTAAAATCCCTAGTTCCAAACCTCGATGGTTCATCAACAACCTAGAGACAATCGCGACATTCGTCTCGATACAACAGACGCAATGCTAGCAAACGAAGCAAAGGCCAAATTCCTAGCTTCAGCGTCTTGACGGCAACTCATATAAAACCTGAAAGACTATCGGAGATCATCCCACACTAGCACGGAGTGGTTATGACTCCTCGGGGGCTCTCCAAAATGAGCCTAACCTCAAGTAAAAAGCGGCATGGCAAAATTCCTAACGCTTGCTCTTCCGACGGTCAAACTGCCTAGGAAGATTGCTTGAAGACGTCTTGTCCAGCCCTCGAAGGGATCAGAGACACGTCAGTCGCAAGGCTACTCGAACAGCAAGATTGCCTATCGAGGAATACATCAGCCAACGCGACGGTACGACGGGCAAAACCCTAGTACCACAGACCCTAACGAATCTCTGTCGTAAAGAGCAGAGGTTAACTGTGACGTTAGGACATTCCTGCGAGAATTTCTCGATTCGTCTTGACTCATGAGGAAATTAGTGTCCTTGCGAGAACTTCTCGATTCGTTTCGACTCGTAGGAAAAAGCCTTAGGCAATGGGGATAAGGACCTGTTTCCTAAGCACTGGGGCCCTGCAAGTAAGTCCAAAATGGACTCTTGCATACTATTCATGGACCACACTCTCCAAAGTCGAATCTCGACAAGGAGGAAAACAACCACTTACGAGTCCTCTCGACTTGTAAGGGGGAAAATTCTCTTGTGAGATCCTTACGACTCTCAAGAGAAAACGCACTTAGGAGTCCTCACGACTCTTAAGGAGAAAATACACCTACGGGATCCTCTCGACCTGTAGGGAGAAAATTCTTTGTGAGACCCTCACGGCTCATAAAGTTGAAAAGTCTTAGGAGACAGATCCTAACCCTGTCTCCTAAGCCATCGCTGCCCTATAAAGAGTTCAAGAGGAACTGTTATCTACTATCTATGGGCCACACTTGCCAAAGCTACATGTCACTGAAATGGAGAAGTTACTCATGAGCATATAAACTCCTTCACACCAGAGTAAGGCATAAAGAAATAGAAGGGTGTGGCTCATGGGGCTGAGGGTTTGGAACTATATCTCTTAAGAGTTGAGATTTGAGTCAATGATAAATGACGACGCTTGTGTCCTCTCGTTATCTTCTCAGATCAAGATTCTGAAAGTTATATACCAACCCGAAACTGGTCATACGCTATGCATAACTCTGCACTACTTCACCTACGTACATACTTACATGGGCAAAGTAGTGGGGGGCATTTGTTCCCGTCAAAAAATTCTGCGCAAAAGAGCCCAAGATATCTAATGGCAGCGATACGTTTAAGAAAATGCGAACCAGTATTTTCCGGGCTGTATTTTTATAAACTCCCGAATGAGAAACAGCTAAATTCTGATGGTATTGAAAGCTTCTCAAAAAACCCTTCGATTTGATATATTATGGGCCTCATAATTCATCCGGGATCAAAAGTTATGAGGCATCACGTACCCACACGTGACCGGGCATCACGTGCCCACACATGACCGTTTACAGGCAAAGCCTGTAGGCACTGAATAAAATAAATAATTAAATGGGGTCACGTGCCAACACGTGATAGGACTTTAAACCCACTGAAAAGGATTAAAAGATATAATAAAAACTAAGGGAAAACCCCAATGGGGCATCACGTGCTCACACGTGACCAAGGGTCACGTGCTCACACGTGATGATTCCTTAGTTCTTTAAAACAGCAGAATTGAATTCTGGTTAAAATGCTAATCAAAGGGGGTCACGTGTTAACACGTGATGGGATCCTAAACTCTTTAACTAATAGAATTAAATTCTATTTAAATGCTCAAACAATTGGATCACGTGCCAACATGTGATAGGCTTTTAAGCCTTCAGAACTAATAGAATTAAATTCTAATTAAAGGAAATTAAAGACCCTAACTGGGAAAATATCTCTTTAAATCTTTCCAAACAAAAAGGGTTGTGCTCTGTCAAATGGAGCACCGTTGGATTAAAAATCCAATGGTGATTAAAAATCACCATTGGATTTTTAGATTCTATACAAGGAAAGATTCCCCTGAAATTCACCAAGAATAACAAACAGAATATTTTGTGGACTGAAAATCCAATGGTGAATAAAATTCACTGAGTGATCTAAAAGATCATGTTAGTTACAAAAACAACCAAAATTTTTCAATGAAAGATTTACTAAACAAATTGATTCTTTTCTTTCTCCTATAAATAGGAGCCAAGATGAGAAGAAAAGTGATCTTGGCATTTTGATTTTCTGGAGAAAAACAACAGAGAGAAAAGAGAGGAGAATTTAATTCTCAAGAGAGAAAAGAAGTTCCTTTCAGAGAAAAGAAACCCTAGGTGAGAAAGGGGAAAGAAATCTAAGCTCCATAAAATAAAAGAGAATTTAATTCTCAATTTAAGAGTTTACTCTTCTGAACAAGAACTTAGCTCTTCCTTTGGTTGAAGATCTGTAGAAGCGGATCTCCCCATAGGTTGAGAATTTAATTCTCATCGGAGAGATTCTGCCATGCAGATCCAAAATTTAGAGGGAGGATTTAAGTTTAAGAAATTTAATTCCCCCAAATTCATAGGAATTTAATTCCTCCAAATAAAACTAGCGTTTAACCCTATATGAGAATTTAATTCTCTCAAATTCATAGGAATTTAATTCCTCTAAAAGAATAAAACTAGGGTTTAATCCTATATGAGAATTTAATTCTCCCAAATTCATAGGAATTTAATTCCTCTAAAAGAATAAAACTAGGGTTTAACCCTATATGAGAATTTAATTCTCCCAAATTCATAGGAATTTAATTCCTCTAAAAGAACAGAGCTAGGGTTTAACCCTATATGAGAATTTAATTCTCCCAAATAAGAATTTAATTCTTCCACATACATAGGAATTTAATTCCTCTAAAAAAAGAATTTGGGTTTAACCCTACCAGAGAATTTAATTCTTAAAACAAGAGACTTAAAGCTCCCCATGCACGTAAAGAACATGGTCACGTGGTGACACGTGACCCCTATCCTCAATAATCAGAAAAGAAGGAACAGAGCTGGGTCACGTGCTCCCATGTGACCCCCTGAAACAGATCCCTAAAATGAGAAAGGAAAACTTGGAGGCAATGCCCCACGTGCTCCCACGTGACCCTTAAAATAAAAGGAACAAAGCCAAAAGCAGAATCAAATTTGGGCGCCCTCACGTGTCCCCACGTGACCCAACACTTTAATAATCAATACCTGGAAGCTCATCATGTGCCAACACGTGATGTCCTTAAGACTAAAAGTGTTTAACACTTATTTGTGGATTTGAGGGTAAAATAAAGGAGGTTCGGCCCAATTCTCAGGCGCCTCACGTGACCCCACGTGACCACCCCATTTTTAGTGTTTAACACTATTTTGGGCATTTTGTCCCCAGTGTTTAACACTGTTTTAAAGTACATCACGTGGGGACACGTGATCGCCAAATATCTTCTAGTGTTTAACACTATTTTAAAACCGATCTAGCCCAAATTGACTAAGTCTTCCAGAGGCAAATCCCCCCTTCAAATGAGCCTTAAAATCCAGAACTATAATGTTTAATTGCTCAGCCAAAGACAAAATGTTCTCAGAGCCCTCAAACTCTTATTTAGCATTGCTAAATAATGAGGGGCTGAACCCAGACAAAGTTTCAACAGGCCAACAAAGGGCCAACATTCCAAACTTAATTGGACTTAGCCCAAATTGGCCATAAGTCCTCAATTCAAATTTAACTGAGCCAATGTGCTCACAATCTAATTAATAGATCTTAGCCCTAAATTGGACTACAGATCTCAATCAACTTTGGTTCAAGGGTACATCTCTGACCCCCTCTGATATATGTCGTTGTAATCCTTCAACGTCTTCAGAGAGGTGACGGGTCCCGGCAACCGTACACTACATAGACTATGACGTCTTTGAACTGGACTGTGGGGTCCTTAAGCCCATGGACTATGATGTCCTTAACCTTGACTGTGAGGTCTTTAAACTCACGGACTATGATGTCCTTAACCTTGACCGAGATGTCTTTAAACTAACATTAGACCTTAATGTCCTTAAACTAACAATGGACCACTATGTCCTTAAACTGGTAATCGACCGCAATGTCCCTAAACTAAACAATTGAGTCCAAATGCTCTCTTGTTGGATCAAAATGATCCCGTTAAGTTGATCTTAGTCTGAAATGAGACTAACGTATCTTTAACAAACGTTTAAGTTGATTGATTAGTCGAAAATATTGCATCTTTAAACCGGCAATTTCCCTATCATTTGCATTCATATAGAAGTGTTCGGCATTCATATAGCACATATTAGCAAAACCGTCGTAAAATATCAGATTATATGTGTTAGACTTTAAAACCGGCATTTCTAGGGAAATTGACTGCATTTCATAGCATGGCATCATTTCTATATTGCGCAACTTGTGTTTCGAAGTCCGTGCAGGGAAATCCAGAAGATCGGTCGAAATTACAAAACAAAGACGGCTAAAAGATATGCCAACTCAAGAATTTGGAATCTGGTAGTGATCTAGAAGAAAGTTTGGGATTCAACATATCAGAAAATACAAAAGAAGACATCAGAAGCCAACACCTAAGAGATAAAGCCCTAAGGCCACCACATGGCCGCGGTTCCGCGGCCTAAGCCTCCTTATGCCGCGGAACCGTGGCGGTATTGCCACGTCATCCAGACTTCTTTGCAGCAAAACTCATATCTCTGGTCCTACACCTCAGAAAACCACTGCAATTTCCAGAAGACTTCAGAAGCTTCTGCCAGATCAGCAAACCTTGGGATCTAAACTAAATTAGCTTCCATTCTAGAACCTTCTCCCTAAACCCTAGCTTAAAGCCTAAGCTAAGCTCCTAACTAACTACTTCTAGAAGCCTCTCCCTACAACAAACTTTTGGAGGGAATTGCTAATTCAAAACCAAGACCTAGGGTTTGGGAAACCTATAAATAGACCCTAAGGCTCACTTGTTGAGGAGGACTCATTGTTGGTGGTGAAAAGCTAATCAATCCCCAATCTCTCCCATTCTTCATCTTCCTCAATTTCCACCCACAAGTCTAGTGACAAGGCTTGTGTCAAAACCCTAACCCTAATCCAATCCAAAATCAAGAAACTTCAAGATTCTTTGAGTGCAAGCCAAGCAAGTCTTCAAGATCCTTTAGAAGCGGAACCGGATTTCAACGGACCACGAGATCGAAGCGATCCAAGTCTCAAGAAGCCGAGCGATGCTAGATTCGACGAGCGAAGTTCCTACCTCTTGTAAATCTCGAGAGTTTTAACTACTTGTTGATGTAATAAAGGTGAAGATTCTTTAAACTTGTTTACATTTCAATTCGAGCATTATGCTTATATTTCGATCTTGAATATGTACTTTGTGATGATGCTTGAATAAATCTCCGCTCGTGGAGGAATCGAAACGACTGTAAAATGATGATGTTGATAAATCTTTAAACGGTTTCTTAAGTCTTAAAATAATTGTAAATTCTTGAAAATTGATTGATCGATGATCTAGATCGATGCGAATGCGTTCTTAATTCCTTTCGCACGATCTAGAGATCAACAATTTGATCATTCGACTTTCAAGAAGCTATCTAGTGAATGTGATTCATCGAAAGGACAAAGGATAGGATGAAGAACCCTAATTCTTCGCAAGATTCTTGATCCTCGATGAATTCTACATCGATTTAGCATCAATTTGTTAATAGATAAGAAATCGTAATCTTGAATCTTCTTCACGTTTACAACCGAATCGATTCCTACGAGCTTTACTTCAAATCTTGAAACCTAAAGTGATTGGAATTCTATCGATACTTGATTCTTGATGTTTATCGTTTTCTTGATTCTTGATTAGAATAGTGATACTTGAAACTCATCGATAAAAATCTTGAATCACGTTTTCTTTTCTTTTCTATTAAAGTTTCGATTCAAACAAAACAAAATACGAACGAATCGCACAATCCCTGTGGACGATCCGCACTTACTAACGCGCTACTTTCGACACCATTATTGATTGTGGTCAAATATTTTTGGTTGTGATTTCTTTACTATTTTCTATAAACCGACAACAGAAAATAAAATCAATCAAATGGCGCCGTTGCCGGGGACTATTTGATTTACTTACACAATCCGAAATCTCATTCAATCAAATGGCACCGTTGCCGGGGACTATTTGATTTACTTACACAATCCGAAATCTCATTCAATCAAATGGCGCCGTTGTCGGGGATCGAACGCTAATTCGTTTTATATTGAAATTTGAATTGAAAGATTTATTCCATTATAATTTTGTAATCAAAATTCGCGCAAAATCTAAACGATTTGTTGTGGTTCATTGCAAGGAAATCTGGAGCTTGCTGCGAAATTGAAATAATTTTTGGAGATTTCCAGAGAGCTGAAGGAGTGAACAGAAGTTCACTGTTAAAATTTGGCGCAGAGATCAGCACAGACGACCGTGTTTCCGCGGTGGGAGCCTCTTATTGCGGCAGTTCCGCGGCTAGGTGAAGGCCCGTCGGTACAAAATTTTCTCTGTAAGCTTCAAACTTTCTTATCTTCTTCTCTGTCTGCTCCAATTAACAAATTTCTGCAGGCTTCTTTGCAAAAATCGCAGCGCCGCAAAAAGCAAATTAAAATAGTGCATGTTTTTGTTTCTTGGTTGTTTGCATTCTAATACGGATATTAAGGGGCACGGCCAAATCCAAATTAGGTGGGGAGTTCATTACCCTTCCTAGGCCCCAAAAATCGCAAAACTTGCATCCGCATTGACCCACATTAACTAAAAAATATCTAGAGATGATTCTAAGGACCGTCGCGATCACTTAGGGCAGAAGAAGGTCGTGGGTAATTCATTGCTTATCCGCGTTTTCTTGTGGTGTCTAAGGCAAGTTTGTCGAAGGCTAGCGGTTATTAATTAGGCCCACTACTTACGTAGTAGAGTACTTTCCCACTTACCTGGCACTTACCTGGCCACAGGGGGACAAAGAGGCAGTGGAGGATTTTATCCTGCGACTTGTCTTTTGGCAGTTAGGAGCGGTCTAGAGCCGGACCTAGGTGACCACTAGATTCTAGGGTTTTGCTTGTTGCATTTTGTTGTGTCGCATCATTTTTTCAAAAATCCGTCCCTTTTTCAAAGCAAACACCGCATTCATTCATTACCCCTAATTATAAGTCACGCTGCCACTTGTACTAACCCTTTTTAGTACAAGATAGGCTGGACACGGGATTCTAGTGCCCGTTTAGTCCGCGTACCTCCTATCGACTCCGAAGTCGGTATTTCTACATTCACTCCTTCTTTACCCACTACCACACCCACACTGATGGATCCTACTCCATCAAACTTCTTTACCACCACCCTGCCGCCGTCCGTTGGTGCGCAGAATCCACCTCGCATTTCTCTCCAAGAGAGGTGCTACCCTATTCGAGGTCCTCTTTCGACCTGCTTATCCACACCACCAGCCAACGGGGATAACTTTGAGATTAAGCCCCAGTATATCAATCTTCTACCCAAATTCCACGGTCTCGAGTCTGAGGACGCATACGTTTTTATCATGAAATTTGAAAACGTATGCGCAATGATGGGTACGTCACAACTTTCAGTGGATGCTATGCGTCTACGACTTCTTCCATTTACTTTGTGCGATATAACCGAGAAGTGGCTATATAATACTACCGCACACTCTATTACGAATTGGGAAGAATTCGTCGTGGCATTCCTTAAGAAATTTTACCCTATGCCAAAGACAGCTCGAATCCGTAGCGAACTCAATCAATTTACCCAGCTTCCGACTGAACCATTCTTGAAATGCTTTGAACGTTTCAAGGATTTTTTGGTTCAATGTCCTCATCACGGCATCCCGAGATGGGATCTTTGCCGAATCTTATATGAGGGCATTAACCCAAACACTAAACAGAACCTTGAAAACATGTGTCAGGGCACCTTTATGACCAAGAATGATGGGGAAGCTTGGAAATTTTTAGAAGAGTTCGCTGAAAAGTCACTACAGTGGGAGAGTGGAACCCAACCATTGAATAGGGGTGGCGTACACCAAATAGATGTGTCCATAGGTGTTCGAGCTGAAATGGCAGCAATGCAGGAAAAGCTCGAGGCTATGGAACACAAATTTTCAGCAGCCTCCCTGAACCCAATGTCGCTCCCCAAAACTGTTTGTGGGTGCTGTTCTGACCCATCCCACTTAACGGAAGAATGTCCATTAAACTCTGCGTTTCAAGGTCACGAGCATACCAATGCCGCATTTTAAAGACCTAAAAACGATCCATATTCTTCCACGTATAATCAGGGTTGGAGGAATCACCCGAATTTTGCTTGGAACCAAAACCAATCTCAAAACACGGTTCCAAACCAAAATAATTTCCAAAGGGCCCTTCCTCCACAACAACAACCCCTTCAAGTCACTCAGCACCCCTACCAGTCACAAAATTTCCAAAATCAGGTCAACACTCCTGCACAGTCTAATCCTATGACCTGTTTTGACCAGTTCTCTCAATTCACTCAAACCATGAAATCACTTCTGTCAAATTTCATAGAGGTATCGGCTGAGGTTAGATCTTCCGTCAGTGAGATAAAGAAAAACTCAGCGTCCTAAGCTGAGAGTATCAGAACGATGGAAGCTGAAATAGGACGACTTAAAGCCGAAATGAGTGCGAGAGAAAAGGGGAAACTTCCTTCTCAACCCCTACCGAATCGTGGGCATTACAATGTAAATGCCGTCACAACGTTGAGATCAGGAAGGGTGCTGAATAACCATGTTGGGGAAGAAGTTGATGATATTGAAAATCCTATCAACACCCCGGCTGAGACCTTTCCTCACACACACACTTCCACTTCTGTTCCTTATTCTTCTACCCCACCACCTTCTCACGAGCCTATTCTCCATTTCCCACTAGGCTCGACACCTCAGCCCCCCTCTTCTAGCTCTTCAAAGATGATCCCCACTCCTCTTTTGCGATCACGTCTACCCCCTTTTCCTTCTCCTATGATGGACCCAGCGCTCATTGCTAAAGCACCTTACCCGAATCGGTTAAGGGCTAACAAAACGAGTCCACATATGGAGAAAATTATAGAAATGTTCAAACAGGTTAACATCAGTATCCCTCACCTAGATGCGATTCAGCAAGTCCCCGCTTATGCGAAAATTCTTAAGGACTTGTGCACTAGGAAGAGAAAGACTCAAGTGCCGAAGAAGGTCTTCATATCTAATAATATTAGCACTGCTTTTATCCCCCAGCTACCAAAGAAACGTAAGGACCCAGGATGTCCTACGATCTCAATTTCTATTGGGGGTAAAAACATAAACCGTGCTCTTTTAGACCTTGGCGCAAGTGTTAACCTACTTCCATATTCTGTATACGAGCAGCTAGGGATTGGAGAGTTAAAACCAGCTCACTGCACTCTCCAGATGGCAGACCGATCAATCACCAAACCTCGAGGTGAACTAGAGGATGTGTTGATAAAGGTCGGGGAATTTGTATTCCCCGTGGACTTCATTGTACTTGATACACAACCTGTAGCGAACCTCCGGAGCCAAATTCCGGTGATTTTGGGTCGACCTTTCCTTGACACTTCCAATGCTGTAATTAACTGGAGAAATGGTTCAATGAACTTATCCTTTGGAAATATGACCATTGAACTAAACATCTACAAAATTGGAAGTCAGCCATCAGAACCCTCTGCTCATATTCTCGATGTGTGCTCTGTCCACGAGATCGCACCCGAAAGTTGCGGAGTTGATGAACTCTGCTTTATAGATCTCGATGACACTACTACATCACTGTTTGACCTTGCACATGATCTTAGTGAGGACACTTTTCCCACGCTTGAGTCCGACACTCCTGACTTATCACCACCTGAGTCTGTATCTTTCACAGGCTATGAGCGTCTCAGTAACTCCGAAAATCGCTCGATGATCCCACCTTCTATTATTTCTCTGCCTGCATTAGATCTCAAAATTTTACCTTCTCACCTTAAATATGCATATTTATGTGAGAATGAGTCTTTACCGGTTATCATATCCGCTTCTCTAGCATCAGAGCAAGAGAATGCACTTTTATCGGTATTGAGATCTAACAAGGAGGCGTTTGGTTGGACCATGGTGGACATCAAAGGGATTAGTCCCTTGATTGTAGAACATCATATACATTTGATGGATGATGCCAGACCAACCCGAGAACCACAGAGACGGTTGAACCCCATCATGAAGGAAGCGGTAATGAAAGAGATCGTCAAATGCCTAGATAATGGTATTATATACCCAATCTCCGATAGCCAATGGGTGAGTTCAATACATGTCGTCCCTAAGAAATCTGGCATCACTGTTATTACCAATGAGGCGAATGAGTTGATTTAGACACGCACCCAAATTGGGTGGCGTGTATGTATTGATTACCGAAAACTCAATGCCGCCACGAGGAAAGACCACTTTCCTCTGCCTTTCATTGATCAGATGCTGGAACGATTAGCCGGACGTGAGTATTATTGTTTTATGGACGGATACTCTGGCTATAATCAGGTCCCCATCGCCAAAAAGGATCAAGATAAAACCACTTTTACTTGTCCTTTTGGTACCTTTGCTTATAGTCGCATGCCCTTTGGGTTATGCAATGCTCCCGTTACCTTTCAGCGGTGTATGATGGGGATATTCTCTGATATGGTAGAGAATTTCTTGGAGATTTTTATGGACGACTTCTTGATTTTTGGAGACTCTTTTTCTGATTGCCTATCGAATCTTGACGCTGTTCTTACTCGTTGCAAAGAGAAGAACTTAACCTTGAACTGGGAAAAATGCCATTTCATGGTCCAAGAGGGAATTGTACTTGGACATGTTATTTCACAGAAAGGCATTGAGGTTGACAGAGCTAAGATAGATGTCATTCAAAACCTACCTCATCCCAAAAGCGTCAAAGATATTCGATCTTTTCTTGGCCATGCGGGCTTTTATAGGAGATTCATAAAGGATTTTAGCAAAATTGCTAGACCCTTAACTCTTCTCTTGGCCAAGGATGCGACCTTCTATTTTGACTCGGATTGTGCAGCAGCATTCGACTCACTTAAACACTCCCTCACTACAGCCCCCATTCTATCATCTCCAGATTGGGACTACCCCTTTGAGCTAATGTGTGATGCATCCGACTTTACAGTAGGTGCAGTCTTAGGACAACACATTGATAAGATGCCACACGTGATCTATTATGCAAGTAAGACCCTGAATGATGCGCAAATCAATTATACAACTACCGAAAAGGAACTTTTGGCAGTTGTATTTGCATTAGAGAAATTCAGTCCTTACTTGATTGGCTCACCTATAGTTGTGTACACTGACCATTCCGCCCTAAAACATCTTTTGGCGAAGAAAGATGCAAAAGGTCGGCTAATACGTTGGATCCTTCTATTACAAGAATTTGATCTTGTTATCAAAGATAAGAAAGAATGTGAAAACGTCGTAGCCGACCATCTTTCACGCATCACTTCTTCCCCTGTGACCCTGCCGATCAATGATTCGTTCCCTGATGAACAACTCTTGAACGTATCCGCTGAACCTTGGTTCAGGGATATTGTGAACTATCATGCCACGGGACTGATACCCAGCGATTGGTCAAAACAGGACAAAGATCGTTTTCTATCCCAAGTAAAACACTTTTACTGGGATGAACCCTATCTGTTTAAATATTGTCCTGATCAGATCATTCGCCAGTGTGTCCCGAATGAAGAGTTCAAGAGTGTTCTTTCTTTTTGTCATGATCAGGCCTGTGGGGGTCACTTCGGTCCTAGAAAGACGGCGGAGAAGGTTTTGCAATGCGGTTTTTATTGGCCGACCTTATTCAAGGACGCATTTGAGCATTGCAAAACCTGTACACAGTGTCAGTACATGGGTAGAATTTCCCGGAGAAACGAGATGCCTCAGCAACCCATCTTAGTGGTTGAAATATTCGATGTTTGGGGCATTGACTTTATGGGTCCCTTTCCCAGTTCCTTTGGGAATTTGTACATACTGCTTGCGGTTGATTACGTCTCGAAGTGGGTAGAAGCCATTCCATGTCGCACTAATGACAAGAAAGTTGTCATTAAGTTCTTAAAAGAGAATATCTTTTCGCGATTTGGACACCCATGCGCTATCATTAGCGATAATGGGACACATTTCTGCAACAGGTCTTTCGAGACTCTGATGCGGAAATACGGAATCAACTACAGACTTTCTACACCCTATCATCCCCAAACGAGCGGGCAGGCTGAGATTTCGAATAGACAGATCAAACTAATCCTGGAGAAGACTGTTGCTAAGAATAGAAAAGATTGGTCGACCAAACTGACGGATGCTCTTTGGGCATTCAGGACTGCATTTAAAACCGACCTAGGGATGACTCCATATAGGATAGTGTTTGGGAAGGCATGTCACTTACCATTCGAGATAGAGCATAAAGCATTGTGTGCTATTAAGGAAATCAACTTTGACTTAAACCTAGCCTGCAACTTTCGGAAGCTGCAACTAAATGAGCTAAGCGAACTCCGCGATGAAGCTTGTGATAACGCTGTAATCGTAAAGAATAGGACCAAGGTTTTTCATGATAAAAACATTTTGAGGAAAACATTTTCACCTGGTCAACAAGTCCTTCTTTATGATTCACGATTACATCTTCACGCGGGTAAGCTTCGATCTCGGTGGAAGGGACCTTTTATTATGCGGTCTGTATACCCGCACGTCGCAGTAGAAGTAGAAAATGTTAAAAACGGCACATTTTTCAAAATGGACATAGACTAAAGCCGTATTTTTCCACTAACCCCACGGAGGAGCTCCTGTTCTTACAGGAGCCATTTTATCTTGAGTAAAATTCCTCCGTCTCACCTTCATGTCCTATATATTACTGCATCATCTTTTGAGTGGAGGTGAGTGAAAAAAATAAGTTTGGGGGAAGATCTTCACTTATATATTTTGCCCCCATTAATAATTCCCCCCAGGCTTACAGTTTTTATAGGTATAGCGGTTGGCAACAGTGAGGACACCGTTGAAAACAAGTTTGGGGTAGGTTTGTGCTTATTTTTGCATCATTTGCATATCATTTGCATAAGCACAAAACATTTCTTTTTAAAAACTTATAAAAGTTAAAAATTTTCAAAAACCTATAAAAATTTAAAATTTTCTAAATATAAAAATATTTTAATATTTAAACATTTTTTGTACATAAATAAGATAATAAAAGTTTAGATAGTGAAAAGTTACATCCATGAGATTAGAAAAATTTAAGAAAACCAAGAAAATTAGAAGTTTTCTTATACGAACTAGTAATAAGTAGTTATGAGTCATTGTCCCAAGGGTTAGTAAGATGAAGGAAGTCACTAATCTGAGGATAAAAATAAGTCTGAAAAATAGTTTCTATTCTGGAAGCCAAACATTTTGAACGTTGATACCCTGCTATTCGCACTTACACACGTCTTGAAGCCCGGGATAGTAGAGGATACCTTGAAATGCTCTTGTCTTAAAGCCGATGTATGATGGAAATAAAAAAATGAAAAAATGAAGAAAATATAAAGTGGTGAGAAAAATGGACACTGGTTTTGTTATCACCGAGGGCAATAAAAAAAATATATAGCAAGGGTGCCTCTTCACCTAGTGCCCTAAGGCCAACTGGTCTGGGAGTCACTGCTATGCCTGAGGTGGTGCAAGACGAGGAAAATACACTAAATAAGCAAGCACATGAGTAATCAGTCGGTTAGTACCTCAAGAAGTATTAACGGTCGCATGAAAGTGTGTGAGCAATCTCATCTAAATATTCATTAATTAAAAAGTACTGAGGCTGATGGACAAGAGTATGATAGCTTGAATTGAATTCTCCGGGTGTAGGGATGTCCTTTACACACACGCAGGGTGATATGATCGATGTTTAGAAGAAAGATAGGAATGAAGAATAAGACGATGTTTTATTGAGGGAGGACCTGATTTCTGATATCTTTTCATGACCATTAAGATAGGGCTCATGACAACCGAAAAGCCAGCTTAGTTGGAAACCCTAGTTTTCAAGGCTTTTCTTTTACAATTCTTTTCTTTAAATGTAATATTCATGATGTTTCTTTTATTATTGGATTTTGTGGGTGCAATCCGCTGAAAACCTTCAGGAGACAACACTCCTCCTACTAGGGACGCCTAGAGGTTTAAAGGCTTGTTGTACGTGTTCAGTGCAATCGTGTTGCCTACGAAAGTGTGCTAGTTAGTTTTTCTCTTTCTTTATTTTCTCCTTCTCTTTTTAATAAAAAGTTCGCTCGAGACGATCGAAATTAAGTTTGGGGGAATTTGATTAGTCGAAAATATTGCATCTTTAAACCGGCAATTTCCCTATCATTTGCATTCATATAGAAGTGTTCGGCATTCATATAGCACATATTAGCAAAACAGTCGTAAAATATCAGATTATATGTGTTAGACTTTAAAACCGGCATTTCTAGGGAAATTGACTGCATTTCATAGCATGGCATCATTTCTATATTGCGCAACTTGTGTTTCGAAGTCCGTGCAGGGAAATCCAGAAGATCGGTCAAAATTACAAAACAAAGACGGCTAAAAGATATGCCAACTCAAGAATTTGGAATCTGGTAGTGATCTAGAAGAAAGTTTAGGATTCAACATATCAGAAAATACAAAAGAAGACATCAGAAGCCAACACCTGAGAGATAAAGCCCTAAGGCCACCACATGGCCGCGGTTCCGCGGCCTAAGCCTCCTTGTGCCGCGGAACCGCGGCGGTATTGCCACGTCATCCAGAATTCTTTGCAGCAAAACTCATATCTCTGGTCCTACACCTCAGAAAACCACTGCAATTTCCAGAAGACTTCAGAAGCTTCTGCCAGATCAGCAAACCTTGGGGTCTAAACTAAATTAGCTTCCATTCTAGAATCTTCTCCCTAAACCCTAGCTTAAAGCCTAAGCTAAGCACCTAACTAACTACTTCTAGAAGCCTTTCCCTACAACAAACTTTTGGAGGGAATTGCTAATTCAAAACCAAGACCTAGGGTTTGGGAAACCTATAAATAGACCCTAAGGCTCACTTGTTGAGGAGGACTTATTGTTGGTGGTGAAAAGCTAATCAATCCCCAATCTCTCCCATTCTTCATCTTCCTCAATTTCCACCCACAAGTCTAGTGACAAGGCTTGTGTCAAAACCCTAACCCTAATCCAATCCAAAATCAAGAAAATTCAAGATTCTTTGAGTGCAAGCCAAGCAAGTCTTCAAGATCCTTTAGAAGCGGAACCGGATTTCAACGGACCACGAGATCGAAGCGATCCAAGACTCAAGAAGCCGAGCGATGCTAGATTCGACGAGCGAAGTTCCTACCTCTTGTAAATCTCGAGAGTTGTAACTACTTGTTGATGTAATAAAGGTGAAGATTCTTTAAACTTGTTTACATTTCAATTCGAGCATTATGCTTATATTTCGATTCTTGAATATGTACTTTGTGATGATGCTTGAATAAATCTCCGCTCGTGGAGAAATCGAAACGACTGTAAAATGATGATTTTGATAAATCTTTAAATGATTTCTTAAGTCTTCAAACAATTGTAAATTCTTGAAAATCGATTGATCGATGATCTAGATCGATGCGAATGCGTTCTTGATTCCTTTCGCACGATCTAGAGATCAACAATTTGATCATTCGACTTTCAAGAAGCTATCTAGTGAATGTGATTCATCGAAAGGTAGGATGAGGAACCCTAATTCTTCGCAAGATCCTTGATCCTCGATGAGTTCTACATCGATTTAGTATCAATTTGTTAATAGATAAGAAATCGTAATCTTGAATCTTTTTCACGTTTACAACCGAATCGATTCCTACAAGCTTTACTTCAAATCTTGAAACCTAAAGTGATTGGAATTCTATCGATACTTGATTCTTGATGTTTATCATTTTCTTGATTCTTGATTAGAATAGTGATACTTGAAACTCATCGATAAAAATCTTGAATCATGTTTTCTTTTCTTTTCTATTAAAGTTTCGATTCAAACAAAACAAAATACGAACGAATCGCACAATCCCTGTGGACGATCCGCACTTACTAACGCGCTACATTCGACACCGTTATTGATTGCAGTCAAATATTTTTGGTTATGATTTCTTTACTTTTTTCTAAACCGACACAATACGGAAAAACGTTTCAATCAAATGGCGCCGTTGCCGGGGACTATTTGATTTACTTACACAATCTGAAATCTCATTCAATCAAATGGCGCCGTTGCCGGGGACTATTTGATTTACTTACACAATTCGAAATCTCATTCAATCATTGATCTTAGTCTCAAATTAGACTAACGTATCCTTAAACCAACCCCCAAATCCAAATCTAAGAAAATACGGATTTGGACTAATCCACGTCCTACGGGCGACAATATAAATTAGTCTCCGTATACAATCCACGGGCAACCAAAAACAAAACAAACACACACGACACGAAGTGACCATCTGGAGAAGGAGAAAGTGGTTACCGCAATGCGGTAGCGTAATTAACTGCAGGGGCTTGCGCCTGCAGGGAAGAGCGTCCCCATAATCAAAACCCCCTCAACGAGGGGGAATCTGACGAAGTCTGCTACATCGGCCGCATCCGTTTAAACCTTCGATATATAGTGTCATAAATCAACTTGGCATCTTCGGAGAGGTAGACGGATAGCACCAATTAGCATCTGCCCCAGGAATTCAGGCCTCGACGTCCCAACGTCCCGGTCGCGTCTTCCGGAGGAGAACACCTTAGTCCACGGAGCAAGTTGGACTCCTCTGGTATACACTGATGCATTCTGTACCAAGCTACAAACAACTACGTTAGTATAACAAAAACAGATAAATTATCATATCTATTCCTTTTACTTGATCTATCTCTCTTTTGGGACTTACCGAGCGATTGTTCGCTGGCGACATTCCTATCTCTTCTTTCTTTGGAATGTTGTGAGGAGGACCCGACTTTCAGGAGATCGAGCCTAGTCAGGAAGATTTGGAGCAGTTTTCAGAGGAGCCAGAGTTCTAGTTCTTACTTGTACTTACTTTTCTTTTCAGTTCATATGACATTGTTTAGGCATCGCTTTCCATTATTGTATTTTACTATCCAGTTGCATGTAAAGAATGGATATAAAAAAAATTTGTTTCATTACATCTCTTGTCATTCTTGTGTTTTACTTTTATATTGCTTATTTATGCTTAACATGTTTACTTCTGAGTAAATACGTCGCGGCCTCGCCACGTCTACTTCCCCGTATATTGGGAAGCGGGGCGTGACATCAGGCGAGCATTGGAATGGCACCATTTGCAGCACTCTATGGAAGGAAGTATCGTTCACCACTAACTTGGGACGACATCGGAGATCGTGAACTCCTTGGACCAGAGATGATCGTGGCAACTGTGGACGTAGTTCGCACGATCAGGGAAAGAATGCGCATAGCCCAAGACAGACAGAAACATTGGGCAGATGCAAAGCGTCGACACCTGGAGTTCCAACCTGGAGACCATGTTTTCTTAAAGATCTCTCCAAACTGAGCAGTGATCCGCTTTGGCAAGAGGGGTAAGCTCGGTCCAAGATACATAGGACCGTTCGACATTCTCAAACGAGTTGGAGAAGTGGCTTACCGTTTAGCACTACCACACTCTTTGGAAGGAGTGCACAATGTGTTCCATATATCCCAGCTACGAAGATATGTGAGCGACCCCAGCCATATCCTTGATCACTCAGAGCTCACAATCCAGACAGACCTGACTTGCGAGCAACAACTGTTGAGATCCTAGATCGAAAGGTAAAGACACTGCGAAACAAGGAAGTAAATTTGGTTTGAGTGATGTGGAGAAAAGATTCACCAGGAGAATCAACGTGGGAACGCGAAGAAGACATGCGTGCAAGATACCCTTACTTATTTGTAAATTACTCCTTGTAAATGTAAATTCCGAGGAAATTTTTTTTATAAGGAGAGTAGAATGTAACGACTCTGAATTTACTATACAAAATTTTTCAGTTTAATGTACAGAAAGGAGTTTATAAGCCTGAGTACAAATTATAAGTAATTTTGTTTAAGAACAGCAAGAAGCCACTTGTAGCTCACTGGTAAAGCCTCTGCACTGCTGTGACGTAGCCCAGTGTTCGAATCCCATCAGACACATTATTTTTTCTGATTTTCTATTTTAAACAAACATGTGAACAAGGATTTAAATAGAGACATGAATACGTGGCATCAATCCAATGACCCCACCCCTTTGATCGACCGGCCAAAACCCCTCTTGGGCCGGCACCGACGGGTGGACTATGGCAAGTTGTCCCCGGGCTTTGCACACTCGACCCTTCCCCTGCACCGTTTGATTGCTCTGCAATCAAACAGAGACCCTTCAATTCCCCATTTATCATCATTTTAATTCACCATTTTAATTCCAAAACCCTAATTCTACACTATAAATACTACCTCATGTCTTAGCCCTTCATCATTCTGAAAATTCTAGCCAAAACTTTCAAAATTTTCTAAGTACAAGTGGAGTAGAAGAGGTGTTAGCAAGCGGTCAACTTCTGGCGAAGAATCGAAGCTTTTCCGACGATCCCGCGATGCCACAAAGTTCAACCCTCTCTCTTCTACCTTTTCATAGGCTTACTAGCTTGTAAGTTTCTCTCAATCCCTCTTCTTCCTCCTTGAAAATCTCATTTCAAAACATTTGTCGGTAAGTGGAGTTAATACCGACATCTTCTTTTAAACCCTAGAAATTTCACTTTTTCTTAAACATTGCTCATACATATTCTTACACCATGCTTGTTATCATAAAACCAATGTTTAGAACCAACTTTTAATCAAAAACATCATGCAAAATAACTTTAACTTAACTTTTACATTTAAAAATCTTGAACTTTAGATAACACCTCTTTTCGTATTTTGGTAAAACATACCTTTAGAAAACTTCACGGGGTAATGACCTACCCCTCACATACACACATGGTTCCATAGCATGATACATCTTGTTGGAATTTTTGTTACGAATACAATATTACAATAAAATACCATTTACTATAAAAACTGATTTTCTTTTGAATAGTATTTTAAATTCCTTTGCAAATATGCCTCTAAAACCCTCTTTAGGGGACCCGCTATTGGATGGTGTGGATTATCGCACATCCTTGGGCTAGTAGAGCAAGATGCAGACCTCCTCACGGAGCATTCGGTCTCGAAAGGTTTTTAATACGGTTTTTAAGAAAAATGAATTTTTTTACTTAATTAAAAATTTAATTTTTAATAATTATATAAATATTAAAAATACATATATTTTCAAAATATAATAAACTTACATTTAGAATTACAATTTCATCAAAATACCATCAAGATACAAGTTTTACATTAAAGTGCCATGAACTTTCCAAGCTAAGCTATTATCACTAAAATACCTCAAATCCTTAAAATTCACATCCATACAAATCCTAAATAATATAAATAACTTCTTGAGGTTTATTTTTAGTTATATTAAAAATATTTTCATAAAACCCCCTCAAGTTATATAAAACAACAGTTAAGGACTTTAGTAAATATAGGTTTAAGCGGGATAAATTCTCTTGAGCCCCAGGGGGTCGGAGAAAGTGAGTGCTTGCCTATTTAAGGTAGAAAAACTTAACGAGGTTATCAATGTTAATTGTCTTGGAAAAAGAAAAAAATCCTGCCGTCCATGTGCAGTAGTTACCGATGACTCCCGAACCTAATTCAGGATCTAAATCACTTACAAGTGTCTCACTCAAGTCTGGGTCTAAACTCAAATCAGAGTACAATTCAAACATGAATCCAAAGTCTAACATGTATACTTGAACTTGAACCTGAATATCTAAATTCAATCTTCAATATCAAACCTGAATACACGACTAGACTTGACCGAACCATGGCTATAACTTGACATGACTAAAAGATTACATCCTGAACCTGACTACTTGAACAACTTGTATCCATAGTCTCGGAAAGCCTTGTAATATAATCTATACAATACATTACGCGGAGTTAACGGGGTAAATTGATGCGGAATGTATTAACGCGGCACGAGATGGTCACTAAAAGACACCTACATGAACTCCCGTGCCGTTGTCCCTTGGGTTTTGACGGGGCCTTGTACTAAATGTTACCATAGTCCACGGGGTATGATGGACTCCTCTCGTATACACAAATATCTTCTGTACCAAACTACAAACAACTACGTTATAATAACAAGCATATACCGATACAACTTACCAGTTCTATTTCACATTACTTATTCTATTCCATTCTTTCTTTTGGGACTTACCGAGCGCTAGTTCGCTGACGACATTCCCGTCTATTTCTTTCTTTGGAATGTTCGTCAGGAGGACCGGACTCTCAGGAGATCGAGCCGAGCTAGGAGGACTTAGACCAGTTCACTTCCCAGCCGGACTTCTAGCTTATTTTGTACTTATTTAAATTTGTATGTTACTGTTTAGGCATTACTTTTTATCATTGTATCTTTCCTTTTTAAAGCAGTTGTATTGTAAAGTTGAATGTTAATAAAAGTTACTGTTCATTTTATATCACTTGTCATTCTTATGCATTTTTACATATATTGCTTATTTACGCTTAACGTATTTATTTCTTAGTAAATACGTTGCGGGCCTGTCACGCCTTCGCTTTCGTACACTGGGAAGCGGGGCGTGACACTTCCCGAATCAGACATTGGCTCGGACATTGGAACAGGCCTCCCCAAGATGCCAACAAAAAGAAAGCTCTTATCGTCGGGAGTTGCTCCTGGTTCGCAAAAGAAAAAGAAATCTATGTTTTCGGCCGATGTCGTCTCATTCTTATGCATTTTTACATATATTGCTTATTTACGCTTAACGTATTTATTTCTTAGTAAATACCTTGCGGGCCTGCCACGTCTTCGCTTTCGTACACTGGGAAGCGGGGCGTGACACTTCCCGAATCAGACATTGGCTCGGACATTAGAACAGGCCGCCCCAAGATGCTAACAAAAAGAAAGCTCTTATTGCCGGGAGTTTCTCCTGGTTCGCAGAAGAAAAAGAAATCTATGTTTTCGGCCGATGTCGTCTTTGGTCAAGAGCCCCATGCTCCCTATAGCGAAGGCCTTTTAGAGTACGGGACCAATGACGATCTTTTTCGTCCTGAAATTTCTATCAACGAGAACGCGACGATTGATCTCTAGGTTGCTCTTGAGGCTTCCGAACGATTGGCCAGTGAGCAAGCAGCGCTTGCTGCCCTTACAGCGTCGGATACGCATCATCTATACTCTTTGTATATTTTAGAGTAAAAATATTATTGCGCTTTATTAACACTCCTTTCTTAACGGGCATCTCTACTGAAGAGGCTTTTCGGACGTCCATCAAAACATACGAGGAAGAGGAGAGGCTTTGTGCTTTTATGGGCCTTAGTATGATTTATTTTATGCGCTTTTAAAATATTTAGCTCATTTCGTCCACACCTTGACTCCTTTCTCTTCATTAAAGGAACCTCTGTAGCTAGCGCTATTTTGAGTGAGGTGCCATCTTTAGGCGTTAGCACAGAGGATGTTCCTCATTTGACGGCCCCTATGGAATCTTCAGAGCTGCCGACTATTTCTTAGGCCATCTCTGCGCCACTAAAGGAAGCGTTATTAAATCAGCCGATGTCGGATGATGTAGCAGATCCTGAGGCTGAGTCTGGTTCAGATGAGGGCCTTCCTCTGTCAGTTGTTCTGGAGAGATTTCTTCGTGCGGCTAAAGCCGAGAAGAAACGCCGAAAGCATGAAGCGAGGGAGTGTCAGGCCGGCTTGGCCACAGGTGCATGTTCTAGTGAAATACGAACTCCTGATGCTCCCATGGAGAACATTCCTCTTGCCTTGTCAACCGCTCACAGGAAGATCGTGCGTGCAACTCATGAAGAGGCTGAGCGTTTACTTCAGGGGGAGACAACGCATGATACTTTAACGAAACTTGGTAGGACCTATTTATTTTCCAAGTTTCTTTCCATAGCAGCTTATTCAAATTATAACATTCTTTTTTTTGAATGATACAGCAGGGACAAGTTTAGGTGCCAGAGCTGTGGATGAGGTGGCGGCATCCGGAGATTCTGGAATGGAGGGCCTCCATCTTGAGTCTAATATTGCTCCAGCTGCAACTCCTTCTCCTGGTGGATCTCCAGTATCCACGGGTAATGCTAGCATAGCGACAGCCCTTATTGATTTGGGAGATGAGAGCGCAGATGTTGAATCCGTCTCCCCAATGATGGTGGAAGTCAAAGAGGCTGTCGCGACTAGTCATGCACCAGATACCATCATGGTTCCCGCACTGTCGGTTCTCATGAAACCCGCAGGTATCTTCTGTGCTATTACTTTCGGGTCCTTATTTCTGCTATACATATTTTCTAACGTTTTCTTTATTTCTGGTATAGGCATGGCAAACCTTGGCAATCTGTTGATTGAAGAACCCCCGTCAGCTAGCACCATAACTGTTGTTGCTCCACCTATCTCTTTTGCACCTCCCCGAATTTTCTCGGGCTCAGCGACGGAAAGTAATTTTCCTTCAAATTTTTTTTATTTGTTTCGGTATTGATATTATTCCTTAGATTAATTTCTTAACGTATGTTGTCGCAATCTTATAGGAGTGCTTTTCAACGATCCGTGCTAAATGTTAGTTTCGTACTTCGCCTTCCAATTGGGATCTGTCCCTCCTTCTGACGTTGGCCAGTATATCTTTCATTCCTTATTTCATCTTTCTACAAGTAATCCTTCTCTAATAAGTTTTTTCTTATATTGACCACAGTCTTACGGCTCGAAGGAGAAGACGAGAAAATGACTGAGCCCTCTATGCTCCCTGATTTGCCGCTTTCAACTATTGGTAGGTTAGATCTTATTCACTTTTTTTTTTATTTTAAACTGAGATCTGACCCGTCTTTGTACATGTCTTATTCTGTAGCAGCTCCACTAGTTTTGGTTCTCTTTAAGTCTCGCATTTCTATGCCCGCAGGGCCTTTCGCTAAACGTCAATCTTCCAGAGGCGCAGCAAATAGTAGGCGCATGCTAAGCGAATTTATTGAAGACCTTAATATCGAAGCTCTCACTTCTGCTGAGAACTTTGCGGATGAAGTCAATTCTATTCCGGTGACTCTTATGACTTTCCATAATGAAGATTTCATCCGCATCTGAGTTGATTATTGTAAGAAAATTGAGGCTTGCCTCCATGAGATCGAGCGCAAACATCTTACACCTGAGGCATTATCCTCAAAGGCTCAATTGACCGTGCGGATCGAACTATGTGCTGCTCTCATTCAATGCTATGAGCAGAAACTGGTCCTGAAGCAGAAAAAGCATGAAACAGGTTTTAAAGAGTCAAAACAATTGCGTGCTCAGGTAGAAACTAACGCTGCGCAGCTCCAGGTCATCTTTGAAAACCTTCAACGGTGCATTTATGAAGGAATGGCGCTGAAGCGGGACCTTGACTTTACCGAGTGAGGAATGTGGGGCTATTAAATTGCTAAACGGGAAATTTCTAAGAAGCTTTTTTCGTTCTTGCAACAATGAGTTCAAATCAAAGCAATACTGGCCGCAATAATGGAACGCGAGAATGAGCTCCGGCAAGAGAATAAGCGGGTCACTGCTTTATTAAAAACCCCGCCCTCTTAGAGATTACAATTGTATCCCTTTTTCTTTACAAATTGTATCTTTCAAACATTTTGATTCATGAATAAAGAATCTACACTTTTTTTGTATTCGCATGTGTTCCCGCCAAATTTTTTGGCTAAGAGCTATTTGTTCCCTTATACAAAGGAGAGAGAAGAAAGAGGAAAAGAATTAGCACAGTTTGGCATCACGTGTTAAACACATGAGTGCTTATATGCAAAACATATAAGCGCTGAAAGCAAATAACAAAAAGGCCAAATAGGCCTCACGTGTTAAACGCGTGAGCACTCATATGCAAAATATATGAGCGCTGAACATAAATAGCCAAAGGACAAACATGCCTCACATGTTAAACTCGTGAGCGTTTATATGCAAAGCATATGAACGCTGAAAATAAACAGGCTAAAACCCATACTATGCGACACGTGTTAAACACATGAGTTCTCTTGCCGTATTTTTTGGCAGCGCTCACATGCAAAGCATGTGAGCGCCCCAATTTAAAATGCTCCCATCTGATAAAATTAAATTCTATGTGATAGAAGTAAATTATATTTGGAAAATATTTTCCCTGATCTTTCTAATATAGAAAGATCTTTCTCTAACAGAGAATCTTGGATGTAAAATCCAATGATGATAAAATATCACCAATTAAACTATCTGATAGAATTAAATTCTATTTGGAAAATATTTTCCCTGATTTTTTTAATATGGAAAGATTTTTCTCTAATAGAGAATCTTGGATTTAAAATCCAATTATGATAAAATATCGCCAATTAAACCATCTGATAGAATTAAATTTTATATGGGAAATATTTCCCTGATCTTTCTCAAACTAGAAAGATCTCCTCTGTTAAACAGAGGACCCTTGGATCAAAAATCCAACGGTGATTATAAAATCACCCATCGATCATCTGATAAAATAAAATTCTATCTTAGAAAAATATTTTCCTAATCTTGATAAACAAACAAAAATGACCTTCTCTATTAGATAGAATAAAATTCTATATTAGGAAAATATCTTCCTAACCTTGTGATAGAATAAAATTCTATATTAGGAAAATATTTTCTTAATCTTATTAAACTGACAAGATATTCATTTAACAGAATTAAATTCTATATAGGGAAATATCTTCCTAATTTTTTTAAATTAACAAGATATTCATATGATATAATAAAATTATATTTTAGGAAATTTTTTTCCTAATTTTATTAAAATAAACAAGAAATCTTCTCTGTTAAACAGAGAGACTTTGAATTAAAAATCTAACAGTGAATAAAATTCACCGGTTAATTTAAAAGATCAATTCGATTGATTATGAAATCAATCATGATCTCAATAAGAGATTTTCGCAACAAATTGATTTTTTTCCTTCTCCTATAAATAAGAGCAAAGAGATGAAAAGAGAGGGAGGATGGGATAAAAAAGAGAGAGGAGACCACCCTGTAAACTTCTGTAAAAAATATAGAAGGCTCTCAAAAAGGTTCCACAAAATAACAGAGAATTTAATTCTCAATAATGAAGATCGTCTTCCTCCTCAAACCCTAGGTAAAGAAAACACAGAGATCAAAATATCTCCTGTATCTATTTAAGGGTTTAACCCTTTTAAAAGAACTTAGTTCTTTTTCTGGATCTGAGATCCACAAGACAAGTCTCACACAAGTTGAGAATTTAATTCTCATCGGGAAGATCTTGTTCTTGAGAATCAAAAATTCAGGAAAGAACAAACTTGAAAAGAAAGAAGATGGAGTCTATAACACTCCAGGACTTAGTTCTTTCAAATCAAGAACTTAGTTCTTTAAGAACCCGATCCAAGATCCTTAAAATTGTGATCTTGGTGATCATTAATGGTCAAAATAACATTAACAGAGATTTAAGTTCTCTAAAAAACATTAGCAGAGATTAAATTTCCAAAAAACTTAGCGCCTCACGTGAAACACACGTGAGCGCTCAAAAGAAGCTAATAACTCAGCGCCTCACGTGAAACACACGTGAGAGCCGGACGCTCAGCGCCTCACGTGAAACACATGTGAGCGCCAGAAAACAGAAAAGTTTAGTGCTTAGCACTAGTGCAGCGCCTCACGTGAAACACACGTGAGCGCCTCACGTGAAACATACGTGAGCGCCAAAAAAGACTGGTGCTTAGCACTATTTCAACGCTTCACGTGAAAAACACATGAGTGCTATATGCAACTGAGTGCTTAGCACTGCTGGGTGTCACAGAAATCCAATCTTAGCACTAATTGGCTAAGCTTATATTCATGATATCCAAACTGATATTCAAACTGATTTTAGTCCCATACATGACTAACGATCTTCATCCCATACTTTCTAAGTTAATCTTAGTCTCATATAAGACTAACAATTCTTAGATCCACCATGATCTTTTCCCACAAATACGGGATTTGGTTCAAGGGTATATCTTTCCACACCTTTGATATACATCGTTGTAATTCTTCAATATCTTCAGAGAGGTGGCGGGTCCCAAGAACCAACACCTATTCATCCCCAAAATGGGAATGTTGGGCCAAGATGTGCCTAAACTATACATTCGTCCCAAACACAGTGATAATGGACCGAAACGTCCTTAAACTAACATTCGTCCCAAACAGAGAATGTTGGACCGTGATGTTCTTAAACTAAAATAATTGAGCTCATATGATAATTTGTTTTTTAAGATGATCTCAGTCTCAAATATGACTAACGATTCTTATATCAAACCCAAATATCCCATGAACTGATGGATCTCATTTATATGAGATTTGCGTCCTAAGTTCATTTCCGTTGGCAAATCAAGCTACCAACGTGGACCCCGCCAAGCAAATCCTTGACCCAAACCCAAATCTAAAACATACAGATTTGGAATAATCCGGGCCCTACGGGTGATGACATAAATTAGTCTCCATATACAATCCATGGGCAACCAAAATAAACAAAATAAACACACGACACGAAGTGAACTACTGGAGCAAGAGAAAGTGGTTATCGCAGCGCGATAATGTAATTAACAGCAAGGGTTTACACCTGCAGGGAAGACTATATACAATCCATGGGCAACCAAAATAAACAAAATAAACACACGACACGAAGTGAACTACTGGAGCAAGAGAAAGTGGTTATCGCAGCGCGATAACGTAATTAACAGCAAGGGTTTACACCTGCAGGGAAGAGCGTTCCCACAATCAAAACCCCCTCACAAATGAGGGGGAATCTGATAAAGTCTGCTACATTGGTCATATCTATCCAAACCTCCGATATACAACAACAACAACAACTGAGCCTTTTATCTCAAGCATATAAGGTAGGCTACATAAACCAACAAGTGAATCATGTCGGGTCCAGCACATGAATCCTCCGCCTCCACTCACTCCTATCGAACAATATACTTTCATTGAGGCCTTTGACAACCATATCTTTTCGTATCACCTCCATCCATGTTTTCTTCGGTCTCCCTTTCGCCCTTTTGACATTGCCTATATCGAGAGTATCCATTCGTCAAACCGGTGCTTTCATAGGTCTGCATCGTATATGACCAAACCATCTTAGCCGGTTTTCCCGAATCTTATACTCTACAGGTGCTACACCAACTTTTGCATGAATATTCTCATTTCGCACCTTATATTTTCTAGTGTCACCACACATCCAATGAAGCATGTGCATCTCCGCTGCGTGCATCTTCTGTGTATGATGTTTCTTACACAGCATGCACATCTCCTCCGAAAGAGCCCAGCATTCTGTAGCAGGCCGAATAGCGCTCCGATAAAACTTTACTTTCAACTTTAACGGAAAGTTACTATCGTACAAAATCCTTGTTGCATTCCTCCATTTCAACCAACCAGCTTGGATCCTTTGATTAACATCACTATCGATCTCTCCATCCTTTTGGATGATGGAACCTAAATATCTAAACTGATCGCTCGGTATATCTCTTGCCCTTCCAGTGTAATACCAATATGGTATCGATTTCTCTGTTTGCTAAATTTGCAATGCATATATGTTGTCTTGGACCTGCTCAATTTGAACCCTGGAGATTCTAACGTTTGCCTCCATAACTTCAGTTTGGCATTAACCCCTGCTTTTGTCTCATTTACTAGAACAATATCATCAATGAATAGCATACACCAAGGTACCTCATCTTGGATAGTTCTAATAAGCTCATCCATCACGATGGTAAACAGGAATGGACTTAATGCAGATCCTTGATGTAAACCAATTGTAATCGGAAAATCACTCGTTAGGCCGCCGCAAGTTCTGAAATTTGCCACCACTCTATCGTACATGTCCTTGCTTATGTCAATATACTTAACGGGGACCCCCTTCTTCATCATCGTCCCCTATAATATCTCTTTAGGTAACTTCCGATATACGGTGCCATAAATCAACTTGGTATCTTCGGAGAAGTGGATGGATATATCCAAATAGCATCATCCCCCAAATTCGGGCAAGACGTTCAATCCCAGTTCATCTCTATTTTCTGCGATAAACAACATGCACCTTTCTATTTCTTGATGTCTTGATCCGGCATGAAGTAGTTTAAGTACTCTTTTCGGAGTATATAGTTTATTCACTCATTTCGGAATTTCTAGTTAATTCACTCATTTCAGAGTGTTTTTAGTTTACCTCCCTTAGGTTTATAGGCAAACGTGCCCTAACGTTGGATGTAGATAACCCCCATTCTTTTATGACAGGGGTCCGTTAGGTTTGTGGTACTAGATTTAAGTCCATCGTACCGTCGCATTGGCTGATATATTCCTTGATATACAGTCTTTAGGCTGCTGTTCGAGTAGCCCCGCGACTATCGTGTCTCTGATCCCTTTTGACGTTGGACGAGATGTTTTCAAGTAATCTTCTTAGGTTGGAGTATATGTATTACCGTAAAAAAAACAAGCGTTAGGTACTTTCCGTAGCGCTTTTTAGTTGAGGTTAGGCATGATTTGAAGCCCCGATGAGTCATAACCATATCCTTTTGAGGTGGGACGATCTCCAACAGTCTTTAGGCTTTGTATATACTGCCGTCAAGACCCGAAGTAAGGAATATGCCGTCACATCGTTTATGCTTTAATGATGTCGCGCCGGTTCTTTACTGAAATAGGATAGACATCCGTATGACCTCTATGTTGTATGTATTGCAATTGAGATCTGGAGTTAGGAATATGTCGTTGCTCCAATTTCATTTGATAGTTGCATCCGCACCCTGCTGAAATGAAGAGGAACGACGAGATGATCTCTAGGCTGTAAATGTTGCTATCAAGATCTGAAGCTAGGATTTTTCCGTCACTTCACTTTTATTTGATTGTTGCGTCCACACCCTACTGGAATGAGAGGGGAACGTCGAGGTGGTCTCTAAGTTGTATATGTACCGTCAAGATTTGGAACTAGGATTTTGTCATTACTCCATTTTTGTTTTGACCCTTGGGTCTTCTTTTTTTTATGACGTTGCGTCTGTATCCTGCTGGAATGATAAGGAACGCCGGGATAGTATCTAAGTTGTATATGTACCGTCAAGACTTGGAGCTGGGATTTTTCCATTATGCTATTTTTGTTCGACTCTTGGTCCTTATTGACATCACGTCTGTACTTTACTGAACTAGGAAGGACGTCTAAATAGTCTCTAGGTTGTAGATGTGCCGCCAAGACTCAGTTCTTCTTTTGACGAAGTGTGGTGGGAAAATATGGTTCCCTTTCTTTTATTTGTGCCCATGGATTGTATACAAAAGTCAATCGGACCTACTTGCAGGGCAGAAAAGTTTTATTTTGTTTTATATATATATATTTATTTATTTATTTATTTCCGCAATGTTCTCTCTTTTCAGCTTTTCATATCGCGAAAGTTGCGATTGCCCAATCATTTCGGCTATTTATCTCGGTGCCCAATTATTTCGGCTCTTTTTTCAAATTTTTACTTGCTGTTTTTTATTGCGAGTTGCCCTATCATTTGGGCTTTTTTTTGCTAGTTGAGAATTTGGAATCTGATACCAACCTTGGCGTCAGTATCGCTGCAACTAGGATATTGCCAGGAGCGAATCATCATTTGTCTTTATTGATTTGGACAAAGGTGGCTTAGCAAACAGGGTTAGGATCCTATCGACTAAGGATTTCTAGCTTTATGAGCCATAAGGGTCTCATAAAAGTATTTCTCCCTACGAGTCGTGAGGATCTTGTAGGTGTATTTTCTCCTTAGGAGTCGTGAGAATTCCTGTGTGTTTTCTCTTATAAGTTGAAAAGATCCTACAAGAGTATTTTCTCCTTGTATGTCGAGAGGACCTACAAGTGTCGTTCACCATATAGGGATATTTCTCGCCATTGGTGGAACTTGGTGGGAGATATATTTATTTATGCCCGTGGATTGTATACAAGAGTCGATATTGGACCACTTGTAGAGCAGAAAAGTTTTATAGGGTTTTGGTGGCTTAAGAACAGGTTTAGATCCTTGTTTCTTAAGGCTTCTGAATTCTATAAGTGTGTTACTCCTTTGTGAGTCGTAAGTATCTCACACAGGTGTTTTCTCTTTACAAAGTCGTGAGGACTTTGTAAGTTCTTTTTTTAACGAGTTCGCGCCCATTCGGGTTTTCATTAGCTTGCTGGCAGTCCTGCTGTTTTTACTCACGGCACCCTTTCGGGTTTTCATCCGTACCCATTTCACTTATGGACGTACCGTTTTTTTGCACAAATGGTGAAACTCTCGAAAGTAGTTTCATTGCATGTGACCCATCTGTTTATTGGTGGGACTTGAGAGTGGGTTCATCGCTGGAGTAGCTGTGTAGCCGGTGGGATTTGAGTTGCAACCCTCGCCGTCGGGGTTTCAATTGCAATATAGATCTCAAGAGAGCATATCGCCGTATTTGGGGTGATGCGCCAGTTTAAGGACATTTCGGTCCA
The DNA here is from genome assembly GCA_030015575.1 of Agapanthus africanus. Taxonomy (NCBI): domain Eukaryota; kingdom Viridiplantae; phylum Streptophyta; class Magnoliopsida; order Asparagales; family Amaryllidaceae; genus Agapanthus; species Agapanthus africanus. The sequence goes on along the minus strand of CM057338.1, from coordinate 86,027,155 downwards.
TCTTCACCGTATTTGGTGCGACACGCTAATTTAGAGACGTTCCGGTCCACTATTAGTTTAAGGACGTTTCAGTTAGTTATTAGTTTAAAGGCATTTCAGTCCGTTATCGCCGTATTCGGGGCGAGTATTTGATTAAAGACTTTTCGGTCCAGCATTAGTTTAAGGACGTTTCGGTCCATTATCGCTGTGTTTTGGGACGAAATGCTAATTTAGGGACGTTTCGGTCCATTATTAGTTTAGGAACATTTCGGTCCGGCATTATTTTAAGGACATTTCGGTCCGGCATTATTTTAAGGACGTTTCGGTCCAGCATTAGTTTAGGGACTTCTCGGTCCAGCATTAGTTTAAGGACGTTTCGGTCCGCTATTAGTTTAGGGACTTCTCGGTCCAGCATTAGTTTAGGGACTTTTCGGTCCATTATCTCCATTTTTTTAGGCGACGGTATTTTTTGGTGCTACTCTCAGAGTTCTGACTCAAGAAGATAGCGAGCGGACACAGGCGTCGTCGTCTATCATTGATCTAAGTCATGACTCATCAAGCGTAGTACTTTTTGAGGAATCGGTCGTTTATTGGCCGGAAGGGTCTTTCGCTATGCATATCCATGAGCAAGTAGACTCCACCTTGGTAGACTTTTTCTATGATGTACGGGGCTTCATAGTTCGGCTCGAACTTCCCCCGTTTTACATGATTGGGGATCATTGGTCTTTTGACAACTAGCACAAGTTCGCCTTGGCGGAATGTTTTTGGCCTGGTTAGTCTTTCATATGACCGGGTCATCCTTGCCATATAATCCTTCAGATTTTGCTGTGCTATAAGGCGGATTTCGTCAAGGGAGTCAAGCTTCTCAAGTCTAAGATGAGCATTTTCTTCATCTGTCAGCTCGTATCAGCTCGTATCGAACCGCTACTCGTAGAGAGGGGAGTTCTATTTCCAATAGGAGCATTGCTTCCGTGCCGAACACCAATGTGTATAGTGTTGTATTCGTGGTTGTCTTGAACGTCGTTCGGTACGCCCAAAGAGTTTCGTGCAGCCTTTTATACCAGTCCTTTTTGTTTCTGGACACCGTCTTTTTTATAATCTTGGTTCGGGTTTTGTTGAAAGCTTCGGCTAAACCGTTGGCCCGAGGATTATAGACCGGGGAATGTCTCTAATCGATTTTGTGTTGTTGTGCAAAGCGGCTTATTTTTTAGCTTCTGTCAGCTGGTCCATTATCCGAGATAATTCGTCGCGGAGTGCCGAATCGATAGATGACATGGGTTCTGAAGAAGTGAAGGATATTCTCCGTCTTCACCTCTCTTAGTGGTACTGCTTCTGTCCAGTTAGAGAAGTAATCGGTCGTTGCCAATATAAACCGATGTCTTTTGGATGACACTGGTTCGATGGGGCCAATTATATCGGTTCCCCACATTTCGAACGGCCAGCTGGCCACTGTCGGGTGCAGCGGATTTGGGTGCTGGTGTATGAAGTCCCCGTGAATTTGGCACGAGTGATGCCGCTTCGTATATTCGAGGCAGAATCATCGTGGGTCAATAGTAACCCATTCTTTTTATCTTCAGCTTCAATTTTGGTCCCGCCTGATAGGACCCGCAAAGTCCATCTTGTATTTCTTGGACGACTTTCTTTGCTTCCTCCGGCCCCAGGCACCTCAGTCGTAGGAGGTCAAATGATCTCTTATAAAGGGTATCATTGACGAAGGTGAAAGACAAAGCTCGTTTCATAAGTTGATATCTTGACGACACATTTTCGGGTGTTTGTTGGGACTTAAAGTAGTCTATAAAGACTTCCTTCCAGTCTTTGTCCTTTTCTTCGTCCTCTATTTAATGGGCTACCTGTTCGGTCGTTTCTTTTTCTTCGGATGGCTCTTTCAGGTCTCTCGAAGATATATCTGTTGGCGTGAGGACTCTGCGGCTTTGCACAATGATCTTTACGTCACCGAGGTCTTCATCGGCTAATTCCTTAGCCAATTTGTCCAATACATCCGCCTTGCTGTTTTCCGCTCGCGGGATGCTTTTCAGGGTTTAGGAAGAAATTTGTATCAACAGTTACTGCACCTTTTCGCCATACCTTATTAGCACTGGTTTGCACGTTTAATAATCGTTGTTTATTTGAGTAACGATCAGCTGGGAGTCTCTATATATGAGGAGGTCTTTGATTCCCATGTCGATAGCGATCTCAAGACCAGTTATCAAAGCTTCATATTCAGCTTCGTTGTTCGTTCTTAGCTCCGTTAAGGAGAGGGCGTAACACAATTTCCCTCCATATGGGGTCATGAAGATAAGGCCCACCCCGGCTTTGATTATGGGGGTGTTTCGCTTTCGCTACTTCATGGAGAATGCTCCATCGAAGTAGAGTTCCTATTGGGACTCATTCTCTTCTCTCTCTTCTTTGATTGCGTCGAACACATGTTTGGCAACTCATAATTTCGGGGAAAGTTGGCTGGTATTGGATGCTCCGCCAGAAAGTCGGCTATGGTATGTCCTTTCACTGCTTTGAGAGGTCGATACGTTACTGAGAACTCCATCAGGAGGAAGGCCCATTTGGCAAGCCTTCCTGTCAGTATGGCCTTTGACATTTGATATTGAGAGGATCCACTTTCGATATGAGGTGGACACCATGTGCCAAGGCGTAATGTCTGAGCTTCGTTATCGCGAAGATTGGCACTAGGAAATACTTTTCGATGGGAGAATAGTTGATTTCTGCCCTCGGGAGAACTTGACTTAAATAGTACATAGCTCTCTCTTTTCATTGATCGTTCTTTTGTGCCCATAATGCGCTTAGAGAACCTTCAAGGGCTGTCGTATATAGGATAAGGGGTTTTCCTTTAACCGAAGTTGCCAATACCGGTGGATTTTGCAGGTATTGCTTGATTTCATCTAGTGCGTTTTGGCACTTCTGATCTCAGGCGAACGGGGTCCCCTTCTTCATGAGATGACTGTTGGGACAGTATTTTCTGGTGAGATTGGCTATGACCGCCGGATGTACGTGAGCTTTCCTTGGAGAGATCGCAACTTTTGAGGGATATCGGCGTGGGCATCTCCATGATCTCCTTGATCTTTGAGAGATCGATTTCGATACCTCGGTGACGGATAATGAATCCTAGGAATTTGCCTGAGGACACTCCAAACACGCACTTTAGTGAGTTCATCTTCAGATTATACTTCCGAATACGTTGGAACACTATCTCTAGATGTTCCCAGTGCTCCTCATGTGACTTGCTTTAACCACAAGGTTGATGATGTAACATTCGATGATTTCGTGTATGAGGTCGTCGAAGATCTTTGTCAATGCCCTCTGGTAGGTAGCACTGGCATTCTTCAAACCAAAGAGCATTACTTTGTAGCAGAATACACCAAACGAGGTCCGGAAGGTGGTATGGTTCTGGTCTTCAGGATCCATTTTTATTTGATTTTATCCCGAAGATCCATCCATGAAGGAGAAGACTTCATGAGTGGACGTGTTATCAATCATAAGCTCGGTAACGGGCATTTGGAAGTCATCCTTCGGGCAAACTTTGTTGATGTCCTGAAAGTCCACGCATATCTGAATAGTTCCATTTTTCTTCATCACTGAAACGATGTTAGCGATCCAGTCGGGATATTGAACCTCTTGGATGAATCTGGAGTCGATTGGTTTCTTAGCTTCAGCGTTGATACTCATCTCTAGTTCGAGTCGCATCCTCCTTGGCGCCTGTTTGATTGGCTTTATGCCCGGCGATATAGCCGGTTTATGTACGGCTACTTTTGGAAATAGACCCTGCATTTCAGAGTAGTTCCAGGCGAAGCAATCTTTATACTACATGAGCACGTCTTTTAACGTAGCTATCTGTTTTTCAGATATTAGCTCACCTACAAACGTTGTCCTCGGATCATTTTCTGTCCCTAAGTCAATTTTTCTTAGGTTGTCCGCCGTAGTGTGTATCCCATCTTCTAGCTCTTTTGGTGCTGGTGGAAACTCTGAGATCACCTCGTCCTTGTCTTCATTTGCGAAGCACCTGTAGAAGCCATTCATACTCTCGTGCCCTCCCAATTTTTGAGAGTGTTATCATATGGCAAGTATGAGTTCGCTTCCATTCTCGAGATCGAGCTGTCCTATCCTGATGGTATAGGTCTTCTTTGGCTCATGCTTTTGTGGCGTGGTTACCCTCCAGCTATCGGATAACGTAAACCTGTCTTGTCGATACTGGTCTTTTACCCAGTCCTTGAAGATGAAGTAGTCTTCAAGGGGATGACCTATTGCTCGCTGATAGGAGAAATAATCCGGACGATAGACCTCATTTATTTGTTCGGGGGTACCGAGACTCCGGGAGCGTCATCATTTAGTGCTTTATGAGAAGGTTGAATATTTTCCTTGTCTTGTCTTGAGGGAAAGAGTATTCCCGATCCATCTTCTTTATAAAGGACGGGCTCTAATCGAGCTTTTCTCAATTGAACGGCGTCTTTGATCCGCTTTGTTGTCTTCGAACGGTGTTTACGTTCATTACCCTGTTTTTGCCTCCATTTCGGGATTTTCCCCTTTCACGAGAATACATTAGAGGCTGGTGATGAAGAGTGTTATAGTTTATTTCATCCGCAGATTGCTGACTGAGACGCTGCGTCCTGGCCTTTTCATAAATGGCCACTTCGCGGCTATTGTCATGCCCCGCTTTCCGGTGTACGGGAGGAGACGCGGCGAGGTCCGCTACGTATCCACTCAGAAATAAACACGATAAGCATATTTAAGCAATATAAAGTAAAGTACACAAGAGACAGGAATGTAAATGAATAGCAACTTTATTTATTGAACATTCTTTTACAGGTACAACTGAAATGTAAATACATGAGTAGAAAGCTATACCTAAACAATGGCATAACTGAAATGAAATAAATATGTACAAGTAAAGTCTAATGCTCCGGGTCTTCAGTGTACTGCTCCAAATGTTCCTGGCTGGTCTTGAGCTCCTCAGAGTCGGGTCCACCTGACAACATTCCAAAGAAGAAGAGAAATAGGAATGTCGTCAGCGAACAATCGCTCAGTAAGTCCCAAAGATGAGTAGAGATAGAATAGACAGAAAGAGAATGTAACTATTAAGGTTTGATTATATTGTTAACGCTGTTGTTTGTAGCTTGGTACAGAATATGCCAGTGTATACGAGAGGAGTCCAACTTACACCGTGGACTTTGGTAACCCGTAGTACAAGGCTTCGTCGAAAATACCACGGAACAACGGCATGGATGTAATTACGTCTTAAGTGACCACCTCGTGCCACCTTTAACATGTTCCATACCAGTCTACTCTTTTATAAACCCCATAATATCTTATTATATTGATTGTATTAATTGTACTGATTGCATTGTATTGTCTTGTAGTAAATGGAAGACTTGTCGAAACCATGATATCAGTGAATGGAATGGATATAAATGGAGAGTCATGTAGACAGAGTATATCCATGGTTCGGTTCGGTCCGGTCAATATAGATTGAATAAACGGATTCATGGATTCATGTTGTATTCTAGTTTATACTTGAATCATATTCAAGTCAGATTGATTAGATTGAGACCGAGTCTAAGTCAGACACTTGAAAAGAACTTGAAATCCTGAATTAGTTTTAATGTTATCGGTAACTGCTGCACATGGACAGCAGGATTTGTGTCTTTTTCAAAGACAATTACCGTGTTGATAACAACGTTATTAGATTGTCTACCTTAGACAGGCAAGCACCCATATTCTCCGGCTCCATTAGGCTCAAGAGACTGGTCCCGTTTAAACCTATGTTTACTAGGGTCCTTATTGTAATTTAGTATAACTTGAAGGGGTTTTATGTAAAAATAGTTTGATATAATTTTCAAAATACATCTCAAACATTTAATTATCGTCTTTAGGATTTTCATAGATGTATATTTTATAAAATGAAATTTCTAGTGAGTAAAATCTAATTTTCATAGTATAGGGTATTTTATTGAAACATTGGAATTGTTTTGTATTTGGATGGTATTTTCATGTAATGGTGATTCCTTTGATTTGGAAAACTTGGAATATTTATATAATATAATTAAAATAGATATTTTGATAATATATATATATATATATATATATATATATTTAAAAATAAATTTTATTTATTTCCTTGTAGAAATCTCATTTTCTAAAGAAAAATGCATTAAAATTCCATCGAGATCGAATGCTCCTTTCGGAGGTCTGCATCTCGCTCTATTAGGCCCGAGGATGTGCGATAACCTACACCATCCCGAACGGGGTCCCCAAAAGTGGGTTGTAGAGGCGCAATTGCAAGGAATTGTTTAATACATTTTTTTATAGAAATGGTTTTATAAGTTGATGGTATTTATTTGTAAGGTCGTGTTGTCCCATGAATATATTCCCAAACTTCATCGTGCTATGTCAAAGATGTGTGTTGTGAGGAGGTAGGTCGTTACCTTGTGAGTTATTTAAAGGTAATACAAGTTTTATGTTGCTTTGTGGCGAAATGTAAAGTATGTGGTATTTTACTGTAAAAGTACAATAAAAATTGCATAAAAGAATATTTTGAGATGAAAATTGTTTTAATAGGTTTGTTTATGTTTGTTAAACATCATGTGATGGTATGGAATTTTATTGATTAAGGAAAGTAACGTTTTAAAGAAAAACCGAATTGGAAGTCGGATTAACTCCGCTTCCGTCGGGTTTTAAATTTTAAGTTTTATAATAGGAGAAGAGAGAGGGAGAGGGGACTTACTGGCTATTGAACATGAGAAGGGAGAGGGGGAGCTAAAGAAGGCTTCGGGACGTCGTTTCGTCGCCGGAATCTCCTTGGATCGTCGCCGGAACTTCACCCTTTACTAACTCCACTTGCACACAAAAGAGACTTGGGAATTCTTGAGAGTTTTGGCAGGGATTTCTGAGTGAGGATGTGTGAATTGGGGTGTGGTATTTATAGGAAAAATTAGGGTTTAGCATATTGAATTGATGAATTAAAATTTGTATTAAAAATGGGATTAAAGATGATTTATTGTTCTCTAAAAAATGTGCAGAGAAAATAAACAACATGGAGGAAGTGGGGTAGCTGAAGAGTTGCAGGGGTGAAAAGATAGGGGCATTTCCAACGGGGGGGACTGGTGGTGCCGGCCAAATGGGGCATTTCGTCGGCCCAATACCGGCGGATGGGGTTGGGTCTTGGTGCCACGTGTTGGTGTCGCTTGGTTTACCCTCGTGCACATGTTTATTTATTCTGTGACCTTTCATTTTACGTGTAGCGCACGTGTAAACCTTTGGGCAAAAGAAAATTTAATAAAAAGATAATGTGGCCAATGGGATTTGAACTCAGGTGCTATGTCACAATAGTGCAAGGCCTTACCAATAGCTATAAGCTCTTTCTTGCTGTTCAAAAGCAATTCAAACTTATAACTTGTGCTCAAGCTTAGGTACTCCTAAAAAAATTCATACAGAAAGTTTAGGGCCGTTACATTTTACCCTTCTTATAAAAATTTCGTCCTCGAAATTTGTAGAAGGAAAGTGTAACAGATTCAAAACAATTTAGTGATAGAACTATTGATAGTGCATGAAAAATATTTGGATGAAAGAAAGAATGCGAAAGTTTTGGTAAGATTGAAAAAGATGTGAAGGAATTACCAGGGTTACTTTGGTCTACAGTCTCGGCTTCCACGGCTGCTAATGGGAAAGTCTGATGCCGGGGTACATTCCTCCTAGCTGGAGGCACATTCCTCTGTCCTTGGGGCATGTTCCTCTGCCCTCGAGGCATGTTCCTCATTGCCTATTGGAATTAGCGATTAGGCTGTGCAGGAGGAGGACGTGGAGCTGAATCCGGGAGTGCAAGACGAGGTGCAGGAGCCTGGATAGCTGGCAGCTACGGATAAGTGTTGTGTGTGGGAGCTGAGTTGCGTCTATAAGGACAGGTTCCAATTCCGTGGTTGGATGCGCCACAAACTAAGCATAGGACTTTTGCACGCCTACAGTCCTTCTACAAGTGTCCATCTCTCTTGCAATAGAAGCAAAAATCTGGACTTGGCTGGTTATTGGTTTCATCCGGTCCTCTGGGTACAAACGATGGCCTTGAAGAGGATCCTCTTGCCATCTAAGTAGCAGGACGCTTCACTCCGGCAGATTGAGGTCTGCCCTTCCTCTTCACTACTGCCTCGTATCTTCGGGCAGTCTTCAAAGCCAAATCATGGGTGGGGAAATTTCCTGTAGCTAAAGCAGCTTGGATTTCCTGATCTAACCCTTGCTGAAACCGTCAGGATCTGATCTCAGCAGTCGGTATGAGATGGGCCGCAAACCTGTTACGGTCTTGTGTTAGCTGTGTAATATGTGATATAAAATCGAACATTGAGACATATCTTAGCTACTGAACATGGTAAACTCAGTATCATATTCATCTACTAACTTGGTCCACATCATATTCAAGAAGAGCATTTTCTTCTCAACTAAAGCTATTTATGACGTGGCAACTGTAGATTTGTTTCCGTTTTTTGGACCGAACGTATCCTAGCTCAATTGTTTCCATCTTATCGTTAGACTTCTTTCATTAAGTCTCGGGAATATTCCAAATCTTTTTGTAGAACTGGGCTTGTCGAACAGTTTGTTCGAGAGGTACGCCTTGGCATCTTAGCAGCACTTTCAATCCCTCCGCGTAATATCTTGGCAGACAAATGGGTTGAAACCTGTCGAGTGCAAAATTGGCACTGTGCCAAATTTCTTTTTCTACTTTGGTCTTCGTAGATTTATGAAGTGAATCACCTTTTCACCTCTTCGCCTAGGAGGTACGTAGAAATTTTGCAGTTCTTATACGCTGTATATATTGAGCGCATCAAGTTCCTTGTAGTGTCGAGGCGGAACCATCATGATTTGTAGACTCTGATCCGCTTCGGCAAGAATCTGCATTGACGGGCGAATGGAGAACACTGCATTGGCATCGTCCTCGGAGTCGCTTCTAAAGACCAAAATAGGAGTAGATGGTCCGGGCTTATTGTTTTCTTTTTGGGGTTGCCCCGAGCAGACTATTTCTTCATCTTCCTCAGTATCGCTTCCAAAGATCGGGATAGTGGCGATGGAATTTTGTTTATTCCCCGGCTTGTGGCACCTTTCAGTATCCTCGAAATTTGGAAGGAAGTACTTTGCGTCTTAGTATTTCCGGATTTCATGTACGGAGAACGAATTTAGCTCTCCCATGACGGTGTATTCCGAGCCATCCTTGAAATACTTCATACACTGATGTTGTGTAGAAGAGACGATGTTGTACTTGTGTAACCAGGGCCTGCCGAGTAGGGCGTAGCAAGTCTCGGTGTCAATGACACGGAATTTGATGTCAGTGATGAGCAGCCCGGAGCGTAGCATCAGTATTAAAGACCCAAGCATCCTGACGACCGTGAGTCGAACACGGAGATGGTAATTTTATCTCGAGCAAGGTGCTGAACATTCATGCAAATTTCCTTCAGCACTCCCACGTTGAGAAGCTTAACGGAGGATCCATTGTCGACAAGGATTTTCCCTATCTTGATGTCGTGGCAGTACCCGGTGACGTATAACGGGCGATTATGTTCGCACGTACCGAGGAGTAAATCTTCATCGCTGAATTTAATATCATCCGTGTGGACTTCTGCCAGTTCATTTTTCATTTTCTCTTCTGCAAGAACAGTTTGGAACTGATCGGGCTCTTGTAATGCCTTGATCAAGAAATCTCGTGCCTTCTTGGACAGGAGGCCAATATGCTTAGATGTGATGGTATTTTCCTCAGATGTACTAGGACGTTGTAATCCAGCTTGTTTTTCTTAGGCAGGTCCTTTGCGGCGAGCTCCTTGACTGCTTCTTCATCGAGGGCGATTTCTTCGGGCATTTTCCCTTTTCCTTTGTTTTTTGTTCGAACCTTTGTTTGTAGGTCCGAGGTCCTTCTCAGGTAGTGTACGGTTACACAGCTGAATGTTTTCACAGTTCGTCCACTCCCCTTCTTTTTCGGAGGCGGAACTTTGAAGAGGGGGTTGAGGGGCGTTTCGTCCTCAGAATCGCTCCCGGACGTGAGAACTGGAGGTTTTTCTCCATCCGAACTGGTACCAACCATATGATAGTTGCCAGTCGTTTTTTCATGCGTGTTCGTCTCGCTATTTTGATGCGAGCTTCGCGCTTCATCTTCTTGAAGTGTATTTTATGGGCAACATATCCTTGCCACCACTTCTCGAAAGCACTGCATTTCTCGATGGGGTGGGCGACCCGTCGATGATATAGGCAGTATTCTGGATGTGAGTATTCTCCATCGAAGCATGTGACTCTAGGAGTGTACTTTATGAGAGGTGGCATCTTCATCCCATTAACAGGGCTTTGGCGAACCGCTTCTCTATTTTGATCATGCTCTTATTTGTTGCAGGTGTGCTTTGGTTTAATTGGACCACTTTACTGCTCATCCTCACCGCAGCTTCCTTATTCAGACGCTGACGTTTAGCCTGTTCATATATGGCTATCTCGCGTTCTCGGTCAATTTTGCTTTTTTGAAAGGCTTCGTTTAGCAGCCTCTCAATCGGGTCTTCTTCTAGCAGTTTCGGGGACTTTAGCGTCGATACTGCCCCCAATTCCTCTACGTCGTTTTCTAACGCTGAGGGAGCTTCTTCGCCATATAACGAAGAATAGGAGACTATGTGGCAACTTGCTGCACGGTCTTCGGTTTCTTCTGATGGGTCATTTCCCTCAGTATTTTCACTGTCTTCACCCACAAGAATATGCATGAGGAATTCTTCGAGCATGACTGGTGTCCGCGCCTTCTGATTATACTCCTCCAGCACGTCTATGTACTTTTGTAGATCTGTGCGCTTGTCATCATAATCGGCAGGCTGCACATGCTTCTTGGTCTTCTTCTTTTTGTTCGAAGACATTGAAGGCTTGACTTGGGGGCTTTTCCTTTTGTCAGTGGTTTTCGGAGCAGGACAAGATTTTAGCATCCCTTTAATAATTTCAGGTTCAAGTGGGCTTTTCCACCTTATTGCCGGAAATGCCTGAAGATCCTTGTTCCCGCCAAATTTATCTTGGTTCAGAGCTTGTTGTTCCCTTATAAAAATAAAGGGAAAACCCCCATGTGTTAAACACGTACACTCACATGCAAAGCATGTAGATACCGCCTTAGATAGGATTAAATTCTATATTGGGTCCTCACATGTTTCCCTCGTGAGCGCCAGCGCCAGCCTCTGTTAGGATTAAATCCTATAGTGGCGCCTTACGTGGAATACACGTAAGTGCCGGCGTGCAAAGCACGTGAGTGACTATTTATAAAAGAATTAAATTCTTAGGCGGCGCCCATGTGCATAGCACGTGAGCGTCAGCGCCAAAATTAAAGAGGGTACAATTAAATTCTACATGGGGAATATTTCCCTAAAATCTGGAATATTCTCTGTTAAACAGAGCTGTTGGATCAAAGATCCAATGGTGATAATAAATCATCAAAATGATAGAATTAAATTCTAGTAGGAAAAAATATCTTCCTGATCAAATATTCTCTGTTAAATAAAGAGCCGTTGGATCAAAGATCCAACGGTGATAGAATTAAATTCTATTTAGGAAATATTTTCCTTGATCTTTCTAATATGGAAAGATCTTTCTCTAACAGAGAATCTTGGATTTAAAATCCGATGGTGATAAAATATCACCAATTAAACCATCTGATAGAATTAAATTTTATGTGGGAAATATTTCCTTGATTTTTCTCAAACTAGAAAGATCTTCTCTGTTAAACAGAAGACTCTTGGATCAAAGATCCAACGGTGATTATAAAATTACCCACTGATCATCTAATAAAATAAAAATTCTATCTTAGGAAAAGATATCCTGTTAAGTAAACAAGAAAACTTCTCTGTTAAACAAAGAGCGTTTGGATTAAAAATCCAATGGTGAATAAAATTCACCAAGTGATCCAAGAGATCATTTTGGATTGATCATGATCTCTCAATCAGAGATTTTCCAAACAAATTGATCTTTTTTCTTATCCTATAAATAGGAGGGAAAAACAAAAAAAAAGGAGAGAGAGAACTTGACACAAGCTTCTGCAAAAAAGAGTATAATGAGATCTTAAGAGAACAAAAGAATTTAATTCTCAAAGAAGAAGACTTTCATCATTGAAACCAGGGGTAAAAAAATAGAGATCATATGGTCTCTCCTTTACCTATCTAAGGGTTTAACCCTTCATTTAAGAACTCAGTTCTCTTCCTAGTTGAGATTTGCATAAGTAAATCTCCCCACAAGTTGAGAATTTAATTCTCATCGGGGAGATTTTGCTCTGCAGATTCTGTAACAACTCTAATTTTGTATACCAAAAATTTGCTTTAAAAATAGTGTACACTTGGAGTATTAAGATTGCTGGAAACAATTTAAGTATTTATTTTCCTACAATAATTACAAGAAGGAGCTTGTAGATCATTGGTAATACTTTGCACTGCTGAACCAAGCCACCAGAGTTCGAATCCCGTGCCCCACATAATTTTTATATCATTTTGTTTTAATTTTTTTTTAGAAGTCGAACGGTCAAATAGCCATAACTCACAATTTATTGCGAATTATAAAAAATAAAGTATGCTAAAATCTCCCCCAGGCCAAACCCTACCCGACGGCACCTGACTCGGCCCTGACTCGGCCGAGTCGGCCGGCGACTAGGCCGAATCGGCCGGTCGGCCGAGTCGTCAACACGAAAAAGTTTCATGTTGACTTGGTCTACCCCCCTGTATACTTTAATTTTCCAGTACTGTTACCAATTTTCCATTAAATCTCTTTTAAGACCAAAATTAATGAATTTTTAATGATTTTTACATTTTTTAAAAATATTTTTTAATCCAAACCCTAACCCTAGCCTAGCCCTATATAAAGACCCCTACCCTCTACCTTTTTACCTCACAACTCTAAGTCCACTCTCCCAAATTCTTGAGAACTCGGTGCAAAGAGCGAGAAGCGAAGCGCTGCCGAAACCGACGACGGATTCCGGCGACCGGATCAGAACCTTCGCGGCGTTTTCGACGAATCGACAACCACCTCATCTCTTAGCTTCCTTAGCTTGTCCAAACTGTAAGTCCCATCCCTTCTATCCCTCTTTTCTATAAATATAAAAATACGACTTTTTGGAACCCGATGGAAATCGGATAAACCGATTTCCGATTCGGTTTTTCTATAAATTTCCACTTGTCACCTAATACATAATATCTACCCATATTCATATTGACTATTAATCACCCATAAACCAATTTAAATAAACTTTTTCACATGAAATGATAGCTTTTTTGCAAAACCGTATTCTTTTCATAAAAATACCATGAAGTTCATTTTTCTTAGTTTTATCAATTACCTCACTCCTAAATATGTTTATCTTGATCACAAAACTTGTAGAACTCAATTTGAATGAATTTTCACACATGAAATGATAACGTTTTCAAATACCGTATTCTTGCGTTTTAATACCTTTAAGTTTAATATGTCATGTTTTACCTTTAAACTTCACCAAAACTTAAAATAAGTCACGAGGTAATGACCTACCTCTACACATACACAAATATAACCCTAATTGATATATGTCAAAATATAGAATACGAAATTACAGGACTTTTCATTAAAATACCCTAATCTTTATAACCATTATGGAAAGCTTTAAGTTGTAAACATTTCTAAATAAAATCTTTTAATAAAATGAAAGCACGATTGGTCATGGACATCGATCGTTTATCTAAACTGTCTTGTGGTGCCTAGGCAAGTGTGTCTAAGGCTAGTGGTTTTTAATTAGGCCCACGACTGTGGTTCCTTCCCACTTACCTGGCACTTACCTGGCCGCAATTGACGGTGAAGAGGCGATTTGAGGCTTCTAATGACTCATCGTTTAGACTTTAGAAATAGGGTAGTTGGCTTAGGAAACCCTAATAACTAAAATACGGAAAACTAAACTCTTTTGCAAATAAATACCTTATATTTATAAAACCGTTTTCCTAAATGAGAAGTGTTTATAAAACCTAAGCAAAGTGCCGCTACAACCCACTTTTGGGGAACCTGTTAGGGATAGTACGGTTCATCGTACACCCGCAGGCTAGTAGTGCGAGATTCAGACCTCCGCAAGGAGCATTCGGTCTCGAAAGGTTTAAAATACGATATTTAAGGAAAATGAGACTTCCTCTAAATAAAATATTTATATAAAATTATTCATGTGTTAGTATATATATAATTAATATTTAAACACCTATTTTATCATAATCTAAAGTTTCCACTTTTTCCTAAAATTAAAAGATTAAAAGTTACATTAAAATATCATGAATTTCAAATAAAACAATTAATACTTTTATTAGGATATATTCACTAGAATAACACAAATAAAATTCACATTCATTATAAACATAAAAGACGATTATTAAATACTTGAGGTGTATTTTGAAAAATATACAAAAGTACTTTTTACAGAAAACCCCCTCAAGTTTTACCAATTACAAAAAGGCCTCTAACTAATATTGAACTTCAAATTATCTTTCTTTTAGTCTGACTCGGGTTAGAGTCTGACTATTCCTGACTCGAATATGATTCAAGTCAATCTATATTCTTTTATACTCCAACACAATTTGAATACATGAAACCCTGAATCCAGTTAACAATATATTCCTTTTGACTGAATCAAACCATGGATATTCATCCATTATCCTGATATTCCATTTACCTGATTATACAGTTATATCATGTTTACTGATATCATGGTTTTGGTCAGTCACCCAACTTACATATTCCAATACTACAATATTGTTAAAACACTATGGGGTTTAAGGGGTAGATTGGTACGGAAGGTGTTAAAGGTGGCACGAGGTGGTCAGATTAAGACACCTAACATGAATCATATTGCTGTTGTACCGTGGCATAACGGTTCCTTGTATTTTCCTTTTGCCCTGATCTCTAGCATATAGAGATCCCCCTCGTATACACTGGCATCCTTCTGTACCAAGCTACAAATAACAGCGTTAAACAATGTTCCATAATATTCAACAATATAATACTTTAGAAAATACTGTTACTCTGTCATTCTTATTCTTCTTATTCTTTGGGACTTACCGAGCGACCTGTTCGCTGACGACATTCTATATCTTTCTTCTTTGAATGTTGTCAGGTGCGTTAGACCAAGCTGAGATCGAGCCCACCGGTGAAGATTTGGAACAGTTCCACGAAGACCCAGAGCTCTAGATATTGTACCTTTTTCTTTCCAGTATTTCCATTTATTGTTATGCCATTGTTTAGGCATTGCTTTTCATTTCAGATGTATTTTCTTTTCATGTATTGTACCAAGAATGTTATTAATAAAAAGTTGCTGTTATTTCTATATCTTTTGTCTCTTGTGATTACTTTATATTGCTTAGCTACGCTTAGCGTATGTACTTCTGAGTACATACGTAGCGGACCTTATCGCGTTCACTTCGCCGTACACTGGGAAGCGGGGCGTGACAGGTTTTGTTGGTGGCCCATGCAGGTCAGAGCTGTATGATCCCTGTCATGCAGTTCTGGTCTGCGTGAACAACCTAAGCAATATAACACAAGAACCAGCAACTAAAACATTCTTTACAATTCATGTCCCTTGAATCTGACAAATTTCTATTCCTTGAATCTTATCATTTCATGTATTTGAATCTGTCCTAACCCAAATTTTTCTTCAAGGTCATGGATTCCCCGAACAACACCAGCACCAACGTTAACAACACCCCTCCAGCACTACCTCTCACACCAGTTGTTCCTGCACCACCCACTGAGAAAACGATGCTATTCGATGCGATCCGTAGTCTTCTCGAGGGACAGCAACAACTTTTGAGCCGTCCTGAGACAGATGCACCGGGAGTAAAGCAATTCAGGGCTTTGCACCCAAAGCAGTTCTCTGGTAAAGGAAGCCCTCTTGAAGCGGAAGAATGGGCACAAAGCATCGAAGACGATCTGGCAGCAGCTCAAGTGCCAGACCACGCTTGGGTCCGTGTAGCGAAACTACAGCTCACGGATAATGCTCGCAATTGGTGGAAGGCGGAAGAAACCCGTCTAGCACAGCCGATTGAATGGAAGACATTTCGCGAGAAGTTTGACGCGAAATATTTCCCTGTGACTGCCAGGTTCGCTATGGAGCAGCAGTTTATTCATCTACAACAAGGATCAATGTGGGAGAAATCGGTAGATGAATACGATGCTGAGTTCACTATGTTGAACCGGTAAGATATGTCACAATAGTTCAATTTTTAAATATCACATATTACACAGCTAACACGATCTTTAAACAGATTCGCGGCACACATGATACCGACGGACGAGATCAGAGCCCTTCGTTTTCAGCAAGGTTTGGACACAGAGATCAAGGCTGCTCTAGCCACAGGAAAGTTTTTGACTCATGAGGAAGCCCTAGAAGCTGCCCGCAGTTATGAGGCAATGATAAAAGAGAGGGGCAGATCTCAGTCTGCAGGAGTCAAACGCCCTGCCAACCAGATGGCAGGTGGAGCCAGGTCCAGACCATCTTTCGTGCCGAAGCGACCTGGAGTACCAACTCATCGTCCTAGCCCAGCCTTTTGCACATACTGCAAGAGAACTGGACATATGATGAAGGACTATCGTCGAGCCAACCGCCTCTGCTTAGTCTGCTGTTCAGCCACTCATGATATTGGATCTTGTCCCCAAAGGCAGAACTCAGTTGCCGCACCCAAGCCAGCAAATACTTATCAGCAGCGACCGGCTCTTCAGGCACCCGCTACAAGACTTGCACTGCCTGCACCACCTAGGGGATCACAAGCCGCACCACCTCCTCGACAGTTCCATCAAGCTCAAAGGAACGTTCAGAGGAATGCTCCTCAGGCCAGGAGGAATGTGCCGAAGCGTCAGGCTTTCATGATGTCTGTGGAAGAAGCTGAGGCCACTGGCCAAGTCATTACTGGTAAACTTTCTTTCTCAAACTCAACTTTTAGTTTTGTTTACCTACACACTTTCCCTATACCTAAAACCTATCCCTAATACCTTAGGTACAATCCTAGTAGCTTCACTACCTGCACTTGCACTGTTTGATACTGGAGCATCCCACTGCTTTATGTCGCAACGGTTTGTCCGAACCCATGCGATTCCAGTCTCACCGCTTGTATCCAGCTGGAACGTCAGTTCTGGAAATGGTGTTCTAAATGCAACTATGGGATACAGCATGTGTCCTGTCGTCGTCTGCAGTCGAGAGTTTTACGCTGACTTCAAGGTACTGGACATACCAAATTTCGATGTGGTTCTAGGAATGGACTGGCTTGGAACCTTTTATGCTACCATCGACTGTCGTCAAAGGAGGGTAGTATTTGAGATTCCAGATCATCCGGTCTTCTATTTCAAGAGTGGAGATCGTACACTGGAACCAAGTACCTACAAAGCAAAGCCAAGGGAAGCAGTGGTTGCAGCAGCTCAGGCAGAGGAACAATCAAGACCGGAGGTAGTTCGAGAGTTCGGTGATGTATTCCCTGACGATATATCAGGTTTCCCCCGCGATCGAGCTCTTGAATTCAGTATTGACTTAGTACCAGGAGCACAACCAGTGATCAAAGCACCGTATAGACTAAGTCCGGAAGGATTGAAGGAAGTTCGAACACAGTTGGACGAATTACTGGCGAAAGGATGGATTCGTCCCAGCACTTCAAGTTGGGGAGCACCTGTATTATTGGTGAAGAAGAAGGAAGGTTCATACAGAATGTGCATCGACTATAGGGCCTTGAACGAAGTTACTATAAAGAATAAGTATCCACTCCTGCGCATCGATGATTTATTCGATCAGCTAAGTGGATCTTGCGTCTTCTCTAAACTAGATCTTCGTTCAGGTTATCATCAAGTGAAGGTCAAGGAAGCTGATATTCACAAAACAGCTTTCAGAACTCGCTATGGACATTACGAATTTCTAGTAATGCCATTTGGAGTGACCAATGCACCAGCAATTTTCATGAACCTTATGAACCAAGTCTTCCGGGAGTATTTAGACAGGTTTGTTGTCATTTTCATCGACGACATCCTGGTATATTCTAAGAATCAGAAAGAGCATGCGGAGCACCTACGAATTGTCCTGGAAACTCTTCGTCAACATCAGCTTTATGCCAAGTACAGTAAGTGCGAGTTTTGGCTAAATCAAGTTGGTTTTCTTGGACACATCGTATCAGGAGAAGGAATTTCTGTGGATCCAGCAAAAGTTTCAGCAGTCAGCGAATAGCCTACGCCAAAATCAGTGAAGGATATTCGGAATTTCTTGGGTTTAGCTGGATATTACAGAAGATTCATTAAAGGTTTTTCGAAGATAGCAACACCCCTGACCAAGCTCACACGAAAAGATGAAGAATTTGTGTGGTCAGAAGCATGCGAGCAAGCTTTCGTAGAACTCAAGTCAAGACTGACATCTGCACCTATTCTCATCATACCGGATCAAACTGGAGGATTCGAAGTGCATTGCGATGCATCCGGTAAGGGATTAGGATGTGTTCTACATCAGCACGGTAAGGTTGTGGCTTATGCTTCAAGACAACTGAAGACTCATGAGCGCAATTATCCGACGCATGATCTAGAGTTGGCAGCTGTTATTTTTGCTCTCAAGATTTGGCGCCACTACTTACTTGGTGAACGAGTGAACATCTACACAGATCATAAAAGTCTGAAGTATGTGTTTACTCAGAAGGAGTTGAATATGCGGCAGAGAAGATGGTTAGAACTTATGGCGGACTTTGACATCAATTTGCAATATCACCCAGGAAAGGTGAACGTAGTACCTGATGCTCTTAGTCGCCAACCATTATCAATGAATCTCACCGCCCAGTGGAAGCTTCAGCAAGACCTACATCAGATGGAGATCGAACTAGTCATGCCAGGTGATGTTTCAAGTTTGATGAATCTACAAGTTCAATCAACCATTGTCAATCAGATCAAAGCAGCTCAATCCAGCGATGCTAAGTTGCAAAAGATCAGAGAGCAAGTGGAGAATGGACTCAGAACAGATTTCGTCATCCATGAAGACGGATCTTTGAGATACGGCAGCAGATTGTGTGTACCAAAGGGTCATGTTCGGGAAGAGTTAATGAAAGAAGCTCACAGCTCTCCCTATTCGGTACATCCTGGAGGTACCAAAATGTACAAAGATCTACGTCAGAATTATTGGTGGCATGGAATGAAGCGTGAAGTAGCCAGGAGTGTCGCAAAATGTTTGGTGTGTCAGCAGGTAAAGGCTGAACATCACAGGACAGCTGGACTACTTCAACCGTTACCAATACTAGAATGGAAGTGGCAGCACATCACGATGGACTTTGTAACTGCTCTTCCTCGCAGCACAAAGGGTAACGATGCGATTTGGGTCATTATGGATTGACTCACAAAGTCGGCTCACTTCATCCCATTTCGAGTTGGCCAATCAACTGAGACATTAGCGAAGAAGTACATGGAGGTAATAATCTAATTTAGATTTTAAAACTCTTCATAATGTACTATTCCTGATACCCATGAACTCATACAGGAAATTGTGAGACTTCATGGAGTACCGGTCTGCATTGTCTCCGATCGTGACACCAGGTTCCGATCGCAATTTTGGCAAAGTCTGCAAGCAAGCTTGGGAACAAGTCTGAACTTCAGCACGGCTTATCATCCACAAACAGATGGTCAGTCGGAACGAACTATTCAGATCTTGGAGGATATGCTCAGAGCATGTATGCTCGACTTCAAAGGATCGTGGGAAGATCACCTGTATCTTGTGGAGTTTGCGTACAACAACAGCTATCAAGCAAGCATAGGAATGGCACCTTTTGCAGCATTGTATGGAAGGAAGTGTCGATCGCCATTAAGTTGGGACGACATCGGAGATAGAGAACTCCTTGGACCAGAGATGATAGTAGCGACCGTTGATGTGGTTCGAACTATCAGGGAAAGAATGCGCATAGCCCAAGATAGACAGAAACATTGGGCTGATGCGAAGAGACGACACTTGGAGTTCCAGCCAGGAGATCATGTATTCCTGAAAATCTCTCCGAACCGCGGAGTGATCAGATTTGAAAGACGGGAAAAGTTGAGTCCAAGATACATTGGACCGTTCGATATACTCGAACGAGTCGGTGAAGTGGCATATCATTTAGCGCTTCCACCCTCATTGGAAGGAGTGCATAACGTGTTCCATATATCCCAACTCAGAAGGTATGTGAGTGACCCCAGCCATGTACTTGATCATTCCGAGCTCACGATACAGCCCGATTTGTCTTGTGAGCAACAACCTGTGGAGATCCTGGACAGGAAAGTGAAGACACTTCGGAACAAAGAAGTTAATTTGGTCCGAGTAATATGGAGGAAAGACACTCCAGGAGAATCCACGTGGGAAAGGAAGGATGAGATGCGTGCAAGATATCCGCACCTTTTTGTAAACTAGTCCTTAAATAAAAGTTGTAAATTTCGAGGACGAAATTTTTGTAAGGAGGGTAGATTGTAACAACTCCAATTTTGTATACCAAAAATTTGCTTTAAATATAGTGTACACTTGGAGTATTGATGTTGCTGGAAACAATTTAAGTATCTATTTTCTTACAATAATTACAAGAAGGAGCTTGTAGCTCATTGGTAATACTTTGCACTGCTGAACCAAGCCACCAGAGTTCGAATCCCGTGCCCCACATAATTTTTATATCATTTTGTTTTAATTTTTTTTTAGAAGTCAAACGGTCAAACAGCCATAACTCACAATTTATTGCGAATTATAAAAAATAAAGTATGCTAAAATCTCCCCCAGGCCAAACCCCACCCGACGGCACTTGACTCGGCCGAGTCGGCCGGCGACTCGGCCGAATCGACCGGTCGGCCGAGTCGTCAACACGAAAAAGTTTCGTGTTGACTTGGTCTACCCCCCTGTATACTTTAATTTTCCAGTACTGTTACCAATTTTCCATTAAATCTCTTTTAAGACCAAAATTAATGAATTTTTAATGATTTTTACATTTTTTAAAAATATTTTTTAATCCAAACCCTAACCCTAGCCTAACCCTATATAAAGACCACTACCCTCTACCTTTTCACCTCACAACTCTAAGTCCACTGTCCCAAATTCTTGAGAACTCGGTGCAAAGAGCGAGAAGCGAAGCGCTGCCGAAACCGACGACGGATTCCGGCGACCGGATCAGAACCTTCGCGACGTTTTCGACGAATCGACAACCACCCCATCTCTTAGCTTCCTTAGCTTGTCCAAACCGTAAGTCCCATCCCTTCTATCCCTCTATTCTATAAATATAAAAATACGACTTTTTGGAACCCGACGGAAATCGGATAAACCGATTTCCGATTCGGTTTTTCTATAAATTTCCACTTGTCACCTAATACATAATATCTACCCATATTCATGTTAACTATTAATCACCCATAAACCAATTTAAATAAACTTTTTCACATGAAATGATAGCTTCTTTGCAAAACCGTATTCTTTTCATAAAAATACCATGAAGTTCATTTTTCTTAGTTTAATCAATTACCTCACTCCTAAATATGTTTATCTTGATCACAAAACTTGTAGAACTCAATTTGAATGAATTTTCACACATGAAATGATAACGTTTTCAAATACCGTATTCTTGCGCTTTAATACCTTTAAGTTTAATATGTCATGTTTTACCTTTAAACTTCACCAAAACTTAAAATAAGTCACGAGGTAATGACCTACCTCTACACATACACAAATATAACCCTAATTGATATATGTCAAAATATAGAATACGAAATTACAGAACTTTTCATTAAAATACCCTAATCTTTATAACCATTATGGAAAGCTTTAAGTTGTAAACATTTCTAAATAAAATCTTTTAATAAAATGAAAGCACGATTGGTCATGGACATCGATCGTTTATCTAAACTGTCTTGTGGTGCCTAGGCAAGTGTGTCTAAGGCTAGTGGTTTTTAATTAGGCCCACGACTGTGGTTCCTTCCCATTTACCTGGCACTTACCTGACCGCAATTGACGGTGAAGAGGCGATTTGAGGCTTCTAGTGACTCATCGTTTAGACTTTAGAAATATGGTAGTTGGCTTAGGAAACCCTAATAACTAAAATACGGAAAACTAAACTCTTTTGCAAATAAATACCTTATATTTATAAAACCGTTTTCCTAAATGAGAAGTGTTTATAAAACCTAAGCAAAGTGCCGCTACAACCCACTTTTGGGGAACCTGTTAGGGATAGTACGGTTTATCGTGCACCCGCAGGCTAGTAGTGCGAGATTCAGACCTCCGCAAGGAGCATTCGGTCTCGAAAGGTTTAAAATACGATATTTAAGGAAAATGAGACTTTCTTTAAATAAAATATTTATATAAAATTATTCATGTGTTAGTATATATATAATTAACATTTAAACACCTATTTTATCATAATCTAAAGTTTCCACTTTTTCCTAAAATTAAAAGATTAAAAGTTATATTAAAATATCATGAATTTCAAATAAAACAATTAATACTTTTATTAGGATATATTCACTAGAATAACACAAATAAAATTCACATTCATTATAAACATAAAACACGATTATTAAATACTTGAGGTGTATTTTGAAAACTATACAAAAGTACTTTTTACAGAAAACCCCCTCAAGTTTTACCAATTACAAAAAGGCCCCTAACTAATATTGAACTTCAAATTATCTTTCTTCTAGTCTGACTCGGGTTAGAGTCTGACTATTCCTGACTCGAATATGATTCAAGTCAATCTATATTCTTTTATACTCCAACACAATTTGAATACATGAAACCCTGAATCCAGTTAACAATATATTCCTTTTGACTGAATCAAACCATGGATATTCATCCATTATCCTGATATTCCATTTACCTGATTATACAGTTACATCATGTTTACTGATATCATGGTTTTGGTCAGTCACCCAACTTACATATTCCAATACTACAATACTGTTAAAACACTACGGGGTTTAAGGGGTAGATTGGTACGGAAGGTGTTAAAGGTGGCACGAGGTGGTCAGATTAAGACACCTAACCTGAATCCTATTGCTGTTGTACCATGGCATAACGGTTCCTTGTACTTTCCTTTTGCCCTGATCTCTAGCATATAGAGATCCCCCTCGTATACACTGGCATCCTTCTGTACCAAGCTACAAATAACAGCGTTAAACAATGTTCCATAATATTCAACAATATAATACCTTAGAAAATACTGTTACTCTGTCATTCTTATTCTTCTTATTCTTTGGGACTTACCGAGCGACCTGTTCGCTGACGACATTCTATATCTTTCTTCTTGAATGTCGTCAGGTGCGTTGGACCAAGCTGAGATCGAGCCCACCGGTGAAGATTTGGAACAGTTCCACGAAGACCCAGAGCTCTAGATATTGCACCTTGTTCTTTCCAGTATTTCCATTTATTGTTATGCCATTGTTTAGGCATTGCTTTTCATTTCAGATGTATTTTCTTTTCATGTATTGTACCAAGAATGTTATTAATAAAAAGTTGCTGTTATTTCTATATCTTTTGTCTCTTGTGATTACTTTATATTGCTTAGCTACACTTAGCGTATGTACTTCTGAGTACATACGTAGCGGACCTTGTCGCGTTCACTTCGCCGTACACTGGGAAGCGGGACGTGACAGATTCAAAACCTAGGGGAAAATTATTAAGTTATAAAAAAAAGAGAAGAAGAACGAGAACATATAGGAATTTAATTCCCCCAAAAACTAGGGTTTAACCCTATATATAAAGAACTTAGTTCTTCCATAAAAAAAACAGTGATGATGATCCAAGATCTTCAAAACCAGAATCGTTAGTGCTTAGCACTATTTTGAAGCCTCACGTGAGTGCTTCAAACGAACAAAGAGAGCAACTAAAACTGCTTCACGTGTTTCCCACATGAGTGTTAAAGCATCCCAGTATAAAAAAAAGGGCCAGTCACGTGTTTTGCACAAGAACGTTAGCCAAGTTCTTAGCACTTCTGTAAAAAAAGAAGGGGAGATAAAACCCAATGGGCAGTGCCCATATTTGGGTGCCTCACGTGTGTCACGTGAGCGCCACAAAACTCTAATGTTTAACACTAATCTAGTGCCCACGTGAAACGCACGTGAGCACTGTATGCCTTAGTGCTTAGCACTGTTGGGTAATTATGGAAACCCAATCTCAGCCCAAATTGGCTAAGTTTCCTGAGGTTAAACCTCTTTGATTCTAAAACAACCGAGCCCATATTGCTCATGTTTTCCCAAACTGACCTTAGTCTCAAAAATGACTAGTGGTCTCCCATTGATGATATCCCAAATGATATTCATCTTGTAACTCCTAAGAAATTTTAGTCTCAAACATGACTAACATTTTTTAGGTCTACAACAGCCCCCCTTTTTTCCTCAAATATGGGATTTGGTTTAAGGGTATATCTCTCCACATCTTTGATATATGTTGTTGTAATTCTTCAACGTCTTCAAAGAGGTGGCGGGTCCCGACGACCAACAACTCCTTTCATCCCACAATGATGCACTTCCAAATTGACGTGCACACCTCAAATCGGATCGCACCCCAAACTGGGCGCATTCCATGTCACCATCGTTCACTTCGCCACGTAACAAATACACGTGCGCGCAAGATGAATGTCAGACCGAAATGTCCCTAAACTAATATTCACCCCTAAATACGGCAATAATGGACCGAAATTTCCCTAAACTAATATTCGCCCCTAAATACGGCGATAACGGATCGAAATGTCCTTAAACTAATACACGCCCCTAAATACGGCGATAACGGACCGAAATGTGCTTAAACTAATACTCGCCCCCAAATACGGCGATAACGGACCGAAATGTTCTTAAACTAATATTCGCACCCAAATACGGCGATAACGGACCGAAATGTCCTTAAACTAACATTCGTCCCCAAAACGGGAATGTTGGACCGAAATGTCCCTAAACTAATACCCGCCCCCAAATATGGCGATAAAGAACCGAAACGACCTTAAACTAACATTTCGCCTCAAACATGGCGATAATGGACCGTGATGTCCTTAATCTAAAATAATCGAGCCCAAATGCTCATATGTTTAAGCCGATCTTAATCTCAAACTAGATTAACGATTCTTAAATCAACCCAAACCTAAATCTAAAAATATACGGATTTGGACTAATCCACGCCCTACGGGCAACAATATAAAATAGTCTCCGTATACAATCCACGGGCAACCAAAATAAAACAAACATACACACGACACGAAGTGAACCTCCGGAGCAGGAGAAAGTGGTTACCGCGATGCGGTAACTAACTAACTACAGGGGCTTGCGCCTGCAGGGAAGAGCGTCCCCACAATCAAAAACCGCTCAAAAACGAGGGGGGATCTGATAAAGTCTGCTACAACGGCCGCATCCGTCCAAACCTCCGATATATGGTGCCATAAATCAACTTGGCATTTTCGGAGTGGTGGACGGATAAATCCAAATAGCATCTGCCCCCACAATTCAGGCCAAACGTCCTAACGTCCAGGTCCTTCTTCCGGCGGTGAACAGATTCTGGCACGCCCGGTGGGACCTTTTCCTCTTTCCACTCCACATTTTGTGTGTCGTGTTTCGCGAACAAAATAGCGGTTCATTATGGTTAGCCTTGGAGTCGAGGTACTAAGATTTGGTGTCTTGCTCCTGTGCAGAAGAAGAAAACATCAATGGCTTCCAACTGCACAAACTGCAACAGCAACTCCCGCTCCGCCCCAACTGGAGGAGTGACTTACGGGCCCAATACCGCCTCCATCTTTTCAATGCCGGTGGGGCAGGTAACTCAAGCTACTACCGGATTGTTTTTCGGGACCATGCTCCCACCAATGAGCATCGGTGCCTCAACGCCGCAACCCGATGTTCCCAAGAAGTCGATCTTCCACCGACTGACGACCGCAACAGCTCCTCTCAACGAGCCGTCCAAAAAGGGGGTCTCAATCTTTAATAGCCTGAGCCAAAGCTCAAGCGGGCCCGCAAAAAAGCCTGTGATTTCCGAAGGGGCTACCCAAAAAGGATAGCCCTGCCAATTCCTGCGACAAATGAAGCCGTCAAAAGTGCTTCACCAGTCAGGCGATCGGTCTTCTAGAGGCTGACCGTCTCCAATCAAATCTTGCCAAGGACGTCGGTCTTTAACAGGCTGGAAACTGCTGGAGCTCCTCAACAAAACCAGGGGCAAGCTGCAACCGCTTCCAAAACCGAGCCGGTCCCTTCAACAAGGCACAATCGACGTCGCCACTAGCGTTGAGTCAGAAAAGCCGGGGGCAACTCCCCTTCTGGACTTACCCCACCAGCTCCAATGGTGGAAGTCTATGCTGCTGTTCCAACCGGGAACAGCTTTGAACCGCTGAAGAGGGTGCGCAAAAACTCCCCCACAGCGGTACTGAAGAAATCACCTCCTCCTGTTGAGGTCCCTGTGCAGGAAAAGCAGGAGCGGCCCCATCAACGGCTCTCCTCCAAAATTCACAGAGTCTGGCGAAAAGTCCAAGACTCTGTGATCAACGAAAACTACTCCCGCCGACCGAAGAAATCGAAGGCTCGGCAAAAAAAGATCATTCCGCCATCATACAGTGAGGGGTTTCTTCTACAGAGGTGCCTGTCATAACGGCTCCTTCAACTTTGGCCTCCCACAAAAGGACGAGGCCGGAGAAAATTCCATCGCCGGCGGCAAACTTCAAAGGTGACGGACCCAAACGCCCCAGGTTTAGGGGCGTGATCGTACACACGGTTTACATGGCTTCTGGAAAAGAAGAAAGTTGTGCTTCCGTGGCTCATCGACCACAAACTCAGTCATTAACAAAAGCTCAGGAGCAACAACAAAAGCTCCAGGAAATGCTGACCAAAATGGCAGCACTCACCGGACAGAAAGAAAATCCGGAATCAACAGCCGAATAGCGCTAAGAACAGGAGACCGATACAGAGTTCCTGCGAAGGGTGCTTGAAAGAAAATACAAAGAAGCTTTCTGAGCAAGCCACCAATATAAAGTAGATAGCACTCTTATTCTAGGATATGGTTGGAATGATGATTCATCCAGAACCCCCAGCTGAGGATCCACCAATAATCATCGAGAATGACAGAGGGGAAACATCCTCTTCCAGCTCTATCAGTGGCCAGGGAGGAAACGATCTCCAAGGCTGCTCTTGATGATTACATCGCACAATAAATACGAGCTCATCAAGCGAATGAAGCGGCCGGCCAAACTGTCAGAACTGGGAGACTGTACCCAGGCTGGTATGACCAAATCAAGTACCCGCCGGGATAT
Source organism: Agapanthus africanus (assembly GCA_030015575.1). Classification (NCBI taxonomy): domain Eukaryota; kingdom Viridiplantae; phylum Streptophyta; class Magnoliopsida; order Asparagales; family Amaryllidaceae; genus Agapanthus; species Agapanthus africanus. The sequence goes on along the minus strand of CM057338.1, from coordinate 85,999,952 downwards.
ACGATCCCCAAATTCCATATGTATAAGGGGATAGGCAACCCCCATCAGCACGTCGCGCAGTTCAGAGCTCTGTGCGACAACACTGGAGACGACGATAAACTACTGCTTTGCCAGTTCGTTGGTAGCCTGTCGGAGACAGCCTTTGAATGGTATTCGGAGCTCCCAAATGACCCCATAAAGAAATTCACAGAGATGGATCTGCTGTTCACACAGCGGTTCGCCGGCGCAAGCGAGCGCACCACGATCACGGCTTTAATCAATGCCAGGGTAAAGCCAGGAGAAATGTAACAACCGAGTTCAGTTATACCAATTTCTGTTTCCGTATTCATTTATTTGTGGTATTTTTATTTATTGTGGTTGGGTATGAATGGTATTTCACTTTTTACATTGCGTTCGACCCGACCCGCTTGCTTGAACTGGTGGATTCATATTTATAGATTACCCTGGCTTGTTACTTAGACACGTGCATCTAGTATAAACTGCATATTGACTTTTATTTGGCATCGCACATTTTATCATGTAACATTTTAGATCACGTAAAATAAATTAAAATTGCATTTCAAAGCCTGCATGTTACCCCTAATCCCGTGGTAGCGTCCGCGCATCTTGTTCTCGTCCCGTTCAGTGAAATGGACGTGTTTGGATAGCTATGCGCACGTACGTGTGTCCGTTCTTGGGGTGTCACGACCCGAATATTTCGACTCGTGACCGGCACTTAACCACGCAACGTCTACAGGCGTAACGCGACTAAGTAAGCCGAACCCAGAAATCAAAACCATTTAAAAGTAGTGAGTGTTGAAAACATTCAATTAAAACATTTAGAAACCTTAAATAGTTCAATAAACTTCTTTTTAAAGTTAAGTTATCATTATAATAATTTTGGCAGCATTTCCTTTGTAAAAGTAACCCCGAAAATCGGGTATAAAACAGGATATAAATGAAATGATATATAATGAAATAAAGCATTCCCAAACGGGAGCAATCACGCCCAACGGCGGAAAACAACATCACAAGAGTAATATGCGACGCCGTAGCGAAGAATGACCAATAAGTAAGACATCACAGAATAATAAGCTGCATAAATACAGTCGGCTCTCACGAGCTCGACACCAGAATACAAATAATATACATCATCGTCCTCACACTGTCTCTAAGTCAAGTACATATATGGTAGATGGAGAATACTAGATACAAAAGTGTGTACAATAAAAGTAACCAGATACCACAACCCACCTAATAGCAAAATAGCTCTCGCACCAGCTGTAGTGGTATCTGTAGCCAAAAGATGTAAGAAGGCAGCCTGCCGTGACTACTCCGAAAGGCAACCTGCAAATACTGTGGCACAACGAGGATGAGTTGCCAACTCGTGAATAGAAATAACATATAAAGGTAATCGCGAGCATGCACGTACTGCGCTACTCTATCATATGCCAGCAGGTAAAATCTATATACGACAAGCAGTAGGTGCAATAATCAAGCAAATGCTCTGTCAGGTAAAATAACTACAGGATGAGATACATGATAATCAATGCTAAGTATGGGATAAACAACATCTACACGGAATATCAAACGTGGAAAAATAATCGGTGCCCAAAACTGCACCCAAATCCCAAATAAACTCAGGCGCCGGCACTCTCCTCGGCTCTCAAATCCTGTAAATCTCTGAGAATCACGGGTGCCCATCATCGGCACTCAAAATATCATAAAATACTCGTGTCTAGCATCGACACGCAAATCCTCATAAATCGGGCTCCGTAAGTCCGGATCAGCCCACGGGCTCCGTCTGCGGTATCGGCCCTCGGCCCCGGCAGTACGGATCATCCCTATTCCCCTCCGAAAGACGGCCGAGACTGAACGTCTTGCCTGAGATTCGGGGCAGATGCTATATGGTTTTATCCGTCTATCTCTCCGAAGATGCCAAGTTGATTTATGGCACCGTGTATCGGAGGTTTAGACGGATGCGGCCGATTTAGCAGACTTCGTCAGATTCCCCCTCACGGTGAAGGGTTTTTGATTGTGGGGATGCTCTTCCCTGCAAGCGCAAGCCCCTGCAGTTAATTACGCTACCGCACCGTGGTAGCAATTTTCTCCTTCTCCAGAATTTCACTTCGTGTCGTGCGTGTTTGTTTTGTTTGTGGTTGCCCGTGGATTGTATACGGAGACTAATTTATTTCGTCGCCCGTAGGACGTGGATTAGTCCAAATCCATATTTACTTAGATTTGGGTTTGGTGTTTTAGTTTAAGGATACGTTAGCCGTGTTGAGACTAAGATCAACTTAAACGTTCGTTAAAGATACGTTAGTCCTGTTTGAGACTAAGATCAACTTAACGTGGTGATCCATTTAATATATGGCCGTCGGGACTCATCACCTCTCTGACGTCGTTGAAGGATTACAACGATAGGTGTCCGAGGAGTTCAGAGATGTACCCTTGAACCAAAGTTGATTTGGAGTTTTATAGTCCATTTGAATGTTTAAGGATACGTTAGCCGTGTTTGGGGCAAAGATCAACTTAAACGGGATCGTTTAGATCCGACAAAAGAGTATTTGGGAGCTCTATTGTTCCAGTTTAAGGACGTGGTGATCCATGTTCCAGTTTAGGGACGTGGTGGTCCATGTTCCATTATAAGGACGTGGTGGTCCATCATTAGTTTAAGGACGTTTCGGTCCATCGCCAGTTTAGGGACGTGGTGGTCCATTATTAGTTTAAGGACGTTTCGGTCCGATATTAGTTTAAGGACGTCTCGGTCCATCATTAGTTTAAGGACGTTTCGGTCCACGAGTTTAAGGACCCCGCAGTCCGTATTAATGTGTGGTCGTCGGGACCCGTCACCTCTCTGACGTCGTTGAAGTATTACAATGATAGGTGTCAGAGGAGCTCGGAGATGTACCCTTGAACCGGTTGTAAATTGGTTTAGGAGAGCGGCTGTGCTCGGTCAATTAAGTTTGAGGACTTACGGCCATGATTGGGCTAAGTCCGGTTTCAATATTCTTTTGTCTTCGGCTTATTGGACCTGTGCTAGGGCCTTGCCCCTTTACTGCATTATTTTTCTTTGTTTTGGTTGGGCTCTGCCCTTTTATAAATGATGCAGAGCATCTATTTTGCTTGGGCTCTGCCCTTATTAAAATGCATAGCATTTTTTATTAGGCCTGTTAGGCCTTTTAATTGGACTCTGTCCCTTTTCTTAATAATGCAGAGCATTAAATACTCTGACAGTGCCCCACATGGCTTGTCAGGCGCTTTGCGCAAATTAAAGAGCGCAATCGCATGTGGAAGTGACACGTGTCACGCTCTGGTGAGCGCAAGCGCAACAGCACAGTGCGCTGCGTCAGTGCGCTGCGCTGTTGCGCTGCTGACACATGGCGCTTCCTGGCGGCTTGCGCAATAGCGCAATTTTGGCAAGTGCTGGGCACTGTTCTTATTCTTTTGGATCAACTTTAGATCAAAGAAAACAAGTTTTTTCTTGTTTTCAAAGAACCAGTGGTTCATAAAAAGTGCAAGGCACTGTTATTGTTTATTTTTCTCTTTTCTTGAAGATCATTGATCTTGTTCTTAGATCAATAGTCTGTTTTTTAAGAGAATTTTCTCTTTTTCTAAAGGTTTTTACCTTTTTTGTTCTTGATAAATTCTCTCTAATTCTTCAGAGTTCTCTCTGTTTGAAGTTCTTGATTTTTCCAAAAAAAAATGTTCATCCTTTGAATTGAGGTCTAGGGTCCTTTTTATAGTGCCCATAAATTAGTTAAATTTGTTAAAGAGATCTTTTTCTGAGTGATTTGGGGAATTTTCCCCACCGTTAGATCTTTGATCTAAGGGCTTCTGTTTTACAGAAGAAAATCTTCTTGTTTTAACAAGAACAGAAAGATCTTATTAGAATTTTAATTCTGTTTGGCGTAAACGTCCCAGCGCTTGATACGTGTCGCGCAGCGCAGCAGTTGCGCAGCTGTGCTTGCGCATCTGCGCAGACACGTGTCGCACAGTGCAGCATTTGCGCAGCTGTGCTTGCGCAGCTGTGCTTGCGCAGCTGTGCTTGCGCAACTGCGCAGACACGTGTCGTGCAGCGCTTGCGCAACTGCGCAGACACGTGTCACGCAGCGCAGCGTTGCTTCCTTTACTTTTTATTAAAGAGCCTTGTTCTGATTGGACGCACTGCCTCGGGCGCTGTGCTGACACATCAACTTCTGACACGTGGCGCGTTGCGCGCAGCGCACGGGATTTGAAGCGTTGCTTCAAAATTTGAATTTAAATTTTCAAAATAGAGCTTTGCTCTGATTGGGGGAATCAGAAGCGTTGCTTCATTTCCCGCCTTGGAATTTGAACAGAGTCTTGCTCTGATTGGGTAAACAAATGCCCCCCACTGTTGCGCTTACGTGGCTCCAAAACGTGAGCGCAACGGTGACAGAATTCCAACCGTCGCGGTAACTTTCGGCAGTTGAGAGGGCACTTGGTGCCTATAAGTAGGACCTTTGGTCCTTCACAGATGATCATCATCTCCAAAATTTTTATTTTCAGAATCTCAGAGCCCTGCTCTTGCCTTTAAGAACTCTCAGAGTTAGATTTTTCCCAAAAGAAACTTTTTAGGTAAAAATTAATCTTGAATTAAATTAATTTCAATTAATAGAGCCTTGCTCTCATAGATCTTTTGATCTAGAGAAAACCCCTTTGGGGTTTTACCAATAGAGCCTTGTTCCTTTGTTTAAACACTTTCAAAAGTTTAAACTTTTAGAGAATTTTAGGTAGATGGCATTTTATGGAGCTTTGCTCCTTCCAAATCATATAGAAGAACTCTTAAGAATTCTTCATGGATCTTGGAAGTTAAAGATGACATTTTATATTATTATTATAATTATATCATCTTTTCAGAGCAAAGCTCTCAATGTTCTGAGGGAGTTTTCCTCAAATTCTCCCCATTATTGATTTTGATAAATGTTACTCCTGTCTGCAGAGCGTTGCTCTCGAGGAGTTTTAACGCTCTGTGTTTTTCTCATTGCTGATCTTCCAATGCTGTTTCCTTCAGAGATTATGGCGGTGCGTCTATACAGTCTGCACGAATTCATCACCTATGAGGATATCCATACCCAGGGCCGTCAGCAAAACCAAGAGTTTACAGATGCCCAGTGTGCGGAGGTCATGGGTCGTCTGAACGCACGTGTTGGTTGGCTGCTCCCCCGCCGCTCTGCTCTTTTGAAAGTCGTGCTGGGAGCAATTTGGAGAGCACTCCCGGGGTTCCACGAGGCCCTACCGCTCAACGCGCTGGATGATACCGAAAACAAGGTGCATTCAGTGTACCTGTCGGGGCTGATCTCGAAGAAACGGCGGGATGGCCTCATTGACATCTTACATCAAATTTTCCAGCAGACGACGATAGTCGCTACTTATCGAAGGCTGGGGGGCTTGCCGAGGATCTTGACACACAGAAGCGTGAGAGGCTGCGCACAAGAATAATCAGAAAGGCCAGAAGAACTCTGGATGGCCTTACTTTTGACTTCCTCAATCCGTGCCCCGGATCTGAGGTTATTCCATTGTAACAATATTTCTCGTTTATTGCTTTATGATTGTAAGAATTTTTGGCAATATTAATGGAAAACTTTATCCTAGCTTGTCTTATTTTTCGTTCTGAGTCTTTTGCCTATGCGTGAATGAGTGTGTCTCGAACGCTTGTAAATCGGATGTTCTTTTGTCGCTTTCTTCTTTATCCTATTATCAGCATGCCGTCTTGATAAACACATTTGACCGATAATAGAGTAATCATCTACATTTCCTCAAGAAAGAGCGATGGCTTAAGCCGCAGGTTCAGATCTGTTGCCTAAGACTTTTCAACTCTATAAGCCGTGAGGGTCTCATAGAGACTTTTCTCCCTACGGATCGAGAGGATCTCGCAGGTGGGTTTTCTCCTTAGGAATCGTGAGGATTCCTAAGTGTGTTTTCTCTTACAAGTCGTAAGGATCCTATAAGAGAATTTTCCCCTCTTACAAGTCGAGAGGACCCATAAGCGGTTGTTTCCCTCCTTGTCGGAACTCGACTTTGGAGAGTGAGACCCGTGAATAGTATGCAAGAGACCATTTTAGATCGACTTGCAGGGTCCCATTGTTCAGGAAGCAAGTTTTTTTTTTAATCCCTGCTGCCTGAGGCTTCATCTTGCAAGTTGAGACGAATCGGGAATTTCCCGCGGAGACACTGGTTTCTCTGCGAGCCGATGTGAATCAAGGGGCTCTCATCAAGGACGCTAGTTTCCCTGAGTTGAGGTATTTACCAAGGATTATTTGTTTCCCTGGTGTTGAAACGAGTCGAGAATTTCCCACGGAGACACTGGTTGCTCTGCGAGTCGACGCGCATCAGGAGGCTCTCGTCAAGGATTGTTTGTTTCCCTGAGTTGAGGTATTTGCCAAGGATTATTTGTTTCCCTGGTGTTGAAACGAGTCGAGAATTTCCCACGGAGACACTGGTTGCTCTGCGAGTCGATACGCATCAGGAGGCTCTCGTCAAGGATTGTTTGTTTCCCTGAGTTGAGGTATTTGCCAAGGATTATTTGTTTCCCTGGTGTTGAAACGAGTCGAGAATTTCCCACGGAGACACTGGTTGCTCTGCGAGTCGACGCGCATCAGGAGGCTCTCGTCAAGGATTGTTTGTTTCCCTGAGTTGAGGTATTTGCCAAGGATTATTTGTTTCCCTGGTGTTGAAACGCGTCGAGAATTTCCCACGGAGATATTGGTTGCTCTACGAGTCAACGCGCATCAGGAGGCTCTCGTCAAGGATTGTTTGTTTCCCTGAGTTGAGGTATTTGCCAAGGATTATTTGTTTCCCTGGTGTTGAAACGAGTCGAGAATTTCCCACGGAGACACTGGTTGCTCTGCGAGTCGACGCGCATCAGGAGGCTCTCGTCAAGGATTGTTTGTTTCCCTGAGTTGAGGTATTTGCCAAGGATTATTTGTTTCCCTGGTGTTGAAACGAGTCGAGAATTTCCCACGGAGACACTGGTTGCTCTGCGAGTCGACGCGCATCAGGAGGCTCTCATCAAGGATTGTTTGTTTCCCTGAGTTGAGGTATTTGCCAAGGATTATTTGTTTCCCTGGTGTTGAAACGAGTCGAGAATTTCCCACGGAGACACTGGTTGCTCAGCGAGTCGACGCGCATCAGGAGGCTCTCGTCAAGGATTATTTGTTTCCCTGAGTTGAGGTATTTGCCAAGGATTATTTGTTTCCCTGGTGTTGAAACGAGTCGAGAATTTCCCACGGAGACACTGGTTGCTCTGCGAGTCGACGCGCATCAGGAGGCTCTCGTCAAGAATTGTTTGTTTCCCTGAGTTGAGGTATTTGCCAAGGATTATTTGTTTCCCTGGTGTTGAAACGAGTCGAGAATTTCCCACGGAGACACTGGTTGCTCTGCGAGTCGACGCGCATCAGGAGACTCTCGTCAAGGATTGTTTGTTTCCCTGAGTTGAGGGGTTTGCCGAAGACACTGGTTTCTTCGGAGTTGGGATGAATCATTGAGGTTTGGCTTCGTTTTCTGGCGGAGCCTGTTGGGAAAGTAAGGTTCCCTCTTTGTTTGCGCCCTTGGATTATATACAGGGATCGATGTGATCTTAACTGTAGGGCCAAAGTTTTATCATCATTTTTTTTCCGCGATGCTCTATCATTTCAGCTTTTATATCGCGAAGGTCGCGATTGCCCAATCATTTCGGCTATTTTTCGCGGTGCCCAATCATTTCGGCTGTTTATTTCGTTTTTACTCACTGCTTTTTATTGCGAGTTGCCCAATCATTTCGGCTATTTCATGTGCATACATTTTTACTTGCTTCTTTTTTAATGCAAGTTGCCCCATCATTTCGGCTATTTCATATGCATGTGCAGCCTACTGGCTTTTCTCCGTAAACCTGAAATTGGACACCGATTTCGGCATCAGCACCGCTACAACTGGGATATTACCAGGAGCGAATCATCATTTGCCTCTGCCGATGTTGACCAAAGGTGGCTTAGCGACCAGGGTTAGGGTCCTGTCGACTAAGGCTTTTGACTTCGTGAGCCGTAAGGGTCTCACAAAGTTATTTCTCCCTACAAGTCGTGGGATCTTGTAGGTGTATTTTCTCTTTAGGGATCGTGAGGATTCCTAAGTGTTTTGTTCCTCTGTAAGTCGTAAGGATCCTACAAGAGGATTTTCTCCTCATAAATCGAGAGGATTTACAAGGGTTGTTCACCATGTGAACATATCCCCAGTCATGGATGGGACTTGGTCAGGGAAATATTTATTCGCGCCCGTGGATTGTATACAAGAGCCCGTATTAGACCACTTGTAGGGCAATATCGGAAGTTGTGGGGGTTGCTTAAGCACAGGTTTAGGTCTCTGTAACTTAATACTTTCAAATCTTATGAGCCGTGAGGGTCTCATAAGAGAGTTCTCCTTACGAGTCGTGAGGATCTCGCAAGTGTATTTTCTCCTTAGGAATCGTGGGGATCCCTAAGTGTGTTGCTCCCTTGTGAGTCGTAAGGATCTTACGCGGGTGGTTTCTCCTTACAAGGTCGAGAGGACCCTATAAGTGTCTTTTAATGAGATTGCGCCCTTTCGGGTTTTCACAAACACTCGCCGGTAGTCCTGCTGTTTTTACTCACGGAGCCCTTTCGGATTTTCATTCGTGCCCATTTTGCTTATGGACATACCGTTTTTTTATTCTTTTTATTTTCTTCTTCTTCTTTTTTTTACGAGGTCGCGCCCTTTCGGGTTTTTCACGAACACTCGCCGGTAGCCCTGCTGTTTTTACTCACGGAGCCCTTTCGGGTTTTCATCCGTGCCCTTTTTGCTTATGGACATTCCGTTTTTTTTATCATTCATCATTTTTTTTATTATTTTCTTTTTCTCTTATCTCTCTTTTTTTTATTCATCTTGTCAGCCTAAGGATGCTGTGGTAGTAGTTTAAAGACGTTTCGGTCTGTCATTAGTTTAAGGACGTTTCGGTCCGTCATTAGTTTAAGGACGTTTCGATCCGTCACGAAGAAGGCTGGCTATTGCTTATAAAGCTTGAGCTTAGGAAGATAGCGAGCAGACATAGTCGTCGTCATCTATCATTGACCTAGGCTGTGGCTCATTAAGCGTAGTATTTCTTTAGGAATCAACCATTTATTGGCCTATAAGGCCTTTCACCGTGCATGTCCATGAGTAGATAAGCCCCACCCTGGTAGATCTTATCTATGATGTACGGGCCTTCATAGTTTGGCTCGAATTCTCCCTGCTTGGCACGATTGGGGATCATAGGCCTTTTGACCACTAGCACGAGTTCGCCTTGGCGGAATGTCCTCGGTCAGGTCAATCTTTCATATGAGCGCGTTATCTTTGCTTTATAAGCTTCTAGATTTTGTTGCGCTATGAGCCGTGTTTCTGCAAGGGCATCAAGCTCCTCAAGCCGAAGGTGAACGTTTTCTTCGTTCGTCAGCTCATAGTGGACTGCCACTCGTAGAGAGGGAAACTCTATCTCGAGGGGGAGTACTGCTTCCGTCCCAAATACCAACGCGTACGGCGTTGTGTTCGTGGCCGTCTTGAACGTAGTTCGATACGCCCAAAGAGCCTCTTGCAGTCTCTCGTGCCAGTCTTTCTTATTTCGGGAGACCGTCTTTTTCATGATCTTCGTTAGGGTCTTGTTGAAGGCCTCGGCTAGACCATTAGCTCGCGGATTATAAACTGAGGAATATCTCCGGTCTATGTTATGCTGTTGCGCGAAGCGACTGATCTTGTGGTTTCTGTAGGCTGGCCCGTTATCAGAGATGATCCGTCGTGGAGTTCCAAACTGATATATGACGTGCGTCTTGAAGAAGTGGAGAATATTCTCCGTCTTCACTTCCCTCAGCGGTACTGCCTCTGCCCATTTGGAGAAGTAGTCAGTCGTCGCCAGGATGAAACGATGTCCCCCGGACGATGCTGGTTCGATGGGGCCGACTATATCAGTTCCCCACATTTCGAATGGCCAGCTAGCCACTGTCGGGTGTAGCGGATTTGGATGCTGATGGATGAAGTCCCCATGGATTTGGCATGAATGGCATTGCTTCGCATATTCGAGGCAATCCTGAATCATCGTGGGCCAGTAGTAGCCCATCCGTTTGATCTTCAACTTCATCTTTGGGCCGGCTTGGTGAGAACCACAGATTCCGTCATGAACTTCCTGAACGACTCTTTCTGCTTCGTCAGGTCCTAAGCATCTCAGCCACAGAGAATCGAATGACCTCTTGTATAGAGTATCATTGACGAAGGCGAAAGACAGAGCCCGTTTCATGAGCTGATGTCTTGTGGACGCTTCTTCAGGTATTTGGTGGAACTTAAAGTAGTCTATGAAGACTTCCCTCCAATCCTCAGCCTTTTCCCGGTCTTCTATTTGCAAGGTCGTCTGTTCGGCCGCTCCCTTCTCTTCGGATGATTCCGGAGATATTTCTACTGGGGCAACCATCCGCCGGCTTTGTACCATGATTCTAACGTCATCAAGGTTCTCGTCAGCCAGTTTTTTAGCAAGTTTGGCCAACACGTCTGCTTTGCTGTTTTCTGCGCGCGGTATGCTTTCCAAAGTATAGGAGGGAATTTGGATCAACAATTGTTGCACCTTTTCACCGTACTTCACCAATTCCGGTTTGCACGTTTGGTAATCGCCGTTTACTTGACTAACGACCAGTTGAGAATCTCCGTATATGAGGAGGTTTTCAATTCCCATGTCAATGGAGATCTCGAGGCCTGCTATCAAAGCTTCGTATACGGCTTCATTGTTCGTCCTCGGTTCTGTTAAGGAGAAAGCAAAGCGCATTATCCCTTCTTGTGGAGTCACGAAGATGAGGCCTACCCCCGATTTGATTATAGGGGTATTTTGTTTGCGCTTCTTTACGGAAGATGCTCCATCGAAATAAAGCTCCCATCGGGTATTACCACCGTCAATCGCGTCAAACGCATGTTCGTCTGGAAAATCGCAATTTAGAGGAGAATCGGCGGCGATCGGATGCTCAGCGAGGAAATCGGCGATGGCCTGGCCTTTCACTGCCTTGAGAGCTTGATAGGTTATCGAAAACTCCATCAAGAGCAGGGCCTATTTAGCGAGTCGTCCCGTCAATATGGCCTTCGACATTAAATATTTAAGAGGGTCCACCTTCGAGATGAGACGGACTTCATGTGCTAATGCATAGTGCCTGAGCTTTGTTATCGCAAAGATCAACGCCAAGCAATGTTTTTCAATGAGGAAGTAGTTGCTTTCTGCCTCCAGTAGAACTCGACTTAAGTAATAAAGAGCTCTCTCCTTCCCTTGATCGTTATCTTGTGCCCATAATGCGCCTAAAGAACCTTCGAGGGCGGTTGTGTAAAGAATGAGGGGCTTCCCTTTGACCGGAGCAGCCAACACTGGCGGGTTCTGCAGATACTGTTTAATCTCGTCCAGCGCGCCCTGGCATTTTTGATCCCAAACGAATGGTGTTCCTTTCTTCATCAGGTGACTGTAAGGACGACACTTGCCCGAAAGGTTGGCTATAAATCGCCGTATATATGCGAGCTTCCCTTGGAGAGATCACAGCTGCTTAAGAGTCCTTGGCGGAGGCATTTCCATGATCGCCTTGATCTTTGACGGATCTATCTCAATACCTCGGTGTCGGACGATGAATCCCAGGAATTTGCCCGAGGAAACTCCGAATGCACACTTGAGAGGGTTCATCTTCAAGTTGTATTGCCGAAGGCGTTGAAATACAGTTTTCAGATGCTCAAGTTGCTCCTCGTATGATTTGCTTTTAACCACGAGAGCGTCGATATAGCATTCGACGATTTCGTGTATGAGGTCATCGAAGATCTTCGTCATGGCCCTCTGGTAGGTGGCACCGGCGTTCTTTAATCCGAAGGGCATTACTTTATAACAGAATATTCCCAAAGGAGTCCGAAAAGCGGTGTGCTTCTGGTCTTCGGGGTGCATTTTTATTTGATTATACCCTGATGAGTCGTCCATGAAAGAGAAAACCTAATGAGTGGACGTATTGTCTATCATCAGTTCGGTGACTGGCATTGGGAAATCGTCCTTCGGGCAGGCTTTATTAAGATCCCGAAAATCCACGAATATGCGCACCGTCCCATTTTTCTTCATCACCGGGACGATGTTAGCGATCCATTCAGGGTATTGAACTTCCTGGATGAAGCCAGAGTCGATCAGCTTCTTGACCTCAGCGTTGATGCTCATCTCAAGCTCGAGCCGCATTCTCCTCGGCGCTTGTTTAACTGGCTTGACGTTCGGGGATATAGCCAATTTGTGCACAGCGATCTTTGGATCTAGTCCCGGCATTTCGGAATAGTTCCATGCGAAGCAATCTTTATGTTGTACAAGGACGTCTTTTAACGCAGCCACCCTTTTTTCAGATAGTAGCTCGCTGACAAATGTCGGTCGCGGATCGTTCGCCGTCCCCAACTCAATTTTCTTGAAGTTATCTGCAGTGGTATGTATTCCATCCTCCAGTTCCTTCGGCGCTGGTGGAAATTCTGAGATCACCTCATCATTGCTGTTCTCGAGGCACCAGGGAAGGCTGTCCATGTTCTCGGGCTCTTCTTTTAATATTGTTATCATGTGACAAGTGCGAATCCGCTTCCAATCCCAATGTGGAGTTGGCTCTGTCCTTGTGGCTTTGGGTTCGTGCTTCTGTGGCGGTGTCATCTTCCAGTTGTCAGACAGAGCGAACTTGCCGAGCTGGTACTGATCTTCAACCCAATTCTTGAAGGTGAAGCAGTCTTCGAGCGGGTGCTCTATTACTCGATGGTAAGAGCAATACTTTGGGTCAGAAACTTCACCTGCTCGTTCAGGGTTTTTGGACTCCGGCAGTGTAAGCATTTGATGTTTTAGAGCAAGATCAAGTATCTTCTTCGTCTTGTCCCGAGGAAACGAGTACGCTCGACCCATTTTCTTCATGAGGGATAGATCAATAATGCTCGACTCCCGTTTGCGTGGCTTCTTAGCCCCGCTTTGTTGCGGTTGAGCGCTCTTTCGGCCTTTCGACTTGTTTCTGCCTCTGTGTCGAGCCTTTTTTATAACAGGTTGACAGGGGGCGACATTTTCGTCTTTCACGGCCTGTTGAAGGAGGCGTTGCGTTTTGGCTTTCTCGTAGATTGCCATTTCACGATTGTGATCATCTCGGACTTTTTGACCAACTTCCCTTATAAGCCTGTCCATTTGTTCTTCAAACGACGGACTAGGTACTTTCGCATCAGGAATTTTTACTGGTTCGGGATTAGTGTCCTCCCGTTGAGCATCTGCTTCTTCATTGAAGTCGCGCACGACGTAACAGTCGCGGAGCAGCTCTCGTTTCTTAGAGCGAATGTATCCGAGCCCGATTGTTTCCATCCTCCCACTAGGCAACTTGTGCTGAGTTCCGGGGACGTTCCAGACCCTGTCATAGAACTTAGCCTTTCGAGCAGTTTGTTTAAAGGGTATCCATTGGCGCTTCAACAGCCTCTTCAAGCCTTCTGTATAATATCTGGGTAGACGGATGGGTTGAAACCTGTCCAGCGTAGGATCTGCACCGTGCCAGATTTCTCTCTCTACTTTGTTTTCTTCAGAGCGGTAGAATAGAATTGCCTTCTCGCCTTCTCGCCTGGGAGGGATATAGAACGTCTGCAGCTCCTCTACACTGTCGGTATCAAGCGCATCCAGTTCTTTATAATGTTTAAGTGGCACCATAGCGACTTGTAGACTTTGCTCTTCGTCAGCGGAAGCTCGTATTGAAGGTCGAGCAGAGAATACAGCATGGACCTCATCCTCTGAATCACTACCAAAGATCAACGTAGGAGCGGATGGTCCCGGCTTGGTGTATTGGGGAGGACCCGAATAAACTGTCTCCTCTTCCTCCTCGGTGTCGCTGCCGAAGACAGGGATGGTAGCGTTAGTTTTGTTCTCCGGCTTGCAACACCTTTCCGTGTCTTCGAAATTCGGCAAGAAGTATTTGGCATCTTCATATTTGCGAACTTTATTCACGAAAAACGGATTCAATTCTCCCGTCACGGTATACTCGAGACCATCCCTAAAATATTTCATACACTGATGCTGTGTAGAAGGGATGATCTTGTACTCGTGTAACCATGGTCGGCCGAGCAGAGCGTTGTAGCATGTCTTGGCATCTATGACGTGGAATTTAATGTCCATGACGAGCAGCCCGAAGCGTAGCGTCAGTATCACAGATCCAAGAGTCTTTGACGATTGGGAGTCGAACCCGGAGATGGTGATCTTGTCTCGAGCGAGGTGTTGAACGCTCATGCAGATTTCCTTTAAAACCCGCACATTGAGTAGGTTAACAGACGACCTGTTATCGATCAGGATTTTGCCTATCTTTATATCATGGCGGTATCCTAAGACATAGAGGGGGCGATTGTGTTCGCACGTCCCTAGGAGAAGGTCTTCATCGCCAAAAGTGACATCTGCCGTGTGCACTTCCTCCAATTCATCCTTTATCTTTTCTTCGGCCAGAAAAGCTTGGAACTGCTCCGGCTCTTATAGTGCCTTAATTAATGAATCTCCCGCCTCTTTTGATAGTAAAAGGGCGTCAAGAATGCTGAGCTGTGAGGGTAGCTTCCTCAGATGCGCTAAGACGTTGTAATCCACCTTATTTTTCTTCGGCGGGTCTTTAGCAGTTAGCTCTTCCATGACTTGGTCATCTAGGGCGATGTCCTCAGAGACCTTTTCTTTCCCTTTATCTTTTTTGTTCGAGGGTCCGAGATTCTTTTCGGGCAGCGTGCGATTACGCAGCCGGATATTTTCACAGATCTTCGGCTCTTCTTCTTTTCCCGAAGTAGACTCTTTAAAGAGGGTGCTAAGAGCCAGCTCCTCGTCGGAATCGCTCCCGAATGTGAGCACTTGTGATCCCCCGGCGTTAACCATGCGACAATTGCCGGTAGTCCTGTTAAGCCCTCTGATCGTATCGCTCTGCTCTCGGCGAGTCTTACGCTTTTCCCGCTTAAGATGCTGCCGGTGAGCAACATATCCTTGCCACCATCTATCGAAAGTTTTGCACTCTTCAGCGGGGTGCGAAATCTTCCGATGATACAAGCAATAGGAGGGGTGCATTTCCGCTTCACCAATAACGCTTCCCTCAGAAGATGGTAGTTTCATACCCATTGACACGGCTTTAGCAAACCTCTTCCTCATCTTGAATTTGATTTTATCCGCAGTGAGTGTACTTTGCTCCAGCGGGAGTATCTCAATTCTTTCGTCAAGGCGCTGGCGTTTGGCACTTTCAAATATAACCGCCTCGCGCTCCCGATTAGCTTTGCTTTTTAAGAGAGCTTCATTGAGGAATGCGTCAATTACTTCATCCGATGGCTCCAGCATTTTTGGTTCAGGATCTGCCCCCGGCGTTTCAGTACAAGGAGTCTCCTCATTGTCCATGAACGAATGGGAAATCACATGACAGCTCGCCACGTATTCTTCAGATTCATCAGATGAACTTTCTCCCTCATCTTCCTCTTGAAAGACGTGATTGAGGAATTCTTGGAATGTAACGGGAGTACATGCCTTCTGGTTGTATTCCTCCAGCGCGTCAATTTGTTTTTGCAAGTCCGTGCGCTTGTCGCCAGGCTTCACGGGCTTCTTTGACTTCTTTTTCTTCTTCTTTGAAGATTTCGACGGCTGGTTGTGAATGCTTGGGCCACCTCCATTGATCTTTTGAGTTGGACGAGGCTTCAACATCCCTTCAATGATCTGCGGCTCCAACGGGTTCTTCCATTTGATCGCTGGGCATATTTGAAGATCATTTAGCATCCTCTTTGTCTTGGCTGATAATACAACCTCCCAAGGAGCTTCTTCAACGACAGAGCATGTTGCCCCCGGCGTATTCATTCCCTTAGAGGTGTGGGGTTGCGGTGGATTCACCTTCCATTTGTCGGACAATGCAAACTTGCCCTGTCGGTACTGGTCTTCAAGCCAATTTTTGAAAACGTAGCAATGCTCGATCGGATGACCCAGTACTCGATGATAAGGACAGTAGTTGGGCTCATTGACATCACTCGGTTGCGAAGGACGTTTTGGATCCGGTAGATTTATGAGTCGGTTGCGCAACGCCAGCTCGAATAACCTTCTTGTTTTATCCCGGTGAAACGAGTAAGAACGTCCCATCCTCTCCTCAAGGGCTACGTACGGGCGCATATTATTTTGACGAACGACCGGCTTCGAGTTGTTCGGTTGCTGTTGAGCATTAACGACAACGATCGCTTTCCCCTTTTCCTTCTCATTTCGGGAGTCCGGTTTTGGAAGAGGAGGTTTATGGCCCATTTGATCCATTTGCGCCAGCTTGTCGATTAGTGCCTGGAAGGTGGTCGGCTTGAAGAACATCATAAATTGCGAGATGGTTGCTTGCGGATCAAGGGTTCCCACAAACATTCCCACTGCGGGAGCTTCTTCTATGCGCTGCTCGCATTTTGACCATAAATTGCGCCACCGTATAGCATATTGGACCCATGTCTCGCCCGGCTTTACCCTGGCATTAATCAATGCCATTATCGGGGTACGCTCGCTGGCACTCGCGAAACGTTGGGTAAATAGCAGTTCTATTTCAGCAAAGGTCTTGATAGAGTCATTCGGGAGCTCGGAATACCACTCGAATGCCGTATCTGACAAGCTGCCAACGAACTGACGGAACAACAATTTATCATCCCCTCCGGTGTTGCCGTAAAGCGCCCTGAACTGGGAAACATGCTGGTGGGGATTGCCAGTCCCCTTATACACGTAGAATTTTGGTATCGTATAACCTGGCGGGTACTTGATCTGGTCGTACCAGCCCGGATACGGTCGCCCCATTTTTACGACCTAACCCGCTGCTTCAGTCGCTTGATGAACCCGGATCTGCTGAGCTATATATTCGTCCAGGTCGGCTTTGGAGATTGCCTCCTCCTTGGCTGTTGATAGAGCCAGAGGAGGATTCGACGTTTCTCCCCTATCATCTTCAAAGATGATCGGGGGATCTTCAGGAGATGGATCTTGTTGAATCATCATACCCACCATGTCCTGGAACAGGAGGGCCATTTTCTTTATGCTGGCTGCTTGTTCCGCAGCTTCTTTATCCTTCTTCTCCAATATGCGACGAAGGAACTCAGCGTCAGTTTCCTGTTCCTGACGTTCATCCGAGGACGTCTCAGGGGTTTCTTTTGGCCCAGTAAGTGCGGCCATCACGGTCATCATCTCCTGGAGCTTTTGCTGTTGCTCCTGAGCCTTGGTCACTGACCATGTAAGCGGTCTATGACCTGTGGATGCACGGCTGTCCTCCTTTCCCGACGCCATGTATACTGTATGAACTGTTATGCCCCCGGACTTAGGGCGTTTAGGTTCACCACCTTTGGCATTTGCCGTGGGCACGGGGGTTTTCTCCGGCCTTCTTCTTTTGTGGGCCGTTGAAGTGGAGGGGGCCGTTACAGTGGGCACCCTGGTGATTGTTGTCCTTTGCTGTTTAAGAGGACGATCCTTTTCTTCTTGCACCTTCGCCTTTTTCTGTTGACGAGAGTGACCTGGGTCAATCACGGAGTCTTGAACCCTCCGCCAAACCTTGTATATTTTTTAGGACAGCCATTGAGGAGGCTGTTCTTGCTTCATTTCCGGAACTCTCTCCGCGGGCGGAGGAGATCTTTTCAATGTAGCGGTTGGAGAGTTCTTACGTACCCTCCTCAACAGTTCAAAGTTGTTCCCAGTTGGAACAGCAGCGTTGACCTCCACCACTGGAGCAGGTGGAGTTAGCCCTGAGGGGGAGTTGCCCCCTGCCTTCCTTACTCGTCGCCAATGGCGATGTCGAGCATGATGAGCCGTTGGGACTGGCTCGGAGATAGAGACAGCTTCTTTTTGCCCCCTGTCTGAATGAGGCGCCGCTGGTGTTAACCTCTTAAAGACTGAGGTTGTCCTTTGAGTGATGATATTCAACTTGTCGAAGACAGATCCTCGAGCAGGGGCAGGAGCAGGAATAGTCAGTCTTGAAAAGACTGACTCTTTGACAGAGGAAGCCGCCTTGACGACTTCTGGAGCAGCGGCTATTGCCTTCCTTGGGACAGCTACCTTGGGATTCACAGGCTCCTTGGCGGGCCCCTCAGAGCTTTGATCCAGCCTCGCAAAGACAGAGGCAGTTGGCTTGGTAATGGACGGCCCGTTGACAGGGGCCGTCGTAGCAGTGAGCCGGTCGAAGACCGACTTCTTGTTCGTTTCTGGTGCAGGTATT
Source organism: Agapanthus africanus (assembly GCA_030015575.1). Classification (NCBI taxonomy): domain Eukaryota; kingdom Viridiplantae; phylum Streptophyta; class Magnoliopsida; order Asparagales; family Amaryllidaceae; genus Agapanthus; species Agapanthus africanus. Next base: position 85,981,776 of record CM057338.1, on the reverse strand, counting down.
GGCATAGAGAAGCTTGTGGGTGGGATCATGGTCCCTAAAAACAGGCCGGTGGTGGCCTGGGTCATCTGTTCTACCGGCAGAGCGAGGAAGGAGGCCGCTTGGGGCCCATATGCTACACCTCCAGGTGTGGTGGAGCGTCCGTTGCAGTGGCACTTCGAGCAGTTGGTGCAGTTAGAGGCCATTGATGCTTGAGTTCTACGCTAGGCAACAGACCAAATCTTAGTAACTTGAAATCCAAAGGCAACCGTTAACAAACCGCGATTGGTTCGCGAAGACGACACACGAAGTGTGGAGTGGAAAGAGGAAAAGGTCCCACCGGGCGTGCCAGAATCTGTTCCCCTCTGAAAGACGGCCGAGACTGAACGTCTTGCCTGAGATTCGGGACAGATGCTATATGGTTTTATCCTTCTACCTCTCCGAAGATGCCAAGTTGATTTATGGCACCGTGTATCGGAGGTTTAGACGGATGCGGCCGATTTAGCAGACTTCGTCAGATTCCCCCTCACGGTGAGGGGTTTTTGATTGTGAGGACGCTCTTCCCTGCAGGCGCAAGCCCCTGCAGTTAATTACGCTACCGCACCGCGGTAGCAACTTTCTCCTTCTCCAGAATTTCACTTCGTGTCGTGGGTGTTTGTTTTGTTTGTGGTTGCCCGTGGATTGTATACGGAGACTAATTTATTTCGTCGCCCGTAGGACGTGGATTAGTCCAAATCCGTATTTACTTAGATTTGGGTTTGGTGTTTTAGTTTAAGGATACGTTAGCCGTGTTGAGGCTAAGATCAACTTAAACGTTCGTTAAGGATACGTTAGTCCTGTTTGAAACTAAGATCAACTTAACGTGGTGATACATTTAATATATGGCCGTCGGGACTCATCACCTCTCTGACGTCATTGAAGGATTACAACGATAGGTGTCAGAGGAGTTCAGAGATGTACCCTTGAACCAAAGTTGATTTGGAGTTTTATAGTCCATTTGAATGTTTAAGGATACGTTAGCCGTGTTTGGGGCTAAGATCAACTTAAACGGGATCGTTTAGATCCGACAAAAGAGCATTTGGGAGCTCTATTGTTCCAGTTTAAGGACGTGGTGGTCCATGTTCCAGTTTAGGGACGTGGTGGTCCATGTTCCATTTTAAGGACGTGGTGGTCCATCATTAGTTTAAGGACGTTTCGGTCCATCGTCAGTTTAGGGACGTGGTGGTCCATTATTAGTTTAAGGACGTTTCGGTCCGATATTAGTTTAAGGACGTCTCGGTCCATCATTAGTTTAAGGACGTTTCGGTCCACGAGTTTAAGGACCCCGCAGTCCGTATTGATGTGTGGTCGTCGGGACCCGTCACCTCTCTGACGTCGTTGAAGTATTACAACGATAGGTGTCAGAGGAGCTCGGAGATGTACCCTTGAACCGGTTGTAAATTGGTTTAGGAGAGCAGCTGTGCTCGGTCAATTAAGTTTGAGGACTTACGGCCATGATTGGGCTAAGTCCGGTTTCAATATTCTTTTGTCTTCGGCTTATTGGACCTGTGCTAGGGCCTTGCCCCTTTACTGCATTATTTTTCTTTGTTTTGGTTGGGCTCTGCCCTTTTATAAATGATGCAGAGCATCTATTTTGCTTGGGCTCTGCCCTTGTTAAAATGCATAACATTTTTTATTAGGCCTGTTAGGCCTTTTAATTGGGCTCTGTCCCTTTTCTTAATAATGAGAGCATTAAATACTCTGACAGTGCCCCACATGGCTTGTCAGGCGCTTTGTGCAAATTAAAGAGCGCAAGCGCATGTGGAAGTGACACGTGTCACGCTCTGGTGAGCGCAAGCGCAACAGCACAGTGCGCTGCGTCAGTGCGCTGCGCTGTTGCGCTGCTGACACATGGCGCTTCCTGGCGGCTTGCGCAATAGCGCAATTTTGGCAAGTGCTGGGCACTGTTCTTATTCTTTTGGATCAACTTTAGATCAAAGAAAACAAGTTTTTTCTTGTTTTCAAAGAACCAGTGGTTCATAAAAAGTGCAAGGCACTGTTATTGTTTATTTTTCTCTTTTCTTGAAGATCATTGATCTTGTTCTTAGATCAATGGTCTGTTTTTTAAGAGAATTTTCTCTTTTTCTAAAGGATTTTACCTTTTTTTGTTCTTGAGAAATTCTCTCTAATTCTTCAGAGTTCTCTCTGTTTGAAGTTCTTGATTTTTCCAAACAAAAATGTTCATCCTTTGAATTGAGGTCTAGGGTCCTTTTTATAGTGCCCATAAATTAGTTAAATTTGTTAAAGAGATCTTTCTCTGAGTGATTTGGAGAATTTTTCCCACCGTTGGATCTTTGATTTAAGGGCCTCTGTTTTACAGAAGAAAATCTTCTTGTTTTAACAAGAACAAAAAGATCTTATTAGAATTTTAATTCTGTTTAGCGTAAACGTCCCAGCGCTTGATACGTGTCGCGCAGCGCAGCAGTCGCGCAGCTGTGCTTGCGCATCTGCGCAGACACCTGTCGCGCAGCGCAGCTGTGCTTGCGCAGCTGCGCAGACTCGTGTCGTGCAGCGCTGCGCTTGCGCAGCTGCGCAGACACGTGTCGTGCAGCGCGGCGCTTGCGCAGCTGTGCTTGCGCAGCTGCGCAGACACGTGTCGTGCAGCGCTTGCGCAACTGCGCAGACACGTGTCACGCAGCGCAGCGTTGCTTCCTTTACTTTTTATTAAAGTGCCTTGCTCTGATTGAACGCACTGCCTCGGGCGTTATGCTGACACATCAATTTCTGACACGTGGCGCGTTGCGCGCAGCGCACTGGATTTGAAGCGTTGCTTCAAAATTTGAATTTAAATTTTCAAAATAGAGTTTTGCTCTGATTGGGGGAATCAGAAGCGTTGCTTCATTTCCCGCCTTGGAATTTGAACAGAGTCTTGCTCTGATTGGGTAAACAATCCCGCATCCATCTCTCGACTCTGGTCAGTACCCTCCGGATAACCGCCAGGTCCAACCAATCACCGATAGGTACTCGCCCACCTCCAGGCTCAATCGGCAAAGTCCATCGATCATCTTACCGAGGGGAACCATACCGGGTCCACCACGAACCCGCAAACGGATCATCCAACTCCTCGAATCGGGTTTCAAGCACACGTCTCAGCACCGAGAAAACGCGTGGTGGACGCACGGATTAACCGGCAATTTCCCTACCAGTTGCACTCATCTAGAAGTGTTCGGCATTCATTTAGCACATATTACCAAAACAGTCGTTAAATATCAGATTACATGTGTTAGACTTTAAAACCGGCACATAAGGGAAATTGACTGCATTTCATAGCATGGCATCATTCCTATATATCGCAACTTGTGTTTCGAAGTCCGTGCAGGAAATTCCAGAAGAACGGTAAAAATTACAAATGAAGACTGCTAAAAAGATACGCCAACTTAAGGATTTGGAATCTGGTATTGTTATAAGAAGCATTCAGAGATTTAACATATCAGAAAATGCATCAAAATACAGAAGAAGTCAACACTGGAAGTTTGAAGCTCTAAGGCCGCCAAGTGGCCGCGGAACCGCGGCCGGAGCCGCCTTTAGCCGCTGTTCCGCGGCGGCTTGTCTACATCAGCATCTCAATTTGGCTTCATAACTCTTGTCTCTGTACCTACACTTCATAAATCCATTGCAAGTTCCAGAATACCCCAGAAGCTTCTGCCAGTTCAGCAAACTTAGGGTTTCTAAAGCTAAACAACCCTAGCTTAAAGCCTAAGCTAATCCCCTAACTAACTACTTCTAGAAGCCTCTTCCCCTAACTAACTTTTGGAGGAAAAACTCAAATTTGAATTCCTAGACCTAGGGTTTGGAAAACCTATAAATAGACCCCTAGGCTCACTTGTTGGAGTTGTTCATTCTTTGGTTGTTGAAAGCTAATTTCTTCTTCAACCTTCATCTTCCCCAATTTCCACCCACAAGTCTAGTGACAAGACTTGTGTCAAAACCCTAACCCTAATCCAATCAATCAAGATTCCAAATTCAAGATCCATGGAGTTCAAGCAAAGCAAGTCTTCAACCAACCTTTAGAAGCGAAGCCGGACTTCAACGGAGCACGAGATCCAAGCCGATCCACGACTCAAGGAGTCGATGCGACGCTAGAATCGACGATCAAAGTTCCATCCTCTTGTAGTTCTTGAGAGTTGTAACTAAATTGTTGATATAATAAAGGTGAAGATTCTTTAAACTTGCTTATTTTCAATTCGAGCATAATGATTAGTATTCAATTCTTGAATGTATTCTTCGTGATGATGCTTGAGTAAAACTCCGCTCGTGGAGGAATTGAAACGATTGTAGAATGATGATGTTGACGAATCTTTAACATTTTCTTAAGTCTTATAACAATTGTAAATTCTTGAAAATCGAATGATCGATGATCTAGATCGATGCGAATGCGTTCTTGATTCCTTTCGCACGATCTAGAGATCAACGATCGATCATCCGACTTTCAAGAAGCAATCTAGTGAATGTGTTCATCGAATGGACAAAGGATAGGATGAGGAACCCTAATTCTTCACAAGATCCTTGATCCTCGATGAATTCTATATCGATTTAGCATCAACTTGTTAATGGATAAGAAATCGTATTCTTGAATCTTCATCACATCTACAATCTAATCGATTCCTACGAGCTTTACTTCAAATCTTGAAACCCAAATCGATTGGAATTATATCACATCTTGATTCTTGATGTTTATCGTTTTCTTGATTCTTGATTAGAATAGTGAAACTTGAACTCATCGATAAAATCTTGAATCATTTTGCTTTTCTATTAAAGTTTCAATTCAAACAAAACAAAATACAAACGAATCGCACAATCCCTGTGGACAAATATTTTTGGTTGTGATTTCTATACATATTTTCTAACTACACACCGGAAAAACAATTCAATCAAATGGCGTCGTTGCTGGGGATCGCGCGCTAATTCATTCTTTACTTGAAATTTGATTTGAAAATATTTATTCCATTACATTTTTTGAGATCAAAATTCGCACAAACCCTAAACGATTTGTTGTGGTTTATTGCGAGGAAATCTGGAGCTTGCTGTGAAATTGGAATAATTTTTGGAGTATTCCATAGGACAAGGGAAGTGAACAGGGACATTCTCTGAAAATTTTGTGCAGTGTTCCTTTGAAACTATCGCGGAAGGGCGGCATTAGCCAACAATTGCCGCGGAACCGCGGCTTTATAGAGGGATCTCTGTAAAAAAATTCCTCAGGTACCTTCTATCTTTCTTATCTCCTCCTAAATCTGCTCCAAATAACAATTTACTGCAGGTTTCTTTGCAAATAATCGCAGCGCTGCAAAAAGCAAAATAAAAATTTGTGCGTGTTTTAATTTTTGGTTGTTTGCATATTAATACGGATATTAAGGGGCAAAGACCAAATCCAGATTAGGTGGGGAGTTCATTACCTTTCCTAGGCCCCGAAAATCACAAACTTGCATCCGCATTGACCCACATTAACTAAAAAAGATCTAGAGATGACTCTAAGGACCGCCGCGCTCACTTAGGACAGAAGAAAGCCGTGGGTAATTCATTGCTTATCCGCGTTTTCTTGTGGTGTCTAAGGCAAGTGTGTCGAAGGCTGGTGGTTATTAATTAGGCCCACTACTTGCGTAGTGGAGTACCTTCCCACTTACCTGGCACTTACCTGGCCACAGGAGGACAAAGAGGCAGTGGAGGATTCTATCCTGCGACTTGTCTTTTGGCAGTTAGGAGCGGTCTAGAGCCGGACCTAGGTGACCACTAGATTCTAGGGTTTTGCTTGTTGCATTTTGTTGCGTCGCATCATTTTTTCAAAAATCCGTCCCTTTTTCAAAACAAACACCACATTCATTCATTCCCCTAATTATAAGTCACGCTGCCACTTGTACTAACCCTTTTTAGTGCAAGATAGGCTGGACACGGGATTCTAGTGCCCGTTTAGTCCGCGTCTCCCCTATCGACCCTAAAGTCGGTATTTCTACATTTACCTTTTCTTTACCCACCACCACACCCACATCGATGGATCCTTCTCCATCGAAATCCTTTACCACTACTCTGCCGCCGTCCGTTGGTGCGCAGAATCCACCCCGCATCTCTCTTCACGAGAGGTGTTATCCTACACGAGGTCCCCTTTCCACCTGTCTTTCCATTCCACCTGCCAACGGGGACAATTTTCAGATTAAACCCCAATACATCAACCTTCTACCCAAATTTCATGGCCTCGAGTCTGAGGACGCATATGTGTTTATCACCAAATTTGAAAATGTATGCGCAATGATGGGTACCTCACAGCTTTCTGTGGATGCTATGCGTCTACGTCTTCTCCCATTTACCTTGTGCGATTTAGCCGAGAAGTGGCTATATAACACTACCGCACATTCCATTTCAAATTGGGAAGAATTCGTCAAAGCATTCCTTAAGAAATTTTACCCACATCATAAAACAGCTCGAGTCCGTAGCGAAATATATCAATTCACCCAGCTTCCAAATGAAACATTCTCACAATGTCTTGAACGCTTTAAGGATCTGTTAGTCCAATGTCCTCATCACGGCATCCCTAGATGGGAACTGTGCCGAATCATTTATGAGGGCATTAATCCTAACACAAGACAGACCCTTGAATTAATGTGTCAAGGCAATTTCAGATCAAAGATGATTGGGAAGCCTGGAAATTTTTAGAAGATTTCGCTGAAAAATCTTTACAGTGGAAGGGTGTGAGTCAATCGTCTAGGGATGGTAATGATATTTCCATAGGAGTTAGAGCTGACATTTCAGCTATACACAAGAAACTCGAGACTATGGAAAACAAATTTTTAGCTGCCGCCCTAAATCAAATGTCACTCTCCAAAACTGTATGTGGCTGCTGTTCTGATCCTTCACATCTCACGGAAGAATGTCCAATAAATTCCCCGTTTCAAGGTCATGAGCATATCAATTCTGCTTACCAACAAAGACCTAGGAACGACCCATTTTCTTCCACATATAATCAGGGTTGGAGGAATCACCCAAATTTTTCTTGGAACCAATCCCAATCTCAAAACACGGTTCCAAACACGAATCATTTCCAAAGGGTCCCTCCACCACAACAGTAACCACCACTTCAATTGAGTCAGCACCCCTTCCAATCACAGAACTTTCAAAATCCGGTCAACACAACTGCACCGTCTAGTCCTTTACAGTTGACCGGGACTGATGAATCCTCTTCATTCATAAACTTGCTTCTGACAAATCTCATGCAAGTATCGGCTGAAATAAAGACTTCCGTCGATGATATAAAGAAAAACTCAGCGTCTCAAGCTGAGAGTATCAAATCGATGGAAGCAGAAATTGCACGATTAAAAGCCGAAATGAGTGCAAGAGAGAAAGGGAAACTCCCAGCTCAACCTTTACCCAATCATGGCTATTCACATCATGTGAATGCAATCACGTTGAGATCTGGGAGAGTGCTTGACAATCACGTTGGGGAAGAGATTGATGACACTGAAAAATCTATCGATGATACCCCGGCTGAGACCTTTCCTCACACACACACTTCTAATTCTGACCCCAGTTCTTCTACCCCACCACCTTCTTGCGAGCCTATTCTTCGTTTCCCAAAAGGCTCGCCACCTCAGCCCATCTCTTCTAGTTCTCCACAGATGATCCCCACTCCTCTTTTGGGATCTCGTCTACCCCCTCTTCCTTCTCCAGTGTTAGACCCTGAGCTTATTGCTAAAGCACCTTATCCTAATCGGTTAAGGTCTAACACACCAAGTCCACATATGGAGAAGATCACTGAGATGTTTAAACAGGTTAACATCAACATCTCTCTTCTAGATGCTATCCAACAAGTCCCAGCATATGCGAAAGTTCTTAAAGACTTGTGCACTAGAAAGAGAAAGAAACAAATGCCCAAGAAGATATTCATAGCAAAGACTGTAGACACGGCTTTTCCCCAGCAATTACCGAGGAAACGTAAGGATCTTGGATATCCTACTATTTCCATTTCTATAGGGGGAAACATATCAACCGTGCTCTACTAGACCTTGGGGCAAGTGTTAACCTGCTTCCATTCTCAGTCTATGAGCAACTAGGTATCAGAGAGTTGAAGCCAACCCATTGCACTCTCCAAATGGCTGACCGATCAATCACCAAACCTAGGGGTGAACTGGAGGATGTGTTAATAAAAATCGGGGAATTCATATTCCCTGTGGACTTTATTGTAATTGATACACAGCCTGTAGCGAACCCACGGAATCAAATTCCGGTGATTTTAGGTCGCTCCTTTTTAGCCACTTCCAATGCAATAATCAACTGTCGTAATGGTTCTATGACCCTATCTTTCGGGAATAGGACAATAGAACTGAACATTTACAAGTTGGGAAGTGTACCCTCCGAACCTTTGCTCAGGTCTGTTCTGTCGACTTAATGGATGTCGACAGCAGCGAATTTGATGGTCCTCATGATACTGATCTTGACTCTTTTTATACGTTGTTGTTTGACCCAACTATGTATCATACACATACGGACTCTTCCACCGAGATGTCCGGGTCAACAACTAACACCGATTATGAAATGTTTTTGGAGTCTGAAGATCACCCCGCACTTTGTGATGACATTATTCATCGGGGTATTGATGGAACTTTTGAGGAAATCTTCGCTGATGAACTCGCATTTTTGAATGACACGGGTGTTGAGATGAATCATGTCCCAATCAATGAAATTGAACCTCCACCCCTTCTTATGAATTATAAAAAGAATGCGAGTAATCCATCGCATTCACTGCATCGTCTCTCCAAAATGAGACGCACACACATTCTATTCCACCACTTAACCTTTCCCCACTTCTTCTTTCACCAACCAGAGCACTGCATTGACAAAAAATTTGAATGGTTGGTATTGACATTCGGTCTTTGCAAAGCTTGGTATCGACCACTGATTTTTGACCCCCTCATGTGATTTTCAAAGCTTAACATTGCATAACTCAAGTTTTGGGGGGGGTACATTATCTGGCTCTTGAAAAGAAATTTTTTTACAAAATGATGAGCCAAATAATAAGTTTGGGGGAGGTTCTTCACTTAAATATTTCGCCCCCACTGATAAATTCCTCCCAATCTTACAGGTTTTTTCGAGATTTAGCAGATGGCAACAGTGAGGACACTGTTGAAAACAAGTTTGGGGAAGGTTTGTGCTTATTTTCGCATCATTTGCATCATACTTTGCATAAGCACAAAACATTTTTTTGAAAACTTATAAAAATTTAAAAAATTTCAAAACTATAAAAATATTTTTGTATATAAATAAGATAATAAAAGTTTAGATAGAGAAAAATTACATCCATGAGATTAGAAAAATTTAAGAAAACTAAGAAAATTAGAAGTTTTCTTATACGAACTAGTAATAAGTAGTTATGAGCCATTGTCCCAAGGGTTAGTAAGATGAAGGAAGTCACTAATCTGAGGATAAAAATAAGTCTGAAAAATAGTTTCTATTCTGGAAGCTAGGCATTTTGAACGTTGATACCCTGCTATTCGCACTTACACACGTCTTGAAGCCCGGGATAGTAGAGGATACCTTGAAATGCTCTTGTCTTAAAGCCGATGTATGAAGGAAATAAAAAAAAAGAATAAATATAAAGTGGTGAGAAAAATGGACACTGGTTTTGTTATCACCGAGGGCAATAAAAAAATATATAGCAAGGGTGCCTCTTCACCTAGTGCCCTAAGGCCAACTGGTCTGGGAGTCACTACTATGCCTTAGGTGGTGCAAGACGAGGAAAATACACCAAATAAGCAAGCACATGAGTAATCGGTCGGTTAGTACCTCAAGAAGTATTAACGGTCGCATGAAAGTGTGTGAGCACATCTAAATATTCATTAATTAAAAAGTACTAAGGCTGATGGGCAAGAGTATGATAGCTTGAATTGAATTCTCCGGGTGTAGGGATGTCTTTTACACACACGCAGGGTGATATGATCAATGTTTGGAAGAAAGATAGGAATGAAGAATAAGACGATGTTTTATTGAGGGAGGACGTGATTTCTGACATTTTTTCATGACCATTAAGATAGGGCTCATGACAACCGAAAAGCTAGCTTAGTTGGAAACCCTAATTTTTTAAGGCTTTTCTTTTACAATTCTTTTCTTTAAATGTAATATTCATGATCTTCCTTTTATTATTGGATTTTGTGGGTGCAATCCGCTGAAAACCCTCAGGAGACAACACTCCTCCTACTAGGGACACCTAGAGGTTTAAAGGCTTGTTGCACGTGCTCAGTGCAATCGTGTTGCCTACGAAAGTGTGCTGGTTAGTTTTTCTCTTTCTTTATTTTCTCCTTCTCTTTTTAATAAAAAGTTCGCTCAAGACGATCGAAATTACGCACCAAAATATCATATCACGAGGAACCGGGTTTTCAAATAGTGCATCTTTTCTTAAATAACTCTACGGTCCTCAAAACCAGAAATCACATGAAATCCAACACCAATGAGTAAATCAAATGCGATGTGATATGTACATCAAGTCGTACTATAAGTAAAAGGGAGAAACTGCTCTTTAAAATAGTTTCAGTTTTTTTTCAAAAGGCATCATGCGGCTCCCAATTTCTATGAAAATCGTATCTAATCATATGTGAGATGAACTACAGTATAATGATCATGGCAATCTACAGTGAGAGTGTCATGGTAATTACTAACGGTGTGTGTGTAACATGCAGATTAGTGCTCGTGCAACATGAACCGTTAGTAATAGTGCGGTGTTCTATCAATTCTAAGTTATATACATATAGCAGGGAATGCGGTATGCAGCAACAATATCCATGAACAGTCAATGTAGGTAATGCAATATGTAGCTATAAGGTCCTATCAGCCCTGACGCATAACGCCATGCGGGCGATATCCCCGTAGATGTTAAATCTACTCACAGTAGTCTCGCGCTAAGTGTAGCCGACGACTTGTTTCCCCTTCTTCGCTACGTCCGTCGCACTCGCCTGCAAACCTAGAATTACACAATATATCACATATAAGCTCAAAACCATACAAACACGACATTTAAAGTCACACTAGAAACCCGTGTCGCAAACCAAGTGCGCATATGCGCGATACGCTAAAACGTGTGATTAAGCGTCTGAAACTATCTCGACGCGTCGCGATACGCAGAACACCCCAAACCCACACACGTATCACGTGTGTCGCGAAGATTTAAAATACGAGAAACGGTTAATTAGCTCCAGATTTTTATACAGAAAGAATTTTACAAATATATATATACCACAAGCCTTCAAATATCAGCAGACACCCACCACAAAAACTCCAACTCCCAGGTCACCTAGCTGGCCGCAATTTGCGGCCAGGTCACGTTTTTCGGCGGCCCAGGTTGGGATCCTGCCTCCCGTGCTTCGTGTGTGTTTTCTACTCCTAGTGTACATGGCCCAGTAATTACAATTTTATTTATAAGCTAACGGGGTGCAAGCAGATTCAACAGAACCCAATTTCAAGTTAAAAATCACACTTTTGCACTAAAATGATACTTTAGGGTATTTTTCTGAAATCTGAAACAAACCCAAGTCTAAAATCACACTAATAACTCATCACCAAGCTAATCAAGCCATGAAGATATCAATTTTAACATAACTTCACTAAATCCCCTTATATAGCACAAAACATGCATAAAAATGTGATATTTTGCCAAAATACAACAAGTTATGAAATGGGATGTTAAACATGAGTTTAGTACTTCCCAAAAGCCTTAGGAAAACCAAATTTTTCCAGCTCTCTCCTCAAGAGTACAAACTTGCCTCCAAACTCCCCCAAAAAGCCATTTTTCCAAGGTTTTGAGTGAAAGAATGAGAGGTTTTGTGTAGGATCTTATATAGATTCAAAAGAGAAATGAAAGGAAAAGAAAAAGATGGTGAAAATGTGATGTTGGTGCTGCTGGAGCTGCTGTTTCTTCTGCTGAAATTTCAGCAAGAAAGAAAAGAGAGGGAAAAGAGAGGGAAAAGAAAAGAGAGGGAAAAGAAAAGAGAGAGAGAGAGATGCTTCAATAAATGCTCACCATACCTCATTAAATGCACACCATACCTCTTTCTTTTCTCTCAAATCAATTTCTTTTGTTTTAAAAGGAAAAAGAAAATGAAAATTTGAAAAGGGTGAGAAGGAATAAGTATGTGCCACTAAAATGCTAAGTATGCAAGCAAGCACACCAATCCTCATTAGGAAAGTAATTAAGAAAAATAATTCTAATTAAAAGAACACATAGCTAATTTTAAAAAAATTAAAGATAATAACCCCGTTTAAATATATGAAACCCCAATTCATCCCAATTGGACTAGATAAAAAGGAAATTAAGATTTTACGGGTTTTCATGAAAACACGCATCAATACTATCTAACGCGAAATAACCCTAAACGAGTTTTCAAAGTGTTACAATCTACCCCCCTTAAAAAAATTCGGTCCCCGAATTTAAAATGCGTACCTTCAAAGAGATGGGGATATCTCTTCCTCATCTCGCTCTCGGTCTCCCAAGTGACCTCCTCGCTGCTCGGGCCACGCCAAAGTACCTTGACTGACGGTATGTCCTTCGATCTCAATTTCTTCACTTGTCGATCCAAAATGATCACCGGCTGCTCTGCATAGGAAAGGTCACGCTCAAGCTGGATCGTCGGGTGCTGAATCGCATGCGAAGGATCATGAAGATATTTGCGGAGTATCGAAACATGAAATGTGGGGTGCATATCTGGAAAGCTGGGCGGAAGGGCTAACCGATACGCAACTGCACCAACACGCTCAAGGATCTCGAAGAGGCCCACATATCGGGGACTAAACTTCCCTTTCTTCCCAAATCTCATCACACCTTTCATTGGGGAGACCCTCAAGAAAACATGATCACCAACAGAAAACTCAAGCCTGCGCCGATGACGGTCTGCATAAGATCTCTGCCTACTCTGGGCTGCTCTCATCCTATCACGAATCAACTGGATCTTCACGGTCGTCTCCTCAACAATCTGTGGCCCTAAGATACTGCTCTCACTGAGCTCTGTCCAACAGGTGGGCGATCTGCATCTCCTCCCATAAAGAGCCTCAAACGGTGCCATCTGAATGGTCTCCTGGTAGCTGTTGTTATAGGAGAACTCTACTAAGGGTAAATGATGGTCCCAGCTAACTCCAAAGTCTAAGACGCATGCTCTGAGCATGTCCTCAAGAGTCTGAATAGTCCGCTCTGACTGTCCGCCGGTCTGCGGATGAAATGCTATGCTGAAACTCAAGCGGGTGCCCAAAGCCTCCTGAAGCCTCTGCCATAGTCGGCTGGTAAACTGGGTGCCTATGTCGGACACAATACATGTCGGAACTCCGTGCAGTCGTACGATCTCGTCGATGTATATCTGGGCATACTGAGCAAATCTGAAAGTCTTCTTCACCGGTAGGAAGTGAGCCGCTTTCGTCAAACGATCCACGATCACCCAGATGGAGGCATACCCTCGACTAGTCCTGGGTAGACCCACAATAAAGTCCATAGAAATCTGTTCCCATTTCCACTCCGGAATGGGCAACGGCTGTAGCTCTCCCGCGGGCCTCTGATGCTCGACCTTGACTTGATGACAAGTCAGGCATCTCGACACGAACTCTGCGATGTCCCTCTTCATTCCGTCCCACCAGTAAACACCTCTCATGTCATGGTACATCTTGGTGGAACCGGGATGAACACTATATACCGATCGATGTGCCTCCTCAAGAATCTCACGCCGCAGTCCCTCAGCATCTAGTACGCACAGTCTAGCCCCAAATCGTAGCATCCCCTGATCATCGATCACGAACTCGGAAAACCTGCCCTGTCCAATCTGTGCCCTGATCTCTGAGCATCGGTCATCACTGTGCTGTGCCTCATGTATACGGTCAAGCAACTGTGGGCGTGCATGAACATGCGCAATCTGTCCTCCGATCGGCGTAAACTCGAACTGTACCCGGCTGTCGCATAAGATCTGCCATCTGCCGACGACTACCTCTGTGCTACGCTCAGATAAGAGAGACTACCCCCGGGCCTCCTGCTCAAAGCATCCGCCACTACATTAGCCCTGCCTGGGTGATACAAGATCTCGCAGTCATAGTCCTTCACTAACTCCATCCATCGGCGCTGTCTAAGGTTCAGGTCTCGCTGCTGGAATATATACTTTAAACTCTTGTGGTCGGTGAATATCTGGCACGACACACCGTAAAGGTAATGTCGCCGGATCTTGAGTGCAAAGACCACTGCAGCCATCTCCAAATAGTGAGTGGGGTAGTTCTAGTCATATTTCTTCAATTGCCGCGAAGCATACACGATCACCCTGTCATGCTGCATCAATATGCACCCTAGCCACACTAGAGAAGCATCACAATATACCACAAACCCGTCTGACCCTGAAGGCAATGATAATACTGGCGCCGTAGTCAGTAGAGCCCGTAACTGCTGAAAACTGTGCTCACACTCCTCCGTCCAAACGAAAGGAACTCCCTTCCGGGTCAACCAGGTCAAAGGTGTAGCAATACGGGAGAAGTCCTGCACGAATCGCCTGTAGTAGCCGGCCGGCCCTAGAAAGCTGCGAATCTCCGTAACTGATGTGGGTCTGGGCCAACTCCGAACGGCCTCGATCTTCCTTGGGTCTACACATATACCGTCTCGTGAAATCACATGCCCCAAGAAGTCTACGCTGTACATCCAGAAAGCACACTTGGAGAATTTGGCGAAAAGCTGATGCTCCCTCAAGGTCTGCAGTGTAATCCGCAGGTGCTGTTCATGCTCCTCACTACTCCGGGAATACACCAAGATATCGTCAATGAATACTATGATGAACAGATCAAGATACGGCCGGAAAATACAGTTCATCAAGTCCATGAATGTTGCTGGCGCGTTGGTGAGTCCGAACGACATCACCAAAAACTCATAATGGCCGTAGCGCGTGCGGAAAGCTGTCCTAGGAATGTCCTCCTGTCGAACCCGCAGCTGATGATAGCCTGATCGCAAATCGATCCTCGAAAAGTATCCTGCCCCCTGAAGCTGATCGAACAAATCGTCGATACGTGGCAAAGGATACCTGTTCCGCACTGTAACCTTGTTCAGCTGGCGGTAGTCGATACACAAACGCAAACTACCGTCCTTCTTCTTAACAAACAGGACCGGAGCACCCCAAGGAGAAACACCGGGTCGAATAAGTCCCTTATCTAGCAAATCTTGCAACTGGCCCTTCAATTCTCTAAGTTCCGCTGGGGCCATCCGATAAGGCGGTATAGAAATAGGCCCCGCGCCAGGAACCAAATCAATACAGAAAGAAATGTCGCGCTCGGGCGGTAGCCCAGGAAGCTCGTCAGGGAACACATCAGGAAACTCGCTAACAACCGGAACCCGATCCAACGGAACCTCTGTAGCGCTAATATCGCAAACATAGGCGAGAAATCCCTGACATCCCTTCCTCAAAAGCTGTCCAGCGTGAAAAGAAGAAATCACACTGTGAGGGGCGGCACCACGGTCCGCCAACACAACAAAAACCGACTCGCCGGGAAAACAAAATCTAACTGTCTTCTCACGGCAGTCCACAGAAGCATAGCACGTGGTTAACCAATCTATGCCCAAAAGAACGTCGAAGTCCAACATCTCAAGAAGGATCAAGTCGACAGGCAACTCTCTCTCGCCAATACAGACGGTACAGGATCGGAACACGTGTCTAGCAACAAACGACTCTCCCACAAGAGTGGTCACAACCAGCGGCTGATCAAGCAAACCGGACTCTCTACCCAAACTCGGCACAAAGTGTGTGGATATGTACGAGTGCGTGGATCCGGGATCGAACAACACGCGTGCATCAACAAAACATACTGGAAGGATACCTGAGACCACCGCATTGGACGCCTGCGTGTCCTGATGCGTCAAAGCAAAAACTCGCGCCTGTGCTCCACCTGTGACTGACTGTCCTCGGCCTCGGTCGTCCCATCCTCTCTGAGCAAATCCTCCACACCCACGACCTCTCTGTGTATGAGTCTGACGCGGAGTAACAGTAGGAACAACAGGCAACGCCCTCTGGGTGGTGAAGGTAGTAAGGTGACGTGCGGTGCTGTTGTCTCCCTCCGGTGTATCTCAGGACAATCTCTGACAAGGTAAAGTAGACTACCTCATCTATAGCAACCCCGCGACGACTGCTGACTCTCCCGTGGATACGAACTAAACATCTGGCCTCGTCCCGAATCTCTGTCACTCCCCGTACCGGAACGATACCTGTCGCGGCGTCTGAATGGCTATCTCCGTACTGATATACCAGTACGAACTCTCTTCGGGTCTGGAACTACCGAAGTCTCAGCAAGGCGCTCTTCGACTAATAGGGCTGCGTCTACCGCTGCTGCATATGTCTCGTAATGCTGCACGCTGATCGCAAGGAACAGTGGTGTAAGTAAGCCTCGGACAAATCTCTTGACTCGCAACTCCTCAGTAGCCACTAAATACGGGGCATAGATAGATAGCTCTGTGAACAGCACATCATACTCTGCCACTGACATCTCCGGAGTTTGGCGTAAGGACTCGAACCTGCGTGCTCTAGCATCTCTGACGCTCAATGGAAGAAAGCGGGCAAAGAATAGCGCCACGAACTCTGTCCAGGTCATAGGAGGAAGACCTGCTGCTCTGCCCTTCTCAACTGATTCGCACCATTTCTGCGCAAGACCTTCCAGGCGAAAGCTCTCCAACTCAACCCATCAAGCATCTGCGCATCTGAGGGAACGGCATATCCGAGCCATCCTATCAATGAAAGACTGTGGGTCTTCGGCTGCATCGGTGCCTGTGAAGACCGGAGGCTTCAGCCTCATAAACTCTGATAGAGATACTGAGATGACCTCTGTAGCTGTAGGGACGACTGCCTGTGCTGTGGGTATCACCGCGGTCTCTGCAACGGGTAGAACTACCTCTGGTCGCTGCGCTCGAAGTGTCTCAACTAGAGATCCCATCATCTGGCGCATCTCCTGCATACTGGATCCCACCGTCTGGCGCATCTCCTGCATACCAGCCCCTAACATGGCGATCTGATCTGTCACGGGAGGAATAGCCTGCTCGGGCACAACCGGTGTACTACCCGGATCAGCCCTCGTCTCGGACGAGTCAACTCGAATCTCGGCCCTCGCGGCCGCTCTCTGCGCCCTCGTAGTCTTTGGCGGCATAATGGCTGAAAGGAAAATAGGATTCGATAAGGATGCAGAAATCGAATCACAAGAATGTATATACTCAAGAAGGAATTTAAATCAATAAGTCCTAAGGTCGCTTTGGCGGAGTACCGTGTCGTGAGTATGCCGCGGAACATACACACGCTACGCCACTCTGCTTCAGCTACCTACTCCATCATACCTAGGTCATCCTACACTCCGAAAGGTAAAACCTACACTCTGATACCAACTTTGTCACGACCCGAATATTTCGACTCGTGACCGGCACTTAACCACGCAACGTCTACAGGCGTAACGCGACTAAGTAAGCCGAACCCAGAAATCAAAACCATTTAAAAGTAGTGAGTGTTGAAAACATTCAATTAAAACATTTCGAAACCTTAAATAGTTCAATAAAGTTCTTTTTAAAATTAAGTTATCCTTATAATAATTTTGGCAGCATTTCCTTGGTAAAAGTAACCCCGAAAATCGGGTATAAAACATGATATAAGTGAAATGATATATAATAAAATAAAGCATTCCCAAACGGGAGCAATCACTCTCAACGGCGGAAAACAACATCACAAGAGTAATATACGATGCCGTAGCGAAGAATGAGCAATAAGTAAGACATCACAGAATAATAAGCTGCATAAATACAGTCGGCTCTCATGAGCTCGACACCAGAATACAAATAATATACATCATCGTCCTCACACTGTCTCTAAGTCAAGTACATATATGGTAGATGGAGAATACTAGATACAAAAGTGTGTACAATAAAAGTAACCAGATACCACAACCCACCTAATAGCAAAATAGCTCTCGCACCAGCCGTAGTGGTATCTGTAGCCAAAAGATGTAAGAAGGCAGCCTGCCGCGACTACTCCGAAGGACAACTGCTCAGTAGATTCGCTGGACCTTTGGTTGCCAGAACGGCGCACCTGTAGATGTACATGCAGCTGAGTGGACGCTGCTCAGTAGATTCGCTGGACCTTTGGTTGCCAACGATGCTGATAGGGTAAGGAGGTTCATGCGCAGTTTGGATGTGGACATCCAGAGGCAGATTGTCTTTCTGGGTTTGACCACTTTCTCACAAGTACTTACAGCGGCCCGAGAGCAGCAGAGCCTATCTATGAAGACTGGGAGTACAGAGCAGCCAGCAGTTACAGTGCGGAAGCCGGCATTTGCACCGAACCGAGCGCATGGACGCAGAGGTATTCCGGTGAACCGTCGTGGAGTAACACCTATGAAGAAGCCTGTTGTTGTTGATCAGAGGAGGACTGTGATTTGTGACTACTGCCATTTACCTGGGCACGTGCAAAAGGAATGTCGAAGGATGCGGGGACTTTGTTTGGTTTGTGGATCGGCGGATCATACTATCAACGCTTGTCCGTCGAAGCTTCGCACGAAAGATGATGTTCAGAAGCCACCGCAGAAACCGTTTCAGGGACAGAAGCAGCTAACTCAGGGACCCAATCAAGCTCGACCATTTACCCTGACGGCTGAGGAAGCCAAGGCTTCAGGAGAAGTTGTTTTAGGTATTCTACTTGTTCATGGTTTTCCCGCATTAGCGTTATTCGATTCTGGTGCATCCCATTGTTTTATGTCGTCCAAGTTTATTGCTACACACTCGATTGCTTGCACGACCCTGTCTAGTTTCTGGGACATACACACTGGGAATGGGATGATCATATCTAGTAGAGAATGTAAGGATTGTGCAGTTGTTGTTTGCGGACGGAAGCTTTTTGCAGATTTCTTGGTGATTGATACAAGCAGCTATAAAGTCGTCTTGGGAATGGATTTTCTCGGCACTTTCCACGCTCACATTGATTGTAGGGCAAAGAAGGTAATTTTCCAGATTCCCGGACATCCAGAGTTTATCTTTACTGGAGTGAGCAGTTCTGTCGGGCCAGTCGAGTTTAGGGCTAGGCCGACAAATAGTGTTCTTTCGTCAATGAAGGTTGCTAAATATGAAGCGCCAGCTGTGCACTTTCTAATGTGAGGGGAGGGTGAACTAGACATCTCAGGTTTACCGCCGAAACGAGATGTGGAGTTTGCGATCGATCTTCTTCCTGGTGCAACGCCAGTCTCTAAAGCGTACTATCCAATGGCACCAGTGGAGTTGGAAGAAGTCAAGAAGCAGGTTGCCGAATTGCTGGAGAAGGGTTGGATTCGCAGCAGTAACTCGCCTTGGGGAGCTCCAGTTCTTCTAGTCAAGAAGAAAGATGGCACAAGGAGAATGTGCATCGATTATCGAGAATTAAACCGGGTGACTATTAAGAACAAGTACCCGATCCCTCGCATTGGCGAATTGTTCGAGCAGCTTAGTGGCGCGAGGGTATTCTCGAAGCTGGATTTACGATCCGGATATCATCAGGTCCGAGTTAAAACAGAAGATATTTGCAAGACGGCGTTCCGAACTCGGTATGGACATTACGAGTATTTAGTGATGCCCTTCGGAGTAACGAATGCACCGGCGATATTTATGGGCTTGATGAACCGAATCTTTTCACCATTCTTAGACCAGTTTATAATGGTGTTTATTGATGATATTCTGGTCTACTCCAAGAGTATTGAAGAGAATGCAGAACACTTGAAGATCGCACTGCATACATTGAGGCAGGAAAAATTGTATGCAAAGATGAGCAAGTGCGAGTTTTGGCTTGAAGAAATGAAGTTTTTGGGACATGTCGTATCTGGAGATGGAATTACCGTTGATCCCGAAAAGATTGCAGCAGTTCGAGATTGGTCGATTCCGAAGAATGTTGCGGAGATAAGAAGCTTTCTTGGACTTGCCGGGTATTACAGAAGGTTCGTGGAGAACTTTGCTCGTCTGGCGGAGCCTTTGACCAAGATTACGCGCATGGAGGTACCATTTGTGTGGACGGATAAGTGTGCGTCATCTTTTGGGGCGTTGAAACAGAGGTTGATAACCGCTCCTATTCTGACCGTGCCAGACAATTCTGAAAGATTGGTGATTCACATCGACGCATCTGGGAAAGGATTGGGATGTGTTTTGATGCAGCATGGGAAGGTTATAGCATACGCATCGAGATAGTTGAAAACCCATGAGAAGAATTACCCAACTCATGATTTGGAGCTAGCAGCTGTGATTTTCGCTTTGAAGATTTGGAGACACTATTTATTGGGCGAAAAGGTCGAGGTATTCACCGATCATAAAAGCTTGAAGTATATGTTCATGCAGAAGGAGCTTAATATGAGGCAGCGCAAATGGTTGGAGCTGATGGCTGATTACGATCTTGATCTTAAGTACCATCCGGGGAAAGTTAATGTCGTGCCGGATGCGCTTAGTCGGTTGCCAGCAATTCAGATGTTGACTGCACAGAAAGAACTGATTGAAGACTTTCGAAGATTTGATTTGGAGTTTGTGCTACCGCATTCTTCGGGACAGTTGATGCAGCTGCAAGTACAGTCGTCGTTGATCGAGAATATTAAAGCAGCGCAATTGCAGGACCCTATATTGCAAAAGTTTCGAGAACAGGTTGAAGCTGGACTTCGAACGGACTTGTTAATTCAGGAAGATGGTTCGTTGCGATATGGTAGCCGTTTGTGTGTGCCAAAAGGAGATATTCGTGAAGAACTTATGAAGGAGGCGCACAGTTCAGCATATTCCGTACATCCAGGAGGCACGAAGATGTACCGAGATATACGACAGCATTTCTGGTGGGAAGGCATGAAACGGGAAATTGTCCGCTTTGTGGCAAAGTGCTTGGTGTGTCAGCAAGTCAAGGCTGAACATCAAAGGGTTGCCGGTTTATTGCAACCACTTCCGATTCCTCAGTGGAAGTGGGAACATATAACCATGGATTTCGTGACGGCTTTACCGCGGAGCCCAAAGGGTAACAATGCAGTTTGGGTGATTGTTGATAGATTGACCAAGGCAGCTCATTTCATACCTTTTCGAGTTGGTCAATCAACAGAAACTTTGGCAAAACGGTACATGCAGGAGATTGTAAGATTGCATGGAGTACCGGTGAGCATCGTGTCCGACCGTGACACTCGTTTCTTATCACACTTTTGGAGGAGCTTACAGGAAATTTTAGGGACTTGATTGAAGTTTAGCACAGCTTATCATCCTCAAACAGATGGCCGGTCCGAGAGAACGATCCAAACTCTTGAAGACATGTTGAGAGCTTGCATGTTGGACTTCAAGGGTTCATGGGAGGATCATCTACATTTAATGGAGTTTTCTTACAATAACAGTTTCCAGGCGACTATTCAGATGGCTCCATTCGAAGCTTTATATGGTCGCAAGTGTCATTCACCGGTTTGTTGGGACGATGTTGGTGAATGAAGATTGTTGGGAACAGATTTGGTCGCGCAGACAGTTGAGAAGGTTAATACTATCCGGAATCATATGAAAGCAGCACAAGACCGACAGAAGAGTTGGGCAGATACATCGAGAAGACCTCTAGAGTTCGCCGTTGGTGATTTGGTATTCTTAAAGATATCACCGACTAGAGGGGTGATTCATTTCGGAAGTCGAGGAAAGCTCGGTTCTCGATTCGTCGGACCTTTTGAGATTTTGGAGCGTGTTGGAGAAGTAGCGTATCGATTGGCGTTACCGCAATCCTTGGCGAATGTTCATGACGTGTTTCATGTATCTCAACTCCGTAAGTATGTTCGAGACGAAACACACGTGCTGGATCATTCGGAGCTGACTGTCCGAGAAGATTTGACTTTTGAGGAGCGACCGATGTCGATTGTGGATCGAAGAGAAAAGGTTTTTAAGAACAAAGTTATCCCTCTTGTACTTGTTTCTTGGGGTAATCGCTCACATGGAGAATCAACTTGGGAACGAGAAGATGAAATCCGGCAGAAGTTTCCACACCTATTCTTGTAGTTCGTTGATTGTTTATCCTTTCTTGTTCTTGGAATTTCGAGGACGAAATTCTTTTTGTTGTTGGGTATAATGTAACTACCGAGTTCAGTTATACCAATTTCTGTTTCCGTATTCATTTATCTGTGGTATTTTTATTTATCGTGGTTGGGTGTGAATGGTATTTCACTTTTTACATTGCGTTCAACCCGATCCGCTTGCTTGAACTGGTGGATTCATATTTATAGATTACCCTGGCTTGTTACTTAGACACGTGCATCTAGTATAAACTGCATATTGACTTTTATTTGGCATCGCACATTTTATCATGTAACATTTTAGATCACGTAAAATAAATTAAAATTGCATTTCATAGCCTGCATGTTACCCCTAACCCCGTGGTAGCGTCCGCGCATCTTGTTCTCGTCCCGTTCAGTGAAACAGACGCGTTTGGATAGCTATGCGCACGTACGTGTGTCCGTTCTTGGGGGTATGCATTTTCGTTACCTAATCATTCATTTTAAAATTTGGAAGGTGCATATAATTTTCGTATTTTAAATCTAAATTGTTAGACCCGACCCGAGCGCATTTTAAAATATTTTATATCCCTCTAAAATTCAATTATTTAAATTTTAAATTTAATTATAATATTTTAATAGCTCAAAATATTTTTTGAAAACCAATTTAAATCTTTTGAAATTTTTCTTAACAAAATTAAATCCTAACTCCTAACCCCAGCTCTCGTGGCCCCACTTCCTTTCCTCTCTCTCTCTCTATTCCCTCACGCCCAGTCTCTCTCTCTCCCCTCATAATCCTTTCTCTTTTTCTCTCTCCGCAGATACGGCCCATTTTCTTTCTCCTCTCTCTCTCCTCTCGCTCTTTCCCTATCTCTCTCATCTCGCAACTCTCTCTCTCTCTTATCTCGCGATCTCTGTTGAGATCCTGTCACCGCCCTCGAATCTCGTCACCTCCCTTCTTCATATCTCCTTCTTCTTTTTTTTTAAAAAAAACCCGAGCCCATCTCCCTCCTCGCCAACCCACCGTCGCCAAGCCTCTCTCCTCGAAACCCTAACCTTATTTTCATCGCCTCTCTTCCCTCAACCTTTCCTCCTCCTCGTCTCCATCTTCCTCTTCTTCTTTTCCCTCCAAGCCTTCACCTGCACACCCGCGACAACTACAGCACCCATCATCGCCACCACCTTTTACTTCGCCGCCGATCATCCCTCGCCATCATCATATTCTTCCTCTTCTTTCCTCTCTCCTTCCTCCTCTGTCTTCTCCCCTTCACAGATCCCTACTCACCCTACACCAAGAAAACCCCAGCGAACCCGATCGATAGGCTGTTAAACGAAGACTTTCGGAAAAACAAAGCTGACCGAGAACGCGAAACAACCATATATGAAAAGGCTAAGCGTCAACGTCAGAATGAAGAAGCTGCGGCAAGGATGAGTCGTAAAGTACTCCAACTAAGACGAAGCACCCTTGCCACAAATAAAAGCAGGATCAAAGCAAAGAAGCGGTTTGCCAAAGCCCTATCAATGGGGATGAAGCTGCTACCTCTCGTAAGAAACACTCCCGGGATCATATACTTCGACGGAGAGGATCCACATCCAAACTATTGCCTGTATCATCGAAGGATTACCCACCCCACCGAGGAGTGCAATGCCTTCAACAAGTGGTGGCAAGGATATGTTGCCCACCAAAAACACTTCAAGAGGATGAAGCGCGAAGCTCGTCGACGGCAAAACAGTGCAACAAGTACGCATACAAAATGACTGGCAACTTACATATGGTTGATACCAGTTCGGAAAGGGAAAAACCCCAAGTTCTTACTTTCGGGAGCGATTCTGAGGACGAAATGACTCTCAGCCCTCTCTTCAAAGACTCTACCTCTCAAAAAGAAGAGGGGGAGAAGAACTATGAGAACATTCAGCTACGTAGCCACACGCTGCCTAAAAAGGACCTCGGACCTACAAATAAGGGTTCGAGAAAAAAGGACAAAGGGAAAGAAAAAATCCCTGAGGAAATTACCCTCGACGAAACTCGCCTTATAGCACAGCAAAATCTGGAGGCTTATAAGGCAAGGATGACACGGTCATACGAAATACTGACTAGGCCGAGAACATTTCGCCAAGACTGTTGGGGTAAAAATTTACACCCCGGTTGACCAAGTCAAAATCCAAGTCAACCCCAAGCCAAGTGGGCCCAAGCCCAGATCCAGTGGGCCCATGCCCGGGTCGAGCCCGAACATGAAACGGCCGGCCTCCCCCATGCCAAGATTAAAATATTGTAATAATTAATTTTGTTGTATTTCTTTTGTTTTGTTTTATGAATAAATGTAAGAAAAATAGGCATAAAGCCAAATTTTTGTAAAGCCCATGGCTTATGTGCAAAAAGAAATGGCACATGAGCCATGGGATAGGCAAAATGCCATTTTGTGAAGCCCAAGGGGCTATGTGCAAAGTGTATAGCCTATAAAGGCAAAAGATAATGAAAATATCTCACAACTTTTTCTCTCTCCAGAAAAAAATTAGAGCTGAGCTCTTTCTTCCTTCTTCAAGGTTCCAAAACCTTCTTCTTTCTCTTGAATTAAATCAAGAGTTTTACTCTTCCTTTTTCAAAACTAAATAGTTTTCCACCACAAAACCCACAAAGGGGAACTTGGATCTGCCATCAGATCTTAAAAAGGAGAGATTTTGAGATTTTACATCTCTTGATCTTCAAGATCCAGCAAGCAACAGGAGGAAGAAGAAGAACCCTTCCATTAACCCAACAAAAAAAAAAAACACTCAGGAGTCTAACTCCTCTTTGATTTCTCTTCAGAGAAATCTTTTTAGGCTAAAAGCCTGTTGTGTGCGCAAGTCGCCCGCGTGCCGACACGTGGCGCGCGCGCTTGCGCAAGTGCGCAAGTCGCCCGCGTGCCGACACGTGGCGCGCGCGCTCGCGCAACTGCGCAAGTGCGCAAGGTGCCCGCGTGCCGACACGTGGCGCGCGCGCTCGCGCAACTGCGCAAGTGCGCAAGTCGCCCGCGTGCCGACACGTGGCGCGCGCGCTCGCGCAACTGCGCAAGTGCGCAAGTCGCCCGCGTGCCGACACGTGGCGCGCGCGCTCGCGCAACTGCGCATCCCTTGGATGTCTTTTCCCCCTCTTTTGTGTACATATATACACATATACATATGTATACAAATTTATACATACACGTACTCCACGACACTGTCCCTGTTAGAAAAAAATTTCTAACGGGGCGCTGCCCCGCACCCCGCAAGGGGGCTGCTAGCCCCCTTGACCCCCAGCCCGCTATCCGGGTAGCGGGACCCCCGTAAAAACTCTGCGTGGCTCCCGATATATCCAAAACCCCCCCTTTCAAAACAAAACACACGCACACCGCACATTGAGTTCGCATGACCAATTTAACCCGTTAATCGGAGGTTCCCTCGCCCCAAAGCCGAGGGGTAATTAACGGCAGCTTAGTCCGCGGCTGCTGGAGATTCGGATCCCCACAATCATTAAATCCCAGCCTACCCTAGGCAGGGGGAATCTGTAGTACGCCTGACAAGCGTGCGCGTATTCCCATCTCAATGGGGTGACGAAAAACACCCTACAGATTCTGGCACGCCCGGTGGGACCAATCTCTCCTCCCATATTTCGGGTTAAACGTTCATGCGAACTCAATCAATATACATACCTGTATTTATACTAAAAATAATGCGTTTTAATACAGATTTTCAAGCAATCAACCTTCGACGACAATGTCTCCCCAGACGAATTCAACTTCCAATGCGACCCCGATTCTGTACGTGGTCAAGATCAACGCTCGTGTGGTTCTCCCCGCAAGCCTCAGTCGACAGTGGGAGGAACCGCCCCGTCAGTTCGGCTCCGTCATCATCTACCCTGCCGGAAGCGCTCATCTGGCGGAGATCCCGGCGGAACAGGTGGCCAAGCCGGTCTCAAGGGGAAAGAGGCCGAATGTCGTGATCACCAAGGCACCACAACCGAAACTCAAGACGCTATCTGAACGACTCCCTGGCACTCTAGCTGGGGGCAAGACTTCCGATGCGAAAGGCAACATCAAATGTCGCGGACGAGCTCAGGCGATGACTCTAACAAATGCACAATCGGGCGTATCTCCAAGGCCCTCCATCAACCGGTCTGCGGCATCTTCCCAAAAAGTCGAAGTCTGCCAGGTGCTTAGAACAGAAAAGTTAAGGCAGAAGCGGTTCAGGTATCAAGCCAACAAGAGGGCCAAGGCTTCGGCCAAATGGAATCATGTGAAGTTCCAAGTGCAGGGTTGCCCCACGACGACGGCTGAGTCGGATGTAAGAATCAGCAATTCCTTCGAGCCTCTGAAGTGGGTTCAGAAAAACGCCATGACCGCCAGAATCAAGAAGACAGCGGTCCGAACAGTGCCACAAAGAGACGTGTCCCGGCCCCAACAGAAAAAGTATGACACTGTCTCTTCAAGAGTCTATCAAGCACTCTGGGCCGCACGAAAGCAGCGGGGCAAACCCAGAAAAGAAGCGCCAGCACCATTCAAGAACCTGGTTAGGTCAGCCGCCTTCAATCGACTACCAGCTACCGAAACAAGGGGGTCAAGACAGCAATCCATGAAATCAGCTGCCAATGATAGAAAGACGGCCGGATATATCATCCATACAGTCTATATGGCGGGCGGGCGCGCCAGCGACAACCTTCGCAGCAAAAGCAAGGACGGGGCCACCACATCCCAAGCCCAATCTAGCCTGAATGTGGTTGCCGCCGCCCAAGAACAGCCGCCCCCGCTGGATGAAGAAAACCCTCTCGATGAGGATGATAGGCAGAAAGATCCCTCGGTCCACACAGAGTCAAGCTCGGACAGCGAGGAAGAGCCGACTTTCCGCCCCAGGACTGCGGAGCAAGAGCTGCTTCAAGAGCTTCGAAAACAGCTTAGGAGCAAAGATAAAGAGATGGCCAAGCTCTATTCGAAGATTGACGACTTAACGAACGTGGTGATGCAGCTTACGGCTCAAATTGCTCGAGCGCCTCCCAATCAAGCACAAGCCGCTACTAATCAGCCGGGTGATGACAATCCGAGGCAGCCAATGCCTGTTCCTTCGGGTCCAAGACTGGTCGAGCCACATAAGAGCCGTCCACACTCCGCTTCTGGGGATGCCTTGGCCCCAGATAATACTATCCCGCTAACACAGGATCGGATAATGGATTTGGTCACCAGCAAGGTTAAAACATTGGTGGCCGAAGCTGAAGCTCAGAAAGAAATCGGCAGTAGCGGGCGGCCATATCCCGCGCAGTACGATCTGATTGAGTTCCCAAGCGGCTATGTTATTCCTAAGTTCGGAAGATTTGATGGAACGGGGAATGCAAATCAGCACGTCGCCCACTTCAAAGCATCATGCGGAAATACTGGGGGCAACGACGCGCTCCTTCTTCGTCAGTTTGTCAATAGCCTGACCGGCGTCGCCTTCGACTGGTACGCGAGCATACCAGACGGGTCCGTCATTACCTTTGCCCAAATGGAGTCTCTGTTCCGGCAAAGATTCATGAGCGTCAGTGATAAAATCTCCATTGCCGACCTTGTGAGGACCAAGCCGGGGAAGAATGAAAGCAACACTGACTTTATCGCCCGATGGCGTAATCTCACGGTCAAGTGCGAACCGCCGCTGGAGCAGGACCAGTCCGTCAGCCTTCTCATTGGGAACCTCAGCAATTGGATGGTCCCCTTCTTGTGTACAGCGGGCCTCAAGACGTTTCAGGAGCTAACCAAGAAAGTCCAAATGCTGGAACGCTCGAAGCAAGAGTCCCCGCCGGACTCTCGGAGAGACAAAACCTGGAAAAGCAAACGGGACGACAACCGTAGAAGCGGTAGTTCCAGCAGTGCCAATGTCTTCAATGCGTCCGACAGTGAAGAAAAGCGAAGGGCGGCCGAATCCAAAACTAACCGGTCTCGAAAGCCATTGCTGGGAGGAGATGGGCCCACCCTAGAGGAGAAAAAGAACAAGGTTTACTCTTTCAGAAGGGACAAGGTCCGCAAGATATTTAAAGATGCCTTGAACAATGGCCTACAACTGCCGGAGTCGAAAAGACCCCAAGAAGCAAAAATGACCGACAATCCCCTGTATTGCCCATACCACCGAGTAGTGAGCCATGCGATCGAGGATTGCTATATCTTCAAGGATTGGGTCGAGAAGCAGTACAAGGCTGGAGAGATCGAGCTGTCCAAAAGCGTGTTGGTGAACAATCAAGTTGCAACCGCCAACTTTATACAGACGGAAGCTGAAGCCTTCTGGGAGCAGACAGCCGAACCCGCTGCCCTGATAAACGAAACTGACTCATCGCGGCCTCCGTGGAGTACGCACATATCTAATAAGACGAAGAAGATGATAAAGCTACTTCGGAAAGAACCCAGGATGGAATGGGAAGGACAGAAGAAGCCTACCAGTCCAGCTGCCAATGCGGCTCCATCAGGCTCAAAATCCAAGAAGCTCAAGAAGAAGAAAAGTGCAGCTCGGCGCGAAAAAGAGTCTGCAGGGAGATCGACCATTCAAAAGTATATCGATTCCCTCGAAGAATATGAACAAAGGGAAAGAACATTGGTACAATTGAAGGAGTTCTTCCCTGTACAAGCGGCTAAAATTCTGGAGGAGTTAGAAGAAGACTCCAATGAAGAAATCCCAGTAGTGACCTGCTACGCCATCCATCTTGGCAGTGACTCCGAGGATGAGCTCTGTTTTCCTGAAGAGGATGAGGAGCTCGCCACAACGGCCAATCAAATCCAGCTTAGAAGCGGCAGGGCTCTACCGCCAAATCAGGGCAACGCCCCAAAAGGGAAGGAAAAACAAGTCGCTAATGAAGAAGATGGCAGAGAACCGATTGATGAAAACATAAGTCCTTCCTCGGTGGACTATAATGTCTTGGCGCATCTCCGGAAGCTTCCGTCTCTCCTGAGCATCTACGACGCCTTGGTCCTATCTAAGGAGCTTAGAGATGTTCTCATCCACGCTCTGCAAAACCCCGAGCGGTATCAGGCTCACTTTGCGGAAATTAACATGAAAGAAGCCCAGCATGCTTTGTATGCCGCCGCAGTCACATTTAAGGATGAAGACTTACTACTGGGAACGGCTGAGCATAATCGGCCGCTTTACGTGACCGGGTACAGCGACGGAGATCGAATTAATCGCATATTGATTGATCCGGGGTCCTCAGTGAACATCATGAACTTGCGAACTCTGAAGAGTTTGTCAATGGACGTCCGACACCTGTCAAGGGAAAGGATTGTCATTCAAGGCTTCAACCAAAATTGCCAGCAAGTTCTGGGGTCTATAGCTCTGCCAATCAAATTTGGGGATCTGCAAACTGAAGCTAAGATATACGTGATCGACGCCGACACGTCTTATAAGATTCTCTTGGGGCGGCCGTGGCTCCACGATTACGGCATCATTCCGTCAACTCTCCATCAATGCATGAAGTATACTAAAAATGGTGAAGAAAGACGCATTGACGGAGACATCCAGCCGTTCGGTGTGCATGAAGTCCGCTATGAAGATTCTCGGTACTTTATGAACCACCAAAATGCTAAGCCACAACTGACTGAGGATAGAACGGCCCCAAGCCTCAAAAGCAAATCTGCGCCGGCTATCACTTTCAAAAGCAAAAATACCCAAGTGCGCCCGCATTTCGGCAGCGGCTCTGATGAGTCCGACGCTGGAAGCCCGTCCTTCCGCAAAACTCGCCCTCATTTCGGCAGCGATACGGACGAATCTGTTACTGAAGGCCCATCTAGCAGCAAAGTCCGCCCTCATCTTGGCAGTGACACTGAAGAGTCAGAGGAGGAGGACCTGTCGTGCAACAGCGGTGCAGATTGGACCCCCACGCAACAAGCGAAACTACGAGAGACCTTCGAAGTTGCAGAAAGGTCCCTAGCCGTTACAAGGGTACCAGAGCAAATGTGCAAAGAGCTCGATGCATTATCAATCTCCACCGTGGACCAGCTGAAAACTTTCTACGTTCCCGGGAGGAAAAGTGGACAGAAGGGCATCTTGTTTTATGGGTCAAACCCCGTTGTGCACCCGGACGACCTTTCTGTCGCGTGCCTTCCCTATGAGAGGGGCATAAGAGCCGTCCTCAATCCCAGATACTATGCGCCCGAGATGCGGGAATACTTTAAGAAGTGCGAATGCCGGTTATATCAAACGGAGTCCGAAGCAAAGTTTTACGAAGGGCTATGGTATCCGCCCCAGGTCCGAGCACTCATCGATGGACGAATTCCAGATAGACGGGGCATAGGCTACATTCAACCTTATTCCAAAGCGTGCTACATGATCCATGTTGGTGAGACCAGCGAAAGATCAAATGATGACGACGAGATAGCCGAGCCAGAAGAAGCTCCTCAAGAGCTCGAAGATGGAGGACAAGCAACCTTTGATGAGCTAACCGAGATTGACTTAGGAACGCCCGATAATCCAAGGCCGACCTACATCAGCTCACTCTTGTCGGAGGAAATGAAAGAGCAGATAATTGCCCTGCTGCGTGAGTTCGTCGACTGCTTCGCGTGGACGTACAAAGAAATGCCTGGCCTTTCCCCTGAGGTAGCCGTGCATAAGCTGGCTATATCTCCTGATGCTAAGCCAGTCAAACAAGCTCCTCGAAGAATGAGAAGGGAGTTGGAAGAAAAGGTCATCGAGGAAACCAAGAAACTCATTGATGCCGGCTTCATCAGGGAAGAGAAATATGCAGACTGGATCGCATGCATAGTCCCAGTGAAGAAGAAAAATGGGCAGATCCGAGTTTGTGTCGATTTCAGGGACCTCAATAAGGCATGCCCTAAAGACGACTTCCCACTACCGGTCATGGAAATGATGGTCGATGACACCTCAAATTACGAACTGTTCACCTTTATGGACGGCTCGTCTGGATATAATCAGATCAAGATGTCGCCTGAGGATGAGAAGCACACAGCATTTCGAACCCCGATCGGAATATATTGCTACAAGGTAATGCCACTCGGACTGAAGAACGCAGGTGCTACATATCAAAGGGCGATGACTAATATCTTTGATGACCTAATCCATAAAGTCGTTGAATGCTATGTTGATGATCTGGTCATCAAGACTAAAGCCAAGGCCGATCATATCCAAGATCTCAGGACCGTTCTCACTAGACTGAGAGAATACGATCTGAAGATGAATCCTCTGAAGTGCGCTTTTGGCGTATCATCGGGAAAATTCCTGGGCTTCATAGTCCGACATCGAGGGATCGAAGTTGACCCATCAAAGATAAAGGCCATCATGGAGATGCCCCCTCCGAAGAGTCTGACGCAGCTAAGATCTTTTCAAGGCAAGCTTGCTTATATACGGAGGTTTATCTCAAATTTATCGGGGAGATGTAGGCCCTTCTCAAAGCTCATGAAGAAAGGAGCTCCTTTTATCTGGGATGCCGAATGTCAAGCAGCGTTCGAAAGCATCAAACAATACTTGTTGCACCCTCCAGTGCTGGCTGCTCCCATTCCAAATAAACCGTTGATTCTCTACACTGCCGCGCTAGATGAGTCACTCGGTGCGCTCCTCGCCCAGAATAACGAGGAGGGAAAGGAAAATGCCCTCTACTACCTCAGTCGAACTCTAGTCGGGGCGGAACACAACTATTCCCCAATCGAAAAGCAATGCCTGGGTCTGATATTTGCTGTGAAGAAGCTGAGGCACTATCTGCTGGCTCATCGGGTTATGCTGATCTCCAAGGTCGACCCGCTCAAACACTTGATGACCAAAGCAAGCCTAGCCGGCAGGATGGCAAGATGGGCTGTCATGCTACTTGAGTTTGACATAGTTTATACCCCTCAGAAAGCAGTAAAAGGGAAAGCTATTGCAGACTTTATCGCCGCTCATCCCATACCAGAAGGGTCGCCGCTAAATTGTGAGTTACCCGATGAACAAGTGCTGCACCTCGAGGAAGATGAGCCATGTTGGGAGCTCTACTTCGATGGAGCCTCGTCAATAAGGACCTCCAGTAAATCAAGCGTCCCGGAGATAAAAGCAGGGATAGGATTGGTGTTCATCACACCATCAATGGGAACCCTACGACGTTCTTTTGCTCTCACCGAGCCTCGAACGAACAATGAAGCTGAGTATGAAGCTCTGATAGCTGGTTTGGAACTCGCCATAGAAATGGAAATCCTTCGGCTACGAGTTTACGGTGACTCCCAGCTTGTCGTCAACCAAGTAAGCGGCGACTATAAGATATACAAACCCGAGTTAGCTCGGTACAGAGGTAGGGTGGTGGAACTCATGAAACGGTTCACTCATATCAAACTAACGAGAGTCCCTAGAGCGTTGAACGGAAAGGCTGATGTACTCGCTCGCTTGGCCAAGGAACTGGCTGATCCTGAAATGGACGAAATTCTGATCACAGTCAGGAGCCGGCAAATTCTACCCCCAGTCTCTCTACGAGAAGAGGAAAGCGCGGAACAGAAGAGCAGTCCTGCGGAAGAAGCTTCGATCATCCAAGACGAGCCCGATTGGAGAGAACCCTTCATAGAGTACCTCCGATACGACAAGCTGCCCGAAGAAAAATCTGCGAGGATTCAGCTGAAGAAAAGAGCTCTCCGATACGTGTTTGTAAATGACACGTTATACCGCAGGTCATATGACCAACTCTGGCTCAGGTGTCTGTCATTGGCCGAAGCCCAAAAGGTCATGAAAGATGTCCACTCGGGCGTTTGCGGTGCTCACCAATCTGGCCCCAAGATGCGACTTCAAATCAAACGGCTTGGGTATTACTGGCCCACCATGATACGGGATTGCGGAGAGCATGCAAAGAAATGTTATATCTGCCAAATTCACGGTGATTTTATTCACAAGCATCCCAACCCATTGCATCCTACAGTGGCGTCGTGGCCCTTCGAAGTTTGGGGCACCGACATTGTTGGCCCAATTGATCCTCCGTCATCTAAAGGCCACCGGTTCATACTGGCCGCGACAGACTACTTCTCCAGGTGGGCTGAAGCTGTCCCGCTAAAAGAAGTCAAGACAAAGGATATTCTGACATTCTTCCAGCATAATATTCTATACCGCTTCGGTACACCAAGAAGAATCATTTCTGACAACGGGCCTTCTTTCAAGAGCTTCAATGTCTCAAGATTCGCTACCCAGCACAAGATAGACTGGAGATATTCCTCCATCTATAATCCAAGAGCCAATGGGCTAGCCGAAGCCTTCAATAAGACTCTATGCAAGCTCCTGAGGAAAAATGCTTCAGCCAACAAGAGAGACTGGAATCTCAAGCTTCACGAGGCATTGTGGGCATATCGTACCACGCACCGTACTCCAACTCAGTCCACTCCATACTCATTGCTCTTCGGAGTGGAGGCGGTCCTCCCCCTCGAAGTCGAAGTTCCAAGCTTAAGAATGGCCGTTCAACATGAGTTGACGGAGGAAGAAAACGTGCTCCTTCGACTTGAAGAACTCGATGCCCTCGAAGAAAAGAGGCTCGCGGTGCAGCAAAATCTGGAGCTATACCGAGCCCAAATGTCACGGGCCTATGACAAGATAACTCGTCTCCGTGCTTTCAAGAAAGGTGAATTGGTGTTGGTCCTCAAAAGACCGATCATCCTCAATCGACATGCCAAAGGAAAATTCGAGCCAAACTGGGAAGGACCATACGTCATTGAGAAAGTGTTCGACGGAGGATCCTACCAACTAATAAGTGCAGAGGGAGAAAGGCCCATGCCGCCCATTAATGGCCGATATCTCAAGAAATACTACACATGAATGCTCCAAGTCGCAGGCGAATTGAGCACATCAGCCCTACGGTCTGGATCAGACATCCTGCAAAACCGTATACAATCCACGGGCGTAAATAACCCCTATTTCTCCCAAATCCTGCCGGTGAGACTACTTTTAAAGTCCCACCAGCAGCAAAAAAAAAAGAAAAAGAAAGAAAAAGAAAAAAAAGAAGAAGAAATAAACGGTATGTCCACAAGCAAAACGGGCACGGATGAAAACCCGAAAGGGCTCCGTGAGTAAAAACAGCAGGACTACCGGCGAGTCTGTGAAAACCCGAAAGGGCGCAAACTCGTGAAAAGAGATGAAAAACACTCGCAAAGTCCTCTTGACCTTGTGAGGAGAAAACACCTGCGTGAGATCCTTACGACTCACAATGGAGCAACACACTTAGGAATCCTCACGATTCCTAAAGAGAAAATACACCTGCGGGATCCTTACGACTCGTAGGGAGAAAATGCTTTATGGGACCCTCACGGCCCATAAAATTGAAAAGCCTTAGGTGGTAGGGACCCAAACCTATCTCCTAAGCCATCATTCCCCGACGGGCAAAGGCAAATGATGAGTTGCTCCTGGCATTATTCCAGTGCAGCAATGCTGATGCTAAACAAGATCCAAATTCCAGGTCCCCAACCCCAAAATGGCGAATGATGAGTCGCTCCTGGTGCCATATTCCAGTGCAGCGATGCAGACGCCAACCAAATTCCAAATCCCATACCCCAACGGCGAATGATGAGTCGCTCCTGGTACCACATTCCAGTGCAGCGATGCAGACGCCAACAAATCCCTGAAATCTTTCTGGCCCTACGGTCTGGATCATACATCCTGCAAAACCGTATACAATCCACGGGCGTAAAACAATCCCAATCTCTCCTAAGTCCTACCGGTGAGACCACATTCAAAGTCCTAAAAAAAAAAAAAAAAAAAAAAAAAAAAAAAAAAAAAAAAAGGTATGTCCACAAGCAAAATGGGCACGAAGGAAAACCCGAAAGGGCTCCGTGAGTAAAAACAGCAGGACTGCCGACGAGTTTGTGAAAACCTGAAAGGGCGCAAACTCGTGAAAAGAAGATGAAATGCACTCGACTTTGAGAGGAGGAAATTCCCGCGTGAGATCCTTACGACTCACAAAGGAGCAACACACTTAGGAGTCCCCACGACTCCTATGGAGAAAATACGCCTACGAGATCCTTTCGACTCGTAGGGAGAAAATGTTTTTATGGGACCCTCACGGCCCATAAAATTGAAAAGTCTTAGGTGATAGGGATCTAAACCTGCCTCCTAAGCCATCAATTCTCAAATTCTCTCGGGGCAAATGATGAGTTGCTCCTGGCATTATTCCAGTGCAGCAATGCAGATGCCAAACAAAAACCAAAATCCCAAAATCCTTTCAAATGACAGATGATGATTCGCTCCTGGTACCATATTCCAGTATAGCGATGCTGATGTCAACCCAAATCAAAATCAACAAGTCAACTTCCACTCCGACACCGCAAGAAGCAGGAGCAAGTCAAGTCTACCTCTGACATTGCAAGAAGCATAGCAATTCAAATCAAGCACCGACCGTCCACGTCGCTAAAAGGGCAGCACCGACCGTCCACGTCGCTAAAAGGGCAGCACCGACCGTCCACGTCGCTAAAAGGGCAGCACCGACCGTCCAAGTCGCAAAAAGGGCAGAACCGACCGTCCACGTCGCTAAAAGGGCAGCACCGACCGTCCACGTCGCTAAAAGGGCAGCACCGACCGTCCACGTCGCTAAAAGGGCAGCACCGACCGTCCACGTCGCTAAAAGGGCAGCACCGACCGTCCAAGTCGCAAAAAGGGCAGAACCGACCGTCCACGTCGCTAAAAGGGCAGCACCGACCGTCCACGTCACTAAAAGGGCAGCACCGACCGTCCACGTCGCTAAAAGGGCAGCACCGACCGTCCAAGTCGCAAAAAGGGCAGAACCGACCGTCCACGTCGCTAAAAGGGCAGCACCGACCGTCCACGTCGCTAAAAGGGCAGCACCGACCGTCCACGTCGCTAAAAGGGCAGCACCGACCGTCCAAGTCGCAAAAAGGGCAGAACCGACCGTCCACGTCGCTAAAAGGGCAGCACCGACCGTCCAAGTCGCAAAAAGGGCAGAACCGACCGTCCAAGTCGCAAAAAGGGCAGCGCAGGATTCCTACAAAGCGGGAACCAGATCACTCCGGCCAGGGAAAACGTCTATCACAGACACTCTGTCTCGGAGACATGTCAAGCAACGACCGTCCATGTCGTAAAAAGGGCAGTGCCAGCTTCCCAAAAGGTGGGAACCAAATCAAGCCGCCTCCACGTGAAAGAAGATCCATCAATTTCATGCACACGACCCACATATGTGGTGTGCATTTATTGATGGGGGGCAATTTGTTGGGGTAAAAATTTACACCCCGGTTGACCAAGTCAAAATCCAAGTCAACCCCAAGCCAAGTGGGCCCAAGCCCAGATCCAGTGGGCCCATGCCCGGGTCGAGCCCGAACATGAAACGGCCGGCCTCCCCCATGCCAAGATTAAAATATTGTAATAAATAATTTTGTTGTATTTCTTTTGTTTTGTTTTATGGATAAATGTAAGAAAAATAGGCATAAAGCCAAATTTTTGTAAAGCCCATGGCTTATGTGCAAAAAGAAATGGCACATGAGCCATGGGATAGGCAAAATGCCATTTTGTGAAGCCCAAGGGGCTATGTGCAAAGTGTATAGCCTATAAAGGCAAAAGATAATGAAAATATCTCACAACTTTTTCTCTCTCCAGAAAAAAATTAGAGCTGAGCTCTTTCTTCCTTCTTCAAGGTTCCAAAACCTTCTTCTTTCTCTTGAATTAAATCAAGAGTTTTACTCTTCCTTTTTCAAAACTAAATAGTTTTCCACCACAAAACCCACAAAGGGGAACTTGGATCTGCCATCAGATCTTAAAAAGGAGAGATTTTGAGATTTTACATCTCTTGATCTTCAAGATCCAGCAAGCAACAGGAGGAAGAAGAAGAACCCTTCCATTAACCCAACAAAAAAAAAACACTCAGGAGTCTAACTCCTCTTTGATTTCTCTTCAGAGAAATCTTTTTAGGCTAAAAGCCTGTTGTGTGCGCAAGTCGCCCGCGTGCCGACACGTGGCGCGCGCGCTCGCGCAACTGCGCAAGTGCGCAAGTCGCCCGCGTGCCGACACGTGGCGCGCGCGCTCGCGCAACTGCGCAAGTGCGCAAGTCGCCCGCGTGCCGACACGTGGCGCGCGCGCTCGCGCAACTGCGCAAGTGCGCAAGTCGCCCGCGTGCCGACACGTGGCGCGCGCGCTCGCGCACCTGCGCATCCCTTGGATGTCTTTTCCCCCTCTTTTGTGTACATATATACACATATACATATGTATACAAATTTATACATACACGTACTCCACGACACTGTCCCTGTTAGAAAAAAATTTCTAACGGGGCGCTGCCCCGCACCCCGCAAGGGGGCTGCTAGCCCCCTTGACCACCAGCCCGCTATCCGGGTAGCGGGACCCCCGTAAAAACTCTGCGTGGCTCCCGATATATCCAAAACCCCCCCTTTCAAAACAAAACACACGCACACCGCACATTGAGTTCGCATGACCAATTTAACCCGTTAATCGGAGGTTCCCTCGCCCCAAAGCCGAGGGGTAATTAACGGCAGCTTAGTCCGCGGCTGCTGGAGATTCGGATCCCCACAATCATTAAATCCCAGCCTACCCTAGGCAGGGGGAATCTGTAGTACGCCTGACAAGCGTGCGCGTATTCCCATCTCAATGGGGTGACGAAAAACACCCTACAAAGACGAGCTCGTGTTAGTCGTCAAAAGACCGATGATCCCCAATCGTGCAAAATGGGGGAAATTCGAGCCGAACTATGAAGGCATGTACATCATAAACAAAGTCCACCAAGGTGGAGCCTACCCGCTCATGGATATGCATGGCGAAAGACCCTTCCGGCCAATAAATATTCGATTCCTCAAAAAATACTACGCCTAACGAGTCATGACCTAGGTCAATGATAGATGAGGACTCTCGTGTCCGCTCGCTATCTTCCTGAGTCAAAAACTCTAAGAGTAGTATGCAAAGGACCGAGATGTCCTTAAACTAGAAATTCGCCTCAAACACGACGACAAAGGACCGAGATGTCCTTAAACTAGAAATTCGCCTCAAAGACGGCGACAAAATACCGAGATGTTCTTAACTAGAAATTTGTCTCAAACACGGGGACAAAGGACCGAGATGTCCTTAAACTAGAAATTCGCCTCAAACACGGTGACAATGGACCGAGATGTCCTTAAACTAAAAATTCGTCTCATACATGGTGATAACGGACCGAGACATCCGTAAACCAAAAATTCGTCTCAAACATGGCGACAACGAACCGAGATGTCTTTAAACTAAAACTGGTTGCCTCAAATATGGCGACATCGGACCGAGATGTCCTTAAACTAAAAATTCGTCTCAAAAACGGCGATACCGGATCGATAAGTCTTTAAACTAATCGTTCGCCTCAAATATGGCGGCAATGGACCGAGATCTCCTTAAACTAAAAATTCGCCTCAAAATGTCAATAACGGACCGAGATGTCCCTAAACTAGCACATCGCCTCCAAAACAGTGATATGCTACCTTGAGATCTATATTGCAATCGAACTCTCAACGGCAGAGCTTGCAACTCAAGTCCTACTGGCTACGCAGCTACTTTAGCGATGAAGCCACCCCCAAATCCCACCAGTAAATAGATGGGTCACCCGCGGTGAAACTGTAACAACCCTAAACTTTCTGTACAACTTTCTGTACAATTTTTTTCAAAAATACAGAAAGGGGTATTTTTGCCTGAGCACAAGTTATAAGTTTGTTTTGCTTTTTAATAGCAAGAAAGAGCTTGTAGCTCATTGGTAAAGCCTTACACTGCTGAACCAAAGCACTAGAGTTCAAATCTCATCACCCACATTATTTTTAATATTGTTTTCTTTTAAATTTTTAGAAGCCCAAGAGCCTACACGTGCATAACTCGTAGAAATCCCACTACACATGTAAAATAAACTGACCCAGGGGCTACACCAAGCGATGAGGGACGCGTGGCGGCGAGCCCGGGCCCGATTCGGCCGACTCGGGCCGCCGACTCGGCCCTTCGCCGCCGACCGGACTCGGCCGAATCGCCGATTGTCCAACATGA
Source organism: Agapanthus africanus (assembly GCA_030015575.1). Taxonomy (NCBI): domain Eukaryota; kingdom Viridiplantae; phylum Streptophyta; class Magnoliopsida; order Asparagales; family Amaryllidaceae; genus Agapanthus; species Agapanthus africanus. Next base: position 85,942,869 of record CM057338.1, on the reverse strand, counting down.
AAGTTCTGCCTCTTGGTCTTCCCTAAAACCCTGTGCACTTTACATTTCCTGCAATTTAACAGAGCTCTTTAAAATCCCATTAAACCATAATTTTAATACAATTTAATACATTTTTCTTCACAACCTTTCACCTACCCTAAACCCTAGATTACTCTATAAATACCACCCCTAGACACACACCCTCACTCACAATTCTGTCCAAACTCTCAAGAAATTCCTCTAGAAATTTTAGTGTGCAATTGAAGTTAACAAAGGGCGAAACTTCGGCGATCTTCCGACGACGACCCTAGGAGCTCCGGCGACGAAACGACGCATCGGCGCCTCCTACTGTTTCCTCTTCCTCATCGCTAACCTACAAACCCGTAAGTCCCACCTCCCTCTTTCCTTTGTCATTCTAAAAAGTTCTTTTTCTAAAACCTGACGGAAGCGGAGTTAAATCCGACTTCCGATTCGGTTTTCTTTATAAAGTTCAATTTTCCTTAACACAACCATGTTAAACTCTTACATCTTGACTATTAATCATTAACAAAACATGTTGAATAAGTTTCATAGCAAAACATTTCATATTGTAACTTTTATCGCTCTTTTTCAGTAAAATACCATGTAGTTTACTTTCTACTTAAAACATCATTAATTTTGCTATACCTTTAATTAGATCACGAGATAATGACCTACCTATTCACAACACTCATATGCAACATAGTACAATACCTTTTGGGAAATATAGATTTGGGAAATACCGTTTTACACAAAACTACCTTTAACTCATAAAAATCGTTTTCTATATGATTACGTATTTTTACAAATCTTTGCAAAGCGCCGCTACAACCCATTTGGGGAATCCGTTTGGGATGGTGCGGATTATCGCACATCCTCGGGCTTAGTAGTGCGAGATGCAGACTTCCGCAAGGAGCATTCGGTCTCGAGAGAATTAAAAAATACAAATATCTTAAGAAAATGATATTTCTAGAAATATAATATATTAAAATTATTTTATATAAATATGTATCATCAAAATATCTATCTTTGATATAATATAAATATTCCAACTTTTCCAAATCAAAAGAATCACTTTACATGAAAATACCATGAATTTCCATACAAGTTCAATATTACAAATAAATACCCTATATTATGGAAATTAGGTTTTATTCACTAGAAATGTCACATATATAAAATCTACATCTATGAAAACTCGAAAGACGATAATAAATTACTTGAGGTGTATTTTGAAAATTATACAAAATTATTTTTACATAAAAACCCTTCAAGTTCTATAAATTACCCTGAGGACCCTAATAAACATAGGTTTAAGCGGGACCAATCTCTTGAGCCTCAGGGAGCTGGAGAAGTGGGTGCTTGCCTATTTAAGGTAGACAACTTAACAAACGGTGTTATCAACACGGTAATCGTCTTTGAAAAAGACACAAATCCTGCCGCTCATGTGCAGCGGTTACCGATAACATTAAAACCTAATTCAGGATTCAATCTCTTTTCTAATTGTTCTGACTCAGACTCAGTCTCATTATAATCTGACTTGAATATGATTCAAGTACAATCTACAATACTACAATTCAACATGAATCCATGAATCCATATAATCAATCTATTCAATCTATATTGACCGAACCGAACCATGGATATACTTCCATTTACATGATTCTCCAGTTACATCCATGATTCTCCAGTTACATCCATTTACTGATATCATGGTTTCGGTAAGTCATCCAATTATACAATCTATATTACAAGGCAATACAAGTCTTCCATTTACATTTACAAACCAGTACAAACAACAAATTTACAATTCAAACAATACAACAATATAAACAAGATATCGTGGGGTTTAAGGGGTAGATTGGTACGAAAGGTGTTTGAAGTGGCACGAGACTGCAACCATAAGACACCTAAATTGTATTCCTTTGCCGTTGTACCGTGGCATAAACGGTTCCTTGAGTTCCTGATACCTTAGTCTCCAGGACAAGTGAGACTCCTCTCGTATACACTACCATCTTTCTGTACCAAGCTACAAACAACAGCGTTAACAATAATAATACAACTTTAAAAACTACTCTCTCTCTCTCTGTGTGTGTCTATTCTATTTCTCCCTTATCTTTGGGACTTACCGAGCGATTTGTTCGCTGATGACATTCACTTTCTTTCTTCTTTGAATATCGTTAGGTGATTCGGACCTTCCAGAGATCGAGCCTAGCACTGAAGACTTGGACCAGTTTATTGAAGATCCCAAGCTGTAGTTACACTTGTACACATTTCATTTCAGTACTTTACATTTCTGTTATGCCACTGTTTAGGCATTGCTTTCATTCAGATGTATTTACTTTTCCATGCATTGTACAAAAGAATGTTAATAAATAAAGGTGTTGTTCAGTTACACCTACTATCTTTAGTCTCTTGTGCATTTTCATTTATATTGCTTAGATACGTTTAGTGTATTTACTTCAGAGTAAATACGTAGCGGACTCGTCGTGTCCCCTTCACCGTATACCGAAAAGCGGGGCGTGACAGAAACTACTTTCGAGAGTTCCGTCGTTCGTTAAAAAAAGCGGTATGTCCACAAGCAAAATGGGCACGGATGAAAACCCGAAAGGGCGCCGTGAGTAAAAACAGCGGGGCTACCGGCGAGTTTGTGAAAACCCGGAAGGGTGCGATCTCATTAAAAAAAATGGTATGTCCACAAGCAAAATGGGCACGAATGAAAACCCGAAAGGGGGCCGTGAGTAAAAACCGCAGGACTACCGGCATGTTTGTGAAAACCCGAAAAGGCGCGAACTCGTAAAATAAAAATTCATATGCACTTGCAAAGTCCTCTCGACCTTGTGAGGAGAAAATACCCACGTGAGATCCTTACGACTCACAAAGGAGCAACACACTTACGAATCCTCATGATTCCTAAGGAGAAATTACACTTGCGAGATCCTCACGACTCGTAAGGAGAATTCCCCTTATGAGACCCTCACGGCTCATAAGATTCAAAAGCCTTAAGCAACAGGGATCTGAACCTGTTCTTAAGCCGTCACATTCCCCAAAGTTGCCCTACAGGCGGTCCAATATTGACCCATGTATACAATCTACGGGCACAAATAAACATTTCCCCATCAAGTTCCACCAATGGCGAGAAATGTCCCCATATGGTGAACGACACTTATAAGTCATCTTGACTTATAAGGAGAAAACACTCTTGGAAGATCCTTACGACTTACGAGAGAAAATATCACTCGGGAATCCCCACAATTCCTAAGGAGAAAATACACCTACGAGATCCTCACGACTCATAGGAAGAAATACCTTTATGAGACCCTTACGGCTCATAAAGTCAAAAGGCTTTAGTCGACAGGATCCTAATCCTGTTTGCTAAGCCACCATTATTCAAATCAACAAAGGCAAATGATGAGTCGCTCCTGGCAATATTCCAGTCGTAGCGATACTGATGCCTAAAAAGGTATCAAACTTCAAGTCCTCTCAAGGCAAATGATGATTCGTTCCTGGCAATATCCCAGTTGCAGCAATGCTGATGCCTAAAAAGGTATCAAACTTCAAGTTCTCTCAAGGCAAATGGTGATTCGCTCCTGGCAATATCCCAGTTGCAGCGATGCTGATGTCTAAACAGGTGTCAACCCCCAAGTCCTTTCATGGCAAATGATGATTCACTCCTGGCAATATTCCAGTCGTGGTGATGCTGATGCCAAGGTTGGTATCAGATTCCAAACTCGCTATAAAAAAACAGCAGCGAGTAGAAAAAAAATGCATATTAAATAGCCGAAATGATGGGGCAACTCGCAATAAAAATCAGCAAGCAAAAAATATGCATATAAAAACAGCCGAAATGATTGGGCAACTCGCAATAACAAGTAGCAAGTAAAAATATTTAAAAAAATAGCCGAAATTATTGGGCAATCGCGACTTTCGCGATATAAAAAACTGAAAAGATAGAGTAACGCGGAAATAAAAAATATCTAAATGAAATTTCTTCTGCCCTGCAGGTAGGTCTGCACCGATCCCTGTATACAATCTATAGGCACAAATGAAAGAAAGGGAACTATATTTTCCCACCAGGCTTCGTCAAAGGGAGAACCAGATCTTAATGGCAACATATACAGCCTAGAGGTCATCTCGACATTCTTCTCGTTACAACAGACGCAATGTCTACAAAGGCTCCAAATAGCCAAATCAAAAGGGAGTGACGGCAAAATCCCAGCTCCAGCTCGACATTCTTCTCGTTACAACAGGATGTAGATGCAACGTTAACAAAAGCTCCAACGAGCCAAATCAAAATGGAGCCATGGCAAATTCCTAGCTCCAAGTCTTGACGGTTCATATACAACCTAAAGACTACCCCGGCGTTCCTTCTCATTCCATCAGGGTGCAGACGTGACGTCAACAAAGCTCCAACGAGCCAAATCAAAATGGAGCAATGGCAAACTCCTAGCTCCAAGTCTTGACGGTTCATATACAACCTAAAAACTATCCCGGCATTCTTTCTCATTCCATCAGGGTGCAGACGTGACGTCAATAAAGCTCCCTTAAGCTAAATGGAATTGAATCAATGGCATATTCATAGCTTCGGGTCTTGAAGGCAACTCATATAAAGCCTAAGAGACTATCGGAGATCATCCCATACCAGTACGGAGTGGTTATGACTCATCGGGGCTCCAAATTGAGCCTAATGATTGATACGCTTTTGGCGTGTCGAGTTTTAAAGTTCTAAAGTTAACCGCAATCAAGGACGGTGTCGCTTTGCAGCTAGCCGGTTGAGCACGGGTCGTCCGCAGGGAGACGGAGCGTTTTACGTTCTTGTTCTGACGAGTTAATACGCGTAGCAGAAATGTTCGTATCTACCCTATGTGTATATATGCAAAAGAATAAGCTGTTAGGATTAAATAGGATAGTGTAAGTTAAGGAAATCCGTACTCAATCCAATAAGCCGAGCTTGACCACTAAAGCTAGAGCAATCGGCAACAACGTGGATTAGGGTGCTTAAGCACGGTATTGTGAAATCCGGCTTATTGACCCTTGTCCACCTGTTCTTGTCGCTTGCTTTCGCCTCCGGCCAATCCGAACGCAACCGGTCACGGTTAGGAATCACCGATGCCTTGGTAGGGTAGGGTGCCTAACGGAGCGCTTGCGTAAGGTTTGGGCGAAGTTTAATGGAAAAGATCGGGAAAAGGAAATGAGAAAGGAAATCTTAATTTACAATATCGGTTTCTTTCCTAACATCAACATAGTCACAACTAATCACAACAACAAACAAAAAGAGCAAAGAAAAGATAAACAAAGAAAAGAAAAGAGCATCGCAAGAAAGTAAATGACATGATAATAAAATTGCAAGTAAGTAAAGCGTGGAAATAAATTGCAAGAAATAAAGATACTAGGAACCATAGAATACATTACAAACCATGGGTTCAATAGCCTAAACTTAAACTTGCAAGCTCAATGAAGAGGTTGCAAGATCAAGAGAAGGCTAAGAACACAAGGCAAATGAAGGCAAAAAGAAAACTTTATTGATTCCAAATGAAGATACAAGCCTTGAGATCAATAACCAAAACTTAAACTTGCAAGCTTAATGAAGAGGTTGCAAGATCAAGAGAAGGCAAAGAACTCAAGGGTTCAAAGGAAAACAAGTTACAAATTACAAGAGTTCTAAAACAAAACTAAAGAGAAAGTATCTTCTCTCCTTGCCCATGACTTGGTATTTATAGGCAACATGGGTTGCTTAGTAGCTTTTGGAGGGAAATCATGATAGTTTAAATCACATCACCTCTTTTAGTATTTAATGCACATCACATCACCTCTTTAGCATTTAATGCATATCGCATCACCTATTTTTGCATTTAATGCACATGTTCCCTACTTGCACCATTTCATCATGTCATGTAGCCTAGGCAGCCCCACCATGGTCCATGTGCACGCTTGCATTGTGTTGGACCAAAATTTTGTGCACACATCTATTTGCATAAAGAACTCTTTGGATAATGATCGGTTTTCTGTTCTGTTTGCAGTGTCGGCTCACAAACGATATATCCGTGATTTTAAGTGTATTTCCAGTATTTTGTCATAGATACCTGTAATCTGTAATTACTGAGCAGACACTGGTTAATAGTACCGATATATAACAAAATAAATAATGAATGAGCGGTATTGAAATGCAATTTTCTGTGACAAACAAATACCCCATGTTCCCTGATTAAAAATCAGGAAAGGATTCAGAAGAAGCATCACGTGACCAGTGGTCACGTGTTGGCATGTGATGGTTAAGCAGCGGCACGGAGCATATTTGTTCTCTAATTAAAAGTCAAGAAAAAGCTTCAGAAGGGGCATCATGTGCTCACACGTGACCAATGGTCATGTGCTGGCACGTGATGATTAAACAGCGGCCAGAAAACAGAGCACAGAAGGAGAACCCCATTCCAGGGGTCACATGCTTACACGTGATAAGGGGGTCACGTGCTTACACGTGACCAGGGGTCACGTGGCCACACGTGACAAGCTTTAAAAGCCTTATTCTTTAACAGAATTAAATTATGAGGAGAGATCATTCTGATCTTTCCAAAATGGAGAAGAATTATGGGGAACCGTTGGATTAAAAAATCCAAGGGTGATTAAATATCACCAATTTATGGAAAAATCTCGGACATGGAAAGAATTCCCCCTAAATCTAACCGAAATAACAAAGAGATATCTTTGGATTTAAAATCCAACGGTGAATAAAATTCACCTAATAATTTAAAGGCCCAGATTAATGATGAAGGTAAATCAGATCTCTCAATAAACAAATCAAATCTTTCAATGAAAGATCTACCAAACAGATTGATTCTTTTCCTTCTCCTATAAATAGGAGACACATATAGAGAGGAGGGGATATAGAGTCTTGGGATCTTGAAAATTCAGAAGGAAGAATTTAATTCTCTGCAAAGAAAAACCCTAGGTAAGAAAGAAGAGGCTTAAAAGAGAATTTAATTCTCAAAAGAGTTTAACTCTTATATGAAAGAAAAGAACTTAGTTTTTTCTCTAGTGGAGGATCTGCAAAGTGCACATCTCCCCATAAATTGAGAATTTAATTCTCATTGTGTTGAGATCCTGCCATGCAGATCTAAAACATAGAGGAGGAATTGAGTTTTGAGAATTTAATTCTCATAGAATTATGGGAATTTAATTCCTTTGGGATAAAACTAGGGTTTAACCCTAATTGAGAACTTAATTATCTCAAACTCACAGGAATGTAATTCCATTAAGAAAAGAAATTAGGGTTTCACCCTATGCCAGAATTTAATTCTTTTACATATATGGGAATTCAATTCCTTTAAAAGAAATTAGGGTTTCACCCTACCTAAGAATTTAATTCTTAATCCTACAGAGAATTTAATTCTCAAAATAAAATGAAGAGACTTAAAAGATCTCCATGCATGCAAAGAACCAGATTCACGTGTTACCACGTGACCCCTGTAAAAATCCACAGAGAAGAGATTTGAGGCAACGCCTCACGTGCCCCACGTGACCCCCAAAGCACACAAAGAAAAAGCAAAAGAAAAGAAGCTCTGGGGCACCCTCACGTGTCACCACGTGACCCCTAATGAACATTCTAACAGATCAAAGCGTGAGCCCTCATCACGTGCCCACACGTGATGGCTTTCAGAATTAAAAGTGTTAAACACTTATCTGTAGAACGAAATAAAAGAGATCTGGCCCCACCTTTTGGACGCCTCACGTGCTCCCACGTGATCTCTTCTCTGACAGTATTCAACATCAAACTGATGATTTGCTCCCAGTGTTTAACACTGATTTTCTTAGTGTTTGACACTAACTTGGAAAACTCTAGTTCCAGTGTTTGACACTGATTTGCCTTAGTGTTTAACACTAATTGAAAAATTCTACTTGCAGTGTTTAACACTGATTTGCCTTAGTGTTAAACATTAACTTGGAATCTCTGTCTCCAGTGTTTACCACTGATTTGCTTTAGTGTTTAACACTAATTTGAAAGCCATGTTGCTAGTGTTTAACACTGATTATCTTTTAGTGTTTAACACTGTTAGTCTTTAGTGTCTAACTCCAGCTTTAGCCCAATTGGCTAAGTTTCTAGAGGCAAAGCCTCTCCTTCAATGGACCAACAGAGGGCCAATATTCTAAACATGATTGGACTTAGCCCAAGATGACCATAAGTCCTCAATTCGAACTTAACTGGGCTAAAGGGCTCATAACATAATTAATTGGTCTCGGTCCCAAATTGGGACAAGGACTATTCAATCTACCTTGGTTCAAGGGTATATCTCTTCACTCCTTTGATACTTGGCGTTGTAATTCCTCAACGTCTTCAAAGAGGTGACGGGTCCTGATGACCACACATTTGATACGGACTGTGGGGTCCTTAAACTCATGGACTATGAGATCCTTAACCTTGACCGAGATGTCTTAAAACTAACTCCGGACTGTGGAGTCCTTAAATTCTCGGACTATGATGTCCTTAACCTTGACCGAGATATCTTAAAACTAATGCCGGACCGTGGGGTCCTTAAACTCATAGACTATGATGTCCTTAACCTTGACCGGAATGTCTTAAAACTAACAACGGACTATGACGTCCCTAACCTTGACCGTGATGTCTTAAAACTAACGATGGACTGTGGAGTCCTTAAATCCACGGACTATGATGTCCTTAACCTTGACCGCAACGTCTTAAAACTAACATTGGACCGCAATGTCCTTAAACTACCCATTGACCGTGATGTCACTAAACTAAACAATAGGGCCCCCTCTTAATCGCTCTTTTGTCGGATCTAAATGATCCCGTTAAGTTGATCTTAGTCTAAAAACTAGACTAACGTATCCTTAACTAACGTTTAAGTCGATCTTAGTCTCAAACGAGGCTAACGTATCCTTAAACCCAACCCCCAAACCTGAATCTAAGATAATACAGATTTGGACTAGTCTACGCCCTACAGGCGACGACATAACTCAGTCTCCGTACACAATCCACGGGCAACCAAACACAAAACAAACATCCACGACACAAAGTGACCACATGGAGAAGGAGAAAGTTGTTGCCGCGAGGCGGTAGCGTATTTAACTGCAGGGTCTTGCGCCTGCAGGGAAGAGCGTCCCCACAATCAAAAAACCCCTCAAGCGAGGGGGAATCTGACGAAGTCTGCTACATCGGCCGCATCCGTTTAAACCTTCGATACACGGTGCCATAAATCAACTTGGCTTTCTCGGAGAGGTGGACGGATAGCACCAATTAGCATCTGCCCCGAATCTCAGGCAAGACGTCAGTCGCGCCGTCTTTCTGAGGGGAACACCCCCAAACTTATCTTTTGCTCGTACCGAGCAAAATAAAATCCTAGCCTCGCTTTCGCAGGGAACCCGATTACACTGAGCTAGTGCAACAAGCCGTTAAACCTCTAGGTGTCCCTAGTAGGAGGAGTGTTGTCTCCTGAGGGTTTTCAGCAGATTACACCCACAAAATCCCGTCAAGCTAGTTTCATAAGTTAACGTTGATTCTACTCCTATAGCTTAGTATCAAGGTTAGAAATTCTATTATCCTAAGTTAGAAATATTCAACCCTTATGTTTCACGCCTCCTATTTATTCAACCTCAGATCCTATACATTTTACAGTTTAGAAAGATCTCAGTATCTCCTGAGTTTTCCTTCTAAAGTGTGGTCTCCAATCAGGGATTTTTATCATATTTACGGAAAACATAAGTTTTATTCTTTATTTCTATCTTTCCTCCAAATATCGATTGTATATCCCTACGTGTGTGTAAATTTTCACCCTTACACTTAAGAATTCAATTCAAGCTATAGTACCTTTGCCCTAATGCCTAATACTAATTTTTTTTCATTAATGATGGACGGTGTTGCTCACACACCTTTCATGCGACTATTAATGTTTCTTGAGGCACCAACAGCCGATTACTGAATGTGTGAGCTTAAAGCGTAAATAGCAGTTTTCAGGTCTTGACTTTATTTATTTATTTTTCTTTTCTTTATTTTTCTTTTTCAAGACCGGATATATTTTTCAATGATGCTCTTTGGGTGTTTAGCTTTAAATACCGTTTTTTCTTTCATACTAGGTTTTCAGGCAAGAGTATTTCTAGGTATCCTCTACTATCTCAAGTTTCAAGGTGCGTGTATGTGCAGTTTGTAGGGTATATACTTTCTAAATTTGGACTCAAGAATAGAAACTATTTTTCAGACTTATCCTTCAGTAAAGCTTCAATACTTTCCCTTCATCTTGACTTAACTCAAGAACTGAACACAAGATTACCTACTTCTATAAAAAAACTGTAAGGACGTATAATTACCAAGGTTAAACAGAAGGAGGGTTATTTTTAAGGTTTTCAATTCCTAAGCCTAGAATTTAGTTATTTCTAACGTATCAACTAAGCTTTCGGAATAAAAATCTAAGTTACCCTATTAGCCAACTTGACGACAAATTTTTTATATTTTTGTAAAAAATTTCGATTTTTATGGGTATTTTAAATAAGTATGCAAATGCAGAATATACAAATGAATGCGACGGAAGAAAGCTTACCGAGCACACACCCAAACTTAAACTTGACAGTGCCCTCACGGTCAGGCTATACCAAGAGGGTCAAAATTGTCGGTGCTCCCTAAAAAAAAATTTGTATATTCGTAAACCAAAAATATATATACACAAAAAGATTCCCCCCAAACTTAAGTGAAACAGTGTTTCTACTGTTTAAGAGTTGATGTTTAAAGTCAGGGGGAGAGAATAGTATCAAGCTATACAAGACCTTACACAGGCCAAAAGTTAACACCAACCATTCAAAAAATTTATTGAGATAAGACCAGGGCTGGTGAAAGAATGCGGAGAGGAAAGAAATGGAGAATACGCGAGACCGTATGCGGATAGAAGCGGGATACGGTCTCGGTATATGAGGAGAAGAATGTCGGAGGGGAAAAAGAAATGAAGTACGAACTTGAGGGTGAAAATGGAGTGAATAAATTAGTACAATTTGTGATGACTGATGTGTAAAAAGCGATTGTACTAATCTATTAACCCGTCGAGAAATGGGGTCAAATATCTCAAGATTCATGAGAAAACATGGGTACACCGAACTTGGTAAACCAGACATTGGAAATGAAAGTGATAAGATGACTTGCAAGGTCGGAACGATGGAAATGATGGAAGGAAGTGATCGATGAGGGGGATCAGGTAAAGGTTCAGGAGGGTGTACACAGTGAATAAAAGGGACAGGATGAATTGGAAAATCCGACTCATCAAGAAAAACTGGTTCATCCTCAAAAATATCCTCAAAATTCTCCTCAATGTTAAGCTCATCCATGCATATTTCATCTAAATCAAGACGCATACGGAGTTCGGGAAAACAGTTAATGAATCGGGATGATGAATTGGAGAGAAAAACTCATCCAAAACTGCGGGTTCATCATCCAAAATATTCCCAGCGTCGATATCCTCAATCAAGTGAAAATCAATATTCTCAGACACCTCATCAAAAGCATGGATTTCAACCAATTTTGGTTCTAAGATGGAGGTGTAGAGGTCAAAAGGTTTGGAATTGGTTTCACTTGGCAAGGTCCCTTCACAATCGGGTAAATCAAACACTACAAAGTCGAACAACTCATTAAACATTCTATCTTCAATTGATAATTCATTTGGGACACATGATAGACATTCAGAACCGAAGTTGTGGGATTCAATTGGGGATTGGTAGGTTTGATTTGGAAGGGTGTACAGCTCACTCTCACCACTTAATTCCTCATTCTGTCCTATCACCTCATCATACAGTGGAAAATGTGAAGCTTGTTGGAAAGTAGCTACCGGGTTACTAGGTTGCATGAGGGCGGCCATGGACGCATTCAAATCCATCATCTGTTGGTACGACACTACTTGAAAGTCTTCCAATGACTGTTCTAGACTAGACATGGGTTGTGAAGGGGTTCCAGTAAAAGATTCAAAGTTGTTTTGATACTGGAAACTCCCAAAAGGCTGTTCAGAAGCAATGTCTAGGGAAAGTGCAAAAGTTGGGTAGGATGGATAGGAATTGAATGGTTGGACAGGGGTAGGATCAACATACGGATAAGAAGGTGAATGGAATTGTTGATCCAAAGAATTCGCCGTGGTGAAAGGAATGAAAGATTGGTTACGAGATTGTTCAATACGTTCAGCAAGAGACATAGGTCTTGGAGTTACAACTGGACTCTCAAAAGGGGTATCAACGTAAGAAGGCGGTGAAGGTTGAAACGGTTGATACAAGGTGGATTGCAGAGTCCAATTGGTAGTCCTAGACGCGTCTATCCGATCTTTCAAAGATATTTTGGGCATGGAGGGGTCGTTCGAAATTCGGCCAAAGCAAGAACCGTAAGAAGTAATGTCTGGTTGTGGGTACCAAAGTTCGGAAAGAGTTTTGCGAGGTGGGGTACCTATGATATGAATATAAGAAGAAGAGAGGAAAATAATGTGTTTTTTTTATTTTTTAATTTAAGTTAGTTATCAACAAAAGAATGAATTATACACACAAAAAGAATCTGGACAAAAACAATCACGATACAAAAATACCATGCGCCTAATCGGTCTAGGGTTCACCTAGGTCAACTAGACCTGCTCAAGAACTTAATTGTCGAAGTAAAACTGTGTCGAGAAACGGGCTCAAGATATACTGATCACGAGGCCAGGTAAGTGCAGAGATAAGGGGAGGTTTTCCGACGCTTTTGCGAAGGTCCTTAATTAAATAACTCTTTCTCTTTTGGCGGTTTCGCCGTAAACACTTTCCTTGACACCCCATGAACGATATACCGTTAAGCAGTGTTCTAAACACAGTTAATTTCTCCTAGTGAGCGCGAAGTCCTTAAAGGCTTAAAGTCTAATTTCTTTTAAATTTTTTTGCGGGTAAACGTTATGCTTAGTTTCGTGATTTTTGGGCCACGGAAAAGGGGATGAAATCCTTTACCGTATGTTGTGGGGTTCGCTTGCCCTTAAGTCCGTATTAATGTATGCAATGCGCAATTCAACAAAAATTCAAAGAATCAAACAATCATTTTTTACGTTTATGCACAGCACTGCAACAAATACGGGTTAGTCAATTTTGGCGTTTGACAGCGAAATTGCAAAGAATCCTGTAAAGATATTATATTGGATGCGTCGGATTTGAGAAGAAGGTGTTAGTAAAGTACGTACCGTTAAGTTTTTGGGTTAGGAAACCCTCGTTGAATCAAATCCGGTAAGCTTGAAAAGTTCTCTTGCACGGGTCAAACTACCCGGATCTTTGGCACTGTACTTCGCAATCACTTTAGCTTGGAATGTACACTTTGCTCCCCACAATCGCAGTTCGCAAATCCGCAAAAATCTGAAATGTCGAAAAAACGGATGCTAGTGCGAAAAAGCGATACAAATGCCCAAATACCTGCACACTAAAAATTATAAAAAAACAAACAATAAAAATGGGACAAAAAAAGAACAATGGAGCAGAGAACAAAAATTTGGAGCAAATGGGGGAGCTTGGGCCGGCGTGCTCGGAAAAGGTAGTGATGTCGCCGGTTAACTTGTGGTAGATGGACTCCAACTTTCTTCTGTGTTCACGGTGCTCCACTAATGTCTCACTGATATTGTTTGATTTTGTAGTTCAGATCCAGAGTGCTAGCAGGTACAAAATCCAGAGAACAAAAATGGTTAGATGTGTTAATTTTTGTTTTGGTTTTGAAATTTTTGAATTTTTTAGTTTTGTTTTTAAGAATGGTGTTAGATGATATAAACAAGATTAACCCAAAATAACAAGAATAAAAACGTTACCGTCTCCCCGGCAACGGCGCCATTTGATTGATACGCTTTTGGCGTGTCGAGTTTTAAAGTTCTAAAGTTAACCGCAATCAAGGACGGTGTCGCTTTGCAGCTAGCCGGTTGAGCACGGATCGTCCGCAGGGAGACGGAGTGTTTTACGTTCTTGTTCTGACGAGTTAATGCGCGTAGCGGAAATGTTCATATCTACCCTATGTGTATATATGCAAAAGAATAAGCTGTTAGGATTAGATAGGATAGTGTAAGTTAAGAAAATCCGTACTCAATCCATTGAGCCGAGCTTGACCACTAAAGCTAGAGCAATCGGCAACAACGTGGATTACGGTGCTTAAGCACGGTATTGTGAAATCCGGCTTATTGACCCTTGTCCATCCATTCATGTCGCTTGCTTTCGCCTCCGGCCAATCCGAACGCAACCAGTCACGGTTAGGAATCACCGATACCTTGGTAGGGTAGGGTGCCTAACGGAGCGCTTGCGTAAGATTTGGGCGAAGTTTAATGGAAAAGATCGGGAAAAGGAAATGAGAAAGAAAATCTTAATTTACAATATCGGTTTCTTTCCTAACATCAACATATTCACAACTAATCACAACAACAAACAAAAAGAGCAAAGAAAAGATAAACAAAGAAAAGAAAAGAGCATTGCAAGAAAGTAAATGACATGATAATAAAATTGCAAGTAAGTAAAGCGTGGAAATAAATTGCAAGAAATAAAGATACTAGGAACCATAGAACACATTACAAACCATGGGTTCAATAGCCTAAACTTAAACTTGCAAGCTCAATGAAGAGCTTGCAAAATCAAGAGAAGGCTAAGAACACAAGGCAAATGAAGGCAAAAAGAAAACTTTATTGATTCCAAATGAAGATACAAGCCTTGAGATCAATAACCAAAACTTAAATTTGCAAACTTAATGAAGAGATTGCAAGATCAAGAGAAGGCAAAGAACTTAAGGGTTCAAAGGAAAACAAATTACAAATTACAAGAGTTCTAAAACAAAACTAAAGAGAAAGTGTCTTCTCTCCTTACCCATGACTTGGTATTTATAGGCAACATGGGTTGCTTAGTAGCTTTTGGAGGGAAATCATGATGCTTTAAATCACATCACCTCTTTTAGCATTTAATGCACATCACATCACCTCTTTAGCATTTAATGCACATCGCATCACCTCTATAGCATTTAATGCACATCGCATCACCTCTTTTTGCATTTAATGCACATGTTCCCTACTTGCACCATTTCATCATGTCATATAGCCTCGGCAGCCCCACCATGGTCCATGTGCACACTTACATTGTGTTGGACCAAAATTGTGTGCACACATCTATTTGCAAAAAGAACTCTTTGGATAATGATCGGTTTTCTGTTCTGTTTGCAGTGTCGGCTCACAAACGATATATCCGTGATTTTAAGTGTATTTCCAGTATTTTGTCATGGATACCTGTAATCTGTAATTACTGAGCAGACACTGGTTAATAGTACCGATATATAACAAAACAGATAATGAATGGGCGGTATTGAAATGCAATTTTCTGTGACAAACACCTAACCTCAAGTAAAAAGCGACATGGCAAATTCCTAATGTTTGCTCTTCCGACGGTAATATGACCTAAGGAGATTATTTGAAGACGTCTTGTCCAGCCTCAGAAGGGATCAGAGACACGATAGTCGCGGGGCTACTCGAACAGCAGCTTAAAGACCACATATAGAGGAATACATCAGTCAATGCGACGGTACCAGGGACTAAAACCTTAGTACCACAAACCTATCGGACCCCTGTCGTAAAAAATAGGGGTTGTCTATATTTCACGTTAGGATACACTTGCGAGATCCTCTCGACTCATCTCGACTCGTAAGGAAAAACATCTTTATGAAACCCCCACGACTCATGAAGGTGAAAAGCCTTAGGCAACGGGGATATCAACCTTGTTCCCTGCCGAACACGAAGACGCGACCGTGCAGGTCCGTTTTGCCTGAAATTCGGGGCAGATGCTAATTGGTGCTATCCGTCCACCTCTCTGAAGATTCCAAGTTGATTTATGGCACCTAATATCGAAGGTTTAAACGGATCCGTCCGATGTAGCAGACTTCGTCAGATTCCCCCTCGTTTGAGGGGGTTTTGATTGTAGGGACGCTCTTCCCTGCATGCGCAAGCCCCTGCAGTTAATTACGCTACCGTATCGCGGTAACAACTTTCTCCTTCTCCAGATGGTCGCTTCGTGTGGTGGGTGTTTGTTTTGTGTTTGGTTGCCCGTGGATTGTATACGGAGAGTAATTTATGTTGTCGCCCGTAGGGTGTAGATTAGTCCAAATCCGTATCTTCTTAGATTTGGGTTTGGGGGTTGTGTTTAAGGATACGTTAGCCTCATTTGGGACTAAGATCAACTTAAACGTTTGTTAAGGATACGTTAGTCTAATTTTAGACTAAGATCAACTTAACGGGATCGTTTAGATCCAACAAGAGAGCAATTGGGCTCTATTGTTTAGTTTAATGACATTGCGGTCGAGGTTAAGTACATCATAGTCCGTGGGTTTAAGAACCACACAGTCCAACGTTAGTTTTAAGACATCACGGTCAAGGTTAAGGATATCATAGTCCATGAGTTTAAGGACCCCACAGTCCGATGTTAGTTTTAAGACATCACGGTCGAAGTTAAGGACATCATAGTCCATGAGTTTAAGGACCCCACAGTCCAATGTTAGTTTTAAGACATCACGGTCGAGCTTAAGGACATCATAGTCCATGAGTTTAAGGACTCCACAGTCCATGAAATATGTGGTTGTCGGGACCCGTCACCTCTTTGAAGACGTTGAGGAATTACAACGACAAATATCAAAGGAGTGAAGAGATGTACCCTTGAACCATGATGAGTTGGTTGAAAGAGCAGATGCGCTCGGTTCAATATAGGTTGAGGACTTATGGCCCGAATTGGGCTAAGTCCAATTAAAATGTTTTAACATTTTATTTTTGTTCTGGCTATTAAGCCTTTATTTGGGCTCGGCCCTTTTAATAATACTAAGTATTGGGCTCTGACATTTTTGTCCTTATCAGAACAGAACACGTTCTGACAGTGCGCCATGTAGCGCGTCAGGCGCTTTGCGCCAATTAAAGAGCGCATTGCGCTAGCGCACATGAGGGTGACACGTGTTGCGCTTAGCGCTAAGCGCCGGTTCATTAGGGCATTTGCGCTTTGCGCTAGCGTACCAACGGGCGACACGTGGCGCGCTTGGCGCTGAGCGCCAGTCTATGAGCGCAGCGCTCTGTTTTAAAAGCGCAAGGTGCAAGTGATGTCTATGGTTGACACGTGGCACGTTTTGGTGCTGAGCGCCGATCCAAGGAGCGCAAATGCGCGGTTCATGAGTGCAAGTCACTTTTAAATAGCGCAAAGCGCATCTGATCAATTTTAAGATCAAAGAACGAATTGTATGTTCTTCTAAGGAGGTTTTGCCTCGAGATCCAAGAACAAAAGTTCTTGTTTTTATAAAAGGCTCTGCCTTTATAGATCAAAAGATCTGTTAATGAAGTAAAATACTTCTTTTATTATTTTATGGTTAGAACTTTTAATCTTTTCTTTTTTATTAAAGACCTTGGTCTTTTTTCAGATCTATGATCTTTTTAGAAGAAGGTTCTTCTTTTTTACGAGATGATTTCATCTCTGTTATTCAAGAACATGGTTCTTTTTACCTTGAAAATGAAGAAAGATCTTCTTTTTTCTAAGAGCTTGCTCTTTTTTGCAGAGGGTTTTTCTCTCTCTTCCTCTGTATTTTCTATCTCTTCTTATTCTGTATCTTTTTGACTTGAAGTCTTGGATCCTTTATATAGGGCCAAATGATTTGTTAAATCAGTTTCAAGAGATCTTTCTCTGATTGATTTGGGAATATTTCCCACCGTTGGATTTTTGATCCTAAGGCTTCTGTTTTACAGAAGATAATCTTCTTGTTTTAATAAGATTGAAAAATCTTTCCATAACAGAATTTTAATTCTGATTAATTAATAATTTATTATTAGTAGATCTTTTGATCTGACAGTGGGGGAATTTTTAATTCCAGCGCTGGCGCACCTTGCGCTAGCGCACCTACGTTCGATACGTGGCGCGCAGCGCAGAGCGCAGTGCAACTGCGCTAGCGCACCCGTGTTTGACACGTGGCGCGCAGCGCAGAGCACTGGATCTGAAGCGTTGCTTCAACTTTTTAAATTTTGAATTTCAAAACAAAGCTTTGCTCTGATTGGAGGAAACATACCTGTTTCCTAAGCATTGTGGCCCTATAAGTAGGTCCAAAATGACTTTGTATACTATCCACGGGCCACATTCTCCGAAGTCGCACACGACGAGGAGGAGAAACTACGTACGAGTCCTCTCGACTCATAAGAGGAAAATTCTCTTGTGAGATCCTTACGACTCTCAAAAGAAAATGCACTTAGGAGTCATCACGACATCTAAGGAGAAAATACACATACGAGATCCTCTCGACTCGTAGGGAGAAAAGTCTTGATAAGACCCTCACGGCTCATAAAGTTGAAAAGTCTTAGATGACAGATCTAAACCCGTTTCCTAAGCCATCGCTGCCCTACAAGGAGGTCAAGATGGACTCTTGTATACTATCCACGGGCCATATTCGCCAAAATTACATGCTAATGAAATGAAAAGGCTACTTACGAGTCCTCACGACTCGTAAGGAAAAAATACCCAAGTGAGATCCTTACGACTCACGGAGGCGATGAACACTTAGGAATCACGATTTCTAGGTAGAATGTGCACCTATGAGATCCTTACGACTCATAGGGAGAAAAAACCTTCTTGAGACCCTTGGGGCTCAGGAAGATGAAAAAAGCCTTAGTCTACAATGATCCTAAACTTGTCTTTTAAGCCATCAATTCTATGGCCATGCATAATTTTGCACTACTTTACCCACGTACATACTTACGTAGGCAAAGTAGTGGGGGGCATTTGTTCGAGCCAAATTTTTTTTGGCTCAGAGCTTGTTGTTCCCTTATAAAAATAAAGGGAACCCCCCCCACGTGTTAAACACGTACACTCACATGCAAAGCATGTAGATACCGCCTTAGATAGGATTAAATCCTATATTGGGTCATCACGTGTTTCCCACGTGAGCGCCAACGCCAGCCTCTGTTTGGATTAAATCCTATAGTGGCGCCTCACGTGGAACACACGATGTCAGGATGCCACAATATGGTATGGGGTATGATACAGGCCATGCTAGATATTTAAAAATATTAGTTTGGTTATAATTTGTATTATTTAAAATATATGCAGATACTAAATATATGATACATGTATATAGGACATATATGTGTGCACGTATCCTCTGTACTAGTACTCGTATGACGTAATCTAGGATCAAGACGGGTTTCGATCATGCGGGTCGGGTCGGATACTAACCATAGATACCAAAGCACTATCCGCACCCAAAATAAGTAATAATCAAGAAATAGTCACAAGATTAGAAAATACTCAAATCAAATATGGTATAAAAAACTAGGGTGTTACATTATACCCAACTACAAAAGAATTTCGTCATCGAAATTCCCGGAACAAGAAAAGACAAGAAAACATGAATCTAAGAAAATAGGTGTGAAAACTTCTATCGAATCCCATCTTCACGTTCCCAAGTTGATTCTCCGTGCGAACGATTCCCCCATGAAATAAGTACTAGAGGGATAACCTTGTTCTTGAGGACCTTTTCTCTTCGATCCACAATCGTCATCGGTTGTTCTTCATATGTCAAGTCCTCCCTTATTGTCAGCTCTGAGTGATCTAAGATGTGTGTCTTATTTCGAACATACTTACGGAGTTAAGATATATGAAACACGTCATGAACACTAGCTAAGGATGGTGGTAAAACCAATCGATAAGTTACTTCTCCCACGCACTCGATAATACCGAAAGGCCTCACGAATCGAGGACTAAGCTTGTCTCGACTCCCAAATCAAATGACTCCTCTGGTCGGTGATATCTTAAGGAATGCAAGATCACCAACTGTGAACTCCAGAGGTCTTCGTCCTATATCGGCCCAACTTTTCTGTCGATCTTGCGCAGCCTTCATATGATTTATGATCGTATTAACTTTCTCCATGGTTTGCACGATAAGATTCGGTCCCAATAATCTTCTTTCTCCAACATCGTCCCAACAGACGGGTGAGCGACACTTACGACCGTATAAAGCTTCGAATGGAGCTATATGAATAGTCGCCTGAAAACCGTTTTTAGAAGAAAACCCTACCAAGTGTAGATGATCCTCTCATGAACCCTTGAAGTCCAACATGCAAGATCTCAACATTTTTTCAAGAGTTTGGATCGTTCTTTCGGACTGGCCATCTGTCTGGAGATGATAGGTTGTTCCGAACTTCAATTGAGTCCCCAAACTTTCCTGTAAACTCCTCCAAAAATGCGATAAGAATCGGGTATCACGATCGAAAACGATGCTCACAGGTACTCCATGCAATCTCACAATCTCATGCATGTACCGCTCTGCTAACGCTTCCATCGACTGACCAACTCGAAAAGGTATGAAATGGGTTGCCTTGGTCAATCGATCAACAATCATCCAAACTACAACATTATTACCCTTTGGACTCCGTGGTAATGCTGTCACGAAATCCATGGTTACATGTTCCCACTTCCACTGAGGAATCGGAAATGGTTGCAATAAACCAACTACCCTTTGATGTTCAGCCTTGACTTGCTGACATACCAAGCACTTCGATACATAGCGAGCAATCTCTCTTTTCATGCATTCCCACCAGAAATGTTGTCGTAGATCTCGGTACATCTTTGTGCCTCCCGGATGTATGGAATACGCGGAACTATGAGCCTCCTTCATAACTTCTTCACGAATATCTCTTTTCGTCACACATAAGCGGCTCCCATATCATAACGAACCATTTTCATGAATAAACAAGTCTGTTCGAAGTCCCGCTTCTACCTGTTCTCGAAACTTCTGCAATCTTGGATCGTATGACCGCGTTGCTTTAATATTATCAATCAAGGATGACTGTACTTGCAGCTGCATCAATTGTCCCAAAGAATGCGGTAATACGATCTCCAACTCAAATCTCTGGAAATCATCTATAAGTCCTTCTGTGCAGTCAACATCCGTATTGCTGGCAACCGACTTAGCGCATCCGGCACTACATTAACTTTTCCCGAATGGTACTTTAGATCAAGATCATAGTCAGCCATTAGCTGCAACCATCTACGCTGCCTCATATTGAGCTATTTCTGCGTGAACACATACTTTAGGCTTTTGTGATCGGTAAATACTTCTACCCTTTAGCCCAATAAGTAATGTCTCCAAATTTTCAAAGCGAAAATCACTACTGCAAGCTCCAAATCATGAGTTGGGTAGTTCTTCTCATGAGTCTTCATTTGTCTCGACGCATAGGCTATAACCTTCCCATTCTTCATAAGAACACATCCCAAGCCTTTCCCAGATGCGCCGCTGTGAATAACCAACCCTCCGGAACTGTCTAGCACTGTCAAGATAGGAGCGGTGGTCAATCTTTACTTCAACGCTTTGAAAGCTGACGTACATTTCTCCGTTCATACGAACGGTACCTCCTTCTGTGTTTGCTTGGTCAGTGGTTCTGCTATTGGAGCGAAATTCTCCATGAACCTTCTATAGTATCCGGCAAGCCCAAGAAAACTTCTGATCTCCGCCACGTTTTTCGGAATTGACCAATCATGAACTGCTGCAACCTTTTCAGGATCAACCGCAATTCCATCTCTGGATACGACATGACCCAAGAACTTCACTTATTCAAGCCAAAACTCGCACTTGCTCATCTTCGCATATAACCTTTCTTGCATCAACGTTTGTAGTGCGATCTTCAAGTGTTCTGCATGCTCTTCTTGGCTCCTTGAATAGACCAGAATATCATCAATAAACACTATTATAAACTGGTCCAAATACGGTGAAAAGATTCGGTTCATCAAGTCCATAAATATCGCCGGTGTGTTCGTGACTCCGAATGGCATCACTAAGTACTCGTAATGCCCATATCGAGTTCGGAACGCTGTCTTGCAAACATCTTCTGATTTTACTCGAACTTGATGATATCCGGATCGCAAATCCAGCTTCGAGAATACCCTCGCTCCACTGAGTTGATTGAATAATTCGCTGATGCGAGGGATCGGGTACTTGTTCTTAATAGTCGCTTGATTTAATTCTCGATAATCGATGCACATTCTCCGCGTGCCATCCTTCTTCTTGACTAGAAGAAGTGGAGCTTCCCAGAGTGAATTGCTGCTGCGAATCCAACCCTTCTCTAGTAATTCGGCAACTTGTTTCTTGACTTCTTCTATCTCCACCGATGCCATCGGATAATACGTCTTTGAAATCAGCGCTGCTCCAGGAACAAGATTGATCGCGAACTCCACATATCGTTTTGGCGAAAACCCGAGATGTCCTCAAACACATCCATAAACTCTCAAACTACTGCTGGCGCTTCCTCCTCATCTGCTTCCATCGACGAAAGAACGGTGCTTGTCGGCCTAGCCCTAAATTCGACTGGCCCGACAGATTTGCTACCTCCTGAAAATATAAACTCCGGATGTCCGGGAATCCGTAAAATCACTTTGTTTGCTCTGCAATCGATGTGAGTGTGGAAAGTGCCGAGAAAATCCACTCCCAAGACGACATCATAGCTGCCAGTATCAATCACCAAGAAATCCGTGAATAACTCTCGTCCGCAAATAACAATTGGACAATCCTTGCACTCACTACTAGATATAATTTTCCCATTCCCAGTGTGTATGTCCCAGCAACTAGACAGGACCGCGTGTGGAATCGAGTGTGCAGTAATAAACTTGGACGACATAAAACAATGGGATGCACCTGAATCGAATAATGCTAATGCGGGAAAATTATGAACGAGTAGGATACCTGAAACGACTTCATCTGAAGCCTTGGCCTCCTCGGCCGTCAAAGTGAAGGCCCGTGCTTGATTAGGCCTCTGAGTAATCTTCTTCTGCCCCTGAATCTGCTTCTGCGGTAGCTTCTGAATATCGTCCCTCAATCGTAGCTTTGAAGGACAAACATCGATGGTATGGTTAGCTGATCCGTAAACAAGACAGAGTCCAAGCCTCCTTCGACATTCTCTCCTGAAATGACCCAGTCGTTGGCAGTAGTCACAAAACACCCTTGCTTTCTGATTGGGTACAATGGGCTTCTTCATAGGCACAATACCTCGCCTGTTCACCGGGATGCCTCTGCGTATAGGGGCTCGGTTTGGTGTAAACGCCGGCTTCCGCACTACGACAGCCTGTTGTTAAGTATCCTTCGCTTTCATTGATAAGCTCTGCTGCTCCGTGGATGCCTTGGGAACTTGGGAGAAGGTGGTCAATCCCAGAGATATAATATGTCTTTGAATATCCACGTCCAAGCTACGCATAAACCTTCATGCCCTATTAGCATCATTGGCAACCAAAGGTCCTGCAAATCGACTGAGCTGCGTCCACTCAGCCGCATGCGCATCAACGGATCCGCCATTCTGC
This sequence comes from Agapanthus africanus, assembly GCA_030015575.1. Classification (NCBI taxonomy): domain Eukaryota; kingdom Viridiplantae; phylum Streptophyta; class Magnoliopsida; order Asparagales; family Amaryllidaceae; genus Agapanthus; species Agapanthus africanus. Next base: position 85,919,562 of record CM057338.1, on the reverse strand, counting down.
TTCAAGTTAATAAACTTTTCTTCCATTTCCTCTCAAGCAGAAAGCGGGAAGAACTTCTCCTGGAAACTTTGCGAAAACGCTGCCCAACTGATCAGCTTGGGCAGGCGGGTCTCCTCCACGAGCCACCACTCGCGAGCATAATCCACCAGTTAGATGCGTACTACATCCACTCTCTTGTCATCCGGAATCTGCGCGGCGACGAGTAGATTCTCCATATCAACTAGCCACTGCTCCGCTGGCAACGAGTCCACCAAACCAGTAAATGTGGACGGACTAAGCCACCTGAAGTCTGCCACGGTGCCCTCACGCTGTGCTGGCCTGGGTGCTACTGTGTCTACGAACTGCTAAACTGTCCGCAGACCTTCCTGGAAAGCATCGGCTTGCCGCTGATTCAGCTCGGTTTGCCGCTTCTGATTTTCTAGCATTCTACATATAACTTCCAGCAATGCAGCGTCATCAACACGCCTCTGGTACGATCGCAAATCTCTATCCGCCATTCTGAAGCCAAGACACTGAAGAGGATTAGCAACAGTAAACATGATTCAATAAATAAGATAGTTATAGATTCAAGAATGGCAAGGCAGTAATGTGGCAGAACATGTTCCGAATTACGAGTGTTCTGGTTAGTGTATTGGGTTTAATACACAACTACAAAAGAATCAAACCTGATTAATCCTAAATCCTATGGCTCTGATACCAAACAAACTCTGTCCCAGAGTGCGCTAACTATGGCACATGACAGAGCCAACCATGTTACCTGTGGCTAGGAAACATCCCTCCACAGCCACATTACGACTGTCTATAGGATATGAAGATCAGTAAAATATAAAATCTATCCAGTACATGTCCATTTGTTAAAATAAAAGAGTCAAGAAATGTATAAGCGGAAACGATAATAATATCTAATAACAACATCTGAAAATACGTCCCAATATGGGCTCACATCAAGAAATAAAAGCTGTGGAAAATAACTAAACTAAACATCACTAAACTTAATTCCTAACTGCTCGGCTTAGCGGCTAAAGTACTTCTGTTCAGCCTGCGACAGAGATAGAGGAACTGGGCCAACCAAAACCCAGACGTCAGTGCGTCATAATATCAAACAATAGTAATAATCAGGATATAACAAGATATGTAGAGAATATAAATCAACAACATAAATATAAACAGTGAGGTACGTGTATGTGTGTGATGTGTAACCTAAAACTGGCTTCTAGTTTATCTAATCTAAAGTCTTCGAAATCAATTAATGTAATTCTCATCGTAACCCATCAGTTTATGCCCCGTTCATTCCCTACGGGACTACGGTAACAGGATTATTTCGTAACGCCTGGAAAAACGGCTAACAGGATATTCCGTAACGCCCGGAAAAACGGCAAACGGGATTGTTCTCCGCCGAAAGACGCGGCCGGGACGTTGGGACGTCCGGCCTGAATTTTGGGGGCAGATGCTATTTGGTTTTATCCGTCCACCTCTCCGAAGATCCCAAGTTGATTTATGGCACTATGTATCGGAGGTTTAGACGGATGCAGCCGTTGTAGCAGACTTCGTTAGATTCCCCCTCATTGTGAGGGGTTTTTTATTGTGAGGACACTTCCCTGTAGGTGCAAGCCCCTGCAATTAATTACGCTACCGCATCGCGGTAACCACTTTCTCCTTCTCCGGATGGTCACTTTGTGTCATGTGTGTTTGTTTTATTTTTGGTTGCCCGTGGATTGTATACGGAGACTAATTTAAGTTGTCGCCCGTAAGGCGTAGATTAGCCCAAATCCGTATTTCATAGATTTGGGTTTGGTTTGGGTTTAAGGATCGTTAATCTCATTGAGATTAAGATCAACTTAAAAGTTTGTTAAGGATACGTTAGTCTAATTTTAGACTAAAATCTACTCAACAGGATTTTGGGATCATTTAGATCCAACAAAAGAGCATTTGGACTCTATCGTCTTAGTTTAGGGACATCGCGGTCCATCATAGTCCGTGACAGTTTAAAAACATCATAGTCTATGTGTTTAAGGACCTCACAGTCCATAAAGTTTAAGGACATCATAGTCCATGAGTTTGTCTGGTTATCGGGACCCGCCACCTCTCTGAAGACCTTGAAAAATTACAACAACACATATCAGAGAAATGAAGAGATGTATCCTTGAACCGATGTTGGTAGGGAGATATGTAGTCAAGTTTGGGACTAAGATCAGTTAAAAATATTTATGAGCATATGGGCTCAATTAATCTGAATTAGGGGTCTGTGGCCAACTTGGGCTCGGCCCACTCAGTTAAAATGTTGAACATTTAATTAGGCTCGGTCCTTTTTTATTTAACAATATTGAGCATTGGTTTGGGTTCTGACAACCTTTTTGTCTTTTATTGAGTGTTGAGCCCTCATTATGGCTCTGGGGCTTTATTTAAAGAACAGTTTATGTTCCCTCAGCACCCACGTGAGGAGCACGTGGCGCGCTTGGCGCTGAGCGCCAGACTTAGAGCGCTAAAGCCCTTCCTGTGAGATAGCGCACACGTGAGGAGCACGGGCGCGCTTAGCTCTTAGCACCAGTCAATGAGTGCAGAGTGCTTCTTGTGAAATAGCGCACACGTGAGGAGCATGTGGCGTGCTTGGCGCTGAGCGCCAGATTTGGAGCGCTAAGGCGCTTCTTATGAAGTAGCGCACACGTGAGGAGCACGTGGCGCGCTTGGCGCTGAGCGCCAACCAATGAGTGCAGAGTGCTCTCTATGAAATAGCGCACACGTGAGGAGCATGTGGCGCGCATGGCGCTGAGCGCCAGCCGATGAGTGCAGAGCGCTCTTGATCAATTTTGTGCTCTGAGAATTAAGTTCTCGTTTATAAGAGACTTTGTCTCGTGGCTCTAAGAACAAGGTTCTTATTTTATAAGAGATGTTACAATCTCTTATGTTTTTGTGAAAGACGTTGTCTTCGTCTTATAGATCTGTGATCTAAAGAGAACTAAGTTCTTCTCCCTTCTTTTTTATGATGAGATGCTATGATCTCTTTTGTGAAAGACCTCTGTCTCATACATCTATGATCTAGAAAAAGAACTAAGTTCTTCTTTTTTGATGGGATGCTTTGATCTCTCTGTTTTATTTACCTTGAAGAAATTCTTCTTCCGAGAGCTTTCTCTTCTCTTTGAAATTTCTCAAAGTTTTTTTTGGGGGGGGGTTCCTCTGTATGAGACTTGAAGTCTTGAGGCCTTTATATAGTGGAGGTTGATCAGTTGAATCATTTAAGAAGATCTTTTCTCTAATTGATTTGGGGATATTTCCCACCGTTGGATCTTTAATCCTGAGGCTTCTGTTTTACAGAAGACAATCTTCTTGTTTTTAACAAGATTGGGAAAATATGTTCCCATACAGAACTTATTCAGTATCTTGGTGATTTTTAATCACCATTGGATCTTTGATCCAAGGGTGATATGATTTACAGAGCACAATCTTTCCTGTTTGGAAAGAATTTAAGGAGTATTCCCTCAACAGAATTTATTTCTTTACTTTGGTGATTTTTAATCATCTCCGTTGGATCTTTGATCCAACGGTAAAGAACTTTTAGTTATGGCGCCAGCGCGCTCGTGCTTTGCACGTGAGGCGCTGCCTCAGAGTCTTTGACTCTTAGCGCTTAGCGCTCTTAGCGTGCTTTGCATGTGAGGCGCTGCCTCAGAGTCTTTGACTCTTAGCGCTGGAGCTGCTAGCGCCCTCGTGCTTTGCACGTGAGGCGCTGCCTCAGAGTCTTTGACTCTTAGCGCTGGCGCTAGCGCTCTCGTGCTTTGCACGTGAGACGCTGCCTCAATTCCAATTTCAAATTTTGAACAGAGCTTTGCTCTCTTATTGGGGAGGAAACAAATCCCTTCATGCTTTGCATGCAGAGTTTTCCTTTTATTTTTATTTTATTGTTATTATTTTATAATGGAGCAAATTTTGCGCCAAAATTCTGGCGGGAACAATTGCCCCCCACTACTTTGCCCACGTAAGTATGTACGTGGGTGAAGTAGTGCAATGTTATGTGTGACCAGAGAATTGATGGCTTAGGAGAAAAGTTTAGGGTCCTTGTAACCTAAGACTTTTTCCATCTTCACGAACCAAAAGGGTCTCAAAAAGGTCGTTTCTCCCTGCAAGTCGAGAGGATCCCGTAGGTGTATTTTCTCCTTAGAAATCGTGAGGATTTCTAAGTGTTCATCGCCTCCGTGAGTCGTAAGGATCTCACTCGGGTATTTTTCCTTACGAATCGTGAGGATCCGTAAGTAGCTTCTTTATTTTATTGGCGAATGTGGCTTTAGCAAATACGGCCCGTAGATAGTCCATCGTGACCTCCTTCTAGGGTAGTGATGGCTTAAGAAACAGGTTCAGGTCTACTGCCTAAGGCTTTTCAACTTTATGAGCCGTGAGAATCTCATAAAGACTTTTCTCCCTACGAGTCGAGAGGATCTTGTAGGTATAATTTCTCTTTAGGGGTCGTGATGACTCCTAAGTGCGTTTTCTCTTGAGAGTCGTAAGGATCTCACAAGATAATTTTCCCCCCTTACAAGTCGAGAGGACTCGTAAGTGGTTTGTTCCCTCCTTGTCGATATTCGACTTGGGAGAGTATGGCCCGTGGATAGTCCATCTTGACCTCCTTGCAGAGTAGTGATGGCTTAGGAGACAGGGTTAGGATCTGCCACTTAAGACTTTTCAACTTTATGAGCCGTGAGGGTCTCATAAAGACTTTTCTCCCTACGAGTCGAGAGGATCCCGTAGGCGTAGTTTCTCCCTAGGGGTTGTAAGGACTCCTAAGTGCGTTTTCTCTTGAGAGTCGTAAGGATCTCGCAAGAGAATTTTTCCCCCTTACAAGTCGAGAGGACTCGTAAGTAGTCGTTTCCCTCCTGGTCGATATTCGACTTGGGAGAGTATGGCCCGTGGATAGTCTATCTTAGACTGAGTTGCAGGGCCCCAGTGCTTAGGAAACAGGTCCTTATCCCCATTGCCTAAGGCTTTTCCCTACGAGTCGAGACGAATCGAGAAGTTCTCGCAAGGGTGTCCTAATGTCACAGTTAACTCCTGCTAATAGAAGTCCGTTAGGGTCTGTGGTACTTGGGTTTTTTACCCGTCGCACCGTTGCGTTGGCCGATATATTCCCCAATATGCAATCTTGCTGTTCGGGTAGCCTCGCGACTGTCGTGTCTCTGATCCCTTCGGGGGCTGGACAAGACGTCTTCAAGTAATCTTCCAGGTAATATTACCGTTGAAAGAGCAAGCGTTTGGGATATTCCATGTCGCTTTTTACTTGAGGTTAGGCTCAGTTTGGGAGCCCCGATGAGTCAGGACCACTCCGTGCTGGTGTGGGATGATCTCCGATAGTCTTTTCAGGTCTCATTTGAGTTGCCGTCAAGACCCTGAAGGGAGGGATTTTCCTTAGCTTCGTTTGTTGACATTGTGTCTGCAATATTGCGACGAATGTCGAGATTGTCTCTGGGTTGTCTGTGAACCGTCGAGGTTTGGAATTAGGGGACTTTGTCGTGGCTCCGTTTGTTGATGTCGCGTCTGCATCCTGCTGGAGGGGGAACGCTGTTGTTGATCTCTAGGCTGTAGACGTTGCCGTCGAGATTTTGGAACTAGGGACTTTGCCATAGCTCCGCTTCGTTGCGACCCTAAGGTCGGCTGTTGACGTTACGTCTACATCCTGCTGGAGTTGAGAATGAACGCCGTGTTGATCTTCCGGGATGCAGATGTTGCCGTCGAGATCTGACTCTCCCTTTGACAGAGTCTGGTGGGAAAATGTGGTTCCTTTTTTTTGTTTATGCCCGTGGATTGTATACAAGTGTCAGTATGGACTCGCCTGTAGGGCAAAAGTTTCATTTTCATATGTTTTTTTTTTGTTTTCTTTCCGCGATGCTCTATCATTTCAGCTTTTTGTATCGTGAAAGACGCGATTGCCCAATCATTTCGGCTATTTTTCGCGGTGCCCAATCATTTCGGCTATTTTTTTTCTTTTTACTCGCTGCTTTTTATTGCGAGTTGCCCAATCATTTCGGCTATTTTGTATGCATATATTTTACTTGCTGATTTTGTTGCAAGCTGCCCCATCATTTCGGCTATTTCATATCCATTTTTGGCTCGCTGATTTTTATCGCGAGTTTAGACTTGGAATTTGATACCAATTTAGGCATCAGCATTGCTACAACCGGGACATTGCCAGGAGCGAATCATCATTTGCCTTCGTCGGTTCTAACAAAGGTGGCTTAGCAAACAGGGTTAAGGTCCTGACGACTAAGGCTTTTGGCTTCATGAGCCGTAAGGGTCTCATAAAGGTATTTCTCCCTACGAGTCGTGAGGATCTCGTAAGCGCGTTTTCTCCTTAGGAATCGTGAGGATTCTTAAGTGTGTATCCTCTTATAAGTCGTAAGGATCTTATAAGAGTGTTTTCTCCTTATAAGTCGGGAGGACTTACAAGTGTTGTTCACCATATGAGGATATCCCTTGTTGCTGGTGGGACTCTGTTGGGGAAATGTTTATTCGTGCACGTGGATTGCATACAAGGGCCAGAATTGGACCGCATGTAGGGCCATATTGGGATGTATGACGGCTTAAGAACAGGTTCAGATCCCTGTAGCTTAAGGCTTTTGAATCCTATGAGCCGTGAGGGTCTCATAGGGGAATTCTCCTTACGAGTCGTGAGGATCTCGTAAGTGTAACTTCTCCTCAGGAATCGTGGGGATCCCTAAGTGTGTTGCTCTCTTATGAGTTGTATGGATTTAACGTAGGTAATTTCTCCTTACAAGGTGGAGAGGATCTTGCAAGTGTCTTTTAACGAAATTGCGCACTTTCGGATTTTCACAAACTCGCCGGTAGCCCTGCTGTTTTTACTCACGGAGCACTTTCGGGTTTTCATCCGTGCCCATTTTGCTTATGGACATACCGTTTTTTTTTTGGCACGTTAGCCTAAGGATGCTGCGGCTCATAGTAGTTTAAGGACATTACGGTCCGTAGTTAGTTTTAGGACGTTTCGGTCCGTTGGTAGTTTAAGGACGTTTCGGTTCGTTGTTAGTTTAAGGACGTTTTGGTCCGTCATTGCCATATTTGAGGCGAATTTCTAGTTTACGGACTTTTCGGTCCATGGGGCTTTCTCTATGAATGAGCACGATGCCCCCGGCATGTCTATCTTTTTCGGAGCATGTGGTTATGGCGGGTTCACCTTCCAGTTTTCAGACAACACGAATTTGCCTTGCTGGTATTGGACTTCAACCCAGTTTTTGAAGACGTAGCAATCTTCGAGTGAGTGACCCATTACTCTGTGGTAGGGACAATAGTTAGGATGGTTAACGTCACCAGGTTGCGACGGATGTCTTGGATCCGGTAGAGTGATGAGCCCGTTGCGCACTGCCAGTTCGAACAGTCTCTTTGTTTTACCATGGGGAAATGAGTAAGGACGCCTTAACTTCTCATTGAGGGATCGCGGATTGTTGCTTTGACGAACAACCGTTCTCGGGTTACTCGGCTATTGCCGCGCGTTGGCGACGAAGGTCGCTTTCCCTTTCCCCTTTTCATTCCGTGGCTCTGACTTTGAAAGGAAAGGCCTATAGCTCATCTGGTCCATTTGAGCCAGCTTGTCAATCAAGGCCTGGAAGGTAGTCGGCTTGAAGAACATCATGAATTGGGAGATAGTCTACTGAGGGTCAAGGGTCCACATGAACATGCCCACGGCAGGAGTTTCTTCTATGCGTTTGTTGGGGTCAAAATTTGCACCCCGGTTGACCAAGTCAAAGTCAAAGTCAACCCCAAACCAGGTGGGCCTAAACCCAGGTCAAGCGGGCCCATGCCCAAGTCGAGCAAGCGGCCAGCCCTCCCCATGCCAAAATAAAAATCATGTAACAAATAATTTTGATGTAATTTTTGTGCATGAATGTAAGCAAAATGGGCATAAAGCCAAATTTTTTGTAAAGCCCATGGCTTATGTGCAAAAGAAATGAGCACATGAGGCATGGGATGGGCAAAATGCCATTTTGTAAAGCCCAAGGGGCTATATGTAAATATGTAGGCCTATATAAGGCAACATGATGATGAATAAAAGATACACATTTTCATTCTCAAAAATTAGGGCATGTGCCTCTATCTCCTTCCTCAATGTTCTAAAAGCTTCTTCTTTCTTTTGAATTAAATCAAGAGTTTTACTCTTCCTTTTTCCAAAACTAAATAGTTTTTCATCACAAAACCCACAAAGGGGAGCTTGGATCTTTAATTAGATCTCAAAAAGGGGAGATTTTTAAATCTCACCCCCTTTCTCCAAGATCCGGCCAAACGAAAGGAAGAAGAAGGAGACCCATCTCCAGAAACCCCACTTTGGGGAAGATCCAGGGCTCAAGGGGAGAAGCCCCTTCATTAGCCTCATAATATCTTAGGAATTTAACTCCTCGTATATATATATATATATATATATATATATATATAATAAGTGTTCCTTTCTGGGAGTACAAATCCCATTGCAGGGATCAAGTTCCTTTTGCCTCCCGAGCACCCACGTGCCTAGCACGTGAGGCGCTAGCGCCCAAAGCACTAGCGCCCGAGCGCCCACGTGCCTGGCACGTGAGACGCTTGCGCTCAAAGCGCTAGTGCCCAAAGCGCTATCGCCCGAGTTCCCACGTTCCTGGCACGTGGGGCGCTAGCGTCCTTGCGCTCAAAGCGCTAGCGCACGAACGCCCACATGCCTGGCACGTGAGGCGCTAGCGCCCAAAGCGCTAGCGCCCGAGCGCCCACGTGCCTGGCACGTGAGGCGCTAGCGCCCGAGCGCTTTCTCCCACGCATCCTTTGGATTCCCTTTTCCCTTGTGTGTGTGTATGTGTGTGTGTGTGTGTACATATACACACACACACATACATACTCCACGACACTGTCCCTGTTAGAAAAAAATTTCTAACGGGGCGCTGCCCCGCACCCCGCAAGGGGGCTGCTAGCCCCCTTGACCCCCAGCCTGTTATCCGGGTAGCGGGACCCCCGTAAAAACTCTACAGGGCCCCCGATATATCCAAAACCCTTTAAAACACAACACTGCACATTGAGTTCGCATGACCAGTTTAACTCGTCAATCGGAGGTTCTCTCGCTCCAAATGCGAGGGGTAATTAACGGAAGCTTAGTCCGCGGCTGCCGGAGATTCGGATCCCCATAATCAATAAACCCCCGCCTACCCTAGGCAGGGGGAATCTGTAATGCTCCTGACAAGCGCGCGCGTATTCCCATCTTAATGGGGTGACGAAAAACACCCTACAGATTCTGGCACGCCCGGTGGGACATATCTTCCCTCCCATATTTCGGGTTAAGCGTTCATGTGAACTCAATCAATATACATATCTATATTTATACTAAAATAATGCTCTTTCTTGCAGGTTTTCATGCAATCACCTTTCAACAATGTCTCCAAAGATGAACTCAGCTCCCATCTTCTACACGATGAAGATGGACACCAGGACAGTCCTTCCGGCCAGTCTTGGGCGACAATGGGAGGAGCCGCCGCTACCATTCGGCTCTATTCTGTTCGTGCCAGCTAACACCGTCCCTGCTCTTCAAGCCCCGGTGATGGATAAACCAGCTTCAAAGGGGAAAATGCCGAATGTCATGGTCGCGAGGGCACCTCAGCCCAAGCGCAAGTCCGTTTCCGAACGACTTTCCATGGCCCCGGCTGGGGGCAAGGCCATCAATACCAACAAAGCAATAGGGCATCCCGAGCAAGCTCCAGCGGTGCCCTTGACAACTGCTCGATCGGGTATCCTCTCTAAGCTTCCTATCGATCGACTCGCGGTAGATTCCCAGAAAACAGATGCTCGCCAAGCCCTCAAAACAGAGAAGCTGAGGCAGAAGTGGCTCAGATACAGAGCCAACAAAAAGGCTAGGGCTCCCTCTAGGCTGAGCTTCATGAGGCTCCAAGAACGGGGTTACCCCGCCAAAGATGAAGAGGCTGCTAAATATGTGGTCCAAACTGTCTACACGGTCGGACATGAAGAAACGGACCCTCCTATACTTCACAGCCATGGTGATGATATGCTGGACGCTACCGAACGTCGACTCGGTCTAAATGATGAAGAGCTCGCTCAGGCCGATGAGCCAAAGGAGCCCGGGGTTCCTGCGGAATTGAGCTCAGACAATAAGGATGACCCGGTTGTCATAACCGGGACTGCAGAACAAGCATTATTCCGATGGCTTCAGGGGCAGCTTCAGGACAGGGATGAGAAGTTAGCCAAGGTACAGTCCAAGGTCGACGAATTGGCAAACGTCGCGGCAGATCTCGCGACCCAAGTCGCCCGATTGCAATTACAGCAAAATCAAACTCTGGTTCACGAGCTAGGGATTGATACCCAGAGGCAGCCAACTGATAACCCCTTCAACCTAAGAGCGGAGCGCCTTCGCGAAAAACGGCCGCGATCGGCCTCCAGTCCCTCCGATACATACACCGAAGGGGAATCGCCTCTGAAAGAGAAACTGGAAAAGACTATTCCTTCAAAAGGGACAAAGTCCACAAGATATTCAGGGACGCCCTAAGAAACGGTCTACAAGTGCCAGAGTCAAAAAGACCGCAGGAAGCGAATATGACCGATGACCCCAAATACTGCCCCTATCACAGAGTGATAGGTCATGCCATTGAGGACTGCTTCGTCTTCAAAGATTGGGTCGAAAGGCAATACAAGACGGGAAAGATAGAACTGTCTAAAGGCGTGCTAGCAAATAGTCAAGCTACGACCGCCGATTTCACACAGATGGAGACCGAAGCCTTTCGGGAACCCAATCCTCTCAGACATGTGCCATTATCTGAAAAGGGCGAACCAAAGATTGATCGGCGTCAAGGACCGGCATCAGTAAGGGCACCTACTCTAATGGAGAGAAAGAAGAAGGTGCACTCCTTCAGGAAGGATGAGGTCCGCAATATATTCGAGGAAGCCTTGAACAACGGTCTGCAACTGCCTATTCCGAAGAGGCCACATGAAATGAATATGACCGGCAATCCCGTATACTGCCCATACCATAGGGTGGTGAGTCATGCCATCGAAGACTGCTGTGTTTTCAAAGATTGGGCAGAGGACCAATGCAAGCTTGGAAAAAACCTCACAGTCCTCGGATGTATCGGCAAGCCATAGAGCTATGGTCATCAACACAGCTCCGCCAAGATCAAAGTTCAAGGAGCTGGGATAAGCAAAAAGGACCACCACGTCGTTAAACTAGGAACACCAGCGAACCACCACGTCATTAAACTGGGAACAATCGATCTCTAAGTCGTTAAACTGGGGGTGTACAAAAAAAATGTGTGTAAATAAAAAAAGGAATGTGTAAATAAATAAATAAAAAGAAAAGCCGAAATGATGGGGCAACTCGCAATAAAAATCAGCGAGTAAAATAAAGATGAAAAATAAAGCCGAAATGATAGGGCAACCGCGAATAAAAGCCGAAATGATAGGGCAATCGCGACCTTCGCGATAAGAAAAGCTGAAATGATAAGAGCAATCGCGGTAAAACAAAAAAAAACAAAAAAAAAACAAAACAACGGCGAATGATGAGTCGCTCCTGGTATCATATTCCAGTGCAGCGATGCAGACGCCAACCAAATTCCAAATCCCATACCCTAACGGCGAATGATGAGTCGCTCCTGGTACCATATTCCAGTGCAGCGATGCAGACGCCAACCAAATTCCAAATCCCATACACCAACGGAGAATGATGAGTCGCTCCTGGTACCATATTCCAGTGCAGCGATGCAGACGCCAACCAAATTCCAAATCCCATACCCCAACGGCGAATGATGAGTCGCTCCTGGTACCATATTCCAGTGCAGCGATGCAGACGCCAACCAAAATCCAATTTCCCAAAATTCTTACGGCCCTACGGTTAGTCCCCAAATTGACTACCGTATACAATCCACGGGCTCAAATAATTCTCAGCATACCCATGCCCCACCGCAATCACCAGTCCAGCGGTTGGTCTCCGTCCTTGGAATTATACCCAATTGGGAAGACCCACTCATGTATCCCCACGATACATGAGAAGAACAAACCTTCGTGGGATCCTTACGACTCACAAAGGAAAGACACACTTAGGAGTCCTCACGACTCCTAAGGAGAAAATACACCTATGAGATCCTTTCAACTCGTAGAGAGAAAATGCTTTTATTGGACCCTTCCGGCTCATAAAATTGAAAAGTCTTAGGTGATAGGGACCTAAACCTGTCTCCTAAGCCATCGCTTCCTGATAAGCAAGCACAAATGATGATTCGCTCCTGATACCATATTCCAGTGTAGTGATATTGATGCCAAGCAAAAACCAATTCCCAAATCCTCCCGGGGCAAATGATGAGTTGCTCCTGGCATTATTCCAGTGCGGCAATGCAGATGCCAAACAAAAAACCGAAATCCTCAAATCCACTCATGGCAAATGATGATTCGCTCTTGGTACCATATTCCAGTGTAGCGATGCTGATGTCAACCCAAATCAAATCAAACCAACAACCTCTACGGCGGAATGATGCTCCGTCCCAGAACTTACCCCGTGTTGAAATCATGTATCGCCTCAGGATATCTACCTTCCTTGCCGGAATTATGCTCCGCCTCGGAATCAAATCAACCAACCAGCTCTGCGTCGGAATCATGCTTCGTCTTAGAGTGTACCCCGCGTTGAAATCAAGCTTCTCCTCGGCGTATCTGTCTCCCCTGTCGAAATTATACTTCGGCTCGGAATCAACTAGCGACCTCCTCGTCGGAATTAAGCTCCGCCTAGGAATAAAGTCGACCAACAGCTCTGCGCCGGAATCATGCTTCGTCTCAGAGTGTACCCCGCGTCGAAATCAAGCTTCGCCTCGGTGTATCTGCCTTCCCTGTCGAAATTATGCTTCGGCTCGGAATCAACCAGCGACCTCCTCGTCGGAATTAAGCCCTGCCTCGGAATCAAGTCAACCAGCAAGCTCTGCGTCGAAATCATGCTTCGTCTCAGAATGTACCCTGTGTCGAAATCAAGCTTCGCCTCGAAGTATCTGCTTTCCCTATCGGAATTATACTTCGCATGGGAATCAACCTCTACATCGAAATTATGCTTCGGTCAGAATGTCTGCCGCTCATCGGAATTATGCTCCGATCCCCGGAATTATGCTCCGACTTTTCGGAATGATGCTCTGATCTTCGGAATTATGCTCCGACCCTTTGGAATCATGCTCCGCTCATCTGAATTATGCTTCGTTCCCTGGAATCATGCTCCGCTCCTTTGGAATCATGCTTCGCTCATCGGAATTATGCTCCGATCCCTGGAATCATGCTCCGCTCTTCGGAATCATGCTCCGATCCTCGGAATTATGCTCCGACCCTTGGGAATCATGCTCCGCTCATCGGAATCATGCTCCGATCCCTGGAATCATGCTCCGCCCTTCGGAATGATGCTCCGATCCCCGAAATTATGCTCATCGGAATCATGCTCCGATCCCTGGAATCATGCTCCGCTCTTCGAAATGATGCTCCGATCCCTGGAATCATGCTCCGCTCTTCGAAATGATGCTCCGATCCTCGGAATTAAGCTCCGACTCTTCGGAATGATGCTATGATCCCTGGAATCATGCTCCGCTCTTCAGGAATGATGCTCCGATCCTGGAATCATGCTCCAACCCTCGGAATTATGCTTCGACTCTTCGGAATGATACTCCGACTCTGGAATTATGCTCCACAAATCAGAATGATGCTCCGATCCCCGGGAATCATGCTCCCCGAGGGATGCTCCGCCCCCGGAATGATGTTCCACCTTGAAGTCCAGCTTCAAGATCCATCAATTTCATGCACACAACTCAAATGTGCGGTGTGCATTTATTGATGGGGGCACTTTGTTGGGGCCAAAATTTGCATCCCAGTTGACCAAGTCAAAGTCAAAGTTAACCCTAAGCCAGGTGGGCCTAAGCCCAGCTCAAGCGGACCCATGCCCAAGTCGAGCAAGCGGCCAGCCCTCCCCATGCCAAAATAAAAATCATGTAACAAATAATTTTGATGTAATTTTTGTGCATGAATGTAAGCAAAATGGGCATAAAGACAAATTTTTTGTAAAGCTCATGGCTTATGTGCAAAAGAAATGAGCACATGAGGCATGTGATGGGCAAAATGCCATTTTGTAAAGCCCAAGGGTCTATATGTAAATATGTAAGCCTATATAAGGCAACATGATGATGAATAAAAGATACACTTTTTCATTCTAAAAAATTATGGCATGTGCCTCTTTCTCCTTCCTCAAGGTTCTAAAACCTTCTTCTTTCTTTTGAATTAAATCAAGAGTTTTACTCTTCCTTTTCTAAAACTAAATAGTTTTTCATCACAAAACCCACAAAGGGGAGCTTGGATCTTCCATTAGATCTCAAAATGGGGAGATTTTTAAATCTCACCCCCTTTCTCCAAGATCCGGCCAAACGAAAGGAAGAAGAAGGAGACCCATCTCCAGAAACCCCAATTTGGGGAAGATCCAGGGCTCAAGGGGAGAAGCCCCTTCATCAGCCTCAAAACATCCTAGGAGTTTAACTACTCATATATATATATATATATAATAATAATAATAATAATAATAAATGTTCCTTTCTGGGAGTACAATTCCCATTGCAGGGACCAAGTCCCTTTTGCCTCCCGAGCACACACGTGCCTGGCACGTGAGGCGCTAGTGCCCGAGTGCCCACGTGCCTGGCACGTGGGGCGCTTGAGCTCAAAGCGCCAGCGCTCTTGCGCTCAAAGCGCTAGCGCCCGAGTGCCCACGTGCCTGGCACGTGAGGTGCTAGCGCCCTGGCGCTCAAAGCGCTAGCGCCCACATGCCTGGCACGTGTGGCGCTAGCGCCCTGGCGCTCAAAGCGCTGGCGCCCGAGCGCTTTCTCCCACGCATCCTTTGGATGCCCTTTTCCTTTGTGTGTGTGTGTGTGTGTGTACATATACATACACACATACATACTCCACGACACTGTCCCTATTAGAAAAAAATTTCTAACGGGACGCTGCCCCGCACCCCGCAAGGGGGCTGCTAGCCCCCTTGACCCCCAGTCCGCTATCCGGGTAGCGGGACCCTCGTAAAAACTCTGCGGGGCCCCCGATATATCCAAAACCCCTTTTAAACACAACACTGCACATTGAGTTCGCATGACCAGTTTAACCCGTCAATCGGAGGTTCTCTCGCTCCAAATGTGAAGGGTAATTAACGGCAGCTCAGTCCGCGGCTGCCGGAGATTCGGATCCCCACAATCAATAAACCCCCGCCTACCCTAGGCAGGGGGAATCTGTAATGCGTCTGACAAGCGCGCGCGTATTCCCATCTCAATGGGGTGACGAAAAACACCCTACGGGGCCCCCGAACAGTCTCTTTGTTTTATCCTGGGGAAATGAGTAAAGACGCCTTAACTTCTCATCGAGGTATCGCGGCTTGTTGCTTTGACAAACAACCGGTCTCGGGTTACTCGGCTGTTGCCGCGCGTTGGCGACGAAGGTCGCTTTTCCTTTCCCCTTTTCATTCCGTGGCTCTGACTTTGAAGGGAAAGGCCCATAGCCCATCTGGTCCATTTGGACTAGCTTGTCAATCAAGGCCTGGAAGGTAGTCGGCTTGAAGAACATCATGAATTGGGAGATAGTCGACTGAGGGTCAAGGGTCCACATGAACATGCCCACGGCAGGAGTTTCTTCTATGAGTTGTTCGCATTTCGACCATAGGTTCCGCCACCGGTTTGCATACTGCACCCATGTCTCTCCCGGCTTCATTCTGGCGTTGATCAATGCCGTGATCGGGGTGCGTTCGCTGGCGCTTGCGAACCGCTGAGTGAATAGCAACTCCATCTCTGTAAACGTTTTGATGGAGTCATTCGGCAGCTCTGAATACCATTCAAAGGCTGTCTCCGCCAAGCTGCTGACGAACTGGCGAAGTAGCAATTTGTCGTCACCTCTGGTATTGCCGTAGAGAGCCCTGAACTGAGCGACATGCTGATGTGGATTACCCGTCCCCTTATACACATGGAATTTGGGGACCGTATATCCCGGCGGGTACTTAATCTGATCGTACCAGCCCGGATTGGGTCGTCCAGTTCTGACGACTTGGCCAGTTGCTTCATTCGCTTGATGAGCTCGTATCTGTTTAGTTATATAGTCATCGAGCGCAGCTTTCGAAATTATTTGCTCCTTTGCAGCTGAAGAGGCCGGAAGAGGGTTTGATGTCTCTCCTCTATCGTCTTCAATTATTACTGGAGGCTCTTCGGCTGGAGGGTCTGGCTGGATCATCATGCCCACCATATCTTAGAACAATAGCGTCATTTGTTTTATGTTGGTCGCTTGTTCCGCGGCTTCTTTGTCTTTCCTCTCAAGCATTCTTCAGAGGAATTCGGCATCAGTTTCCTGTTCTTGGTGCCGCTCTGACGATATCTCCGGGCTTTCTTTACGCCCAGTAAGTGCGGCCATCTGTGTCAGCATGTCCTGGAGCTTTTGTTGCTGCTCCTGAGTTTACGTCACAGACCGTATGAGCGGTCGATGACCCGTAGAAGCATGGCTTTTCTCTTTTCCGGAAGCCATATAAATGGTGTGCACCACCATGCCCCCAGACTTGGGGCGTTTGGATTCAGTGCCTTTGAGCTTTGCCGCAGGCATAGGGATCTTCTCCAGCCTCCTCTTTTTATGGGCAGTTGAAGCTGAGGGGGTTGCTACAATAGGCACCCGGGCAGACGATACGTTTCGTAGCGGGGTGGCGGGATGGTCCCCTTCTTGTTGAACTTTCATTTTCTTGGATCGACGGGAGTAGTCCTTGTTGATTACTGAGTCTTGGACTCTCTGCCAGACCCTATGAATTTTGGAGGACAGCCGCCGAGGGGGATGCTCCGGCTTTGCCTTTGTAGCGTTCTCCACAGGTGGAGGAGATCTTTTCAACACAGCAGTTGGAGATTTTTTGTGCACCCTCCTAAGTGGTTCAAAGTTGTTCCCAGTTGGAACAGCAGCCTCAATTTCCACCGTTGGAGCTGGTGGAGTCAGTCCAAAACGGGAAATGCCTCCATCTTTCCTCACTCGGCGTCAGTAGCGACGTCGATCGCGTCTTGCAGATGGTATCACTTCCGTTATCGGGGTAGCTGCATCGTGCTTAATGCTTTGATGAGGAACTGCTGTTGGTGCCAGCCTATCGAAGACTGACGTCCGTTGAGAAGGACCGTCTAATCTGTCGAAGACCGATTTCTGGGCAGGGGAAGCAGCCTTGGTGATTTCGCCTGAAGCGGGAATTGGAGCCAACAGTCTTGTGAAGACTGATCCTTTAGCGGGAGAAGCCGCTATGATGATTTCGTTTGTTGGAGCCGGAATGGCTATCCGTTTCGGGATAACCCCTTCAGGTATTGTAGGCTTTTTCACGTGCCCACCTGAGCTTTGGCCTAGTCTGTTGAAAACTGAGGCACTGGATTCAGACGACCCGTTGAGAGGGGCCGCGGTGGTTGTAAGCCGATCAAAGACCGACTTCTTCGGAGCTTCTTGCGACGGCAGTGGGGCGTTGAAGCTCATTGGTGGGAGCATGGTCCCAAAGAATAGCCCAGTGGTAGCTTGCGTCTCATGTTCCATTGGCATCGCGAAAATGGAGGCCGCTTGAGGCCCGTAGGTCACTCTTCCAGCGAGGACGGGGTGGGAGTTGTTGTTGCAGCTGGTACAGTTGGAAGACATTTTCTCTGCACAGGGGAAAGACACCAAATCTTAGTACCTCGAATCCAGGGGCAACCACATTAAACCGCGATTCTTTCGCGAACACGACACACGAAGTGTGGATTTGAAAGAGGAAAAGGTCCCACCGGGCGTGCCAGAATCTGTTCTCCGCCGAAAGACGCGACCGGGACGTTGGGACGTCCGGCCTGAATTTTGGGGGCAGATGCTATTTGGTTTTATCCGTCCACCTCTCCGAAGATGCCAAGTTGATTTATGGCACCACGTATCGGAGGTTTAGACGGATGCGGCCGTTGTAGCAGACTTCGTCAGATTCCCCCTCATTATGAGGGGTTTTTGATTGTGGGGACGCTCTTCCCTGTAGGCGCAAGCCCCTGCAGTTAATTACGCTACCGCATCGCGGTAACCACTTTCTCCTTCTCCAGATGGTCACTTCGTGTCATGTGTGTTTGTTTTATTTTTGGTTGCCCGTGGATTGTATACGGAGACTAATTTATGTCGTCGTCCGTAGGGCGTGGATTAGTCCAAATCCGTATTTTCATAGATTTGGGTTTGGTTTGGGTTTAAGGATCGTTAATCTTGTTGAGATTAAGATCAACTTAAAAGTTTGTTAAGGATACGTTAGTCTAATTTTAGACTAAGATCTACTCAACAGGATTTTGGGATCATTTAGATCCAACAAAAGAGCATTTGGACTCTATCGTCTTAGTTTAGGGACATCGCGGTCCATCATAGTCCGTGACAGTTTAAAGACATCATAGTCTATGTGTTTAAGGACCTTACAGTCCATAAAGTTTAAGGACATCATAGTCCATGAGTTTGTCTGGTTATCGGGACCCGCCACCTCTCTGAAGACCTTGAAGAATTACAACGACACATATCAGAGAAATAAAGAGATGTATCCTTGAACCGATGTTGGTAGGGAGATATGTAGTCAAGTTTGGGACTAAGATCAGTTAGAAAGATTTATGAGCATATGGGCTCAATTAATCTGAATTAGGGGTTTGTGGCCAACTTGGGCTCGGCCCACTCAGTTAAAATGTTGAACATTTAATTAGGCCCAGTCCTTTTTCATTTAACAATGTTGAGCATTGGTTTGGGTTCTGACAACCTTTTTGTCTTTTATTGAGTGTTGAACCCTCATTATGGCTCTGAGGTTTTATTTAAAGAACAGTTTATGTTCCCTCAGCGCCCACGTGAGGAGCACGTGGCGCTCTTGGCGCTAAGCGCCAGACTTAGAGTGCTAAAGCGCTTCCTGTGAGATAGCGCACACGTGAGGAGCACGTGGCGCGCTTAGCGCTTAACACCAATCAATGAGTGCAGAGCGCTTCTTGTGAAATAGCGCACACGTGAGGAGCACGTGGCGCGCTTGGCGCTGAGCGCCAGATTTGGAGCGCTAAGGCGCTTCTTATGAAATAGCGCACACGTGAGGAGCACGTGGCGCGCTTGGCGCTGAGCGCCAGCCAATGAGTGCAGAGCGCTCTCTATGAAATAGCGCACACGTGAGGAGCACGTGGCGTGCTTGGCACTGAGCGCCAGCCGATGAGTGCAGAGCGCTCTTGATCAATTTTGTGCTCTGAGAATTAAGTTCTCGTTTATAAGAGACTTTGTCTCGTGGCTCTAAGAACAAGGTTCTTATTTTATAAGAGATGTTACAATCTCTTATGTTTTTGTGAAAGACTTTGTCTTTGTCTTATAGATCTGTGATTTAAAGAGAACTAAGTTCTTCTTCCTCCCTTTTTATGATAAGATGCTATGATCTCTTTTGTGAAAGGCCTTTGTCTCATAGATCTATGATCTAGAAAAAGAACTAAGTTCTTCTTTTTTTATGGGATGTTTTGATCTCTCTGTTTTATTTACCTTGAAGAAATTCTTCTTCCGAGAGCTTGCTCTTCTCTTTGAAATTTCTTTAAGTTTTTTTTTTGGGGGGGGGGGGTCCTCTGTGTGAGACTTGAAGTCTTGAGGCCTTTATATAGTGAAGGCTGATCAGTTGAATCAGTTAAGGAGATCTTTTCTCTAATTGATTTTGGGATGTTTCCCACCGTTGGATCTTTAATCCTGAGGCTTCTGTTTTACAGAAGACGATCTTCTTGTTTTTAACAAGATTGGGAAAATATGTTCTCATACAGAACTTATTCTGTATCTTGGTGATTTTTAATCACCGTTGGATCTTTGATCCAACGGTGCTCTGATTTACAGAGCACAATCTTTCCTGTTTGGAAAGATTTCGAGGAGTATTCCCTCAACAGAATTTAATTCTTTACTTTGGTGATTTTTAATCATCTCCGTGAATCTTTGATCCAACGGTAAAGAACTTTTAGTTCTGGCGCCAGCGCGCTCGTGCTTTACACGTGAGGTGCTGCCTCAGAATCTTTGACTCTTAGCGCTTAGCGCTCTTGGCGTGCTTTGCACGTGAGGCGCTGCCTCAGAGTCTTTGACTCTTAGCGCTGGCGCTGCAAGCGCTCTCGTGCTTTGCACGTGAGGCGTTGCCTCAGTTTTTTTGACTCTTAGCGCTGGCGCTGTTAGCGTTCTCGTGCTTTGCGCATGAGGCGCTGCCTCAGAGTCTTGCGCTCTCGTGCTTTGCATGTGAGGTGCTGCCTCAATTCCAATTTCAAATTTTGAACAGAGCTTTGCTCTCTTATTGGGGAGGAAACAAATCCCTTCATGCTTTGCATGCGGAGTTTTCTCTTTATTTTTATTTTTATTTTATTGTTATTATTTTATAATGGAGCAAGTTTTGCACCAAAATTCTGGCGAGAACAGGGATATTCCGCAACGCTCGGAAAAACGGCAAACATGTATTAATAGCCTTTTGAGTTACGTTTCGGTTACATCCTTGATTTCCCCTTTACCCCCAGGTTTGTGTTCAAGTCAGGTATTGCCAAGATAAATCTAATGCCAACCCAGGATCAAGCAGGTACAGGTTTTCGTCTATGCAGACAACAAGTAATGTCCGTTAGGACAACACGTAAATACTGTTGGCATTAATAACAAGATCCATGTAATAAGTCATTAGTGTGTTGTGAACCTATCAGGTGATGTATATGCATCAACTAGATATCCAATGCAAACTGTAACGAATATCGAAACACGGTTAATGCATGGATGCATATGTATCTATCTGTGATAACTTTTTATAAGTCCATGACTACATATGATGCACAATAGAAAGCACGTTGTACTAATAGAACAGTAGTATGATATAATGAGATTCCGGCATGCAACTAGATATGCAATAGACAGTACGGATACGTACGGGTATAAAAAACGGTAAATCTATAACATGGGAGGCATAATTAAAATACATGTATTATTTTTATTTATATGGATATAAATATAGTAACATAGCATGTAGCAAGATAAACTTGCCTGATCAGATCTCATATCGGGGTACGTACGTCACGTTCGACGTTGGGTGTATGTCGCGATGCACACACGCACGTACAAGACTGGACCTGGCTAATCCAAGACGTGACCACGCTAGATGAGGACGACGACTGGGTTGCCCGGATCGTCGGCGACGTGCGCGACTTCAGCGACGGCCAAGAATAGAAAAGAAAAGAAAGAGAGAAAGAAAGAAAAGGAAGAAGGAGATGGAGGGATTGGGGTTGTGGTTGCTCTGGGTTTCTGGGGACAGAGGAGAGGAGGTGTAGATGGTCGAGGTCGGGGGTGATGTTGACGACGAGTCGCTGGTGAAGTGAGGGTAGAGGTTCTGTGGGTTATGTTGTGGGGTTCTGGGTGTGCAGGGATCTTGGTCGGTGCTCAGGAGAGGTCGACAAGATGAGGGTGATGGCGACGAGGGGATAAGGCGATCGGCGGTGAAGGCGATGGGTTTCTGGTGTTGGGTTCTTGGGTTGTCGGGTTGCAGGTGTTGGGTGATGGTGAAGCCGCTGGGGAGTCGTGGTGGTGGCGTTGAGTGCTCGGGGAGGAGAGAGGGCGACGAGGTGATGAAGGTAAGGTTTTGGTGGTCGGCGACGATGAGGGTTTGGGTTCTCGGGGTTGTGGGTAAACAGTTGCAGTGGGTGGTTTTGGTGCATGGTCTTGTCGGGGTGAAAGAGGAGAGTGAAGAGAAAGAAGAGAGGAGGAGATTGAGGAGACAGGGGTCGTGACGAGGTTGGTCGTGGGGAGGTCGGCGATGAGGTTAGGGTTAGGTTTCGTGGGTTTTGTTCGTGGCGGGGAACAGAGGAAGAGGGAAAGAAATAGAGGGGAGAGAGAGGTGGTTTAATATTTAGTTTAATTAATATATATATATTAAGAGAGAGAGATACGGAGAAAGAGATAGTATGGGCTGTGAGAGAGAGAGAGATAGTGGTGAGGAAATATATTATTAGGTATTATATATATATATATATGTATATATATATTATATGTATATGAACTGAGAATATGCATAAAAATATTATAATATATTTTCTAGGATTTTATAACTAATACATAAATACTCCGAAAAATACCCGGGCCACTTCAAAAAATCTAGTTTTAAAATACGGATAATATACGTATCAACCAAAAACATAATGCGATGTCCGATTAATAAAAATATATACCCTCAAGAACGGATACACGTAAAAACGCGTAGTGATCCAAACGAGTCCGTTTCATTAAACAGGACATGAACACGATGCCAGGATGCAACCATAGGGTATGGGGTATGATACAGGCCATGCTAGATATTTAAAAATATAGTTTGGTTATAATTTGTATTATTTAAAATATATGCAGATACTAAATATATGATACATGTATATAGGACATATATGAATGCACAGATTCTCTGTACTGGTAATCATCTGACGTAATCTAGGATGAAGACGGGTTTCGATCATGCTGGTCTAGTCGGATACTAACCATGGATACCAAAGCACTATTCGCACCCAAAACAAGTAATAATCAAGAAATAGTCACAAGAATAGAAAATACTCAAATCAAATATGGTATAAATGAACTAGGGTGTTACAGACAACAACCCAACACCTCATCGCCGGGAAAACCCGTCACCATCGACCACCTCTTCACCTCCTCGCCTCCCCAGCACCCAAGAACATCCCAAACCACCACCACCACCAACCCTACACCTTCTCCAATCACCTTCACACCCTCGCCACCTCACCGTCGCCATTCCCTCTGTC
This sequence comes from Agapanthus africanus, assembly GCA_030015575.1. Lineage (NCBI taxonomy): Eukaryota > Viridiplantae > Streptophyta > Magnoliopsida > Asparagales > Amaryllidaceae > Agapanthus > Agapanthus africanus. The sequence goes on along the minus strand of CM057338.1, from coordinate 85,896,796 downwards.
CATTCCCAGAACTCCAAACCCCAACAGCCTCCTCTCTTCTTCTCCTTCTTCTTCTCTCGTGTTCTTTTCTTTTTTTTCTTTCTTTCTTTCTTTTCTCGGCCGACCGTCTCGCTGGAGTTACGCGCGTCGCCGACGATCCAGACGTCCTAGCCACCATCGTCGTATAACCCAGTCATCACGCCACGTCACTGCTGAGCCAGGTCCAGTCCTGCGCACATAAGTTTTGCATCGCGACGTTATTTCGACGTCGGACGTGATATCTGTATCTCGACGTGAGACCCGATCAGGTAAGTTCTAAACTTGCAAGATGCTATATTACTATATCAATATTTATTTAATAAATAATAGTGCATGCATTTAATATTAGCAGAAATTACCGATTTACCGTTTTCCAGTATCCGTTTGTATCCGTACTGATAATAGCTTATCTAGTTGCATACCGGAACGTCATGATGTTATCTTACTACTATATTAGTCCAATATGTTGTCTAGATTGAATTATACATGGTTATGGACGTATAATGGTTATTACAGATAGATACATATGCATTCTGGCACCAGTTGTGTTTATCGTGTTTCGATATTGGTTACAGTTTTACATTTGGGTTAATATATAGTACATGACATGCCATGACCCAATAGTAGATTTGTTACTTGTATCTTATTACTAATGCCAACAATCCTGATTGTTGTCCTGATGGAGGCAACTTGTTGTCTGTATAGACAAGACCTGCACCTGCTTGATCCTTTGTTGGCATTAGATTTATATCATCAATACCCGACTTG